>CAWUFW010005839.1:0-1258969 GCA_963921515.1 Calotriton arnoldi
AACAGCACCAGAGCATCACCCACACATCATGCCAACTCACATCATTGACATGACACCTCAGGATACTCACATTCAGCTAAAGAAGTTGGTGATGAGCTGTGTGCGGACATCACCATCATCATCATCATCGTCACTGGCATCGTGGTCCAGGCCAGGATCCTCCACAGGTGGCGGATGTTGGTCATTGTCATCCTGGATGAGAGGCAACTCCTTCCGCACTGCCAGGTTGTGGAGCATGCAGCAGACGATGATAATCTTGCACACTTTCGCAGGGGCATATGGGAGGGACCCTCCGGTCTTGTCCAGGCAGCGGAAGCGGCTCTTCAGGAGACCAAAGGTCCGCTCAATCACTCTCCTGGTCCGACCATGTGCCTCATTGTAGCGCATCTGGGAAGGTGTCACAGGGTTCCTGAGGGGTGTCAGCAACCACGGCATGTTGGGGTATCCCGAGTCACCTACGGACAGACAAGTGCACATTAGCTGACTTGGAAAAGTGGGCGGAATACTACAGATCAGATCACACACAATGGCACAAAGTCAGTACACACCGACAAGCCAGGCACGCTGGTTCTGCATCTGTGCCATCATCCTGGGGATGCGACTACTCCTCATCACAAAGGCATCGTGTGCTGAACCAGGGAAACGGGCACACACGTGTGTGATGGTCATGTCTGCAAGACACATCACCAGTGCATTGACCGAGTGGTAGTGCTTGCGGTTCCTGTAGGCCTGCTCCTGGGCCTGTGGTGGTACCAAAGCCACATGTGTCCCATCAATGGAGCCAATTACATGCGGCATCCTCCCCAGGGCATAAAAGTCACTCTTCACGTCAGTGAGTCATCGCAGTCTAGGGAAATAGATGTACCGGTTCAGGAAGAGCAACATTGCTGCCAAAACATCGCGGAGCACACGGCTCCCACCAGCAGTCGCCACAGTATGTTGGAAGGTACCAGTGGCAAAGAAGTGTAGGGCTGCCATCACCTTCACCTTGGGGGTCAGCGCTGTAGGATACGGCCGGCCAGGCTGCAAATGTGGGGACAACTGCACTGCCAAATCCTCAATCAGCTGCCTGGTGAAGCGGTACCGTCGGATGCTGTCCCGTTCCACCATCGTTGCCAGGTCTGGGAATGGCCGATGGACAGCAGGAGCCCTGCAGTGCAGAGGAGAAGTAAGCAAGATTGTCAGTCACCCCACATATGCGGCATTGAACACACTCAAGATCCCAACATACATCATTATGAGGCACAACTACATGAAGTGTGCAGTACCGGAAGGACATGTATGGTACATACATGGCCAACATCTGTCAACACGGTCCAACAGGTGGCATCAATTTGTCCCAGGTTGGCCCATTGGATATCATGAGGCCGTGTCACAGTTCCCATCTCCTGCTGCCGTGTCACAATCACCCCCACAGTGACATGTGAGGACAGATGTGCCCCAGGCACCACAGCTCAACGACAGGTACATTCCCAGGGACCCTGTAATGCCACATGGACACTGGCATTACATGGAGTATCATGTATACACCACAGCAAAACAACCATGACACCCACAGGTAGTGGCCCCACTTGCCACGGCAGGACAGACATGGACGTCTGTGACACACACGCACAACATCAGAGTCCATGCACACACAAGGTGGATGTGGAGACTGTCTCCCATTGTGCACATGAAATCAGAGACATTGTAAACACTACATGCACAAAGACTGTGGAGGACCATCACTATTGTGCCACTGGGACACCCTGGCTCAAACATACCGTCCCACATGGGACTCACGGGGTATGTGACATGACATACACATACACCACTGTGAAATGTGACCATGGCACATGCACAGATATGAACAGTTGCACATCACAGTGGTCACGTACACGTAACACCCAGGATCCTGTCCCCATGAACACGTGCACAGCCTGGGGGTGGCTGCCCACAGGTGACACCCACAGGACAACATGTACACCAACATACACACAATAGGAAATGCAGCCTTACATGCCTTATGATAAGGTTTGACAGGCTGTCGTGATGTAGGTGTGCCCCTCACTCCCTGGGAGCTATCTGTGGCTGGCATATGTCCATCTGAGACAGGCATGCTGACATATGCCAGTCACATGTACAGTGATGCGTTGTACCGCAATGGACCGATCGGTGCCTCCGGCCGGCCCATTGCATTCAATGTGTGCGGGTACGCGTTGTACCCCTGTGCGCGTTGAACTGCAATGGACCGACCGGTGCCTCCGGCCGGCCCATTGCATTCAATGTGTGCGGGTACGCGTTGTACCCCTGTGCGCGTTGAACTGCAATGGACCGATCGGTGCCTCCGGCCGGCCCATTGCTTTCAATGTGTGCGGGTACGCGTTGTACCCCTGTGCGCGTTGAACTGCAATGGACCGATCGGTGCCTCCGGCCGACCCATTGCTTTCAATGTGTGCGGGTTCGCGTTGTACCCCTGTGCACGTTGAACTGCAATGGACCGATCGGTGCCTCCGGCCGGCCCATTGCTTTCAATGTGTGCGGGTACGCGTTGTACCCCTGTGCGCGTTGTACCGATCGGTGCCTCTGGCCGGCCCATTGCTTTCAATGTGTGCGGGTACGCGTTGTACCCCTGTGCGCGTTGTACCGCATTGGACCGATCGGTGCCTCCGGCCGGCCCATTGCTTTCAATGTGTGCGGGTACGCGTTGTACCCCTGTACGCGTTGTACCGCAATGGACCGATCGGTGCGCACCCATTGACAATGGGCTTGCCTGGCAACGGACGCGTTTTCGAATTTCGAACGAGTCGGTTGCTGGAAAATCAGTTGGTCACCCACAACAATGTTGCAAAATCATGTATGTCATGAAGTTGAAGATTTGAAGGATGCTGTGGGCGTGTTGTGGTGCTGCTATTCCATGTATTGGCCAGATTCAGAAGATGCAAACGACTTGGACCTATCACTTTGGACACAAGGGACAGTATCTGCCTCTCCAGCACATATATATTGCTGGCTGTTCCCCTGAGAGCCCACTTGCCTGCACTACATGCTCCAGGACGACATCTGCCACTGCACTGCTGCTGTCTCTGCCCCTCTGGACCCTGCAATGGCACGTACTGTGGAGAGAGCCCCAGCCTTCAGCCTTGAAGAGAACCAGGCCCTGCTGGACAGCCTACTTCCATAGTACAGCAAGCTGTATGGGACACCAGGGGAGCAGGTGAGTGTTCTGTGCACTGCCTTTCTGAATGTGCATTTTGTGTGACTGGCAAGGCTGAGAGTCTGCACGCCACTGGCTAGCAGGCTCACTGAGTAGTTGTCACCCCCCATAGTGTGTAGTGACTTGCACGGGACAGGTATGGTGCAGTGACAGTGCATTTGAACATGGTTTTACTTCCCATGCAATGATACCATGTAGTGACGTCTGGCAAACTGTCCATGGTCAGCTTTGCACTGCCTGTGTACATCATGTGCCCCTGTGATTGAGACATGTATATACAACTGTGTCATGCACGGATATGTTGCATGTGTGGTAATGGCCTTTTCACTTTGTCATCCTGACAGGTTAATGCCCATCGGAAGCAGGAAATCTGGAAGGACATCGTCCGGGCTGTCCGGTCCGTGGGGGTCTACAAGCGCCGGATCCGCAACTGCCAGAAGAGGTGGCAGGACCTTCAGGGCTGGACCCGGAGGATTGCACGGGTCCAGCTGAAGCTGTCGCCTCCTCGCAGGAGGGGCGGAACACGGACCCTGACCCCCACATGCTCCAGATCCTGGCGGTGGTCTTTCCAGACCTGGATGGGCAGCTGAAGGCCAGACAGCAGCAAGGAGGGGGTGAGTCAAAGACTGCACTGTGAACTCTGTATTACATGCTTTGTGCCCTCCTCTGGCCTGGTTCAACTGCCACAATGCAGCAGTCATGTTGTCCAGGAGCCATGTCCCTCTATTGTGCACTGCCCACTGCTCATCTGATACCCAGGTGTGGCCCTTACATTCAGGGAATTGTGTCACTTGGGACTGTGTCCTTGCAGTTTGCTTCACTAAAGGTGGGGGACAGCATCTGTTTCCCTAACTCTGTTGTGGGCATCATGGGTGGGTCCATTGGTCACACAACGCCTGGGTTTGGACATGTGATCTGCGTGTTGCTTTGATATGCGGTCCACTTGCTGAGCTGAGCCACCACATGTGCCTGGGGTATGTGGCACACGCCCATGCAGCGGGTGGGAACAATGTTTGTGCCCCAGGAGTGTGCAGATTACGTGTGTCACACATACATAGCCAGCTATCCACTGTCCAGGGCACATCCCTCATTCATGTGGAGCAGGACAGTCATGCCTACTCCAGGCCATGCAATGCACTCTGTACTCCCACTCCCGTGTATCAGCTGACACATTGTGCACAGTGATTTGACCCCTCCGGTGTCTGCCTCTGTGTCAGTGTGCTGTGGATTAGTTGCCAGGACTGCTGGGGTGTTTCTTGGTAGGGGCTCAGCATGCCCCTGGAGATGTGACCATAGGAGACGATACTTGTGTGTCACATAGGTGTTTGATCAGCTGCCCGTGCAGACTGGGGTATGCGAATGTGATGTTCAGGCAGCTGTTCCCCATTCACAGCAAATTGTGAGGGGCTCAGGTTCAGAGGGTAGTGTCACAGGTCTCCCATATGTCCAATAGGTGTGACCTGGACAGATGAGGGTTGAGATGATGTGTTGTGTGGGGGATGTACATGTGCACTTGTGCAGCTCCAGGACTTGCATTCCCCATGACCTACTATTGTGACACAGTGCATAGTGTTGTTGTCTGGCTGCCAAGTCATACATCACTGAGACAGTGATGTATGACTTAGCAGTCATGCCTCTGCCATGGCATGTGTCAACTTATTTGTGGTCCTGCAGGGGAGTGACATGTGCTACATGCACACCATAGTGGCGCTGGCTATCAGGACATGGGTGCATCATGGTGTCTGTCGCTGGTATGCATCACATGCATTTCCTATTTGACTCTGGGCATCCCTTTCATCCGGAAACCTGTACTGACTCAGTGGCAAGAGCTGTGATGTGTGCATGTCCACATTCCACACCGTGTCCTCTGCACTGTCCAACTACTGTGTACTTGGTGCATGTGTCCACACTGGGGTGTTGCAATCCAACAGACACCAGACAGATGGGTGCAAGGCCATGTGGGATGTGAGTGCCATGCTTGGCATCAGACTGACAATTGGCTTCTCCTGTTCAGTTAGGGCACTTTTAGCAATGTACAACTAATGATGCCAGGGCTTGCTCTGTGATGTGCTGTGCTCACAGTGGTGTGTGCGTTTGGTGCAGGTGACTGATGTCTGTCTGTTTCCCCATTGTTTGCAGATACATCCACGGCCACGGAAGGGGACAGCTCCACGGACCAGGAGGAGCCAGAGAGCCAGACTGGGTCAGCAGCCGAGGAGTGGTCGGAGGGACCCAGTGGCACCGAGGGCGAGGGGAGCCACACCGAGGAATCCTCAGCACCATCCACCTCAGCTGAGGACCAGAGCAACTCGGAGGATGACTCCCTTGTGGAGGCGGGTGTCAGCAGCCACCACACCCCAGCTAGTGTTGCTGTCCCCGCCACCACCAGCACCACCACCGCCCTCCCATCGGCTCCCATTCCCAAGGTCCGTGGAGGCTCCCATGTTCGGGAGCGTGTCTCCTTTGGCCCAGGCACCGCACCCCCTGCCCCTGTGTCCCCTGCTGCCCTGAGTGAGGAGTCTGTGTGCCTCCTTCGCCAGCTCCATGTAGGGCAGACAGCCATGCTGAGTGTCCTCCATGCGCACACCGCACTGTTGACTCAGCTGGTGTCGTTCATGGAGGGCATCTCATCGGGCATGTCTGACCTACAGAGGGGCAACAGGTCCATGGACTCCTCCCTGACGGCAGCAGTGTCCCTCCTCAGACAGTCCCTCACCCCTCCTGCCTCTGCTCCATCCACACTCCCCAGCACCTTGCCCGTCCCAAGCACACACACACCGGCACAGGCACACACCAGCACACACACATCCAGCACACAGACACACACGCCACAAACTAAACGCACACGCACGCACAGTCAGGGGACTGAAACCAGACTCACAGGGGATGGGGCCCTGGTACACACACACGCATCCACGGGCACTGCACAGTCCTCAGTTGCCTCTCCCTCCAAAGCACCCTCCCTTGCCTCACCTGCAACCCCAAAGACCCAGCGCCTCTTCCTCAGTGACCTCGGCCTCTTCCCCTCCGATCCAGCTGCCCCAGCATCCAGGGGGAAGAGGAAGCCCCCCACACGGAGCAGAGTGCCCCTCGCCCCCGGACACCCTCCCCCAGGCGCAGACAGACTGAGGCCCACACCCGCAAGTCCCCCCGGAGTGGTAAGAGCAAGACCCCGCCGCCGCCCTGCAGCTCAAGCACCAGGTCACCTTCCTCCATCCCTCAGGCCCCCACTCCACAGGTGCCCCCACCACACCCTGCCCCAGGTTCCCCCACCCACAGATATACCATCCCCAAGAGGCTCCGGCCTTCTCCCCCTGCCACTTGCTCTCCCGGCACCACACCCCCGCTGCGCTTGTCTGTGCCACTGATGTGGTGAGGGTGTCCTCCCCTCTGTCCAGCCCACCTTGCCTGTTCCCCATTCTCCTCCCCTGGTGGTAGGCACTGCAGTGGAGTCCACTACCACCCTGTCTGACTTGGGCACTGCAGTGGCGGACCTGTCCACTCCATCTGCAGGGTCCACTGCAGTCGTGCCGGCACCCACAACATCTGAGCCATGCCCCCCAGTTGTGCCGGCACACACCATGTCAGACACCTCCACTGCAGTTGTCAGTGGCTCTCCAGCACCCACCACCCCTTCCCTGCTTCCTCCTGGTGAGCCCTGATCCTGTCCCTGCGGTGCCTGGCCTACCCCCCGGTTGCCCCTCCTAGTGGATTGTCTCTGGTTTTGTGCAGGCATGTGTAGGGTGGAATCTGCCACTGTCACCCACTTGTGACTTTGTTGATGGACTGGCCATTGGCCTTTGTTTATGTTCTACCAGACTTCTACTTTTAATGCCACATATGCTGAATAAAGCAACTTTCTGTTCTCTAGTGCTTTTGCTTCTGATGTACATGATGTTGATGATGCTAACAATGCCCTTGCTGCAGTGATGGTGATATTTGGTCTCATGATAATGAAGTGTTACTGTGCAGGAACCCATGTGGTCCAGGGGGTATGTGTCCTATCCTGTGGTGTATCCATGTCATCCATAGCAGCATCTGAGGGTGTCATGTGTTCAGTATTTGGCAATGAGATTTCCTACTTAGATTGGCAACTTCACATCTGTGGCTTCCACCCCTGCACATCTGTTGTGCCTGCCATTGTCCTATTCGTCTACTTCCCTGACCGTGTGGCCATGTCCAGTGAACATGCAGGTTTGGGCATCAATGGGGAAGGACTCATCTGTGTTGTCAGTGCAACATTGCTATACAAGTGTGTTGGATCTGTGCTGATGATTCCGTTGGCACTTCCATGACCAGGCTGATGGGACGGGAGCCCTCATTAGGTGCTAATTGTTGATTGTGTGTCCCATTGCTGCCATGGTATGGTATCTGTTCACCTCACATCTGCAGTCTCCACAGGGTATCTGCATGTGTGTGCCCATTGGTGCAAATATGTGGGTCTGCATTCGGATGGTCACTTCTGTCATTGTGTCATTGATGATTGTTGACGGTGTCAGCCCCCATGGGTGTTGTTTGTCTGCACATGGCCAAAGTTATGTCTTATTTGCACTGCAGGATTTGGCTCCCCCAATTTATGTTGCAATGGGACACATACACTACTTTGCCACTGATGTGTTTGTTGTTCTGTGACCAGGAATCATCCATGCAGTTTGGCAGTTGCACCTCTTACTTTGTCAACACTTGCCTTTTGGTCACTGTGATGATGGGGGTTTGGACCCCATTGCCACAATGTTCAAAATGTGCTGCAGCTATGGACCCCACACTTGCCTTTTGGTCACTGTGATGATGGGGGTTTGGACCCCATTGCCACAATGTTCAAAATGTGCTGCAGCTATGGACCCCACACTTGCCTTTTGGTCACTGTGATGATGGGGGTTTGGACCCCATTGCCACAATGGTCATGGCCTGCTTGCGTTGTGTGTGCCACACACATATTTGTGTGGCACATGTGCTAGGGGGTCACATTGTATGTTAGAAGTCATGTTCGGTGTTGTAGGCATTTGACACAGTCTACACACGCTTGTCATGGTGTTGGGGGGATGTCTTCTTCTTGCATTCCCTAGGTTGTGGTGTGCTGGTTGTGTCATGCATTGTCCATCCTATGGGTGGGGGTGGTAGTGGTGGTAGGCATCCAGCCCCCCTGGGTGAGGGTGGTAGTAGTGGTAGGCATCCTGCCCCCTGGGTGAGGGTGGTAGTAGTGGTAAGCATCCTGCCCCCTGGCTAAGGGTTGTAGTAGTGGTAGGCATCCTGCCCCCTGGGTGAGGGTGGTAGTAGTGGTAGGCATCCTGCCCCCCTGGGTGAGGGTGGTACTAGTGGTAGGCATCCTGCCCCCCTGGGTGAGGGTGGTAGTAGTGGTAGGCATCCTGCCCCCTGGCTGAGGGTGGTAGTAGTGGTTAGCATCCTGCCCCCTGGCTAAGGGTGGTAGTAGTGGTAGGCATCCTGCCCCCCTGGGTGAGGGTGGTAGTAGTGGTAGGCATCCTGCCCCCCTGGGTGAGGGTGGTAGTAGTGGTAGGCATCCCGCCCCCTAGGTGAGGGTGGTAGTAGTGGTAGGCATCCTGCCCCCCTGGGTGAGGGTGGTAGTAGTGGTAGGCATCCTGCCCCCCTGGGTGAGGGTGGTAGTAGTGGTAGGCATCCTGCCCCCTGGGTGAGGGTGGTAGTAGTGGTAGGCATCCTGCCCCCCTGGGTGAGGGTGGTACTAGTGGTAGGCATCCTGCCCCCCTGGGTGAGGGTGGTAGTAGTGGTAGGCATCCTGCCCCCCTGGCTGAGGGTGGTAGTAGTGGTTAGCATCCTGCCCCCTGGCTAAGGGTGGTAGTAGTGGTAGGCATCCTGCCCCCCTGGGTGAGGGTGGTAGTAGTGGTAGGCATCCTGCCCCCTGGGTGAGGGTGGTAGTAGTGGTAGGCATCCTGCCCCCCTGGGTGAGGGTGGTAGTAGTGGTAGGCATCCTGCCCCCCTGGGTGAGGGTGGTAGTAGTGGTAGGCATCCTGCCCCCCTTGGTGAGGGTGGTAGTAGTGGTAGGCATCCTGCCCCCTGGGTGAGGGTGGTAGTAGTGGTAGGCATCCTGCCCCCCTGGATGAGGGTGGTAGTAGTGGTAGGCATCCTGCCCCCCTGGGTGAGGGTGGTAGTAGTGGTAGGCATCCTGCCCCCCTGGGTGAGGGTGGTAGTAGTGGTAGGCATCCTGCCCCCCCTGGGTGAGGGTGGTAGGCTTCCTGCCCCCCCTGGGTGAGGGTGGTAGTAGTGGTAAGCATCCTGCCCCCCTGGCTAAGGGTGGTAATAGTGGTAGGCATCCTGCCCCCCCTGGGTAAGGGTGGTAGTGGTGGTAGGCATCATGCCACCCCTGGGTAGGGGTGGTGGTGCGCATTCAGGCCCCTGTGTGCATATGTGGCATTGGTGATGGGCATCCCGCCCCTATGGTGCTGCTGTTGCTGGTGTAAGTATATTCTGCATCCCTGTGTGTGTGTGTGATGTGTCGTGTACGTGTTGTATGTGTTTTGTGGTTGGTGTCTGGCTTACCTTCTGCGCCGTACGCGTCCGTGCCTGTTCCGGTAGTATATGTAGAATATTGGTATGATCGGAACGAAGGGATTCATGGTTGGTTCGTGTCGTTCGTCCTTCTCGTTGCTTCGCATCGTCCTCGTCGCTTCGCCTCGTCCTCGTCGCTTCGCGTCGTCCTCGTCGCTGCCGTGTTCGTCTCGGAGCCGTGGATCGTGTTGTGGCGCGAATCGGAGCTTATGTGCGCCTCTCCCGGATGCTTTGACGTGCCGTGCGTAGCGACGGGTTCGGGCGCGTACGGAAAGCGCATCGTACTTGTCCGGCCGGACGGGGCTGCATTTTTCCTTCCGTGCGACTCGATTCGGGCGTTTCCGGATTCGCCTCGGTCGGAGAACAGGACCTGGTTTGGGTGAGTACGGCTCGGCCGGATTCTTTGCTGTTGTGCGCATCGTACTTGCTCGTTCGGTGTGCTGTACGGATCGGTCGGGAAACAGGCTTTCGCATGGCTTTTTTCCCGACCGAATGGTATTGGGTGCGCCTCCGACCGAGATCGGAATCGGCCCCATTGTGTCTACAAACCGAGGTTTTACCAAACGCACCCTAGCGCTTACTATATATTTCCCATAAGCCTTCCTGCTCCACAGGTCCTATATCCCCCTCCCATGTAATTCTAATCTTTACTAAAGGCTTATGACATATTGACAGCAATACTCCAAAGATCAGGTTGTAGGTTTCTTCTCTGTCCATGCCCCCATTATGGTTATCGCTACTGGCAAGATCTCCGTCTACTGATCATATTTGTGGGACCAGGGCAAGTTTAAGCTACAGATACTTATAAGGGTTCTTGCTCATGAGCAGATATGTAGCTTGCAGTTATGGAAATGTCATGAGAGCCGTGTACAGCTCTACACTGCTTCATGAACTTATTCATCTCTTATCCCTATTGCCTCCTCGATGTGTGTTGCTGTTTCTCATATAGGCCACTCCAGTCTATCCACAATGGATTATAAATAGTAACTTGATCTTTCCCCACAGTAACTTGCAAAAGGATTTGGAGTGTCAAGACTGCGACATACACAGAATTTGGGAGTATTGCAGAAAATGTTCACGTGCACAGTATCTTCTGAGGCTCACCAATCAATCCCTCTGTATTCATGTCAGTTGGGGGCCGATTATGATGTCGGGCGGATACCTTCTGCCAGACACCAACTCGGAATCAGGACCGACCGACTCACGGCCGGCGGTTGCGCCCGCCCGTTGTTTCCTATGGAGTATGTGTTCCGCCCGACAACCGGCCGTAACATAGGCTCCTATGGGGAAATGGGGTGTGTGTGTAAAACCCTGCACCCTGTCACGGGCACCCCACGGTGCCTGCCACACAGTGCAGGGTTTTACAGGGGGGTCCTTTAGGTACCACCTGAGCCCCAAACTGGAGGCCACAGGATGAAGGGGGCCCTGTAAGGGGCCCCCAAAGTCACTTTCTGACAGCCTTTCCATGTTGGACAGACCGACGCGTAAAGGCTGTTGGAAATCCCGAGGTTTGAAACGCTGGCCATAGGTGTGTACGATGCGGTTCCGACCGACAGGAATCCTCCGAGAGCCGGTCGGAACCGATTCTAAATGACCGTGTGGTTTACCTTCCGACCGTGAACATTGTAAACCGACCGAGTCGGTCAGACGGGATCCGACACAGTTGAAGAGAATCCGACTGTCGGGAGGAGGCTTTCCGCCTGATATCGTAATCGGCCCCTTGGTCTCTTCTGGGTTTGAATACTCTGTCATTAATGACCTGCAGCTGTGATACCACATACTATTTCCAGCAGTCAAGTAAATCACAGGCTCCTCTCATTTCCAGACGTGTACAGTGCTGTTATTACCACTTTTGTTGTTCTGCCCAACTATTGGTATGTTCTAAACTCACCTTCCTATCTGTGAAAATGTTTTACTTGGATCAAATATGGAGTGTTCTATCTGTTGAGGAGGAACTAGGGAAAAGCAATCATTTTATACCCTACCAATAGAGTTGGAGGAAGGCAATGCAAACTAGATGCATCAGCAATCAGTTGCTGGATTACAGTATTGCTTGTCGAGATTTTGGTAGCACCTAGTAATTTTTTATTGGGCCTAAGGCAGCATAGTCATACATATCTGCCATACGGAGTTGAGTAAATGGATAGGTGTTGATCACCCATCCCCAGTAACTTGCCTGATGAATGACACATTTTGAGCTGACAGTCAGTTCTGCTACCCACAGTATTTCATCAGTTCCTCTCAAGCCGCCCTCCCAATTAACACACACATGGAAAGATACAGATTGGTACATTAAGGCTTCTATTTATTACACATCAACTTAATATAAAATAGATGCTGATCAGTTCTTATGTATGTCTTCCTACATAGCCTAGCACCTGTTATCAGTTGCTTGGTGATCTGCCATAATGTGAGATGAAATACAGAATTCTCGGGGTAGCCTTGGCCATTGCATCCCACAATCTGTAGCGTGCTCTTTCTGCTGGAAATGTTAATCCCCATGGACCCTTCTCAGGATGAAGTATCCTCACTGCTTAAGGCAGGGCATTACACTCTATTTACATCAGTTCACATTGAAAGGACTGAGAAAGATATTCTCATGGAGTTTGGTAAATATAGCATGTGTAAAAGCCACATATGTGCATATTTGGTTTAAAACTTTGGGTTTAAAATAAAAGGTAGTGGTGAGCAGTAATGACAGTTAATGATGCACAGCACTAAAATGTATACAACGTCATGCAGAGACTATTCAATAAATCAATCAATAATCTCTATTCAACCACTTAAAAGCAGATCTTTAAAGATGCAATACATACATATGGGAACACCATAGATGATATTAGAAGCAGAAATGCAAAATCCATCTTGAGATTAAGATCTTAACATCAGCAATAAACACATACGTTATTAATCATAAAAACAAAGAACTCATTAAAATCTAGTTATATTGCACAATCATATGGGAGATTCTCAAGTCAAATCAGAAAATGCTTTATTCGATTATTTAAAATTGATCATAAAAGCTGCAGAGACATCATATCACTGGTGAATAAAAGCATAATTCATTTAAAATGCTCAGCAAGAAAGGGGAGAAATCAAACTGTCATTAAATTTCACTTATGTACAACTTATTTCAAAAAGCATCCAACATGAAACCAGACCATGGGATTCGCAAGCAAACACAGAAAATACAAAGCAGGCCTATACTGGTGGAACCCATATAACTTAAGAACAGACTTTTAAAACTTTTTAATTTGGAATTTATAATATTTACACAAAAAGACAAAATAAGCCAAAGTTTTTACTGAGGGCTCATCACACGGACACACTAAAAAGGATGCTTTAGCATACTGGCCCAAGGGGAAACAGAGCAGAGATCTGATAGTTCTCAGCCAAAATTTGCCTAGAAGAGCTCTTTCCCTGGGACATAAAGCCCATGTCAAATATGGTGTGAGGTGATGTTTGGACCATGACATATTCACACAACAAATGTTTACCCTGTTCTTCTTATTCCCTGTATGCCACTATGTGTTTAACAAAAAGCATTTTGACTTAGGGAATATCCACTTTGGTCAACGAATGGGGAGAAGTAAGTAATTTGTTACAGCCTACAAAGTTGATCTCCCAATTAAGGGTTGTATGTCTATTAGACCAAACTGAGACCCAGAGCAGTAAAGGTGAAACCTTAATCGAGTCAGATACATAGTCCAACCCCAATTCCTCTTGTCAAAAAAGGTGCGATGTTGAAGGGGGAAGGGGGAAGGGGAGCAAATGGCAGCAGAATCTATTCTCCTCCACCTGAACCTTGGTGGCATCCCAATAACCCCATATTCCAGAGCCATACGATGAAACAGGCAAGCACTTCCACATGTAAACCTCTATGAGCTGCTTAGTAGGCTTATTGCCTACTCTTTTGGCTCAGTCAAACAAGGCCTCCACAGAATGGGTAAAGCACAAACAATGGTTCTCTATACATAGAAGCCAAGAGCTTTTGGAATCAAACAGAATTGCAAGGTAGGGAAAGTCTGTAACCTGTTTGCTGTGCTTACCCTTAATCCAGAAGGAACCTGTTTTAATGGCTTTCGAGCTGCATATCATACATTTAGTTTTTAGAGATGTTTATTTCCAGGTCTACATTGTCCATGAAGGCAACAAAGCTATTAATTAAAACCCTTAAACCATTTGGAGTGCGTGATATCAAGACAGCATCATCTGCATAAAGCATAGCCGGTACTAAGGTGGACTTAATCTTTATATATAGGAGAAACAAAATGGGTGCCAGGACACAGCCCTGGTGAACCTCAAGCTGTCAATTAAAAATGTCTGTAGATTCTCCTCCAGGTCCATACCTTACAGTAGCATTCGCCCCACAGTGCAAGGAACACAAGAAGACTGCCAAGTCCTCATCTAGTCCTAACTCCAAAAGGATTGCCGATAGTTTGCTGTAGTTGACTCAATTAAAGGCTCTGCTTCGGTCCATGAAGCAGCGCCCCCCCTTGACTGTAGTATATTTATTGATAATCAGATAAAGGTTGAGGCATTGCTCCACTGTTTCAAGTCCCTCTCTAAATCCGTATTACACAGGAGAAATCACTTGTTTAAGGCGCCCCAAATTCTCAATCCTGTTGAGAACAATGCTCCCGATGATTTAAGTCATAGAGTCTAATGGGCAAATGGGTCTATAACTTTGGGGGTCTAGTCTACAACCCTTTTTATAAACAGTAATTATCAAAGCTGTGTGCCATGAGCTGGGAAGGCCACTGGAAACAGTACAATTGACCACATTAGTAACAACAGGTGTCCAGAATCCAATGTTCTCCTTGTGGAGATCCATTGGGACCCCGTCAGACCCAGGTGCCTTCCTAGATGGGCTAGCGCTGATTGCCTCACACACCTCTCAGATCAAATCAAATTTTCAGAGGAAAAGCAATAGATCATTCAGCAAAAAAACAGACTAAGGGGCCGATTCCGATCTCGGCCGGTAGGGCTCCGAATCGGATTCGGCTTTACCGGATCCGATTCGGAGCCCTGTTTCCCGACCGATTCGTACGTGCATCCAGCGAGCGAGTACGATGCGAAAACTCCGACCGACTCGTTCGCGAGACCCAACCGCACCGACCGACTCGTACGCGAAAGCCGACCGCTCCGACCGACTCGCTCGGACACGCCTCGCACCGCGCAATGGAGACGTTCCCCGGCCGGGCAAGTACGATGCGCGCCGCGAGCAGTCCGACCGACTCGCGCCGTCCGGCTCGAAGGAGCAGTCAGAGCCGTACTTTGGGGGTCCGTGTCGGACCCCCCTGTACGCGTAGCCGTGCGAGTCGCACACAGGGGGGACCCATGGGTCCCCCTTACCTGTGCGTGTACGGCACGAGTCGCTTTGCCGCGTACACGCTGTAGGGGGCGCCCCTGTTCGCCTCGCACCCATTGAGTCAATGGGAGCCCGCGTACGCATTGTACGACAGGCTCCCATTGACTTCAATGGGAGTCCGACTGAATCGAGTCCGATAGCATACGTGCGCATCATACTCCTTCGGTCGGGCTGCTAGGGTCCAATTCGGTCGGAAATCTCTCCGAGTCCGGCTCGGTCGGAGAGATTTCCGGCCCGAATCGGAATCGGCCCCTATGTTGTCTGGGTGCGAGTAAATAGATTCAAAGTGCTCGATCCAACACTCGGCACTAGTATTAGTCCCAGTCTCGTCTTTCAAAGCCTCTGAACTTTTTGTCCAGTTAATAATTTTCAAACCCCACAGGTATCCTTTATAGTAATGGTTGAAAACTAACTTGTCTCACATTTAACAGCCCATTTTCTGGCAAGGATGGCCTTTTTGTATTCAGCATCGCAAGCAGTCAAATAGATCCTATCCCTAGGAGTAGCCTTAATGGCTGCACATAGCCGTCTATTGGCCACCATATAGTCCCCATTAAACCAACCCGAGTTAGAGTGTTTGCCCAGGGATGCAGGACAAGATAAGGAGTTTTTTATGCTGGCATTCAGGGAGCAAAATGCTGACACTACTGAATGACTAAGCTAATTTGGTGACAAAAGAAACTCCATAAAAAGAGAAAGATTAGACTTATCACAGTATTACAGAGTTTAGAAAAATCTTGATAAGAATGTGCCATATTTTCCGGGCTCCATGCCAGGAACCGTTTTCTTCACAAGTGGGGCTCAGCAGCCTGTCTTTTCCCGGATTTGGCCAGCAGTTGAACCCTCCCCCACACAGTGCTTATGTAGTTTTGCTGGATTGCCAGATAGCCCACTGTATTATGCTATAACAGACAAAAGAGAGTGAAGGGTCGTAATATTGAGAGGCTTCCGAAAAATCCAGCAATGTGGCTCATAGATATCCCTCTTCATAGTGGCAGCCTCTGTTGTTAATCTGTGTGTCTGTCAGCAATTTGGTACTCCCCGCCCACCTCAGAATCTGCTACATAGAGAGATTGGACAAGGTATAAATACAAGCCCAGAGATGCACCACATATAAACGAAAGAAAAATGTAAGCACATAAATATTTCATAACTAATAACAATAATTCTCTAGCAGTCCAGTGGTCCAAGAAGAATACACTGGACTGCTTAAGAATTATTGTTATTAGTTACGAAATATTTATGTGCTTACATTTTTCTTTCGTTTATATGTGGTGCATCTCTGGTCTTTGTATTTGTATTAATTTTTCCCCAGTGAGGGGAGCGCTTTGTGGGCAGAAAGTGTATACAGAGTAGTGCACACAAGATATAGGATATTATCCAACCTCTTTCTTGACTACAGGGACATAACGGTGTGGGTGCTGTAGCTGGCTTTAGGTCCACTGCTCAGTTTCATGTTAGATTGGACAAGGTGTGAAGTGCATTTCAGAACATGCAGGGCATTGTAGCATTATGAAAGAAAGCTTCCCTATCACCAACCCCTGTGAAGTGGAAGAGTCTACAAGCCAGTTGAATAACACAAGTTTGTGCCTAATTTACCTGATTTGGTGAGTGGGCCCTAAAATGTCACATTGGCTCACCACTATACAGATATATGAAGGCTTTTGGAAGAGTCAGGACCCATTTGCACTGCAGTGCGTGCATGAGCCTATGTTGTGCCACTTCCTCTTTGGCTGTTAGACACAAAGCTACAGCTGGATCAAGGACAAGTATTCCAAAATGTGAATACCATGCTTATCTTCAGACCACAGAAGCAGGTGCTACAGACAGAAAGCTAGATGTACTGGCTACATAAAGATAGCCATAACGGATCCTGTCCACCTGACATAGAGACCCTGAGGTAAAGCCAATTATCATGTCTTTGAACATGCTCTGTATCAATGAGCTGTTCAAGGGCTATATAGAAGGGAGTCAGAGGTTTCTCATGTTTGTTTTCTGTGGTCCAAGGGACCCTGAGGTAGCTGTAGCCTTAATATATTTCCCTGAAAAGAACAAAGAGTCACTTTGCCTAAAATATTATATAGAGAAAATTCAAGAACTTAAGTTTGACTGGCTAAGGGTTGTTACAAACCACAGACTGAGCTCATCCTTTAGGCTCCCTTGCATGAAACATTTCCAAGAGGGAGTTGTCTGCTATAGCTGTTGATGTAGGTAAGAAGACTTTGCTGTATTCTTCTCCGAAGGATTTCTGATTGTCTGTTTGGGTGCATGAGACAGATGTCTCCCGCTTTGGCCTTGAATCTTCAGATCCAGACCTTTTCTCAAGGTTCGGTGGCAGCAGGCTCTTGCTGACCACGAAGACATAGGGGCATCGTCCTGTCAGCAATCCTGCTTGCCCTGTAAAACTTCACTCCTGAAGCTATAGAATACAGACGTCCTAGTGAGAGAGGGATCTGCAGCCATCTAAAAGAGAACCAGTAGACCAAATGCAACTGGACATTTCCGCAACCATCCTAGGAGAAACTTCTTCTCTGCGTCTGAGTGTGAATAAGGAAATGGGCATCCAGGGAGTTAAAGTTGCTGCTAAGGAATACCAGGAATCATGTACCAAAGGACCTCTTACTGTTTGCTGGATCGAAATTCATGAAGAGTCTTCTTTCCACTTGGGGGGCGGAGCTTGCTCGAGCCTAAGATGGCTGCCTAGTTTGAAAGCTCCGTCAAGCCATCAAACAATCCTTCATCGATCCGACATCAGTGCGTGCTATTTGCCTTGCTTTGCACCGCCATCTGCTCCGGAACGTGTAGAGAGCGTGGTGTGCTGTTCTGGACCCTCCAGGACCACTAATGAGCGCTGCAGCGGACTTTGAAAGCGGAGCCTCTGCCCTGGGCCGTGATCCCCGAGCTGGAGTAGCGGGCGGACGGCGGGCCCGAAGGCGGCAGCCGCAACATTCCTGGGCGCCTCTGCCGAGGGATGACACTGCTAATACCAGCGACGTAGGCGGCGGCCGCGAGGCACACTACTGCTGGGAAAGCGGGAGAAATGCGGTGTGCTGCAGTCCGTGGTGAGGAGCGAACACACGGAGACCCGGAGGAGCGGCGGGTGCAGCCTCTGACACGGGTCGCCGCTCGCTGTGCTCGGTGGGGACACAGGCCTGTTCCTGAAGGCCGGGTGCTGCATCCGACACTTACTGCCGCCGGGACCGGGGGGGGACCCGTGGTGGAACCCTGTGGATTACGCAGAGACCCCGGCTGGCAGCCTATATGAAGTTATGAAAACGGCCTGAGGAGGCGCTGCGCAGTCACACGCGGCCATTTTGCAGCCCTGTGTGACAGTGGCAACTGTGATTCCCCGCAGCGCTATTCAGCGATACTTGCTGCCTGGCGGAGAGGGTTTGCGGCGGGACCTGTCCCGATGCGCGGCGGTGGACTACATATTCCCACACAGCTGCAGACGCCTGTGGCTGACTGGTGCAGGCTGGCATTCTGGTTTGTTCGGCGGCCTGAGCAGAGATTGCTGGAAATTTCTGATCTCACTGACGCAGCATTGGAGGGAGCGCCGGGAATCTCAGGCTGACTGTGCGTGCCCACGGAGTGGCCTAAGGAGTGGGGCCTGCCTGCTTAGCAAGCTGAAGGGAACAGACTTTGGAACCACGCCGGAGACCACGCGGCTGCATTATTTTGAAGCTCGGCCAGTTTTCACTCCATAAGGGGCTGTGACGAGAAGCTAAGACTGCTTGTTCACGCAGCGGTTGCGCTGCTCGCGGTGGATACACTACAGTGGGGTCCATACGTGCTGTTGTCCTATTCTGGCACTTCCCAGACTGCGCATAACTTGTGGGGGCTGGAAGACGCGGAGGAGATACTTTGGTGTACACTGACTGTCCGCACGTGCCTGGCGGCCCAGTCGGAGGGTGCAGTTCCCCTGTCATAGCAGCTGCTCAGTCAAGATGGGCAGAGTGGACAAAACGCAGCCTAAACTCACCTTCGACTAACGGAAATCTAAAGTGAGGGAGAACACCTCCGAGGAAGGCGATAATGTACAGGAACAGACACAAGATGTGGCGGATGGAGATATCCGAGGCATGCTTGGGGCCATGGAGAAAAGCTTGCAGAACAGTTTATCTATCCTTGGAACTAAACTAGACTCCCTCTCATACCGTATGGACAGAATGACTGAACAAATAGATAAACAGGTAGAGAGGCTGGACATGACCGAACGCCGGGTCACGGAAGAGGCCCAGACGGAAATGGACTCGGAGCATAAACAAATGGGAAAGGTGCTGCAGGTCCTGCAAGACAAAGCTGAGGACCTTGAAGCGAGGTCCCGACGAAACAACTTGAGAATCACGGGTCTTCCAGAGTCGACTCAGATCGGAAATATGGAACTCTTCGTTGAAAAACAATTGGTGTCTCTGTTGGGGAGCGAAGTGTTCTCTCCCATATTCGTGGTAGAGAGGGCGCACCGCTTGCTGGGCCCGCGCCCCGCCCCTAGTGCTCCTCCGAGGCAGATAATTGCCAAGCTGTTGAACTACAGGGACAGAGATGCAGCGTTGAGGGTGGCTCGGGAGAAACGGTCTCTGCAATACGAGGGCTCCACTATCTCCTAATATCCGGATTTCACGAGTCGAGTGCAAGAGGCACGCAGACAATTTGCACCACTAAAGCGTCAGCTACGAGACCAAAAACTGGACTACGCCATGCTGTACCCGGCGAGACTCTGTGTCAACCAACAGGGCAAGTCGCGGATTTTTACGGACCCTAAAGCGCTGCAGAAGGCCCTGAAGGAGTGGTCCAAAGAAAAGCAGCGTAGCCCTGAGCAGGACTCCCCAGACGGTGCAACTGGAGGCGGGCTAGACAATCAGGACTAAAGATCGAACTGCATGATTTACAGATAAGAAGGATGCTTGCGGGGGTGATCGGGAGGGCTGGAGGGTTGTGCTTGGGGACTCCGTAGCAGTGGTCGATTTGGGTTTGTCATGGATACCTAGGAACTAATGCATAAATAATTGTACAAGGGTACTGTATACAGAGTAGTCTGTCCGTAGTGCAGGTTGAGATATGTTCTTGCCAGGAAAGACATAGAAAAGCGGGGGTGCGGGGGTATTATATCTTGATGCACTGAATCTGGTAGATGGTGAGCGGAGACGGGGAATGTAGTCCAGTTAGGCTCTACTAACCTGCTGGGCGAGCAACATCCGCCCACACGTGTACTACACCACTTGGGAGCTGTATTGATTGTTACTTAGTGTTTTTACGTTGAGTTGATGAAGATTTAGATGGCACATGGGGTATGTTTCGAGGTATTTCGCCACTGCAAAGTTGGGGTATGCTTGGCGTGGGTGGGGGGAGGGGGGTATTGAGACTGAAGATGTATGGCGATTTTCAAACTGTCAGTATTATTTTTGATAGACACAAAACAGCCTATTTGCATACGATACAGCAGTCATTACACATGCACTCCACACCCTCATGATGAAACCCAGCGGGTCCAGAAATAGGGTAGCACGCAGTGGGCTCCGAGCCCTTACTTGAAACGTA
This sequence comes from Calotriton arnoldi, assembly GCA_963921515.1. Lineage (NCBI taxonomy): Eukaryota > Metazoa > Chordata > Amphibia > Caudata > Salamandridae > Calotriton > Calotriton arnoldi. Next base: position 20,628 of record CAWUFW010005839.1, read on the forward strand.
CGAGGTCTAAATGGCCATAGGAAGCTCAGAAAAGTATTGGCCTACTTGTCAAGGCACGATATAGATGTTGCATTATTACAGGAGACACACCTCCCCCTTAACAGCACTATGCTACGCAGCAGGGGGCTGAAGGGGAATTCCCACGCTGCGGGCTTTACTACACATGCACGCGGCGTGCTCACTTGGGTAAACCCCAAGTCCAGTCTTAAACTCGAACCACTAGTCGCAGACCAGGAGGGGCGCTATGCAATCTCTAGATGCAGGGGGAAAGGCATGGACTTACTCATTGTCAATATATATGGACCGAACTACGACAATCCAAAGTTTTACACAGCAGTGCTTGACAAGGTACGTGGATGTGGGGAGGGGCAACAACTCTGGGGAGGTGACTTCAATTTGGTAATGAATCCACGACACGCTCGGTCTGGAGGCCCAGAGAGGTGCACCACGGCGGCAGCACGCACTGTCGCGGATGCAATAATACAGTTGGACTTGTGCGACGTGTGGCGTCAGAGATACCCAGATAAGGGAGGGTACACACACTACTCGGCATTTCATGACTTACATACCCGTATAGATTACTGGCTAGCAGCTAGGCCCCTACAAGAAAGGATTCATGCTTGTGGGGTACTCCTGCGTATGCTGTCGGACCATTATCCGATACTCCTAGTTCTAGAAGCCCCACAGAAATTAATCCCCCCTTTTACATGGCGATTCCCACCCTACTCTTTGCTAGACACCGTCTTCAAGGCTGAGCTCGCGGAAGCGATAGAAACGTTCTTTGCCTGCAATATAGGGTCAGTAGATCACTTTCACGTGGTCTGGGAGACTTTTAAAGTATATATTCGAGGTATAACTATGACTAAGCACTCCGGGGTCCTTAGAGCATTACGTAAGCGACTTGCAGATTTGGAAAGTTTGCTGGCCAACCTGGAAGGTCGGCTCTTGGCAGGAGCTGATGACAACATTAAATAAGAGTTTCAAACACAGATGGGAGAATATCATGAAGCGGCTGATGCCGAAATAAAGCACATGGGTAAATACGCTACAGCCCACGCGTACAGTGAGGGAGAGCGACCGGGCGCGGTTCTGGCTCAGCTCCTCAAAAAGCGGAGAGAAAAAACGATAGTTGCAGAGATTAAAACAGCTGAGGGAGGCACACTGACTGACGAAGCGGCCATAGCCGAGAGGTTTCAACAGTATTATTCAATGCTCTATTCTTCACGTAGTGGTGGTTCTGAGGTGGAAATTTTAGATTATTTAACGTATATTAAGCTACCTTGGCTTACGAACGTGCATCGCGAATACCTTATGCGACCTCTAGAAGTGGAGGAAATAACCACAGCGCTGGCGGGCATGAAATCGGGTAGTGCGCCAGGAGTGGATGAGCTCAAGGTTAATCTTTATAAAGAGTTCAAGGATTTACTAGTGCCGCATTTGGCCAACCTCTTCGACGAAATGTGCGAAGTAGGAGACATGCCTCCCTCGATGAGAGAGGTGATTATCGTAGCTATCCTGAAGCCGAACAAACCTCCGGATGAGTGCGCATCCTATCGCCCACTTTCATTGATCAACGTGGACACGAAGATTTTCGCGAAAATCCTGGCGAACCGGCTAGCCCCACTAGTTCCACTACTGGTGGCACCAGAGCAGGCAGGCTTCATGCCAAGTAGAAACCTAACTTACAACCTGAGAACGGTGTTCGGAGCGATACAACGCACCAGGCCCGAAGTGCGGGCAGTGGCTGTTTTCCTAGACATGGAAAAAGCCTTCGACTCTGTCAAATGGCCATTTATGAGGCAGGTCTTGACACGTATGGGGCTGGGGAGTGTTTTCCTTCAGATGTTGGGGGTTTTATACAAATCGCCCAAGGCCAGGGTTAGAATAGGTAACCTGGTAACGGACACTATCGACGTATCCAGAGGCACGAGGCAGGGTTGCCCCCTGTCACCGATACTGTATGCATTGGTGGCAGAACCTTTGGCTTGCTCACTACGTGAATACCACAGATATCGGGGTATAAGATTCCCGGGCTACGAGTTGATTGTCTCCACCTATGCCGATGACACGCTACTCTATGTGCGTGATCCCGATCACAATCTGTCGCCTGTATTGAGGGAGGTAGTGAAGTTTGGAGCGGTGTCTGGCCTAGGGGTTAACTGGCCAAAGCCAATCATATTTCCTCTTACACTAGCAACTGTCCCATTTGAGCCTGACTACCCCCTGAAGTGGTCGACGGAACCGGTGAGGTACTTGGGATTCAAGATCCATACGGACTCTGAGGCGGTGTTCAGGGAAAATTACGGGGTTGCGATTAGTAGATTAGAAGACGAGGTCGACAAATGGATCCATCTGCCACTGTCGCTGCTTGGCAGGGTCTCAATTATGAAAATGGTAATATTACCTCGTTTTTGTTTCTCTTCATGAATATTCCACTGGTTCTCCCTGGCTCCTTTTTTCGCATGCTCACTTCGTTGATGACGAAGTTGGCTTGGACGGGCAAGCAGGCGCGGGTCAGATGGAACGTCCTCAAATTACCCTACTGCATGGGAGGTCTGGGCGCCCCTGACCTAGACCTATATTATAGGGCGGCACAGAGCACACATGCTTACTACTGGATGCACGGCCCTCCGGACATGCCTCATTTACAAATAGAGAAGGTGGTAGCGTCCCCTCTCCCGCTGCCAGCACTGATGTTTACGGCTGCGGACCGCAGAACTGGGATCCTTGACTCTGTAAATGCAACCAAACATGCCTGGCAACATCTGCTGAAGTTGGAGGCAGGCGCTATATTGTATTTCCCACTCACACCACTGGAGTGGTGCCAATGGCTCCCCCCGTGCAGGGAAAAGGGAGTGACCCGAGCTCTGAACACCATTGGAGTGCAGACGATAGGGGATTTGTTCGATGGGAACACAGCAAAGACATGGGACGAGATTGCAGTCGCGGCCCCGGAGGTAACCCCCCTCACCAGATTTCAGTTTCACAGAACATGGCAGGCATTGCTAAATATCTTGGGTAGCGGTTTGTCGGAACCGCCGGATCTGGCTCCCCACACATATGTAATAAAAACTAATTCACTGACACGGATGGTGTCTAATATATACAAGTTGTCCATGAGATACAGGGAAAATCATTATACTACAGCCCGCCTGGCTTGGCAGAGGGACCTAGGCAGGGAAATTGACGACAGTATGTGGAAGTACTGCTGCGACAGCACGAAACGCATATCTTTAAATGGCAGACACAGATTGATTCATTTTAAGTACCTAAACAGGGTCTACTATACCCCAGAGAGACTATGTAGGTATGGACTGAGGGAGGATGCAGACTGCGAACGCTGTAGTGCGCAGCAGGCAGACTTTTTCCACTTAGCCTGGTGCTGCCCAGGGATCTCTAGTTTTTGGGACCTAGTTTTTAAGGAACTGGGACAAGTGACGGATTTGACGCTTACTCCAGAACCTGCGCTGGCCCTGCTAGGATATTCTAAGTTGATACCAAAAGGAGCCAGAAGATTAGTGGACATGGGTTTGCTGCTTGCTAGGCGCAGAGTAGCGATAGGTTGGTGAGCGGCCCGATCCCTACGTTAGCGCAGTGGTCGAGAGACATGATGTATAGCAGCACACAAACTGAGAACTACAGTGAGCTCCTCCCACCACGTAGCAGTTGATGGAGCAGGGTAAATATAAAAATTTTAACCTCCTAATATTTTCGTATAATAATAATAAACATGTTTGTTCAAGTAAGTAACCAACAATGTATGTATTGGGGTAAGGATAACACGCAGTTTAATGTGCAAAATAATGAACTAATAATTGTTTACGTTTCTAACATAACATAATATTTTGCGTACTAAAATAATAATAAAATGCATGATTTGTGCTTTGAATAAAACGTGTGGTTGCAAAATAAAGCGATGGTAAGTAAGGGACAGCTTTATATGTTGCTTCTGCTAGGTAATACCTAATTGGGGTACGTAGAAAGACGGGAGGGAAACGAAAGGGTTTATATTTCATTGTTTTAATAACATTTTGTTTTCTTTAGAAATAGTGCGCTTAGGCCTGCCGAGCAGCAATATAAAATGGCCGCGAGTTACTAGAGTGCGCAGGAGCGGATGCGACCATGTGATAGAGGAGAGAGGCTGTTGCAAAGGGATGATCACGTGCTGATGCCGAGAGGCTGAGATGAAAGTATGGTCAAGGCTGCTGTGACCCTTCTGAGCAGATGTGTGCCAAGATGATCAGCAAGAAGCGTGAGAAGCCTGGTTGAATCAATAGAAAGAACTCTATTATATAATTTGTTGCAGAAAAAGAAACAATTTGGACTGATCGAAACGGATGAGCAAGTGCATGAACTGTGGGAAACGATGCTTGCATGGACATTCTTCACGGAACTAGTTAAGACCAGGAAGTTTGATTAGAATGTATAGGGACCTGAGTTTTGGACCAATGAGAATGAATCGCGCCATGTAAGAAGAAACATTTTATGTTGTAAGCTAGAATTAGGGTATAAGAAGACCTACTCTTGGTGGGAGGGGTTAGAATGCTGCGGGATGCTGCGGGAGATGCTGAAGAAGTTAGATGCTGTAGATGGGAGAGTTTGCGGTTGCGGATGCTGACGAGCTGATGCTGCTGCTGTTATTTTCCTTTTCCCGTTGAGTATAAAATGCCGCTTTAGGAGAACTAGCATTTGAAAAGATTTATATTAGAATTATTAGGATTTCCCCGAGAGATAGATAGGTTGATCTATAGAGTCTTTAGTATGATAACCTCATTTTCGGGCTAATAAAAGTGTCATGCAATTTACAATTATTCTTATAATGATGATAAACGCAATGATCTGAATAATAAATTAATCTTGAATTTCCTGCATTCAAAACTTTATATAAACTTTATTATTCTTTAAACAAATGACTCAGTGATTTTCTTTAGCATAATGATTAATAATGTTTTGGTAAAAGAGTTCATTGTGATTGAGCTGGTCTTAATCACCATCAACTGATTCCTACTAGTTGGTCCATCGACCAATGAGCGGAATACCTTAAAAGCAAATGAGAATTATTGTGTCTTTATAAAAGAGGTATCCCGTCTCCTTCCAGCAAATCGTTTTCTCCTAGGTTTTATGTCGGAGGAAAATCCAGGGAAATAAATGAGTAAGTGAATGTATATGCGGTGTTATGGGCCCCACCGTCATATGGATATAGTGTGTGTGTTAGAGAAATAATTGCACCTGGATGACCCAAAAACATAGTAGGAGAAAATATTTTTATTGTAAGCGCTGGATCAGATTTCTTGGTAGCAGAGTTATGGTTACTATAGATTAGTTTGGTGATTATTGATTTTTGATTATAGATTATTGATAAGTTTATGTCTAACACTTTTTGTTGAGTCGCGTTATGTTATATGTAAGTTTTCACGCTTCCGGGAAGTAGGAAGTGGAACACGTGTGGCAAGAGAAGTCGCATGGAATTTTACACTGTCTGAGTTCAATTTGGTAATAACACAGGTTGTGTTATTTAGGGACATTTTGCGTATAAAAGGTGTGTAAGTGAAATAGTGATTGGTTTTCTTGTGAAACTCTGGCCTTAATTCTCAGGAGCAGTATAGTCTCCACATATGTTTTATCCACAGAGAAACGGGTTTACCGTTTGCTTGAAAGAAGGGTAAGGTAGAGGGAAGTGCTACTTTATCGACGAAACTGAAAGTTCTGTGGTAGGGTAGAGGTAAGCGCTGCCTACTGGAAAATACAGAATTCTTGTGTGAATGGTCAAAGCTATCTTTTCGGTTTAGTGAATCAGACAATGGAAATGTGGATAAAATGTTGTAACTAACAAGAATTGTTGAAAAAGAAATTGCCGATAAATTTTGTAAAGGAGGGGTCAAGAGCAGAAGTGACGTAGACAAAAGCCGCGCTGGGATTGGACAGTGCGCCAGTCACATGAGAACAGGAGCGAAGTGACGTAGACAAAAGCCGCGCTGGGATTGGACAGTGCGCCGTAGACAGAAATCGTTGTGATTGGAGTGTTGGTGTGAGTCGCGCTAGCATTGGTTGAAATAAACGCATAGGGAACAGAGTTGATTTTGCCGATTGTTGTAGGAGAAAAAGGTTGTGAATCATGTCGTACTATGAGTATGGAAAAGAGAAAACGTCTTGGATGTCGAAAGTTAAGAACTTCTTTAAGAAGGACAAAAAGGTAGTGACTAGAGAGGGACAAATAATTCCTCCGCCGAAATCACCAGCTTCACATATGATGCTGAAATATGGATATCATACATGCATTTGGTTAGAAAATTGGACAAAATACACCAAGAACGATGGAGCATTGGCTTTTCCTGAAAATGGTTCATTTAATGTAGCTGTATTACGGAACTTGCGAGAAAAGATGGTAATGTTAGAACCTAGACCTAGACCAACACAGTTTGAAGCTTTAGCGGAATGGGAAGATGAGATGTATGAACGAGAGAGATCCAGAGGATTGAAGAATCATGAGTTTATACCTGGAAGGTTGTGGGGAATAAATCATGAGGACAGAGTAAAGCGTTGGAGATACGCTAACATGGCAGGAGGTTTGTTTCCAGCTTTTGCGGTTGAGGAAGAAGCAAAGAGAAAGTGTACTGAGAAAAAGAAACATGTAGTGGTAGAAAAGTATGTGTATGGTGGTAGTGAAACGGATGACGAATTGCTGGAAGATATTTTAAACAGAAACCCACCTCCATACCAACAGACTTCTGTAGTGGTGACACTTAATGCACCGCAAATGGAAACTGGGAGAAATAAAAAACCAGAACGAAGAAATGAAATAAATAGGTCACAAGAAACATTTAAAATTTCACAAAATGATGAGACAGAAAGTGACAATGCAACGGAACTAGCAAAAACGACAAAAGAATTGACTGAGAAAATTAGAGAATTGACAAAGAATATGGAAGCTGTAACTGTACCAGTAACGATAGGTCCAGTAATGCCAATTTTTGAAAACCAGAAAATAAATGAAAATTCTTTGGGTGATTCCCATGAATTCACATGTGCAAAGAAAAAGAGAAGGGATGGAACTGAATAATGAAGGTGCACACAATTCGGCGAGTACGTGTAGACCAAGTCCACCTACAAATTTGACGATAAATGAGAGTGAGGTTAGAAGAATACCTATGGTGACAGAGTCCGCATCAGGAACACCAGAAAGAAGCAGTGATTGGATTGAGTTAAATAGTACACCTGTAGGTCCGACTCCAGAAGAGTTAAATGAATGGATGAAAGCACTAAAAGCGAAAGAACCAGAAGAAAAACCATTAGATGTAATTAGGTTAAAAATAGACATGGAAGAGTTGATTTTGGGAACAATTGGAACGGAAAAACTAAAGAATTATCAGGATGATGAGATTATGTTTTTGTGTAAGAGTCTTACATGGAGAGCTAGAAATTTACATGACAAATTGGAAGAGATTGCAGGTGAACTAGGAGTGGAATTTGTGAAAGTGAGGACATTGCAGAAACCGTACAGAGTAGATTTTTGTGAGAAAGACATAGAAAATTTGAACACATCGGGAAGATTGACCCAGATAAAAGAACTGATTGTTTTATTGAGAAAGTGGGGTGATGTGGATAGATGGAGAAATAGATGGACAAAGAGGAATGAGAAAACAACAGATAAAGCATCTTTGGCTTTTGCAATGACAGATAAGGAACCAGTTACCAGAGAGTACCCAATGAGAGAAACACCAGGTGGTAGTTATGTTCATGTTCCGTGGACCAGACAGGATATACTGTCATTTACAAATGACTTCCCAAAATTGAGAGAGAAACCAGTAGAATGGTACAGACAAGTGGAGAGATTTGTTAAAGTGTCAAAAGTGTTGTGGATAGATCTAGATGGATTGTTTGACATAGTAGTGCCTGCTGATTTATGGACGGAATGTAAGATTACAATTGATTGGCCAACTGTGGAATATCCAAGGGATGCCAAAACAGGAGCGCCAGGTCCAGAAGTGATGCGGAAATATGATCAGGTAGTTACCTTTTTGAAGAATAAAATTCCACCAAAAGAAACAGATTGGGTGAAAATAGACAGAACAACACAGGAAAGCAAAGAATCAGTGCATGCGTACTATGAGAGATTGTTGTTGGTTTTCAAACAGTATAGTGGTTATGAAACGCTAAGTGAGAAGGACATGAGTCATTTTGTATATAGGTTTGTGTATGGATTAACACCGGAGATAATTGAAAGGATTAAGCAGCATTTGATAGGGTGGCAGAATAGCACAGTGGATGAGGTTTTGAGATATGCTAAGTATTGCAGTGATGAAATTGAGAGTAAACAGCGTAAATTGAAAGAAAAAGCCATGTGGGCACAGGTGAAAGTTGCAGAGAAGCAAGAAGCTCAATTGAATAATACTAGCAGTGAAACAGGACAGTTTAAATCCCGACCTAATATAGGTAAAGGAAAAGGACAAATGAGCATAGATGAGGCGAAGAAAAAGTGGCCATGCCACAACTGCGGAAAGCTAGGGCATTGGAGAAACGAGTGTAAATTTCCTCCTAAACCTAATGTAGAAAATCAAACATTAAATTCACAGGTGCAGAGTGAGGTAGTTACTCAACAAGGTCAGGTGCCGCAACCACCACTTCCCAAGAGTGCTAATCAACAGAAATACAGTGCAGAAACAGGATTCTACGGAGGAGAACAGGTAAAACAGTTGTCACGTGCAGCTGAAATCTCACAATATTGGTTACGACAGAGTGAGGATGAGTCGTATGAAAGCTCATGACGGTGTCTGAAAGAGAGGGAAGAGTGCGTGCTTGGCACAACTCTAGAGGTAGACCAGTCAGGTCCATTTGTGGATGGAGAAGGGAATGGTGCAAATATAACCTTCCTTGTTGACACTGGAGCTACCCGTTCTACTGTTAGGTCAGTGGAAATTCCAAATCTTCCTCTCTCAGGTGAACATATACAAGTGGTTGGAGTTTCCAATCAGCAAATTGAAACACCTCTTACTAGATTAGTAAAGGTAAAAATTGGTCCATTTAGTGAAATGCACCGATTTGTAGTGTGTGATTGTAGTCCCATTAACCTTTTAGGACGCGATTTATTGTGTAAGATGAATTGCACAATTTATTGTACTCCAGACGGAATTGCATTTCAGACTCCAGATGAGGATGTACTGTACAAAATGACAATGGTAAATTTAGAACCAGAGGTAAATCATTTGTTTCCTGTATTTGATGCAGAGAAAATCCCAATTGAGTTGAAAGGGACAGTAAAAGAAGAAGTGTGGGACTTGACAGGAGAAGATGTAGGATTAATGAAAGGAGTAGATCCCGTAAAAATTTCAGTAAAAGAAGAAACGAGTTACCCAAATACGCCCCAGTATAAATTGACTCCGGAAATAATTGAAGGAATAACGCCAGTAATAAATAAAATGATTGAACAAGGGATTCTAAAAGAAATCATGAGCAGTCCATGTAATTCGCCAATAATGGGACTGAAAAAGCCAAATGGAACATATAGAATCGTACAGGATTTAAGAAAGGTAAACAAAATTGTTGTACCTTGTTGCCCAATAGTACCGAACCCTGCCGTGATTCTATACCAGATTCCACGCGAAGCAGAGTGGTACACTGTGATTGATTTATGTCATGCATTTTTCTCTATTCCATTACATCCAGATAGCCAGCCAATATTTGCGTTTAGGTTTGGAGAGCGTATTTTGGCATGGTGTCGAATTCCTCAAGGGTATACAGAAAGTCCCTCAATCTTTAATCAGATACTAAAGAAATCATTGGAAGATTTAAAAATGCCAGAAAAGTCAGTAATGGTTCATATTATTGATGACCTACTGGTGGCATCAAAAACGAAAGAAGCCTGTGTCAATGACACGATTGCGTTGCTGAATCATTTAGCAAAAAGAGGACATAAAGTGTCCCCTTCAAAATTGCAGTTTTGTAAACAAGAAGTCCAGTATTTAGGGCATAAAATTGAGAAAGGAGTGCGAAAGGTAACGATAGAGAGAATAAAAATGATTCAAGGAATGAGAGCTCCAATGACACAAAGAGAGGTAAGAATGTTTTTGGGAATGGTTGGATATTGTCGACAATGGATAAGCGGTTTTTCACTAATTGCTAAACCATTGCAGAAACTGACAAAGAAGGATGTTAAAGATCCTTTTGAAATGAATGATGAAGAAATGAAAGCATTCAGAGAGCTGAAAAAGAAATTGTGTGAGGCTCCAGCATTAGGAATGCCTGACTATGAGAAAGATTTTGAGCTGTTCTGCAGTGAAAGAGATGGATGTGCATTTTCAGTTTTGGTGCAGAGACATGGAACTATGAAAAGACCAATTGCATATTTTTCAGCTGTTTTAGACCCTGTGGCAAAAGCGTTGCCTGGATGTTTGAAAGCAGTTGCTGCTACTTGTGTGAGTCTGGAACAGAGTGAAGGCATAGTGATGGGATATCCATTGAGAGTGTATGTTCCCCATTCTGTGGAAATTCTTTTGACAAGAACAAAAACACAATACATGACACATAGTCGGCTGACTAGGTATGAAAATGTAATTTTAAGTGCAGATAATGTGACCATTGACAGATGTATGAATGTGAATCCTTCGACATCATTGCCAGATGAAGAGAATGTGATTGAAATGGATGAAGTAGATCACGATTGTCTGAATGTGCTCGAATACTGTACTAAACCAAGAGCTGATATGCGAGATGAGCCTTTGAAAGAATCAGATTACATTCTGTTTGTGGATGGCTCATGTTTAAGAACGAGTGATGGAGTTCTAAGCGCAGCATATGCAGTTTGCACAGTAGCAACTGTATTGGAAGCATCTTGTTTGAAAGGTGTACGGTCTGCCCAAGTTGCAGAATTAGTAGCTCTGATTCAAGCATGTAAGTTGGGAAGAAATGTACGGGTTACGATTATGACTGAAAGCCAGTACGGCTTTGGGGTCGTGCATGATTTTGGTCAGATTTGGTCACAAAGGGGTTTCTTGACGTCTGCAGGGACACCCATAAGGAATGGAGATTTTGTGAAAAAGTTGCTTGAGGCGATACAGCTGCCTAAAGAGATCGCTGTAGTGAAGTGCAATGCACATAAAAATGGGGAAGACTACATTACTGTTGGCAACAAATATGCTGACGAAATGGCACAGTACTGTGCAAAGAATGTGGTTTCTTTAAATAAATGCTGCGAGAGAGAGCATATTTCTTGTCCATTGCTTTTTACTAACTCAATTGAAACATGGGATGAGGTGAGACAGTTACAAGAGGCTGCAGAAGATGAAGAAAAAGATACTTGGCTAAAAGCAGGATGTAGGAAACATGAAGAAACTGATGTATGGGTTTACAGGGATGAGAGACCAGTTATGCCTGATAGCATGATTTCTGACATGGCACGGATGTACCATGGACAAGCCCATATTGGGAGAGATTCAATGATCAGACTTTTTAGACAGACATGGTACAATCCAAAATTCAGAGCCATAGCTGAGAGTCTTTGTCAAAGATGTCTGACTTGTCAACAGTTAAATCCAGGAAGGAAGACAGTAGTGAGTCTAGGGAGAATAGGACGAGAAGGGGGTCCTTTTACCAGAATGCAGCTGGATTTCATAGAAATGCCACCTTGCAGCAGATTGAGGTATGTTTTAGTGGTCGTCTGTTTGTTTTCCCGTTGGGTGGAGGCATATCCAACAAGAAGGAATGACAGTATCACAGTAGCAAAACTTTTGCTGCGAGAATTCATTCCGAGGTATGGTTTTCCAGTCACGATTGAAACAGATAGAGGAACACATTTCCAAAATGAATTAGTTAAACTGATTTGTGAAGCCCTTAGTATTAAACAGAAACTGCATTGTGCATACAGACCAGAGGCTTCTGGAATAGTAGAGCAAGTGAATGGAACAATCAAGAACAGGTTAGGAAAAATGTGTCAAGCTACAGGACTGAAATGGCCCGATGCTTTGCCATTGGTTCTGATGACAATCAGAAGTATTCCGGAAAGGAAGACTGGACTCAGTCCACATGAAATAATCATGGGACGAGCAATGAGACAAGCACAAGTACCTGTCAACAAGCTACTGACTATAACTGATGATCTAGTACTGGATTATTGCAAAGGATTGGCTGATGTGGTGCGTTCTGTGTTTCATCAGGTTGGACCGGATGCGACCACTCTTGAGAGAAAACCAGCACACGACTTGAATCCAGGAGATTGGGTTCGAATAAAAGTCCACCGGAGAAGAAACTGTTTGGTTCCTCGCTGCGACGAACCACGACAAGTGATCCTAGTGACGACCACCGCAGTTAAGTGTGCAGGAGTGAAACACTGGGTACATGCCAGCCACACCATCAGAGTTCCAGAACCTAAAGATCGACCTGTGAGTCGGCATCTGGAAATAACAGACAACAGTTCAGCATCAGAAAGAGAAGAGGAGACAAACAGGGTGCCAGAACTTGAAGATCGACCTGTAAGTCGACATCTGGAAGACCCAATTACAAGTGAAACGATAGAAGAAGAAGAGGAAATAGAGGAAATAGCTGAAGTTCCAGAATTTGAAGATCGACCTGTAAGTCGACATCTGGAAATATCTGATACTAGTTCAGAATCTGATACAGAACATTCAGAAGAAGAAGAAATCTCAAAAACAAAGTGGAATTTTGAAAGCATAAGAGAAGAAACTGAGCCAGAAAACAGTGACAGTGAACAACCAAGTACAAGTTGTGGTAAAATTCCTTCGAAGATAATATTAATAGATGAAGAAGGGAGAGTTTCAGACCAAAAGTTAGAAAAATCGGAAAAACCCCGAGGAGCAGTAGGGACAGATAGTCAAACACAAGAACAGGGAAATTTAGAAGTAGGTAGAGAAACTGACACAAAACCGGAAGAACCTCGAGGAGGGACAGAAGTAGGTGAACGAAGGAAGATAAGAAAAGAACCACAAGTAGCTGAAAGCGAAATAATTAGTTTCAAAATAAGAGGAAATAACAAAAAGATTGAAACAGAATCAGAAGAAAGTGGAGAAGAAAGAAATGAAAAACTAGAGACAAGAAAAAGAAATTGGAAAACAGAAAGAGAGGAAAAAGGAAGTGAAGCAAAAAGGCCAAGAAAAGGAGACAATTGGCCCAACGAAGTAAGAAAATTAAGATACAGAATCGTAAAATTGGATGGAAAAAGTGCTGAACAAGTGAATGAAATAACAAGTCAAAAGGAGCAAGGAAAACAAGGTGGTAAACACTTGCAGAAAACAAAAAGAATAAAGAAAGTGAATCAGAAGTACAGATCACCTGAATGGTTGTATCGTGCTCTGACTAGTTACAAAGAAAAATTGAACACTCACGAAAACCCAGAACAAAGAAACCTGATGGGAGAAAGTGAAGTGCAACAAACCTGAAGAAACAAACCTGAAGTGGTTTCTGTAGATAGTTTACCGGATTTGACAAAACACTGAAGTGACGAATTTACCGGATATGACAAAGAAAGAATTCTGAGAAAGAATTAAAAGAAAGAACCAAGCAAAGACAACATTTTGAAAGTACAGAGTGGCAAGCAAGTCATTTCTGAGGTGTAGTGACACAACTTTTCTAGAAAACAAGTACAAAATGGAGAATATTAGAGATAGAAAATGTAGATGTGAGTTTTTAAAAAGATGGTGCAAAATGTGCTGTTTTTGTACAGGATTATTAATAACAGTATGGGTAGTTTTAGCAATAACTATTCCTATTAGTTTAGCTGTAGTGGAAAAGTCTAATAACACTGAGAAAGAAAAAGGAGCTAACACTCAAGAGCCAGTTATTTTAAGGAGTAGTGCAGAGTTACATAAGGACAAATCAATAACAGATTTTTCAAAGAATGTGTTTACTAAATTACTGTATGAGTACGTAGAAACAATGGATGTAAGGGATTGTTATGTTTGTATGCAGTTGCCTGCATCTGTAGCAGAGGGTGTGACTTATCATCACCTCCCTTTAACGTATGGAATAACATGTAGTGTATTAGCAAGCTTATTTTATAAAACAGGCAGATTAGAATATTATTACACTGATGTAGATAGGATTTTTGCAAAGGTTTCTGTAGTTCCCGAGCTTAATAAAATAAAAGAGGGAAAGATATTTGGTGAATATTTCTTAGAAGATAAGATTTTAACATTAGATAATATATTTAGGTACAACCTTACCTGTGAGTTAAAGAAGGAAGAAAAGGTATTTCTAGAAATGGTCGAGGAGAGAAAAGTGAAATTTGAAAGAAAAGTGATAGAAGAGACAAAAACACCTCTTTGGGCGTTTGAGGAAGACCATCATGACAAGAAAAAGATAAATGCAGCTATGACTCTGGATTGGCCCCAACAGGGAAGGTTGTGCATTAGAAGAAATAAGACAAGATATGACAATTATTTTGTGGGTTCCAGTAATTGCCATGACAATTACCAAATTATAGGTGGATGGGGATTCAAAGGGGGAAAAGATCCAATATTTCCAGGGATTTATTACGTTTGTGGGAATAGGGCTTATTATAGGTTGCCGGACCATTGGTATGGATCATGTTATTTAGGCCTGGTTTTTCCAAAGATTTTTCATGTGGATAGAAACGAAAAAGGAACACACAAAATGATAAATACCTTTACACGTAGAAAAAGGGAAAGTTTTTCAGAAATAGTAGGTGATATTTTTGGTGCATTGATACCAGCAGTGGGAATATCTTTGAATGCATTCAGAATTTGGAAATTATCCACAGTAGTAGATCATTTATCTACAAATACTGCTGGAGGGTTCTTAATGGTAAATACCGAGATGGTTGCCATGAGAGCTATGGTGATGCAAAATCGTCTTGCCCTTGACATTCTTTTGGCAAAAGAGGGCGGAGTCTGTGGAATGCTGAAAGTCCAACATTGTTGCACTTACATTCCTGATAAAAGCGAAAATATACAGAAGTATATAACAAATATTACAAATTTGCACAAAGAACTAGTACCACTGGAGGTTGAAAGTGTTTGGGGAAAACTTGGTAAAGGGTTTTCGTCTGTAACGAATTGGTTAACAAGAATGAGTGGATTAATAATAGGGAAAGTTATAATAATAGCAACCATGATAATAATAATAATAATATTAGTATTGAAGCTTGCAGTAACATGTATAAAGAGAAGAAGAAAGCAGAATAAGTTAGAAAAAGAAAATATGATAAACAAAGAGAGAGAGAGAGAAATAGGTGAAATAGAGTTAGAAGAAATAAAAGAGAACATGTACAAGAAAACAAAGAGACAAATAGAAAGCGATACAGATGTATAAAACTAACAAAAGCAAATGGATAAAAGATATATGCTGTCTGAGAAAATTGTATAACTTGGGTTTGTGTGGTGATGTTAAAAATCACCAAAGGGGGAGTTGATGGAGCAGGGTAAATATAAAAATGTTAACCTCCTAATATTTTCGTATAATAATAATAAACATGTTCGTTCAAGTAAATAACCAACAATGTATGTATTGGGGTAAGGATAACACGCAGTTTAATGTGCAAAATAATGAACTAATAATTGTTTACGTTTCTAACATAACATAATATTTTGCGTACTAAAATAATAATAAAATGCATGATTTGTGCTTTGAATAAAACGTGTGGTTGCAAAATAAAGCGATGGTAAGTAAGGGACAGCTTTATATGTTGCTTCTGCTAGGTAATACCTAATTGGGGTACGTAGAAAGACGGGAGGGAAACGAAAGGGTTTATATTTCATTGTTTTAATAACATTTTGTTTTCTTTAGAAATAGTGCGCTTAGGCCTGCCGAGCAGCAATATAAAATGGCCGCGAGTTACTAGAGTGCGCAGGAGCGGATGCGACCATGTGATAGAGGAGAGAGGCTGTTGCAAAGGGATGATCACGTGCTGATGCCGAGAGGCTGAGATGAAAGTATGGTCAAGGCTGCTGTGACCCTTCTGAGCAGATGTGTGCCAAGATGATCAGCAAGAAGCGTGAGAAGCCTGGTTGAATCAATAGAAAGAACTCTATTATATAATTTGTTGCAGAAAAAGAAACAATTTGGACTGATCGAAACGGATGAGCAAGTGCATGAACTGTGGGAAATGATGCTTGCATGGACATTCCTCACGGAACTAGTTAAGACAAGGAAGTTTGATTAGAATGTATAGGGACCTGAGTTTTGGACCAATGAGAATGAATCGCGGCATGTAAGAAGAAACATTTTATGTTGTAAGCTAGAATTAGGGTATAAGAAGACCTACTCTTGGTGGGAGGGGTTAGAATGCTGCGGGATGCTGCGGGAGATGCTGAAGAAGTTAGATGCTGTAGATGGGAGAGTTTGCGGTTGCGGATGCTGACGAGCTGATGCTGCTGCTGCTGTTATTTTCCTTTTCCAGTTGAGTATAAAACGCCGCTTTAGGAGAACTAGCATTTGACAAGATTTATATTAGAATTATTAGGCTTTCCCCGAGAGATAGATAGGTTGATCTATAGAGTCTTTAGTATGATAACCTCATTTTCGGGCTAATAAAAGTGTCATGCAATTTACAATTATTCTTATAATGATGATAAACGCAATGATCTGAATAATAAATTAATCTTGAATTTCCTGCATTCAAAACTTTATATAAACTTTATTATTCTTTAAACAAATGACTCAGTGATTTTCTTTAGCATAATGATTAATAATGTTTTGGTAAAAGAGTTCATTGTGATTGAGCTGGCTTAATCACCATCAACTGATTCCTACTAGTTGGTCCATCGACCAATGAGCGGAATACCTTAAAAGCAAATGAGAATTATTGTGTCTTTATAAAAGAGGTATCCCGTCTCCTTCCAGCAAATCGTTTTTCTCCTAGGTTTTATGTCGGAGGAAAATCCAGGGAAATAAATGAGTAAGTGAATGAATATGCGGTGTTATGGGCCCCACCGTCATATGGATATAGTGTGTGTGTTAGAGAAATAATTGCACCTGGATGACCCAAAAACATAGTAGGAGAAAATATTTTTATTGTAAGCGCTGGATCACAGACCTAAGAACTTCTGGGTGCTATACAAAACATACATAGCAACCAGGGCAAGTGATAATGTGCCAATAGACGCTGTTGAACAAGCGGCGGAGGTGAGCAGTCCTAAAGAATAGACTCACGTGGTTTGTCTTGATCATTTTGACTCGCAACAGATGACGTGTATTGATACTGAGGTGGAAGAACTTGTTGAGCTGCATCAGGGCCTAACTGCAGTGGCATGCAGGACTGGGAGGTTGAGGCATGTGCGGTGGGGGGTGTACACTGAGTACGATGTTACATGTTATACACTGTCTGACGTGCTGTAGTATAATGTGTAAAGTGCTGTATGATTTTCATATGCTATTGCAATTGTTATACGGAAGGGATCGCAGTCTCTGGATTACTTTGAAAAAGTTAATAAAGTATTAAAAAAAAAAGAGTCTTCTTTCCACTTGATCAGATGGATTTGTTTCCAAGAGGCCTTTATGGAAAGTTTGTAGAACCATGAAAGAAATTAGAGAACTTTAGTGAAAAGTTGGGACTTAGGAAGGTGTCATCTGGGCCTCCACTGACATCTCTTTTACCGTCAACACTGAATTTAAAGGTAATCATTATATGATGGCTTGTCACTGGTGAAGGAACAGAAGCTAATTACAAAGCCTATACAATTATGGGTGGCTAGCAGTTAGGAGAATGTATGGGAGAGGGCATTACTGGACTGTCTGAGTCAGATCCTTGGCCACCTAAGCATTAACATGTCTCCCAACTGGGGCACTATTTACTTTCAGCATGAATATTAACTTTCCGATTCCTTTTCGGACAGCTGTTTTGTTATTATTAGTTCAACCTGTTTAAAACAGATGTGCCATTGCTTCTGCATTAGCATTCACTTCCCGGCTAGATTTAAATACAGCGACCTTCTTTGTAACTGCGATTTGGCATTTAATTTGCCACCGTTCGAGTATCTGTCAGAGGTGACACTTTCAGCTAGTCGTGTCTTTTTAGCCGTCAGCACTTTCACAAAGGAATCCATAAACCCATACTTGCAATGTTTAAAGCCAAACTACATATCCCAGAGTGCAGCTAACTGGCTGAAGGTGTCACACACGACACCAAACCAAATGGCATCTTAATATTCCAGGTAAAATGTTGTTAAGTAGGAGGCGCAGATGCTCTATTCTAGAACATCGTGATCGTGCCATGAGCCAAGGGATTCAAAGGAAAACACAACAAGGCAAGAGCGTGTATGCAAGCACGAGGAAAAACAGAAGATGCATATGCAACAAATGTAGAAACGTCACAAACGTAAGTATCTAAGTAAGTTGCTATAGAGGAGCAATCTCGAGGTAAATGTGTGGGAAGCCAAGTAGGCGACAGCAGTGCCACTGCTTGAAAAGTGTACTTTGGCTCTTTAAATGAGAAAATCGCACATGAATGGCTCCACTTTAAAGAGGAACAGGATACACAGCTCCCGTGCACCTCCCATTCCATAACACAAACCTATGGTAACAATAGATTGGGCATCACTACCTTATTTTAGAATATCTCCACATTTTTAGAAGCTCGTGTTCACCACTTGTTTACTCTCAGACTAATCTCAAACCAAAGTTACCAATAACAGTACTACAGTGTAAATAGCCTGGCACTACAAAGTCTAGCATTAAGCGACCTATTGTGACCGAAAATAATGGAAAAGATAACGTTTCTATATTCTGTTTCCAAGGCAACTAGCCTTCATTACACTTTATGAAGCTAGTTACCATGGCAGCAGTCTATGGTAAGTGAGCATCTGCTTGGGTTTGCAGCTGATAATTCGGTGATGGAATTCTTTGTATTAATTAAATATGCACATCTAGATATAGGCACAATATATAAATTGGAATTCCAACACAAGTACTAATAGTTTTTCATTTAATTTGTATATTTTTCATTCCATCTGTAAATGTAAAATTACATTACATGACACTTCGGTATTGCAACCTGAATGAATGGCTGAATGAACCCCCCAAACATTAAATAAAATCAGTGCAATATTCTTGCATTAAAAGCTCATCAATGTTTTAGTTGGCTGTTCGATAAAAAACCGTGGTTATAAACTAGATAGTTTTGGGAGATGTATTTCAATTGTTTATGGACAAAAAGGATTAATTTTGCTGATGTACTTCTGCTTTTGCCCATCTAGGGCGTGACCGTGGCAATCCTGTTGGTGCTTAGTAATCTGTAAGAACCTGTGTGGTAGGGACAACCTTGTGTAACAGCAAAAGCTCAATTTTTGACCAATCCAATATGTTGTTTCATTTTTTAATACGTCTCTAGGTTCCCTGATAAGTACGTGACATATGATGATGAATATAGGCAAGACCATCAATTAGGCGTAACCAGTGGTTACATTTGCTACCCATGGCTGGCGCTTTGGTACGTCTATGTGAAGTCGGTAAAGATGATTGGAAGCAGCAGATGGTGTTTAACTTGATATTTATTGTAGGAGCTTTGTAGGATGGGGTTTCTTGAATCTCAATCTCTTGGCGAAGCCATCAAATAATGTTTCACCACTGATTGTATGGATCCTTGATTGTCGACGTGAAGTGTAAGACAGGAGTTAACATCAGCAATGCATCTCAATTACAGTGAAACCAATATGGCCCCATATGAAAAACAGAGAGGATGGTGTCCAAACCTTAAGGGTTTTATTATCAAGTCGATTTGGGTTTCAGGTTAAATAGAAGAGCAAAAAAGAAAGAAAAATACGTTCAGAGATTACAAATGTAAATGTACATGCGGTTTAAATTTGTATATGATCAGACAGGATGTGGAAAATAAAATTACATACAGTGAGCAAAATATCACCCAAGCAGGTTCTATAATGGAACTACCCTATTCTAAATAAGTATCGAAAGTGGTAAGGGGAAATTCTATGAGGAAGGTGTCAGCCTCAGACAACCCAGATTTAAGGTTCAATGGAAAGAGTCTGAGTATTCAAGCGTGAAGCTTAACACACTGGCAGGGGAAATTAGCAGAGTCGAGAAGAGGCCTTCTCTCAGCAAAGTCAGGATAGGGTGTGGTGTACTGTTCTAAAGAACACACAATTAAAGCATGAAAGAAGATCCTAGAAGGCTGCTCCATATCATCTTCCACCGAATAAACTAATCAAAAGACAGTATTCTGGGGGAGCAAGTAGACTCTCTAGTTTACCAGCTCCCAACAAAGAAGCAATCATTTTGACGGTCTTGAATGTAACATCAGTCTGGTCTGCCTGGTAAAAGGATGGTGTCTCTGGCCATCTCAGTCTCCCGATTGGAGGCAAACATTTAATTAAAGAGCTCAAAAGACTGCTATTCTAATAGAATGAACTCATTCTAAGCTAAAGAGGAATATGTTAAGACACCTGCAAAGAAGAGAAAAACAAGACACTTACAAAACACTTTATAAAACGTAATATGTGCACTGGGGCCTGGTTACAGGTTAGCCAACACTAGATTTAAACAGTTTCTAAATAAATACAGTTACCATAAGTGATTATAGCAAATGCAAATTAAGAAAAGTATACATTTACTTTCATTGTTGAATACGTTTATTAAAATTCATCTAAATACATGGATGTCTCTCATTAAATGTATATACAGTCACTTACTACAATCAGTTAATAATATGCACACAGATTAATACAATTAAGCACACGTTGAGTATAAAATTCCATATAAAAGAGTTGGCACAAAATTACACAGCTCCAAGCTAAACCTGCTGCGTTCCGCGTCAGCTGCATCGGCCATGCCAAAAGTCAACAGTCAACAGTCTGTGACCGAAAATGCAGTTGTTACACCTAGCGCAAAGCATGAGTACTAAAAATAGCAAAACATTTTCTAACCCTGCAAGAGTGAGTAACATATAAATATATCAGATACCCTCCAATAAAGAGAAACAACTTTTCTTAAAAACAAAAGAAATATGGGGTGCTCAGTAAGTAGAACTACTGTTAGGAAAATAAAATCATCAAAGTATTTGTTGAGGATTCAATGGCAAAACACTGAGGGGCCGATTCCGATCTCGGCCGGTAGGGCTCCGAATCGGATTCGGCATAACCGGATCCGATTCGGAGCCCTATTTCCCGAACGATTCGTACGCGCGTCCGGACGAGCGAGTACGATGCGAATTCGCCGACCGACTCGTTCGGGCGTCCCAACCGCTCCGACCGACTCGTTCCCGGGTCTAACCGCAACGACCGACTCGCTCAGACACGACTCGCACCGCGCAATGGAGACGTTCCCCGGCCGGGTAAGTACGATGCGCGCCACGAGCAGTGCGACCGACACGCGCCGTCCGGCTCGAAAGAGCAGTCGGAGCCGTACTTTGGGGGTCCGTGTCGGACCCCCCTGTACGTGTAGCCGTGCGAGTCGCACACAGGGGGGACCCATGGGTCCCCCCTACCTGTGTGTGTACGGCTTGAGTCGCTTCACTGCGTACCCGCTGTAGGGGGCGCCCTTGTTCGCCTCGCACCCATTGAGGCAATGGGAGCCCGCGTACGCGTTGTACGACCGGCTCCCATTGACTTCAATGGGAGTCCGACCGACTCGAGTACGATAGCATACGGACGCATCGTACTCGTTCGGTCGGGGTGCACGGGTCCGATTCGGTTGGAAATCTCTCTGGGTCTGGCTCGGTTGGAGAGATTTCCGGCCCGAATCGGAATCGGCCCCTCTATCTTTACACTCCGACTCAACACTTCTAGTACATTCATTACATACAAATGAGTCCTGCAAGTCTGCAACCTGGACAGCCACTTTGTGCAAAACATCGATTAGCTTCATCCTCATCCCCAATCCCAACTACAGTAGCTACATCACAACACATACCTGCACTAACTTCGGTATCCTCAATTCTCTCTGTTTACATGTAGAAACAGTAAACTCCACTCTTGAATTATCCAATCTCATACAACTCAGGGTATTTCTCCTTAACGTTAGCCATGCTTCTTTTACTCCACCACTTACCATTGTCAACTCTTGCAGAACCGTTGGTCACTTTAGTTACTGGCGTATCAGGGAAACATTTAGATTACCCTTGTTCACAACACCCGGCTTCAGTGGCGACTGCCTCTGTACGGGGGTGGTGAGTGGGATGGGCAGAGGGGGAAAGGCATGATATAAAAATACAAAATTAACTTACCTTCTTCGACGCTGCCGCCTCCGCACGTCTCTCCTCAGTCATCACAGAGCACCGGAAGCACCCAGTCTCCCAGACTCTCCCAGCCAATCACAACGCTGCAGGCACAGCGTTGTGATTGGTCTGAGTGACTGAAACGGCCGCTCAGGCAGTAACTGGGAGGCTGGGCTTGTTCTCCACTGGGCTTGCAGCACAGCCGGGTGGAAACATGCCAAGTGCGCATGACTGTTTGGATGGGCCCAGAGAGCCGACCAAGCCATCATGCACACTTAGAGAGGGCGTGCAAACCACTCCTGCTCCCTCTGACAGTGGGAAGCCTAGCCCCACCCCGTCCGACCTGGCTGGAGTCGGAATCCCGCAAAGAAAAATAAAATGATAATAACTTTGTGTTATTATCATTTTATTTTCATTTTGCCCTGCTCGATGAGCAGTGGGGGGAGGCTCCTCCGCCTTAGCGACAGAGCCGCCATTACCTGGCTTCCCTACTCTTACATCATCTCTACTCCTGAAATTGAATTCTTTCATATGATGCCCATTGTTAATCCTACACACTTTCCACTTGCATTTTCTTAGCCCTTTTCCTAAGTTCCTGCAAATCTTCTGCATCATTTCTTGAGAAAGCATCCCTAAATCTACCTAAACATCAGTTTAGTGACAGGTTCCCTTAAACCTAATTAAAGAAAGGAACAGACACCAGTTGTCGAATGTGGTGAAACATAAGGCCTCCAAATCCTCTCCCTCAGTGTCTGTTCACCATCCAGCCCAGAAAAGTAGCCAGCCTCTCAACCATAGCCTTATTTTGAGGACTGTACAAGACAGTGAGAATTTTAATTTCAGATGATTATAAGTAATTCTTCATTTCACATGAGACAAATTGGATTTCCTTGTTGACACTTATCCTGAAGTCTGGTTATGTTATGATAAGTTATGTTCTCTTCTGTTCGGTTCTGATCTGTTCTGTTATGTTATGTTATGTTATTTCATGTTATCATTATTTATAGAGCCCATGTTCACCAATTGGTTTCTTGACGCTAAAATGCTAGAGAATTTATCATTGCAAGAATGCCTGTTTAAAAAAACACAGCCTTCTACATGTCTTTTAAACGTAAAAAGTATAGCATGGTTTGAATATCGAGAGGCAGGATATTTCACAACCTTGGTGCGCCTGCAGTAAAACTGCGGCCACCATGTCTAACCCTCTTGAACCTAGGGACTGTGAGAAGGAGGGCAGAGGATGAGGGTAGGGCCCCACGGGGGACATCATCTTTAACCCTGTCTACAACCTTAGTTTCCTTTTTAGTCTGTAATCATGTCCATTTACAGGGCCGGACTGAGGACGCAAACCGGCCCTGGCAATTAAGTCCAACCAGCTTTGTGGCGTTGGGAGGGGAGTTTGCTGGTGGAAAACGCTGCTGCTGCTTTTATTACAAGGGGTCGATACTGCTGCAAAACCGGCCCACAGTAACAAAACCGGCCCCCACCGGTCCAAAACCGGCCCCCACCCTTCCAGCCCACCGGGAAAACACCCGATTTCCGCTACGGCCACTCTGGCCATGTCTATTTATCTTGTAGATACATTAATAAGTTCTCTCCACAGTTTAAACACATTCAGGTGTAAAACAGAGCAGCTTTGAAGAAGTCGCTCCATGTTTTATCGTTCAGGCAGCAATCTGCCTGCACTTTTAAAGGGGATCAGAGATCCCTTTGCTGGCGGGTGCAGTGAGTGACTGCACCCGCCTGCAAGAGGATGTCTGGTGGGTCCATAGGACCCACTTTCCCCCCTCCAGAGGGCTGCTATCAGGGGGCACACTAACAGTGTGCCACCTTTTAGGTGGTGCAATATCAGTGCACTCCCTGACAGCTTCTTTGCCTCTGTGCCCACGTTGATAGTACGGTGTGGGCGCAGAGGAAAAGGGGTTCCCTCATTTGCATGGGACCTCACCCCCATGCAAATGAGGGAATGCCCTCTTGAGAAAGCACTGGCACTGTATTTGCACCAGTGCTTTCAGAATTACAGAAGGGGATACACGTGTCTGCGGCCCCTTCGCTAATGCCAAAGTGCCCCGGAGGCGCGCAAAGCGAACGCAAATGCCCATTGCCCCCCCGGGCACTTTGTGTAATATGGCACCAGGTCAGTGAATGCTGTGACCTCCACGCCCCTGTGGAGGATTGCCCTCTATACTTAGAGATTCTTGCCAGGGAAGTGGGGTTCTCGTTGACTTCAATGGAGGTGCCACTGTGGCTACTTTATTGAAAACACTGAAGCTTTGCAGCATAGGCCCAATGTTTGATGCACCAACTTGGCAAGTTTTTTGTTTTGCAAGAATAAACTCCCAGACCTGGAGTTTATTCTTGAAAAATAACAAAAATCAATGACCCAAGCAGGGAGTTTTCTGTGTGTGCGTCATGGCCATTGAACAATTTGTCTGCCTGGTACAGCCATGCCAGGCATGGTGGTCTCAGTCAGGAAAATCAGATGATGCCTGTTAGAAGGTGGTTCTGACCATCTGAGCCGCCCGGATTTTTCGCTTTTTGAACACCTATTTGTTGAGCTTTTACTGTGGGAGAGCCTCATAAGTTGGGACTCACCCTCAGTGAACTCATGATGAAAGGGACTACATGTGTATTTTACCGGTGTCCCCCTGGCGTGAGTAGGCCGCTGCGCTGCAGCCAGAATAAGGGGCACCGGGCTGGTTACATGCAGACACGTGTGTACATGCGTGTGCACAAATGTAAGGGCTGCGCAGGGGAGATTCCTGGCGTGCGCAGCCCAGGAGCAGCTACAAAGTGAATGGTGTGGCAGGACTTATGCAGAATTGGGTGGTGACATGGAATGGGCTTTCTACAATGGGAAGAAACATTTGAGGGAAAGTCAGTGTGCTTTACTGTTTTTATTCCATTATTCTCTTATGAGGATGGGGAGCACATGGGCTAGTTTTACTTTTCTAGGGCCTACAAGTTCCAGACACACACTAAAGTCCACTGTAACTTATGTGAGAAGAAGTATTCTGCAGGGTTCAAAGTCATATTTGTACTGCTTTTGGGTCATCCAGAAATGTCATATTTCTCTGAGTCAGCTCATAACCAGGGCCTGTCTGGGGCTGACCCTGCCAGGCTGAATTAACGACCTTCCTCTCCAAGCTGTGGCCTCAGAGGTCCAGCCCTGCACAACCAGCATTCCAAGGGCGAAGGCCTCCACTCCAAGAAGAGAAGATGGGTGGAGCTACAGGTTCATCCATCAGCAGCTGTCACCTGGTGCCAGGCACCAGGCTGCTCTGGAGAAAAGGCAGCGAGGGGGGAAGGGGCTATCAGATACCATGTGGCATGAGACCCCTGGACGATGCCATTTTGAACAAACCCAGACGCCTGGGCAGGAAGGAGGGAGCAGGGGCAGAGAAGTGATGTGTCGCTGCGTGATGGGGCAAACAGAGACTTCCTGCCAGCCCCCTCCCCAATTCTTTAAAAGAGTTTGCACAGGAAGAGGAGCTCTCTCTGGGGTGTGGTCTGCTGAGGACAACTGGTGCTGGAGCTGGCACCATGGGCAGCTGGAAGGAAGAACCTCCAGACTGGCCCAGGACCCTGACTTGCGCCAAAAGGGGAGACCAGGACAAGTGACCAGAAGCCTGGGCCTCTGAGCAAGGAGAAGAGAGGCCCAGGAAGAGAGCCAGGCGAAAGGCTGGTGCAGGGAGCCAGTGAAGACCGCTCCCTGCTGCATTCACCCTCCGGGAGAGCAAGAGGGCAAAAGAAAGTGCTCCCAGTGGCTGGGGAGCGCCACCAGGAGCAAGAAGAGGCCAGAATGGAGCCGATCGGGTGTCTGGGGGCCGAACTACGCCCCCCAGAAGGTAGGCGACCTTTGACCTCTGCCAGGACCGACGACGAAGCACCTGGGGCTCTGCCGCCGGTCCAGAAAATGCCCCCAGGGTGGGTCAGGTCCCGGGGGCTGCCCCCAGCAGAAGATAAGTCGGGGAGCGCCATCGCCCTCCCCGTGAAAGTGCCCCAGGGGATGCCAGGAGCCCACCCTGGCCCCCGCTGAAAATGGAGGCAGGGGAGCGCCGTCGCACCCCCCTGGAAATAGCGTGAGGGGCCCGGGATCCCAACTCCGGGCCCCGTATGCCTGAAGCAAAGGCGGGGAGCGCCGTCGCGCTCCCCGTGAAGAATCTTCAGGGAGGGCCCGGGACCCCATCTCCGGGCCCCGGCGGGAGAAGCTAAGTCGGGGAGCGCCGTCGCGCTCCCCGTGGAGAAATGGCCGGGGGCCCGGGACCCCATCTCCGGGCCCCGAATTGAAGAGGAGGACGGGGGAGTGCCGTCGCACTCCCCTGCGGCAGCGGGAAGGCGGGGGGAGTGCCGTCGCACTCTCCCGGAGACCCACCAAGCCGGAGGCTGCCTCGCGTCTGCCCGCGCGGAAGGGCAGACCAGAATGGAGGTGCCGGCTCCTGCGGCAGCACACGAGGGTGCTGGCCGGATGGGGAGCCGGCGGGGGCAGCCGGGGGTGGGCTCCCCGGGCTGCCCTCCAACGCGACTGCACTGCTGGAGGCCCGGGTGGGACCGGGCCTCCGTGAAGAGAGGAGCGGCTGGGGGTGGGCTCCCCGAGCTGAAACACTCACCGTGTAGCAGCAGGGGTCCGGGTGGGACCGGACTCCCAACAATGGGCCGACGCAGTCGCGGGTGGGCTCCCCGAGCTGCAGTAACAACTGGGGGTCCGGGTGGGACCGGGCCCCCCATCGAGAGCTAAAGATGCGGCGAGGCCGCCAGCAGTGTGTTGCGGCTCTCCTCGGAGCAGCGGGGAAGCCGCTGCTATGATATGCGCTGGCAGGAGCCACTCGCCCCATAATGCCTTGCAGGCCTGGACCGGCCTGCAAGGCAAAACAGCCTTTTCTCTACTCATGGTGGCCCCAGGAGGATGGGGTCACCGCCAAATGTGTGACAGGGTGCAGGGGGAGCTGCAGGGGCAACGCAGTCTCCCCCAGCACAAAGGAAGAAAGTCCCTCCCTAAGTCTCTGGGGACTCCGAAGGAATAACCCCTCAAGGGCGCAGCTAGCAGTCAATGCATCCTAAGGCTGGAACTTTTGTTCTACAGATGGGGGGTGCCTAAAGGACTGCACCACGACATGAAGGTCTGAGTTGGGGATGTCTTGAGAAGGGCATCCCCTAGAGGTGAAGAGGTGTAATTGCACCAGAAATGCATTTACTAATGTTATTTCTTTTAAAGTGACTGGAAGTCACATGTGTTATGTGAAGAACCTGTGTAAGGTGATGTCATAAGCGAAGTGGGGTTATGTTGCCAGACATTCCTGCTAGGGTGTCTGGCTGTAAATGCTTAATCCTGTGATTTTACCTATGATGCCTTTTAAAGGCTGTGATTGCAATGCATTACAACGGTTATCAGCTATGATAAGTACCTCATTTAAAGTGATGCCCAAACATGTATTCTTGCTACTGCGTTAGGGGAGGAACAACCAAGACTGTTAGCTACTAAGATGTAGAGGTTCATACTGTATGGTCAGTATACAATGCTCAGTCAGGGTTATGTGTCCCCAGGGCAGGTGTACCTATTTGTAATGCTGGTTGAGATGATGGGGTGGGTCGCCACTGGGATGGTGCCAGTTGGCAAGGCCCTCGCTCCAGGTTGTGTCAACCCACCGCATTAGGGGGCAAGATGATGTGCATACATGGGAGTGGTGGTACTAGACCCTGTTATGCATGTCACAAAGTAATTCCAACAGCTTATGTATATTTGTAAATTGGTGCATAGTATTAAGTAGTGTGTGTGTTTAATAAATGTACTCTTACTTTTATAAAGCAAAGTACAGACTGGACAATCAATTATTGAGTGTTATTTCTGCGCACCTGTAATGGTGATTACTAGCCTACACCACCTCCCTTGAGTAAGCCTTAGACTGCTCTGCAACGCTACCCTCTGAGAGTCAAGCGCTACAATAGGGTGTTTGGTTCCCAGTGAAGGACAAATGTGACATGTTATTTGTGCAGGCCTCACAGATACTGCCTCGTTTTCCAACAACGCCACTATCCCTAATCCAAGTGGGGTGACCATCACTATGACTTGAGAAATTGACCCACATCCTAGGTCCGTACCTTGAAGGCTTTCAATGGCGAAGCCAGCTGAGACTTTGCCTTCGGAAACCGAGTGGTTCCCCTGACTCTAATTAGAATGAACAACTTCTAGTTTGGCAAATGGGTGGAGCGGGAGCACAGCCGATTTACAGCAGTGCTCACTGACCGGCCAACCATAAATGAGGCTTATAGTCTTGCACTAATAGTCTGACACTGAAGGAAGAAAGAGTTTTATTGGAAAATTTGAAGTGAAATTTATGTTGTATGTCATTTTAGTTGATGGGTTTTAGACCAAAACAGTTGCGCATCATAAATGGAGTACGTTCACCTGAAGATAAAAACCACTTAGATCATTTCTTAGAGTAGCAGATTGATATGTTAAGTGTGATCAATATTCTCTGGAGTAAGTAAAGCTTTGAAAAGAGTTGTCAAGGAAAGTGTGCAGTTTTTGAAAGGGATCAAAATAAAGAAGCTGCTGTTAAAGATAACAAGAAATGACTGAAGTTACCAATTTCAATTCCTTTGACCCTAAAATGTAGATCCATGTGAATATTGGGTTGGACCAACATCTAATAAGAAGAG
Organism: Calotriton arnoldi; assembly: GCA_963921515.1. Lineage (NCBI taxonomy): Eukaryota > Metazoa > Chordata > Amphibia > Caudata > Salamandridae > Calotriton > Calotriton arnoldi. Next base: position 49,420 of record CAWUFW010005839.1, read on the forward strand.
GCTGAAATGCTAACAGTTGTGGCCTTTGCTTCCAGCATGCTTTCAAGCACAGTGAGTACTGAATTAGTATTTGAAAGAGAGATGTTACCATGTCAGTGCCATTGTGAGCATTTTTGGGCCATTTATTTTAGGTCAGGTTGAATGCATAAATAATAGAATACATACTGTGTGGAAGAACATGTTTTCTGATTCTTTCCCCGAGTTTAAAGAATTTCAAAGAGAGAATGATTGCCACCATGCAAGAGGTAATGAACATTGTGACTTGAGCGATCTCATTAGAAGACTTGGAAAAGTGTTATGGTAATGATGAGTTTTAGACCTGTCATCGTTAGGGTGGTCTTCCCCCCAAACTGTTTGCCTGCCTACCTCCTCTTTTTGCTGATTCTTTTTGTTGGCCTTAGGACTCTGAGCACTTTACCACTGCTGACCAGGGCTAAAGTGCACGTGCTTCTCCCCTAAACATGGTAACACTGGTGTAAACACTATTGGCATATTTAATTTACATACACACCATTTGTAAAGTGGTCAGCCATAAACCCAGGGTCTGATTGTGCCACCCACACAAGCAGCCTTTCAAACCTGTCTCAGGCCTTCCACTGAGGGCCCGTGTGTGCAGTTTACTGCCACCTCAACTTGGCATTTTAAAACTCTTTGCCAAGCCTTATACTCCCATTTTATTACACATAAGTTAACCCTAAAGTAGACCCTAAGTAGCCCATAGAGCAGGATGCTGTGTAAGTAAAAGGTAGGACATGCACTTTTAGGTTTTGCATGTCCTGGTAGTGACAAACACCCAAGTTCATTTTTCACTACTGAGAAGCCTACTCCTCTCATATGTTACCATTGGGAATTTCTCAATACACTTTTAAGCTGTAATTCCTGATTAGAAAGGAGTGGTTGGTCATGTTTTATATCATTCGAATGGTAATGATAAATCCTCTTTACTAGTAACATTGGATTTAACATTACTTTTTTTAGAAATGCCACTTTTGGAAAGTGGGCATTTTTCTGCTCCTACTGCTCTGAGTGCCTACAGCCTGTCTCCAATACACGTCTGGGGTGGGTGACAGCTTCACTTTGTGCATTCCCTCGAAATAACCACAGTCGTGTGAATTGTGATGGCCCTTCCTGGGCAGGAAGGGAGGGAGGAGCTGACACTTACAACTGAATAGGTAGTGTCCTGTCCCCACACAAAGGGCTGATTTCCCCCCTACTGATAGTTTGGAGCCAGGGCTGAGAGGAAAGGACTTCTGTGCACTTCAAAAAAACGTTTTTGAAGTCACCCCCACTTGAAAAGGCACAACTGGGTATATGTACTGGGTCTCTGACACCTCCAAACCAGACACTACTGCACCTGTGAAGAACTCTTCCAGGAGGTAGGACTCCTGTGCTGCTACAAAGAATGCCACTTTGCTGGACTGTTGCTCTGGAAGAACTGCTTTTCTGCTGTGCTGCCCTGTTGCCTGCTACCCTCATAACAGCTGAGGAAAGGACTGGATCCACCTCACTTGAACCCAGAGTGACTCCAATGGTATGCTGGTTGGCCCCATGTTCTGAAGTCTCAGGGACATCAAAGACTACCTGCAACAGCACCTGGACTCTGTCATCTGTGAGTCCCCAACCTGCCAAGTGGTGCTTTGCAGGGATTCTGCTCAGGAACAGTGCTATGCTTGGGACCATAGAACATCGGCATGTAGGGACTGGGTCACCATACTACCTCAGTATCCATGAGCCAGAGTCCAACTAGCTATAGTGCCTCACTTGCCCTCCTAACCTTTCCAGAGAAAACAAGTGAGTTGGCACCCCAAAACACAACACACTCGATCCTCTCAGGGATCGCGGTAACAGGACACACCCTTTTGCTCTCTCCTCGTACTTGTCCACAATAAGATAAACAAGAGACACAAAGGAAGTTTAGAGTATTTATATAAACTATTGTGCTCTAAGATGCAGTATTCGCACCGCATTTAGAAAACAAATGGAAGGCAAAAATATCGCTAGCATGGTTAACAGACCATATACTATAAAAAGCCTTGTCGTGTTATAAGACAGATTGCATATCCCCCCCTTCTACTAAAGCTAATGATTATATATCAAATATCTCTGGGATGAGCGTCAGACCCCGTACCTTAGCATACATAGATGGACATTCTACATCTCAGTTGACGCTGTATTCTTGCCTCAAGACCTTCGCTCAGTGTGTGTTTGTTAGAACTCTCATCCTTAGTTATATGACAAGACATGTGTGCTCACAAACATTAGCTACATTCTCATGTTATGTCTAGGTACTAGTGTCCGACCAGCTAGAATAGCAAGTGGCATTGTTGTTTGGCCTTGTCTATGGTGTTCCGCCTAACTCCAAGGAAAAGAACAGAACACGAAAACATATGCAGGTCGGTGTGAAAATACAATGTGGCACAAAAGCAAATATGCTTATGTAGTAACGTGTGCAACAGAAATGCGGCCTAAAATGTGTACAACTAGGCTAATATAGGGAAAATTACAATAAGGCATGCAAGAAACACACGGCAGTGTCAACCCATTCCTGGGCTTTGGAAGTGAGATTCCTGTGCTGACCCAGCAAAATCGACTCATTGCCTCCAATACGCTGATTGGAACCGACACATCCTCCCTGACGCCAACGCGTTTGATTCTCAAGGACATCACTTCGATGACTGCACTGCTCGACGGCTATGGACTGTGCGGCTTGATGACGACACATTGCCTGCATCACAAAAGGGTTCACCAATGAAGCTTCGCCGACTGCGTGATCAGAACAGATGCACCATCTACATCCCAGGGATCGACGACGATGCATCGCCTCCTCTGCTCCTCGACGCAGCCTCCTTCCAAGGTACTTTTCAGCGGACCAGGGCTGGTCCCTGTATCCGACCCACGGTCGGCGTGAACTGTGGATTTAATCCGGTCTAGCTCGACCAGATCTCCCAGGTTGGAGCTTTTCGACTCTAAGCACTATATTTTTAAATGTTCTTGAAAAATTCATAAATCCAGTTCTACTTATTGGATGTTTGCCATTTTGGTCTTGATATATTTATAAAATTATTGACTATTTTTCTAAACTTGGTGTGTAGTCTTTTTGTGGTGTATTCATTGTGTTACTGTATGTGTGTGTTGCACAAATACTTTACACATTGCCGCTTTAGATAAGCCTGACTGCTCTGTGCCAAGCTACCAGAGGGTGAGCACAGGTTATCTCTATGTGTGTATCTAGCTTACTATGACTGGGGTGGTGGTCCCTACTTGATCGAGGTGCATTCCTTTGCCAACTAGAGACCCCATTTCTAACAATAAGTAAGTCTTTTATGGAAAGCAATAGCTGCTGGAATAGTGCAAAATAAGATCTTGATGAGTATATTGAAGCTTTTTGGAAAAGTGGGAGAGGAAATCTGGATTAGTCATTAGTGATGGGAAAGGATAATATTTTGCCACCAATACGTTTGAGAAAAAACTAGTCATACTTGATGATGTATTTCAGGATGATAGTGAGAGATTGTCCATTGCATAGGGAATTCAAACCAATTTAGTGCAGTAGTGGGAATAGTTGGTGCTGATTTTGACATGTTGGAGAAAGTCAACAAGCGCTGCAGTATATTTCATTCAGTGCCATCATAGATCTTGATCATGTTAGCTGCAAATTCTTTGATAAGGGATTGACAGAGCATTCCCTACAAGTGACCCACACTCATCTGCATCCCTGGATATAACGTTACTCTGGGCCCCGTTAACACTGGGGTGCAAGTTAATGGGTATTCTGAGTGGAACCCAGAGGTTGCTGTAAGAAACTGGGATTTACCAGGAGAATCAGTAATTCTGGACCCGATTCACACAGCAACTACCCATTCCTCACTTGTCTGGAGCTTCCAGCTATTATGAACAGCCAAAATCACCAGGGGAAACAAGACAGATATGTAATGTTTCCTCAGATCTCATAATTTCAAATGGAGTCTCTTACAAGGTTGCCATCACCAATAAAAAGGGTACTCATAATGAGGCAATAAATAATTAAAACAGGATTTTCCTAGTATTATTATGTGATGTAATTTGCGGATAATCCATGGAGAATGACCTCAGCAATATACACATTGAATTTATTTCCCTTAAAGTCTTGGACGTGTAATAGGGCCTGCACCATTCATTGCATGCATATTGTAACCAATACATCTGTACAGCGTACAATTATTCAGAAAAGAACAGCCCTCCTTCGGCCACTGGATACTTGCTGTGTCATTCCTATTTAAATCCAATCAACAGGGCAGCATTTATAGACTGGGTAATGCATGGATGAACCCTCTTAAGTCATTCGCTCTTTTGTCAGGGTTATTTGTTTTTTGGGACAAGCCACAGGGAAGGTATTCAGTGCTTCTCATGCTAAACACCGTGAGTGACAACATTTTTGCTATTTACATATGACTTCTAGAGGACAGGAGCTCTACTTCATGAAGTTCTGCTGCTCGTGTTTTTAATTTCTACCTTGGCTATGCCGCCACATCAGCGCTGTAGAGTATGCCTAGCAAATGATGACCGTGCACTACGACATTGTGTCATTGATTCCTTCTACTAAACACAGACTACATTATGCATTATCTTTTAAGGCATTCACAATAAAAGCAACAGGGTGCTTTCTACTACCTAATGGCTGTTTCTCACAGAATTAATTTCTTCGTATGTCCCCATGCTTCACAACTATGACTCCAGGAATTATTTGGTTGCTGTCCGTGCCCTTCCTGTTCCACCACGCTATTTCCCTGCTCCAGTTTCATAACGTTCCATGTGAAGTCCTGGTCCATTTATCCATGTCATCTCTTTGTACACTTCCCGCCTTTAAGTTCCTGCCTTCCTTGTAATGGAGTGTCCCTCCCCTCTGTTATCCAGTGCTGCACAGCCATTCGTCTCGTGCTGCTCTGACTCCATATGCTCGTTGGCAGAACAATGATCCTTGCCCACTTAGGCTCGCATTTACTAACATTTCACACCACACAACGCTGCAAGCAAATTGCTGTGTTGCTTTTCGTGAAAGGGAGCGAGCAGAAATGTGCCAAATTGACTAAGATATGGTGAACTTCTGCTCTCGCATTGCACTGGCGCAATTCATGCAGCCTAGAACCAATACAGGCACCTTTGTGCAATGGTGCATTGAGGCATTTCCTCTTTCTATGTTTGCCGCACAATGCAGCAGGCATGGAAAGAGGAAGTAACAAGGAGTAATAAAGATATTTCCCCTTGTTATGCCTCTCTCGGTTAGGCAAACCATTTTGGCAAAAACCCAGGTTTACACTTTTAGTAAATCTGGGTTTGCGTCAAATACATACTCCCTTTTCCACTCCTTCTCTCCTCTATACACCTGCAGTGCTTTGAAGCTGCTTCAGGCTGGCATAGGCAGTCTAGGATCAAACAAAATGGCATACATTAAATTTGTATTTATGTTCATGAGAACTTAACTGAATTTACTACTTAAATGAGTCTCTGGGGAGGTTCAATATTTTTTTTGTCACTGATATAGAGCAGTAGAGCTCTGGGGGTTCTTTCTCACCTCCATCGTGCGATGCCACCCCACCCTGTGATGCTGGGCTCCTCCCCTCTGTCATAAAGTGCTCCATTCTCAATCATCTCATGCTGTTCTAGCTGTATGTGTTCATCTAGCACACCAACGATCCCTGTTAGCTCTAGGCTACAGCGAAACAGGTGTTAATTAATCATTCCCAGAATTAGGACTGATTTTGTTTTGAAAACGTTTTTAAAAATTCACCTATCTTCTTGTATTATTAAACTGCCATGATGTTAAGAACCCTCTGGGTGGGGAGTTAGCTTTATATCCTGTTCTAAAATGCTTGACGTTAATGTGTTGTCCTAGCTCTGCACCTCCTAGACTAGAGTTTTGAGTTCACTTCATTTCAGCTTGGCACAAAATGTTTCAGTGTGGCTATGCTGCAGCCTCCAAACTTTATCACCAACACCAATTTACTTATTTTATTACTCGCAGTATGGCAAAAGCAGAGCTTAATTTGTGCCGGTGTTTGATGATGCTTATCACTGGCGCTTATTTATAAATAGGGCTCCCGGTTTTATGGTATTTATTTTTTTCACATTTCCGTCTGTATTTATCCATATTTACTTTTTTTATCATTTTATCTGTATTTATCAGCATTTATTTTTGCGGCAAGCAAAAGAAGACACTGCAGCTAGTATTTTTTCACATTTATTTTAATAGACAATGCACACTTTTTGCCGTTTTTTTATAGTGTGACTTTGCACCAAAGGTACTAAAGTGCTTTACATGAGCAACAGTTTGATTACAAAAGGTTATTTTAATTTTTTACAGACACTGGGAAATTAAGGGATTTGGCCAGAATCATGGGATGGTGAGCCAAACCCGAGACTTGAGCCTGTATGTTCACATCCATGGTTGTTAATTCACCCCAGTGCTATGGGTAGTGAAGGTGACATCACAATCCTTTTGCCATCACAGGGTTACACCCACTCTTAGCCCCACAGAAGTCACTTAATTCCTGCTGTGCGGCTAAGAAAATAAAGCTGAGTGAAAATCAAGGAACGCAAACAGGGCTCTTAGATTCCTGATTTCTTCCTGTTTCTCCCACAGCAGTGATGACCAGGCAAGTCGGGTGGTTCACTGGCTCTGGGCTGTAGCTGTGAACCAGGTGCTGTTGTACCTCAGATGCCCAGATGTTCACGTGCACTTTTTTTTAAGATGCGTCGCTGCCGTCCTCAGGGTTCAGATCCACAGCGCTCCAAGTTCAAGTGGCGGACACCGCCCGATATATCTTTCTTTACTCAAGCTGCTTAGAAGTGGAGAATGGCATAGCAAATGTGCCACGGGCACTAAAGGAAGCTAAGCCCCCCCCTCACACCAACCCCCAATACACTGGTTTCGTACTCATTTTTGGATGGCCGCTGCTTCTGCTGCCTTTGACAGCTAGGCCCCTTCCAGTGAAATATTCAAAGATTTTGCTCCCCAGACTTTGTGGGGGTAAATGAAGCAGTAGCAGTTTCAGATTTCTTTCCTTGGCCCCTGTGCGCCTCAGACACTGATTTTCCTGGGGAGCACATAGACACCATAAAGCCGGTTGGTAGGTATTTTTCCGTTTCTATTTATAAATACAGACAAAGGAATAAAAGATTTCCGTCTGTATTTATATGTAGAAATCCGTTTAAACGGTAAACCGGGAGCCTTATTTATAAACCTCAGCACATGTTTAAGAGAGTACACCACATGGTGGTGCTCTCGGCCTATTATTGAGCAGAGCACATCAGGTTGGTGTTTAGAAATTCAATGTACAAAGAAATGGTAAAGCTAGCACTTTCACGCCATTCCTAAAACTAAGGGCCGGATTTAAATCTTGACGGATTTGGTCCCACCGTCACTTTTTTGCCTGTTAATCCGTTTGCCTACTAGGCGGTCCACCCACTCAATTTTACTGCTGGGGGATCTATGAAGATAGTCCGTCTGAGTCCCGCCGTATCTGCCAGAATTTTCCTCCCGTGTCGAAAGCGTCATAGGCAAAAGCGGCTGTCAGAGGGACTTCAGCCAATATTTCCGCCGGGCCAATTACGATGTGCCTTCCTGTCAACATATCTGTGGCATGTAAACCTCCACATCTGAGTTGGCGGTTTCGAAGGGATAGAAGGTAAAAAAAAAAAAATGTAATTTCTTCTTTTAATTTCCGTTTCTATCACGCACCCAATCGTCCAAGTCCTTCCTTTGCTGCTGCTCTTTGCCCACAAAGCAAATTAACCCTGTTGTCGCCGGAATCAATGGTAAGCTTCTTTTTTACTTGTTTACTTTTGAATTGTCTTTTTAGATTTGCTCTGGACACATGCATTTTAAAATTTCTCTTAGTAGCATTTTTTCTCTAATGTGAAACTCATATGTGTTGAAAATTTAAAGAAACACACCTGTATTAACTTTTTACTCTTAAATTTGGTGCAAGCTTCCATCATGATAGTGGACACTTACACAAAATTTGACATTAATCAAAATTCATAATGTGTTCATACAGGTGTGCTTAATTATTTTTCATAAACTATCAAATTATAAACATATGTATTGATTGTATGTCGCAACCATGAATTCCCTAACCACGCGTGCCTAAAAAACCCCGTCTTAATAATGACCGCGTCTTAACGACTCATTCCTTTACCACGCATGCCTTTACCACGAGGTTTCGTGGTAAAGGCATGAATGGTAAAGGGGTATGTGTGACTAAGGTTGCGACCCCCCTCCCCACCACCCTAAGCTACAAACTCCACCCCCGAGGTCCAAATACCCCTACCCCCTCCCAACCCCCACACTGTCCCCTCCCCCTGTCCTAAGGCCAAAAACCCTGTCTCTTAACCCTGTCCCTTAACCTGACCCAGCCCAGCCCTGAATCAGCCCTAAAAACTGCCCCACCCTCCCCTAAGCCCTACAAACTACCCTGACTACCCATTCCCCCTCCCCCTGCCCTGAGGCCTAATACCCTAACCCCTAATTTAAAAAACTATCCCAACCCTCCTCCAGTCCTAAAAACTACTCCGACCCCCCAGTTCTGAAAACTATCCCCACCCCAGCCATGAAAACTAGCCCCAAACCCCCCCAGCCCTGAAAACTACCTCCAACCCCCTCAGCCCTGAAAACTAGCCCCGAAACCCCAGCCCAGAAAACTACCTCAACCCTTCCCCAGCCCAGAAAACTACCACAACCCCCCAGCCTACAAAACTACCCCTAACCTACCACCAGCCCCGAAAACTATGCCAGACCCACCCCCAGCCTACAAAACTACCCTCGACCCACCCCCAGCCCACAAAACAACCCCTACCCACCCCCAAGCCCACAAAATAACCCCGACCCACCCACCAGCCCACAAAACTACCCCTGGCTCCCATCCCACAAAAGTAACCCGACTCATCCCCAGCCCACAAAACTATCCCTGACCACCAGCCCACAAAAGTACCCGACCTACCCCCAGCCCTCAAAACAACCCCGAACCAGCCCACAAAACTACCCCGACCACCCCAGTCCAGAAAACTACCCCGACTCCCCCACAGCCCAGAAAACTATCCGACCCTTCCCTAGCACATGCGTGGTTAAGGCATATGCGTGGTTAAGGCAAGCGTGGTTTAGCTTGCGGAGTCGGAACACTTGTGGGTTAGACCGTGGTGTTCCAACTGTTTCCCATATGTATTACACATTTTGTTAATAATTTAAATTTCATATAATTCAGTAATAGCTCTAGACAAGGTAAAACGTTTCTTTAAAAAAATATATAAATTAATGTTAGTTCTGAACTTAAATTATTTTTTAAATGTATTTATGTAACATTTCCCCTTGTCTAACGCATTTTTTGTACATTATTATTTTTTTCTTTTAAGGTGTAATGCATATGTGTTTATTTTTTCACCTATTAAGTTAAACACACCTGTATTAACACTTAAAAATAAAAATTGTAATTGTCTTTTTTTGGGTATAAGTATCCATTATTATGATGAATGCTGGCACCAAAATTTTCCATTACATTTTTTTTCCTAATGTTAGGAATTAACATATATGTCATTTTAAAAATGTATGGTATTTTCTGTTATAAATGTAAGTAAGAATATGTATTTGACATTTTCATTATCAGCATTGTTAATAATCAATGAATTGTAAATGAATAATAATGTTAGGACACATGTTGTAAAATTAAAATGTTTTATTTAAAATTGAGATAATTCTCTTATGAACCGTTTTCAATTTTAAAAAAAACAAATGAAAAAAAGTGTTTCCCACACAGCAACACCTTCTGGTTTTGTTGCCCATATATTGTCTCCTAATCATAGTCGAAAGGGTAACCTCCTCAGGAAGGGGCATCTATTGGGCACAGAGCAGACACCTCAAAGACTTTGCTTGGGAGGGGTGGGTTTAGGTTAGGTATGTGTTAAGGACAGATAAGAGGTGAATTCAGAAGGAGGAGTAAGGGTAGTAGGGGTGGTAGGGGATTGGCTTTTGGAGGTAGAGGGAGCTGCATTTGGTGATGTGTTTGTGTCTGTAAGTTTGGCAGTTGCTGTGGGTCTGGTGTTTGTTGTGTATGTTTGGATGTGTGTTTTTGGCTGGTGTCTGATATTCTGGTGAGTCTGTGCATTTGCTTTTGGTTGGTGTTGTTTTGTGTGTAGGTGTGCATTTGTGTGAGTGTGTTGGTTTTGACGAGGGTGTTGTTGTGGTGGTGGTGTGGTTGTGGTACTCCAATAATTTCATCCACTGTGACTGACAGTTCTCCCTCAGTAAAATGGGGATTTCTCCTCCGTGCCATTATTAAATAATAAACTTAAATACATTTTATAACCCACAAGAAAATAAATGAAAAAAGAAAAAATGAACAAGAAACAGAGAAAGCAGAAAAAATGCCTGACAAGTTTTCATGAACAATGTTCTGCTGCAGTGGAATGGCAAAGGATCATGGTCTGAAATGGACTGTGTTTTATAATATGGCATGTAGGTAAAAACAATTGGGCAAAACACATCAGGTGTGTGATTGCTAGGATCCATCCAAAAGCCACAGGAATAGTGCAATGTTGAACGCGTTCCGTCAGGAACCCGCTGCTAGGACAACGCAGGCACACCTGAGAAATCTAAATATGCTCAGCGGAATCCCGCCACCTTGATAGTGATCCAGCACTATCAATAAAATATTTTCTCCTATACGCTTTGGACGTCCAGGTACAAACATCCCTTTTTCCACAACTTATATCTATATGACGGTGGGGCCCATAACACCGCATAAACATACACTCTATCATATATTCCCTGGATTTAATCCGTTTTACTTAGGAGAAAACAGTAAATGATTTGCTGGAAGGAGACGGGATACCTTTTTTAAAACAACATAATACTTTTCAAACTTAGAGGTATTCCGCTCATTGGTCGATGGACCAACTAGTAGGAATCAGTTGATGGTGATTAAGACCAGCTCAATCACTATAAACCTTTAAACATTTACATTTATCATTGAGCTAAAGAACCACAGACTCATTGTTTTAAAGATAATAAAGTTCATCTAATTTTTGGAAGCATGAATAAGTTTCAAATTTATTATTCAGATTATTACATTTAACATCATTATAAGAATAAATTTAAGTTGCAATGCATACCTATTAGATGGAAAAATAAAGTTCGTCACGGCAATGGATTCAGATCACAGCATAGAACTCCCAAAAACTGTCTATCTGTCCTGTAAAACAGGCCTTCTCGACGGATCACCTTTATGGTGTTTCCCGCCACAATCCCGTTCTTTTCCCCTTAGTATTTTAAGAATAAAAAGGTCTAATAGTATTAAAATGGAAAAATCTATTAAAAGCAAAAAGGTTCTCCAGCAGCAGCGTCTCGTGCTCAATCAAAAATATAAAATAGCAGCAGCGTTTCAGTCTCCCGCATCCGAGCCCCCCTCCCTCAGAGTAGGTCTTCTTATACCCTAAAACTAGCTTACTAAGTGAAAATGTTACATCTTTGGGGGCAAGATTCTCTCTAATTGGTCCATTTGGGTCAGTATACATCTCATTATGAATATCCTTGCTCCAACCGGTTCTTTGTGGAAAGTTCATACTTCTGTCGTTTCTCACGGGTTCATGACATACCCATCCGCACATTGGATTCAATCTGTATCCTTTTCTGATACTTTTAAGTTGAACAGTTCATTGTTTATTCATATATCCACTGCAACTTCTCACGCTTTTCGCAATGTCCTTCTTTGGCACACGTTTGTAGAATAAGGTCATCTCAGCCTTGACCAAGCTTCCATCCTAGGCTTTGGGACGGTCACATGATCCTTTCGTTCACAGCCTTTCTCACTTTCGGAATTCACTTTGCGCGTGCGTACTCTAGTTTGTTTACCATGGCAGCCATTTTTACATCGCGGCACAACAGGCCTAAGCGAACTATTATAAAGATAAACAGAACATAGTTAAGAATAAAGAATATAAGCCTTTTCGTTTCCCTCCCGTCATTCTACGTACCCCAATTAAGTATTACCTAGCAAAAGCGACATATAAGGCCATTTCTTACTTACCAACCGCTTTACTTTGCCACTTCACAGCTTATTTCCAAGCACAAATCATGCATTTATTATTCTAGTTAGTACGCAAGTTATTAGGCTTATGTTATTCACGTTAACAATTGTAAGTAAATTAGTTTGCACGGATATAGCGTGTTACCTATGACCCTTATCATGACACATACATGGTTGGTTATTTACTGAAACGAACTTGTGTGTTAATTATTCAACATAAATATTAGGAGGTTAAATTTTTTCGTTTACCCTGCTCCATCAATAGCGACAGAGTATTGTTAGCCAGCAAAGGAATCCGCTGGGTCGACGGAGGTGAGCCGCTTTCACAATGGAAAACACTCAACGTGGATGGAGAATCAGCCATCCTACATCTAAATAGGGTGGTCGGGAATCCGTCAGCTTCATGGAGTACTTATAAGCGCCGCCACGGAGGGATGATGGGAGTCCTGCCAAGATCTAAATCAGGCCCTAAGTGTCATACATGTTTTAGTTTGATGGTTAGTATGTAACTCTGGCACTCACGTTAGGCAGCAGTGGCAGGAGCTGTGGGTGTTGCCAGCTACAGTAGAATACCTTTGGCCCTGGCACTTTTATTTTACAAATTAAGCAATGAGTATAATGAATTTCTATCATAAAATGTTATGTAAAAGCTTTCTGTTTCTGTGTGATTGCCAGCTTCACCCTTCTCTCTGTAGTATCAGTATCACATTGCCCTCCAGATGAAAATTACTGTCATTGCTTAAACTATCATAATAAGTAAAGCCAAACTGTGCTGCTTGTGAGGGAAACCACCAGAGGCTTATCTTAAAATTGTTTTCCTGGAAAAGTTTGACTGCTCTCCAGTTTCAGCGATAAGTAGTCTTTCTAAGAAGCATAACTAATGTTAAATGTTTGAATGGTTTCAAGCTGTGTTTTATGTACTTAAATAAGGACGTTTTTTATCAAACTGCACACTCTGATTTGTTATGCAACAGTATAGATTGCCATGTAGTATAGACTGCACTTCGATGTGGCGATGTTCTGCTTAGCTGATTTACTTTACTTGGCTTGTACATACTAAATATGCAAATAATTCAAACATTCTAACTATATTGCCTTATATCATGGCCCTTTACTGCCTTGGACCATGAAAAGCTCATTACTGTAGATTAATGTCTGGAGGATGTTTGCATGGGTGTCAATAGACCTGTGTGCATGGGTATCTGTATTGGCTTTTTCATACCTACGTGAAAGATTCATGCAAATGTGTAGCTGGGTATGAGGGTCTGTGTGCTTGCCTGTATGCACTTTACAAACGTAAAAGTATTGACTTCAAGATACTTTTTTAATTGGTACAATTTTTTGTTAATTATGGTATTGATTAAACATCTCTTTTTTCATACACAGTTCTCTAAATAAGGCTTCATCATTAATACATAAATGCCTCGTATTTTATTATTTGTTTTTTCTGTAAAAATAAACAGATATGGAGGGCTCAACTCAGTTCATAAAGTTTCAATCAATGTTGTTAACTGACAGCTCAAACAAGCACAGTTTTATATTTCAGACCTCAGCACTTTACCTTCTTTTTTATGTACTGTAAAAAAATTGGGTTGCTTGTTGATGGAGGTAAAACACTACTCAAGCAGAAACCATAATCCTTGTCCGGGTGAAGTCACAAGTAGCCCCAAATTAACTTGTACTCAACCGCCTGGTAGAGTGGCAGGGAGCAGTCAGGCTTAACTTAGAAGCAATGTGTAAAGTATTTGTACAACACTTCAAACAGTAACACAGTGAAAACACACCAAAACAGTATCCCACACCAGATTTAAAAACATAGATTATTCTTTAATAAATAAAAAAAGACCAAAACGACAAAAATCCAATCACTAGATTTGGAGATATGCAGGTTAAAAGATTTCAGTGAAAATAGCGCCAAAAAGCACAAAGCGCAAATTGTGGATATGTGGTCATGCCAGACCTGGACAAAGTCACAAATTCAGGCTGACTGCGATGGAGCATGGGCTGTCTACAGGGGCCCAGTTAGGCCCAGTGAACAGAATACCTTAGGTCCTGGTTGCAGAGCACTGTGGGGTCCTACGCCGAGGATGCATCACGCAGCCGAGGAGATGCGTTAGTTCCAAGGAGCTGCTGCCATCTATAATCTCTTCTTCAGTCCTTTCTTACCGACATGTGCCTCATTAACTAAAGTGGTTAGCTTCAGTATCACAGCTAAGACAGCTAGAAATGCAATGCCTCCAAACAAAACTATATTGACAGCTTATCATTTATTCTCCAATAATGTATTCACTGTATTTATTGAGAGTTGTATATAGTGCAAACATTACCTGAGGGTATCAGAACACTGTACAAGATAACAAAACATGCATACAGCAATAATAAACAGGTTCTTGAGAGAGATAGAGTAGTAGGACTATGGAGAGTAAAACATCACACAGTAGCATGGTTACATCAGTTCTGGTAGTTTTCCCAATAAATACTTAGATCCATAGTCAGTGTTTTGTCAGTTTATTAGGTACATCTCAATCAGCTAACTTTCAAGCCTTTCTTCTAATCCAGATAGGAGGGATTTATGGGTAACTCCAGTCTTAAAGAGCAACATACCATGAGCACGCACCCAGTGAAGGACCGAGGGCAGAATTGTTCTTTCTTGAATTTAGTTGGCTCTAGAAGGAGCTTGAGCTTCTCAGTGAGTGGCAGCCTCCGATGATGGTGAGTTTCTTGGCCAGGTATTTCGAGGTTCCATGGTGTAACGCTTTGTATATAATGAAGGCCATCTGTAGAATGCAGCTGTTAAGGTAACTAAAGCACTAATCTGGTGCTTGTCTCCTGAGGAAGTGACATTAAGCTGATCCTAGGTTCCTCTCTCTCCCTCACCCCACCCTGCACATTTTCTGCGAACATGAGCACCAAAAAGACGGGGGAAAGGGGGATTTTAGGAAAACAAAAAGACATCTCGACAGCTGTGCCCTTTTCTGTCTGGAGCACAATGGAGTTCCCAGGCCATATCTTTAGGTGGGTGGGTGTTTACTATGGCATATGCTATGAGAAAAAACATGTGTTTTATTATTGTGTTTTTTAATTAATTAAGCACTTGCTGTGAAATATGCTGCACATCACTGGTATTTCTCACTTACCTATGTCCACCCCTTCCCCACTGGATAATAAATAAGCCACCACATTTTATATAGTGCTACAGTTTATGTCACCCAGTGGAGGCTGGTGGTCTTTGAAAGTGGTGAAGCATAATAACATCCAGGAGTTCTCACTATCATATATAGGCCCAGATTAATAAACGTTTAGTGCTTGGTCTGAGTCACAAAACTGAAGCAAACCTGTGCAAAATATTTTTTTAATTTACTTTGAATTTATTCTTATAACTCTAAAGTTGCCTGAAATAACGCAAAGCTACATAAAGCGGACCTTGCATTACTCTGCGTCAAGAAGGCATTTCATGGGTGGTACATGGGCGTTCCCATACAACAACCTATTGTTTTTTAAATAAAACTCTGGGGGATATTTAGAAAGAAATAGCACAGCGTCACAAGCAATTTTGCTGCCCGAGCTACGTCATTTGACAAACGCAGGGATGCACCGTATTTTCAGGAATACGGCACACTCCTGTCCCTCCCCTGCACCGGCGCTAAAACAGCAGCCGTAAACCAACGCAGGCACCCTTGCACCATGGTACAATGGTTCCTTCATTGCAGGGATGATTGTCTTTGTGTAGTAAAGGACACCTTCCTGCACAAAAACAATCACCAATGGCATTTTGCTCCTTCTATGCGTGCTGCACAATGTAGCACACATAGGAAGAGCAACACACGTGGAGAAATAAGAGTATTTCTCCTCATTGTGCCACTTTAAAGCCTCCCCTTGTTCCTTGTAAATCTGGGGCAGTGTCAAAAAGCCATGGGTGTTGCGTGGGAACACCCATGGCTTAACCCATGACACGCCCCTTTAATGCAGAATACTGCATGAAAGAGGGCCATATTTACAAGGCAGTGTCAAACCACGCAAAGTGGCTTTGCGTGGCCTTGTAAATATTGGCCAGAACACAGCGCCACCGGAGCATCAAAGCAAATTAAGAGGTGGTGGCGCAAGGGGCTTATAAATATGCCCCCCTATCTACTAACAATAGTAGACAGATTTTTGTGGCAAAAAATAACACGACTTGAAAGCAGGCATTAAAAAGGAGAAATGCTTTTATTTCTCCTAACTTTTTCTACTTTGCACACATTTGCACACATTGCATGCATTGTACAGCACACATACAGAATAGAAAAAGTTATAAAGTTAGTCACAGCATAGTATTTTGCACTAGAAGGGCACCCTTCCAGGACAAAACCTATGCTAGAATCACACAGACACCTTTGCACTATGGCACAAATGGCTGTGCTGGCACACAGAAGCTTAATCTGCACCAGCACTAGCGAGAGAGCAGCATAGTGCCATATCTTTGTAGATTTAGTGCTATCCTGCTCTCTCCTTCTCACGCAATGCAGAACAGCAACTTTGGGTGTGTGCGGCATTGTGTGAAAGTTTTGATAATCTGGCCTTAGTCTTTTTCCCCTCACTCACTCTAACTTACATTCTCTCATTTGCTCACTCTCACTCATACGCACTCCAACTCACTGTTACTCACGCATGAACATACTCATACTCACTGGTTCTCATTCTCACTTGCACACCTCACTGACTTTGGGCCCTGGTGCAACTGCAACCGCTTCACCATTGATAGCTACACCTCTGACTCACTTTCACTCCCTATCACAATCTCCATTCAATCAGTCATTATAAAACATGCATACTCCTTCACTCACTCACTCCCTCCTACTCACTTTCACTTATTCATACACTCTCAAACTCAGATGATTTTCACTCACTTTTACTCTCAATGACGCTCTCAAACACACTCACACAGACACTTTCACTAAATGCCATTCACTCGCAGTCACTCACAAATACATGCGCACATGCAAAAAGAAATAAAATTGTTTTTTACTTACCTTGCTTGCTTAGCTACCAACTCGGAGCCTCCATAACAGCAGCACAGCAGGAATCTGGTGCTGGGCATTGTAACTAGCAAGCCAAGGTTCCCAACAAGGAGACAGACAGAGCAGCAAGGGCAGGATTCAAAAGAGGAAGACCCACCTCAATCCCTCTCCAAGCTTCTTGAAAGGATAGTCCTGGGGTTCCTGCTGCTCTCTGTACCTTTTCATTGGCTTCAGGGATGCACTGTTGGGCGCCCTACAGCCACATTTTCAAAGACATACTGTACTTCCTGAGGCATGCACAGTATATCTGCTAAATAAAATGGATTGCGCTCGTGTGAGGGGATCATAGTTAAATTACGCTCCTCACCCCCCCTCCCCCCCACTACCAGACATGCACAATCCAGACATTCAGCTGTGGAGTGTTTCATTTTGAAACAACACTCTGTCGATGGATCATGCCCCAGCCCCCTCACCCCCTCATCCACCTCCTCCTCCTGTCATCAGGAGCCTGAGAACAAGGCAGAAATGGGTGACCTGCACACTGGCAGTGTTCATGAAAACACAAGTTTTGTGTTTTCATAAACACTGCTAGGTTGAAAAATCCACAGGGGCCTCACAGGAGGTAGAGGGGTTGTGCCCAGAAGCCCTTGATAAGGAACCACTGCGGCTGTCGCCACTGGTCCATCCATTTCAATATCTGTGGGATTTTAAATTATGACAGTATTAATGAGGGACTTCAAAAACTTAGCATGTAACCTTTTTGTTGTATAGCTAACTTTTATTACCTGCCTCCCTTACAGTATTTAAAATTAACAGGATCCTATGACACCTTGATTTGACATCACTCAAGATACCATAAATAATCAGGTGCATACTATTTAAGCACTGTACCACAGCATCTACTTGGACCGGTTGCTGCCACCAATAAGTAAATGCCCAGAGTTTGAATATATGTGGAAGTAATAGTTATTGTCACCAAAACAACATTGTAAACGTTCACCGATAACTTTCTTCAGCAACCCAATCATCTTTGTATCAACAAAATAACATGCTTGCTTATTTTAGTAATATCCACGTTGAAACAAATCAGTTTCTTTTATTAATGTCCTCTTTAAATAATCACAACCATAACAATATATTTTCTCTGAACAAGTTGTGAACTTTTAACAAATGTCTTTTCTTCTTTTCTACGTATACCAGGTGCATTCGGAGGACAACTTCAGGTGAGTACTTGGGGGCTTATTTACAAGCCCCTTGCGCCGCCAGTAGGTCACTTTGTCCCATATTAAAAGTGGCGCAGCGGCAGCGCAAAGGACTTGTAAATAAGCCCCTTGGACTATTCAAATATCGACACCAGCGCCTAACCCTAGTTTAGGCTGAGTACAGTGGGGCTTATTTACAAGCCCTATGCGCCGCCACGTCACTTTTAATATGGGAAAAAGTGATGTAAAGGCGGCACAAGAGGCCTATAAATAAGCCCGAGCAATAGGAATTCTTATTTTATTTCCTGATTTCTTTTTGTCATATCGTAGCCCAGGTGGATGACGGACTGAGGGCCACATTTACAAGGAACTGACGCATCTGCATAGATGCGTCAATTTCCTTGCGCCAGCACCAAATGTACTTGCGCCAACATGGATGCACTGTATTTACAATACAGTGCTCCATGGCGCAAGGATTAACAGATGCGTCAGAAATTCTGACGCATCTGTGGGCCCAAAAGAGATGCATTGCTGGAGTTGCTCATGAAAGTGACACAACTCCAGCACTGCGCCACAACAGATAGGTGAGTCCCATTCAAAATGCCCTGCATCATTCGTAACGCCTGGTCTTGGCAGGCGTAGAGTGACGCAGTGAAATGTTTTAAATTTCACTGCGTCAGTTCAACATGGCTTTTTGCTTGGGAACGCCCACCCTGCATACATTATATCTGACCAGCTATAATGTGGCGCAGGGCTTTACAACGTGACGCATCTCCCTAGATGCGTCACGTTGTAAATGGGCCGTAACGTGGCGCATTGTTTAAGCCGCCGCTGCATCACAAAACGTGACACAACTGCGGCGCAAAAGTGTTGCAAGGGAATTGTAAATCTGCCCCTTTGAGTCCTTCAATGTCAACACTAAAAGTGAATATTTCAGGTACGTACGAAGTCAATGTATAGATAAACTGCAGATGAGAGCTCCTGCTCCCTCGAGGATCTGAAAGAATGAGCACTGCCAGCCTCCTGAGCTTACCTGACATAGACTAAGCACAGCTAAAATGGATGCAGGGAACGCAGCCTGCATGAACGTTACGAAAATGTCTAGATCGCTCCACTTCTCCAGAAACCCAAATATCTTTCCTCACTAAAACATATGTGCATACTCAAAGTGTTCAGCTTTTATATTTTTTTCACAACTATACACCCAATACAAACACCAATATGATTGCCTCAGGGCACAACTACACAAGCCCTCTCTCCAGAAAATGAATCCTGCTTTGATGAGGAGTCATTTGAATGTGATCAGATTTGGGGTGATGTGTTTACAGCGACTTGTCCCTAATACTAGTCTGGTGACCGCATTGAGGGTGGCCCTTAGTGGGATTAGGGGAGATTTCGGCATGCTGGTTAGCACCCCATTGCCAAGTATGTTGCTGGTACTCTTTTCCCCAAAAGACGTATGTCCTCATCCCACCCCAATTCTTCAGGTATTACCATATCTCCAGGAAGTGTGCACCTTATGAATGGTGGAGGCCAAATCTCTTCAGCTAGGACGATATCCTAGGCATCCAAAAACTATTTTTATAGTGATCTCTATGCGTATTTCTGCTTTGTAAGTTCTGTAAGGGGAGTTTATATGTCCATCTGGAGTTTCTATTTGAATATATATATATCAGTAGCAGCCATGGCTAGATGCTGCTTGAGAGTCCATTGAGCTATTGTTACTTCTTCTGCACTGTCCAGAAGCGTTGATGGCCATTTCCAATTCTGCAGTACTCACATTTTCTAAAGCAAACCTGCTACTGGGGATCTCCTGATGATCATATAGTATACACCGTGCAGGAATTTACTTTATTTGTAAAGTCCATCTGTCATTTTAACACAGATTCAGATTACGATTCAAAACTCAGTCAAACAGCGGGGAACTTCTTTTAATACTTCTTTTAATAGTTAAACAGAACAAAACCTTCAGCCAGAAAGATTCAGCAGTACTTGTATGTGGCACCTTAGGGTACTCGGATAACCAGCTCCATGTTGGGCGGGTGCCAAGGTATGTTTTTACATGTACTCTTGTAACCATGGCCCTCAGGTAAGCACAGGTATGGACAAACTGACCAGCATGAGAGGAAGGATCAGACAAGCTGAGATCTGTGCATTTCCCACAATTTACCTAGAGATAATGTGGATTGGGTAACAATCAGATCCTGCCAGAGACTGTCAGGATTATATTTATATTGCTAGTTGGTTTCTGGTATTCTTCCTCCCAATAATATTGTACGTTATTCATAATGTTCCACCCCTCCCCTACCTACCCCACAAATAACCCGTCACCTACACCTCTTGCCTAATCAACTCACCCTCCACCTCCCCTTCCCCTCACAATCCTTCCTCCCTTTCCGTCTCTTCCTTCCCTCTGCCCTTCACACTGTATTTACAATTATTTTTGCCTTTTCTGTCTGTCACGGGGACACACTACACACCCTTCTCTCCGCTCTGTCGGAAATATGTATGTACAGCCCTGAAGAAGCCCCAGGCCGGATGGCCGTGTAAGGGGTGAAACACGTGTTGGCTGTCAGTTTTGTTCTCTCACCCACTCTCACAGATAGAGTGACAACACCATCATAAACACGCTATAAAATGAACTATGGTCTGATTGGAATTGTTTCCTAGAAAATAAGAGAAACTCATCTTCCCCTTACAACCTTGCTGGTACTTGTATTTGGCACATTAGGGTACTCGGATAACCAGCTCCATGTTGGGCAGGTGCCAAGGTATGTTTTTACATGTACTCTTGTAACCATGGCCCTCAGGTAAGCACAGGTATGGACAAACTGACCAGCATGAGAGGAAGGATCAGACAAGCTGAGACCTGTGCATTTCCCACAATTTACCTAGAGATAATGTGGATTGGGTAACAATCAGATCCTGCCAGAGACTGTTGGGATTATATTTATATTGCTAGTAGGTTTCTGGTATTCTTCCTCCCACACAGGAAATCCACAACGTCTTATTGTCAAATAGCTTTGCTAAATATTAAAGCTTCATTTTAGTACAGAATATTTGTAAAAGTGTAATTGCAAATATAAAAATTCTGATGATAATCATAAAGGCAAAGCATGTAAATAATAAGACAATTCACAGCCTAATATGTGAAAAACTTTGAAGGGATCCCTTATTTTCTACACCTACCTGATATGTACATTAGCACTAAACTCTTGCCAAAAATAATTGCTTCCCTTATAGTACACACACACACCTTCTCATTGTATGTTTCCGACTAATACAGAGCAAATATATATGTCATAAACCAGTGGTTCCCAAACTGGGGTCCGCAGACCCCCAGGGGTCCCTGACACATCCCCAGGGGGTCCGCAGGCAGCAGTCTTAAAAGCAATGCAAAGTTCCTTGTATAATCTGCAGTTTTCTGACAACACTAAAAGTGTCAAGATAACTCGAGTGATTAATGTACCTGCTGGAAAGAGATGGTAGGTAGGGCAGAGGGTTAATATGCCTGCTCCAAAGAACGTGTACCATGCATTTTTAATAAAACAGTATTTTATGTGCAAAGCTCAGTGGGTTACTGCTTTTGTCACAGAGATTCTTTTGTTACTGTGCAGTTCATAATTTACAATCATAATCTAGCACCGTCAGCTATGAACTGCCGTCAAAGAGCTGCATGCAAACTGCATGGTACAAGTTAGTATGCCATCTTTTTTCCCAGTCTTTCATTATCCTGATGCTGCCAAAAAGGTATGTTTGGGTAGAATTAAATTGTTAAAATTAAAGTCAACGCTAACCACTGTGTTACGTTCTGAAACCAGAATTTGTGCTTCTCCAAATCAAGCACTCTTAAAAAATGCTTACCAGTATGGATGACATGTGAATCCTACACCTTGAAGTCCCCTTTCCCCTATGTAACATTTTCTGTACACTGATTTACACACGTATGATTCATTGGGGGAGATTTACTAAGCTTTTGCGCCATGTTTGCACACAAAAGTGACGCAAAACGACGCAAAATAATTTTTTTGTAATTTACTTTCCAGCGCTAGACTCGTTCCCATGCAACCACCCAAGGTTTCTCACGCTAAACCCAATTTACTAAAAACAGTAGATTGGGTTTAGTGTGAGAAAACTGCGCCCTTTTCAACTAGGCACAAGGAAGGAGAAATGCTTTCATTTCTCCTTCCTTTTCCGACTTTGCATGCGTGGGAAAAGCTTTTCCTCCTGTCTAGCATAGTATTTTGTACAGGAAGGGTACCCTTCCTGTACAAAACCTATGCTACACTCATGCACACACCGTAGCGCTAAGGTGTGTGCATGGCGCAGGGCTGCTGAAATCAGCACCGGCGCAAGGGAAAGGGGAGGAGAGAGCCATAGCTTTGAAAATATGGTGCTCCCCTGCTCCCTCCCTGTCGTGCAACGCAGCGCAGCCTCGCGGGGGGCTGCGCTGCATAGCGCGACTTTTTTGAAAATCTCCCCCATTGTTTTTGTATGTGTGTGATGTAAAGTGCTCTGACACCCTACACTAGTATGAGAGATGCTATAAAACAAATTAAATACATTTGACAGAGGTGCTATGGGAAAAAGAGAGGCACTGTTGGAGGATAATAGTGAGGGATTTATGGAAGAGCCCCAAAAAGATTGTTGTATTGGTGCATAGTAAGGTCATCATTTACTATGCTTTAAAAGCGAATACAATTCAATATATAATTACAAATGTGTTGTAGAATGCACCATTTTTCCCCAAATTTTCTTGGTGGGAGAGCCCCTAAAAGTCCGCTTTGTAGTGGCCAGGCTCACTCACTGCACTTGGTGTGCACCGTACGGGGACTGGTCTGACAACATTTGCCAGGTCTGATTTGGGTTCCAGTCCGGCCACGTCAGGAGCAGGAGCCTCACACTCTAAAATAAAGCCAAATATTGAAAAGTTAGTCGCCGAGATGCAGCACCAACCTTCCTATTAAAATGTTTTGATTTTGCAAATTTTTTCAATATAAAATATAAAAGCTTTAGTAATTTGGGTATCTAAATTCAATACAGATTTCCAATGAAGTATGTAGTAGTTGACACGTCGTAGATGTTTAGTGAAATGTTGACAGCCGACACGTGTTTCGTCGCAAGACGACTTCTTCAAGGCTAGTCAAAAAATTACATATAACACATACTCAATTTAACAGAGTTAATCTATGATTATGCAAAAACAATGTACATAGGTCTGCTTTCTATCGAGGTCTGAACCACGATTTAACATTATTTGGCATAGTATTTAAATACTTTAGAAAAACTCTTAATACTAAGTATTTTATAGATATCACCTTAATTTTATGGTGATACTGAATAAAGGAGATACTTAATAATATTGTCTTGTCAATTTAATAAAACAAATAAATATTTAAAAAAACAATTCTAAAAAAACAAAACTTCTAAGAATCATTAACTAACATATTATTCTACAGGAGTTTTCCAGCAGGGATCCTGCTGCTGGATCATGGGAAAGTATTAGTCTAGTGATACTGTGACACGAACAATTACGTCTCTCTCAGCATTGACCTACTAAATATTCAAGGTATGCTATTAGTGTTCTGAAACCTTTTAAGATTCACCCTAGTCAGTCTTCTCTTTTTACATATTATTGCCCCTTTTTTGTCTCTTTCTACGAACTTTAGACTACTACGTCTGATCAAATACGGTCATTTCAGTCTACTTTGCGACTTTTTAATACATTGAAAAAATTTGGTGTTCGAATTAAAGAAAACCTAGATACTGATGAGGTACCTTTGGCTTGGTATATTTTGCCGTAATTTTCACATTTTCTCTGTGTGGCACTGTTTCTTGGATAGACTAATTATATCCATTTCTGTGTGCGCTAATTCTTCTCTTTAGTCTTTCTATATCATAGGGTGATTACGTCTAATACACGTATATAATCCCTAAGCAATATTCTTGGTATCACCATTGCTGACAATTTCTATCACGTTTCATTAATCTAAACACATTCACTATTTTCGGGTCTGACATGGTTTGGACTATTTGCACTATTCTTTTCTATCATGCCACATTTTAGTTTGCTGGTCATGCAAAACTTTGGGAATTATAGAAAAGACTGATATGTCTTTTCTTAAAGTCACATATATGTGTTTTTGCATAATCATAGATTAACTCTGTTAAATTGAGTATGTGTTATATGTAATTTTTGACTAGCCTTGAAGAAGTCGTCTTGCGACGAAACACGTGTCGGCTGTCAACATTTCACTAAACATCTACGACGTGTCAACTACTACATACTTCATTGGAAATCTGTATTGAATTTTGATATGAATGATTATCTTTTCATGATTAAATAAACTGACATCCAAGTCAGTTTTTGCTACACTATTTGGTTGTGCTCTGTAATTTAAATTAACAATATTTGTTTAGGGAGTTTTCTTCCTATTACATAACCAACATCGGGTGGATGGCACGGTGTTATACATTGAGCACACTGTAAAACTTTTGATTCGTCTTTATATTATTTGGAAAAACAGTAGGGAGGTGCTGGCGTATGTGCTCTGTACCACTGCCATTCATTGCTTGTAAGTGCTATTATTGTGTGGTCTTGTTGTGCACTCCTATTTCCAATTATATGAACTGTCTTAACAACCTCAATACTAAATATGGCCAGCTTTAAAGATGACAGGGATAGACTCCTGCAAGAACTTTTTGGTAACAAAACTAATGCCACTATGGCCAGTACCTCAAATAAGGAGGAAGGCCTTAAGAATAAGTTTCAAAGATTGGAACGGCTGCGCAAACAAGAATCCTCCAAATGGTGGGACGCTACAGTCCTTATAAAATATATTGATATGAAACAAGTCCAACGTGGACTTAGGATCATCATTTGTCCATCTTTTGATGATCTGGGGGAAGATTTACTCCTGGAATGGGAGGAGTTACTATTTCACTCTTCATATGGCATGATGTCAATTTTAATAAAACATGCCGATAGAAAACGTGACCAATTACTATTAGAGATCCAGGCATTAGAAGAGGAGATAAAAAAACTAAATTTAAACGAAGCAACTGAAAAAAATTATAAAATTTTGGAAGAAGAGCTACATAAATATCAGTTGTATCTTAAGGACAAAAAATCGCGCAAACTAAAAAGAGATGCAAATGATTATAGTTCTGGCAGAGTTTTCACTTTTGCTCGCAAATTCGACAATATACAAACTAAGTTGCAAAAAGAGCATGTTTCACAAGGGGAACTTAACAGTGTCACTTCCAATAGTGAATCTGACATCTCTAGTATTAGGAGCGAGTCAACAGAAGGACCAGGTACAAGTACAAATAATAGCACAAATGTACCTATATCTACTTCTTCTTCTTCTTTTTTATTAGAAGTGGAACGATTCAGAAAGGGGAACAAAATAGAATACAACAAACGCCAAAATGTCACAAAAAGACCAGGAGGGGGTACAATAGATCATGTAGAGACAGGAAAAGAAGGTTATCTGACCAGATCAAAAACCCAGAAGAAATAACTACTCCTAATGATACATGTTTCAACTGCATTAATGATGATACTGAATTGTATGCAAAATCTAATGATATTGCAATTGTAAATCTGTCAAAATATATACCAAGTGATGATGAAATAAAGCTATTGTCTAAAGGCTTGAACTTCTGTCCGACTGCTGGACCTAATTTTACACAAATGCATGTGGATGTTTTCAAATTCATACGTAAAATAAGATTAAAAAAATTCTTTGTGCTGAATCCGAAATGTGTGACATCTCAAGAAACATCTTTGGCTGTACAAAGCAATAGAACCATTCAAGACATGCATGATGTTAGGACACTGTTATCCATAACAGATGAAGACCAAAATGTTCCTAACATGTCACAACTTTTAATTGACTTAGGAATTCCATCAGATTTAAGCACAGATAGTGGCCTAAGACCAAAATCTACCTTCCAACCAGTGTTGACAAATGACAATACCATTGACATGTTCCATCGTCTAGTGACAACGGATTTATTTAAATGGGAGGATTCCTATTCACATCATGATATTGCCAAAAAAGACAATCTCACAAAGGGGGAAAGGAAGGCATTACAAGCTTTAAAAAAACTACAGGATATAAAACTGAAGGAAGCTGACAAGGGTGGGAATCTAGTCCTGATGGACACAGATGATTACCTGTCAGAAATTAATAGACAACTTGCAGACACACAAGCATATGCTAAATTAATTTCTAACCCGATGGGGAGCATAACGAATCTACTGGAAGAACATCTTAAAAAGTGGCGCGAGCAAGGTCTTATTAATGACATGGAATACAAATATCTTTTTGTTCCACATCCAGTAGCAGCTTGTCTATATGTCTTACCTAAAATCCATAAACCTGGAGACTTCCCACTGGGAAGACCTATTATTTCGGGTATTGGCTCCTCTACCGAGCATATCTCCGAATATATAGATCACTTCCTGCAGCCCTTTGTGAAAAATCTACCTTCCTTTGTTCTTGACACCAAAGACCTATTAAATCAACTAAGTGATTTTAATTGGACATAAGAATGTTGCTTTGTTACATTAGATATTGCCTCATTATATACATCTATACCAACAGATTTGGGTATACAGGCAGTAAGACACTTTTTATCCAACAGAGATGCCACACTATGGGAACATACAGAGATGCTACTTGATATGATTACGCTAGTATTGAACAACAATGTATTCATACATAATGGTACTTGGTACCGACAACATCAGGGAGTAGCAATGGGGTCGAAATTTTCACCCTCAATAGCGAATCTGTATATGGGGTGGTTTGAGAAGTATTTCATCTGGGCAAAATGCCCACCTCATTTAATGGAACATGTAATATATTGGGGAAGATATAGACGACATTTTCATGATTTGGACAGCCAATTCGGAATTACAACACGAGTTTTGTGCCTTTCTGAATAACAACCAATGTAACATGGTATTTACGAGTGAACACAATAAAAAAGAAATTGCATTTCTAGATCTGAAACTATATGCAAACAATGGGGCTATTCTTTCTAAACTATACAGAAAACCCATGGCATGTAATGCTATCCTACGTGCGGATACTGCCCATCCTAAATCACAGGTAAAATCCATACCATTTGGTGAACTAGTACGCATTAGACGCAATTGTAGTGAAGATGCTATCTTTAAGAAAGAAATGGGACATGCCATCACCAGATTTGAAGCTAGGGGATATGATCACAAACTGCTTGCGAAGGCCAAAAGTAAAGCATTGGGTCTTAATCGTTCGAGACTTCTGGCCAATAAAATCAAAACAAAGAGGGGTCTCAAGTATAAAGACCAGATCAAGCTGATCACACCTTACAACTCAGCTAGTCATATACTGTACAAAATTTTGAATAAACACTGGCACTTACTACATATGGATCCAACTATAAGTAAGACTATATCGACAAAACCCAGTATAGTATATAAACGAGGACTGACACTTCGCAACACATTATGCCCAAGTTTTTACAATCCTAAAAGACATAAGAAAGATACACAGTGGTTGGGTACTCCACCGGTAGGCTTTCATAAATGTGGGCATTGCAATATGTGTCAATATACTCTAGATAAAATCAAGAGTTTCCAATACAATACACAATTTAAGCATGTTATTACAAGTTTTATGAACTGTAATACGAAATTCACAGTATACTGTATCATATGCCCTTGTAAAAAGATCTACGTGGGAAGTACTATTAGGCCCCTCAAAGAAAGGATACAAGAACATATAAGGGCGATCAAGAACTATAATACCAACTATCCACTAGCATTGCATTTTAACTCAGTACATGGATCAGCTGAACTGACATGTCTGAAATTCCACGGTATAGCAACAGCCTATGACAATCCCAGAGGTGGAGACAGAGTGCATAGTCTGCGCAAATTGGAGGCTACCTGGATAAATAAATTAAGAGCGGTAGACCTCGGGCTCAATATAGACAGGGAATTGGCAGTTTTTCTTAAAGACTGAACTTGTTTTAAGCTGAATATGCAATTCCTGACGTCAAGATATGATGGTTGTTATGCTAAAAGGGAAACTGATCAATTGTCTTGTAACATTTAGCTGATAAAAAACCACAGTATGTTGCTATGACTTGGGTATTGTAATATTTCTCCCATGTCTATAACTATATCCAGTTACGTATGATTGTCTCAATGTTGTCTATTTCGAATGTAATTTCCCAGTATATTTTCACTTGACACACAAATGGATCTGTTACTATGTAAGAACAATATATGAATATGTACAAATTTGATATCGATTTTTGGGCATAAGATATATATTGCTTTCTCCCCTGTACTGTCTCTTGTCCCCTGCTTCCTCTCCACTAATATGGTTGTAACAAATGAATTTAATGGACATTAGTCCCTCTCTCCTTGTGAAAAGTAGAACTGTTTAGGTGCCACGTTTTTGGTCACTACTATACTAATACGCTTTCATGCATGCGTTTGATATGATCTATTTTTAAATTAGATGCATGATTCTCTTTTTTGATATAATTAACTTCCATTTGCACTATTAAATATTTCTCATAATGTCGTTTCTATTAAACAAACTTCGAATTTAGAAGACTGACCATTTTAATATAAAAATTCCTTTTGCCTAGAAATACTCTAATTATTTTAAAATATATGGCGGTAAACTAGGGTACACTTCTATGATACATTTAAATAATTATCGCAAAAACATGTTCCAAGATGGCGCTGATAGTCATCCTTTGCTGATGAATACTTGGTCTTGTCCTTTATCACTGTTGATGTAGACTCACGTTGGCGGGAAATAACCGCCGATGTCTATTTCTGCGTCCCACCATAGCGGGCTGCTAACGGTTGGGACGAAGTGAAGACATACTCCCGGAAATCAGGTAAGACAATGCCTAGTAGGTTCCAAGCAACTTTTTAAATTCTTGGGACAGAGTTAAAATCAGGTTGCTGATGTGGTTACTATTACGTATTCCACAACATCGATAATTTTACGAATTCCAACTGTCCCGATGTTTATGACGATAAGTAAGCCTAATATCAATTGGTCTTGTCGTTTTTGGATAAACCTTTATTCATATGTTTGTACTTTATCAGGGTTTGTCCTAACTATGAATTAGCGCCATCTGACATTGCCTGAGCAATTCTCAATATTAGACACCTTGCAGGTCATTGCCTCACTTTAGAGATGACGAACTCATAAGAGACAAACTTACCAGTATTGTCGTGTTGTTCTAAAAGTTCTATTATCTATATAGTTGCTCTCATTTGAGAGATGCTTATTACGAATAAAGAATACTGGAATTCTAGCTTTTACTATTTGCCGTGATAACGAACACTAAGTTAAATGATATTTGTTTTTGCCGCATATAAAAATCTTTAATGTACATAGGTCTGCTTTCTATCGAGGTCTGAACCACGATTTAACATTATTTGGCATAGGATTTAAATACTTTAGAAAAACTCTTAATACTAAGTATTTTATAGATATCACCTTAATTTTATGGTGATACTGAATAAAGGAGATACTTAATAATATTGTCTTGTCAATTTAATAAAACAAATAAATATTTTAAAAAACAATTCTAAAAAAACAAAACTTCTAAGAATCATTAACTAACATATTATTCTACAGGAGTTTTCCAGCAGGGATCCTGCTGCTGGATCATGGGAAAGTATTAGTCTAGTGATACTGTGACACGAACAATTACGTCTCTCTCAGCATTGACCTACTAAATATTCAAGGTATGCTATTAGTGTTCTGAAACCTTTTAAGATTCACCCTAGTCAGTCTTCTCTTTTTACATATTATTGCCCCTTTTTTGTCTCTTTCTACGAACTTTAGACTACTACGTCTGATCAAATACGGTCATTTCAGTCTACTTTGCGACTTTTTAATACATTGAAAAAATTTGGTGTTCGAATTAAAGAAAACCTAGATACTGATGAGGTACCTTTGGCTTGGTATATTTTGCCGTAATTTTCACATTTTCTCTGTGTGGCACTGTTTCTTTTTTTTATAAAATCTTTTTATTTTTAACAGTTCCCAATTCCCAATCAGACAGAGTACATTACATTATCGCGATGAAACAGATGACCAATAAATATACACAGCAATTTACCAAACTTTAGTCGAGGAACATTCACATTACAACCCTTATGGTGAGATCGGCTCGTCCTGGGTGGGGAGATGGGGAGGTATACAAATGTTGCCTCTAAATGTGTTCCATTTACCCCAAATAGCATGCCATTTCTGGGGGCAGCCTCGCGCCACATACACTGTCTTTTCTCGTACCATACACCAGTCCAGGTCTGCTTTCCAATCCGCTAATCTAGGAGGGTGTCCGGCCCCCACAGCTGTGCAATATTCCTTTTGCCACCATCAGCCCCAGAGTTACCCATGTTGTGTCTTTGCGATTAAGGTCAGTGGGTTCCCATACATTTAGGAGGCATCGTTTAGCTTCTGGTCGCACTGTGGTTCCCAACACTTCACCCATACATTCGTGTATCTTTCCCCAGTAGTCTTGAACAATGTCACATTCCCATATGATATGCATGAATGTGCCTATCTGGTTACATCCTCTTCTACAATCAGCGCTGCCTACCCTCCCCATCTGCAGCAGCCTGGGGCCTGAAACATATACTCGGTGCATTATCTTTAGTTGGACCAATCGCAGTCTAGCAGGGATTGCTACTTCTCTGGGGGAGGATACTGCCTCCTGCCATTCCTCGTCGTCCAGTACCAGCCCATCCCTCTCCCATCGCTCTCTCAATTGACTCAATGGGTCGCCTGTGTTATTAATTAGTTTCTTATACGTCAACGAGATTGCTTTGTCCTTCATATAACCATCAAGTAGTCTGGTTTCTAGTGGAGAGGCGTCTGGCAGGGTGGAGCCTCGCGGTATATTTGTCTGGAGGGCATGTCTGATCTGTGTGTATCTAAAAACCTCAGTGTCAGCTAAATCGTATTCCTGTTGGAGGGAAGCGAATGTGACCACCGCGTCCTTCTTCCATAAGTCATCTATCTTTGAGATCCCTATCATGTCCCATTTGTCAAATCCCTTGGATGTGCTCAGCGTTCCCAATTTTTCGGAGTCCCATAGGGGTGTGGCGAGAGTGAGCGTCTGGTTCCATCCCAGCCTTTTATTGGCGGTGTGCCAGATCTGCACCGATTGCTTGGTCGGGCCCGTAAGAGGGTATCGGTTTGGTCTAGAATACAGTGCTTTGTTATAGTTGCCACCGGGGAGTAGCCAACGGTCCATTCGGTACCCAGGGTCGTCGCCAGGGCGATACGTACAGTGGTTTATCGCTGCTAAATGTGCTGCCCAGTAGTATTTTCTAATATCTGGGAGACCTATGCCTCCGTCATACCACCCAAGTACTAGTTTTGAGAGCGCTATTCTAGGTCTACCATCCCATAGCAAATCCCTCTGCAGTCCCTCTATCTCCTTGAAGTATTTCTCTGGCACTAGATCAGGGAAGTTGTGCAGTATGTACAGGAAGCGTGGCAACGACATCATTTTAAAAAGTGCTGCACGTCCCAGTAGTGAAAGTGGGAGTGATTTCCAGTTTGTGACATCTCGCCTCAGTTTTTGCAGTGGGGGAAGCAAATTGCGGTCGTAACGCAGTTTAGGGTCTGGTGTAATAAATATTCCCAGGTATTGGAAACCCACTGTTGTTATCTGCATGTGGCAGCCCCTGGGCAAGGAGGGAGGATCACCCCGGGGTACATACATTAGGGATTTATCCCAATTAATAGTGTATCCTGAGTTTCCCCCAAATTTTGCAAAGATGTTGAGTACGCTACTGATTGACTTAGCGGGTTGTGCCAGGTAGAGCAGGACGTCATCGGCATACAATGAAATCCGGTCTTCCCAGCCCTCTGTCCATTTAAGTCCTCTGATCGTGGGGTCCCATCGAATCCATGCCGCTAATGGTTCTAGTGCGAGCGCAAATAGCAGGGGCGAGAGCGGACAGCCCTGTCTTGTCCCACGGCCCAGGGGGAATACCTCAGATTTTTTATTGTTCACCACTACTTGGGCGAGCGGGTTGGAATAGAGTAATCGAATCCATCCTATGAAGCCTGGCCCGAATCCCAGTTTAGTCAAAGCCGCAAAGAGGTATGACCACTCTATTGTGTCAAATGCCATTTTGGCGTCTAATGAAAGCACCACCACTTCTTCCTGGATGGTGGGTAGCCTTCCCAGCACCCCGTGTAATCGTCGTAGGTTTAAGGCCGTGTTACGTTGAGGGAGGAAACCAGATTGGTCGGGGTGCACCAGTTTACATATCACCCGGACCAAGCGGTTAGCCAACAATTTCGCCA
This sequence comes from Calotriton arnoldi, assembly GCA_963921515.1. NCBI lineage: Eukaryota > Metazoa > Chordata > Amphibia > Caudata > Salamandridae > Calotriton > Calotriton arnoldi. The sequence goes on from CAWUFW010005839.1 coordinate 82,032, forward strand.
AGATTTTGGGTTCTGCGTTTAGTAGTGAGATGGGTCTATAGGATGAGCATTCTTTCCTAGGCTTCCCTTCTTTGTATATCGTAACCATGGTCGCCTCTCTCTGGTCCTCGGGAATTCGCCCTTCTCCTTACTCTCCTCATACATGGCTCTTAGATGTGGGGCTATTGCATCAGGTTTAAGTTTGTATAGCTCAATAGGAAGCCCGTTAGGGCCTAGCGCTTTACCTGGTTGTAGCATTCGTATTGCCTGCGCTATCTCATCGTTGGTGAGTGCGCTGTCTAGCGTATTTCTGTCCTCTGCTGATAGGGTTGGTAATGCTATATCTCGTAGGAGGGCACTTGAGTCCTCTTCCGTGAGGTGTGAGTTATTTCGGTATATTACTTCGTAGTGAGCTGCGAACTTGTTGACTATGGACTGTGGTTCTGTTATTAATTCACCCTCCTCGCCCATCAGTTCAGGCACCAATCTGTCTGATCTCTCCTTCTTATCCAACCAGGCGATCAGTTTCCCGGCCTTGTCTCCTTGATCGTAGAGTTTGCCTTCCTTATCCCTACTTAATACTTTCGCCATATCTGTAGCCGTAGCTTTATACTCGGCTCTCTTGAGTTTTATGAGATGTTGTTTTTCGGTCGGAGTCGCCTATATTTATTTCGTCCTCAAGCTGGAGTATGTCATGCTCAATTAATGTCATCTCTTTGTATTTTTCTTTACGCACCCCTGCAATTGAAGATAGCGCCTGCCCCCTTATCACAGTTTTAAAGGCTTCCCATAGAGTCCGAGAAGAGGCAACCGAACCCTCGTTAGCCTCAAAGTAGTGGCAGATTGCTTGTATGATGTCTTTCTTCACTTTGGGATGTTTGAGGTGCCACGGGTTAATAGGTGGCACGCTACCCACTCTATGTCCGCCTAGAGCCATTTGGGTCCATATCGGGGAGTGATCAGATATCCCTCTAGCCATGTGCTGTATCTCTCTTATATTGGGGAGTTGGGTGGCCGGTACCAGGAGATAGTCTATTCTCGACATACTGTTGTGTGCCCCTGAGTGGAAGGTGTATTGGGTTTTGTCCGGGTTATATGTCCTCCAAACATCCACAAGCCCGAGGGCGTCCAGGAAGTTTGGTAACCAGGTATTCGCTGCACCAATGTCCCGGGGTGGGTAACGGTCTAGGGGCCCTGACACTATGGAGTTAAAGTCTCCTCCCACAATCGTGTGGCCTTCAGGGAGGGACAATATGACAGCACTAAGGTCTTTAAAGGTAGAGCCCTGCAACCCAGGGGGAACGTATACACTCATGATATTGAGCGTTTGACCCTCCCAGTGTCCTGATATCGCGGAGTATCGACCCAGCGCATCAGACCAGGTGTGGTGCACGGAAAAGGGGAAGGAGCGCTTAATCATAATACCCACCCCTCTGGATCCCGATGTGAAGCCTGAGTGTGCTACTAATTTATAACCATATCTGTTCATCGCCTTGCAAGTATTACCCACCAAGTGCGTGGCACTGTTTCTTGGATAGACTAATTATATCCATTTCTGTGTGCGCTAATTCTTCTCTTTAGTCTTTCTATATCATAGGGTGATTACGTCTAATACACGTATATAATCCCTAAGCAATGTTCTTGGTATCACCATTGCTGACAATTTCTATCACGTTTCATTAATCTAAACACATTCACTATTTTCGGGTCTGACATGGTTTGGACTATTTGCACTATTCTTTTCTATCATGCCACATTTTAGTTTGCTGGTCATGCAAAACTTTGGGAATTATAGAAAAGACTGATATGTCTTTTCTTAAAGTCACATATATGTGTTTTTGCATAATCATAGATTAACTCTGTTAAATTGAGTATGTGTTATATGTAATTTTTTGACTAGCCTTGAAGAAGTCGTCTTGCGACGAAACACGTGTCGGCTGTCAACATTTCACTAAACATCTACGACGTGTCAACTACTACATACTTCATTGGAAATCTGTATTGAATTTTGATATGAATGACTATCTTTTCATGATTAAATAAACTGACATCCAAGTCAGTTTTTGCTACACTATTTGGTTGTGCTCTGTAATTTAAATTAACAATATTTGTTTAGGGAGTTTTCTTCCTATTACATAACCAACATCGGGTGGATGGCACGGTGTTATACATTGAGCACACTGTAAAACTTTTGATTTGTCTTTATATTATTTGGAAAAACAGTAGGGAGGTGCTGGCGTATGTGCTCTATACCACTGCCATTCATTGCTTGTAAGTGTAATTTGGGTATCTGTTTGGTGTGCACACGTGTGTTTATTTTTTTCGAATTACTGTTTTAATGTTTGAAATTTAAATCGTACGAATTGCTTGGGGGTCCTCGGCTTCCAGTAGTGACTCAATAGGGGTCCTCAGGAGTCAAAAGTTTGGGAACCACTATCATAAACTATGTGGGAGGTCTTATGTAATGAAGAGCCTAATATAGAAAAATATGATATCAGAGGGGCTAACAAGCAGAAATAAGGCAGACATGTGGTTTTCATTTACACTAATTTAATTAAGGACAGCCCTAAACCCACATGGCATTCACAGTCACCACACACTTCAAAGAGTTAGATTGTAACGAGGGAACATTCTGAAACTATTTCTTAATCTCATGACTGCTGCTTTGACATTTGCCATTCTGTATGAATTTGCACCCATCTTAACTAGTCTGCTTATGGCCTCCATCCGGTGAGAATAATAATAATAATAATAATAATAATAATAATAATAATAATACTTATACTACTACTAATAATAATAATCCATTTGTACAGCACAAAGTTGCTTCAAGAAGAAGCTTCCCGGAGCTCACCGAAGAAGAAGATGTCTTTAGGCACTAAATAGAGATCTGATAATCAAGAGATTAATTAAATGAAAGGTCTTTAGCTTCTTTTTCAAAATGGATTCGGAGGGAGCCATTCATAACGCAAGAGGGAGGGTATTCCAAAGTACTTTAGGAAATTGCAGCAGCCTTATTTTGTTAGATCTTAGAGCTCTGGAGTGGTAGTATAGCTTGAGTCTTTTCCATATATAAATAGGACCTTTCTGAGATAAGATTCGATAGGCTAATGTTAGGGTTTTAAATTGAACGCGTTTAATCACTGGCAGCCAGTGCAAACATTTTGGATGCGGAGTGACAAATTGCTGAAAATGTATAGTCTAAATTAGTCTTGCTGATGCATTCTGAATGATCTGAAGCCGGTAAATCAGATAAGCCGCATTGGACTTGACCCTCTCTGCAAGGTCATCCCCAGACATTTTGCCTTCACCCCTCCTATTTTTGCTGAATTTGTTTTTTGTTGGCCTTAGGACTCTGTGCACTTTAATATTGCTAACCAGTACTAAAGTGCTTGTGCACACTTCCTAAGACATGGTAAAATTGGCTTACACCTGATTGACATATTTATTTTACTTACAAGTCCCCTGTAGAGTGATATACCATATGCCCAGGGCCTGTAAATGAAATTCTACCAGTGGGCCTGCAGCACGTATTGTGCCACCCACTTAATTAGACCCTTAAAACATTTCCCAGGCCTGACATTGCAGCCGAAAGGCAGTTTGTAAACTGCCAATTCGACTTGGCAAAAAAACTCCCCCGGAACGCCTCAAACTCCCCTTTAATTGCATATAAGTTACCCCTAAGGTAGGCCTTAACTAGCCCATAGGGTATGGTGCATTGTAATTAAAAAGTTGGCCACGTGCTTCTAAGTTTTACATCTCCTGAAAGTAAACAACTCCTAAATTCATTGTTGACTACTGTGAGGCCTACCACTCTCATAGGATAATGTTAGGTTGCCTTATTACATTTAATAAGTGCTAACTTTTTATTGGGAATAGGTGAACATTTCATGTTTGGTGCCTGAGAAATCGCAATTAAAAATCCTCTTTATTATAAAGCTGGATTTTAGGTTACAATTTTAAAAATGCCATTTTTAGAAAGTTGAAATTGACTAGGACCGAACAGTCCTAGACAGAGTGTGCACTACCGGTTGTACTCAGAAATGAGTATATCATCAATTTATACATCAAACGTAATACAATTATAGAAACATTATACTGAGTACTCAGCGTAAACAAAAAAGCGTTTTGCAATATGTCTACAGGTCAACATAAAACAATGACTTCATCCGTCGTTTTTCTCTGCGCTTCTTTTAATTCTGAGGCAAAGTTCATGAATTGTGTGCAACTTCAATGACAGTACACAAATTCCTGTCAATCACATAGTAAATTGTTCCCAATGCATTTCGGGTGTATCAGACACCCTTCGTCAGGGGAAATCTATAACAAAACATACACACAATGAATGAGTTGACACTTATGTCATATTTGAAAATAATAACTGTGCTGGCCTATTTTATCCGGGAAAGGAAAAATTGTCTGAAGGATGGAAAGAGCAGATATAATGTAAACCAACCATGTGGTGCCACTAAAACCTAAAGTGCAAAATACGTAAGAAAGGAAAAGGAAAGGTGCCACGCCACCATTCAAGTGAACTAAAAAACTAGGACATCTTAGTAAAGTGCTACATCCCAACCTTGCTTGGTATCACAGATCCTACTACTGTGTTTGGTATCCATTGTGTACACACCATAACTAATAAGCGTAGCCTCAATACCTCCGCTTATCTCAAACAGTGATGCGAAGCCTGCAGACTTTTCTGTTACTCCAACCGAAAATGTATCAAAAGACGCTCAAAGATGTGCCATCTAAGTTCTGCAATGCAAGAAAATACACTGTAGTGTAATCTGCGTACAGTATAAACTGTACGACCCCCCAGACGTCTATCCAGACTCTCACCCTAGCTAGCCCAGATACCCAGTACCAAAGGAAATCGTACACAGGACGTCAGAAGTTGCAAAAAGAATCTCCGTAATACAACCGACTGGAAATACAAACAGGTTGTAAAACAAACATCCCCCCACTTATCCTACCCCCTGACACTCCTAACTGTAACTCTAGCTCTGAATACGGACCGGGTGTCCATCTGGCCTGTGATCCTAACTCTCACCTGCTGCCCAGTGGCTCGGCTCTGAAGGGAATCAAGACGCTGAACACCGACGTGGTTCAACCTGCACGAAGTACAAACACGTGTTGAAACAACAGTCACCCTGCTCCTACTGTCCGCCGGTCTAACGATCAATTACTTACTAAGTAACTCCTAACTGGTAAATGGAAGCAGTCCTCTGGAACGCGCTCACTGAAGTGGAAAAAACGCTCACTCGTGTGCTGCTATTTAATCGTAACGTCCTGCTCGCAACCCTCCCATTGAACGTGAGCTACGTCATTAGGTGGCCACTGAAAAGGTTGAATACACGTCAGATCTACGAAAAAACCTGGTGGCCATCTTGACCAGTCTAAAAAGTGTAAAAAGCCCCTCAGAAGAGAAGAAAAAAGGAAAAAAAGGATAACAAAGATCAAAGGAAAAAGTATTCAAATACCCAAAAACCATTAAAAAGTGAAATCCACTGGTAATGCACGGAGAAAAAGATGAAATAAGAAAATAAAAAATACTGAAATGGCTATTGGTGAATTTCGCTAACACCCTATAATGCCTACACCAAAGAATTCAAGCTTGCATTTACTACTGAAACTGTGTTCTCTGTGACGTGGTATAAACATTTTTTTTTTTTAAAACATGAAAATGCATGAATTGTGTATTAACAAAGACTAACTCGCGATATGAAGTTAACAAATATGTACTTGACCCATTCTTAATAAGTTAAAAATGTAAGGCAATTCGCATACATTAGCAGCAAATTCATTAGAATCCCACACTTATTGCTGCAGCATTAACTTCATAGATCAACATGAGATCCATACAGTGATGTGTACAGCTCTATAAATCGAAGGATTAACAATAAAAATGGAAAAAGTGAACATGTAAAAACAATACAATCCAAACTAGTGATTCCCATAGGGGATTAACCATCAAAAATGAGGACAAATAAATGAACAACATACCAGAGTGTCATCCCCTCACCCCCAGTGTGCAAAGTACCACATGTGGTATGTGAAGTTCTAATACTGCTCTTGCTGAAATTGAAAATTCAGAAATGGAAATTTAGAGTTAAGTCCAGTCACGAGAATGGCTCTATAGAAAACATGATAACTCTAATTTGTCATTTAACCCCTTTGGGGTTATGGTATCCAGATATCTAATCCAGAAAGTCTCCCTCTGCGTAATGTATTTGGACATGTCTCTATCATTCCGGTGTGTAACTGTCTCCAATACAGTAAATCTTAACTGGGCTATAGTATGGTGTGTCTCGGTCCAATGACTAGCTAGTGGTGAACTAAATACTCTGGTTCTAATCCTGCTCTTATGTTCAGTTATACGAGTCCTGAGTGATCTTTCAGTCTTCCCTACATAATACAAAGCACACGGGCAACGGATAGCATAAATGACATTTTGGGTATTACAGTTTGCTGTAAACCGAAATCTTATGGGTTTTCCTGACCATGGATGAGATATGGATGTACCAATGAGAACATTATTGCAATGCGAGCAATTATAACATTTTAACATGCCCTTATGCTGCTCCGTGTAGTTACTAGTATTCTTGGTAAGTAACTCCCGAAGATTGTTAGACCTTTTATATGCAAAAATGGGAGGATCCTGAAAAAGATTTCCAAAGTCAGGTTCTGTTTGCAACAGATCCCAACGATGCAAAATTATTTTCTTTATGGCTGGTGACTGAGTTGAGAAAGTGGACACGAACACTTCTCTTTTGTTTTGTGGTTTCTCTTTTTTCACCAATTGTGTCTCTCTTGAAATCTCCTCTGCCCTTCTAGCTGATGCTTCCACAATCTCGGTGGGATACCCCCGATCCAGAAAACTCTTTTTGGATGCTGCTAATGCCTCTATGTATTGAAGACTATCTGATGAAATGCGCTTGATCCTCAAGAATTGGGAAAAAGGGAGATGTTTCTTTAAAGTCTCAGGGTGAAAACTGCTGAAAAGTAATGTGTTGTTGCGGTCTGTGGGCTTCTTGTACACCTTTGTGGTGATTGCTGTGTCATGCAATTCCACACTGACATCCAGAATGAAATTCTCTGACTATCCAGTGTATATGTAAACTGGATTCTGGAATTTATGTCATTCAACCCCACTTGCTTGCTTTCCAAATCCTGTTTCTTACCCTGCCAAATGATGAATATATCATCAATATACCTACGGTATATGATTAGATGATCAGTCCAAGATGGGTCATTCAACACATTCTCCTGCTCAAATTTCATCATGAAGATGTTAGCGTAGCTAGGTGCCCCTGCAAAACCCATGGAAGTTCCATTGGTTTGTAAATAAAATCTATCTTGCCATTTGAAGTAACTGTTAAACAGGCAGAACTGTAATAGTTCTAAAGAAAAACTTTGTTGGCCTGTATATCTCCCTGCTGCAACAGTGCCCACTCTATTGCTTCAATGCCCTCAGCATGAGGTATTGAAGTATAGAGGGATACTACGTCCACTGTCCCTAGCCAAATCTCTGTCCCTGAAAGCAATGTAAGCTCGCTTAACAGTTTCAAAAAGTGAATGGTGTCCTGTACGTACGTCGATCCTGACTGTACAAATGGTTGTAGAAACGTATCAAGATACTGTCCCAATGGTTCATGTATCGAACTACAACCCGATACTATAGGACGAAACGGTGGGTCTTTGAGGTTTTTGTGAATTTTGGGCAACATGTAAATTATGGGCCTACGTGGAAATTTAGAGTATAGAAAATTGCGTGTGCTTTCAGAGATCCATCCCATATCCACTGCATCTGAAAGTATTTTCAATAAAATTTCCTGAAACTCTGGTGTGGGATCCTGATTCAAAAGTAAATATGTGGATTCATCAGATAACATCACATCAAATTTAGCTTCATAGTAACTCCGGTCCATGACCACTAGTGCTCCCCCCTTGTCTGCCAGGAAAAAAACTATAGCCTCATTCATCCTCAAAGATTTGAGTGCCTTTCTGTCAGCTTGTGTCAAGTTTTGTCTCTTGGTGGATAAAGCTGGTAATTGGGCCAGGTCTCTTTTGATCAATGTCTCAAAGGAATCTAGGACTTTGTGTGAAATCGGAGCAAACAAGTGCTCTTGGGTTTAAATTCTTTATATTCAATTTGGTCTGTGTTGATCTGTACTAATTCTTGATTAGAAAAGAAATACCGTAATCTTAATTTTCACATGAACTTGTAAAGATCTATTTCTGTCTCAAAAGCCCTGGCATGAAAAGTAGGTACAAAAGAAATGCCCTTGTTTAATACTGCAGTTTGTGCTTTCGTTAATGGTACTGCTGAGATGTTGACTACTAGTGCTTCTTCTGTCTGCGACCTGTGCTGATTTGTTTGGTGTTGTCCACGACCTCTGCGGGTTTTGCTGTGTCTGGCTGTGTAGTTGCTTGACCCATGGGTGCGTTGTTTGCCGCTGGGCTTATCTCTAAAAAAGAGACCGTAGAAGCTGATGTTGATGGTACTTCAGTTTGTGTAATGTCAGACAATACTGGTACAGGAGGTCGAGATACTCAAGTCTCACTGATGGACACTAAGCTCTCTTCTGATGAAGTGGTACCAGGTTTCTGATATGTGCGTTTCTGTGCGTATACTTCTGCCCATGAATAAACCTCGTCAAGTTTATAGTCTATGGTGTCGCGTCTAAATTTGCGCACCTTACGTTCATGGATTTCTTTGGCGTAACCGTCTAGCCTTTTGTTAATCTCTTCGAGTGATGCTGCCCAATCTTCACCCTCCATGCGTGCTTTTAAAGAGTTCTGTAGTTCGTGTATCTCTTGTTCTAGACCCACTAAAACACTTGATAGTTCCTCTACTATTAAAAGAATTAAATCAAGAGAACATTTGTTTAAAATTGAATACCACTTATCCATGAACTTTTTGTTCATCTTGAACATCATAGGTTTTAAAGGTAATCTCAGTCCCCTAGGAATCCTGCTTGCCTTATGGTACTAGACTAAAGTGGTAGCATGCAGACATTGATTGATTTCACGTCGCATCAAGTATTCTAACTGTCTCAATTGTTGCGTGACTGGCCCTTGAGTTAAATCAAAAGTGCGGACCTCCCGGATGAGGCCATAAATCTCTTGCGCTTCTGTTGCGCTGTAAACTTTGGTTTCAGCTTTGTTTTCTGTGAAGTGTAGAATTTCTTCGAAAGACATTTTTGTGGTGCAGTTGGTGCTGTGTTGGGTAGATCTATAATAATGAATTCTGAAAAACAGCTGTGGTGCACTCAGGGTTAAACTCTCATCCAAATATACTCGGGACTCCAAATTAATCAGAATTGGTGTGCTCACTCTGAGGTGGTTCTACCCTGCCATCTGTTCAAAAAGAAAAAATTGACTAGGACCGAACAGTCCTAGACAGAGTGTGCACTACCGGTTGTACTCAGAAATGAGTATATCATCAATTTATACATCAAACGTAATACAATTATAGAAACATTATACTGAGTACTCAGCGTAAACAAAAAAGCGTTTTGCAATATGTCTTCAGGTCAACATAAAACAATGACTTCATCCGTCGTTTTTCTCTGCGCTTCTTTTTATTCTGAGGCAAAGTTCATGAATTGTGTGCAACTTCAATGACAGTACACAAATTCCTGTCAATCACATAGTAAATTGTTCCCAATGCATTTCGGGTGTATCAGACACCCTTCGTCAGGGGAAATCTATAACAAAACATACACACAATGAATGAGTTGACACTTATGTCATATTTGAAAATAATAACTGTGCTGGCCTATTTTATCCGGGAAAGGAAAAATTGTCTGAAGGATGGAAAGAGCAGATATAATGTAAACCAACCATGTGGTGCCACTAAAACCTAAAGTGCAAAATACATAAGAAAGGAAAAGGAAAGGTGCACGCCACCATTCAAGTGAACTAAAAAACTAGGACATCTTAGTAAAGTGCTACATCCCAACCTTGCTTGGTATCACAGATCCTACTACTGTGTTTGGTATCCATTGTGTACACACCATAACTAATAAGCGTAGCCTCAATACCTCCGCTTATCTCAAACGGTGATGCGAAGCCTGCAGACTCTTCTGTTACTCCAACCGAAAATGTATCAAAAGACGCTCAAAGATGTGCCATCTAAGTTCTGCAATGCAAGAAAATACACTGCAGTGTAATCTGCATACAGAAAAACTGTACGACCCCCCAGACGCCTATCCAGACTCTCACCGCTAGCCCAGATACCCAATACCAAAGGAAATCGTACACAGGACATCAGAAGTTGCAAAAAGAATCTCCGTAATACAACCGACTGGAAATACAAACAGGTTGTAAAACAAACGTCCCCCCACTTATCCTACTCCCTGACACTCCTAACTGTAACTCTAGCTCTGAATACGGACCGGCTGTCCCTCTGGCCTGTGATCCTAACTCTCACCTGCTGCCCAGTGGCTCGGCTCTGAAGGGAATCAAGACGCTGAACACCGACGTGGCTCAACCTGCACGAAGTACAAACACGTGTTGAAACAACAGTCACCCCGCTCCTACTGTCCGCCAGTCTAACGATCAATTACTTACTAAGTAACTCCTAACTGGTAAATGGAAGCAGAGGAGATTTCAAGAGAGACACTATTGGTGAAAAAGAGAAACCACAAAACAAAAGAGAAGTGTTCGTGTCCACTTTCTCAACTCAGTCACCAGCCATAAAGAAAATAATTTTGCATCGTTGGGATCTGTTGCAAACAGAACCTGACTTTGGAAATCTTTTTCAGGATCCTCCCATTTTTGCATATAAAAGGTCTAACAATCTTCGGGAGTTACTTACCAAGAATACTAGTAACTACACGGAGCAGCATAAGGGCATGTTAAAATGTTATAATTGCTCGCATTGCAATAATGTTCTCATTTGTACATCCATATCTCATCCATGGTCAGGAAAACCCATAAGATTTCGGTTTACAGCAAACTGTAATACCCAAAATGTCATTTATGCTATCCGTTGCCCGTGTGCTTTGTATTATGTAGGGAAGACTGAAAGATCACTCAGGACTCGTATAACTGAACATAAGAGCAGGATTAGAACCAGAGTATTGAGTTCACCACTAGCTAGTCATTGGACTGAGACACACCATACTATAGCCCAGTTAAGATTTACTGTATTGGAGACAGTTACACACCGGAATGATAGAGACATGTCCAAATACATTACGCAGAGGGAGACTTTCTGGATTAGATATCTGGATACCATGACCCCAAAGGGGTTAAATGACAAATTAGAGTTATCATGTTTTCTATAGAGCCATTCTCGTGACTGGACTTAACTCTAAATTTCCATTTCTGAATTTTCAATTTCAGCAAGAGCAGTATTAGAACTTCACATACCACATGTGGTACTTTGCACACTGGGAGGGGGTGGGGGGATGACACTCTGGTATGTTGTTCATTTATTTGTCCTCATTTTTGATGGTTAATCCCCTATGGGAATCACTAGTTTGGATTGTATTGTTTTTACATGTTCACTTTTTCCATTTTTATTGTTAATCCTTCGATTTATAGAGCTGTACACATCACTGTATGGATCTCATGTTGATCTATGAAGTTAATGCTGCAGCAATAAGTGTGGGATTCTAATGAATTTGCTGCTAATGTATGCGAATTGCCTTACATTTTTAACTTATTAAGAATGGATCAAGTACATATTTGTTAACTTCATATCGCGAGTTAGTCTTTGTTAATACACAATTCATGCATTTTCATGTTTTTAAAAAAAAATGTTTATACCACGTCACAGAGAACACAGTTTCAGTAGTAAATGCAAGCTTGAATTCTTTGGTGTAGGCATTATAGGGTGTTAGTGAAATTCACCAATAGCCAATTCAGTATTTTTTATTTTCTTATTTCATCTTTTTCTCCGGGCATTACCAGTGGATTTCACTTTTTAATGGTTTTTGGGTATTTGAATACTTTTTCCTTTGATCTTTGTTATCCTTTTTTTCCTTTTTTCTTCTCTTCTGAGGGGCTTTTCACACTTTTTAGACTGGTCAAGATGGCCGCCAGGTTTTTTCGTAGATCTGACGTGTATTCAACCTTTTCAGTGGCCACCTAATGACGTAGCTCACGTTCAATGGGAGGGTTGCGAGCAGGACGTTACGATTAAATAGCAGCACACGAGTGAGCGTTTTTTCCACTTCAGTGAGCGCGCTCCAGAGGACTGCTTCCATTTACCAGTTAGGAGTTACTTAGTAAGTAATTGATCGTTAGACCGGCGGACAGTAGGAGCGGGATGACTGTTGTTTCAACACGTGTTTGTACTTCGTGCAGGTTGAACCACGTCGGTGTTCAGCGTCTTGATTCCCTTCAGAGCCGAGCCACTGGGCAGCAGGTGAGAGTTAGGATCACAGGCCAGAGGGACACCCGGTCCGTATTCAGAGCTAGAGTTACAGTTAGGAGTGTCAGGGGGTAGGATAAGTGGGGGGACGTTTGTTTTACAACCTGTTTGTATTTCCAGTCGGTTGTATTACGGAGATTCTTTTGCAACTTCTGACGTCCTGTGTACGATTTCCTTTGGTATTGGGTATCTGGGCTAGCGGTGAGAGTCTGTTTAGGCGTCTGGGGGGTCGTACAGTTTATACTGTACGCAGATTACACTACAGTGTATTTTCTTGCAGTGCAGAACTTAGATGGCACATCTTTGAGCGTCTTTTGATACATTTTCGGTTGGAGTAACAGAAGAGTCTGCAGGCTTCGCATCACCGTTTGAGATAAGCAGAGGTATTGAGGCTACGCTTATTAGTTATGGTGTGTACACAATGGATACCAAACACAGTAGTAGGATCTGTGATACCAAGCAAGGTTGGGATGTAGCACTTTACTAAGATGTCCTAGTTTTATAGTTCACTTGAATGGTGGCGTGGCACCTTTCATTTTCCTTTCTTATGTATTTTGCACTTTAGGTTTTAGTGGCACCACATGGTTGGTTTACATTATATCTGCTCTTTCCATCCTTCAGACAATTTTTCCTTTCCCGGATAAAATAGGCCAGCACAGTTATTATTTTCAAATATGACATAAGTGTCAACTCATTCATTGTGTGTATGTTTTGTTATAGATTTCCCCTGACGAAGGGTGTCTGATACACCCGAAATGCATTGGGAACAATTTACTATGTGATTGACAGGAATTTGTGTACTGTCATTGAAGTTGCACACAATTCATGAACTTTGCCTCAGAATAAAAAGAAGCGCAGAGAAAAACGGATGAAGTCATTGTTTTATGTTGACCTGTAGACATATTGCAAAACGCTTTTTTGTTTACGCTGAGTACTCATTATAATGTTTCTATAATTGTATTACGTTTGATGTATAAATTGATGATATACTCATTTCTGAGTACAACCGGTAGTGCACACTCTGTCTAGGACTGTTCGGTCCTAGTCAATTTCTTCTTTTTGAACAGGTGGCAGGGTAGAACCACCTCAGAGTGAGCACACCAATTCTGATTAATTTGGAGTCCCGAGTATATTTGGATGAGAGTTTAACCCTGAGTGCACCACAGCTGTTTTTCAGAATTCATTTTTAGAAAGTTGGCATTTTTCTGCTCCAACAATTTGGTGCATGCATCCTGTTCCTCGGTCATATGACTCTAGCTGGCAGTTGGCCTTTGTTTATTCCTTCAAGACAGCCAAATAATAGAGGGATCAAGTGTGCTTGGATGAGCCATAAACTGGCAGGGTAGGGGACGGAGCTGGGCAATGCCCAACTTGCAACTGAATAGGCTGTGCTCTGCCTTCACACAAAGGACTTGTCACCCCTGCATTGTTCTTTTTTTATTGATTTTTTTATTGATTTTTCTTTAGAGTGCAGTGCACAACAATTAACAGTGGAGCCCGTACCAGGATTGGTACCTAGATTTATGCAACATAATACATGTTGGGCATTGTGAACCATAGTGCGTACATATTAAATTGTCAGGATACATTATAAGTATTACAATGATAGTCTGCACATTTCGCAAAAATCATGGTAGGATAAAGCAAGTGGACTCCTGCTGTGCAGGGAACAAAGAGAGGAAGGAGGGGAAGAGGAGAGGCTAGGGGAGTGAAAAGGGATCAAAAGAACAACAATCCGACAACATGAGAGCTCTTCAGTTCGTGTTACATATATTTTAGCATACTAAAGCTGTTCAGGTTCAAATGACATATATATCGGTAAACAGTGACACAGGACAATACGAGTGTGTGTCCTTACTAATGGAGGGCAGACATGCAGCCCCATAGGGTCAAGGGCGTGCTACAGACAGAAAGACAGCAGGCCATGGGGGGACACTGCTGGGGGTGTTCGCAGGCGAGCGACAGCGTGTTTGCAAGTAGGGAGGTCCCGGGGAGGATGCATGATGAGTATAATGATGATCCCAATAGTATCACCCATTACTGCGGCTGGAGTGCTTACATTTGACAGTCAGTGTGTGCGTTCATCAGTTTTGTATTCAATATGTCTCCCATTCCTCACCTCCTGTGCGAGAGTCACCCCTCATGCGTAGCATTCTGAGAGTGTGTGTTTCCGCTCTGGTCCGCGTACGTGAAACATAAAGCCAGCCCTGAATCTCCTGAGGAGCTGGGGATTTCCAGGCCATGGCTATGTTTCATTTAAATACAACTAAAGCCAAATCAATATATCAGTGTGTTTGTCACCTGTTGTCCGGGGGCGCAGCCCCAATAAGCAGGATTCAGGGGTTGGGGTGAGAGGGTGTGTCCCCTACCGCAGATGTGACTTCCGTCCATGCTTGTGCCATTGGTGCACAAGCCCATGCCATGTGCATCAAGTCCACATTTTGCAATTTGCAATTGGGGCATGCCGGGGAAAGCACCGGAAACATACGCTGAATGCAGTCCGAGGAAAGATAAGTTTGGTGATGGTAATTAAACTGTATGAAGCGGAACCTAGGATTACTGGATATATTCTTGGTCATCTGTAGAGTGCGAGCCCATGCTGTGTCCGTCAATAGGTGTTATAGCGCAGCGTGCCATTTGGCTCGCGCTCTTGTGGCATGATCGGGTGGGGTAGTGTTGAGGGCGGTGTACAGAAAAGTGATGGAATGGCATACGATGTCAGACGTCAGCAGTGTGTGTAAAGCCTGTGTCGTAGGTGGTTCAGTCTCACCAGTGCCCCACGACTCGCGGAGCACATGCTGTACTATGCAATATGTTAAGAACTGACTGGCACTTAGTCCATACAACACAGCCAGCTATTGGAAAGACATAAGCTTTCCTTCGTTATAAAGATCACCCGCATGTGTGATTGTAACCTCAGTCCATGGGGACGAGTCAAAGTGCCTTGGAGACCATTGAAAGAGCGGCAAGTCCCAAATAGGGATCGAGGGGGAATATGGCAGAAGTGGGCCCTTGGGATGTACTTACTTATGCCAGCAGTAGCGGGCCACCATCATTTGTCGGAATTCAAGCTCAGGCAGAGGGTCGAGTCAGAGAGTCAGGTGTAAATAGTCATGCCCCGTAGCATCGCATTTATAAGCGGGGATTCAGGGTGGGTCGGTGTGCTCACCCAGGCCAGAGGCCATTGTAATTGTGCTGCGATGTAATATAGCTCGAAATTGGGCACACCCAGCCCTCCCTCAGTGAGCACGTGTTGCAAAGACGGCAGTGCCACCCGATGGCGGGCCGTGTTCCAAATCAATTCCAGTAGTAAACAGTGGAGGTCTCAGAAAAAAACCCTCAGAAGTATGATGGGGAGGGCTGCAAAGTAACAAAGCAGGCAGGAGAGTAGTAAGATTTTTGAAATTGCAACCCGGCCTAGTGGGGATAGCAGGAGCGAGCACCAGTAGGGAATTGACCAGCAAATGGAACCAATCGCCTTGTCCAGATTACCCTCCTTGAGGTCGCGCTCAGAATGGTATATTTGTATGTCTAAGTATTTAAAGGTGTCGTAACACCATTGCAGTCAGGAATCAGAGTGTACAACGCGTTCTTCTGATGGCACATGCACTAGGGGGAACACACAAGATTTAGTCCAGTTGACCCGGAGGCCAGAGAGTGTGCCAAAATTATCTAAGATCTGCATCAGATGCGGAAAGGAGAAACCCACATCTCCCAAAAAGATCAAGGCATCATCAGCATATAGCGAAATGATGTGGTGCATGTATCGCTCGTGTATGCCCCACACGTCCATCCGCTGGTGAAGCTGGTAAGCCAGTTGTTCCAAGGTGAGGGCAAAAATGAGGGGGGATGGGGACAACCCTGTCTTGTGCCTCTGCAGATAGGGAACTTGTCAGAGATCACTTGGCCCGTTTTAACCCGTGCTTAATGATCAGCATAAAGAGTGTGCACCCAGCTGAGAAAGACTGGGCCGAACCCCATGTTAGTGAGGGTGGAGAACAAATAATCCCAGCCCATGGCATCGAAGGCTTTCTCTATGTTTAGTGATACCGCCACCTGATCGGGAGCGTTTCTCGATGTAACATGAAGAAGACGCAGGAGGCAACGTATGCTCAGGAAAGTACTTCGACTGAGGATAAACCCAGATTGGTATGGGTGCACAAGCGACTGTGCAAGAGGAAGAAGGCAGTTAGCCAGGATCTTGCCCAATACTTTACAGTCCAAGTTGAGCAGGGATAGGGGCCGATAGAAGCAGACGTCCAGGGGGTCCCTACCTGGTTTGGGTAAGACCACTATAAGGGCTTCACGGAGGTATCTGGCATGCGGCCACATTCCCTGGCTTCGTTAAAAACGTCAAGAAGATGTTGGGTAGACTGATTGGGAAAGGTGGCAAAATATTCGATGGGACGGCCATCAGTACCCATGGTTTTACCGTGGGCAATTTGGGATATAGCGGTGCGTATTTCCTCTAGCTGCAAGGGTGTGTTCAGCTCGGCTCACTGCAAGGCGCTGAGACATTTCAAATGTAAGGTGGCAAAAAAGTCCTGTGTGGTATGACTCGACGCTACAGGTGGAGCAGAGTAAAGCGCACGGTAATAGCTCTGGAAGGCTTCATTAATATCCAGTTGTGCGGTCAGCAATACACAATTGGCCTATGGGGGTACGCTGCTGATCTTCATGTACCAGCCATGCCAGCAGCTTCCCCATGCGGTCTGCTTTGCGTGCTGCAGGGCCATGCGCTGCTTATAGTCATGCTTGCTCAGGGTGCACTCTGCCTCCAAACGCTGCCTGCGCAGCCGTTGAGGTTGTTCAGTGGTGGTTGGCTCAGTGGTCACCCAGATTCCGAAGCAGCGGAGGTCATGTTCAATATTCAAAAGGTCCTCTGATAACCTTTTGAGCCCCCCCCAGGAGGTTGCCTGACACTACCCACGCACCACCACCTTATGAGCATCCCACTCTACAGCTCGGGATGATGTGGAGCCCGTGTTAAGGGCAAAGTAATTTGCTAAGCATTGAGCAGGTTCTGCCCGAAAGGGGGGGTCAGACAGTGCCTCCTCTTGTAAGCGCCACGTGGGTATGAGGGGACATGCACGCCCCCAATTCATGCAGTGAGCATTACCGGGGAATGATCGGAAAGAGTGGGTGCCAGGTATTCCACCCCGGTGAGCTGAGCGCCGAGAGAGTGTGCAAAATAGGAAATCAATTCTGGTGTGAATGTCATGTACAGGGGAATAATATGAGTATTCCCGGCCTGTCGGATGTGTGAGCTGTCACGCTTCTTGAATGCGCATGTGAGTTACCCAATGGTGGAAATGTTGAGCGATGCGGCCAGATGGCGCTGCTCGGAGAGCTGGCGTGGAGCGATCTAGTGCCACGTCAAGGACACAATTAAAATCTCCGCCACAAAAAGCAGGGGAGGACGGGTCACTAAGGAGTGCCAGGGTAAGGCTGTCAAGAAATTCACATTGGTGGGCATTAGGAGCGTATACCGCTGCCAGTGCCAAGGGTGAACCATTCAGCCGGCCCTCCAGCACCACGTATTTGCCCCCAGCATCTGTCTTCTGAGAGGACACAACATATGGGACCCCCGGCAGAATCCATATAAGGACCCCGCGATCAAAGGAGGAGGCCACGGTTCCATGTATCTGGCACCGCCATTTGGCCTGCAATCTGTGTATTTCAGGGGCAGTAAGATGTGTTTCTTGGAGCATTGTTAAGTGGACATGTTGCCTTTTGAGATAGGCATAAATGTGATCACACTTCATGGGTGTAGCCATTCCCCGCACGTTCCAAACATGATGTGATATTGGGGAACCTGAGTATTGGTCTGTATGTTAGCCATTCAAATCATGCCATACAACGGGGGGGTCACACAATCCACCCACCATGTGGGCTGTGATAACAGAGTCTAACCAGTCATTGGTGTGGGCCCTGCATGCAAAACTCCCTACAGTCTCATGCCCATGCAGCCTTACCTTTGCGGTACCATCATGTATCCTGGGGTACCCACCAACTCCAGGTCCACTGCTCAGTTCTGGCCCGTGTCTACAGATCATAAGCTTACCACAGGGTAACTTTCGGTCCTCGTTGGTTCCTGCCTGATGAGGAGTGTGAGCAGCCCGAGTTCAACCCTGACTCCGAGAGGCGCCCATCTTGAAGGGGAGCAAAAGGACTCACCGCATGAAGAGATGCCTTCGCCACCACCCGTGCCTGTTCCTCCGCTGCTTGGTCTTTGGTAGGTCATGTGCCCAGAGGCCGATGCCTCTGCTGTCGTGGCTTGAGCTGCAGCCAAGCCTCCTCGGGTTGTTCCCGGGATGTTGATTCTATCAAGTTCTTTGCATGAAGCCACATCCAGGTGTCCTCGGGAGAATGAAATGTGTGCGTTGTGTCCCAATCGACGGCACGCAGCTTAGCAGGAAACAAAAGCGCATATTTAAAATTCAAGTCTCTGAGGCATTGTTTGACTCGTATGAACGATCCATGGTAACATTGCACCGCCATGGTGAAATCGGGGTATGCTGTTATCTGAGCGTTTTCATAGGACCATGGGCCTTTAGTTCGGAAATATAGCAGAATTAAGTTGCGGTCTCGTACATGAGGAGACGGGACATTATGAGGTGCGAGGGGCTCCAGGGAGGGGAGGTCGGTCTGGAGTGCTATGCGCCCTTTCAATCGAGAAGACGTTTGGGATCTTGCTGCCGAGAACAGTCCGCACCAGCCATTCCTCCAAGAATAATTCCATGCCGGGGCCCTCCAAACACTCGGGAAAGCCCAACAAGCGGATGTTTTTGCACCTTGACCTGCCCTCAGCGTCCTCTGCTCTGCGGTGCAATAGGGCAACCTCTGCTTCCATCTTTTTTAGGCGCTCTTGTAGGTCTTTGTTCGAGGGATGCAGGGCCGCCAGTGCAGACTCAGTTTCGTCTACATGATCCATCAATTTATAATGATCGGCACGCAGTAAGTTTTCTCTATGGAAACTGAGTCAATGCAGGCCTCCAGGGAGGTCTTAGTGTCTTAGATGGCCTGGAGTAGCGTCTGGAGAGTTCGCTCGAGATGTTGCAGGCTACTGACGGTCTTGTCCCCCTGTGCCAAGTCTGGTTCAGCAGTGTTACTTCCCGCCGACTGAGGTTTGGTGTTTTTGGGTTTCATCGCGGCCAGGAGCCAGCGTGAAATACCGGGGGAAAGGCTCTGATAATCGTGCAAACTGTGGTGGACCACTCAGTGTCACTTGAAGAGAGGTCAGCAAAAGTACCGGGCAGTGAGTAGAAAGTGGTCCAATAGCATGCGATCTGAAATGACCTCCAAAGAACTGCACTTAAGTTCAGGTGGGCACTTGCTCACCCCAGCAAGCAGCAGGTGCGCAGGGAGGGTGGGTCAGTGAGCATCTATATCATGGAGACACAGTGGGCTCTTAGTGGAAAATATTGGAGTCAATGTGAGCGTTGGGCACCGCCTGCACTACGATACGGCTTTTTCAGCAGGGGGGCGCTGCAGACAGGAAGGACACAGCCTGTTGTGGGTCCCATGCTGGGGAGCAGTAGTACAAATGTGAATGAGGTGGAGGATAAACACAGGCAGGACCGCATGTTAGAATAGAAATGTTCAAGTGTGCGTATTGCCCTATGTAAGCTAGAATTTGCGGCACCATTTTCTATTTGGGCGCCTTTTTGAATCATGTTCGAAACTAATCCTTTGCTATTTCTGAGAAAAGGCCTCAGTTAGGTTTCGTTTCTGCAATGTTGGGTTTTGCTTCACTAATGAATAGACTGTTCATATTAGTGCATACATTTCTCACTAGATAGCAGCCCTCTCTCACTTGTCTGATGGCGGGTGCACGGGTGAACCGACCTTGGGTTGTTTGAGGTGGTGTAAGATATGAGAATCAAAACTTATTCCTTTTTGTATTTCACTGTCCAGCTGCATTTGCTTGGAAAATTCCACTGTGGGCGTGCCTTCGCCCATTCATGAAATGTACATAATGTATCTTTTGCTTGTCAATTTCAGTCCCTCTGCAGTACTCTTAGCGATTGGGTAGACTGGGCTCTGCTCTGAGTGTATCTAATAAACAGTTATTGGTTTGTATTCTCTACTGTCTGACCGACTCTTCATTTGGTATGGAAGGCTGAGAGGTGGTCATTAGTGACCAGGGTGACCCTAATCAGGTCACTTCCTTTAGTTGGCGCCCGAACAGGGACTCCTTCGGGTGATTGATCCATCCCCTTTCCGGAGACGGGGGGAGGCCGAGGAAATCGTCGGGTCGGACTGACGGCTCAGGGATCCCTGCACAAAGAGTCTTTGTTACTCGCAGCTGCCCCTTCTGTCCTGCCGGGCGGTGCCTCGTCCAGTGGTCATCCCGACTGGAGTCCTAAATGGCAAAACCCTTGGATCTGACCATTTGGTCTGAAGAGTCTGTTTGTGTTACCGATATCAGGTGAGTTTGTTTTGGTTCTTTGTGGATATGGTACCATTGTGGTTTGGGTTTGGTACGGTCTGAGGGCCGTCTTTGGTAAAAGTATTAGTAATTTCTTGGCTAGGTCAAAGCAGCTAACTTGCTTTCCTTCTAAAATGGCCAGTTTTAGTAAAGTATTGTATTTGTGTTGTCATTGTTGTTCTGCAGCTGCTCGATTGGAAGAAGCTCAGCCGGCGCCTCCTGAAGGCAGCCCTAACTTTGATATGTATGTGAAGCATGGTCTTGGCACAAATATACGAGGGACAATGCCGAGTTGCAGTGGCCATTGATGGGCACTTTTGATGAACAAAAAATTGGGTTCTTACAGGAGCAATTATTTAAGAAAAGAAGTAGACAGTCTATGTTTGATAGCGCCAAGACACCTCTGGGTATTCGTGCGCTCAACAAGTCTCATTAACATTAACATTAACATTCCCTCAGAACTTGGCAGAAGGAGGCTAGACAGAGACAGTTAAAAATGGAAAGAGACGCACAGTAAGGGAAAATGCAAACATTGACACAGAAAGCTGTGGCATATGATAGAGAGAAACAAGAGTCTGGAAATGAATGTGAAGATAGGAGATTTTGGTTGCAAATTGATAAGTCTTATTTGACCAAGGAGGATGATACCTTTGTAGAAGAGTTGTTAGATACCCAACCCCCGCCTCCTTATGCCCCACAGAGGATAAACCCCACAGTCTCCTTACAGTTACAACAGCCTGCTGCGTCTGTTTCGGCTGTACCCGCATCTATGGCTGTTGTTTCGACGGCTTTAGCTACTGCACCCCTTGCTCCATATTTGTCCTCGCCATTTTTGGCAACTGTGACCCCCAGCACATCTGCTGTTTCGACTTCTGTATCTTCTGCTTCTTCTCCTCCGGTGCAAGCGCTGGCAACGATTGTTCCTGACACTTCTGTTGTTTCTCCTTCTATGTTTTTCCATCCTCCAATACCTTTGCATGCTGAGACGCCAGTGCGAGGGTTTGAGGACAGAAACTGGATGAAATTTAAGGAGCGAATAGGCCAGCTGGTGTGATCTGGGGTGGGGGATGAAGAAAAACAAGTAATAGCTGACCAAGCCATGCGGTGGGCTTGTAATGTGATCTACAGTGTGGAGGATGTTTGGGAAGTTATGCAAGATTTTGAACCCTTTATACAGCAACATGCCCTTAAGCACATGTCTGCTACGTTGATTAGTCTTCGGCAACAACACATTGGAACAGAAGCGCCTCACATTTTATTGGATATTAGAGATCGCGTATGTGCTGCTGATTTGGAGCCAGGTCAGGTATTTGGGAATGTTACAACCTTAGTTGCTTACAGGGGTAGATTGAATGAGAAGAGCCCTACTCAGGTATCCCAGTTTCCAATGCGGGAGGTGCATCCCATATATCACCCAGAGATACCTGAGTTGAAGGACCAGCGCAGTAATGTTACTAGACTGGCTGTGGCGGCCCGTTTCCAGGAACAATGGGTTTTACTCCATGGAAAAGAAGTGAGGTTTTAGCCCTTAAGACTCATTTACCTGACCCTAGGAAGACTCCTACAGCTTATTATAAAGAATTAACGGAGGCCGCCTCTTCTACTGTAATGACTCTTGCTGATATTGAAATGTTCTTTGGACTCCTTGTTCCGGTTGATGTATGGGTACAGGTTCATACTCAGGATCATATTGCGGAGTTGGGTGGTACATGGGATGTGATTAAGGGATGGGATCAGGAAAGGAAGCCTTTTGATAAACCCCGAGCTGAGATACTTGCTTTGCCAGGCCGTATTATTACAAATATGCATTCCCTTATTCCACCCTAAAAGGTAAGCTGGGACAAATTGACGGCTTGTCGACAGAAGAAGGATGAAAGTGTGTCTGATTTTTTTACTCGGTTTGAAGATACATTTTTAGACTATAGTGGACAGGATATGTCTGTTGGAGGAGTTTGATTGTTTGTTGACAGATTTGTTTCTAATCTCCTCCCTGAAATTGCGACTCATTCACAGGCGTCTGAGAGTACTTGGTCCACCTCTTCCCCCTCTGTTATTTTGAATATGGCCCAGTACTGTGAACATCGAGATCAGGAGGAAAAGGATAGGACTGATAAGAAGCACAAGGATTTAAAGACGAAGGTTTCGTTGCAGCAAGCGTTTAGGGGAAATAATTGAGGACGGGGTGATCCTTCCAGACAGCTTCCACGAACCAGTAGACAGTCTTCAACTACACCTTTAGGGCCAAACCAGTGTGCGTACTGTAAGGAGGAGGGTCATTGGTGTAGCCAGTGCCCTGTGTTTTTACAAAAAGTTGCAGCTCCTAGAGGACGCGGTTCTAGTGGGAGAGGTCATGGGACAGAGAGAGCTCAGAATGTTACAGTCTCACAGGGTCGTTCTGATAATAATTATTTTGATGACCCTTGTGATGGCCAGTATTATCATCATGATTACGATATGGATGAGGTGACAGGTATGTCCTATAGGTAGGATAGCCAGGGGGAGGGGGAGGGACCAGTTCAGATACCTGTAGATCAGCGTGGCCCTTATGTCACAGTGGAGTTGCAAGGTTCGACTAAGGAATTTTTGGTGGATACAGGTGCAACAAAGAGTTTTGTTTCTCGACATATGGTCCCTGGGGCAGCCCTGTCTGGCCACAATAATGTTTTGGTAGGTTTTTCAGGTGTACCGGTTGTAAGTCCCATTTCACACCCTCTTGCATTAACTGTTGGTTCTTTTACCGTGGAATCTCCATTTTCGTTGACATCTAATTGTGGTGAGAATTTGATGGTTTTGGATTTGTTGAAGAAGTTGTATGCTACCATTTATTGTTCTCCTGCGGGTGTCTACATCACTATGGGTCCGGATGAGAGTACTAAACAGTGTTTGTCTCAGGATGCACCCCTTCCAGCTAAATTTGCTAGTGTCCCACCCACTCCATGGGCTACAGGTGGCACGGATGTAGGACTGTTGCAAATTCCACCAGTTTCTATACAGGTCAAGGAGAATGTTGTTTTGCCACATATTCCTCAATATAAGATACCGCAGGCAGGAGAACGGGCTCTTCTTCAGATTATTCAGGATTTGATACAAAAACGAGTAGTTGAGGAAACATCTAGCAATATTTGTAATAGTCCTATTCTTCCTATTCTTAAAAGGGCACCCTCAGGCTCCTCTCAGGATGCTGAGGATGTCTATCGTTATGTGATTGATCTGCGCAAAGTTAACAAAATAGTGGTTCCAAAATTCCCTGTGGTACCTGATATTACTGCGCTCTTGACAATGATCCCTTCTACTGCTAAATCTTTCTCTGTTATTGATTTGAAAGACGCTTTCTTTAGTATTCCTATCCATCCAGAAAGTAGATATTTGTTTGGGTTCACACTGGCTGGTAGGAACTTTAGATTCTGTTGCACTCCTCAGGGCTATACTGAGAGTCCTAGTATCTATAGTCAAGCACTGAAAACTCAGTTGGATTCCTTGTCGCTTCCCTCAGATAATGTATTAGTGCAGTATGTTGATGATCTCCTCATAGCTTCTGATACGGAACAGGGTTGTAGAGATAGTACAGTTAAATTGTTGTTGCATTTGGCCCATCATGGACATAAGGTTTCCGTTTCTAAATTTCAGTATTGTTGACATGAGGTCACCTACTTAGGTCACCTACTGTCGAAGGAAGGTAGGAGGTTGACCCCTGAGCGCATCAGTACTATTGGTAAAATGCCCATTCCACGGACTCAGAAAGATGTGCGCGCTTTTATAGGTATCACTTCCTATTGTCTGCAGTGGATACCTAACTATCCATTACTAATTAAACCTTTGCTTGCATTAACAACAAAAGAAGTGCATGAGCCTTTGCCTTGGACCCCCGACTATCAGCAGTCTTTTGAGCAATTGAAAACTGCGCTTTGTTCGGCTCCAGTGCTTGGTACTCCTAACTACGGCAAGCCGTTTGTGCTCTATGTCCACGAGATGGCTGGTTGCGCGCTTTCTGTCCTAACACAAAAATTTGGGGATAAGCAACGGCTATGTGCTTATTTCTCCGCTGTGCTTCATCCTGTCGCGAGGGCCCTCCCAAGTTTTCTGAGAGCGGTCGCGGCTGTGGCCACTTCAATTTGACAATCGACTTACCAGTGCACGTCTCACCGGCTATGAATTGACACTGTTTGCTAAACACATTACAAATAAAAGATGTGCTACTTTGAATCCAGCCAAATTACTACCCCTCCCTTCTGTGAGCGATGCAGTCGATACACATGATTGTATTTTTTGGACAGAAGAAGAGACGAAGGGATGGGTAGACTTGACTGATGTTCCCTAATCTGACCCCCAAGGAGAACTATATGTTGATGGCTCTTGTTTTAAGTTACCAGATGGCATCACGACGGCAGCTTATGCTGTCACTATGCTGCGTACAGTGGTAGAGACATCACGGGTCCCCCATCAGTCGGCTCAAGCTGCAGAGCTCGTTGCTCTTATTCGAGCTTGTGAATTGAGTGAAGGGCTGTTGGTGAACATTTATACTGACAGCCAGTATGCCTTCGGAGTCGCGCATAATTTTGGGCAACTCTGGGCAGAGAGGGGGTTCCTTACTTCTCATGGCACCCCGATTCAGCATGGGCATCTCATATTGAGACTTTTGTCTACTTTAACGCTCCCCAAGAAATTGGCCATAATTAAATGTAGCGCCCATAAGAAGGTTACCAATGACATGGGTAAAGGAAATGCGTTTGCAGATCAGACCGCTAAGGAAACAGCCCGAACAAAGATGAAACGTATGTTTGTAGCAGGTTCAGCTGGGTGGGTTCCTGAAGTTGTCATGTTTGAAAATACCCTTGAAAGTGTAAAAGAGATACAAAGTGAAGCCACTATGGAGGAATTAGCGGTATGGCAAGAGAGTACAGCACAGTTGGATGAAGAAGGGTGTTGGATTGATAAATCAGGGAAGCAGAGATGGATGTTACCAGATGCATATGTTCTTCCTTTGGTAACAATGGCACATGGTCCAGCTCATATTAGTGCAAAAGGCATTTGTAAGTTGTTAGACCCTGTATGGCAGAATGATAATATTTCTAAGACAGCTGCGCATTTGGTGAAATATTGTATGATCTGTATGATACATAATCCAGGGAAGGGTACCCCAACACCACCTGGTAATTTTGCACCACCCGCTTTTCCTTTTGAGGTCCTTCAATTGGAATATATTGAATTAGAGAGATGTAACAATCTTAAGTATGTTCTGGTGGATGTATGTGCATTCAGTAAATGGGTTGAGGCTTAGCCTACTAAAGATAATACAGCCATTACGACTGCAAAGGTACTCCTGAAGAGTTCTTTCCTCGTTTTGGCTTGCCCAGAGTTATCTGGAGTGACAACGGAAGTCATTTTAATGCAAAAGTGATTCAATTGATTTGTGAGGGTCTCCATGTGAAGCAAAAATTCCATGCTGCTAATCATCCACAGTCAGCAGGTTTGGTTGAGAAGTACAAAGGTACTCTCAAACTGAAATTGGCAAAATTCAGGAGACTACAGGGTTAAAGTGGCCAGATGCTTTACCGTTAGCACTTTTGTCAACAAGAACAGCAGCACATTCTAGGACAGGATTGTCTCTTTACGAGGTCGTGTTTGGGCACCCGGCGAATGTCTGGGGTGTCCCGCGTCCTCGTAAATTCTCAGATATTGAGTACCCTGTTTTGCTCGACTATCTTGGCCAGTTAACCGAAAGTTTACGTTCTATTCACCAACAGGTGCATGAGTCCCTGCCTCCCACACCAGAGGGACCTGGCCATGATATCCAGCCCGGTGATTACGTCTTCTTAAGGAACTTTCAGAGGAAGAAAAGTTTGGAGCTGCACTGGAAGGGGCCAGAACAGGTCCTGTTGGTGACACGTACTGCTGTGAGGGTTGCGGGCCATAAGAATTGGGTACATGCAACCCACTGTTGGAGGGTTCATTTACCTCTACCCTACGATCAGTGGGTCAAGGACGGCTTCGGGACTCCGAGTGCGAATAGGTGCCTCGGTTCGTCCCATTCAGCGATGCCCAGCTAACGTGGATGTAGACGGATAAAGAAAATGAAAGCGTATTGAACGAGGCTGTTCCTGCAGAAATACGAGCTATCCAGGAGCCTCTGTTCTCGGATCCTACAGTGCCTGGGGCTACCAGGTACAATTTGCGCCCTCGGCTGAGGGAAATTGCATCTAAGGAGAAAAAAATATTAGGGATGGACTGCATAAGATAGGCTGTACTGAGTTATAGTACCAACGGAGATTTGTTGAGCCTGGTGAAGAATTTCTACTTACCTTAGTTTAGTTGTTTGAATATTAGATAGGGAAGACCGAGGTATACCGTAGAGGTATACCATCTTAATCGACGTGGGATACACCAAATGAGCTTAGGACAGAGCAAGCTCCACCGCCGGTGCTCAAGAGCGCCAACGTATTGATGGATAATAGGAGCCTGTACCAGTGAGGCTCTGACGGACACTGGGAACTTGTATATTACCTTTGCACTTTGCCCCTTTTTCATCATTCGTTATGCATCCCCTTGGTAGATTGGTTGCTGAGGAAGAGCAGCCAGTGCTTCTTGTTACGCAACGTAATATGGTGTGGACCCAAAGACGGAAAATAACATGTGCTATTCTTGTAGTTTTGTTGTTAATATTATTTTGTTGGTCGTCATGGGTTTTGGAAAATGATCAGGATGTGCCTTTAGGTACCAAGGTTAAAGTTATTTCCCCAACAAGGAAGAAGAGAACAGCACCGAGTAATGTGTTTCTAGATACACACAGGAGATTCTTTGGAGAAGGGACCGCTTGTTACCCCACTGAGTCCATCACTAGTTTATGGACTGCGTACCCATTATCCCTTGCGAATTATACTTATACTCGTCCACCGCAATTTACAGAAGTGAAGGGTGTTTTTGGTTTTGGCTATCCAGGTCCCTGTTTATATTATATAAAGCCACTGGGGATGGGTTATCCAGGGTGTGATAACAACACCTATTGCGACAACTTCTACATGGAAGAACAAAATGTCACACTGGTGGGTTGGCATTACAAAGAATTGATAGGAGGGTCAAGTGGAAACTACTTTGCTGCTGATAGACAAGTCCCTTCAGTGGCTGAATTGTTTTGCAGCGGGCCCTAGTAGTGGGGTCCCATACTTAGCGAATCAAATCATTATGGCCAGAAGGGCAGGGTGGGTGGGCACGTCCCAGAAAACTTCTCATGGTGATTGTATTGTGATTAATTTTAAAAATTCCTATGTTGTAAAACTTCTTTTGGATCATTTGTCCAGATTCCCTCCCGTTGGGACGCAGATAATCGCAGTTTCACTAGGTTATTTTTATAGGCCTTTTTTACTCCTTGTGTCGGGACCGTCACTTCATATTAGAAAAAACCTAGGAAATTTGAATGAGATGAACAACCAAGGAATTCCGCTGGAGAACAGATTTGCCCCCCTTTCAGGGTTAGATCAGTGCGATTGACTTCCCGAGAGCAGAGAGATGGGGCAGGCGGTATCGCCCCTAATAGTCTCACAAATGAAATTAATGGTGAAGTGACTATAACCCCTAGTAACACTACAAGAAGGCTGTCAGAGGTAATAAGAACAGTATCCTGGAATGTCGCAGGTTTTGTAAACAAACTTGGGGATGCCCAATGGCTCAGTCTGTGGCAGGACTATGATATCACCTGCGTTCAGGAGACCTGGGCCATAGAAGATATCTTTGAAAATGGATACCGTTCTTTCCAGACAAGAGCCACTACGTCCCCATCGGGAAGAGCAAAGGGGGGAGTAATCACCTTAATTCCAAATACACTATCAGTAAAAGTAAAGATGCTGGAAGGAACTTCCCCACATTTTCATCTCATTATCTTAGAGTTTATGAACTGAGATCAATGGCTTCTAATAAATTTTTATAATAATAATTTTGGCATAAATAGGTATAAAATCTTGGATGAAGTGAATTGTGCCATTGACAAGGCAACTATTTTTATTAAAAAAAAGGCGGAAAAAAAAGGCGGCCCTTAACATTTTATGGTTGGGAGACTTTAATCTACATCCGTGCAAACACAATTTAGAGAGGGTTTGTGGTGTGGGGGATATGAGGGGCAATCCTGTCCATCACTTTTCACATAATACTTATGGAAACTCTCTCAATACCTTAATGTCAATAAGAAATATGGTTATGGTCAACAACTTAGCCTCTAGTAATGATACCCTATTGCCAACGTTTCGTAGGGATCACCAGGAATCGACTATTGACTTTATACTGGTTTCAAATCCCTTAAATATCAGATGTAGCAAAGTAACTACTGAATTCAATATCTTTAGTGATCATGCGATTTTAATGTGTGAAATTAAATGTATCCAGAAGTCTCCGACAAACCCTCAGATAATTGGTCAACCAATATTAGCAAGGCGAAATGGATACCAACTGAAGTGGCCAAAAATTGATAAAAAGAAGGTCATACCAAAAATTATCAGCAGTGCCCTTCCCACCATTAGTAATTGTTTAGATCCTGACAACGACCCCCAGTTTGTGGTATCTTCCTTTGTAGACTTTTTAGAATGCACAAGGACGTCACTTGTCAAGAACAGCACCAACAAGCTGAAAAGGGGGAAGGGCTGGTTTGACTATTTGTTCCCAAAAAAGAAAGCGCTTACTAAAGCTTTAGGGGTCAAGCCTAGAAATATTTCAGAAATTTCTATTCTTCGAAGGGAATATAAAGCAGCGAGGAAAAACAGGGAAAAGGATCTAAAAATAGAAATCTGGGCAAATTTAGAGCAGGCCTCGGCCTCAGGCAACTCAAAGGAGTTTTGGGGAATAATAAATGGCCCGCATTTTAAAACTCCAAATGACCCAGTCCTTGATGTTAATGTGGGGGAGGGGGATTGGGTGGCTCATTTCAAAGGCATTTTCTCCCCAACTGATTATGTATCACCATCAGTAACTATTACCCCTGAGATTTATCTCTCATTCAACTATAATGAAGTCAGGAACGGGATTGAGGTATGTAGCAGTGGGAAAGCCCTGGGGACTGATGGTGTCCCAATGGATTTCTTCTGGATATATGGGTTCCCTTTTTAACTAATGTTTTTAATAAAATTGCCATAGTTGGCCCCCCCCAAGTCCTGGAAAACAAGTATTATCGTCCCCATTCATAAAAAGGGAGACAAAAATAATCCCAAAAATTATCGACCGATCTCGCTGATCGATACAACGGCCAAACTTATGGGTCGCCTACTTTTAACGAGATTAGAGGCATGGGCGAGGAGTAAAAACATCTTAATGGAGTCCCAATATGGATTCTTAGAGGGAAAAGGAACAATAGACCAATGCCTGAATCTGTCATTGATCATGGATAGATATGTCAGAGCCAAGGGTGGGAAGATCTATCTTGCCTTCATGGACTTATCCGCAGCTTTCGACTGCGTGTCCCACCCTAGACTCTGGCAGATAATGGAGGAGATGGGAATAGATCAGGCATTGGTTGACTTCATCAGGCAGTTGTATTCTGACGCCTCCTCCTCAGTCCGCTATGGGAGGAACGGGGAGTGTACCCGCTCATTTAAGATCTTTCGAGGGGTAAGACAAGGCTGCGTCCTGGCACCATTTTTATTTTCCATCTACACTAATGGTGTGGGAAAACATCTCGAGGGCGCAGCCTTGGACGTCCCTGTGCTTGCTAACCATCAGCGGTTACCAATGCTAGCATATGCGGACGACGCCGTATTGATGTCGAGAACTGGGAGGAAGCTCCAGTATCTTATATCTGCCTATGCAACTTTCATGGAATCATTAGATTTAAAGGTCAACCAAAGCAAATCTTTTATTATCACTGCGGGGGGGGAAATATGACAGACCTCCTTCTTTTTTTATGGACTCCGGTAAGATTGAGGTGGTGGACTTGTTCCCCTATTTAGGAGTCCTTTTTGATAGAAACCAATCATGGTCTAAATTACTAGAGGGAAGAGCATTGGGCATGCAGAGAAGCCTTATGGCACTGAAAACTTTCTCTAAAAGGCTGGGAGCCAAACCTCTGATCCCAATGAAAAAAATGTACCATGCTAAAACTAAGGTGGCAGCAGTATATGGTGCAGCGATATGGGGGATGGCTCCCTGTGATACTTTGCAGTCCATAGAGAACATATTTTTTAAGTCTTTTACTTCTGTTCCACAGTCATATTCAAACTATGTTTTACATATGGAATTGGCTTTACCATACATCATTGATACGATTAAAATGGCACCACTCCTACTGTGGCACTCTATCTGGCGCAGGGTGACAGTTCCCCTCATGCAAAACCTGATAACACTCATTCTAAAGTCGGATAATTACAGTAGGGTTAAGTGGCTACAGTATGTGGAGTCGGAATTATCTGCCATTGGTTTAAGCCGCCTTTTTAAAGACCCCTCTACTTGTAAGTCCATGTCTAAGCAAAAACTGGTTGAGACATTCATTTTGAGGGCACAATATCTGAGAAAGGAAAAAAACTCCCACACCCAGACGGCTCGTCTGTATGAACTAACACCAGTGTTGATGGAGGGAAGTTTTCTGTATTTGGCTGATGTCACACTCTCACACCACAAATACATTTGACTGAGATTTCGCTTAAATATGATCCCTTTGATGATAGGATTTCCAGGGAAGCAATATAAACATTTCGATCTCTCAGTATGTCCTTGTGACAACAAGTCCCCACAAAATGATCTCCACGTTTTGTTTTTTTATGGTTTTTATTGTCAAGAACTACACAATTTTATTGTACCAATTTGTAGGAGTCATAATTTTAAATTTTGCCGTGTAGCTCTGTTCTTCCTCAAATCCTTGCAGAACCCTTATGTCTGTTTTTCTCTAGCCTCATTTCTCTGGGCATGCCTGAAAAAGAGAAAGCAGTTGGGCCCCTAAGATATATCAGGATGACTTATTATGCTTTTATTGTATTCATATAGATGAATTTGATTTTATGATATAATGAATGCTTGCACTCCTTTTACATCTGGGTTTATGATAAATTTTACTATGTTTTTTATAAACTGTGACTGGAAACACTTT
Organism: Calotriton arnoldi; assembly: GCA_963921515.1. NCBI lineage: Eukaryota > Metazoa > Chordata > Amphibia > Caudata > Salamandridae > Calotriton > Calotriton arnoldi. The sequence goes on from CAWUFW010005839.1 coordinate 113,886, forward strand.
TATGATCTTATGAGTAAGATCGAATAAAGGACTTTGAGTTGAGTTGAGTTGATAGTCACCCGGGAGCCTGGTTATTATCCTGCTTTTAGCCCCATTGTGAATAGCATAGACTCTTCTTTGTATATTAATTATTCTAGAATAGTGCTGTACAAAAATACAATTCCCTTGGTGAACGACAAAGATCCGAGTACATTTGGAATGAATACCAGATATGCTGCTGTAGATTATGAAGGGCCGATTTATGCACACCCGGGATTTTACCTTTTGTTTAATGATACTTTCTCTAACGTTCATAATGGTACCGACGATGTAGCTCTTGGGATGGTGTTGCCCTTAGGTGTACCACGTTAAATACGCTAAGCCTAATGCCCGCTGGGTTAAAAGGGCTCTGACCTTTTGTGAGGGAGTGACCGATATAGAGGTCAATAATTACAGTAATGGGATCACTTTTGGATACATCCTTTCTTCCATTTTCACTTTGGGGGGTACCTCCATGGCCCCGGTTGAGAAAGCTAGAGATTATTTTAGATGCAAAGTACAGATTTTATCCAATACTATTGTGGCAGCTTTACTCGACATCACCATTCAGCTGGAAAGTATGTGAATATATTCTGAACAGACTAGATACGCAGTTGATTTCATCTTGGCCAAGAGTGGTGGTGTATGCGCGGTAGTGGGAGACCAGTGTGTGGTCAGGATCAAAAATATGGAGAAGAATATTACTAAGCACATTCTCGATATCCTCGAGAACGTCAAGGGAATGGAAAGTGGAAATTGGAGTTGGTCTCTCTTCGGTAGTTCGGGCTGGATTCTTGAAAAGGTGATTTACCTGATTGTGATATTGGTGTTTTGCTGTGCCCTTATTCAATGCCTCCGTTGCTGTTGCTCTTATTGCACCACCATTCTCACCCCTAAAAGGTAAATATTGATTCATGATACCAATGCTGCAATTATGGTGCAGAAAGAGGTAGACGATCTCATGCAAATAGATGAGTGCATTTTCGAGACTTCTTCCCTCCTTACAGTCGCCTTTACTGATACTGAAAATATGGAATGTTCATAAAGTTTATTGTTATTATTGTTTATGATTTCTCGTTTTCTGAGTTGTATATGTTCTCTGTAGCTGTTAGAAAATGTTTTAGCTCATGCTAAAAGAAGTGTCTGTTAGAATAGAAATGTTCACGTGTGCGTATTGCCCTATGTAAGTTAGCATTCGCGGCACCATTTTCTATTTGGGCGCCATATTGAATCATGATTGAAACTAATCCTTTCCTATTTCTGAGAAAAGGCCTCTGTTAGGTTTCATTTCTGCAATGTTGGGTTTTGCTTCACTAATGAATAGACTGATCACATTAGTGCATACCTTTCTCACAAGATAGCGGCCCTCTCCCACTTGTCTGATGGCGGGTGCAGGGTGAACTGACCTTGGGTTGTTTGAGGCGGTGTAAGATATGAGAATCAAAACTTATTCCTTTTTATATTTCACTGTCCAGCTGCATTTGCTTGGAAAATTCCACTGTGGGAGTGCCTTCGCCCGGTCATGAAATGTACATAATGTATCTTTTGCTTGTCGATTTCAGTCCCTCTGCAGCACTCTTAGCGACAGGGCAGACTGGGCTCCGCTCTGAGTGTATCTAATAAACAGTTATTGGTTTGTATTCTCTACTGTCTGACCGACTCTTCATTTGGTATGGAAGGCTGAGAGGTGGTTATTAGTGACCCAGTTGACCCTAATCGGGCCACTTCCTTCACGCACCCCAGGGCACCCACCAGAAGATCCAGTCCCTTGCCTTGTTGTGACAGTGTCTGTAGACTGCCAAGTGCCAGGTGGAAGGTCTGCCACCAGCCCTCGGCAGGTCCGACCAGGCTTCTAAGCCCACACAAGAAGTCACACAGTGAGAGATGTGGGGGCCGCGGTTGTCTATTGTCTCTGGGGTCAACAGTGGTGATCAGGGCACCGCAGGGTCCGATCCAGACACTGTGGGTCCACGCTGTCAAAATTCCAGCCCACCTGGGCCTCGATGTGCTCCACCGCAGAGGCCTCCCACTATTGTTCAGGGCCCTCTGGCCGGCAGGGAAATCCACCAGTTTCTAAGTCCTGGGGAGATTTAGGGCATCTGAAAGCCTTCCAGACCATGTCGCAAGGTGAGGATGCTAGCACGGGGCCTACGGCCCTCAAGTAGGCCCCATCATGCTATTTAACAATGTGGCACCTCGCATCCCATGAAATCAACTGCCCAGCGGGAGCAGTGGCAGGCACGAGCCCTCTCCCGTCAGTTGTCCCCGCCTCACCTCCCCAGCAGGCCATTCATGGTAGTCGGTGATGGGTTCGAGGCCCAGTGGGCTACGCTGGGCCCCACAGTCACCAGGCACAAAGCAGTACCCGGAGATCAAGCAGCCAATGGGGCCGCGTCTTTAATGCAGGCCGCTGCTGGGTGGAAGTAATCTTCAGGCGGACTTCACCTCACTCCCTCACCATCCAGGAACGAGGTGCCCCGCAGTCATCCGCACATACAATAGGTGGGGGTGACGGCAGCGGACGTGGGCCCCCATACTCCCTGTGTCCCCACAGGACTTCCTCAATAGCCAGCAGTGGCACGCCCCCTCAGACCGCAGTAGATCATGGCAGGCAGTCTGCACTCGGGCCCAGCCGGGCCGCTGCACACAGCAAATCTCGCCCTGATCCGGTGGCCACCGTCAGCCTGGAATATCGTGCTGGGTCGATGTGGGCTCTCGGCTCATTCCGCCATGGAAGCAGGGGTGAAGAAATGCTGGGCCCACTGCTGAGCTCAGTTCTACACATTCGCTCTCGTCACCATCTTGGCCATGCTCCCACCCCTGCATTGATCATGCAGCCAGTTTGGAGCCAGGGCAGTCAGGAAACTTTAAGCACTTTAAAGGGAATTCTCTAAAAACATCTCCTACTTCAAAGTAGTCACCAGGTATAAAAATAGGACCCTCAGACCCACTCTTCAGTTCACTTTCTGGACCTGTGGAAGGACTCTCCGAGTGCTGCCTGCTGCTGTGCCCTGCTGTGTTTTTCAGAAGACTGCCTTACTGCACCTGAAAGTACTGCTTTGCTGCATGAAATCTGCCTTGAACCCTCAGAGGCATGCCCTGCTATTTGAGTCCTATTTTACTGTTGAACCCAGGAATGCCTGAGTGACTCCAAGGGCTATTTGGCTGGCCTACTGATCAGAGTCTCAGGGACATAAAAGGTCCCAACCATCTTGAATTTGCACCTGGACCCAGCCTGAGTGTGTCCTAATCCCCCACCTCTCTAGTCCTGGACCCTAGGTAGTGGTGCTAAAGGTGAACAGGTAGCCAAAATTCAAAACTTGGGACTTAGAAACATTTTGGCTAAAAACTGCTCTGAGAACCAAGAGAAGACCGGGACCAACCTGCTCATATTTCCACACAAACTGCACCACTGGTCAGCATGACTTTGCGGCATTTCCTGCTACGTTCTTCTCTGCAGCAGCAAATTCTATTCGGAAGTCCTTCAGAAAAGGGGAATCTGGCCTCCTGGAACTCCTGTCAGCTATAGCCTCCAGCTTCGTCTTACTGGAGATTTTAGACTTCCAAAAAAGTGACTACGTCCAAAAATGGAAATCTTCACCACAACTTAGCCAGCAGCTCCCTGATGACATAACTTCCTCCTCGGACATCGCCTACAGTCTTGCCCTGCTAAACTTTTTCTCAGAACATTTTTCTCAAAATTTCTTCTAAGTCCAAATGTAAATACAGACTGGGCCCAATCCACTTTTTGGCTCTGACTCACGCTCTATCGCTGTTTGCCATAGTTTTCGACTTTGACCCGGTCTCATGCGACTAGATGTCCGTGGTTGGAGCTTTGATCTTTTAGGCAATAGTTTTTACCTTAAACTTTAAAAATTCCTAACTCTGGTTCTAATATTGGGATTTTTCTTGTGTTGTGTTTCCACTTTATTACTGTTTGTGTGCTACAGAAATACTTTCCACATTGCCTCTAAGTTAAGTCTGACTGCTTTTGTGCCAAGCTCCCACATGGTTAAGCACAGAGTAATTTAGTGACTTTTGTTGTTCACCCTGATGGGGATTGTGGCTGTTGCTTAAACCGGGACCGCTCCCTATTCAAGCAAAAACTCAATTTCTCACAAGCTGGAAGGCACAAGTACAAGATGATGGCATGATCCAATCTGGATGTTACTACAGCATGAAAAATGGTCTTCCAAGTATATTCTGGGACTAGATGAAGCATTCTTTTTTAAAGACTGGAGTTTAGCAAAACAAAAGGAAGAGATATTCTGAATTCAAGGTACACATGCAATATTTTTGTTACTAGTTGATGAATTTATCATAAAACATGCTCATTCTGAGGAACGACAGGACTATTAGTGGGTGGAGGTGAATCAACAACAGGAAAAACAAGTGAAGGTTTAGGACATACGTTCAGACCCACAAATATGCCGCAAAAAACGTCTTGCGGTTGCCTATATTTTCTTTGAGAGGTAAACTCCCCTCTATAGTCTTTTGGAAGACTCAACACAAAATTACATTTTGTTTTTGAGCTGTAGATGCAAAATTCAACGCATCATCCTAGACGGCACAAATGTCTTTCATACCTTCAAACAAATTGTTGAACACATGCTGAAATAAGCAGATGAAGAGCTCAATCCGAAGGGCAAGATTGCATTCTTTCTTACGTTTCATGAAGGCGGTGAGGTGCCTGGAATCCTAGTGCAACTTGAACTGGTGAAGCACTAGCATTATAGTGAAAATATACCTTTTCCTATAGTCATGATGATTTTCTGGATCAATCGTAAGAATTTGTCATTTACAGCCATATTGAGATTATTATGGCGTAGGTCAGCGTGGAGCCTCAAACCTCCTTATTTCTTCCTTACAATGACAGGGATGATAAATACTCATGTAGAATACTAGTTCAATTTTAGCTTTCTCACACCATTCATTCGTCCTTCACCTCCTGCTGAAAGTTGGAGTAGATTCTTGACCTTTACTTTACAGGTTGATCTCCTAATGTTCAGGATAACTGTCAAGGACTGGACACAATGTAGGTCAGGTCTGTTGAGTGCCCTTCAAGACTGCCTGAGGAAAGAGTGGCTCTTCCCAGTAGCTATGGTACCACCCTGCACAGAATATTATACATGAAAGGTGGCAGGTATCATCTTTAGAGGGCAGAGCTAGGAGACAAAACCCACAAAGGAAAAAACTTCCTTAAGCAAACTATGTAGATCTTGGTTGATGATGTAGATTGTGTTGGTGATAATCTTGATAATCAGCAAGGTGCCAAACTACCACAGACATCAGGAGGGGAAGAGACAAGCACAGTAACAGGTCCAGAGCCAGGTGATCCTCATGGAAGTTGATCCAAACTGCTTAGATGAAAATAACAACAAAAATACCAAATGATCCACCAAGCAACAGAGAGGGAACATTCACAAGGATAGATCCAAATCTGCTCAGAGAAATCAGGGACAAAAATGTATAGCAAGGAGACATTAAAGCAACAACAAATCAGGGAACAAAAGGCATTGTGACACATCAACCTTTTCCAAGCACTGCCTTTTATATGAGGAAGAGAGTATGACACATTTTGGATTAGGGAATTCATGTGATTACTAATGAAGAGTCCACCATCTTGGATGAGAAACATTATATTGTCAAGCTCCCCCTTCCACAACGAACTCAGTGTGCCCATGATTCCACAGAGAAGAAGGCCAGATTTGACATTCCATCCCCAATGGGGTGGACTGGAGGTTCGTCGCCGCCGTCACTCTATGCTGTCTGCTACCCGTGAGGAAGCATTCCTGGCACCTATGGCAATGGAGGTGCCGGAGCAACGTTGACTCATGGAGAATAGGAACTAAATTCTCCTTTGTGATGCTAAGCCATTCAATTTCTTCTGAAAGCACCAAATCCACATGTAAGGCCCAATTTTAAAGGGCACAGCTTGTAATAGCAATAATTAGTGCACCTTTTAAATTCCGATCCCCATGATTTCGGATTTTGTGATAATAATCACCTTCCTAGCCAGGCCACTCATAATGAGTTGCAAGGTGCTGAAAATTAGTCTAACTGGCATTCTTGCCATCATGCATGGAACTAAAGATTACTGGTTTTGACTCTATTCTGCAATCACATGTATGCTATGGAAATGATGGATCCCCTGTTTGTTGAAAGAGATGCCTCGTCCCAATTGTAGGTAACAACTTGTGCATTGCAAACTCAGCGTCATCAAGATAGGTGAAGATAGTCTCAGACATTCCGAGTGGTTGTCCAGTAGCCATTTCGAATAGTCTGAATGCATAGAACATTTTTGATTGGTTAAAAGGCAGTAATTGGTGCCTGTGTTAAATTGTGAACAGTTGCTGAAAAGCTAATCAGAATAACTGGGACAACCTGCACTTTCATGGAGAGTTTTGCAGCAAATATTTCAATAGCACAAATGTATTGCCATTTCATCCAGGACTAATTGCCACCATCTTTTTTGTTAATTTTCTGCAGCAAAGATATGCAGGTGAGTACTTATTTCAAGGGGAGGAAATATCGCACTAGTGTGACAGCCCATGTTAATATTCATTAATTTAGGTATTAGCACGAACCTAGCTATAGCAGGATGGAGTACCGATCACATAAAGACATTTCACGTTTTAGGCACAGAGAGATTCAGTGATTTGCCCAGAATCACACGAGGTTGAGCCAAGTGCCAAAGTCAGGATTTGTAACCTGGACCCCCAGGTCCCAGATCAACAACTCTAGCCACCTAGCCACATCTCCTCCTTTGACAAATAGTCCAAACTCATTTCTTTGGCTTTGTTTTAAATTGCAACGAGAAGTTTGAGTAAATCATTAAAAACCTCCTGGTTGCTTCGTGATCAATAGAAATGAATGGACCCCATCACCATACTTGATCATCCATATTCCCTTGGATTTCTCGTTTCTCGACAGGATGCCATTTTCCTTTCCTTATTTCCTTCTACAAATACTCTCCTCCTCCACACGATGCCATGTTCACCCGAGTGCGAAATAGGTATATCGGGGGATCACTGCACTGGGTATGTTCCTTCCCACATCACCGATTGTGATGGAATAAGTACATTTGCGAAACTTAGCACAGATGAAACTGACACTTTACACACACTTGGTTGGGACTCGCTGGCTTCATGAATGCATGGTTGTTAGAGGATCAAAGGTCACAGGGATATCAAATCTCACAAAATTTGCCACAGCAAAGGACCTTGGAGATGCATGTAGGCTTAAACGTGGGCATTATAGGCAGTGAACGTTTTACTGTGGTGCTCACAACACATTGCCTAGTTTGAACTACTTCTTCGTCCACGATGCTGATGATCAAAGTGTGGCTAAAGATGAATATCTGGCCAGGGAAAAGTCTAACCTTCCCTCGCTTATGATGGTTACTGGGTTAGACTGTAAACATACAAATGATATGTGGAGACTGAATGTGAGAGAATTGAAGGACCGAGAGTTATGTGCAACCGAAATTGCACTCTGGAAAGCTTTTAAACAATAGCCCTGAGATGGTGAAGCTATGTCGATGGTTATGTATAACAAGCATTTGCAATGCAATAGGTCTCGCATTTGCTACAGTTTAAGCTATTGGCATTGTAAATGACAATGCCTTTTATTTATCTGTTTTGAAAACAAACACATAAATAAAAGGCATTGTCATTTACAATGCCAATAGCTCAAACTCTCGCAAATGCGAGACCTATTGCATTGCAAATGCGAGACCTATTGCATTGCAAATGCTTGTTTAGTCGTTTCGAACAATTAAAACCAGTTCATTCAAGTGTACCACAGAGTGCAGCTTTCATTATTTACACAAATAACGCGTAATAGACTTTATGACCATAAGCACACACACACTTTTCTTTCAATCTAAGAACAACTATGTGTGCCTCTGCCTCACTTTCCTGAGGCTTGCACAATGCCCAGTGCAGTCTGCAACAGGGGCTGGAGCGAGTCCGAGACAACCTCACGTAGTACATCGCTAATGATTTGTTCCTTTAGTAAACACATATTCCACTCTTTCTGTTGAGGAGATTCCTTCGAGATTTTACGTTGATTCTTCAGAAGAGAAATGCGCTAGTGAGAGCGCTCGTCAGAGCCGAGTCACGCGAGCACTAGTGAACATCTCACCGCGTGTGCTGTCATCATTGCGGCCTTCTCGACGTGGCCTGCGCAAACTGATTAGCTCGGCAGAGCGCGCTCATTACTGCATGTCGGGACGACGTACACTTACCGCCCCGACACAACAGGTAGTGATGTTTATGCTTTTATGAGAATTTAGGGTCGGTGCTTGTTGGGACTATGATTCCACTAGTGCGGTTGCATGCTGCATTCCAACAGAACCGATTCAGGTGGAAGACTCCCCATTTTTTTTTTTTTGCCCCAAATGGGTTTATTTCAGCTGCCTCCCACCTGCGCTTCAACAAAGTCAATAAGGAAAACACTAGCCCCTGATTTATTTTCAAAATCTCCCGTTTTTCAATATCAAGATGTTGGCATGTATAAATGCAAAATTTATGTTTTGGGACATACATTATTGCGTTTAATAATATACACTATCAATGTTTACTAGTAGAGCTATACTGGGGTCACACTTTCAATTTCTGTGCTAACTGATGTACTCCTAGAACCAGGCGACAGTAAGAAACAAACTTTTTTGGGCTTGTTGCGCCCAAAACCGCACCTCGTGGTCCTCCCGCATGACACAGAAACACTCCCCACACAGGATCAAAACAAAGACAATACCCTGCCAGCCGCACACCCTACAGTGTAGTACGGTACTCGTCTAGACAAGCGCTTCAGGTCCCCCACACAGGGTAATACATGCTTATAAATGCTGCTGCACGATACGCGTTAGCACACAGTGCAGGTGATATTTGAAAGGAGACAGTCCGTTTCCCTCAGATCGCCCGTGCCAGTCAACACGTTGACCCCCAGCCCCACGACACCCATGTTAAAGTAAAGCAAAGAAAGTCGCAAGCATCACCTTTTAATAAATAAAAAAAGTGGGAAATAGCTTGTTTTTAAATAAAATTTAAAAAACAGCATAAGTGGCTCATGATGAACACGTCTATACTCTGCGACGTCTCTAGGGAAGAATGCTTCGCTCTCTGAGGCGCTTTGTTACCTGCGTGATAGTCAGCACGTCTGCTCTCTGTACACCGGGCCCACAGCTACACGCAACGTAAAAACAAGCACCACGGACCTTCAAAAGAGGCCCATAACATGCGCAAGTCTCGGGAAAAAGAAAGGCAAACTACACCAGCCCACACAACAACACAAATAGGTTACAATAACAATTATCTCTGCAGGTCAATAGGCATTCTGCTCAATTGGAACATCAATTTGTTTGTAAATACATTTGATATAAAACAAGATCCTAAACCAAAAATGCAAGCGATAGAAGCTTCCGAAATTAGGTAAGACGACTCATTTCAGGGCTTGGCATGAGAGGGTTATGTATTTAATTTGCTCAGTTCGAGTTAATGTGATTTTGGAGGGTGGGTAGTAGGCACTTTGCACTCAACCATCATCTTCAACGTTCCGCCATTCAGTAGAAGAGGTTGGTGCTCTTTGTTTGAACTCTATGGCTGGCGTTTGGCTACACAGTCCCACACGTACAGCGTCTTCCCGCCCGTTGATTTTTTTTTGTATGAGCGCGAACCGGAGCGAGCGCGCTCCAAGCACGTAGGTAACGTTTGTCCGAATGTTTACATTTCACGCGCAAATAGCGGCCTGGAGCTCGTTCAGTTTCTTGTAGCATACTCCCTCCCCCCAAAGCTGACTGAGGGAATTTAAACAAGTAGTCCCTAAACAAAACTAACAAAGCCAGACAGCGCAACAAAACAGTAGTTGGTCGGTGCTGCTTCCGATAAAAACGGAAGTGATGCATCGGATCAACAGCCAACAGAAACAAAGATAACAACAGCAATGCCAGACTTAAACAAATCGCAAGGGGCAGGAGAAATTCCACGGAGTTTGAGCCAACATACAGATTACTTTATGTCTCGCTGAGACAGCGCATGCAGTGCATGCGCTGCCAAGGCGAGACCTAAAAAGTGGTTATGAATACAACAGGTTAGGAAGCTGCTATCCTCATGAGGGTAATGGCCACCAAAAGGCAGGAATCGGATAAGCAGTTAAAGAAACTGTGCACTAATACAAGATCTTTGTGAACGATGGGGCCCAAGCCTGCTTTACAGAACACAGAGGTGAGTATAAGTAGAAGGAAATAAAGGTAGGAACATGGCTTCCTGTTTAAGACAGATAAATGAGAAATCCAAGTGAATATGGGTGATCATGTATGGTAATGGAGTAGAGAATATAAAAGGCACACAGGGTTTTTGCAGATTACAACAGGGAACTCTATTGGGCTCAGTCTGGTAGTAATGAGAGAGTTATGGGAAGATTCACTAAGAGACCTCAGGCTGCAAATCTTGACAAAAGAGAATAGACTCGGGCAAGAGGAGAAAATTACAACATTAGAAGCTCACATACTAATCTGTGACTATGCCAGGTCTCTGCTACATCCCAGCAGAAATGTTAAAATAAACTATAAAACGTTTTGTAAGGTAGGCTATTGTTGAGCTTATGAAGATGTTCAAAATATCATCCCTAAACACCAAGACGAGAATTTTGACCAACATTTTAGGAAATAGTTAAAAAAAAGTTGTTTTGTCCAAGATATGCGGCGATCTGTTAAGCATCCTGCCCATTAGGTACTTCATATTGAATTTATGCAGTCTATACAGCCGTATTGGCTGTGTAGAACATATCAATAGCTCACTGGCAACATGGTTGCTGGATTCTTAGAAAGCAATTAATTCAAATGGATGGCGCTTTCGGTAAAGATTACTCAAATAGTTGCGGTTTGGACCTGTGGCTGGGGTTGCACGTCGTGTAAACTGCCCCCATGGCATTAGTGAGGCTGAATGCAGTCCATCTGCCTCAATTTGATTTTGGAAGGGTGACAATGCAGAGAGGAAAACATTCTACATTACGCTGTGCTTTAGCTACAGAGCCACTGGCAGGCACGAGTGACACGCTAGTTAAATGATTTGGATGACAGGATGATCTATGGCACCCAATGCTATGATAACTAACACAAACAGGTGCGACAGCTCAAGGGGGAATACCTGATGTTGTATTCCCACCCCAGCATAGATGAATTTCAAAGCTGGATACTTACAGAATTGCTGTGCAAAAGTGAAGGGAAGGGAAGGTCATCCTTATGGAAGAGGAAGCCTCACACACATAATTGTGTCATGCTTCATCATCGGCAACCTCTCCCCACCCTGGTAGGACAGTGCCACCTTGGCGGACTCGACTTCCTGTTGGACTAGGCGCAGGAGGGAGTTCTTAGATAAAAGACTACTGGATAGAAGTGGGATTCAGATTCGTGAATTAAAAATATCTTACAGGTCCTTTACCTTTATTAAATAGAGACCACAGGTAAGGTTAAAAAACAAGTGGGATGGTAACTGAGGAGCAATGACTCACACCATCTCAAAAACTAGGCCAACGTGTTTCTGCCCTATTTTTTTTAGTTTTATATAGCACGAACTAGACCTGAAGGTATCAAAGCGCTTTACATGAGCACCAGGTGCGTTACAGACGGACACATTAATTTTTTGTTAGGCACGGGAGATTAAGTGATTTGCCCAGAATCACAGGATGTTGAGCGTCCCTGCTGAGACTTGAACCTGGTTCCCCAGCTTCAAGGTCGACAGCTCTAACCATTAGGCCACATCCTCATTAAACATCTTTAAATGGAGTTTCTCTGTGTTTAACTTTCATTAAATAGCCCTAACGGGTCTGGGGAATTCCTCAGGGCCAAGGATCCCTAACTGTCTCCTAACAGCCACTATGCCTAAGTATTAGGAAGTGAAACAAGAAAAAAGGAAATAAAAATTCTGATACACTCAGGTGAGTCCTACCTGAAATGGAAGAATAGCCAATTTAGCCCTAGACTTTTGGGGATACCGGCTTCGTGGCCAAAGTGGGGGAACGATGTCCTTTGTAGTCACACATTCGTCAAAAGGTACATCGTGTAATAACACATACGGTCTGACCTCTCTTTCTGCCGCTGGTACAATGCTATGATAACTTATTCTATGAATATGGGTGCACTCTGGGATAAAGATAAATTGGGATACATTCACTTTGTTCCTTGATCAGAATTGGGCAGTTGGATTCCTTGTGAGATATTGGCTTAGGTTAAATGTAGAAAGGGTCAGATGTTTGGCTATCGAAGATGCTAGAGAAAAGAAGAAGTTTTAAGCACACAGTTTGTTGCCATTTCTTGACAAGCTCAAAAGACTGTCCAACAGGCATGTGACTCTCCTTATCACTGTTTGGCAGGATGGTCTTATTCAAGATGATCTTGTTACCAAAGTTTGTTATGTTCTTTAAAATATCCTTCAGGGCTTTCAAACACTACTTTCAGAAAGTTGACACAGTGCTCTGGTCACTGCTGTGTGATGACAACACACCACTGATCTTTCTACCTACTTTATGTATGTCATTTTATGGTGGAGGAATCTTACTTCCACATATCATACATTACTAAGGGACCTCCAAATTTGCACTGGGAACTAATTAGATGGTGCATCACTTGAGACCCCATAGATCACAAGTGATCAGATCTCAATGAGAACTAAAACTATGTACACTGCCTGTATGGGGCTAAACACATGGAAATTCCATTGAATGTCACTGTCTTCATGATCAGCACTTGGAACACAGCCACAAATATTGGAGTTGGAGAAATAAACAAACAAAAAAGGCACCCTTGTAGGTGAGAGAGAGCTGTGAGTCCAAACTTTAAGGTTCCAACAAATATAAACATCCCACAATCTACTCAAGATTGAGTTTGAATTGTGAGGAAGTCCTTTCGAATCCCCATGAGACAGCCATTCCAGCATGTTTTTGACTTCTTTACTTTTAATTACTGCACAGCAATCACTATAACTAAACCAGGCTATGAACTCTGGGGCTGATCTCAGGCACAAGACGTCTCTAAGGTGCAGAAAAGAAGAGCATGCTTTTTCCACATAAGGTGGGAATTCAATAGGATCCAGCCTTTTTGGAGAAAAATGGGTTCAGATCTGTTGGCACTTCACGGGAACGAGTTGTTGATGTGCTGTCTATGGCAATACTTGATATCTGAAGAGACTCAGATTTATCTAATCACAAATTGAAATTGCATCCTTAGGACTAATGATAGCATGAATGGATATACCTAAAAAGGGGGATTCCTCTGAACTGAGAAAATTGCATGGGGGAATGGATATGTACATGAGGAAAGATTTGTCTACAATGATTGTGGTTGCCCAATGAAGTAAGTCAACATTTGGAAACCCTTCCAGACATACTTTTGTCTCCTATGACACAGCCTGGGAACCCAGCTTTTGTCATGTTACTGGAAGAATCACTAGTATGTCCTGCTTTTTTTGTTGTGTAGCAGTTATTTTTAAAGGCATAAATTAAGTACTGAAAAAAAACTGCTAATACAGTGATTTGCAAGTTCAGCTTGGACCAATATTGAGATACAAATGTTGATTGTGATACATGCACCAATAGCAAACAATCGGATGTATAAGAAAATGAAAAAATAAAGAGAGGGCTAAGAAAATAAACTAGAGAAAGAGGAAAGTTACGAGAAGGGAAAGGGGGCAGAAGGAAAAAAAGGGAGGGAAGACGAAACTAGAAAGAATAGACGAAAAGGCTGGTCAGGCGAAGCCCAAGTATAGTAATGCGTGAAAAAAAAGGGAAGGCGAATAGGGTGCAATGATACTGATGAGGAAGATGCAAATTAGGGGGGCATTCTGCAGAAAGAGAGACGATGTGAGAAGAAAAATATCTGCTTTGTCCATTAAATTGTAAATTACCTTTTCGTAGGATGCAGTTTTGTACATCTCCATGAGCCATTCCCCATGCGACGGCAATTGTGGAGAACATAAGTGTCGCAGAAAACAGATCTTGGCAGCTGTCAGGGCAGTGACAAGCAAACGACGGGCATGGCAGGTCAGCTCTGAAAGATTCGATAAGTCATGGAGGAGAATATGGGGGTCCGGAGGTGGCGAGGGCAAATCCATAGATTCCCGGAGTGTAGACCCCACTGCTGTCCAGATGGGGCAAATGGGGGAACAGTTCAGTAAGATATACATCATATCAAAGGACGCATGATCGCATCGCCAGCAGGCAGAGTGAGGGAGCAACCCTGCAACCTGAAGCCATGCGGGTGTCCAGTGCCAGCCCAGTGCCGGCCCTGAAAGATCTTAAAAAGACTGACTTCATCCATGCCTCCCAGACTGCCCTTTCCAGGGCATCCAAAAGTTCTGCCCAATCCTCCTCATCATATTCCACCAGCAGGTGGGCGTGCCAGGTCATCCTTAGGCTAGCCAATTGTGACTGGGATTAGTGGTTTTGAATCAGGAGATTATAGAATCACACCTTTAAACTGGCCCCAAGTATTAAGGTAAGAGAGCACCGGAGAACAAGGAATGATCCAGGGTTGGGGACCCACTATGCTCAGCAGGCAGTGGCATAGTTGTGTATAGTGCCACTGTTGAGTATGCAACAGGCCAAATTCGTCCCATAGCATCTCAAAGGACTTGAGTTCACCGTCGAAAATCAGGTGTGTATGAGTCAGGATCCCAGCTCAGTGCCAGGGGCCTCAATCAAGCATGCCCCCACCCCCCTAATGCGGATACCAGTATCGTTCCAGAGTGGAGCTTTGTCATGGAGATGCGCATCTCCTGAAAAGAGCTTGTGAGCTTGCATCCAGGTGGCATACATGGCTTTCAGCATAGGGTTGGAGGACCCAGTGGCAGCGGGACAAGGAATATAGAGGGCATGTAGTCCCAACGAGGCCTCCTGGAGTCTACGTTCAATCTCGACCCATAACGGGGTGTCTTGGATCTGGGGGGTGCATGTGCCCCATTTGTGCCAAAGGCAGGGCTATACAGTAATGCTCCACAGAAGGCAAGCCCAGTCCCCCTGCTGACCTATGAGCGATAAGCTTCCGAATTGCCAGGCGAGGTCTTGCTGAACCCTAGATGCAGGCCTTAATAGTCTTATCTATCTGACAGAGGGTCGAGAGGGGTGTTAATTGGGAAAGCATGCCAAACATGTACATGAATCAGGGAAGAGTAACCATTTTCACCACTTGAGCCTGTCCTCAGAATGAGAGATTCAGGTGGGACCATTTCGCAAAGTCCAATCACATTCGCTCCATCAGGGGCTCAATGGTTAAGAGGATATATGGGTGGCGGGGAGCGGGTCCAAAAAAATTATTCAGGACATTGGCAATGGCAGCGATCAGAGGGTGGGTGAGCAATGACATGAAAAGGAAAGAGAAAGGCCTTCTCCAATGCCTACGAGCTGAGTGGGAGGGCAATTGATGAGAAAACAGGACACACTTTATCTCAGCACTGGGTGAGGCGGTGCACCGGGGGAGGGGCGGGATGCAGCCATGTCATACATAGCCCATAAGGTGTACTTTTTGGGGGTGAAGGGACGGGGTGTTTGAAGAGTTTTTTGTGTCATAATCTGTGAAAAGTGCAACCAAGTGGAGTATAACATAGCATAGTTTGTTTTTGCCGAACCACCAACGGGCGGGCTCAAGTATCAAACATTTAATAATGAACTACAATGAACATATGAGTCAAGGACACCCAGGTAGAAAGATGACCCCATCAGTAACAAACATGTAGTCTACTATATTCAGTCTACAGGCCGGGGGAATTCTGAGGAATCAATATTTGCATCCAGTATTGACAAAACTGAGGGATAGGTGGTGCCTACAGGTGGGGGCTATGGAGGATGTGGATTGGGAGGTGGCCCTGAAGCACCCGAGGGAGGTGGCGATAAAATCTTGCCTGCTCCTGATACAATTTAAAATTCTACATGGGGAGTATTACCACAGAGACTGGCTACATCGTATGGGAAGGGCGACATCGCCGGACTATCTCTGATGTGGAGATGCAAGTGGTTCCTACATCCATACGCTCTGGAGCTGCCCAGCTACTCAGACATATTGGTCACGGGTGGTGCGAGAATTGTGGTGGGTGAGACCATTCCTCTTGACCCCAAGTATATCCTGTTGGGAGTGCTGGGTGATGTTGATATCCCTAGGGCACAACTCCTTTTTTGCAATTTTGAATTGGTATTGGCTCAGCGGGATGTGGCACAATATTGGGGGGCGCCTGAAGCCCCAACATTGTTGGAATGGAAGAGAGTGATTGTCCTCTATATGGCTGCTGAGCACGTACAAAAGCAGGCGGTGCGCGGGCAAATTTCACAGGCTGTGGGGAGGGTAGTTGAGATACTATGATACTTCTCTTCTATCGGGAGCTGCGACTACCTTGACATAATCATAGTGTGGTGTCATACATGGGTGTGTTATTGTAATCTTTATTGTGATTTCTTCTGTAAATGGAAATGTCATGCAGTTGCACTTTGTCCTTGCATGGGTGGGTGTGAGTGTGCGCGCATACCTCCTACCCTGTTTCAGTATTTATTGTTAGGTGCACGTTTAGCGCCTTAATGCAATGTTTACAGTATTGTTCATGAAACGCTGCAAAAAACCCTAAATAAAGATATTTTTTCAAAAAAATATTTGCATCCAATACATCAGCCATCAGACTGCAAGCTTAAGTGGTGAGTGAGATTTGTTGCGCCCTCTGTCCTGTGTGTATTCCGCCACCACTTTTAATATCTTCTCCTTTTCACGTTGCTTGCAATGATTTTTGTCCTGGTACTATGGCCCCCATGGATGTGTTTCAGAGCTCCTCAGGACAAGAGGATCCCCCTCCATGGCTGGGAGATCAGGAGGGCACTGGGATGTGTCCATGGCCCCTTCATGTAGTCCATCCAAAAAGGCCTGCAATTCCCCTGGATCAAAACAGTTCTTGGATTTGCCGTCCATGGTAATCCACATGCCTATCGGCTCAAAGAGGCCAAATTTGATGTCCCATTTGTGGAGGAGTGACCGGGGAGAGAGGAAATTCTCTCTCAATTTGCTTGTCTCTTGGGAAAAGTCTGCTGCCATCTGGACCATCAAAATCATTAGGCCCATGAGCCCTTGCCGCTGCCACGTTCAGGCGTACCTGCTCATGCCGGAGGAAGTAGGCAAAAATAGGTCTCAAACCAGATGAGGCCAAGGTCCGCCGTGGCCTTATTCCATGCACTCTTTCCATCTCAAGCAGAGGTGAAAAGTCAATCCGTGCCTTCTGTTTTCTCAGGGATCCCAAAAAAGCATACATTAGCCCTATGGCTTCAGTCCTGAAGGTCTACAATTTTGTTGCACAAAGCGTGAAGTTCAAGGTCCCTGTCAGGAGATCAACCCGGGATTCGAGAGAGGACAAGCGGTGGTCCAGTGTTTCCACCTTGTCATGGAAACCAGAGACCTCAGCACAGATCAACTTCGTTTCGGTGGTGAGGTCTGTAATTTTCATGCCCATTGCCTCCAGCCTATGACCCACTGAAGTTACCTCAGGTCTAGTGTGGTCGCCAAAGGTCCTTGCGGAGGGGATGAAGGTTTAGTTTGGGAGCACCTCTGTGATGAGCAGCTGCCTCGTCAGTTTCTCGAACACCAATCTGGGCCGGCGTTCAGTTGACCCTTGGCAACAGACAATATCCAGGTGTGGACAGCCTGTATCTCCACCTCCTCGTTGGGGGACGTCAGGGGATGTTGATTTAGTGCAGGTCTCTTTGGCAGTGTCCAACCTTGCCTGAAAGGGCAGACCAGTGTACACCAGGATACCAGGGTTTATCGTCAATACCGGCAATTCCTTGGGCCCTCTGGGAAGGAGCAGTTGCCTAGGAGCAGGGGGTCCCTGTCCTCCTATGGGGAGGTATGCACTTTTTGAATGAGAGGCCGGCTGTATCCGGCTGCGAGCGATCTATTCCAAAGTGTCCCCTGATGTATCAACTGCTGCTGGTGCTGCTAGGTTTCTCAGAGGAGACGGACTAGCTGCGGGCACAGGTGGCCAGGGAGCCCAAGTAGTCTATATATTATGGCCCATAGGGCAAATGTCAAAAATGGTCATGTCAGGCCTCTGGAGTAGTGAAACTAAGAGACTGCACACAGATCATGAGCTCTCACTCCTTCGGGGGACCAGCTACACACCACGAGGTTGATCCCTGTGGGTGTGAATGGTTCCATTTTGTACTCACTAGCTCAGTTGTTGGAAATTCTTGGCTCCTGAGGCATGGCTGTGATGCAAGAGGTTCAACCTGTGAGGTTGTAAAATAGAGTGGTCTGATCTCTCTTTCTAGACCTCGGGTTTGGTAGTTTGTTGTTACTACTGGCTTCTGTTCTAGCAATTGTGGAATGAAAGAGACAGAGTTCTGCATCCTCTCACATGCTGCCAATGTGCCGGTGGCCCTCACTCAGCGCTGGCCCTGGGACCTGACTTGTACAGATGCAGTATAAGTCAGACCTAGGCAACGCTCATCTGGGTACTAGTGTGCCAGGGTCTTTTCATTGCTGCCCAAGGGAGGTCTTCTCTGTAAACCTTGATGTCCCTGGTTCCTCGCTAGCATGAGCTCTCTGTACTCCGACAGCTCCAACCCTAGGCTTTGCAGATTACTGTATTGATTAGGGACAGGTCACAATAGGCTTCCTCTTCAGTTGCGTTGTTATACAAACTCTGGGCCAGGGATAGTTAGAGCTCGATAGTTCCATCAATTTCAAGGCCACCCGTAGAAATTGTACTGCACCACTCACGGGTCGACTGTTAGCCCTTCAGGATTGCCTGCAGAAATAAAGGGTTCACAGGGGCTCAGAGCAGCGGTTCTGTATGAAGCACACTAATGTTTTTCAGGTGCAGAAGCGCCAGAGAGAAAAAAATTAAATAAATCAACCAATAAGTAAATAAATAAATAGATGTTTTAGCCACCACCGTTGTCCAGTTGTTGATTGATTGGAGTTTCTTAGTAAAGGAAAAAAAATATATATTTTGTCTTTTGGCTCCCTCTAGCGGTTACTTAAATATATGCATAGAAGTTATCTTAGTATTGCTTCGTAGAATGAGCAGCTGCCCAATTTACTGATATACCGCTCTGGCAGCCTGACAAAGAATGCCACCTCTCAACACCAACTGTCAAATAGGCTGAGTCACGAAACTGAAGGAGGTGGCATTAACATCTTCATAATTATTCATTATTAATATTCTCAGCCCTTCCCCAGCCACTCAGGATTGCAAACGTTTTGATAGGATTCCAGGGGATGAGAGCGGTTGATGCACTTCTTCGTGCGGTCCA
The DNA here is from genome assembly GCA_963921515.1 of Calotriton arnoldi. Classification (NCBI taxonomy): domain Eukaryota; kingdom Metazoa; phylum Chordata; class Amphibia; order Caudata; family Salamandridae; genus Calotriton; species Calotriton arnoldi. Next base: position 133,188 of record CAWUFW010005839.1, read on the forward strand.
TCAGTTGATGTCGCCTCAGGACATAGGCTGGGCCTCCTGCGATGAGGCCTGTAGACTTCGTGCCCAGAGCAAAATTCGAGCTAGGTACATGTAGGGTAATGGAGAGTAGAGATTTTAAGTGGAGTTTATAACATCAAGTTTTGGCCAATAAAAGGGGCCCAATGTAATTTTAAAGCACAATTTTGCACTTTATTTCTAAAAGGGATCTTAGTGTAACATTCAAAAACCACCTTGCATAGTGGTCTTTAAAATCCAAATACGGTCTAACCATTGTTACTTGATCCACATTGCTTTTTGCAAATTGCTTAACAATGGAGCCCGCTTGTTATTTGTTACTATATGCTCTTGATGAGAAGCGCTGACGCTTTCGCTTTTAATGCATATCAGCCATGCGTCAGGGTCGGATTGGTAACGCGGGCACTCGGGAAATGGCCGAAGGGCCGGTAGCCGAGTTCTAGCTGTGGGCTGCTTTTTTGGGCAGCCTGGGGGCTGTCTGTGCTGTTAGGATGCTGCCAGCGGCCCAGTGGGTGCCTGAGTGGCCTTTCTAGAGGCAGATGGGCGGAGGTATCACTCCCTTTCTCTCACTGGGCCGGCCCATTAATGTATGCTGATTTAGCGGGGGCGGGGGCCTGAGCAGAAGTGGTCTCACTTGCATTCATGTGTGGCTCAGCAGTGTGAACTAATCTGTGGATTTTTTTTATCTAAGGGAAGTTAATAAAACATGCCCCCATCCCCTTTCTTTTCATAAAACTTCGCTGAAGCAGTGTTTTGGGGAAAGGCAATACGCAAATGTGGGCCACTTTTTTTTGGTGTGCCCACGCCGATTTTTGATCCCAATCCAACCCTGCCATGCGTACATTTGCTGGTATAGTCACTGGAAAGTACAACCTACTTGCTGAGAAGTTAAACTTCTATTAAGGAAGTGATTTGAGTTTCTAATGTATATTTAAACATGACAGTCTCTTAACTGCTTCAAAACCTGAAGCTTGACTTTTATGTGCACCTATAGTAATGCCAAACAATCCCTCTGCAAGAAAATATTTTCCATTTCTAGTACACATGGCAGGCTTAAATCCTTTCTACATTCACCACTCAAAAATGCCCATGCTCATCCAAGCAATGTCAGCCACATAGAGGGTGCCACCTTGAGTATTCTATGCAAGACGTCTACTGCACGTGAAAGAGTAGAAAATGCCCATAATTCCAGGAGTGAAGGATTCTCCACCATCCAAATGGGAGATACCATGCAGGCTGCATCAAACAGAGATATTATCACAAAGTAGGATCCTAGTTGCAAACTGTGAAACCACCACACAGAGCATTAGAGGCAGTGCTGCTGCTAGTGTCCTTAGTCAGGCCACTGACCTCAAATGGACCCATCCCAGGCTTGCACAATCATCTTTACTTTACCATGCCCACCTGTCTTGCTGGTCAACTTCTAACGAAGGTCTCCTTTTGTGCAACACTTTTCACACAACCTACCTGTAAATATGAGGGGTGTATGCCAATGTCAGAGCCTGCTTCAAGTCCATGTAGTTTTGATTGGTGCTTTTGATGAAATATAATTAAACTATCCATCTTTTGTATCAGCCTTACAGTGAAATTAATTGTAGAACCATCCCAACTTCTCCTGTAAAATGGCATTTAAATTCCATTTCGTTTTCATCCTTGTTGCATCCCTAAAATGTTTAAAACATACTGTTTGCCACTAATTTCTCAGTTCTCTGTAAGGTTATTTTAAATTAGTGATGAGTAAAACTAAAACTTCACTTACAAAGTTGTTTGGAATTAGGAAACTCCATGCTTTATGAAGCAGATGAAGTGTCCTTAATTTATGTGATGAAAGGTTTATCCTCCCAGATGTGATGATTTCCTGATGCAGAATGTCCCAGGTACGACATGCTTCTGCAAAATAATTTTGAGTGTGGAGGTTGGACATTCACCACTTGAGATTAGAGGTGTGGGAGGGAGGGTTCTGAGCTGAGGCCAGCTTATTTTTATACAAAAAAGAACAAAAAAAGAACTTGTTAAGCTTTGTATTGCACAAAACTTGCAAAGCTTAGAAGATCCGCAGAGTTGTGAGTCAGCCTACTTTAAAACTTTACATTCTTCTACTTTAAATCTCATTGAATTGATAGGATTTAAAGTTGGATTGTGAAAAGTTGATTGCGTGTGATTTAATATGTACCTTAGAAAATAAACCTATGCCTTCACATGGAATCACACAGTGTGCACCTTAATATTGAAACCAGAATATAGATGGCACATAATATCAATTCACTTCAATAATATCAAGGACAGAATATCAAATCCAAAATATTGACAGGTAAGTAAGTATAGCCTTTCTATACCTTTCTCCACATATATTTACCAACGTAATATAAATACCTTCAAAGTATGTAGATGTGGAATTAGAAGTAGTAAATCTATACTTCCCTATAGACACTTACCTTTAAATATTCTGTCCTCGATGTTCTTGTATCCCGATCATCTGGGGGTCGGTATATAGTTGGGCAACCAGCATTTGGGAAAGAATGCACCTAAAAAGAACAGCTTTAATGTTTGGTCATAGCTGGGGGCCATGTCCTCCATAAAATATACTTCTGGTCACAGGCCTGCTATTTGTTGAAGTGAACCATGTAGCAGTTGTCACAATCTCCCACTTTCCAACCAGATGATTACTTTTAATAGTTTGTGTGTTGATTTTTAGGTCGAGTCTAGTGGCAGCGGGCATGCCCTGCTCGATCTGCGAGACTGCTGTAGTAGAGTATGGGAGAGAAGCCGCGCCCACTCTCCGCCCATATTTTTCACATTGGCTTGTGTCATTGTATTTTGTAAATGCTGCCCCTCGGATTCGTTAAAAGGCTTGTTAGTCCCTCCTTAGTACGGCCTCGTCTTCATTTGTAACCTCCCATGGCGACTGGTCCCTTTACTTCGGTTGTTACACGGGACCTGTTCTTTAGTCTGTAAGCACTATTTACTTTACTGAGTTTCCCTTACTGCAGGCCGGACATGCGCTGCTTCAGCTGAAACCGCTTCTGTTTTTTAAGCAGCACGGCCGCCCCCATAACACGGGCGCTTGCTTTCAATCACTTTAACACGACCGTGTCTGTTTCAACCCCCCAAGTATAATGGATTTAGAAATGATTAGCGAATTAAGTCATGTGAATTCCAGGTAGCACATAATCCTGTGCTACTGGGCTGAAGCTGACAACAGCACATCTGTGTTACATGTCATCTGTTCTAAGCCAGCCTGTTTTACTAACAACAACAACACCACCAACACCACCATCACCAATACCACCACCACCACCATCAATACCACCACCTCCACTAACACCAATACCACCACCACCAATACCATCACCTCCACCATCACCAATACCACCATGACCACAGGTACCACCACCACCACCAATACCACCATCACCACCAACGCCACCAATACCATCACCACCAATACCACCACCACCAGCAATTCCGCCACCACCAATACCACCACCACCAATACCACCACCACCAATACCACTACCACCACCAATGCCACCACCACCAATACCATCACCACCAATACCATCACCACCACCACCACCAATACCACCACCAATACTACCACTAATACCACCAATACCACCACCTCCAATATCACCACCACCAATACCATCACCACCACCAATACCATCACCACCACCAATACCACCACCACCACCAATACCACCACCACCAATACCACCACCTCCAATACCACCACCACCAATACCACTAACACCAATATCACCACCACCTCCAATACCACCACCACCACCACCAATACAAACACTAATACCACCAATACCACCCCCAATATCACCACCACCAATACCATCACCACCACCAATACCACCGCCACCACCAATACCACTACCACCAATACCACCACCACCACCACCAATACCAATACCACCGCCAATACCAATACGACCACCACCAATACCACCAACACCAATACAACTAATACCACCATCACCACCAATACCACTACAACCAATACCAATACCCCACCACCATTACCACCACCACCAATACCACCACCACCAATACCACCACTACCAATACCACCACCACCAATACCAATACCACCACCACCAATACCACCACCACCAATACTACCACCACCAATACCACTACCACCACCAATACCACCTCCACCACCACCAATACAAATACCACTGCCAATACCACCACCACCACCAATACCACCATCAATACCACCTCCACCACCACCACCACCACCACCACCAATACCACCACCAATACCACCACCACCAATACCACCATCAATACCACCACCACCAATACCACCATCAATACCACCACCGTTACCACCACCAACACCAATACCACCAATACCAATACCACCACCACCGATACCACCACCACCAATACCACCACCAATACCACCACCACCAATGCCAATACCACCAATACCACCACCACAAATACCACCACCACTGATACCTCCACCACCAATACCACCACCACCACCACCAATACCACCACCAATACCACCACCACCAATACCACCATCACCGCCACCAATACCACCACTAATACCACTACCACCACAAATATCACCACCACCAATACCATCATCACCACCAATACCACCATCACCACCAATAACACCACCGTCAATACCACCACCACCAATACCACCACCACCAATACCACCACCACCACCAATACCACCACCACCAATACCACCACCGCCAATACCACCGCCGATACCAATACCACCTGCACCAATACCACCACCGCCAATACCACGAATACCAATACCACCACCACCACCAATACCACTGCCAATACCAATACCACCACCAATACCACCACCACCAAAACCACCACCAATACCACCACCAATTCCAATACCACCAATAGCACCACCACCAATACCACCACCAATACCACCACCAATTCCAATACCACCAATACCACCACCACCACCAATACCACCAAAACCAATACCACCACCACCAATACCACCACCTCCAATACCATTACCACCAATACCACCGCCACCAATACCACCACCACCAATACCACCACCAAAAATACCAGCAATATCACCAATACTACCACCACCATACCACCACCACCAATACCAATACAGCCACCACCAATACCACCACCAATTCCACCACCACCAATACCACCACCACCAATACCACCAATACCACCACCGCCATTACCAGTACCACCACCACCAATACCAATACCACCACCAATACCAATACCACCACCAATACCACCACCACCAATACCACCAATGCCACTACCATCACCACCAATACCACCATCACCAAAACCAATACGATCACCAATACCACCACCACCAACACCACCACCAATACCACCACCAACACCACCACCAATGCCAATACCACCACCACCAACACCACCACCTCAGCGCCTCTTGCTCACTAGTAATAGCAGGGGCACTGTACGAGGCCGGAGCTGCAGCCGAGACCATCCCTCCCTCCCTCAATGCCTGCCATAAAGCACAGCCCGCCCTGCACCAGGAGGTGAAGCCAGGGTCCTACTACAGCTGGAGTCTTTTTTATTAGGCCAAAGATAGCAATGACATTACACAATGCCACAATGCACACTCAAATCACGGAGAGGGCAGGAAATAGCCCCCCTCCCACTCTTTCTCCTGAGCCACGACAGTGTAATCACAGACCAAAAGGTGTTGGAGCGCTTTGTTAGTGTTTATAGCTCAGATCATATGTAACTCTCACTTCACACTTTGTGTCTGTGTAATTTACAACACTTACATATCTTCTTCACGGCACCGTTTATCACTACTTTGAAGACGTTGTAGGCTGGTATCTTCCTCTGATATTTACATTCTAACAAGCGGTTGAGAAGGCCCTTTATTGCAATGCAATAGGTCTCGAATTAACAAGAGTTTAAGCTATTAGTATTGTAAATGACAATGCCTTTTATTTATGTTTTAAAACCCAAAACATAAATAAAAGGCATTGTCATTTACAATGCCAATAGCTCAAACTCGCATGAATGCGAGACCTATTGCATTGCAAATGCTTGTTTTATTGTGATAGAAATCCTTCAGCAGGGCACGGTAAAAAATTGTGTTTCTGTTGAATGCCACTCAGCATCAGATAGATTGATTTTAGATTTCAGATAAAACCTTGAGTTTTGACACCAATTTATCTGAGTGAGTGAAACTTGAAGACAGTAGTCACTAAAGTCTTTTCAATGCTGGGGACACTTTGCCACCTTTCACCACCCTTGGTGTCTATGTTCAGACTTAGTTAATTTTGTGGGGCTCCAAGTCCTTCAATGGGGCTCTTTCCAACACCACCTGCAACTTGATTTCCAAAAATGTGTAGGGAACTCATTGGATGACCACATGCCACAGTCCCAGTTTTGGATAACATGTCTTCCAAGTCCATTAACGTTCTGAATTTCAGGTGGCAGGGTTCTGTAGCTATAGTAGGAACTCTAGCTCATGTAAATGGAAGGCCTTGAGCCTAGCCCTACTATGATCTCACACTGGGCCCTTCTCAACTTTTAAGTGCATCTTCTAACTTAAAGTAAACCTATTACAGAAAGCCCTACTGCAGGTGTGTTCCAAGAAAACATAAGGTTGTTTCAGTTGTTGGATCATTACCAGCCTGCATATGAACTTGCCTATAAAATAGGGCACCTCCACTGTCCCACCAGTGAAGAACCTACTCATAATGGTCACGTTCCCCTGCCATCTTCCTTGGAGGGATTAGCCAGACTGGCTGGGAACAGGCAAGCTTCAAAAGGGAGGCCTGCACTCTATCTCTGCTTTCACTTAAACAATAAACCTCCTGAGTCTCTGTGTGTACTTTGTGAAGCCATTTGGTATCATCTTCTCTTTCCACCCCTCAGATTCCTCACCTTCAGGTAAGGGTACCTTGATGTTCCTACATCAACATTCTCTGTCCCCTGTAGCAGAATATCTGCCCCTGGATGCGCTTTGTTCATGAGGTTGGGTACACCTAATCCAGGTCAGCTGGACTGGAGAAATGCAATTACATTAATTCACTATGGAAGGGGAAAGCTTAGCAGGACCAGTTTAAGGGCGCACAGAGATAAAAACTATTCTAAACAAAGGAGTAGCCAGAAAATTAAAATAACCCCACTTCAAACCAAAGCTCTCATGGCACCAAGCAAATGATGCAAGTTGTCACGACCCTCCCCAGAACAGCTCTCGTGTCTCTTCCATCCAAGTGTCTATCCATTCATCCTTCCACCCACCTGCTGGTATCCATAATTTCATCTTTACATTCTCTCATCCATTCATTCTTTCATCCATCATTCAGTATTTCACCATTTCATCCATCCGCCCATTCATCCATCCATCTCCAAACCTATCCATAAAATCCATCCTACAAATCCATCCATCCCTTCACTCATCTATCTCTCCATCCACCTTTTCACTCATCCATCCATCCTTTCAGTCATTCATCCATCCATCGTTTTGCTCATCCATCCATCCACCATTTCACTCAATCCATCCACCCTTTCACCCTGTCCATCCATCCACCCTACCTTTCATTTATCAACCATCGATCCTTTTACTCATTCATCCACCCTTCCACACATTCATCTGCTCATCCATCCATCCATTTACCCTTTCACTTATCCATCCTTTTACTCATCCATCCATGTTTCACTCATCTGTCCATCCATTTCCCCTCTTCATTCATCCATCCATTCTTTCACTCATTCATCCCCCCTTTGATCCATCCATCCACCCTCCCTTTCACTCATCCATCTATTCTTTCACTCATCCATCCAGCCATCCTTTTATCCATCCATCCTTCCACACTCCCTTTGACTCAGGGAAACAGCCTTTAGATCGCATGCTTTACATCGCATGCTATTACAACGCGGTTGTTACAACGACCACGTTGTTAAAACGCGAACCATTACATCGCAAGTCATTACAATGATTTGCTGTAGGGGGCAGAAGGTGTTGGATTTACAATCCAACACCTTCCTGCTGTTGCACAAACTGGAGTAGGAATAGTAAATTATACTATTCCTAGGTCCAACGCGCCCCCTACATCAAGTCGTTGAAATGACTTGCGATGTAATGGTTTGCGTTGTTACAACGCGGTCGTTGCAACGACTGCATTGTAATAGCATGCGATGTAAAGCATGCATAGTAAACATATATATTCTTTGACTCATCCATCCATTCTTTCACTCATCCATCCTTTCTCTCATCCATCCATCCTTTCCCTCATCCATCCATCCTTTCTCTCATCATCCACCCTTTCACTCCTCAAACCATCCACTCTTTCATCCATCCATCCACCCCCTTCACTCATCCATCTATTCTTTCACTCATCCATCCATCCACCCTCCGTTTCACTCATCCATCAATTATTTTGCTCATCCATCCACCCTTTTATCCACCCATCCACCCACCCTTAGACTCATCCATCCATTCTTCCACTCATCATCCACCCATCTACCCACCCTTTCACTCATCCATCCATTCACCCTTCATCCTTCCATCCACCCTTTCACTCATCCTTCCATTCTTTTACTCAGCTATCTATTTATCCATCCACCCTTTCATCCATCCACTCTCCCTTTCACTCATCCACCCATTCTTTCACTCATCCATCCTTACATCCATCCTTTCACTCACTCACCCTTGTCTGCCGAGTTGCAGACAGAAGAGGCCCATCAAGAACTTCACCCCTGTTGTAGCTACTAAATTTGAGGGCTCATGATACCACAGCATCCATCCTTTCACTCATCCAACCATTCTTTTGCTCATCCATCTAGCCACCCTTTCACTCCGTTCATTCATCAACCCTTTCACTCCACCCATCCATCCATCCACCCTTTCACTCAGCCATCTATACTTTCACTCACGCATGCATCAATACTTTCTCTCATGATCCATCCACCCATTCACTCATTCATCCATCCATCTACCCACCTTCCCTTTCATTCATCCATCCATTCTTTCACTTGTCTACCATCCACCCTTTTATCCAACCTCCCTCGTGTTCATTCATTTCATTCATCCATCCATTCCTTCACTTATCCTTATTTACATCCATCCTTTCACTCATTCAGCCACCCATCTACTCATCCACTATTTCATTCACCCGTCCATCCACACTTTCACCCAACCATCCATCCATTCACTCACTCATTTCACGTTATTTATAAGCTTTTGTCTGCCGAATTGCAGACAGAAGAGGCCCCTGCTGTAGCTGCTAAATGGGGGGAGGGGGTCACAACACCCCTGATTCTAAAAGTCCTTTCTACCGACTTCCCTTACTCTTTACTCTGCCCATAAAAATGATGGAGCCTAGCACATGACGATGACATGTTGACCACCAACCTCCATGCACCATCTTTACTTGTCAGTTCCCAAATGTGACATATATTGGCACAGATCAATGATTGAGAGAGATTGTCAGTTTCAAACATAACCAGATTAGGATGGTTCTCCATGGCATAACCCATTTACATTCGATATTCTGGCTTTACTGTTCTAGGTGATCTTAACCTGCAGATGGAGGACGCGACTTGTAAAGCGACTTGTAAAGCAGCATGCTGATTGACAGAAGCACTGTCAGATTTAAATCTCTTTTCAAAAGTGTCCGGACCTACCCAAAAGCGGGGCCACACTCTGGACACTATTTTTACCGATTGTCCATATTGTGTTTAGGTAGCACAGACCCTCTCATCTGACCATTATTTGGTGCCTTTTTCCTTCCCGGGCCCTGGTTTTTTACCACAGTCCTACAGATCAGCGATTTTATTGCGAGTTTGGGATTAAAATATCAGATTAAAAATTAATAGATGCCCTCGACCTTTCAACCATCAATAACTACGTACTCCAGGCTATAGACAAAATTGCTAAATGGAAAAAGGGTTCTCCAATGAGAGTGAAACCTTCCGCTGCATGGATGTCCCCCGATTTAATAGCAGTTAAACTCCACTGTAAACAATGGGAAAGGAAATGGAATAAACTATTTGATACAGAGGCGAGGAACCTTTAAAAAGCTTCAGTAAAAGAATTCTGAATGCGTGATCCAAAGCCTTTTCTACGCAAATAGCTAATGCAGGCAGTACCTCAATGGAAATTTTTTACATTGTCCATTCTTTCTTGTTTCCTGCAGCTTGCCAATAAAAAATTGCCATCTCCCAATCTTTATGTAATAGCCTATTGCTCTATTTCTATGAGGAGGTAGAGAATATTTACTTTAACTTTAACAACTTGATGGTTTCTATTGTAGCCAGTGACCTACAAGAAATCAGTAGCTGCGGAGGCCAAGGCAAAATGCCTTTGAAAGTATTTCCTTGGTGGAATCTGAGCAGGCTATCCTTTTTTTGTGTAGCAATTATTTTTATTGGCATAAATTAAGTACTGGAAAATAAAAGCAAATACAGCAACATGTTCAGCATGGACCCATATTGAGATACAAATGTTGATTGCGATACATGCACCAATAACAAACAATACTAATATATAAGAAAGGGAGAAAAAAGAAAGAGAGGGATGAGAAAATAAGCTATAGAAAGAGGAAAGTAAAGAGAAGAAGGGACTGAGAATTCTATCCTTGTTGGAAAGTGGGATATTGGTAGGGGCAAATGTGGGTCTGCCACTGGCAATAAGGCCACTAACACATGATAGGACTCAGCATAGGTCTTAGAAAAGTATTCCTATGCTCAACCCTTGGTAACGTGGCTGCGAGCAGACAGGCTTAACTTCAAAGACAGGTATGTAAAGCATTTAAAAACACAATTTCAGTAAATAATTAAGACACAACACAAAATAAAAATCCAACACCAATTTATAAAAATAGGTAATATTTTTATCTTTTAAATGACACCAAAACGAAAACAATCCACTGTAGGGAACCAGAGATATGAATTTTTAAAGATTAGTCACTTTCTAGTGCTTAGAAACCAACAGCGCCCTTTTTAGTCATTTCGTTTTCTCTGACAGGGACACCTTTAGAAATTGTTCTGGAGAATCTCACCAAATGTGTTGTGCGCCTTCTCCAGCAGGCGGGGTCCAGTTAGAACTCCTTCCTGAAGTTCTGCTTGCGGGTCCCAAAGTATCCAACACACAATCCAAGGTTCTGGAATCTCCAAGAGGGTCTTTGAAAGTGTGAAACTTCAATTCCGCAATCCACTTGAACAAAACCCTTACAAATCCACTGGTACTCCAGGCTGGGAATTCTTTGTGGGGATGTCCAGGTCAATCAATCAATCAATCAATGAATTTGTAGAGCGCACTACTTACCCGCGAGGGTCTCAAGGCGCTGGGGAGAGGGAAGGGGGGGGGATGCTGCTACTGGTCGAACAGCCAGGTCTTGAGTAGCCTCCTGAAGGTCAGTAGGTCTTGGGTCTTTCGTAGGCTTAGTGGAAGGGTGTTCCAGGTCTTGGCGGCGAGGTGTGAGAAGGATCTGCCGCCGGTGGTTGTTCTTCGAATGCGGGGGACGGTGGCGAGGGAGAGGTCGGCGGAGCAGAGCTGGCGGTTGGGGACGTAGAAGAAGAGTCGTCTGTTGAGGTAGGCTGGGCCAGTTTTGTGGAGTGCCTTGTGTGCGTGGATGAGGAGTTTGAAGGTGATCCTCCTGTCGACGGGGAGCCAGTGCAGGTTCCTCAAGTGGGGGGTGATGTGGCTGTGGCGTGGTACGTCGAGGATCAGTCGTCCGGAGGCGTTTTGTATGCGTTGCAGTCGCTTGATGAGCTTGGCCGGGGCTCCCGCGTAGAGGGCGTTCCCATAGTCCAGTCTGCTACTGACGAGGGCCTGGGTGACTGTTCTTCTTGTGTCTGTCGGGATCCACCTGTAGATCTTGCGAAGCATGCGGAGGGTGTTGAAGCAGGAGGAGGAGACTGCGTTGACTTGCTTGGCCATGGAGAGCGTTGAGTCGAGGATGACTCCCAGGTTGCGTGCGTGGTCTGTGGGTGTCGGGGCTGCTCCCAGCATCGTTGGCCACCAGGAGTCGTCCCAGGCTGAGGGGTTGGAGCCGAGGATGAGGACCTCCATTTTGTCCGTGTTCAGCTTTAGTCGGCTGATCTTCATCCAATCGGCGACGGCCTTCATTCCTTCATGGAGTTTGGCTTTGGCGGCGAGGGGGTCCTTGGTGAGGGAGAGGATCAGTTGAGTGTCGTCGGCGTAGGAGATAATGTTGAGGTCGTGTTGTCTGGCGATGCGTGCGAGCGGGGCCATGTAGATGTTGAACAGTGTTGGGCTGAGGGACGATCCCTGGGGTACGCCGCAGATGATCTCGGAGGCTTCGGATCGGAAAGGTGGTAGGCGGACTCTCTGGGTTCTGCCGTCGAGGAAGGAGGTGGTCCATTCCAGGGCCTTGTCTCTGATCCCTGCGTTGTGGAGGCGTGCGCGTAGAGTGCGGTGGCAGACAGTGTCGAAGGCGGCGGAGAGGTCCAGCAGGATGAGGGCTGCGGTCTCACCATTGTCCAGCAGGATCCTGATGTCGTCGGTGGCGGCGATGAGGGCAGTCTCAGTGCTGTGGTTGCTGCGGAACCCTGATTGGGATGGGTCCAGGATGCTGTTTTCTTCGAGGTATCGGGTTAGCTGTTTGTTGACGATCTTCTCGATGACCTTGGCTGGGAACGGAAGCAGAGAGATGGGCCGGAAGTTCTTGAGCTCTCGGGTCCGCCTTGGGTTTTTTGAGTAGGGCGTTGATCTCTGCGTGTTTCCAGCTCTCTGGGAAGGTCGCGGTCTCGAAGGAGAGGTTGATGATGTTGCACAGGTGGGGTGCGATGGAGCTGCTGGCTTTGTTGAAGATGTGGTGCGGGAAAGGGTCTGACGGGGAGCCGGAGTGTATTGTGCTCATGGTCTTGATGGTGTCCTCGATGTTCACGCTGGCCCAGGCTGGCAGGGGGTCGTGGTCGATGGTGTGTGGCGGGTCTGGTGTATCGATCTTAGTTGGGGTTGTCTGGGTGTTGAAGCTGTCGTGGATGTCGGCGATCTTGCGGTGAAAGAAGGTGGCGAGGGAATCGCACAGGGGTTGCGACTGCGGGATGTCGTTGGTGTTGGAGCTGGGATTGGAGAGTTCCTTCACGATGTGGAAAAGCTCCTTGCTGTTGTGTGCGTTGTTGTCGAGGCGGTCTTTGAAGGAGATTCTCTTGGCGGACCTGATGAGGTGGTGGTGGTTACGGATGGCGTCTTTGTGGGCTGTGTGGCTGTCCGGTGTCTTATCGCTGTGCCATTTCTTCTCTAGTTTCCGGCAGGTACGCTTGAAAGCTAGGAGTTCCGAGGTGAACCAGCTGGCTCTTTTGGTGGTGTCGCTGTAGGTGAGCTTTTTCAGCGGGGCGAGGGTGTTGGCACAGTCGTCCATCCATCGTCTGAGGTTGCAGGCAGCGTCGTCGGTGTTGGATGGGTCGGAGGGAGGGCTGAGAGCGAGGGTTGCCCGGAGTTGGTCTTCGGTGACTTTGCTCCAGCAGCGGCGTGGGATCTGTTGGGTGCGGTGGTGTGTGGTGGGTTTCTGGAAGGTGAAATGGATGCAGCGGTGGTCGGTCCAGAGGAGTTCCGTGGTGTGGCTGAAGGAGACGTGGGAGCTTGAGGAGAAGATGGGGTCAAGCGTGTGGCCGGCGCAGTGGGTCGGTGTTGTGACGAGCTGGCTCAGGCCGAGGTTGGCGAGGCTGTCGATCAGGGTGGTGGAGTTGCTGTCGTTGTTGTTCTCCAGGTGAAAGTTCAGGTCTCCGAGGAGGATGTAGTCGGTAGAGGTCAGGGCGTGCGTGCTGATGAAGTCGGCGATGGAGTCGCTGAACTGGGGTCGGGGCCCAGGGGGTCTGTAGACAAGGGTGCCTCTAAGGGTGGTGTTGGGGTCCGTGTGGATCTGGAAGTGCATGTGTTCGGCGGTGCTGAGAGTGTCGTCGGTGCTGGTCGAGACCCTGATGGTGTTCTTGTGGACGATGGCGATTCCTCCTCCTACTGCGTTGATGCGGTCTCTGCGGGTGATCTTATAGCCGTCTGGGATGGCTATGGCGATGTCGGGGGCGGAGGAGTCGTTCATCCAGGTCTCTGTCAGGAAGGCGACGTCTGGTGATGATGTGTCGAGCAGGTCCCAGAGCTCGACGGCGTGTTTGCGTGCGGAGCGGGTGTTCAGTAGGATGCACCGGAGGTGGTTGAGGTCCTTCTTGGCGGGCGCCTCGGTGGCTCTGAGGCTGGTGTAGCTGCAGTTCCGGCAGGTGAAGGGACCATGGGTGCGTTTCGGGGCGGCCTTGAAGCAGTTGTGCGTCCGTCCGGGGTTGAGAGCGTGGAGTGTGGTGGCATCGTATCGGCGTCGGTCCTCGAGGCTGGAGCGGGGGCGCGCGGTTCAGGGGTTCTGGCGCTGGGCGCGGTCCAGTCGCGGACGGGCGCAGACGGGCTTGCCTTAGGCGCGCCTTCGGCGCGCCAGCGGCGCCGCCGCAGAGCGGGCGCCATATATGGGGAGGTGGGAGGGAGGAGCAGCTGGGAGGCGGGAGGCAGGGGCAGCAAATGGGCAGTCAGGGGGGCGGGGCCACAGGGGACGCAGCGGCGGGAATGGAGAGAGGCAGCGGGGGCACAGAAGGCAAAATGGAGAGAAAACAAGCAGAGAAATACGGGCACAGTACAATGGGGCAGCGGGGTGCACAGAAGGAAAAAATGGAGAGAAAACAAGCAGAGAAATACGGGCACAGTACAATGGGGCAGCGGGGTGCACAGAAGGAAAAAATGGAGAGAAAACAAGCAGAGAAATACGGGCACAGTACAATGGGGCAGCGGGGGGCACAGAAGGAAAAAATGGAGAGAAAACAAGCAGAGAAATACGGGCACAGTACAATGGGGAAGCGGGGGGCACAGAAGAAAAATGGAGAGAAACAAGCAGAGAAATACGGGCACAGTACAAAGGGGCAGCGGGGGGCACAGAAGGAAAAATGGAGAGAAAACAAGCAGAGAAATACGGGCACAGTACAATGGGGCAGCGAGGGGCACAGAAGGCAAAATGGAGAGAAAACAAGCAGAGAAATACGGGCACAGTACAATGGGGCAGCGGGGGCACAGAAGAAAAATGGAGAGACAACAAGCAGAGAAATACGGGCACAGTACAATGGGGCAGCGAGGGGCACAGAAGGAAAAATGGAGAGAAAACAAGCAGAGAAATACGGGCACAGTACAATGGGGCAGCGGGGGGCACAGAAGAAAAATGGAGAGACAACAAGCAGAGAAATACGGGCACAGTACAATGGGGCAGCGGGGGCACAGAAGGAAAAAAGAGAGACAAAAGCAAAGAAATACGGGCACCGAGGCCACAAGCGGAGGGGCGAGCTTACCAGCAGCGGGCGGACAACACAGGCGGAGCTGTGTGGTGGGGGAGCGACCTACCTGGCAAAGTCAAGGGTCGCTCTCCTCACCGCGCAGCGGCCGCCATATATGGGGAGGTGGGAGGGAGGAGCAGCTGGGAGGCGGGAGGCAGGGGCAGCGAATGGGCAGTCAGGGGGGCGGGCCGCAGGGGACGCAGCGGCGGGAATGGAGAGAGGCAGCGGGGGCACAGAAGGCAAAATGGAGAGAAGACAAGCAGAGAAATACGGGCACAGTACAATGGGGCAGCGGGGGGCACAGAAGGAAAAAATGGAGAGAAAACAAGCAGAGAAATACGGGCACAGTACAATGGGGCAGCGGGGGGCACAGAAGGAAAAAATTGAGAGAAAACAAGCAGAGAAATACGGGCACAGTACAATGGGGCAGCGGGGGCACAGAAGAAAAATGGAGAGAAACAAGCAGAGAAATACGGGCACAGTACAAAGGGGCAGCGGGGGGCACCGAAGGAAAAAATGGAGAGAAAACAAGCAGAGAAATACGGGCACAGTACAATGGGGCAGCGAGGGGCACAGAAGGCAAAATGGAGAGAAAACAAGCAGAGAAATACGGGCACAGTACAATGGGGCAGCGGGGGGCACAGAAGAAAAATGGAGAGACAACAAGCAGAGAAATACGGGCACAGTACAATGGGGCAGCGAGGGGCACAGAAGGAAAAATGGAGAGAAAACAAGCAGAGAAATACGGGCACAGTACAATGGGGCAGCGGGGGGCACAGAAGGAAAAAATGGAGAGAAAACAAGCAGAGAAATACGGGCACAGTACAATGGGGCAGCGGGGGGCACAGAAGGAAAAAATGGAGAGAAAACAAGCAGAGAAATACGGGCACAGTACAATGGGGCAGCGGGGGGCACAGAAGGAAAAAATGGAGAGAAAACAAGCAGAGAAATACGGGCACAGTACAATGGGGCAGCGGGGGGCACAGAAGAAAAATGGAGAGAAACAAGCAGAGAAATACGGGCACAGTACAAAGGGGCAGCGGGGGGCACAGAAGGAAAAAATGGAGAGAAAACAAGCAGAGAAATACGGGCACAGTACAATGGGGCAGCGAGGGGCACAGAAGGCAAAATGGAGAGAAAACAAGCAGAGAAATACGGGCACAGTACAATGGGGCAGCGGGGGACACAGAAGAAAAATGGAGAGACAACAAGCAGAGAAATACGGGCACAGTACAATGGGGCAGCGAGGGGCACAGAAGGAAAAATGGAGAGAAAACAAGCAGAGAAATACGGGCACAGTACAATGGGGCAGCGGGGGGCACAGAAGAAAAATGGAGAGACAACAAGCAGAGAAATACGGGCACAGTACAATGGGGCAGCGGGGGCACAGAAGGAAAAAGGAGAGACAAAAGCAAAGAAATACGGGCACCGAGGCCACAAGCGGAAGGGCGAGCTTACCAGCAGCAGCAGCGGGCGGACAACACAGGCGGAGCTGTGTGGTGGGGGAGCGACCTACCTGGCAAGGTCAAGGGTCGCTCAGGTGAGCTCTGTTAACCTGTAGCTTGCAGGGAGTCCACTCTTTAGTCCTTTTGCAGCAAGGTAATCCACAGGGCTGTAGTTTCAGTTGGTGCAGTCTTCAGAGGTCAGGCCTTAGAAATCTTTGCACAGCAAAACGTCTCAGCAGGGCACTTCTTGCTTCAGTAAGTTTCAAGCAGCAGATCTGGAGGGCTCTGCCCCTCTCAGATACTTATTTAAAATTCTCTGGGTCAAGCACCAGGTCACTTCTGACCAATGAGAGCAGGGTAACTCCTCATAGTTATGACCACATCCTGTAGAGTGTGGCATTATTTTGTCCCAGAGTGCACCAATCTTCCAAATCCATAATGGCTGATTTTCCAGCAAGGAGGTAAGAGCTGGCTAAACACACCCCGTGGGATGGCTTACCTCCATGGACTCTCCCCCTACCATCTGCACATACCTTCCTTAAGCCTAGCCCTGACTCTGGGTCAAGAGTGTCAGAGTGAAACTGAAACCCAGGCCTCCCCTCTGCCCTTGAAGAGCATGGTTTACGACTCCACCCCCTGGCCTGGCATTCCTATAGACCAGCACACTGCCCTCCCAGCAGAGTGGTTAACCCCAGGGGTTCTTTATCACCTCTTCAAGGCAGCCTGGCTAATCCACATAACTCTGACCAATCAGGGCAGACCACTGGAAGGCTGAATTTGGACTTACAAACAAGAAAGTCTTATAACTTCTTGTATGTACACTTTAGGAGAAATTCAACAATATAATATTGTTGGATTTACTACTACCATTCTGGGAAGTCTTTGAATGGTCCGGCTAGTCCTCTCCTATCAATATTTATTAATCAATAACTTCCTACCATGTTAACCTATGGGCCATGGGGTTTGCAATGGGGAAAATGACTTGGGCCAGTTTTCTAGCACCAGGGCTTATAAAAACATATTTTATAAGTATTTCCCTAATTTCTACAGGACCCCCACCCCCTGTGCAACTAGGGAGACTTTAGGGGTTCTGAATCTGCAGAAATATTGCTGATCCTCCTTACCCAGTGCTCCTAGCATCAAAGTCGAATTTGAGCAGCACTTTAACACAATGTGGGGAGGAAATGTGAAATTTCACTTTACCCAGGCATATAAAAACTCATTTTATTAGGGTGTACCTTATAGATAACTGACCCCCACCCCTGGGATACCTAGGGAGACCCTGGTGGTCCCTAATATGCAAAAACATTGTAGGTTTTCCATTTTTAAGTGCCCCTACCACCAAAGTCGAGTTTGGGCACAATTTACTGTTTAAAAGCAGTCCTGGCACCCAGTGCTGCTTTTAAACTGACCTCAGGCTTCAGCAAAAAGCTGCTGGCCTCTAAACTGCCATGCCTCAGGGTACTGGGGACTTCTAGGTAGTTTCAATCCCCTGCCCTATTATATACTAGGGGCCTATGGGGTAGGTCATGCCAATTACAGGGGTAGCCCACCATACCATAGTGTACCCTAGTGTATGTTGGGTGTTTTAACGGTATTCTAATGTGTTCCTTTCAGCTTGGCACTGGCCCTGGGCCTGGTTAGACAGAGCCCAGGGTCAGTCAGAGTCAGTTACCACCAGTTCCAGTCAGCAAAAGGTTAGGGGGTGCCCAGGGCACAGGATGACTTTGCAACATAGCCCCCCACCCCAAACGAAAGGTGATGGGTTACTAACCTACACCCTGGTAGTCCTCATCGGCTAAGTGGAAAAACCTGGAAAGTCCATCTGCATTGGCATGGGCAACCCCAGGTCTGTGTTCCACTGTAAAGTCCATTCCCTGTAGGGAAATGGACCACCTTAACAGCTTGGGATTCTCCCCTCTCATCTGCATGAGCCACCTGAGAGTCCTGTGGTCAGTTTGAACACGAAAGTGAGTCCCAAACAAATATGGTCTCAACTTTTTCAAGGACCACACCACAGCAAAAGCTTCTCTCTCAATGGCACTCCACCTCTGCTCTCTGGGAAGAAGCCTCCTGCTAATAAAGGCAACTGGCTAATCAAGGCCCCCTTCCTTCAGCTGTGACAACACTGCCCCAATCCCTTGCTCTGAAGCATCTGTCTGAACTACATTATTTTGTATAGCCAGGGGCCAGTAACACTGGTGCGGAACACATAGCAGCTTTCAGAGTGTCAAAAGCCTTCTGACACTCTGGGGTCCAAATCACCTTCTTAGGCCTCTTTTTAGAAGTCAGTGCTGTTAGGGGCCCCACAATGGTCCCATAATTTTGAACAAACCTTCTATAGTACCCTGCCAGTCCAAGGAATGCCCTGACCTGAGTCTGGGTAACAGGTGCTGTCCAATCCAAAATAGTTTGGATTTTAGCTTGGAGAGGCTGTACATGGCCCCCACCTACCAGGTGGCCCAGGTACACCACAGAACTCTGCCCTATTTGGCACTTGCTTGCCTTAATAGTCAGGCCTGCCTGCTGCATGGCCTGAAGCACTTCCCTTAGGTGGCTTAAGTGATCCCCCCAGGTAGAACTGTATACAGCTATATCATCCAGGTAAGCTGCACTGAACTGTTCCAACCCAGACAAGACCCTGTTCACCAACCTTTGGAAGGTGGCAGGTGCATTCTTTAATCCAAAGGGCATTACCTTGAACTGATAATGTCCTCTGGTGTGGAGAATGCTGACCTCTCCTTTGCTCCATCAGTGAGGGCAATCTGCCAGTAACCTGAAGTCAAATCAAAAGTACTCAGGTACTTAGCAGCCCCTAACCTATCAATAGGTATAGGGTGAGCGTCAGTCTTTGTGACTGCATTCAATCCTCTGTAGTCCACACAGAACCTTAACTCCTTGGGTCCCCCCTGAGGATTAGGTTTAGGTACCAGCACCACTGGACTGGCCCATGGACTCTCAGACGGTTCAATTACCCCCAGTTCCAGCATCTTAGCAACCTCAGCTTTAATGCTGGCTCTGACATGGTCAGACAACCTGTACAGTTTATTTTTGACAGGTAGGCTGTCACCAGTGTCAATGTGGTGCACACACCACTCAGTGATGCCTGGGGTCAAAGAGAACAGGCCAGCAAACTGCTCCAGCACCTGCTTACAGTCTCTGTGCTGCTGGTCTGTCAACTTGGGAGAGAGCACAACTCCCTCCACTGACCCATCTTTCACATTAGTGGAGAGGAGGTCGGGCACAGGCTCAGTTTCCTCCTCCACACCCTCATCAGTGAGCAGTAACATGGTCATGTCTGCCCTGTCATGGTGGGGTTTCAATCTATTCACATGCAGGACCCTATGAGGGTTCCTGGGGGTGCCAAGGTCAACCAAATAGGTAACCTCACCCTTCTTTTCTAAGATTGGATAGGGCCCACTCCACTTGTCATGGAGGGCCCTGGGAGCTATAGGCTCCAACACCCACACCAATTGTCCTGGAGTATACTCAGGCATGGTAGCCTTTTGATCATACCAGTGCTTCATGAGCTCCTGGCTGGCCTCCAGTTTCCTGTTTGCCTTGTACATGTACTCTGCCATTCTAGATCTCAGGCCTAGCACATAATCAAGCACATTGTCCTTTGCTTCTTTAAGAGGCTTCTCTAAAGACTCTCTTAGCAGGCTCAATGTCCCCCTCACAGGGTGTCCAAACACCAACTCAAAGGGACTGAAACCAACCCCTTTCTGTGGCACCTCCCTGTAGGCAAACAGTAAGCATGGGAGGAGAACATCCCATTTCCTCCTGAGTTTCTCTGACAACCCATTTATCATGGCCTTCAGGGTTTTGTTGAATCTCTCAACAAGACCATTTGCTTGTGGGTGATAGGGGGTGGTGAACTTGTAGTTGACACCACACTCATCCCACATAGCAGTCAGATAGCTGGACAGGAAGTTCGTGCCCCTATCTGACACCACCTCTTTTGGAAACCCCACTCTGGTGAACACACCAAGCAGTGCTCTAGCCACCGCAGGAGCATCAATGGTTCTCAGAGGTATGGCTTCAGGGTATCTAGTGGCATGGTCAACTACCACTAAGATATACCTATTCCCTGATGCAGTAGGTGGGTCCAGGGGACTAACAATGTTGGCAAGGCAGGGGGCAAGACAAAGCCTCCCCTAATACCACTGCCAGTGGTTGGGGTTCCTTTTGAAAGGGTGGGGATGGACATTGTTGGTCCCCTGGACCCACCTACTGCATCAGGGCTGCAAAACTCCTTTACCTTTTCAGACATATGGGGCCAGTAGAAATGGTTCACCAACCGGTTCCATGTCTTTGTCTGTCCCAAATGTCCTGCCAAGGGGATATCATGACCCAAAGTCAGGATGAACTCTCTGTACTTCTGGGGCACCACCAACCTCCTGGCGGCCCCCTCCTTGAGGTTTCTGGCCTCAGTATAAAGCAGTCCATCTTCCCAGTAGAGTCTGTGAAACCCACTGTCATCCCCTTCCTCTTGCTTAGAAGCAATCCGCCTCAAGCTCTCAAGGGTGGGACAGTCATGCTGTCCCTTACTGAACTCCTCTCTGGCGGGTCCACCTGCTCCTGTCAGTTCTGCCAAATCTGACAGCTCTGGCAGGGATGGAGTCCCTCCCTCAGAGGCCAGATCCTCCCCATCAGGGTTAGATTCTTCCTGCACCTCTGGAGTTCCCTGGGCTGGCTCACCAGGCCCAGTGCCCTTGTCCTTGGATGCTTGGCCCTTTGTTCCAGGGTCCAAGTGTCCAGCCCCTCCCTTCTGGCTAGTCTGTGACCTAGCCACAGCACATACCCACTCAGGGAGCTCCAATATTTTCATATGGAGTCCTCTCTCCACCTCTGACCACACAGAGGCTTCAAGATCATTGCCCAGTAAACACTGGACTGGGAGCACCTTTGACACAGCTACCTTCAAAAGGCCTGTCACACCTCCCCATTCCAAATCCACCACAGCCATAGGATGGAGTTTGGTGGTGCTGTCTGCATAAGTCACCTGGTGAAACTCACCAGGTAACAAACTCTCTGGGGGCACCAGCTCATCCAGGACCATAGTTACACTAGCCCCAGTGTCTCTGATAGCCTCAACCTCAGTCCCATTCACTTTAGGCCTCTGCCTGTACTTATCCATGTTTGGAGGTAAGGAAGTAAGGGTTGCAATATTCACCCCACCCAGGGACACTAAGGTTGCTTGCCCCACCTGATTACCCTTCTCTGGGGCACCACTCTCCACCCCTACACTTACACTGGCAATCCCTGTGGATGGCCCCTTAGGGGGGAGCTTCTTGGCGCAGACAGCATCTCCCTGTTTGTGCCCTGGCTGGTTACAGTCAAAGCACTTACCCACCTTTGAGGGATCAAAGAACCTACCATTCTTTCCCTGATACCCCCTCCCTTTGAATTTGGGTTGGCTCTGGCCCCCCCCTCCTTGTGCAGGTTTTTGTGGGTCTTTGGAGGACTCCTGGTTTTGACCTTCCTTTCCCTGGGCTTTTCCCTGGGGAGGGACCTGTCCTCCTTTCTTCTGGTCACCCCCTGGTGCTGAATGGAAACCCGGGTTCTCACCCACTCATCAGCTGCTTCTCCCAGCTCTCTGGGGTCTGTCAGCTTAGAGTCCACTAGATACTGGCGTAACTTCTCTTCTGCACAATGAGTCAAAATATGTTCTTTTAAAAACAAATTATACAATCCCTCATATGAGTCAACTGTGTTACCAACAATCCAGCCTTCCAGTGCCTTCACCGAAATGTCCACAAAGTCTACCCAAGACTTTGAACTCAATTTCTGGGTGCCTCTAAACTTCACCCTGTACTGCTCTGGAGTCAGACCAAATCTCTTGACTAAGCATGCCTTCATCTGCTGGTATGATTCTGCATCCTCTCCCTTCAGGGTCAGGAGCCTATCCCTCCCAGCTACTGGAATCAACTCCCACAGGAGTGCACCCCAATACCTAGAGTGGACCCTACTCATTTTAAGGGCAGTCTCAAAAGCTGCTAGCCACTTGTCAATGTCATCCCCCTCAGTGTACTTGGGTACTATACCCTTGGGAAGTTTAGGTTCAAATGCACCACCCCTGGACATCTCAAAATCTTCATCATTTTCACTGCCACCATTTCTCTTCTCCTCCCTCTCCCATCTTCTCTTAGCCAATTCGAATTTCTCCTTCTCCAAGGCAATCAACTCTAATTGAGCCTGAAGCTGTCTCTCTGCAAGGGACAGTGATGGTACCTGAGTAAGGGACCCTTCCCCACTCCCACCACCACCTTGATTCACCTGGCTAACACTAGTCACAATGGAAGAGGTCTCATCCTCACCCCTCTCTCGGGTGAGGTTGGGGGGAACATCCTCCCACCCCCCTGGGTTCCCCTCAGCTGCCCTGGCCCAGGCCTTTAGGGACTCAATCAACCCTGCCTTCCTAAGCTTCTTGGAAGCAGGCAGCCCCCTACGCCTACACTGTACCCTAAGATCAGCCATCTTAAACTGGGACAGTTTAGCCAGGTCCAGCTCCTTGGTTCCCTAGTTTTGGGTCACAACAACTAGGCACAACAGACTTAGAACAATTTTGAAAAATCAAAACAATGGATTAAAAACAGTTTAGTCCAAATTCCAAAAATCAAACTCAAAAGTTTTGTTCTAAGGCAATTTAGAGGATTTTTATCATCTTAATTCACTTTACTGAAAGGTGTACTTTTAACCACAAGTCCTCATCCACACCGCTGAGCACCAAATGTTGGAAAGTGGGTTATTGGTAGGGGCAAATGTAGGTCTGCCACTGGCAATAAGGCCACTAACACATGATAGGACTCAGCATAGGTCTTAGAAAAGTATTCCTATGCTCAACCCTTGGTAACGTGGCTGCGAGCAGACAGGCTTAACTTCAAAGACAGGTATGTAAAGCATTTAAAAACACCATTTCAGTACATAATTAAGACAACACAAAATAAAAATCCAACATCAATTTATAAAAATAGGTAATATTTTTATCTTTTAAATGACACCAAAATGAAAAAAATCCACTGTAGGGAACCAGAGATAAGAATTTTTAAAGATTAGTCACTTTCTAGTGCGTAGAAACCAACAGTGCCCCTTTTAGTCATTTCGTTTTCTCTGACAGGGACACTGTAGTATGCTGGCCCACACATCCAGATCATGGAAGTAGTCAAAGTAGGCGTAGCTGAGTTAAGTAGTAGGTTTATTAAGTAGAGTAGATATAAAGCTACAACAAGCCCCACCAGGAGCAGCCTCCTAGCTGCTCAGCCCATCTTCCAACTGACCACACACACACCAGCCACCCAAGCATTCCACTCAGACTAACATTCTACACGGAACACTCACACTGGCTGAGCAGCTAGTTACAAAGAGGTGTAAAGAAACATATATATAAACCAGAGGATACTACATTATCCTCTTCCTCTCGAAATGGAAAACAAAAGAGAAACTACAATGATGCGAGAAAACTATACACAGTAAAAATACAATAGAAGCAATAGATCCGTAAACCCAGGGATGAAGGTGAGACCACATCGCGAGAGGGAAAACAGACAAAGAAAGAAAGAAGGAAGAAAGGAATAGAAAAACACTAACACTATCCTCCTCCTTTATTAGTGAACAAATAAAAGATAAAAAGTGAAGGAATAACGCACAAAGAACAAGTGAGCATGACCTAACGTGAAGAGAAGTACCTCACGAAAGGAGACTGTGGCAAAGGGAAAAGAAAACCCTACACGCCACCCCTCATGTGAGGGACTGCGTGAATATGGGGATAACCCATAACAAATAAGTGTAGGTGTAACATGAGACAAAAACCCAAGAACACACGCAGCACGAGATGGTGCAGCACAATGTGGCGAACGCACACATAAAGTCAAGGTGAAGCACAGGGTGACTTACACACACAAGACGACGTAAGAGTACAAGGTGATGCGCGGGGCGGCTTACACACACAAGACAAAGTGAGCCACAGGACAACTACACACAAAAGAGAACGTGATGCACAGGGCAGCTTACACACGACAATGAAAGGTGAAGCGCAGGGCGGCTTACACACAGGACACAAGAGAAAGTGACGCGCGGGGCGACTTACACACAAATGACGTACAACGAAGTGATAGGACTAACACCCAACACACCCAACAGATCAAAGTGTCCAACAAACGTAGAGAGGGGATAATCACCCCATAACTCAAGTATGAGGGTTAACAGCAAAGAAGCGTGGTAAATATGACCTTGAAATGGGGCTGGCACCCATCCCAAACTTGACAAGAGAAAAACCCCTTGACACAAACTGTGAAAGAGGGAACATGGGACTAAAACCCACTCCCATCCCTAGGTAGGGATACAATATCTGAAACGAGGGGACATGGGACTGACACCCACTCCCATCCCTAGGTAGGGATACAACATCTGAAACGAGGGAATATGGGACTGAAACCCACTCCCATCCCTTATGCTGGGATACGTAACTGTAAAGAAAAGAAAATAAGTGAAATACATCACTGTAATACAGTCGTGAGGGTGAGAACACCCAGCAGTAGAAATATGATACCAGCGAAAATATGACATGCCTGAGAAAAACACACACATTTCTTAAATGAATGAAACCACAATCATTTGGTAAAAACAGTATGCCAAACACATGCATGTTGTTTAACTAAAGTCATAGGTGTGCCTGTCACCGCGAAGATAGACAGGCGAGGCGTGAAACAGTTCTCGAAGACGTGCAGGAAGGTACTCTGCAACAGAAACAATGCCAACAATACTTGTAAACAGGAACCAGAAAAATACCAATCTAGGCCACTAGATGGCAGCGTGACTCTGGTAGAGATAACTGAAAAATTGAAGCTGCGCAAAACAAAATCTCACCCCACAGTTCCATTTCGACGCTGCCCTTGAGCAAAAAAAAAATGATAAAACAATTCAAACCACACCACCTCTAAGAAGAAAAAACGAGTCGCAGTTCTTGTAATAAAATCACCGCTCCAAGAAACATGAGGCAGAAAAGTTCCCAGAAGCACAGAAGACGTCCACTGAAGGTCGAAAAGCACTGGATCTCCCATGAAGAGAATTCCGGACATGACGACGGTCGCAATGCAGAGAAATCCGCGACGATGGTGCTGAACCAAAAGAATCACTTATCTTTATTGCGCAGACAAACGTGGTTGGCAATTGAAACGAGCGTGGTTGGCAAAACAGCAAAACCTGCCAACATCAAAATGGCGGCACGTCCGATAACGTAATGCCGGGTGGCTCAAGGCATGGACGTGCTCCAAACTCAGGAAGGCATCCCCGTAGCAGAAGAGAAAAATGCGTCACAGGGGTCCGTGACAGATTGCAGGACACAGGTGAGTGGGTGCGCGCCAGTCATGCGCTTGTCACGAGCTTCCTTCAGATTTAAACATGAGGATGGCAGTTACATACCGCTGCAGAAAAGAAGTCTCAGCGTTGGTTAACAATCAAATCCCGAAAATATGAGTGACACCAGGGGCTTGAATTAAACGTGATAGAGGCCTCTTACCTCAAGACGTGTTCAAATGTGGCACAGTAGTGGTAACTCCCATTATGTCACCAGTGTTGTCAACTGCTAGAGGTTGACAAAACGGTTGGCTAAACAGCTGCCTCACGCAAAATGTCATGTAGGAAAGTTAGTAACAAAAGATGGCAAACACACCAAGCCGGTTGAATTTTGAATTAAACAAATGGTATGACACGCAGATTAGAGCCAGAAACACACTTCTTCCAGAGAGTGCAGACGTTAATGACAGCTTTCATGACTTTAGACCAGATGATGCAGTTGAAATAGACTGTAGGAACAGTAAGAACAGACCTTTGAGATGCTGTGGGAACAGTAGGCAGAGACTTGAGCTGCGTAGAAACTGGAACTGGAACTGGCACTTTTGAGTGGAGGGCGACCGGTGGGATGTCACTGGTGGGGCTGATGAGTGCCAGTAGTTGAATAAACGCACCTGTGGTTTCAGAAGTTGCTTGAGGTTGAGAGTAGGTACTCCAGACTTGAAATTGAAGGCCTCAGAGGTAGCAGACGCAGATTCTTTGCTTCAACTCATCGCCATAAAATGTGTAGTATGCTGGCCCACACATCCAGATCATGGAAGTAGTCAAAGTAGGCGTAGCTGAGTTAAGTAGTAGGTTTATTAAGTAGAGTAGATATAAAGCTACAACAAGCCCCACCAGGAGCAGCCTCCTAGCTGCCCAGCCCATCTTCCAACTGACCACACACACACCAGCCACCCAAGCATTCCACTCAGACTAACATTCTACACGGAACACTCACACTGGCTGAGCAGCTAGTTACAAAGAGGTGTAAAGAAACATATATATAAACCTGAGGATACTACAGACACCTTTAGAAATTGTTCTGGAGAATCTCACCAAATGTGTTGTGCGCCTTCTCCAGCAGGCGGGGTCCAGTTAGAACACCTTCCTGAAGTTCTGCTTGCGGGTCCCAAAGTATCCAACACACAATCCAAGGTTCTGGAATCTCCAAGATGGTCCTTGAAAGTGTGAAACTTCAATTCCGCAATCCACTTGAACAAAACCCTTACAAATCCACTGGTACTCCAGGCTGGGAATTCTTTGTGGGGATGTCCAGGTGAGCTCTGTTAACCTGTAGCTTGCAGGGAGTCCACTCTTTAGTCCTTTTGCAGCAAGGTAATCCACAGGGCTGTAGTTTCAGTTGGTGCAGTCTTCAGAGGTCAGGCCTTAGAAATCTTTGCTCAGCAAAACGTCTCAGCAGGGCACTTCTTGCTTCAGTAAGTTTCAAGCAGCAGATCTGGAGGGCTCTGCCCCTCTCAGATACTTATTCAAA
This sequence comes from Calotriton arnoldi, assembly GCA_963921515.1. Taxonomy (NCBI): domain Eukaryota; kingdom Metazoa; phylum Chordata; class Amphibia; order Caudata; family Salamandridae; genus Calotriton; species Calotriton arnoldi. Next base: position 160,785 of record CAWUFW010005839.1, read on the forward strand.
ATTCTCTAGGTCAAGCACCAGGTCACTTCTGACCAATGAGAGCAGGGTAACTCCTCATAGTTATGACCACATCCTGTAGAGTGTGGCATTATTTTGTCCCAGAGTGCACCAATCTTCCAAATCCATAATGGCTGATTTTCCAGCAAGGAGGTAAGAGCTGGCTAAACACACCCCTGGGATGGCTTATCTCCATGGACTCTCCCCCTACCATCTGCACATACCTTCCTTAAGCCTAGCCCTGACTCTGGGTCAAGAGTGTCAGAGTGAAACTGAAACCCAGGCCTCCCCTCTGCCTTTGAAGAGCATGGTTTACGACTCCACCCCTGGCCTGGCATTCCTATAGACCAGCACACTGCCCTCCCAGCAGAGTGGTTAACCCCAGGAGTTCTTTATCACCTCTTCAAGGCAGCCTGGCTAATCCACATAACTCTGACCAATCAGGGCAGACCACTGGAAGGCTGAATTTGGACTTACAAACAAGAAAGTCTTATAAACTTCTTGTATGTACACTTTAGGAGAAGTTCAACAATATAATATTGTTGGATCTACTACTACCATTCTGGGAAGTCTTTGAATGGTCCGGCTAGTCCTCTCCTATCAATATTTATTAATCAATAACTTCCTACCATGTTAACCTATGGGCCATGGGGTTTGCAATGGGAAAAATGACTTGGGCCAGTTTTCTAGCACCAGGGCTTATAAAAGCATATTTTATAAGTATTTCCCTAATTTCTACAGGACCCCCACCCCCTGTGCAACTAGGGGAGACTTTAGGGGTTCTGAATCTGCAGAAATATTGCAGATCCTCCTTACCCAGTGCTCCTAGCATCAAAGTCGAATTTGAGCAGCACTTTAACACAATGTGGGGAGTGAAATGTGAAACTTCACTTTACCCAGGCATATAAAAACTCATTTTATTAGGGTGTACCTTTTAGATAACTGACCCCCCACCCCTGGGATACCTAGGGGAGACCCTGGGGGTCCCTAATATGCCAAAACATTGTAGGTTTTCCATTTTTAAGTGCCCCTACCACCAAAGTCGAGTTTGGGCACAATTTACTGTTTAAAAGCAGTCCTGGCACCCAGTGCTGCTTTTAAACTGACCTCAGGCTTCAGCAAAAAGCTGCTGGCCTCTAAACTGCCATGCCTCAGGGTACTGGGGACTTCTAGGTAGTTTCAATCCCCTGCCCTATTATATACTAGGGGCCTATGGGGTAGGTCATGCCAATTACAGGGGTACCCCACCATACCATAGTGTACCCTAGTGTATGTTGGGTGTTTTAACTGTATTCTAATGTGTTCCTTTCAGCTTGGCACTGGCGCTGGGCCTGGTTAGACAGAGCCCAGGGTCAGTCAGAGTCAGTTACCACCAGTTCCAGTCAGCAAAAAGTTGGGGAGTGCCCAGGGCACAGGATGACTTTGCAACAATCCTGAACTGTAGCTCGGGCACTACCACTGACCCCTGCCCTCCTTGGATACTAAAATTAGTGTCTTCAGCCTTAAACCCTACTTTAAACCCTCTTTTCAACCAACTCAGAAAGGGTTTGTTCCCCTAAGTTGGAAGAGAGCGCAGGTAGTGCCTCTCAGACAGAAGCTAAATACCGACGCCTCCATTACAAGCAACTTCAGACACATTTATCTTCTGCCAACACTTTTGAAAATGTTTGAGATGTTGGTCAGTAAACAGCTGCCCTGGTATATCAAGGATACTCTTGATACTTCACAAGACCCAATCTGGCTTTTGCCCAGGCTTTAGCACTCGGGTTGACTTACTGGAGGTCTTCTTTGGCCATATTTACGAGGCCCTTGCACTGCCGTTGCATCACTTTTTGTGACGCAACTGCGGAGCAAACCACTAAATCATAGTTATGAAGCCATGCAAACCCACTTTGCGTGGGTTTGAATGGCCTCATAAATATGGAGTAAGGCAAGGCAGCGCAAATTGCTGCAATGCCATACTCTACGCTAGGGAGGTGTGCCCTGGCCGTTGCTGTGGGTGTTCTCACCCAACACCCATGGATTTTGACGCATCCTCAGATTTACAAGACCTTGCAAACCTGGGGATGCAGCAAAACCTTATGCCTCCTAGGGGAGGCACACCAAGGAGAAATATCACTATTTCTCATCAGTGTTTCCTCTTTCTATGTTCTGCATTCTGCAGCACACATAGAAAGAGGAAAAAGCCCCCCAGGATTGTTCCTGCACAAAAACAATCCTGCATGCAACGCACACATTCTTGCACCATGGTGCAAGGGTGCCTGTGTTGGCCCTAAGCTGCCAAAGCGGCGCAAGCACAGGAGGAGAGGACAGGAATGCTCTGTATGCCATAGATAACGGCACATTACTGCCCTTTCCCTTTGATGCAGGGCAGCGCAGCAAAGTGACTTGCTGTGCTGCACTAAAATCTCATAAATATGCCCTCAAATTTATAAAAGCTAACCCAGGCTAGGGGCTTAGGACAGTGGTGATCCTTTTAAACCTGTCTGCAGCCTTTGACACAGAGTCTCATTCAATTTTGCTGGAGCGTTTGGAGGAGGTTGACGTGGGCCACCTTGGCAGGCAATGCTAAAATCTTTTGTGTCTGACAGATAGCAAGTCGTTCGCCTCCCCCTTACTCATCTAGCTACAAGGAGTTGAGAACAGTGTCCCTCAGGGATCGGCACTCAGTCCAACTCTGTTCAATATGCACGGCTCCTTTAGATAATGTGGTGGAATTCCTGGGCTTCAATGTTGTGTCATATGCCAATGACACTCAATTGATGCTCTCTTTCCACGTGGTACATGAGATGGTTATAGGGAGATTCCAAGGTTGTGTGAATGCTGTGGTAAGTTGGATGGGGAGGAACTGGCTCAAACTTATCTCAGACAAGTCAGAGATACTTTTCTTCAGTAATTCATCTCTCTTGTAGCTGCAGAGTTCTTGACCGAAAGACTTAGGGGAACCCCCATCCCCTTCCCCAGTGGTGAGTACCCTGTAGATAAAACTTAATCAAGTGTTATCCTTTAAACCCCAAATCCAAGCCATCGTGGCCTCCTGTTTTGCCCTTCTAAAATCATTAAAGAAGGCATTAACATTTTTGCCAGTCCACACTCATAAAACAATTGTGCATGCTTTGGTGACCTCTAGATTGGATTATGCCAACACTCTCTGTCTAGGGGTCCTGGCTGGCCTTATTAACAAACTTCAATTGGTCCAGAACACAGCCGCAAGATTGATTCTTAGTCAGCCCAGATGGCAGTCCATCTTTCCTTATTTGAAGCAACTTTACTGGCTACCAGTGCATAAAACTATACTTGTTTGAAAGTGGCCTATTAGTTGGGGTTGATTGGAGTCCACCACAAGTATTAATGCCACTATCTTGTGGTGGGCTCTGTAATTTAAACCTGAGCTCAACAAGTTGAAAGTTGGAAAGACAATATAAATCCTACACCAATTTATATAAATAGAGAATAATTTAATGAACAAAAATAACACCAAAACAAAAATTCAATAAACTGATGATATGAATTTTTAAAGTTTTAAATGAAAATAGCACCAAAAGCATTTAGTGCCAGTCGCAATGAAGTGTGGGTCGCATACACCACCGAGGTTCATTCCAGTCAGAGATTTTACTTTCTGACTTAGGGCCGTAATTCAACAGATGGGTTACTCCATCACAATTGTGACAGATATCCCGTCCACTAAATTACAAGTGGCATTGAATATATAATGCACTTGCGATATGGTGGACAGGATATCCGTCACGTTTGTGACGGAGTAATCCATCTGCTGACTCTAAATCATGCCCTTAGTCTCGAAAGGGGAAGTCACAGTTCTTCAGTGAGGCAAGGTGGTAGCTGTATACAAGAAGGGCTCTATGACATCAGATAGGTATTGGACCGGGTTTCAGTGAAGCTGTTGGTTTAGGTGTGAAAAGCTCTCAGGGTTAAAATTCAAAATTTGATCACACTGAAGTCCTTTCGTTGGCCTGATACTATATGTGCCTTCGTCTGGTCAAGTTTTCTACATTGGGACTTAGTCACTTTTCTGGAGCTCTGATTCCTCTAGTGGGGCAAGGCTGCAAGCTGTAGCTGATGAAGCTCCAAGCAGAAGAAAGCCTGACTCTTCGGCCCAGAGGCAAATCACCTTGGCAGGTTTGTCCAGGTCCTCTGCAGGCCTTTGGAGCCAAAGAGTTTCTAAGTCCCAGGATTTTCATGATGTTAGGAGGAGTACTCTTTGATACAGCCAATGGCCCCAGGACCTCAGAGCAGCACTTTTTTGGTCAAGACTCACTCCAGCAGAAACCACCAGCAGGGTCTGGGGTACATCCAGTTGGAACTGGTGAGCTGGTCTCTTCAGGAAATGGGCTTCTTGCAGCTTGTTATGTCCCTGTAGCTTAACAGGAGGTCAGCCAACTGACCCTTCAAGGCTACGTCTTTGTCCTGGGTAAAGTGGAAGCAAGTCCAGCACTTTAGGTCTCTTCACAGGTCTCGAACAGCAGGTGCAGTTCTTTTTCTGTTTTCCACAAGTCCAAAATGTTCTGAAGATAGTGCTAGGGTACCAGATTTATTCCTGGCACAAGATTGTAGGTGGGGGTGACTTCTGCCCTTCCTTAACCATTAGGTAAAAAATTCCAAGGGGCAACCTTATCCACTTTTGCAGAAGTTCCTGTGTGCCCTACTGCAAACAATCCAGCAATGCCCCTCTTTGCCTAAATCCAAGATGGTGAAACCCTTCTCCTTTTGTGCAGAGCCTATGTGGCCACCCTTGAGGTGTGGCCAGAAAATGAGCAATCCCTTGTTTGTGGTCACTTCAAGCTAGTTCTGGGGGCAGCTCCCTCCCCACTGTGAGTGGAGTCTACCTGACTGAGGGAACAAAGAAAGGGACTGTCAAGGTGTCAGCTAACATTTACCTATAAAAGAGAAGGCCTATTTGAAGTTAATCTAGTTCCTGGGGACTGCCCAAATGACCATCCTGCCAGAGAAACAGAAACACCTCCCCACAAACAAGCATTTGTCACCGCTATAGGAGCAGTTTTCATCACCTCATTCAGGGCTAAGCACTTAGAGCGCGTGTTAGACCTGACATCATTGGCGTGGGTTTCCCCTGTATTTTTACCTTTGCCGCCTGTTATTTTGCTGGGTGTTGGACTTCGTTTTGCCGGTCTAGATGCTTTGGGCACTTTGCCACTGCTGTTCAGTGCCAAAGTGCAAGTGCTTCCTTTGTAAATTGTTGTTATGGATTGGTGTTTCCATGATTGGTCTATTTGGTTTACTGTTAAGTCCCTAGTACAGTGCACTGTGTGTGCCCAGGGCCTGTAAACCAAATGCTGCTAGTAGGCTTGCAGCTCTGATTGTGCCACCTACACAAGCAGCCTTGCAACAAGGTCTCAGGCCTGCCATTGCAGAGCCTGTGTGCAGTCTGGTACTGCCATGCCGACTTGGCAAGTGCACCCACTTGCCAGGCCCTAACCTTCCCTTTTCTTACATGTTAGTCACCCCTAAGGTAGGCCCAAGGTACCCCTGTGGGCAGGGTGCAGTGTATGTGAAAGGTAGGACATGCCCTGGTGTGTGTGGCATGTCCTGATAGTAAAATACTGCCAATTTCACTTTTCACAATTGCAAGAGCACCAGTTCCCATAGGATAGAATGGGGAATTTGCTTATAACATCTTTAAAACATAACTACCCCTGGGAACAAGGTAGGAAAATAAAGTTTAGTATGCCTGAACTCAGAATGTTAAAATGCATCTTTTAGTGAGGGTGATTTTTACATTCTGTGTTTGAAAATACCACTTTTAGAAAGTAGGTATTTTCTTGCTTAGCCATCCAGTGTGCCTTTGCTAGGATGTGTATTGACTGTCCGGCTTTGGAGTGACAGGGGCTGGGGTTGTGCAGTGGCTCCAGAGAGTCTGGATGAGTCAGGGCTGGGCTGAATAGACCTGGGCTGCATTTAGAGTAGGAGGGAGATTTCCTTTCACCTTTTTAAGTTTAAGGAAACTTTTATTGATACAATATAAAACGGATTACAATAAAATACAGAAACATAGAATAAAGTAATAACTATGCAAACTGTTAAGCCAATATGAGGAAAGAGGAGGAGGAAGGGAGGAAGAGGGAAAAATGAGGATTCAATTATTTGTTATTATATCATATTATATAATTACTAATTTGTAGTTAACAATAAAACAAAAGAAAAAGCAGAACGGCAAATAGATAGCATTGATAAGAAAAATAGGTATAAATAGACCAGTTATAACTCATGGAGGTTTAGAAACCTCTTCAACTCGAGAATTATGAGCTTTTGATAAACTTGCAGATACATCAAGGAAATGAGTAATGGGTGACCATAGGACGTCTCTTTTGATTGCAAGTGAAATGGGATGAACATATGATCTGTCTAATCTGTGGTTATAACAAACCCCATACCACCAAGCACGGTAGGAGATATTAGTATTATCCTTCTATGCCCGGGTAATCTGTTGGAAAGCAACTGCAAGGAGTAGATCAATAATATGGAAATTGTGTGAGTGAGAAACCCAATCCTCAGATACACTACCTAGAAATATATTAACAAAGGAGAAGGGAATTTGTGTATGAAATATGGTATTAGTTTGTTTCCAGACTTGTTTCCAAAAATTCTGAACGTGAGAGCACATAAATAACATATGTTTTAAGTCTGCTGGAGTTGTATTACAAGACCAACAGGAGGGGGAGAGGGTAGAATTCCTTTTGTGTAATGAGACAGGGGTAAGTAAAAGTCTGTTGTAAACATAAAATAAAGTTTGAGTGGTATTAGCGGCTCTTGAAGATTTCCTAATTTTAATCCAAACCTTATTCCACGTAGAAATAGAAAGGGAAGATTGGAGATCGGCTTCCCAAGCGAACTCTACTTCTGTTTTATCCCTAGTAAGTGGAAAAGGTGTTAAAAGTTTGTATATTTGTGATGCAGATGGTGAGAGGGGCAGGATTGACAGAACAGTCGGGGGTGAAGAGGAAGGAGTAGATATGAGTATCAAACGATTATAAACTGATTGAATTGGTGAGATTAAGGAGATGTATTTAGGTGCATATGACGAGGGTAGAGAAAAACGTGTTTGGGCAATTGTAAATGGCATCCAAGTATCATCATGATAAAGTTGGTGGATCCAATGAAGTCCTTTAAGAAACCAATCTTTCCAAACAATAACCCTATTATTTATTTTAAGATCTTTATTGTACCATATTGAGGATTGCAGAAATTTATCTTTAGGGGAGAGGTGATTAGTAAGTAGAGGATGAAGTATTTTTCAAGAATTATTAAACATAGGAAGAGAAAATGACAGAGGACGATGTGTAAAAGATAATAATTCTTGAAAGGAGAAAGGTTGAAGAAAGGATTTTTCAATGGTAGACCATAATGGTAAAGATGAAGCATCGTCATCATCTAGGAGCATTAAAGAGGATTGTTTAAGAGAGAATGCAGTATGATAGGATTGAAAATCTGGGAAGTTCAATCAATCAATCACAGAATTTGTAGAGCGCACTACTTACCCGCGAGGGTCTCAAGGCGCTGGGGAGAGGGAAGGGGGGGGGATGCTGCTACTGGTCGAACAGCCAGGTCTTGAGTATCCTCCTGAAGGTCAGCAGGTCTTGGGAAGTTAACGCCTCCTAAATGTTTAGGTCGTTTAAGTTTATGTAGAGACATACGAGGTGTTTTGTTATTCCATAAAAAATTTGATAATATAGAGTATATTATTTTAAAGTGAGAGTTAGCAATGTTTATAGGGATATTGGAAATATAAAAAAGAATTATAGGAACTAACATCATTTTTATCGTGTCAAGACGCCCCACCATGATAAAAACAAAGGGTTCCATCTGGATGTGGTATCCCTTAAAAGAAGTTGCAATTCTTTTAAATTAGTTAATATAGAAGATTTAAACCACAAACCTAGATATTTGATTTTATCAGAGTTCCATCTAAAACCAGAAGAGATATAAACTGCTGAAAACATAACTTGTTCAATGGAAGGATTTCACATTTATCAACATTTAATTTATAACCAGACACAGATGCAAACAAAGTTACTTCAGATAAGAAAGCCGGCAGAGACAACTGTGGTTGTGATAAAAAGAGTAGAAGATCATCCGCATAAACAGATAATTGTAATTGGTTAGATCCATATTTAAAACCGGTAATTTGAGAATTTGAATGAATTCTTATCAAGAAAGGTTCGAGGGCAAGTATAAAGAGAAGTGGTGAAAGAGGGCAACCTTGTCATACCCCATGATGTAAAGGAAAAGTCGGTGCAATAAGACCATTGGATAGTATGGAGGAAACTGGAGAAGAGTATAATAAAGAAATATAATTAATAAAATTATGACCAAAACCAAACCAGGACAAGGTAGAGAAAATAAAGGGCCAACCAACTCTATCAAAAGCTTTTTCAGCATCCAAAGAGATGGCAGCTAACAAATCTTTATATGATTTGGCTTTGGTAAGGACATTAAAAAAGAGTCTAGTATTATCCGAAAGATGCCTACCTTTAATGAAGCCACATTGTTCACGACCAATTAATCAAGGCAGAAAATTCTCTAAACGAAGAGCTAGAATTTTTGCAAAAATCTTGTAGTCTAAGTTAATTAAGGAAATGGGTCTATAATTTTTACACAGAGTATGATCTTTACCGTCCTTGGGAAGTAAGCATATCAAAGCTTCTTGAAAAGATCCACTGGATTTTCCAGAAGAAATAAAGAAATGAAATAATTGGTATAATTTAGGAATAAGAATTCGAGAAAAATGGGAATACAATTCAATTGTGAAACCGTCGGTCCTGGGGCTTTACCACATTTAATAGTATGAATAGCATTGATAATATCCGACTCTCGAATATCTTTATCTAATATTGAAAAATCTAGGTCGGGGGAGGAAGGCGGAAGGCGGAATAATAGAGGATAGATATCAAGATATGTCATCTTGAGGTACAGAGGACTCAGGAGTATAAAGAGATTGAAAAAATTGAGTAAATTCTGATAAGATATCCTCATTTTTGTAAACCATGCGATTATTGGAAGTGAGAATAGAGCTAATCTTAGTGCGTTCTTTTTTAATTTTAAGGTAGTTAGCCAAATGTTTCCGGCCTTATTTTGACCACCATAATATTTGGCTGAAGACTTGAGTAAAAATGAACTAGCATTATCTGTAGAAATTTTGTTGAATTCAAATTTAGCTCGAACAAGTTCATTAAACAGGTTTTAGAATTAGTGTGGAAAAACAAGTATTCTAATTGTTTAATTTGTGCCATAAGAGATTGTAATTTAAATAGAGAAGATTTCTTTTGATGAGAAACAAAAGAGATAATAAAGTCCCTGGAGGCCGCTTTAAAAGTATCCCAGATGACTTGTGGAGACATGGAAGGAGTCTCATTCTCAAGAAAGAAAGTGGTGGCAAACACTTCAAATTTCTGGGTAAAATTAGCATCTAAAAGAAGAGAGTTATTTAATCTCCATCTTCTGGTACCTTGTGTGGGGAAAAAGAGATCTAAGTTTAAAGTAACCGGCGCGTGATCAGAAATTAGTATAGAGCCAATATCAGAATGTGTAATATGTTGTGTGAGTGCTTTTGAGGTAAACAGGTAATCTATACGAGAATGGGAGGAATGTACTGGAGAAAAGAAAGTATATTCTAAAAGTGTGGAATTGCATAATCGCCAAGCATCTACTAGTGACCGCTGTTGAATAGTGGATGTAAACTGGGAAAACATAGAAGAGGGAATAAATTTAGATTTAGAATTATGATCTATAATAGGGTTCATAACCATATTACAATCACCACCGACTAATAAAAACTCATTTTGAAAGGACATCAATTTGGATAATATTGCAGGCCAAAAAGTGACGTCTGGGGCAGCAGGTGCATAAAGATTGGAAGAGTCATGGGGATATTCTTACGTAATAATGAGACAGAGACCCATCTACCCATATCATCAGACTCTTGCGTGAGAATGTGTAAGTCAAGACGTTTATGACATAAAATAACTACGCCAATACGATTTCCTGTGCCTGGAGAGGCAAAAACATTACCTACCCATTGTCTTTTAAGTTTAGGAATTTCCCTATCTACAACATGAGTTTCCTGTAATAACGCTATATCACATTTTAAATTAGATAAATGAGATAATACCCTCTGGCATTTTATCAGAGAACCTAAACCTTTAACATTCCATGAAGCAACTTTTAGAGCCATTTATAACAATCAAGATAATATAAGCATTGTATAACAATAATTAAAACAATAAAAAATTGACAATAGTATAGAAGTACTAGTAATTGACAAAGAATATGTAGAACCGTACCAGCAATATTTAATAGCAAAAAGATAGAAACTAGTAGTTATGAAAAAGGAAGAGATAATAAAGAAGATTAGAAATAGAAAGGAAGAGAAGAGAGAGAAGGAAGAGAAGAGAAAAGAAAAGAAAAGAGAGAGAAAAGAGAAAGAGAAAAAAGAAAGAAAAGGAAAGGGGAAAATTCATCAATGAAAAGTGAAAAGAATCAGAAAGGAGATGAAAAAGATGGAACAAAAGAAGAAAGATAAGTACAACAGGGAAGCAATATAAGCTATAAAATTCAAAAACACAATAACCAACTACAAATAACATGAAATGGATGAGGGTGGTGAAGCCACATAAGGAAAATGGCACAACTAACCGGGCAACTCAGGGCGGACTGGGGAGGGAGGACATCATCCAAAACAGACCGGGGATGACAGAAATCATGTATGAGAAATAACCGCACCTAACAGACAAAGGAGAAAAAACATGACAAGTGAGAAGAATATAGGGAAATTAGAAAAAACATAGAACAAAATGAGAGACAAACAATTAAGTCCCTTGGAGAGAAAAACATATTAAGCCACTGGCGCCTCAAAGCTAAGCAGAAGCGAGTCTGGACACATCCATCTCTTCTTCTCAGCATTGGTCCAAGAATCTTTGTAGTAGAGCAGGATCTTCGTAGTTCGTAGTTCTATTTTTATATGTGACTTTGAAAAGGCAAGGATGGAAAAGGCCAAATCTAGCATTGAGAGAACGAAGAGCTGGTCTCATATCCAGGAATTTCTTTCTGCGATCTGCTGTTTCTTTGGCGTAATCTTGAGCAAAAAAGAGATTAGAACCTTGCCAGGAGATATGGCCCTTGATTTTGGCAGTTTGTAAGACCTTCAATAAGTCAGTGTATTCCAAAAAATATATAATGACTCCTCTAGGTTTGGTTGAAGCGGTCGATATAGCTGGACTTTGACCCAAACGGTGAGCCCTTTGAATGTTCAAAATAGGAGACCTAGAAATATCGAGGATTTGTGGGAGGAATGACTTAAAGAATGAGATGGGGTCTGAACTTTCCAAGCCTTCTGCCAGACCATATATTCGTAAATTATTGCGTCGATTGCGGACCTCAAGATTCTCCACTTGTTTTTTGAGAATCAGATTCCATCGAAGGGACTTGGTTCACCACAACTTGGACGGATTCCACTTGTTGCTCCATCTGCATGACCCTATTTTCCATAGTAGACCACTTGTCATCTAAGGATTGAAGACACTTATTCGTTTCTTCCATGTAAGGTCGAAGAGCGCGTATTTCCTCGAGAAGCACATCCATAGCATTTGGCGGAGGAGACGTAGCAGGTGAAGGAGGATCTTTTTTAACCCGCTTGCCAGAAGATAACGAAGATGAAGTGGACAACTTCGGAGTAAGATTGTTGGTGGAAAGTGGATTACTAGAAGACGTTGACGAAGTTCCCATGTGAGGGAGTGGTGCGTTACTATCCGAATTTTCCATACTTGTTGAGAGAACTGAATAAGGGTTGTAGTCTGCCAAAGATGAAAATGGTAACGGAGAACCAACAACGCGACGTCCAGGCGTGTTTTTTTTTTGCTAGGACTGTTTTATCTAGTGATAAAGAATACCATTTTATGGCTTTGTTGACCTCAGATTTAAAGCCAGGGTAGGTAGGAGCAGTGAGCCAGGCCTCCTCTAGCTTCAGTGCAGAGAGCGAAGCCTTCAAAACTTCGAAGATTGAATTTTTAAGCCTGGCTTGCTTTTCAATTTCTACCCAACAATGATGGGCGAGCGTGTTATCCTCTGCATCCCGCATCCTCCAATAGTACTTGACTAATGCACCTTGTCTATCGGGGATCTGGTTTCTTAGACCATACTCAAGTCGGATTTGAGCTTGCGAAATATGGCGGGGGATTGCAAACAGTTTCTTGAAAAAGATTGATTGTGCTAGGTTCAGACCTGTAGGCGTCTTTGCCGTTCAAGATTTCTGTACCATATGAGATGGAGGGCAAGAATTTTGCTGCTATAACCTTTAATAGGTGACCAGTGGAGCCGCCTGCGAGCTTGTTTTTTAAGATTTTAAAGGCAAACTGCAGCTGTTTAGATTTCGTGCGACCTTGGTCCAGATGTGTCTTGAAATTAAGGTTGCGGTCAATTTGAAAGCCTAGGTATTTGTACTGAATCCACCTCGGTCAAAGGTCGCTTGTCCAAGGTCCAATTAAATTTACGATCGGCTTTACGGTGTTTGATAAAGCGCATCACCTTTGTTTTTGGTGATTGATGGTTAGTTGGACCGAGGTGGTATAAGCTCCAAGTTCGGTGAATAATCGTTGCAAACCAACTGGCGTTTGCGCTAGTAAGACGACATCGTCCGCGTATTGAAGACTAGGTGTGGGTATTGTGCCAAGTTTTGGAGGGTCAGATTGAATTGACCGAAGGTGCTCGTCCAGATCAGCGATGTAAATGTTAAAAGACAGGGCGCCAGCACACACCCTTGTTTTAACCCGTTAAGAGTGTAGATCTTCTTAGTTATGCTGAGCCCGTCTCCTTTCCTGATCTGGACCCACGTCTGAGAATACAAGTTGATTATGGCCTCCAGCAACTTGGCTGGACCCCCCCAGTTGTAAATTTTTGTCCATAGCTTGGCTCTTGAGACCTTGTCAAAGGCCGCTTTAAGGTCGATGAAACATGCATACAGTGGCCTTGATTTTGCGAGGGCTCGATTAGCTAGGAGGGTTACAGCAGAAATGTTCGTAAGAGTGCCCATCCCAGCCCTAAATCCGGTTTGCATATGAGGAATAAGGTTAATTCGAGCCGCCCAGTCCTCTAAGTCTGCCAGCAGGTTGATGCATATATTTTTGCCTCCACATCAATTAACGTGATCAATCTATAATTTGAAGGATCAGAACGGGAACCCGACTTGTATATTGGGCTTAGAATACTTCCCCTCCAGGAGTCAGGGATCGTATTAGAGGCTAAGATATCCGAAAAAAGAGGAGTCAGATAGTTCGCCCAGAATGGGGGATTGTGCCGAAACAAGGCGTTTGGGAAGCCATTGGGCCCAGGGGCACCCTCGGTTTTTAAGTTTTTTATTGTTTTTAAGACTTGTTCGTTAAAGATCTGTGGAGGAAAGTCTGGTGAATCAGAGGGGGAGTCATGTTTTACTAGATCTCTGGCAACAACTCCGTTTCTTGATTTGAAGCCACAATCAACGATACCTGGGAGTGGAATTTCGTTGTATAGTAATTCAATATGGGCTCTCCATGTTTCCTCCATGATGTCCGAGTTGTGGTGTCGGTTCCTGCCGTTGGTTAACTGGTTAATGATTTCCCAGAAGAGCTTGGAGTCTCTTTGTTTGCAGGAGTAATGGAGTTTCGCCCAATGTAATGGGATGAAATTTCACCTCATTGTCTACGTTCCCTACCCTACCGAGCACATCTGGTATAATCTGCTCTGGCTGAACCATCCTCCCCACCACTGTGGTCATGCTGGCTACTGTACCCCCCAGAGCTTCTACCTTGGTCCTATTGAGGATTGGCCATTGTCTGTACTTCACCATGCTGGGTGGGATGTAAGGCGGTCATGGCTTCAACATCTGCACCACTCACAGATACTATAGTTGCTTCAGTTCAAACCTTGGTGTCTTTCCCCTGGGCCAACTTCCACCCCTGTTCCTAAATTGGCAATTCCTTGGGACTGCCCACCAGTGGGGGTCTTCTTGGAACACACTTAATCTCCCCTTATGTGTTCTAGCCTGTGACAGTACATGCATACTCAAACCTTAGAGGGGTAAAAAGGTTTCTTCGACTTGTATCATCTACACTTGGGTTTGGATAAGGCATTGGACTCTCTCTCTTCAGTAGACTTTTGGGGCCCTTGTGAGAACTTATTTTTAACCTTGTTGCTCCCCACTTTCCACTGACAGGGAGCTTAAACCCCCATCTTGGGATTGCTCCTTGGGACTTCTTAGGCACTCTTGTGCGCACCCACATGTCAGCTGCCTTCCGAAACAGCTTGGGGTCAGTCATCTTGGAATCTACTAGATACTGGCATAACTCTGAATGACAATTACTCAAGATGTGCTCCTTCATGATCAGAATATATAACCCATCATAACTAATGACTGTAACTCCTTTCACCCAGTCTGCCAGTGCTTTTACTGAGACATCTGCAAAGTCAATCCAGGTGTGTTGTGCGTCTTTGTGTGTGTCTTGGAACTTCTTCTGGCACTCCTCCGATGTAAGCCCAAACGTCTGCATAAGGGCAACCTTCACGTGGGTGCATGAGTCAGTTACTACCTCTACTAGAGTCAGGAGTGTATCCCTGCCCAGTGTTGGTAGTAACTTGGACAGGAATGCCCCCCGAGTGATGTTGGCCCACCCTGTGCATTCTAAATGCTCTCTCATAGGAGGCAAACCATTTGTCAATATTGCCCCCACCACTAAGCCAGGCACTATACCCTTTGGAAAGCGAGGAGTGTGTGGCTCCTTTTAGGCACCTTACAATTGCTGCTGCTATCTACATTGGACTGTATGAGTCTCAATATGTCTGTCTTTTCAACCAAGGTCAGCTTCTTTTTCTCCAGTGTTAATTTCTTCTCCTCCTGCTGGCTACTTGTTACTGTACTTCATCTAGTGTATGTCCATCTTAGGCTGTTAGAGCATGCATCACTCCCAGCCCTGGAAGCTGCACAAGAGAGTCTTTTTGAGACAGGTTGTCCTTTTTAGGTCGAGTCTCGAGTCAGCGCGCAAGCGCTGCTCTGGTGAAGATCTGTGGTAGTTCAGTACGTGAGGGAAGCCCCGCCCACTCCCCCACCCATATTTTTCATTGGCTTGTGTCTTTGTCCTTCGTAAATGCTGCCTTCGGATTCGTTTATAGGCTAGTTAGTGCCTCCTTATTACGGCCATGTCGTCTTTTGCATCCTCCCATGGCTACTGGCCCCTTTACTTCCAGTGTTACACGGTACGTGTTATTTAGACTGTGAGCACTATTTTATTTAATGAGGTTCTCCTACTGCCTTCTTTACTCCCCCCCTTCCTCCCATTGTCTGTGCCTCTTCACCCCCTCCTCCCCGCCCGCACTCCCGTTGTCCGTGCCTTCTCCGCCCTCCCCGCACTCCCGTTGTCCGTGCCTTCTCCCCCCCTCATGTTGCTCACATGGCGGCATGTTGTGTAGACAAGGATGCGCAAAATCAAACTACAGAAGCTTTTCTCTTCTGTTGCAGTCACTGTATGACTGTAGAGGTCAGTATCTTCGCAGCTCTCTCAGTACTGTGGCTTCAAAGCGACTGTCCTCATGCAAAGCAGCAACGGGCAAGACGGACCTTTCTGCGTGGCCTCCGTGGGGTCACTGTCCCGACGACATCGCATCATAGTCGTGACGCTGATGTACCCAAGCTAGCATCCCAGTGCAGACACCGCATCGTAAATGTTATAAAAAGTAAAAAACCGCCTGGTCTGTACGCTATCCCGGAAGGTATTGAATCAAACCCAGGCATGTATAATTAACTGTTTCCACAGAATGCCCCGATTCTGGGACTGCCAGTGTGGGAGGGGCAGGGCAGGTGAACAATGATCGCCTGCCTGCGTGCGTCATTGTAATTTATGTTTTTATGATTCTCTTATTAGGCAATTATTACGCAAGGTTATTTCCTGGACAAGGAACAGGCAGATGGGTAATTAATGGGCTTACAAATGGGCAAATGCTTCCAAAGTGATTTTTGTATTTCTGAGTGTTAAACAAAAAAAAAGACGCCAGTTTTTCAAATATTCTTTACCCGAAAACACTGCTTTTTGTGGCGGATTATCACCTGGATCCGACATGTATTGTTTATTTGTTTTTTTCAAACTGTCTGGTAGTTTAAGCAATCTGCCAAGGGAGGGCGCGAGGTAGTCGGTATCTGTGTAGGTAGGCGCCTACTATCCACAGGGCGGAGGTCCGTCCAGGCCAAATGTTGGAGCTGTAGGAAAGCCCTGATGTGCCGAGAGATTACAATGCAAATCCAGTGTCTCTTGGAGATCTCACGTGAAATGTGGCTAGCTGCAGGGCAAGCAATAGTTTTCTCTTTGCCGGGAAATCACGCGAAACGAACCGACCGACACGCACTCGGATTGAACCCGAACGAAACGTACCCGCGAACTCCGACCCGCGTAATACGATGCTGTGCGTGCAAAACACGACCGACTCGCACGGAGCACAAGCCGTACGACCGACATGCATACAAAACCCAGCCGAAGCAACCCAATACTCCGCGACCGACTCGTATGCCGCATATGAAACCTAGCTGACACACAGCGGGAACGAGTCGGACAAGATTGCACCAGACAACTGCAGCGTCCTACTCTGACACAAGAACAACTCGTACATGCACCAAAAACACCAAGGAAAAATTTGAAAAAAAAGGGCCAAACAAACAACCACTAAGCCAATAAATACAGGGAGGGGGAAAAAAAGGCCACAAATCCCTACCATGATCCTTTGCAAATTCCACTGACCTGCCAGACAGAACACCATCACACAGCAACCACAGACACACTCACAGCTCATACATCACACAAGCCACACACCATTACCACACCTACACTCACACCCCCCCACCTGCACACACACACACACATCAATCACCACCACCACCCAACACCATGCCCCCAAAGAAGAACCATAAGTTCCTAGATTGTGAATTGGAAGTCCTGGTAGACGAGATACTCAGGGTAGAGCCACAGTTGTTTGGTACATTGGTACAACAGACCCCCATGTCGCAGAAAACCAAGATGTGGGCGAGGATTGTCGACAGGGTGAATGCACAATCACCATGTTTGCGCACAAAGGAAGACATCCAGAACAGGTGGTATGATGTGCGCAGGAGGGTCCGGGACCTACTCAAAAATGACTACCTCCTCAGCCAGCACACCGGCAGTGGCCCTCCTGCAAAACCAGTATACCTCAGGCCCTGGGAGGAGAAGGTGCGGGCCATCCTACCACCAGTGAGCGTATACGGACTAACAGACATCCCAGAGCCTGGTGAGTACACAACTAATATATACAATATGGTGTGACAACACACACACATCACAGTCAAGGGGATAGGCAAACCATGCACACTTAGCAAATACACAGCAACCAAAAGATATTCATCCCAAGATGTGAATGCTAGTCAGACAAACACAATACCTGCCATCTCATAGTGATATGTAACTGTGTCATGACATCTACAAACCTAACAACAAATACAGCAAGGAAGTGGCACAAATAGAACCAACAAACACTCACAGATATTTACCCACCACTAGAACACCACCTCACAGGGAAGCTCACTCAAAGGAAGGAATTCTGTGTATGCTGGTCAAGTCAGTGTAGCCAATAGCATGATGGGAGTGGTAGTCACATATATTGGTCACACCCACAATTGGCCCACCAACACCACTCTGAACCATGCTCACATCACAGGGAGTGGAAAACAACTGACAAGATGGCTGACACTGGCTACTGCCGTGGGGAGCACAAGGCCCTGCTGGGAACTGGGCACCAACAAACAACAGGACCACACTGTCAGCCATCTTGCCATTGCTGTCACACTCACACACACTGAAGTCCACTCAAAAGGAAGGAAGGATGGGCATGCTGGGAAGGGGGGTTGAGGCAATAGCATGATGGGAGTGGTAGTCATAGATCAACATCTCACACCCACATGGCCCAGCAAGTTAGCACTGAAGCATGCACACCTCACAGGGAGTCAAAAGCCACTTCAAAGATGTCTGACACTGGCCACAGCTGTGGGGAGCACAAGGCCCTGCTGGGAACTGGGCACCAACAAACAACAGGACCACACTGTCAGCCATCTTCCCATTGCTGTCACACTCACACACAGTGAAGTCCACTCAAAAGGAAGGAAGGATGGGCATGCTGGGAAGGGGGGTGGAGGCAATAGCATGATAGGAGTTGTAGGCACCGATATTGGTCACCCTCACAATTGGCCCATCAACACCACTCTGAACCATGCTCACATCACAGGGAGTGGCAAAGGACTCACAAGATGGCTGACACTGGGTACTGCTGGGGGGAGCACAAGGCCCTGCTGGGAACTGTGCAACAACCAACAGCACGACACCACTGCCTGACATCCTGAAAGACAACTTGCACTGCCTGCAATGGAAGCACGTTCCATGGTGGGATATCTGGCTGGGTGGGAAGGAGGACTGTGAAAAACCAGAGAGGTGGCTCAAAGATCCAAGGGAACAGAGCACTCTATATCTATGAGATAAACCTAATTTCCCTTGGAAGAAACGACGCACAAAAGAATCTCATTCATTCAATAGTTGCACTAAAACACAAGCATAGCCCACACAGGAAATAAAACTTATCCAAGGCTTTTCTCTAACAATCAACCCAAAGTCAAATGTAGCGTTGTCTCAATTTAATTACATGTAATTGATAAAAAAACAAGTTTCACAATTAAAAAATACACATAAACTTTCAATTGGTACATACAACGCATTTACATTTCTAAAAATACCACGTTACCTAAGGCAAAAAATACTCCCATAAAACACTCTATTAGTGCAAGGAAAAGTAGAAGTAAAACCCAAAAAGGCACAATGATTTACACTGCTGCTAAAAATGATCCAACACTAAATTCTCAAACAGAAAAACTGGTGAGAGTCAAATTCTTATCCAAGTAGATCTGGTTTGTTGGATTCTCAAAAAACTAGCGTCGACGCGTTTCGGTGGCATAACAACTCCTATATACAACCACCTTCTTCAGGACTCAACATTAATGTGGGTTTATTCTCACGAAAAGTTGATTACTGTCTGCATAAATAAAAAGAAAAAGAAAAAAGACATGTATTGCATCAATATTTCCCTCACTCTACATTCTTGCTATTTACATCATAATTTAGCATTTGACAGGTTTATTTCATTCTTCATGTCCTTTATTAAACTAATCATATTAGCTTCTAATGAACACACTTATCTCAATAATACATCTCTATTTTGTCCTTATCCCAGCAAAAGCCAAGGTTCATTTTTACAAAGTTCATTGCACCTTTCAACACTAACAATCTTACATATGTCTTTTTCTCCAGTCATTCATTTATAAAACTCACCCTAAACTAGAACTGGTCATTTCCACGTAATATAGGAAAAATTATTGATACTGTCTTGTTTATTAGAGAGTTGCCGTTACTCGGCATCACGAGCGTACATTAGGGCTCGAAATCGTTTGGCTATTACTAAATGCCAAAAAACAAAAAGAGAGAAAGAGAGTTGTTAGAGAAAAGCCTTGGATAAGTTTTATTTCCTGTGTGGGCTATGCTTGTGTTTGAGTGCAACTATTGAATGAATGAGATTCTTTTGTGCGTCGTTTCTTCCAAGGGAAATTAGGTTTATCTCATGGGAAGGAGGACTCACAGCACTGACCATAGTTACAAGCACCTCCCCTCACACACCCCCTCAACACTAACTCCACATAACCCACCTGGGAGAATGCAATGCCTCACAGCCTAACTGAAGATCCCACAAAGAACCACCACCCTGGGTTATGCTGTGTGAAGCACAGGGACACTCTTGGGACTTGTAGCCAAACAACTGCCAGGACAACACTCCCAGCCATCCTGTCAGCAGAGGCACCCCACCCCACAGGGAAGCAGAGTCAAAAGGAAGGAAGGATGGGCTTGCTGGGAAGGGGGGTGGAGGCATAAGCATGATGGGAGTTGTAGGCACAGATATTGGTCACCCTCACAATTGGCCCATCAATACCACTCTGAACCATGCTCACATCACAGGGAGTGGCAAAGGACTCACAAGATGGCTGACACTGGGTAGTGCTGGGGGGAGCACAAGGCCCTGCTGGGAACTGTGCAACAACCAACAGCAGGACACCACTGCCTGACATCCTGAAAGACAACTTGCACTCCCTGCAATGGAAGCACGTTCCATGGTGGGATATCTGGCTGGGTGGGAAGGAGGACTCACAGCACTGACCATAGTTACAAGCACCTCCCCTCACACACCCCTCAACACTAACTCCACATAACCCACCTGGGAGAATGCAATGCCTCACAGCCTAACTGAAGATCCCACAAAGAACCACCACCCTGGGTTATGCTGTGTGAAGCACAGGGACACTCTTGGGACTTGTAGCCAAACAACTACCAGGACAACACTCCCAGCCATCCTGTCAGCACAGGCACCCCACCCCACAGGGAAGCAGAGTCAAAAGGAAGGAAGGATGGGCATGCCGGGAAGGGGGTGGAGGCAATAGCATGATGGGAGTTGTAGGCACAGATATTGGTCACCCTCACAATTGGCCCATCAACACCACTCTGAACCATGCTCACATCACAGGGAGTGGCAAAGGACTCACAAGATGGCTGACACTGGGTACTGCTGGGGGAGCACAAGGCCCTGCTGGGAACTGTGCAACAACCAACAGCACAACACCACTGCCTGACATCCTGAAAGACAACTTGCACTCCCTGCAATGGAAGCACGTTCCATGGTGGGATAACTGGGCTGGGGGAGAAGGAGGCCTGGATGGTAACCAAATACCACCAATCATGGTCATGCACACACCTCAACATTCACATTGACATGCCACAGGTTGGCAGGACAATGTGCTACACCAATATCACTCTCTGACTGTCACTATTTAGGAGAATGCAATGTCCTGGCCCACATACAGAGGTACAGTCACAACTGTCAGGTGTTTGAACAATTGATGCCAGTAGACACATAACATACAATCTGTGTCTCTCCCCAAAACAGGTGATGATGGGGACACAGCAGCAGACCAGGAGGAGTCCCTGTCCCAGGCTCCGGGAAACACTGAGCTCACTGGTGTGGATCAGCCGCTGCACTCCTCGGATGGCGAAGAACAAGCTGGACCCTCCGGTGTGAGTCATCATGCAGCACCAGCAGGACCAACATCTGCACCCCCTGCACCCACCCCTCCAACAACTGCCAACACACAGGCCACCCCTGCCAACACAGACACACCAAGGACCACAGATGACAACAGCGCAGGGACCCAGGCCCAAACTGGAGCTGGTGACAACGAGCCCAGGAACAACACCCAAGTGGGCCCACGGTCACCTGTGCGTGGTCCTTCACGTGTCGCCTGGGGTGGTGGGAGGGGTGGTAGACATAGGTCACTCCTTGCAGAGGGGTCTGGACTGTATGATGACCCACAACTGGCACGCATCGCGGATGCGTACCAGACTAGCACCGGAGAGGTCAGCCAGGTAGTGGGGATCCTCAAGGACATACAACAGCAGCAGGCTGCCCATCATGCCCGCTTGGACTCCCACATGTCCCGTGTCGAGACACACATGTCACGTGTCGAGACACACATGTGTGGCATGGAGTCCAAGTGGGACACATTGGAACAACTGACAGCGGTGCATAGGGACATACTGACATGCCTCCGCCAGATCAGCACCAACATGGCCTCACCTCCCTGTGTGCCCACAACATCTGCTGCTGAAACAACTGCAAATGCCACAGGGAGGGAGGAGGACTCTGGCAGAGAGTCCCTGCACCGCCGCAGCCTGCACCTGAGGGTCCCCCCCAAGAAGAGGGGCCGTCCGAGGTGGCCAAACTGAGAGGCCGATGGCCATCTACATCCCCCAGGAAGCCAACACCTGTTCTGGAACTTTTCCTCTGTGTGCAAACTGCACGCCCTGTCGAAGCCAACCCAACTCTCCCACATGACATGGGGAGTTCTAGTTGACCAAATGTATCAGATGACTGTGGACTTTACTCTGGACATTTCAGCTACCAAGACTTCCAATTCACATGGGAACTGTGGATTCAAATTTCTATGTACAGCACCCACCATCCTGTGCACCATCCTCACACCTGTATGTAAATAAACTCACCAATACACCATATCTGCCTCTGTTGTGATTCCAACGTGGTTTTTGTCATGTAGATGGTGATCTGCTAAATTACACTGTGCATGCTAACTGCTACAGCAAGTCCAACACTGTCATGTCAGTCATGGCGACGTGACACATATGAGGGAGACACACCACTAGGGCCACAAAACACATACACACCAGGGCCATCAGACTCATCACCTATACTGATGTTGCAACGAAATACAGTGGAATGTACAGACACGCCACCTATTCACAGTCACTGTCAACTAGACTACAGGTGCAGTAAGCAAATGTCAGTCAGATGTGTGACTACAGACAACGCACATCCCAAAGTGAAGCACAGGTTTATTTCACATTTCCAACATGTTGTTTCCACTACAAATGCAAGCCAATCCAACCTGGCTGTGGCCACAAAGTCAAAAAGTGCAGAAGATAGAAAGTCCAGGGGTGTGTGGCACATCACCTGTAGGGAAACGACTGCTTCCACCTTGGAAGTTGAATCATGGATTCGGGGGATCCAAGTTGATCAGACAACTCCAGCAGCACCCTGTGAAGGACAGACATGACACACAGTCAAAACCACTGAAGAACAGCACAGAACGGCAATACTCATGTCTAATACATGTCACGAGATAACTACACAAAACCAAGTTAGCATGTCAACACTGTTGGGCAGTACAGACCACCTGCAAGGACACATCGCTGCACGCATGCAGTCAAGTAGCACATGGCCACACTCAAACAGCACCAGAGCACCACACACACATATCATGCAAATTCAAATCATTGACATTACAACCCTCTGGAGACTCACATTCAGCTGAAGAAGTTGGTGATGAGCTGTGTGCGGACATCACCATCATCATCATCATCATCATCTTCACTGGCATCGTGACCCAGGCCAGGATCTTCCACAGGTGGGGGACGTTGGTCATCGTCATCCAGGATGAGAGGCAACTCCTTCCGCACTGCCAGGTTGTGTAGCATGCAGCAGACGATGACAATCTTGCACACCTTTGCTGGGGCATATGGGAGGGCCCCTCCTGTCTTGTCCAGGCAGTGGAAGCGGCTCTTCAGGAGACCAAAGGTCCGCTCGATCACCCTCCTCGTCCGACCATGTGCCTCATTGTAGCACATCTGGGCTGGTGTCACAGGGTTCCTGAGGGGTGTCAGCAACCACGGCATGTTGGGGTATCCCGAGTCACCTACAGACAGACAATTGCACATTAGCCGATTTGAAAATGTGTGCGGAAAACAACATAGCAGAACACACACAATGGTACAAAGTCAGTACACACCAACAAGCCAGGCACGCTGGTTCGGCATCTGTGACATCATCCTCGGGATGCGACTACTCCTCATCACGTAGGCATCGTGTGCCGAACCGGGGAAACGGGCACACACATGTGTGATGGTCATATCTGCAAGACATACCACCAGAGCATTGATCGAATGGTAATGTTTACGGTTCCGGTATGCCTGCTCATGTGCCTGTGGTGGTATCAAAGCCACATGTGTCCCATCAATGGAGCCAATTACATGTGGCATCCTCCCCAGGGCATAGAAGTCACTCTTGACGTCAGTGAGTCGTTGACGTGTTGGGAAATAGATGTACTGGTTCAGGTATCTCAACATTGCCCCAATACATCGCTTAGCACACGGCTGAACATAGTCTGTGACATCCCACCAGTAGTTGCCACAGTGTGTTGAAAGGTACCTGTGGCAAAGAAGTGTAGGGCTGCCATCACCTTCACCTTGGGGGTCAGCGCTGTAGGATATGGCCGGCCAGGCTGCAAATGTGGGTCCAACCGCACTGCCAAATCCTCAATCAGCTGCCTGGTGAAGCGGTACCGTCGGATGCTGTCATGTTACACCATCGTTGCCAGGTCTGGGAATGGTGGATGGACAGCAGGAGCCCTGCAGTGCATAGGTGAAGAAAGCAAGATTGTCAGTCACCCCACCTATGTGCCGTTCACCATACTCTATTTCACATGATACATCATTAACAAACACAAGTACTTGATGTCTGTGTCATTCTGTTTGGACATATATGGCACCTACATGGGCATCATCTAACATCTCTGTTCAACAAGTGTTCACAACAGGTTCCAGGGTGTGCTATGGGAAACCATTAGGCTGTGTCACAGTACCCATTTACTGCTCTCACGTTCCACACACATACCACAGTGACATGTCTGGACAGATCCTCCACAGGCATCACAGCTCATTGACAGGTAGATTCCCAGGGACCCTGTCTTGCCACATGGACACTGCCATGACATGGCGTATCATGTACACGTCAGAAAAACAAACATGACACCCACAGGTAGTGGCCCCTGTAGCCTCTGCAGGACAGACATGGACGTCTGTGACACACACACACACAACATCAAAGTTCATGCACAAACCACGTGGATGTGGAGACTGTCTCCCATTGTGCACATGGAGTCAGAGACATGTGATACACAACATGCACACAGACTGTGGAGGCACATCACTATTGTTGGAATGGGCCACCCTGTGACGTACATGCCTTCCCACATGTGAGCCTGGGGGTATGTGACATGTCATACACATACACAACCTGGAAATGTGACCATGACACATGCTCAGAAATGAAAAGTTGCACACCACAGTGGGCAGGTGCACAACACACAAAGGACCCTGTCCCCATGAACACGTGCACAGCCTGGGTGTGTCTGCCCCCAAGTGCCACCCCAAAAACCACATGTTCACCCCCATACACAGATAAGGTAATGCTGCCACTCATGCCTTAGATACAGTGTTGACTGGGTGTGGTGTTGTAGGTGTGCCCCTGAGTCCATGGAAAGTAAATGTGGCTGGCATAGGTTCACCAGTGACCAGCATGGTGACATATGCGTGTGACCTGTCCAGGGGCGTGTTGTAGAGCAATGGGCCGATCGGTGTGCCCGGCCGGCCCATTGCATTGAATGTGAGCGGGTACGCGTTGTATGCCTGGTACGCGTTGTAGAGCAATGGTCCGATCGGTGTGCCCGCACGGACCATTGCATTGAATGTGAGCGGGTACGCGTTGTATGCCTGGTACGCGTTGCACAGCAATGGACCGATCGGTGTGCCCGGCCGGCCCATTGCATTGAATGTGAGCGGGTACGCGTTGTATGCCTGGTACGCGTTGTACAGCAATGGTCCGATCGGTGTGCCCGCACGGACCATTGCATTGAATGTGAGCGGGTACGCGTTGTATGCCTGGTACGCGTTGTACAGCAATGGTCCGATCGGTGTGCCCGCACGGAGCATTGCATTGAATGTGTGCGGGTACGCGTTGTATCGCGGGTACGCGTTGTACAGCTATGGACCGATCGGTGTGCCCGGCCGGCCCATTGCATTGAATGTGAGCGGGTACGCATTGTATGCCTGGTACGCGTTGTACAGCAATGGTCCGATCGGTGTGCCCGCACGGACCATTGCATTGAATGTGAGCGGGTACGCGTTGTATCGCGGGTACGCGTTGTACAGCAATGGACCGATCGGTGTGCCCGGCCGGCCCATTGCATTGAATGTGAGCGGGTACGCGTTGTATGCCTGGTACGCGTTGCACAGCAATGGTCCGATCGGTGTGCCCGCACGGATCATTGCATTGAATGTGAGCGGGTACGCGTTGTATCGCGGGTACGCGTTGTACAGCAATGGTCCGATCGGTGTGCCCGCACGGACCATTGCATTGAATGTGAGTGGGTACGCGTTGTATCGCGGGTACGCATTGTACAGCAATGGTCCGATCAGTGCGCACGCATTGGCTGGGGCCTGGCATGGCAACGGACGCGTTTTTGAAGCTTCAACGAGTCTGATGCAGTGAATTCAGTTGGCCAGCCACAACAATGTTGCAAATTCATGGGTGTCATGAAGTTGAAATTTTTAAGGATGCTGTGGGCGTGTCTTGGTGCTGCAATTCCATGGATTGGTCAGATTCATAAGATGCATACGACTTGGACCTATCACTTTGGACACATGGCACAGTATCTGCCTCTGCAGCACACATATAATGCTGGCTGTTCCCCTGAGGGCTCACTTGCCTGCACTACATGCTCCAGGACGACATCTGCCACTACACTGCTGCTGTCTCTGCATCCTCTGGCTACTGCAATGGCACGTACTGTGGAGAGAGCCCCAGCCTTCACCCATGAGGAGAACCAGGCCCTGCTGGACAACCTCCTTCCAAAGTACAGCAAGCTGTATGGGACACCAGGGGAGCAGGTGAGTGTGCTGTCCACTGCCTTACTAATTGTGCAAGTTGTCTGACTTGCAGGATTTACAGTGTGCACACCACTGGCTAGCATGCTCACTGAGTAGTACTCACCCCCCAAAGTGTGTAGTCACATGCACTGAACAGGTACAGTGGAGTAACAATGCATTCAAACAAGGATTCACTTGCCATGCAATGATACCATGTAGTAACTGCTGGTAAACTGTCCATAGCCCTCGTTGCACTGCCTGTGTACATCATATGCCCCTGTGATTGAGATATGTGTTTCCAACTGTGTGATGCACGGATATGTTGCATGTGTAGTAATGGCCTCTTCACTTTGTCATCCTCACAGGTTGATGCCCATCAGAAGCAGGATATCTGGCTGGCCATCGTCCGGGCAGTCAGATCCGTGGGGGTCTACAAGCGCCGGATCCGCAACTGCCAGAAGAGGTGGCAGGACCTTCGGGGCTGGACCCGGAGGATTGCAAGGGTCCAGCTGAAGCTGTCGCCTCCTCGCAGGAGGGGCGGACACCGGACCCTGACCCCCACATGCTCCAGATCCTGCCGGTGGTCTTCCCGGAGCCGGATGGGCAGCTGAAGGGCAGACAGCAGCAAGGAGGGGGTGAGTCAAAGACTGCACTGTGAACTCTGTCTGACATTCTATGTGCCCTCCTGTGGCGTGGTTAAACTTCCCCAGTACATCAGTCTTGTTGTCCAGTACCCATGTCCCTCTATTGTGACATGGCCACTACCCATCTGATAGGCCGGTGTGCTCCTTACGCTCAGGATAATTGTGTCACTCGGGTACAGGGTCCTTGCATTTTGCTTTGCTCAAGGTGGGTGACAGCTTTTGTTCCCGTGATATTGTGTTAGCCTTCACGGTGGGTCAATTGCTCACACAATGCCTGAGTCGTGCAATGTAGTCTGGGTGTAACTTTGATATGTGATCCACTTGCAGATTAGAATCACCACATGTCCCTGGGGTATTTGCCACACCCCCATGCTGCGGGTGGGTACAATGTTTGGGCCTCAGGAGTATGTATGTCAAGTGTGTCACACATGCTTAGCCACCTGCCTACTGACCAGGGCTCATCCATCTTGCAGGTGGAGCCGGACAGTCATGCCTACTCCAGGGCATACAATACACTCTGTACTCCCACTCCCGTGTATCAGCTGACATGCTGTGCTCAGTGAAATGTTCCCTCAGGTGTCTGCCTCTGTGTCGTTGTGCTGTGACTACGTTGTCGGGACTCCTGTGATGTTTATCGGTTAGGGGTCAGCATGCCATCTGCTATTGGACCATGTGAGACACGACTTCTGTGACTTATAGGTGTTTGATCACATGACTGTGCAGACAGGTATATGCCACTGTGACTTTCAGGCAGCTGTTTTTCATTCTCAGCACACTGTGAGGTGCTCATGTTCAGAGAGTTGTGTTTCATGTC
Organism: Calotriton arnoldi; assembly: GCA_963921515.1. Classification (NCBI taxonomy): domain Eukaryota; kingdom Metazoa; phylum Chordata; class Amphibia; order Caudata; family Salamandridae; genus Calotriton; species Calotriton arnoldi. The sequence continues at coordinate 188,627 of CAWUFW010005839.1, forward strand.
CCCCATATGTCCAATTGGTATGACGTGGACAAATAGTAGTTCAGATGATGTGGTTTTTGGGGGATGGACATGTGCACTTGTCAGTTACATTACTTGCCTTCCCCATGTCCTAGGATTGTGACACAGTGCAGACTATGGTTGGCTGGCTGCCATGGCCATGTGACTGGAGACAGTGATGTATGACTTTGCAGGCATGCCTGTGTCATGGCATTAAACTTCCTAAGAGTGATCCTGCTGGGGAGTGACATGTGCAACATGCACCCCATTGTGGCATTAACTATCCGGACATGGGTGCTTCATGGGGTCTGGTGCTGGTATGCATCACATGCATTTCTATTTAGACTCTGGCCGTCCATTTATCCAGACACCTGCACTGACTCAGTGGCAAGAGATGTGACGTGTCCATGTTCACATACTTCACTGTGTTCTCAGCAATGTCCAACTACTGTGTAGGTGGTGCATGTGTCCACACTGGGGTCTTACCATCAGACAGGCACCAGACAGATGGGTGCAAGGGCAGGAGGGGTGTGAGTCCCATGGTTGGCCATCAGACTGACAATTGGCTTCTCCTAATCTGTGTGATGACTTTTGGCAATGTTCTACTAGTGATGCCAGGGCTTGCTCTGTGATGTGCTGTACTTACTGTGGTGTGTGCGGTCAGTGCAGGTGACTGATGTTTGTCTGTTTCCCTAATTGTTTGCAGATACATCCACAGCCACAGGAGGGGACAGCTCCACGGACCAGGAGGAGCAGCGGAGCCAGACTGGGTCAGCGTCCGACGAGTGGTCAGAGGGACCCAGTGGCACGGAGGGCGAGGGGAGCCACACCGAGGAGTCCTCAGCACCATCCACCTCAGCTGAGGACCACAGCAGCTCGGAGGATGACTCCCTTGTGGATGCGGGTGTCAGCAGCCACCACACCCCAGCTAGTCTGTCTGACCCCGCCACCACCACCACCACCACCGCCCTCCCATTGGCTCCCATTCCTGAGGTCCGTGGAGGCTCCCGTGCTCGGGAGCGTGTCTCCTTCAAGCCAGGCACCGCAGCCCCTGCCCCTGTGTCCCCTGCTGCCCTGAGTGAGGAGTCTGTGTACCTCCTTCGGCAGCTCCATGTAGGGCAGACAGCAATGCTGACTGTCCTCCATGCACACACCACTCTGTTGACACAGCTGGTGTCGTTCATGGAGGGCATCTCAACGGGTATGTCTGCCCTACAGAGGAGCAATAGGTCCATGGACTCCTCCCTGACGGCAGCAGTGTCCCTCCTCCAACAGTCCCTCACCCCTCCCACCTCTGCCCCATCCACACTTCCTACCACCCTACCTGTCCAAAGCACATGCACACCTGCAGATTCACCCAAACACACAGACACGAGCAGCACACACACACCCAAAACCAAGGCAAGACGTGCACACAAGCATCCTCAGGGGACTGATTCCACACACACAGGGGATGGGGAACTGACACACACACAGGCAACCACAGTCACTCCGCAATCCTCAAGATCCTCTCCCTCCAAGACCCCTTCCCTTGCCTCACCTGCAACCCCACCTACACAGTAGCTCTTCCTCTCTGACCTCGGCCTCTTCCCCTCCAATCCCGCTGATCCAGCATACCGGGGGAAGAGGAAGTCCACACACAGAGAGGGGAGTGCCCCTCGCCCCCGGACACCCTCCCCCAGGCGCAGGCAGAGTGAGCCCCACACCCGCAAGACCCCCCGGACCCGGAAGAGCAAGACCCCGCCACCGCCCTGCAAGTCACCCACCCAGTCTCTCACCTCCATCCCCCAGACCACCACTCCACAGGTTCCACCGCCACACCCTGCCCCAGGTTCTCCCACACACCGATACCTCATCCCCAAACTGCTCAGGCCCTCCCCCCTGGCACTTGCTCTTCCACCCCCAAACCAGACGCTCTGCCTGTATGTGCCACTGGTGTGGAGACCGTGCCCCCCCCCTCTGTCCTGCCCAGCTCTTCTGCCCCCCCTTCCCCTCCCTTGGAGTCATGCACTGCGGTGGAGTCCACAACAACCCCGTCTGACTCGGGCACTGCATTGGGGACCCAGTCCATTCCATCTGACCAGCCCACTGCAGTGGTTGCAGCACCAACACCATCGGACTTGAGCCCTGCGGTGGTGCCGGCCCCCCCTGAGTCAGACACCTCCACTGCAGTTGCCAGTGACACTCCTGCACCCACCTCACCTTCCCTGCCTCCTTCTGGCATCCCCTGATCCTGTCCCTGCGGTGCCTGGCCTGCCCCTCGTATGCCCCTCCAAGGGGGATGTCCCCTGTCGGTACCTGTGCAGGCAAGCAATTGGTGACAAGTTGTCACACATCACCCTGTTGGGACTGTGTATTTGGACTGGACATTGGCCGTAGTTAATTTTGGACTTTTGATTTGAGTTGCACACTTGCTGAATAAAGCCTCTTTTTGTTTACTTGTGGTTAATCTTTGGTGGTACATGATGTAGATGTGTAGAATCATGCATTTGCTGTTGTAATTGTGTTCAGATCAGGTAAATGAAGTTTTGCTGTGATGGGCTCCATGTGGTCCATGGGATATGTGTCCTAATCTAGTCTGGATCTATAGCATCCCTTGCTGCAGTCTGAGGGTGTAATGTTCAGCATTTGACACAGGGATGTATGTTTAGCATTTGTAGATTACCATCTTTGTCCTACACTGTTGCACATTTGTTGGGCTTACCACTGTCCAATGTTCCTAGTACCCTGACTGTGTGCCCGTCTCCACTGGACATGCAGTTTTGCACATCAATTTTGGAGGACTCATCTGTGTATACAGTACAACTGGATTGCCACGTGTTTTGGGTGTATGCAGATGACTGACGTGACACTCCCGTACCCAGGCTGATGTGAGCAGAGTCTTCTGTGTGTTGTAGTTGTTGACTCACTGACGGAGTGTCCTGCTGATATGTTTGAGTCGTGCACAGACAAGGTTTGGCACAGCGGACCTTCCACAGGAGTGGAGTGCCCTCATGGCTGTGTGTAATCTGGTGACATTGCGTGTGCCCGTGTTGTGTGTTGTGTGAGCATGTCTGTGCATGTTCCCTTCCCTTTTCATACACAGGCTGTGTCCCTAGGGATGTTCCTGTTTGTGATGCTTGCAGAGTTGGTATGTGTTCATCCAGCATCTTGGACCTGGTTTCTCCGTGATGTGGGTGCATGGCAAACTGATGTTCATGAGGTTGTCATCCCAGGTTGTCTTTGTTGTCAGGGCTGGGGATGTGGGCAAACGCTGATGGGACACATTCAGGATTCCCCTTGGCACTTGTTGTTTACACAAGTAATGTGATTTTGAGTTTGTGGTAGCTTTCAGTGATTGTGACGCGTTTGTGTGTGTGACTGCTGCCACTCCTCAGGGTCAGAGCTGCAATGTTGGAAGTTGTGTACGTGTGTTCTTTGTGTCTCACCTTGGCTTCTTCGTTGGTGTGTGACTATGGCCAGGATCCCATTGTTTGTGGTGGATTTCACATCATGCGCATGTACGGCGTACTGTGTTGTGTGTCATACATAGACGAGTCATGTTGAGTGGGCATGTGTGATGGGTTTCTGCACCTTAGTTCCCCCCACCACCCCTGGGATTGTCATGGGTGCATGTGCAATGTCACCAGTCCATGTGAGCTTCACTGCTGCACATTGGTGGAGATCAGGGTGTGTGGTGTTGAGTGTGCAAATGTGAATTGTTGCACGGCTAGACCACTACCTCCATATTGGCCTTGGCTGGCAGGCCCTGCTGATTGATTGGAGCTTGTGTAGGTGTGATGGTAGTTTGTAGCTGAGGACACATGGCTGTGGTTCACAGTGTGATCAACATCTACCTTTGTCATCACAGTGGAATTGTCATGCAGGCTAGTGTCTGCACAATGTGGGGTCCCTGGGGGCAGTGCTGTGGTGGGTGTGTCTCTTGCTGTGTTAGTTGCTGTTCCTACAAGCTTGTGTGACATGTGTAATTTGGGCTCCCTCTCATCTAACAATGCCAGATTGCCCACATAGGGGAATCCAATCCATGAGTTACTTGTGTGTGGCACTGTATACACATCTGTGTAATTGGGATTCAGGCCTCCTCATGTGTTGTGTGGTTGCCTGGGGACACTGGCACACACCCCATCACCTCTTGTGTTTGATATGCAGTGTGAGTCTGCCTGTTTGTGTTAGTGCATTTGCATCACTGCATTGGAATTTCTGTAGTGTGCCATTGGCTGTATGTAGTTTGGTGATTTTCCCCTGCTCTCCCTGGTACTCCTGGGTCATCAGTCATCACAATGATCATGGTTTGTATGTCCCATTGCTGCCATGGTATGGTATTTGTTCACCTGACATCGACAGTCTCCACAGGTTATATACATTTGTGTGTCCATAGGTGCAGATATGTGGGTCAGCATCATGATGGTCACTTCTGTCATTGTGTAATTTGCTGATTGATGGCAATGTGGTCCCCCATGTGTGATGTTTGTATGCACATGGCCAAAACGATGTTTCTGTGACACTGCACTGTTAGTCTCGCCCAATCTATGTTGCAATGGGACACAAGCAGTACTATGCCACAGATGTTTTAGTTGTTGTGTGACCAGGATTCATCCATTCAGTTTGTCTTTGGCAGCTTTTACCATGCCTACACTTACCTTATGATCACCGTGGTGATGATGCTTTGGGCCCCATTGCCACACTGATCAAAAGGTGCATCAGCCTTGGACCCCACACTTACCTTTTGGTGACTGTGGTGATGGGGCTTTGGGCCCCATTGCCACACTGATCAAAAGGTCCATCAGCCTTGGACCCCACACTTACCTTTTGGTGACTGTGGTGATGGGGCTTTGGGCCCCATTGCCACACTGATCAAAAGGTCCATCAGCCTTGGACCCCACACTTACCTTTTGGTGACTGTGGTGATGGTGCTTTAGGCCCCATTGCCACACTGATCAAAAGGTCCATCAGCCTTGGACCCCACACTTACCTTTTGGTGACTGTGGTGATGGTGCTTTAGGCCCCATTGCCACACTGATCAAAAGGTCCATCAGCCTTGGACCCCACACATACCTTTTGGTGACTGTGGTGATGGGGCTTTGGGCCCCATTGCCACAGTGGCCATGGTCGGCTTGTATTGTGGAGGCCACACACTTTTATGTGTCACACATGTGATAGTGGGTCACATTGTATGTTCATTGTCATGTTTAGTGTTGTAGGCATTTGACATGGACTACACACGCTTGTCATGTTGTTTGGGTGTATGTAATTTTCTGTGATTCCTTATGTGGGAGTATGCTGGTTGTGTCATGCATTACCCATCCTATGAGTAGGGGTGGTGGTAGTGGCAGGCATCCAGCCCCCATGAGTAGGGGTGGTGGTAGTGGTAGGCATTCAGGCCCCCTGAGTAGGGGTGGTGGTAGTGGTAGGCATCCAGCACCCCATGAGTGGGGATGGTAGTAGTGACAGGCATCCAGCACCCCATGAGTGGAGATGGTAGTAGTGATAGGCATCCAGCCCCCCATGAGTGGGGATGGTAGTAGTGATAGGCATCCAGCCCCCATGAGTGGGGATGGTAGTAGTGATAGGCATCCAGCACCCCATGAGTGGGGATGGTAGTAGTGGCAGGCATCCAGCCCCCATGAGTGGGGATGGTAGTAGTGATAGGCATCCTGCCCCCATGAGTGGGGATGGTAGTAGTGATAGGCATCCTTCCCCCCATGAGTGGGGATGGTAGTGGTGGCAGGCATCCTGCCCCCATGAGTGGGGATGGTAGTAGTGATGGGCATCCAGGCCCCCATGAGTAGGGGTAGTGGTGGTGGCAGGCATCCATCACACCAAGGGTGGGGATGGTAGTAGTGGCAGGCATCCAGCACCCCATGAGTGGAGATGGTAGTAGTGGCAGGCATCCAGCCCCCATGAGTGGGGATGGTAGTAGTGATAGGCATCCAGCACCCCATGAGTGGGGATGGTAGTAGTGACAGGCATCCAGCACCCCATGAGTGGAGATGGTAGTAGTGGCAGGCATCCAGCCCCCATGAGTGGGGATGGTAGTAGTGATAGGCATCCTGCCCCCATGAGTGGGGATGGTAGTAGTGATAGGCATCCAGGCCCCCATGAGTAGGGGTGGTGGTAGTGGCAGGCATCCAGCCCCCCATGAGTGGGGATGGTAGTAGTGATAGGCATCCAGCACCCCATGAGTGGGGATGGTAGTAGTGATAGGCATCCTGCCCCCCATGAGTGGGGATGGTAGTGGTGGCAGGCATCCTGCCCCCATGACTGGGGATGGTAGTAGTGATGGGCATTCAGGCCCCCATGAGTAGGGGTAGTGGTGGTGGAAGGCATCCATCACACCAAGGGTGGGGATGGTAGTAGTGACAGGCATCCAGCACCCCATGAGTGGAGATGGGAGAAGTGGCAGGCATCCAGCCCCCCATGAGTGGGGATGGTAGTAGTGGCAGGCATCCAGCCCCCCATGAGTGAGGATGGTAGTAGTGATAGGCATCCACCCCCAATGAGTGGGGATGGTAGTAGTGATAGGCATCCTGCCCTCCATGAGTGGGGATGGTAGTGGTGGCAGGCATCCTGCCCCCCATGAGTGGGGATGGTAGTAGTGATAGGCATCCTGCCCCCCATGAGTGGGGATGGTAGTAGTGATAGGCATCCTTCCCCCCATGAGTGGGGATGGTAGTGGTGGCAGGCATCCTGCCCCCCATGAGTGGGGATGGTAGTAGTGATGGGCATCCAGGCCCCCATGAGTAGGGGTAGTGGTGGTGGCAGGCATCCATCACACCAAGGGTGGGGATGGTAGTAGTGGCAGGCATCCAGCACCCCATGAGTGGAGATGGTAGTAGTGGCAGGCATCCAGCCCCCCATGAGTGGGGATGGTAGTAGTGATAGGCATCCAGCACCCCATGAGTGGGGATGGTAGTAGTGACAGGCATCCAGCACCCCATGAGTGGAGATGGTAGTAGTGGCAGGCATCCAGCCCCCCATGAGTGGGGATGGTAGTAGTGATAGGCATCCTGCCCCCCATGAGTGGGGATGGTAGTAGTGATAGGCATCCAGGCCCCCATGAGTAGGGGTGGTGGTAGTGGCAGGCATCCAGCCCCCCATGAGTGGGGATGGTAGTAGTGATAGGCATCCAGCACCCCATGAGTGGGGATGGTAGTAGTGATAGGCATCCAGCACCCCATGAGTGGGGATGGTAGTAGTGATAGGCATCCTGCCCCCCATGAGTGGGGATGGTAGTGGTGGCAGGCATCCTGGCCCCTATGGGTGTGTATGGCATTGGTGATGCCCATCCCACCCCTATGATTGTGCTGTTGCTAGTGTACGTCATTTGTGCATCCCTATGTGTGTGTGTGACATATTTCGGGTTCGTGTCGTTTGTTTGTGTTGTGGGTGTTTGACTTACCGTCTGCGCCGTACGCGTCCGAACCGGTCCCGGTAATAGATGTAGAGTATAGGTAGGACCTGCGTGATGGGATTCATGGTTGGGTCGTCTCGTTCGGGTTTCGCGTGTCTTCGACTCGTACTCGTCGCTGGCTTGTTCGTCTCGTAGCCGTGGATCTTCTTGTGGCGCGAATCGGAGCTTATGTGCGGCTCTCCCGGATGCTGAAACGTGCCGGACGTAGCGACGGGTTCGGCGCGTACGGAATACGCATCGTACTAGTCCGGCCGGAAGGTGCTGTGTATTTGGGTCCGTGCGGCTCGATTCGGCGTTTACGGATCCGGCTCGGGCGGGGAACAGGAGCTGGATTGGGTAAGTACGGCTCGCTCGGAATCTGGGCTGTTATGCGCATCGTACTTGTTCGTTCGGTAGAGTGTTCGAGTCGGTCTGAAAACACGCGTTCGGCTGGTATTTTTTCCGGACGAATACTGTTAGGTGCGCTTCCGGCCGACATCGGAATCGACCCCTTAGTCAGCAGTTTCTTATCAGCCTCAGAGGCCGCCGCACAGATGACCTTAAGCAAACATCCCTTGTCAGAAGGACAAAGCAAGCAGAGGCAGTACAGTAAGATCCCCGGTCCGGTTGGCCCTTTGATTGGGGATTACATCCCCTGAAATCAATGTAGCAACAAAACTGTAGTTTGCCCATTAGTTTAATTTAAACGTGTTTGCATTTACGTACATATATTACAGTCCGAAACAGCGCCTTCGTGGTAAGGGTTAATTCTTAGATTTAATTAAAAAGTCATTTTCCCTTGCTTATAACTTGGGTGATGTTTGATGAATCTGCACAAAACTTTAACGTCAAATGGCATAAATGGCTTATGTTTTGCGCAGATTTGCCCAGAAGTGAAATGTCAATAAGGGGTAAGTGTGGTCAAAAAGTTGCCTTTTCCTTTTTATCTCCCATAGGAAACTTTGCTGGCCGCTTAGTGAACAGAATTACACTAAACTTGGTAGGAAACTAGAACTTTAAACAGTCTATTGTTTTTTTTTTTATAATGTGCTCTGTTTACTCATGCTGTTATTTTTGCTGCAAAAAATGTGCTGTGCTTGCTTTTGATAGGATAATAAATGAATATTTTGACCGTTAGTTTGAGGACAGTACCCAGGACTAAGTTTGTAGACCTGTGCTTAGGATAAAGCAAAAATATTATTATGTGTATCTTGATGATAAAAAAAATAATCACAGTAGAACTATGTTGAGTTGAGCGCAAGAGAGGTAAGGCCCTGCGACCAACCACACCTGCGCATGGTTGACAGCTATGTGCTCAATCCCCAATGAACATGACCAAAAGCATGGGCATGTGGCAGGTTGAGTTCTTGGCGAGTTGTGTGTTGAGCTAGATAAAAGGTGCGGGTCTGTGGCAACTGCTGATGCCCAAGGGTCATACAGAGTGTGCATTTGGTGCATGGTGGGGTGCAACAAGGTTGAAGGATAGGCTTTGTGTTCAGTTTATGCTGTGCATGACTGATGTCTGTGTGAAGCAAGGGTTGGAAGCTGAATGTAGTAGATCACGAACAATTCAAGGTTAAGTTATGGCTTTTTTCCGTATAGGACGTGTGGCATGTGTAGATAATTGATGTGATTTAACTTGGCACAGTTGTGCTATTGGTTAGTTAGGTGTTCCATTATGGAACAGTCATTGTTGTGGTTTGAACTGTGTACCCGTTAGATATTCATTCCTGGGCTTTTTGTACAAGCTGTTACTATTGAGCTTTCCATCGATAAAGAAAACCTAAAGAAAAGCTTTTCCTGTGGATTATAATTAGGGCTCCCGGTTTTATGGTATTTATTTTATTGACATTTCGGTCTGTATTTATCCATATTTATTTTTTGTCAACTTTATCTGTATTTATCCATATTTATTATGGGTTTTGTAAAAAAATAAAGCTGAAACTGGTATATTTCCACATTTATTTAACCAATAAATATGCAGTCATGCTTGAATGCTTGCCAGGTTTCAGTGATATGAACACCCGAGAAGATAAATCAATGCACTTAAATAAAAATATGCACATTTCAGTATCAGCCTTGTGCATATCTACTGCTGTTTAAGGCTCTTTACTAAAATTCCTTTCTTTTTTAACCCCTTATCTATCAATACACACAGTTATTTGCCTGGCAGTCATGGCAGAGTGTATTTAGAATCATTCAAAAGCACCCAATTTCCGTTTTTATCCACATTTAAAAATAAATACAGACAAGAAAACAAATGGCTTTCTGTCGGTATTTATCTGTAAAAATCAGTAAAAACGGAAAACAGGGAGCCTTACTTATAATCATTTAAACAGGACATTAATTTGTTTGTTTTTTTAAATTGGAAATCCACCGGAAAAAACACAGCTAAAGTGAAGTTTAAAAACACTAAAATTCCTCAAATTGGCTGTTAAAAAAAAAAACATTAAAAAAAATCTCTCCTCAAATACACTGTTCAGGACTTCTCACGTCACTAACATCACAAATCATTTCAATGATGATTCGCTGGTGACACTGGGATAGAGTTACAGGATGTTAAGGAAATATGCACACAACTAACTTTGCATGTATTCTAATTAATATGTCTGATTGTAAGTGGAGTGTCGCATATAAGGGAGAGAGACTGAACCAACTAATTTTGTCCGCATGTAAGTTAACATTTGTTATATAGAAAAAAACAACATGCATTAATTTGTAACGTGACACTTCTGCTGCAGATTAGCACATTGTTTTGTACTCTATTTCCTTAATAGAGGCTATAGCTTTGTGGTTTTGTTGAATGGTCACTTATGAACTGTATTAGAATATTTCACGTAAGATTTAGACCAACTGTATGCAGTCACATTTCCTGTTCATGAACGCGTGCAGAAAGTATTTCTCCCACAAGTTCCAAATGGCAGTGCATCATGTGCTGTGTCCAGGTGGGCTCTTCACATATCCAGCTCTGCCAAGTACCACACATCAGGAGTTAAACTAACGCATTTCAGTGGGGTGGTCCGCATTACCACACTGAAATGCAAAAATCACACATTATAGCACCTCTCAGCTATCAAGCCGAAGCACCTATAATGCACCAAATGACAGCTGTAGTGGCAGCGCGCACTGCCCGCTGCTCCCGGTAGGCTTGGGGGCTGGATCATCTGATTGCTATTACTGTGGTAAAATGTAACAACACCCAAAACACGCGGTCGGCATAAATGATGTCAGGATAGGAGTCTCTGTCAGTGCCCAATGGCGATGGAGACAGTGTTATCAGACTCACTTTAATAGGGCAGCGTGAGCTGGCGGGATTTCAAGTTTAGTAGCTGCGGACATGTGTGTGGGATTCTGATTGCCGTGCAGCTCAGTGAGTTTGCGCTTGCACCACTGCAGCAGCTGTGTAATGGATCCCGCGGATGGGCTGGACCCTCTGAGGCTCACTCGACCCCTCCCCTCCATCAGTGCTGGTGGCGGCTGGCTCAGACTCGCCATCAAGAGCCTGTTGCCTGACACCTTGTAGCAGGGGAAGCTGCTCACTGCTGGCGTTAGGCTGCTGCGGTAATCATCCAGCAGACCGACTGACTCGGACCCGACCCCACCGGCGCCCGGGTTGCTGCTGAGAGCCCTGTGTCACTCTCCTTTCATAGGGAGCTGGCCAGCATGACCCGGGGCCCACCTTTTGCCACTGCGACGCTCGCCTCACAGAAGAAAGTGCAACTCGTTATCACTTGCACAGACATGCAATGTGAAATTTGCGCTAGTGCTGGTAACTGAAGTTGAACTATTGCAGTAGTAGCAGGCAGCGCGCCAGACCCCGGGACCGCTCACTTAATTATTTTTATAGAAAGCAGAGCTGGCTGTGACTGTGAACTAGGTAAAAGTAGCTTTTTTTTTTAAAACAACTGGTGCAACTGATCTTTCTAAACTCACAGTAGTATCAGGAGGCGCGGCGGACCCCTGGGCCACTCACTTAATTATTTTTCTACTGAGCTGTTACTTTTTGAAATGATACAGTTTGCCTGGCTGTGACCGCTATGTGTGCCTCGCATCCTGCAGTTTTAAGATCTGCTTAGTGTTTCTCATTGCTCAAATGGGTGTAATTTCTGATATTTATATGTTTCCCTCCTCTTCATTGCTTGGTTTTGCTCACGAGAAAGTTTTACTCATAATCGTTGAAATATCACTCATAATTACACTGAAATTATGAAAATGTCACACATAGATATATACGATCTTTTAAAAGAGGGGGCTCTAGATATACTTTTTGGGATTGAAACTTGGTTGAATGAGGATTCCTGCCCAGATTTGCATTTGGCTATTCCTGAATCTTATGTATGTGTGCATCTGGACAGGACGGAAAAAGAGGAGGGGGCTGGCGATAGTGTATAAGAGATTATATACTTGTAAGACCTTCAATACAGAAGGGATTATAGGTGCAGAAACCTTGGGCTTTAACCTAGCTATTGGTGGACAACTTTGCCTATTGGGGATATTGGTCTATCGCTCCCCAGGTTATGTGGGAGATTTCATTTCATTTCATCTCATCTCTTGATCAAGTGCTAGTCTCTAACTGTATTTCTCATGCTAATTTTACAGGGCTTGGGGTCTTTAACATCCACTTAGACATGGTAGAGGAGCCCTTAACAATGCGATTAAGGGAGATTTTAGCTTCCTTTAATTTAGTCAGTGCCTGTAGGCAGCATACCCATATAGGGGGTCATGCTACAGTTGGTGTATTTTCTAACATAACGCTCAAAGTGGAATCTCCTCAGCCAGTGCTATGGTCGGATCACTTTCTTCTGCCTTTTGCCTGGCAGTTTGAGTACTTAAAGGTTGCCGGTCCTCCCCTGCCGCAGAATGATTATAGATGCTGGAGTAGGGTGCCCTTGTATGAGTTGAGGAGTACCCTGCTGGATTCATTACCGGTCATTCCCGACTCCGTTAAGAATGGGGACACTACGGTTAGTTCATGGTTTAGGAGAACGCTGACACTGTAACCCCCTTCAGGGCCCCAAAAAAGCTACCAAAACTCGGACAGCGTGTTGGTTCTTGCTTTACTTGGCTTCTGAAAGAGCAGTTCGTAAGAAATTAGAAAGTCTTTGGCTGCACTTGTATCAGGACGCGGATGAAGTCCGCTATAAAACAGCTTCGAAATCCTACCATACAAATGTTATGAAGACCCGTAGCACCTTTTACACACAGTGTATCAGGGAGGCGGAGAATGATGAAAAGGAGATTTTTAATATTGTGCTAACTTTACAGACCCTAAATTTACTTCTCCCCCATTGTAGCCTAGTCAGTTCCTATGCTGCAGTTTGAGTGATTTTTATTTACTTATTTATTTTTTGGTGGAGAAAATCCTCAGAATTCAGGTCTAATCTGTCCAGGGGGAATAAGACGCTGGAAAAGTTAGAATTAGGAGATCCACTTGGCTTAATATCACAGTCGATATTGTCAAACTTTCTGGTGCCATCAATGGAGGACGTGACTGGTTCGTTTGTGAATTGTAGGTATGGGTTTCCAATAGATCCCATTCCGTTTCAAAATTCCAGTGCAGGCGTTATTGTTCCACTGTATCACAAACTATTCGCCATCTCCCTTCAGTCAGGGGTAGTACCAGTTGACTGGAAAAGAGCCACTGTGATCACTTTATTGAAAAAGGTCAACACTTCCCTCGGCAGCCCCCCACCCCCACGGACCACGCCGAAACCTTGGCATCGTACTCGACTCCTCCCTCTCCATGGCCCGACAGGTCAGCGCCGTCGCATCCATCTGCTTCAACACTCTCCGCATCCTCCGCAAGACCTTAAAATGGATCCCCCCCGAGTCGAGGAAAACCGTCACCCACGCACTCATAACCAGCAGACTGGACTACGGAAACGCCCTCTACGCCGGGATCAGCAAGTCTTCGCTCCACAAACTCCAGACCATACAGAACACCGCAGCCAGACTCGTCCTCGGCATTCCTCAAAACGAACACATCACCCAACACCTGCGCAACCTCCACTGGCACCCCGTGGAGAAGAGAGTAACTTTCAAGACACTCACCTATGCCTACAAATGCCTCCACAAAACCGGACCGCAATATCTCAATGATAGAATTTCCTTCCACGTACCCAAGAGGAACTTCCGATCCGCCGACCTCCCCTCGTCAAACCCCCGTGTATCTGCAGAGCAAGAACAGGTGGAAGAACCTTCTCCTACATCGCGGCCAAGGCCTAAAACTAGCTGCCAATCAACATCAGACGCACCATCACCCTGCATATCTTCAGGAAGACCCTCAAGACCTAGCTCTTCGACTGACCGTAGCTGCTCCCCCAGCGCCTTGAGACCCTCATGGGTGAGTAGCTCGCTTAATAATTCCCTCATTGATTGATTGAACACTGACCCCGAGTCCTTGGCTAGCTATAGGCCAGTGTCATTACTTCCAGTAGCCTCTAAAGTGCTTGAGAAAGTGATTAATCGTCAACTGACCACCTTCTTGATGGAGAATCTACTCCATCCCTCTTAGTCAGGCTTTAGAGCCAGACACAGCACCAAGTCCATACTGTTAAAGGTCTCAGAGTCCATTAAATTTAGTTTGGATTCAGGCCTTAATGTGGCTTTGGTGCTGTTGGACTTGTCAGCAGCGATCAATCCTGTGGATCATAACATCTTGCTGCACAGGTTAAAACATTTGGGGGTTACAGGTTCTGCGCTGGACTGGCTGAGCTCCTTCCTGAAAGGAGGTGAGCAGGTGGTATGGCTGAAACCATATGCCTCAGGAGGAAACATGCTGAAGTGGAGGTTGCTGCAGGGCTCTCCCTTAGTCCCATTCTCTTCAACATTTATATGTCCCCTTTGGTAAGTTTAGTGGAATCTTATCACCTCAAGATCATCTCATATGTGGATGATACTCAACTCCTGCTCATATATGATGGGGGTCCTGTAAAGGCAAGGGTTGCACTTGCCAGCTGCATGGAAGCCCTTCTTGATTGGCTGAAGGCCAACAAATTGCAGTGCAACCCTGATAAGAAAGAGGGCTTACTGTTTGGGTGGGACCCCCTTCCGGGATGGACTGGTGCCTGGCCTGACAGTGTTCCTTCCTCCACCCTCTCCAATGATGGTGGTTAGGAATTTAGGTGTGATGTTTGATGTCCAGCTCTGGTTTGAGGCACAGGTGTCAGTAGTTGTGAAAACTTGCTCTTGGATTTTGTATATGCTGAGGGCATTTTTGCCTGCTTCCCTTTGAGGCCCAAGTAACAGTGGTTAGGTCTAAGATTTATCAAGGTTGGACTGTGCCAACGTCCTGTACCTCGGTTTACCAGAATATCTAATCCAACGGCTGCAAGTCATGCAGAATATGGCAATCCGTCTACTTTTTGAAATTCCAAAAGGTTCATTGGTGTCTCCATATCGAGATGTACTTAACTGGTTGCCAGTTCGGCAATGTATTGGGTACAAAGCACTGACTTTAACACATCAAGCTCTCCACAATAGAGGGCCATGTACTTGAACTAACGCATTATGGCATATAGCCAATGGAGATCTTTGCGTTCCAGTTCTCAGGTCTTGTTGCGGTTCCCTGTTTTTAAAAAACAATGACGGGGAGGCTCATCCTTTACGGTTAAAGCAGCAGACCTGTGGAATAGACTGCCAGAATACTTGATTTATCTCGGAAGAGGAAAGATGTAAAAAAGAATTGAAAACATTCTTATTCAGAGCTGAGGTGATGATGTGTTGGAGATGCTCTTTACAATGCAATGCTCTTTTGGGAAGCCTAGTAAAAGTACCGGGACACTCCTTGGAGTAGCTGTGCGATATAGAAATTACTTCATTCATTCATAGCAATGTGAAACCTTGGCAGCTATAATGTATCCCAGAAACCATCAGGCTGGAATCTGGTGTCAACGTGCTAATGTTCGAGAAGTATTCTTTCCCCACCCTTCAAACTGTCATGTTCTGCCGCCCGATAGAACGGTTGAGTGAAATACCACTGTTATCCAAATCTCCCCGACTGCTGTTAACCACCCATGGTTGTAATCCCTGGACTGCTTTTTATGTTTATTTGGCTGTACCTGTCTGACTAGTCTCATCATTTGTACTTAACATACTTTCAGTGTACTGCAGCCGGCTACGCTAGTAGTATTATTGATTCTGTGTTACAATCAGTGATGTCTTAAGAATTTTGGGGACGCTGGACAAAATGTAATTTGGGGGACCCCTGTTTGGAACACATTTTAATTTATTACATATGTTTGGCTAATTCAGGCCCTAATAATACCAAACTATCGAATTAAATCATTGAAACATTCACAAATGATGACCAAAAGCTCAAACTCCGTTGTTCGGCATTCAAACAGTACCATAGGAACTCCTAAATGAGCAGAGATTAAACCATTTCTTTTTGCTTATTTGTTAGGTCTGGCACTGTTGCAATTTTCTGAAATAGCAACACTTTTCCATTCTTATTTTTACAGACTGTGAAAGTTGGAACTTTAGGTATTAGTTTAGAAATAAATAAAACTGTTGAGTTCTTCGCTGTGCACAGGGCAATACAGAGTGCTAGGGTGTAACTGTACATTGAAAAACATTTGGCTTCCCACTCAGTTGCAATGTGGGCACCCTGGGCAGTTGCCAACGAATAGCACTCGTTACAACGCATGCATTTGCAACGCACGCCATTACAACGCAAGTTGTTACAATGACGCGTTGTTACATCGCATGCCATTACAACGCAAGTCGTTACAACAACTTGCTGTAGGGGGGGCGCTGGAGTTTGGAATAGTATAATTTACTATTCCAATTCCAGTGTGTGCAACAGTAGGGAAGGTGTTGGATTTAAAATCCAACAAGTTCAACACCTTCTGCCCCCTACAACAAGTCGTTGTAACGACTTGCGTTGCAATGGCATGCAATGTAACAATGCCTAGTAGTAACGACTGCGTTGTAAAGGCATTACTATGTAATGCCTGCGTTGTAATGGATGTTTTCCTTGCCAACTTTGCCCATGCCTTAAAACGGCTCTGGTTACGCTCCAATGATCATGCATGATGGGATTAGCCAGTGAGCTAGCTATTTTGCAACCTCTATTTTTGCGTTCTTTTTGATATGCCTAAAACCACTCAAATGTATACATCCTGAATGGACATGGCTTTGAGTAGTGAATCACAAATGTATTTGCAGACTAATTTAGCCTACATAAACCACTGGAATGTTTTTAGGTCGAGCACTCGAGACCTCTTGTATATACTTTAGTATATACTTATATGTGTATGTACTTTGTGGGCTCTGGAGATCAGCCCTAGGACTTGTCTGCTTCCGCTTAGGGTCTTTTTTTTCTGTTCAACTGCCTCTATTTAACTGTCTTAATAGAAAAAGACCAGTAGAGGTCAGTAAAATACCAGACTTGCTTTCTGCTGAGGGACTTTCTGTTTTTTTACATTTTATGGCAACTGCCTCTATTTAACTTTCTTGATAGAAAACGACCAGCAGAGGTCAGTAAAATGCCAGAATGACTTTAGCATTCTCTAGATTCCAGTCCATAGAAATTGTCTTCCACGAGCACCCGTACACAATAATATTTTTTTCAAATCTTGTATTTTCAGTGATATGACCACCGAAGGCCCTGATTTTATATTAAAAACAGAGCTTTGGACTATACCATTTCCCGCTGAAAGGCAATATTTCTCTCCATGTGTTCCCATACCTGGTGTGTCACGCAGTTTGGTGCTTACTTTCACTCCATGTTAAAGAACAGTAGATGTTTCAGCGCCCAGGCTAATGTGCTGCATAGCTAAATACATTTAAGGTCCCAAAGGCGAGACCGATTGCATTGCAAATGCTTGTTGCTGTAGCTGTTGCTCTGGATATTTGTGTTTCAACAGGGTTTGTGGGTTTCTAATCCACAGACATCCCTCCAACTTCACATATTGTGTTTGTCAGGGAGTACCGCCATTGCTAACCCACTCTTACATTATCAAGAGAATAGCCCCTATTAACTCACTCTAGACAAGCTCTGACTGGAGGGCAGGTGGTTCTTCTTTTAGTGACAGCCCAACCATCTTAAATTAAATTTAACAGCTTGGAGAGAATATGGTGGTCCTTATCTTAATGTAATTGTTGTGATAACTGTGCACAGTCATTGCAGTAACAACACTCCTTGACATTCAAATGTATGCATAGGCAAAAGCTTCATGAAGACGACAGTTGCAATTGTGCTTAGTATTACTGGACTGGCTGCATATTTGAAATTGTGAGATAAATTTCACTCTTATTCCCAGTGAGTTTTTGTCCAGGTGGCTAGATTTGGGAACATTCTCTGTAGCTGGCCAAAGTTGCTGTGCTGACTTGCATCGAAGAGAAAGAGCGAAAAATGAATTATTAAGACGTGGTGAATGTTTCTCACCCCAGCGCTGGCGTATTGTATTGGTAGAGTACACTTCCAGTACAAAAACTATTTTAAAATAATTTTTCAATTCCTTTTCCACTTTGTATATATGCTGCATAATGCAGCTGTTAGACCTGACACCATTGGCGTGGGTCTCTCCTGCATTTTTTGCCTTTGCCTCCTGTGTTTTTGCTGTGTGTTGGACTCCGTTTTGCTGGTCTAGATGCTTTGGGCACTTTGCCACTGCTGTTCAGTGCCAAAGTGCAAGCGCTCCCTTTGTAAATTGTTGTTATGGATTGGTGTTTCCGTGAGTGGCTGATTTGATTTACTAGTCAGTCCCTAGTACAGTGCACTGTGTGTGCCAGGGGCCTGTAAATCAAATGCGGCTAGTGGGCTTGCAGCACTGATATTGTGCCACCCACATAAGCAGCCTGTAAATGTAACTCTGGCCTGCCATTGCAGAGCCTGTGTGCAGTCTGGTACTGCCATGTCGACCTGGCAAGTGCACCCACTTGCCTGGCCCTAACCTTCCCTTTTCTTACATGTCAGTCACCCCTGAGGTAGGCCCAAGGTACCCCTGTGGGCAGGGTGCTTTGTATGTGAAAGGTAGGACATGACCTGGTGTGTGTGGCATGTCCTGATAGTGAATTACTGCCAATTTTGTTTTTCAATATTGCAAGGCTACCTGTTGCCATAGGACAGAATGGGGAGTTTGTTTATAACATCTTATAAACATAACTACCCCTGGTAACAAGGTAGGAAAATAAAGTTTAGTATGCCTGAACTCAGAATGTTAAAATGCATCTTTTAGTGAGGGTGATTTTTACATTCTGTGTTTGAAAATACCACTTTTAGAAAGTACGTATTTTCTTGCTTAGCCATCCAGTATGCCTCTGCCTGGTTTGTGTATTGCATCTCTGGCTTTTGGATGACAGGGGCTGGGGAGGAGCAGTGGCTCCAGAGAGCCTGATGAGTCAGGGCTGGGCTGAATAGACCTGGGCTGCATTTAGAGTAGGGGGAGGAGATTTCCTTTTACCTGAATGGGCCTGGTCTGCCTTCCACAATGCTGTTTCTACCTCCTGCCAGGAAGCTGCACCAGTGAGGACAGAACTGGTTTTGACTGGGTACAGACACTCTCTGCCTTCAGACAACAAAGGATTTTTGTGTATAAAAAGAGGGGCCTAGACCCCAGACTTTTAGATAACTTCTGGGAATCAAGAGGAACCTTTGCCAAGGAGAAGAGGTGGAGAAGCTGAGGAGGAATACTGCCCCTCTGCTGTTTGCTGTCTGGGGTTGGCCTGCAGTGGCTACTTGCTGCCAAGGAAAGGAGAAGGACTTTGCTGTTTGCTGTGTCCCCTGCTTGAAGAAGATCTCCAAGGGCTTGAAATTGAGCTTGCCTCCTGTTCCGAAGTCTCAGGGACACAAAGACTTCATTTCTTCTGTCTCTCTGCATCTGGAACTGCTGTTTCAGCTGCCACAGAAAGAATGCGCAACACCGACGCCAGCGAGCGACGACTTAACCTGCACTGAAGCCGCGGGCACCGCTCGTGAAGAGCACGACGCACAGCCCCAACTTGCACCGTAGGCCCGACGCCTGCTGACGCTTTGCCGCATCGTCTCCGAAACCATCACCGAGGCCGCTGCCTGCACCGAAGCCGAGGACACCGCTCATGACGTTCACGACGCACCGTCCCAACTCGCACTGCAGCCCCGACTTCACCAATGCCGGTGCTTCATCAACGCGGAGCCAATACTCAACGTGAGTGACTCCCGAATCCATCGACACTGCACCGTCATAAGGAACCACCGCCTCGCCGCCACCGTGATGTCACCTTCCCGACACAGTAAGGAACCGACGTCTCACCTCCCCTGCACCGCAGTAAGGAACCAAGGCTTCACCTACCCTGGGGTCGCAAGGAACTGACGCCACCCGGCGCCAACGAAGCATCACCTCCCCAACGCCGTGCACCGTCTTTGCTTCATCAATTCCAAGGTACTGTTCTTTGGGGGTCTGCTTAACACCGCGCCTGACGCCACGCACTTCGCCGTCGGCCCCGTTTTTGGGGATTTTCATCTGTCACGACGTCGTAATAACTCCAGGTGGAGTTATTTGTTGCTACAAACTTTAATTGAGTGAATAACCTATTTTTTAGGATATCTTGATAACTGTATTGTGGATTTTTGTCGTTTGGTCTTGTTTTGGTTTAGATAAAGACTACTTATTTTTCTAAACTGGTGTGGTGTCCATTTGTAGTGTTTTCCCTGTATTACTGTATGTGTTCACAAATGCTTTACACAGTGCCTCTGAGATAAGCCTGTTTGCTCGTGCCAAGCTACCAAGGGGGTGAACAGGGGTTATTTTAGAAGTGTATTTCCCTTACCCTGACTAAAAGCAAGGGCCCCTATTTGGACAAAGGTACCTACCTCTGCCAACTAGAGACCCCCATTTCTAACAGCAGCATACATGCAAAGTTGGAAAAATAAGAAGAAATGAAAAAACTTCTCCTTGTTACACCTGCGTTGAGGAGGTGTAATGTTTTGGTACAAATCCCTGTCAATGAATGTTAGTAGATAGGGATGTACATCAACACCAGGGGTGGTTGTAACTTTACGTTACTTTGGAATACTTTGAAACAGAAATCCTGGTATGCGTTGGATAGTAAATCCCACCCCATCACTGTGCCACATTTGCGTCACAAAAGGGACACAAAATGATTACAAACCAGTAGTAAATCTGGGCCTTAATGTCAAGGGGTTCTAGCTACACAAAGTAAGAACATTTACTGCTGTCTTTGGGAAGAAGGTTGTTGCCAAAACCCTTTTGCGTGCCGGTATTCACGTTGGTTTGCAACCATTTGTGTCACGAAAGCATTGCTTAAAGCTTTTTTAGGTCGAGCCTCAACAGCGCTTGTGCTGTCTGCAAGACCTGTTGTATCTTTTCTATGGGCTTTGGCACACCCACCCATTGCCATTGGCTGTTATGTGTGTTGTTCAGAAATGCTGGCTTGTTAGAGGTGCATTTGTTTAAATGTCCCTCCTTTCTGTGCTTAGCTCCCTCCCTGGTGATTTCACCAAGAGAAAATTTTGTTTGCCCATCACACTGTTATAGCATGTGATGGCCTCTTCACCCTCCTCCCGTCTGGTTTATTTTTTTTTATACTTGGCGTTGGCAACTGAAAACAAAAGCGCCCTTCTCCCGTCTGGTTTATTTATTTATTTTTCCCATAGAAAACAAAATCGCTCTTCCACGCTCTTTGTATGTGAAAGCTGAACAGAGCAGTCTTAGGCATTTTTTTCTTCCTCTGGCCTATTGTAGTAAAGCATCGCCATCTAGTGGCCACAGGTATCAGTGTTACTTATCCCATAAGAAGGTGGTGACGTAAAATAATTAATGATCTAGTAATGACCGATAGAGGCAACGTTTCTTGGTACCTATTAACCTGCTGGTGGAAGTTCACATCCAGAGACCCCCTGAGATGCCGAATGTAGCCACTCATTAGCGAAGATTTTTGTTTTTTATTCCAGCGGACGATGCTGCTACAACTGTTCTTTTTACAGTGATTGAGTGGTTGCTAAAGGAACCTGTCCAGGTCTCATGGCTATGGCACAGATTCCCACATGAATATTCCACAAGGATTTGACATAAACATCAATGCCACCAGCTATGGGTACGATTCACTTGATAGATTTGAGAGTACTTTAATGCGCTGAGAAAATAATTTAAAAAAATGTTTCCTGGATGAATGGAGTTGCAGCGAGAATGCCTGTGGAAAACGTTGTCTACCTTTCTTGCCGCGAACCTGAAAAGTTTCACAACATGAAGTCTCACTATTTTCTGGTATGAAAAAACTAAATAACTTAAGCCCTAATTGCTCTCGGTGCCAGGGTATTGCAATAAAAGAAAAACTCCCGATGTAAAAGGAAAAAACATTCCCTCAGCATTAACTGTGATGGTGTTTTATGGTATGAGATTGGAAGTTAACAAACCAGGGCTTTAGGGAATGTAAGACGATACAACGCATGCATTCACATCGCATGCCATTAGATCGCGGTTTTTACAACGCAAGTCGTTACAACGACTTTCGTTGGAGGGCGCTGGACTTAGGAGTAGTTTGATTTACTATTCCAACTCCAGCCTACGTACAGTAGGGAAGGTGTTGGATAGTAAATTAAACTATTCCTTGTCCTATAGCGCCCTCCAGCGCAAGTCGTTGTAACGACTTGCGTTGTAAAAACCGCGATCTAATGGCATGCGATGTAATGCATGCATTGTAAAGGTTATTTCCCGGCTTTAGGCGGACTGGGGCATGGCAGGTCTCAGACCTGGCAGAATTTAAAAAGTGACTTTGAAAGGGGTCCTCTTTCGACCTCCTTAACCTTACAGGCAAAAACACCGATCTGATCGATTTCTCACCAATGACTGTAAACACCATATGGTTATCCATATCAGCAACGTAGTCCCTATTTATATTTCAAGTTGTACTTCATCTTGCATCTCGTAAGATAATAGCTTATTCCACGTGTTGTGTTTATGTAGTTAAAAAAATAATGTAATTAATTAATAATAATAAAAAGGCAGCTTCTGGCTCTTGTGCAGTGGATACAATGAGAAGAGTCGCTACAAGGTGTCCTGGTGAGTTCAGGTTGTTGATGGGTGTTTATGATGGGGCCTGATTGAGAGCTCTAGAGCTGAAGCTGAAGGTTTCCAACACTGCATGTCAGTGGGGTCATAAAGGTGAACAGACTACAAATGCATCCAATGCTCAGTCTCTCTGTAGGGCGCACAAAGTGCTGATCACATAAATGACAATTGTAATTGTGGGAAAATGCGTGAAGGAGATCCACAGCTGTCCGAGAATGTACAGCATCGTTCGAAAAGAAAACGTAGTGCTGACAGGTGCGTGTGTGTGTGTGTGCGTGCGTGTGTTTGGTTTTTTTGTGGTTTTTTTTGAGGGGCGAGTGAAGTGGAGAACATAAAAACTGATCATTAGGGAGAGTAAGAAAATATTAGCTGACGAGGAAAGTGATGACGTTTGAGATATGCAGACAGAGGATTTCTGAATTATGTGGGCAGAAAAAGGGCATAAATGTCCAAACAGGGAGAGACTGTAGACGAAAGCTGCTTGAGAGTGAGTACCCCTTCCCTTTCCACAGACCTTAGTAATGTTTAGCTCCTGAAAAGTACGCAGGGCACGGTAAGTAGTTGAAGGTACTTTATTAGTACAAGTTACACCACCCACGAAACAGGCAACCATCCAGTCGTGGGTCGAAGAGGCAACTGTCAAGGAGCAGACCCGCATTCTAAACAAGAATGTAGAATGCACACTTGACAGCTGCACAAGCCACGGAATACAGAAACCCCCAACACTACACATCTTCCCCCCAAAATACAAAAAAAATAAGAAAAGGAACAGAAACTATGAAATGAGAAAAAAAAAAAAAAAGTACTCAAGAAGTATAATCAGACATCCACATATAGGTTTCCTTTTGACTCTTTTCCCCAAAGCAGACGGAACATCATGTATTACCTCAGCAGAAACAATGCTGGAGGATGAGGCTTCAACAGGAGGAGAACTGACAAGAGAATTCTCATCAGCAATGGCCAAATCTCCACAAGAAGAATCCACATCATCCAAACAATTGCCCTTTACACAAGAGGTAGAATCAAAATAAACATTCTTGTCTCCTTTGAGAATAGCAATACGCTTGAGATTCCAAACTTTACCATCGTTTAACTTGACTGCATTTTTCAAAACTTTAGTGACTTCAAAAGGACCGAGGAACTGACTAATACCCTTCTTAACCTTCCAAGGTTTCTTAACCTTAACAAGCATGCCAACTTCAATGTTGGTGTTAACCTTAGAACCTCTTTTGCAGTCAAAAGAATTTTTGTACATGTCATGAGTGTCCTTGATTTTTTTAACAACCTCCAAATCTAAATTTGAGACTGTGCTTTGAACCAACCATGCAGGATTGATTTTAGTTCTGCCAATCCTACCTCTCATAATTTCGAAAGGAGTACAACCTGTCATGTCATTCCCACTTACTATCCTCAGAACCAACCGATTGGATAGCACTCTTGAGCACCCTATTGAAACGCTCGATCATTGTCAGGTTAGCAGATGCGTTAAGCCACTAACCTTCCGGAACAATCCAGCAGGGGCGATGACTACTTTCCCCACTCCCTCCTGCGCAGACCAGCAGGGAGAGAGAGTGTAACTCCCACCGCTAGACCGCCCACAGGGGAAAGGGGAAAATGGGACAAAACAATAAACTAATGAGGATACCTCTCCTCTCTGATCACTCTGGTGCGTAAGCCTCGTCACTGGGAAGAATATCTCTGCAGTCGTGAGAAAGAAGAACAAAAGAGGGCGATTAATCAGGCAAACAAATGTAAGCAGACTGATACAACAGTAGATCATTCCCTTGAACCCACTCACATCAGCTCTCAGTAAGGACAAAGCGAAGAACAATCCAAGAAACGAGTCAAGAATAAGCCAGACCCAGCAGGAGACTGTCACGTGTTATGTTCGTAATGCAAAAAATAACTAAAATGCACCAAACTATAACAAGAGTGAAAGGAACAAAACAATAGTATACTCGGGCTCTGCCGCTCTTGCTGTTACTCCACAGCCAAAGAGGCGTAATCCCAATGCCTCCAGGAAGGGCTTGTTGAAAGCACAAGAGGAAAGGCACAATCCTCCAAAAGCGGCCGCCAATCAGCAACCCTCGAAGGAGAACTGTAAAAGTGGCATCGTGCACAGCCGATGTGACTGCTCCCATGGAACTTATGGGAAAGAAATGAATAAACATGGTTGTTGAGGAATCCTTCCGTTGCGGTTCAGAAGTACCGCCGTCCTGCGGTTTCAACCACCCACACAATCAAAAGGCTCTTACCGCATCCATGGTGAAGCCAGCATCCGCTCGGGCGTAAACGCCCCGGTCCAGGAATTTCCTCTCGGAACAGACGCGGAGTAATGAGCCCGGGATCCGTGGCTCAGCTGCTGGCGGAAGAAAGAGCGTGATCTCGCTCTTCGGTACCAATCCCAAAAATACCCACTAGCGGGTGAAAATCACAGAGTAATGGCTGCTTCACATCAGAGACTGGAAACAGATTGACAAGCACCAGCTTGAGGAATGGGAGCGGCTTAAGTAGTTCAAGCTCCTCCCTCCTGCTGATACGGTTTCTACCAAAATGGTGGCTTATGGGAGATGTATGCCACCTGTTGTATTTACATTCATACACTAACCATTAACACAGGTGTGTATGCGTGGGGAGGGTGCCTACAGTGTCCCTGCCCAGTGAGAACCATGACAATCATGCCATTCCCACTAGGGTTGTAAAGAGAAGTGGTGTGATGCTTGAGGCCTAATCTTTCGAAAAAACTTTGAGCTTTGCGAGAAACAAACTGTACACCATTGTCAGTGATGATCTGAGAAGGTAGACCCTCCTCAGTGAAAATAGTGTCTAAAAAGGATAAGACAGCATCAGTATCAACTTTGTCAACAATCTTGATAATAGGCCACCGAGAAAATACATCATTAAGGGATTTGTCAGCATTGGCACAAATCACACAATTCCTGACAATGCGTTCCACAAAAATATCTAAACCAGGCCACCAAAAACCATTCTTGACAGATTGTTTAGTTTTAACAATGCCACAATGACCCTCATGACACAACTTAACAATAGAATCCCTAAGCTTGAAAGGAGGAACAGCTTTATCACCTCTCCAAAGAATGCCCTCAGCAGAAGAAAGTTCATTACGCACTTCCCAAAAACACCTCAAGTCAGGACTTAAAAGACTTTTGCAAGGCCAACCATTGTTTTTTTTTTTATGTTTTTATTGGTTTTACAACTATACATCAACATGGATAGGTTCCTGTTCTACCCACGACACAGTATTAACCTGATACATTTGAAAAAAAAGGAACATGGTATCCACAAAACAGTATAAGCATTGTATATTACTACAGTTCCATAGTCTTATTGCTAAGTTGTACTTATTTAGGTAATCATCCCAGATCGTACGTTCTGAGTCACCCTCTATCTGTTCTCTTGCTTCAGTGTACCCCCCATAGTCCCACATTCTATGCATTTTCATGTCTGCGCCATATCAGAGTCTCTAAGGGTCTCCTCTTGTGTCTCCCGCAGTGGATCGCTCCAGCAAGTATGCCCGTAGGGGTTCCCAAATGTTTCGTGGCCTGGACGTAGGTGGCATCATCTCCGCATATGTTACCTGTTGCTCCTGACAATATATAAGATCATTTGACCAATTTTTAAATTTGGGTGCGCGCCCTCTGCCCCACCTGCAGGCCACTCCGCGTTTAGCGAGGAGTAGGCCCAACGAGACATATTTCCTGATTGAGGCCTTTTGTTCTTTAGTGTATCCTAGTATTGTGATGAGTGGGGTATTGGGTATGTGGGAACCAGTAATCTGGCTCAATGCTTCAGTCACTGTGCTCCAGTATTTCTGAATTGGGTCACACTCCAATGCCAGATGTAAAAAATCTGCCCCCGCATCTATCACAGTTATCGTTTTCTCTAAGCTGGAATCGAAGTAACTTCGCTGGAGTATAGTATAGGCGGTGTAGGTATTTAAAGTGTATTATGCGCAGCCTGCTACTGGCTGTAACTCGGCCCGTTTGCTGACAACAAAATATCCATTGGTCATCGCTGAGTGGATTACCTAGGTCTTTCTCCCATTGTGCTCGTGCTTTTTGGGCTAGTTGCGGGCTAGCTGCCTGAGTGGTCCTATACAGCATGGAAACCACATGCGCAGGAGTAGAACATTGTAGTAAAGCATGTAGTGGGGCCAAGGCAGGAGGTTCTGCAGGGAATGTAGGGGTAGCCGCCTTCACATCCTGCCGAAGCCTGACATACATGAAGAGTTCCATTGGGGAGGGCTGGCAATCTCTGAAAAAGGCCTCTCGGTTACGGAATATGCCATCCTCATACAGGTCTTTCCAAGTCAGTACATCATATTTTTTAAACTTTTGCAGACAGCTCGTTTCCTGTGTGACCGGGATATCTACCCGTCCCTGCAGCGGCAATAGGGGGGAGTAGAGTATATCTATTTGCAGCCTTTTTGCTATAGCCTTCCATGCGCTATTGGTGCATTCTACAGTCGTCGGGTCTCTATCATGGGGCTTGACCGGCGCACTAAGATAAGCTGCATAGGGTGCTGGCATCATATACCCATGTTCTACTGCCAGGTGTGGCATATACGGTGGTGGATGTATCCAGTATGCTGTGTAGTGTGCCTGTGCGCACCAGTAATAAAGTTCCATATCTAGTACTTTGAACCCTCCCTTGGTAAATGGTTGGGTCAGCTGTTCCCACTGCAATCTAGGTTGTTTGCCGCCCCAAGTCAGGCGAATGAGTTGCGATTTGAGGGCTTTGAAAAAGGTTTTACTAGGTGCTTAGGGGATATTAATGAAAACATAGAGCAGTTTAGGGAGTATCACCATTTTGATTAGTGATACTTGTCCTGCTAATGATAGGGGCATAGCAATCCATCTAATGATGGAGTCTGTCAGTGTTTCGTGCGTCCGGCCGTAGTTAGCCTTCATGAGTTCTGTCCTATCTCTGGTTATTACTATCGTTAAATATTTTATTTCATCATCGCACCACGTCAGGGGATATTCGGGATCATATCTGCCAACCGACGCAGTTAGAGGTAATATCTGAGATTTCCCCCAGTTAATATTAACTCCGGAGTACATACCGAACTGTATGATTTCACGCAATATTGGGTTAAGACAAATTTCGGGTTCCCGCAAATATAGCGTGATATCGTCTGCGTATAGGGATATTAAAATTTGTCTTTCGGGGTATTGGAGAGCGTATTCCCGGTGATGTTGACGGAGCTTGCCCGCCAGTGGCTCCATAGCCAGCGCAAAAAGGAGGGGGGATAGCGGTCAGCCCTGCCTCGTTCCCCTTGAGATCCAAAAGCTGGGGGAACACACCCCGTTAATCAATACTCTGGCCTGTGGTTCTGTATAGAGTAATTGGATCCAAGACAAAAAAGGAAGGGGGAATCCCATTCGCTTCAGGACGCTGACCAGGTAGTCCCACTCCAAAGAATCAAACGCTTTGGTGGCGTCTAAGAAGACCGCCACCGCAGCAAGCTCCGGGTCGACATCCTGCATTAGGGTAAATAGAGTGCATAGATTATGTGAGGTTGCCCTTCCGGGCACGAATTCCGACTGGTCTGGCAGTACCAAGGCGGTCATAAGCAGGCTGATACGATTCGCAAGTATCTTAGCTAAGATTTTAGCATCACAGTTTATAAGTGATAATGGCCTATATGAGTCGCATTTATCACCTGATTTTCCAGGTTTAAGTATAGATATGATGAGTGCCTCCCGCATTGTCTGAGGGAGAATACCTTTTTCTCGTGCCTCCTCATATACCTGTTTGAGGATCGGGATGAGGGAGTCGCTAAAGGTTTTGTAAAATTCAGCAGTAAGCCCGTCCGGGCCAGGGGCTCGTCCAGAGCGGAGCTACAGGATCGCAGCGCGAATCTCATCGTCCTCAAAATCAGCCAGAAGGAATTCCCTCTGAGTTTCCCCCAGCCACCGTAGCGCTATATCTTCGAAGTATGAGTCAAACTCCACAGGAGTCATTCTGTGTGTCGTGTAGAGTGTATCATAGAACTTATAGAATGTCTGCAATATGTCCCGAGTGTCTCTGTTCCCCTTCCCTTCCGTGTCTATGACCTCCAAAACTGCATTTGAAAATCGCGGTTTCCGAATTAATTCTGCCAGGGTTTTTCCAGGGCGTTACCCCTCCCCATACTTCCGTGCCATGTGATATTTCCCTCGAAACAGGCACTCCCTTTTAGCTGTGTCTTGGTATTCCGTTAGTGTTTCTCTTATTTCCTTTTGTAAAGTTGCGCTAGGGTTGGATTGCAATTGTATTTCGAGTTGTTTAAGTTTCACCTCTAATTTGTGGAGTGTAGTTCGGATGTCCTTCAGGATTCCTCCTCCTTCCGCTATACACACCCGTCGGACAGTAACTTTAAAGGCTTCCCAAACTGTGGAAACCAGGGGCACTGTGTCTATGTTGCGGGGGAAGAAGTCTATAATTTCTTGTTCTAGTTCCGTCCGGAAGGGGATGTCTAATAAAGCATGCGTTGGTAGTCTCCAAGACTGATAGGGTAAAGCAGCGCAGGGGGGGGTTAGCGTCATTATTACGGGAGAGTGATCAGAGTATGTACGTGACAAATGTCTCGCCTTTGTGAGCCATGTGCTCAATCCTCTCGATATTAGCCAACTATCTATACGTGACCACGAGGAGTGTGCAGTTGAGTAACATGTGCCCTCCCTCTCCCCTGGGTGCAATTCTCGCCAGGCATCTAATAGTCCATGCTCGGACACTATCTCTCTTAGCTGGCGTTGGGCCTTTGTGTTATGGTAGGGTTGCGGGTGTGAACAGTCAACTGTCGGGTCCAGAGTGACATTAAAGTCTCCCCCCCATATTACATGGGTCGATCCTGTATCTATTATTTTACCCCAAAGTATGTTTAAAAATTCAGAGTCGTCAGTGTTGGGTCCATAACAGCAGGCAAATGTTATGGAGTGGGATGCTAGTTTCCCCCACATTATACAATAGCAGCTTTGTGGGTCCAAAATCGAGCCTATGTCTACATATGGTACGTTATTTTTGACGAGGCTAGCAGTGCCTCGGGCATACGAAGAATATGCAGAGAAGCTGCGGTACGCAGCCCACCGAGTTCCAAACGAAGTCGGGGCAGAGGGACCAAGGTGTGTCTCCTGCAACATGGCGCAGTGAATGTTGTGTCTGTCTAAGTATGCCAGAACATGTCTTTGCTTACGGGGGTTTCCCAGGCCTCGTACGTTCCAGGTGGCAAATTTATAACTAGGAGGGCTTGGGTGACTCATTTGGTGAATTTACTGTTAAGAGTGTAGTCAGTTTATTGTCAGTATGCTGTGTCCTTATACTATGGGAACATATGCTAGATACTGGAGCCATGGCAATCATTCATGTCGTTAGCTCTCCCCATTCCCCTCCCCCTCCCACATCAGCAGCCCAATCCTGCCGTGTTCAAATGCCCCCCTCCCTGCTCCCAAACGTGAGAGATTTGCCCCTAACAAGAATTTGAACCATGAAAACAACAGAAAAGTTAACCCGAGCCACGTGAGGGATGTCCTGCTGGGGGTCGCAGGAGGGCCCAACAATTCTCCCTCGAGTAGACAAGGGTGCTCAGGACTTCATTTAGTGTCTCTTATACCCGATACTTCCACTTTATCTTCTGTGGGTATTCCAGTCCAGTTCACTTTACACCTCCATTGTTGTGTGTCTCTTCTTGGGCCGAAAAGCGTTAGTCCCAGGAGGCCCTGTGTTGTCGCGTATCCAATTTGTAGCTTTGTCTTGTTGTTACCAGCCGTGGTTGGGAGGCCAATTGGTGTGCTTTTTCTTATGGGTATTCTACGTCTGACAGGGTTGCCGTGGATCCGGGTGGGCTAGTAACATCTTCGTTGCGGGATGGTCTCGTATTTACTGTTTTAAGAAAGTCCATTACATGCTGAGGATTTGTTAAAAAATGCTGCTTGCCCTGATGGGTAACCCGCAGGCATGCCGGAAACAGCATGGCATAATCAATGTTTGCTTGCTGTAATTTCTTTTTGGCTGCTATGAATTTCTTGCAGGAATCCTGCACCGCCATGGTAAAGTCCGGGTATATGGCCAGCTCGTTGCCTTCAAAAGAGAGCTTCTTTTTCTCCTGCGCTAATCGTAGGGCTGCGTCCCCGTCTCGATAATTTAGCAACCGTGCTATAATCGGTCTTGGAGGGGCCCCAGGTGGTGATCTATTGGCAAGCGATCGGTGTGCTCTTTCTACTATGAGCATTGTCGAGAAGGCGCTTCTCTCGAATATTGTTGAAAGCAGCCGATCCACGTAATCCTCCATTTTACCAGTGTTTGTAGATTCCGGTACGCCTGGGATTCGGATGTTATTGCGCCGGGACCTTGATTCTAAATCTTCGTTCTTGGCTGCTATGACTTTTAAAAGACGGTCCATACTTTGTAGTTGTCCTTTGTGTCCTTCAGATGAGTCTTCTAGGTCTGATATTCGCTGTTCCGCCTCTTTGATGCGCTCATCGTGTTGATCCATTTTATGTGTTATGGTATCCATACGCGCACACATAGCGTCCATTTTGGTCTCTATGGAGGTGAGGCTGCTCTTCATGACAAGCAACAGTTCCTTGAGGTCTTCCGTTGATGTTTGGTTTCCTGAGCTCGGTCCTTCCGTCAGTGATTGCTCATGTTCTTCTTGCAAGCGAGTGGATTTGCGGGCGTCAAACTGCAGTTTAGTTTGTTTGGCATCTGTTTTGCCCATGTTGTCTTCTCTTCCGTTACTCGTATTTATATTCCATGTGGCGACTTGTAATAGGCAATTATTATAATCCTGCAAGTATGGCTTCCCTGCCAGTGGTCGTTTTCTTCCTTTCTTGTCTCTTCAATTTCGGTTTTATAAGCTAGCAGCTTTCTCTCTCTTCTTCAACTCTTGTATTTGCTGTGTGTTAGAAATGGGATTTCTGGTTGGCTAGGGCTTGCGCCTAAGCCAGGCAGAAAACACCACTCTAGTCAGGGCAAGGGAGTTACACGCTGAAGATAACCCCTGCTCACCCCCTTGGTAGCTTGGCACGAGCAGTCAGGCTTATCCCAGAGGCAATGTGTAAAGCGTTTGCGCAACACACACACACAGCAGCAACACAGTAGGCACACCACAAAAGGAACTCCACACAAGGTTATATATAAAAATAGCCTTTGTATTATCGTAAACACATTAGAATAGTAATCACACAATATACACTGTGCCAACTGGCACTAGGCAATATTTACAGGGAATTATATACACATGACAGGGCCAATTGGGCCACTGTCAGATCCATCACAAAGTAAAGATTGTAAATGTAGAACACAACCAGTAACTACTGGCAAACACTGTACTCAGCATTATATCCTGCAACATAAATCATACTATGCAATCAGCATCATATCAGGCGTAAAATACATTATGCGCCAACCTCATAAGCCTAAACATATTAGACCATAACCTCCTAATCATAAATCACATTAGAGGCATAAATCACAGTAGAGAACTACCTCACAAGCATAAACCACAGTATGCAAATAACCTCATAATCAGAAACCACAGTAGAGGCATAAATCAGGGTGCCTAATCACATTTCCTGGACACCACATAAATCACATTAGGACCTGGCGCCCTATCAACCTAACACAGTCCCCCTGGCCAACTGGCCTTCTCAGAGGGCTCAAATGCCCTATGTCCATAATGTCAGGGCTTGGGCTGCCAATGCAGCAACATAAAAAGTGCGCAATTGTGCTGGCCTAAACGTTGCAGCTGCCACTAATTGCTGTGCAGCTGTGAAGAAAAAGGTGGGCCTGGGCACTCACTGTGCCCTCTGGGTGGGTCCCCACTGGGACTCTGTAGAACAAAAATGTGGCCCACGTTGCAGTTGCCCACTAAGGCGGCGCAACTGAGGAATAACCAAAGAGGCCCTGCTCTGGGGCTCTCTACACAAAAAATGTGCCAACGTTGCAGCTGCCCGCCCTGGTGCGGCGCAGCTGTGAACAAAGTAAAGGGGCCCTGCTCTGGGGCTCTCTAAAATAAACTTAGCCCCCATCAACGAACGTTGCACTGGCACTAATGGGGACTGGGGGAGCCCCGATCACCGGGCTCCTCCTGGTGCCAGGAAGAAGAAAATGCCCCCTTCGTTGGAGCGGCCCGCTCTCTGGAGGGTCCGCTCATAAAATAGGCACTAACAACGTGCCAGTCCAAGCCCTCACTCACCGGGCTCTTGTGCAGGACTCCTCCGGTCACCGGTGCTCTCTGCGGCCTTCCTCCCCCTCTGCCTGGTGGGGGAAGGCTGAAGCACCGCCACTGGAGCCCATAGGCTCCGTCGCCTCTCACTGGGGCTTCCTCTGGCCATCACCGCGGGGCTCTCCCACGCTCACGGGAGCCCCGCACAGACTTCCGGCCATACACTGCAGGCCCCGCCAACAGTCAGGCACGGGTGCCTGACTTCCGTTTTCCGCGCTCTCCTCTCGGCGGTGAGTTCACAAAAAATGCGGGGTGGGCTCCCGCTAGTAAAATAAAAGCATAAGCGGGGTGGGCACCCGCAATTTAAATAGTGATAAAGCGGGGTAGGCTCCCGCTCAGCAGGCACAATGCGGGGTAGGCTCCCACCTTAGTCGTAGCACGGGGGAATCCCTACGCTGGGGATTCCCTCCTCCATGATGGGCAGCTTAGCACTGCGAAGCCCCAGCACTCCCTTCTCCTGGGCTAATTAAAATATAGCACTCACGAGGCGTTAGATGCAGCAAAAAGTCTTTAAGGTCCTGGAGGATTAAAAGAAAAGCGCTCACAGAGCGCAAGGGTCTTCCAGGGTCCATGGGGCATAGCTGGGCCCAGGGAGGCCAGCACACAGGGCCCTCCAGCAGGGAGGCAAGCCCCTGTGGCGGTTCTTCTTGGGCACCCAGCAGCAGCAAGCCCCCAGCAGTCCAGAAACAGCACAAGCACCCCAATCATGGGGTCACAGCCCCTATACTTATACTACCTCTCTCCTTTGTCTGCAGTGCAGGGTTTGGGGGAACCAGCAAAAATTGGTTCAGGGGGGAATGGGAGCACTCTGTGTACCAGGCTCCTCTTCCCCTTTGTCAGGTGTGGGCTCAGTGATCAGACACACCACAGGGGGGTGGAGCCAGCATTGTAAAGGCTAGGCACAGACCTATTCAGGGTCAGGGGATTACTCCTCCCACTACTCCCAAAGCAGAGGTCCCATTCAGCCTAGTGCTGACTCACCCTGCCCCTCCTGGAGCCACACACACCTCCCAGCCCCTGTCACTCAAAAGCCAGACATGCTATTCACATCAGGCAGGCAGACATATAGCACACAGAAATGCCAACTTCTAAAAGTGGCATTTCTAAAATAGTTATAATAAATCTGCGCACACCATTGCGCAGCATTTATTATGACAATTCCAAATATACTAAACTTGACCACGCTGCTCCTCCCATATCAGGAATTACCACAGAAACACTTATCAGGGAATCCCCAATGCATTCCTATGGGAGGGCAGCCCCACAGTAGTGAGAAACCAAAAATGGCTGTTTGTCACTACCAGGACATGTCTCACACTTAAGGTACATGTCCTATCTTTTACCTACAATGCACCCTGCCCGTAGGGCTAGCTAGGGCCTACCATAGGGGTGACTGACATGCAGTAAAAGGGGGGTCACAGACATGGCACACACTTTAGGTGCCACGTCACAGCGGCAGTAACACTGCGCGCACAGGCCCTGCAATGGCAGAGGCCTGAGATAGGTTTGCAAGGCTACTTTGGTGGGTGGCGCAATCAGCGCTGCAAGTCCACCAGTAGGATTTAATTTACCAGCCCTGGGTATATGAGATACCACTTTACAAGGGACTGACAGGTAAATTAAATATGCCAAACAGGTGTAGACCAATCTTACCAAGTGTAACACAGAGAGCGCACGCACTTTACACTGGACAGCAGTGCTAAAGTGCCCAGAGGCCTAAAACCACCAACACCATGTCAGAGAAAAGGCTAGGAGAAAGGCAAAAAGTTTAGGGATGACCCTGCAAAAAGGGCCAAGTCCAGCACAACCCCCTTCCAGCCAAAACGCAGGGTAGACCAATCACTATCTTGATGGGCTTCCCTGTTTTGGGCGATAGAACACGGACGCGGGCCCGCAACTGCAGGGACACCCTCTGGTTGTACGCCACTCTGAACCCATGTGGTTCCTTCTGTAAAAAAACTCTCAGGCCCAACTAGGCTACCCCACTGGTACTCCCTAGTTGTCCACGGCCAGGACCAGGCCCTAGGCCACCCAGATGTCACTGGTCCTTGCCAATCCACAGAGTGGGGGGCAGTAACCCCTGACACATAATAGCCATTCTCCACTCTTCCTCTCAGTGTAGTTCCAAACTGCCACTGATCCTCCAACCTAGGGTCCGCACCCTCAGGCTGACCAGAGGTCACGGGCGAAGTTTCTCCTCCCCCTACCTCTCCTTCTGGGGTTCCGCACTCTCCCAGGAGAAGCACCCCCAGAACACAACTCTCCCACCAGTTCAGGACCTCTCTCCATCAACTGGTCTACCCACCTGGGATCTAAACCCTCCGGCTGCACCGGGGTCAGAGGCGAGGACTTACTCCCTCTGCACCCCATTCCAGAATACTGCACCCTCCCATCAGGAGTGGTACCCCTAGAAGACAAACCGGTCAGGACACTGATTACAGTTTCCCTCCCTCCAGGTCAGACAACACCTGAACCTGGCCTCCCAACCCAGGGACGGAACCCTTTGGTTGAACAATTGCCCGGCGAACCAGGACTTCCTGGGGAGTTCATATACCCTCCCCGAGGGTGACACTTAACTCACTTGTCGTGTGACAGTCTGCCTGGGGCAGATCTCCTGACCTCCTGTCCATCTGACAGTGCGTGAAGATCCCCCAGGACAGAAGTGGCGTCACCATGGTCAATCATTGGTGACTCAGCCCTTCTGGCTGGCCCCTGACCCAATGGTTCTTCCACTGGGGACTCTTTCCCCCTCTCACCCCTCAATCTGGACTTCTGCACCCTCCACTTAGGAGTGGCACTGCCAGACACCAGAACTGATGGAGGCCTGATTACAGACACTCCCAGCTCACCTAACATGGGGAGATCCCCCTCAACGAACGGTCCAACAGGACAGACTAGGCTCCCTACCTGGTGTTCCCTTAAGAAAACCACCCAGTACTGGAGACTGAGGTTGAGGCACAGAATACGGCCCAGTCTCACACCTTCCCCTGCGAGACAGGATGTGAGGCCTTGCAACCTTCTCACTATAAGGGTACCTAGCTGGGCTACTCTGAACCGCTTCCACCACTCTGGGTTGGAAGATACCTGCACCATTCCTCTTAGGATCACCTCCAATGCAAGCTCCCTAGAATCAAGAGAACTCACACTCCAACAGGTGTTGGCGCAACCCCGGAAAACAATTACAGAACATGTGCTCTCTGGCAAAACAGATTGAACAGCCCGTTAACATCATTTGCCGTGCTAACCATCACCCAAACGTCCAGTGCACCACAACATTCATCCACACTCCCCCAAGACTGGTGAGACAGTATCTTACTGCCCCTGAATCTCAACCTGTACCCCTCTTAACTGGGAACCAGGTACCATACTCTGGGAACTGGGAATGGGACTTCCTGCACTGGACTCCATATTGCTGCCACCACTGGATCCCACCCTTACTGGGGAATCCAGAAAACTAAAACTGCATTTAGGGGTTAATCTACCCTCCCGAGCTAGTTTCTCCATGCCAATTAAGTTACCACTGTAGGCCAACCCTAGAAATAGCAGACAGCACAGGGGCAGTTACCTCCTCCAGCTTGCGCTGCAGGGCCACCCCAGAAATAGCAGTCTGCACAAGGGCAGTACAAAACTCCTCCAGATTCTCTGGTTTCTGTCCTTGGCAGGACCCCCAACTCATAGTGCAACAAGAAAACACATTTCAAAGAAATGCTACTTAAAACAAAATCAGAAACAATAATCCCCAAACATGTGACTATCTAAATGCAGAGCTTGTAGTTCGACCAGTTGTCGCTGAT
This sequence comes from Calotriton arnoldi, assembly GCA_963921515.1. NCBI lineage: Eukaryota > Metazoa > Chordata > Amphibia > Caudata > Salamandridae > Calotriton > Calotriton arnoldi. Next base: position 225,053 of record CAWUFW010005839.1, read on the forward strand.
GTACTGCGCAAACGCAAGTCCTATCCTCACCGCTGACTACCAATGTTAGAAATGGGATTTCTGGTTGGCTAGGGCTTGCGCCTAAGCCAGGCAGAAACCACCACTCTAGTCAGGGCAAGGGAGTTACACGCTGAAGATAACCCCTGCTCACCCCCTTGGTAGCTTGTTATGTTATGTTATGTTATGGGGTATTTGTTAAGCGCACGGCTACTCCGAGGAGTGTCCCGGCGCTGTCCTGACCCCAGAACAGAGCAATTAAAAGACCGGACAGCTAGAGCAGAGAATCTACTCACTGTTGGAAAAGCCAGGTCTTTAAGTTTCGCCTAAAGCTAAGGAGATCACATTCTTGTCTAAGGGAAAGTGGGAGACTGTTCCATAATTTTGCAGCTACTACTTGAAAGGAGCGTCCACCTTTGCGAGATCTGCAAAACTTAGGCACAGTTGTCAATAGCTGGGTAGATGACCGCAATGTTCTGGACGGTTTGTAGGGCTGAATCTTATTCCTGATGTACGGGGCCCCGATGCCATTCAGGGCCTTAAAAGTCAACACCAGGGATTTGAAACTGACCCTTTTTTTCACTGGTAACCAGTGCAGGGATCTAAGGTGGGGAGACATGTGTGACCTGGGTCCTACCATAAGCACGGCCCTAGCTGCCGCATTTTGAACTACCTGAAGACGATTAAGTAAGTAGTCCGGAATGCCCAGATACAACACATTAACGTAGTCCAGCCTAGACATAATCAGTGCTTGGACCACTGTTTTCCTATGAGGAATAGGCAGTAGGGGGAGGAAATTCCGCATCATTTTTAAAAGTCCAAAACAGGTACCAGCAACCGATTGAACCTGGGACTTCATAGTCATGTCAGAATCTAATTTCACTCCTAGATTTTTTGCAGTGAAGACTGGGTTATCGGGGGGAAAAATTTTTGGCCACCATTGACGCCAGTCATCATCAGGATTGTGTCCAAAAAAATAATTTCCGACTTATCAGAGTTGCAGAGTAGTTGATTTTGCCTAAACCAATCGAACACCTTGGTTAGGCATACATTGACTACATTGCCATTTAGCACCTCATCCTTCTCACAGGTAAACAGCAATTGCGTATCATCTGCGTACGATATAATTTTTGCTCCATATTGTTCAGCTAAAGGAGCCAGGGGGGCCATGTATATATTGAACAACGTAGGGCTTAAAACAGAACCCTGTGGCACTCCTACATTTAATGGGGAGATGAGGGCTGAAAAAGGAGGAGCCCAGACTGTTTGCTGGCGATTGTCCAGAAAAGAGGAGAACCATCTGAACACCGTGCCCCCAATGCCGCTCTCCCTCAATCTATGAAGGAGGCGATCATGTGGCACGGTATCGAAGGCCGCCGAAAGATCTAATAATATCAGCACAGCCTTTCCTCCCCTGTCAAGCGTGGTTTTGATCGTCTCTGAAATTTCCAATAGAGCAGTTTCAGTGCTAAAATTAGCTCTGAAACCTGACTGACTTGGATGGAGCACCTGGCTCACCTCGATAAAATCTGTGATGGTGGCATTCACATATTTCTCCAAAGCTTTGGAGAAATAAGGTAAAAGCGATATGGGTCTATAATTGCTGACTACCAAGGGGTCAGCTAATGGTTTTTTAAGAGCGGAAGAATTTTTCCATGCTTCCAATTTTCTGGCATCCTTCCTTCTGACAGGGATAGATTCAGTATCTGGTTAACAGCTGGATTAATTACCTCGGCAATCGATGCCAGTGTTTTTGCTGGACAGGGGTCTGAGGGGGATCTAGATTTCAAGGCCTTCATAATTTTAAGTGAAGTGGCCATGGGCATAGGAGAAAAGTCCAACAAGGTATTCTCCGTAGTGAGGCATATGGGGAGAGGCCTAACAGTATCGCTCTCCTTGTCCAGGGGGGGGGCTGCTAAACGAATCCTGAATAGTTTTAATTTTCCTATAAAAATATTGTGCAATTTAATTTGTCCATTCATCGGTAGGGGCAAGGAAGCTTTTGGAAGCATTAGGTGAGGAGAAGTCCTTGACTATCCTGAACAATTCTTTAGCGCGATTTTCAGCTTGTTCTATTTTTATAGCCCAAAAATTTTTCTTTTCCGCTCGGACTTTAACATAGTGGGCTTTCAAAGCCACTTTATATGTAAGTTTCTGTATAGGATCAAAATTTCTTCTCCATAGACGTTCTAGATTTTTACATGCACTTTTACTTTTCCTTAAGGACTCAGTAAACCACGGTGCTGAGGTTCTGCCTTGTTTGGCTGCTCGTAGTTTTATAGGGGCTAGCTGCATGGTCCACTCCTGAAGCCAGCCTTCCAAAGAGAGTACATCATGATCTAAATTATTGTTAACTAGTATAGGATAACGGTCCAGTATATCGGCTAAAGCCTCAGGGGTTATTTGATCGAAAGATCTAAAGCTTTTCGACCGATTTTTACAGTAAGACTGAGACTTAGCTTGAACCTTTTCTAGCCTGAAGTTTAGCAAATAATGGTCCGACCAGATAATTGGCAAGGGAACGATTGGCTCTAGCCCAGTTGTTGAAAAAATTTGATCTAAAGTATGACCTTTTTCATGCGTTGGGAGCAACACGTATGGGGTCAGACTGAAAATACTCAATAATTCACAGAGTTTCATAGCCTCTGGATCAGTCGTTTGATCGAAATGAATATTAAAATCCCCCAGAATCAGACACTGGCTGTACTTAGAGACAATGGGCGTAATAGCATGGCCCAGGGATTCCAGAAACCTTCCTGCGGGTCCCGGTGGGCGATAAATTATCGCACCCGCGATAGACTGGTGCGCCGAGATCGTCAGATGGAAACCGAGTCCCTCTGCCCCTTCTAGCTCTATCATAGGTATTGATTGGCAGGAGAGTGGGTTTTTATATATAATCGCCACTCCCCGCCTCTCCCGCCAGGTCTGTCCTTCCTGAGTATCTTATATTCTGATGGGAGGGCGCAAGCGATGGTAGGGTTTGAGCCCTCATTGAGCCATGTTTCTGTTGCAAACATGACATCCGGCTGTGTCTCTGTGAGGAGGTCAAATAGCTGGAGTTCATGTTTTTTTATAGATCTAGTGTTGAGGAGAATGGCTTTCAGCTTACTCCCATCCCCCACAACCCCAGAAAGAGGAAGATCAATCGCCTGCCCTATCTTGTGTAAATTTCCCCCACTATCAGGCAGTACGTGGGAGCTCCAATTACACTTCTTGCAGATAAGTGGTTCTAAATCTATTGATAGAGGGCATTGGGAACAACAACTAATGCCACTGCCTAGCATCAGAAGTTTTTCTCTGCTATATACTTGTGTGGGTTTGTCAATGCTGGTTTTACCTGGTAAAGAAACAGCAGCATAGCCGACGCCGGTCGCCTCCGGGTCGCGGACGGGCGCAGACCGGCTTGCCTTAGGCGCGCCTTTGGCGCGCCAGCGGCGCGCCAGCTGCGCGTTCGCTTGGCACGAGCAGTCAGGTTTATCCCAGAGGCAATGTGTAAGGCGTTTGCGCAACACACACAGCAGCAACACACTAGGCACACCACAAAAGGAACTCCACACAAGGTTATATATAAAAATAGCCTTTGTATTATCATAAACACATTAGAATAGTAATCACGCAATATACACTGTGCCAACTGGCACTGGGCAATATTTACAGGGGATTATATACACATGACAGGGCCAATTGGGTCACTGTCAGAACCATCACAAAGTAAAGATAGTAAATGTAGAACACAACCAGTAACTACTGGCAAACACTGTACTTAGCATTATATCCTGGAACATAAATCATAGTATGCAATCAGCATCATATCAGGCGTAAAATACATTATGCGCCAACCTCATAAGCCTAAACATATTAGACCATAACCTCCTAATCATAAATCACATTAGAGGCATAAATCACAGTAGAGAACAACCTCACAAGCATAAACCATAGTATGCAAATACCCTTATAATCAGAAACCACAGTAGAGGCATACATCAGGGTGCCTAATCACATTTCCTGGACACCACATAAATCACAATAGGGCCTGGCGCCCTATCAACCTAACACAGTACCCCTGGCCAACTGACCTTCTCAGAGGGCTCAAAAGCCCTATGTCCATAATGTCAGGGCTTGGGCTGCCAATGCAGCAACATAAAAAGTGTGCAATTGCGCTGGCCTAAACGTTGCAGCTGCCACTAATTGCTGTGAAGCTGTGAAGCAAAAGGTGGGCCTGGGCACTCACTGTGCCCTCTGGGTGGGTCCCCACTGGGTCTCTGTAGAACAAAAATGTGGCCCACGTTGCGGTTGCCCGCTACGGCGGCGCAACTGAGGAATAACCAAAGAGGCCCTGCTCTGGGGCTCTCTACACAAAAAATGCGCCAACGTTGCAGCTGCCCGCGCTGGTGCGGCGCAGCTGTGAACAAAGTAAAGGGGCCCTGCTCTGGGGCTCTCTAAAATAAACTTAGCCCCCAACAACGAACGTTGCACTGGCACTATTGGGGACTGGGGGAGCCCCGATCACCGGGCTCCTCCGGGTGCCAGGAAGAAGAAAATGCCCCCTTCGTTGGAGCGGCCCGCTCTCTGGTGGGTCCGCTCATAAAATAGGCACTAACAACGTGCCAGGCCAAGCCCTCACTCACCGGGCTCTTGTGCAGGACTCCTCCGGTCACCGGTGCTCTCTGCGGCCTTCCTCTCCCTCTCCCTGGTGGGGGAAGGCTGAAACGCTGCCACTGGAGCCCATAGGCTCCGTCGGCTCTCACCGGGGCTTCCTCTGGCCATCACCGCGGGGCCCTCCCACGCTCACGGGAGCCCCACACAGACTTCTGGCCATATCCTGCAGGCCCCGCCCACAGTCAGGCGCGGGTGCCTGACTTCCGTTTTCCGCGATCTCCTCTCGGCGGTGATTTCGCAAAAAATTCGGGGTGGGCTCCCGCTAGTAAAATAAAAGCATAAGCGGGGTGGGCACCCACAATTTAAATAGTTATAAAGCGGGGTAGGCTCCCGCTCGGCAGGCACGATGCGGGGTAAGCTCCCGCCTTAGTCGTAGCACGGGGGAATCCCTACGCCGGGGATTCCCTCCTCCATGATGGGCAGCTTAGCGCTGCGAAGCCCCAGCACTCCCTTCTCCTGGGCTAATTAAAATATAGCGCTCACGAGGCGCTAGATGCAGCAATAAAGTCTTGAAGGTCCTGGAGGATTAAAAGAAAAGCGCTCACAGAGCGCAAGGGTCTTCCAGGGTCCATGGGGCATAGCTGGGCCCAGGGAGGCCAGCACACAGGGCCCTCCAGCAGGGAGGCAAGCCCCTGTGGCGGCTCCTCCTGGGCCCCTAGCAGCAGCAAGCCCCCAGCAGTCCATAAACAGCGCAAGCACCCAATCATGGGGTCACAGCCCCTATACTTATACTACCTCTCTCCTTTGTCTGCAGTGCAGGGTTTGGGGGAACCAGCAAAAACTGGTTCAGGGGGGATTTGGAGCTCTCTGTGTACCAGGCTCCTCTTCCCCTTTGTCAGGTGGGGGCTGAGTGATCAGACACACCACAGGGGGTGGAGCCAGAATTGTACAGGCTAGGCACAAACCTATTCAGGGTCAGGGGATTACTCCTCCCACTACTCCCAATGCAGTTGTCCCATTCAGCCTAGTGCTGACTCACCCTGCCCCTCCTGGAGCCACACACACCTCCCAGCCCCTGTCACTCAAAAGCCAGGCATGCAATTCACATCAGTCAGGCAGACACATAGCACACAGAAATGCCAACTTCTAAAAGTGATACAAAAGGGGATGATGGACGGAACGTTTGAACCAATCAAACACTCACCCCCAGTCAACTGATCTGGGTTTAATCCATCATCATTCTTTAGCTCACTCCACCACCCCAGTTCAGACATGGCCATATGCAAATCAGTCAGACCCTGTGCCTCATGGGAACAGTCCAGCCCGAACTGCCAAGCCATGTCTTCCCTGGACCGGAAACAAGCATCCTAGGACCGGTTTCTGGCATTCCAGCCGTCATCAGCCAGGCCTGCTTCAATCCAGTGGCAAAGTGAGCAAGGGACCCACGTCTGGGCATACCCCGCCAACTTAGGGCGAACAAAGCGATACAAAAGGGGATGATGGACGGAACGTTTGAGCCAATCAAACACTCACCCCCAGTCAACTGATCTGGGTTTAATCCATCATCATTCTTTAGCTCACTCCACCACCCCAGTTCAGACATGGCCATATGCAAATCAGTCTGACCCTGTGCCTCATGGGAACAGTCCAGCCCGAACTGCCAAGCCATGTCTTCCCTGGACCGGAAACAAGCATCCCAGGACCGGTTTCTGGCATTCCAGCCGTCATCAGCCAGGCCTGCTTGAATCCAGTGGCAAAGTGAGCAAGGGACCCACGTCTGGGCATACCCCCGCCAACTTAGGGCGAACAAAGCGATACAAAAGGGGATGATGGACGGAACGTTTGAGCCAATCAAACACTCACCCCCAGTCAACTGATCTGGGTTTAATCCATCAGCAGTCATCTAAAGGGGTTATAGCGCTCCCCTGCTTGGTGTGCTTCCTTCCGACTTGCCTTCTCTGCCGATCCCAGCCGTTTAATAGGCTTATTATTCTTGTATTGTGCACTCCACGGGCTCTCGTTTTATGGCATTCACGGGAGGGAGAGGGGAGCCGCGTTCTCTGCTGCCGCCTTTCGTACCCTCTCCTGTGTGGTCCTCAACGCGCCAGCTCCCCGGGTCTTCTAGCTGCAGCGCGGGCGGCAGATCGGTACCGGGTGATAGTGTTCTCACAAAGCGCTGACAGGGTGTGGTGGGTTTGCGCTCTCCTGTTATTTTAAAATTGAATTTGAATTTGCACTACTTCTTTTAACTAATTTTAAACTCGTTTTATTTGTGGTAACAATTTCTTGCACTTTTTACCTGCAACTGCCTGATACTACAACTTAATGCTAACGCGGTGCCCGTCTGTAAGAGCGGACCCGCACGAAGGTTAGCGCGCTAGTTGTTGGCTCCCCTTAGCACTCCTACTTCCTACATAAACCCGGATGCAACGACCGCGCAGCGGTGATAGTGTTCTCACAAAGCGCTGACAGGGTGTGGTGGGTTCGCGCTCTCCTGTTATTTTAAAATTGAATTTGAATTTGCACTACTTCTTTTAACTAATTTTAAACTCGTTTTATTTGTGGTAACAATTTCTTGCACTTTATACCTGCAACTGCCTGATACTACAACTTAACGCTAACGCGGTGCCCGTCTGTAAGAGCGGACACGCACGAAGGTTAGCGCGCTAGTTGTTGGCTCCCCTTAGCACTCCTACTTCCTACATAAACCCGGATGCAACGACCGCGCAGCGGGCGCGCGCAGCGGGGTGCGCCGCTGGCGCGCCAAAGGCAAGCCCGTCTGCGCCCGTCAGCGCCCGGAACGCGACCAGCGCCAGAACTCCTGCCCATTTCACAAGATACATTTATTCGCACAGCCAACTTTTATGTCTCAACCCTGGAAAATGTGTGTCCCACAAACTGCAGTTAGACTTAACTCCACCAACACCCCTACGTTGCAACATTTGTGGCTGGGTGGGCCTAAACACAACCTTCAATCCTATGACTATAAATACTGATGAATATGGGTTGACCAATATAAACACCATTAACCCACTGCATGACAATAATGGCACTCTTGCAGTCGCTCAGACCTCTGCCTCCACAAACAAGAACCCTCGACCTACTAGGTGTATTTTACTTAACACCAGGTCAATGGTGAAACACAAACTCGACTTGGAGTGTTTGATCCACGTAGAGGATCCGGACCTTGTTTTTCTCACAGAAACCTGGGCAAATGAATATAGTGATCCAGACTGGCACCTGGCAATTCCAGCTGGCTATGTCGTCGCTAACTCTGACAGAATGGGGGTGAAGGGTGGTGGAATTGCGATAATCCATCGATCTCAGTACATGGTTAGATTTAACCCAGAATCTACCTTAGACGCCGAAGCAATGTCTTTCAGTATAAAACTTAACAATCTAGAAGTATTTCCAGGTCTGTTAATTTACAGACCCCCTGGCCCCAGATCATCCTTCACGACCTCCCTCCAGACATATCTCGAGTCATGCCTAGACACCGAATCATTTACCATACTAGGTGACTTTAATTTCCATTTGGAAGCTAACAACAATCCGGACACCTTCAGCTTACTAGATAAACTAGCTAGTTTTGGATTAAACCAAATTGTCTGTGAGCCCACACATCTAGCAGGTCATACACTAGATGGTATCTTCACCAATAACAAGTTAAGACTGTCTGTCCTTTACCCTGGTCCGACCACTCTGCGGTGCATTTCACCATCATGCCAGCAAATTTAAACGGTGGTCGTAGGAATAGACCTTCGACCGTTAAATATCGTGCCTGGAAGTCAGTCAGCATAAATGATTTAATGTCAGCACTAAGTGAAAGGCCTTCAATTCCTACTGATCCTAATCAAGCTGCCACAGTCTTTCATAACTGGCTTAATAGAGCAGCTAATATTGTTGCACCAGAAGTGACGATGCGCTCTCGACGAAATAAGGCCTCGTCCCCCTGGTACTCTGCAGATCTCAAACTAGCTAAAATTAAGTGCAGGCAAAAAGAACGTATCTGGAGATCTCAATACAGCATCGCACAAAGGAAAGCCTATTGTGCTGCCCTAGAAGAATACAAAACGGCAATTATACAGGCTAAAACAGCCTACTTCACCACCAAAATTCAGGAGGCCACAAATTCACCAAAAGAATTGTTTCAAACGGTCTCTGCATTATTAAAGTGTCCGCGGGACACTACGTTCACACCAGATCAAAAGTTTGTAGACAAGATCGCAGGCTTTTTTCAAAGCAAGGTCCAATCTGTATATAATCACCTCCTAAAATCGGCTAAGGATATAGCGAGTAATGACTCAGCCCAGCCTGAGGACAAGGTCTCTTATTGCGGCCTATCGCATTTCCCACTGCTGGGAGAGGAGAAAGTGGCTGACCTGTTGGTAAAAATCAAATCTGGTTCCCCTCTAGACCCTTGCCCTCCGCATATACTACATCTGGCTCCAGGTGAGATAAGTATCCCACTATCCCCCATATTAAACCAAAGTATAGCCTCAGGAGTATTTCCAACGATCTGGAAAAAAGCCTGTATTCGCCCTCTCCTAAAAAAAACCCAGCTGGATCCCCTAGACGAGAAAAACTACCGTCCCATCTCCTGTCTGTCTCTACCTGCAAAAGTCCTCGAGAAGGCTATGAACTCAGAACTAACATCATATCTAGAGACCAATAACATCCTGGACACTACTCAACATGGCTTTAGATCATTACACTCTACTGAGACAGCCTTGATTATGGCAGTAGAGGAAATACGTAAGGTGATGGATGGTGGAGGAAGGGCTGCATTGGTCCTGCTTGATCTAACAGCAGCCTTCGATACCGTGAACCACGCGGTATTAATACGAAGGCTACAGGATGTAGGTATCAGTGGTACAGCTCTTGCCCTCCTCTCTTCCTTTCTATCGTCTAGGGAACAAGTGATTCTTTGGGATGGATATCGGTCCGAGGAATTCACACTCCCCGGCGGAGTCCCACAAGCCTCGGCCTTATCCCCTACGCTCTTCAATTTATAAGTAGCCCCTCTGGCTTGACTAATAAAAAGTTACGGCTTTACGCTGGTGTCATACGCTGATGACACGCAGCTTATAGTGTCGGTAACACAGTCAGTGGATGCTATGGCAGCCCAATTCTGCAAATGTATCTCCGCCCTGATGACCTGGATGAACGCCAATTTCTTAAAGCTGAACGTAGATAAAACCGAGGTGATACAGTTTGGCCAGAAAATCTCGGTCTGGAACCAATTATGGTGGCCAACTGCAGCCGGTACCTGTCCGGCTCCGGTCAATAAAGCCAGGAACCTCGGTCTTATGGTAGACAAAGACCTCTCCTGGGCTCCTCAGATCAACCAAGTCTCATCAGCTTGCTTCTTTATGCTAAAAGGCCTGAGGAAGATTCTTCCATTTATTCCGCTTTCCTTGAGGAAAACAGTGGTAGTAGCCACGATTCTATCTAGAATTGACTATTGTAATGCTCTCTATCTAGGAGCAGGTGCTGCTCAATTCTCCAAACTACAGTCAATTCAGAACGCGGCAGCTAGAGTACTGCTCAAACTACCCAAGCATCACCCTACATCGACCAGTATAAAACAACTTCACTGGCTCCCAGTGCGGCGACGTGTTGATTTTAAGACTCTATGCCTGGTGCACAAAGCCCTGTTTGGTGGTGGGGCCAAGGATGTGCAATCCTTGTTTTCCCGATATGTACCATCACGATCTTTAAGATCAGCCTCCCTTGGTCTGGTACAACTCCCAAAGATAAAGAGAGCAAGGTGTAGAGGTAAACGCTTTTCCTTTTTAGCATCCAAACTCTGGAACTCATTGCCCACACACCTGAGATTTCTGCCAAACAGATCTGCCTTCAGGAAGGAAATTAAAACATGGCTGTTTTCCCAACCCTGAACATGTCGGCTACTGTTTTTGCATATCACCTAGCGCCAAGACGCCTCGGCAGTAGTGCGCTCTACAAATACCTTCAGTCAGTCAGTCTCCCCACGCGGCCACCGCAGCTCCCACAGCGCCTTACTCACAGTTGGGTGGTTCTGGCATCTCCGGCCGCGGGGTCTTTGCTCCAGCAGGTTTCTCTTTCTGCGCGGGGAAGCCGTCTCCGTCTGCCCGCAACGCCCGCAGCAGCCGCCCTCCGGTAGGTGGTATGCTTCTTAGCCAGTTGCGATGTCTTTCGCTCCGCAGCTCCAGGCTCAATTACCCTCACGCCATTTTGAGGTCAGTCGGAGCTCAGCCTCTCGGGGCCGGTGCGCTGCTTTCCCGGTATCCGCGCTCAATTTAGGATCGTTCCCCAGCTGCAGCAGACGTTCCGATCTCGAACCCCACAGTTGCTTTATTAATTTTTGGGCATTTCAGACAGGATTAGGTTGTGTATTGGGCCTGAGCTGCAAGAGCCTCACGCAAGTGCGGCCATCTTGCTTGCGCGCCCTCTAGCGCCCCCCAAAGCCAACCATTGTTAATAAAAGTCAGAACGCTTTGCACAACAGAATCTTCAGAATAAGATTCTAACCAAACCTGCTTATGGATAAAAGGAATGCCTTCATCGTGAACCAAAGCAATATGGAAATCATCCCAAGAATTGGAAACGCTTTCTTTAATTTTCAACAGCATCCTGGACAAAAATCAGCAGAGACGTTGTCTTTGCCCGGAACATAAAAAATCTTATAAACAAAGTCTAAAGTCTCATAGACATCCTAGCAATGCATGCAGAAGCCTTGATCATGCCATCAGTAGTAAGAAGATTGACTAAAGGTTTGTGGTCACTTCTAATATGACATTGTGTACCCCATATGAAAACTCTAAAATGCTCCAAAGCCCAAACAATGGCTAAAGCTTTCCTTTCAATAACAGAAAGCTTTTCCTCTGTATATGTAAGGGATCTTGAAGCATAGGCAATGATGGCCTCACCACCACCATCTTGTTTCTGGGATAAAACAGCACCTAAGCCTTTAGAACTGGCATCAGTAGTGAGCACACTAAGGAGATTGGGATCAAAACCAGATAAAGTAGTGGCTTCAGCAATAGCAGATTTGACATCCTTGAACCTTTTCTCACAATCAGAACACCAAAAGAATTTGGACTTATTTTTTAAAAGTTGTCTGATTTGGTACACCCTGCAAGAAACGTTTTTTATATACTTGGCTTAAAGTTCAGTAGGACCAAGAAATGATCGAACATCATCTTTGCTTTTGGGAGCAGGGGCAGAGAGTATGGCTTCGACCAACTCAGGTTTGGGTTTAACACCATCAGAGCACAAAACATGACCCAAATAAGTTACAGAGGTTTCAGCAAACTTACACTTTGAAAATTTCACAGTAAGGCCCCTAGAATCTAAGATCTCTAAAACTTTGTTGAAAATGGAGTCATGTTCAGCTTTATCCTTTCCATACAAAAGAATGTCATCCTGAAAGCATTGGACATTGTCCAGTTGACCAAATAAGGAATGCATAAGGCGCTGGAACACATCATCAGCAGACGCAAGTCCAGAAGGCATTCTTTTGTACTGATAGCATCCCACAGGAGTGATAAAAGCAGTTAACATTTTACAGTCATCATGTAAAACAATTTGGTGATACGCTGCTGAAAGATCAATGGCCGAAAAAAATTTGGCACCTTTGACAGAAGAAACCATCTCAGAAATTTGTGGTAATGGAAACTGGTCGACAAGAATGTTGTTGTTAAGATATCTTAAGTCTATGCATAAACGAATATTGCCATTGGAACGCCTGGCAAAAACAACGGGAGAAACCCACTCTGAAGATTCAATATTTTCAATGGTATTCTCAGCCACTAGATGGTTAAATTTTTTCCACCTCTTTCCTGACGGTAATAGGAATGCTTCTGGCTTTGAAAATTTTAGGACAAGCATCCTTTTGAGAACAATTTTATGCTCAAAATCAGTTAACTTACCAATTTTCTCATTAAAGAAATTAGGAAACTTCTTGAGCATGTTTTTACCAGTAACTTCACTCTCAGCTAGGACCAATACAGGTTCGAGACTATTAGGATCTAATAAAATGCCAAGTTCACCTTGGTCGAACCAGCCTAAAACAGAAGGGCCTTTTTAGAGACATACAACTTACCAAGACTTTCACAATTTTTTAACCTGAAAACTAAATTACGTAATCCCAATAATTCAATTCTTTCCCCAGAATACCCTTCCGGAGAAATATTAGGTTCTTCCAGGTCTGAACCTAGCTTAGAGGCAAATAAGGAATTCCAAACACTTTCATTAACAATGGAATAGGGAGATCCTGAATCAGCATAAATGTGAATATCCACCCCACCAATCGTCATATCACACAAAGGTTTTTTCTCGTTGGCAACATTGTAGATATTCTCAGCAATCTTATCCTTAATATTTTTTTAAAAAAATCATCAGCAAAGGAAGAAGAGCTAGCATCATCATCACTGTAATCAACACATTTAACTCTTTGTTTAGCTTTCTTTTTGCATAATTTTGCGAAATGGCCAATTAAACCACAAAGAGAACACTTCTGTTTTAAAGCAGGGCAAAACTTATTGTTGGCAAAGTGAGAATGGCTATCACACCTGAAGCATTTTAAGGTTTCCTTAAAACAAGTCTTGTATTTATATCTATCTTTATCTAACAGGTTGTGATCAATTTTGCCAGAACTCCTAAAAGAGCGAGACCCGGGATTTACCTTACTGATGACTTCAACTTGTTTGGAAACAGATTCAGCTTGAATAACTTTGGCACTTCTACTAGACATTTCAGCTTTCCTTACTAAAGCTAAAATATGTTGCAAATTGGAGTCCCATTAACCCATAACCTCTCTTGATAGAGGAATCATTAACATGCATGACAATCAGGTCTCTGATAAAATCCTGTTGAAGGGAACTAAACTGGCAGTCAAGAGATAATGTTCTAAGGGCAGCCACATAACCATCAACACTTTCATTAGACTCTTGTTTTCTATGAAAAAACTTGTATCTAACAATGCCGATACAAACTTTTGGAGAAAAATGCCTATCAAAATCAGCAATGGCACAATGAAAAACATTAGAGTCCCCTTCTCCACCAATAGCTTTTGACATTTGAGTAAAAGCTTTTAGACCCTCAGGACCAATACAATGTAAAAAAAAATGCGCTTTTTTTGCTCAGGAGACATTTTCCCTTGATCATCTAAGGTCTCAATGTAGTTTAAGAAGAAGGGTTTCCATTCTACCCACTTCTACAGGGAACTCCACCAGCAGACCAGAACGATTGAGGTGGGTTAAGAGTGTACAAGATGGAAGGTTTGTAAATGAGAGGGACTAGTTCGCTGTGGTAATGTAACAAGTTAGAATGAAAGGCTCGAAGGCACTTGCAGCGTCCTTTCTTAATCCTCAGAAGTTTGAACAATGTAGAAGTAGGTGACAAGTGAAATGAAAGGATAGTAGTCACTTGCGGCGTCCTTTCTTCACTTTCAGAAGTTTGAACAATCTTGAAATAAGCACAGAGAAGGAAAATAAAACTTACCCCATAAAAAAACGGAGTGTGTAATGATGCGGATAAAGAAAAGTGCACCCGAAAACTTCCACCAGCTGAAAGGGAAGTAGAGTGCTAAGCGTTGGCGTGAAGGCAATAACGGAATAAATAAACGAGAAAGAAAAAAAAAATGGCGTCATGTAGCGTGAAGCGTCAGAAAGCTGGAAAGCTGACCAGATTGAAGAAGATGACGATACGTCGCGTAGGTCGTAGGCACGGCTATGACGTGTGAATTGCAGTGAAGCGTTGGTCGTAACCAGGGTTACTACGTCTGACGTCACGCGCAACTGCTTGCTGGCTGTTAGACCTGGCACCATTGGCGTGGGTCTCCCTTCCATTTTTCGCTGTTGCCTCATGTGTTTTTGCTGGTTATAGATGCTTTGGGCACTGTGCCACTGTTATTCAGTGCCACAGTGCAAGTGCTCCCTATGGTAAAATTGATGTATGGATTAGTGACTCCATGATTGGCTGGATTGGTTTACTTGTCAGATCCTAGTCAGTGCACTGAGTGTGCCCAGGGGATGTAAATCCAATGCTGCTGGTGGACTTGCAGCACTGGTTGTGCCACCCACAGAAGCAGCCTGTAAAAGTGTGTCTCAGGTCTGCCATTGCAGAGCCTGTGTGCAGTCTGATACTGCCATGTTGACTGGGCAAGTGCACCCACTTGCCAGTCCCTAAACCTTCCCTTTTCTGCATATTAGTCACCCCTATGGTAGGCCCAAGGGCAGGGTGCATTGTAAGTATAAGGTAGGACATGCCCTGGTGTGTGTGGCATGTCCTAATAGTGAATTACAGCCATTTTCGTTTTTCACTATTGCAAGGCTACCTGTTCCCCATAGGCCAGAATGGGCAGTTTGTTTATTACATCTTATAATCCTAACTGACCCAGGGAACATGGTAGAAAAACGAATTTAGTATGTCTGAACTCAGAATGATAAAATGCATCTTTTAGTGAAGTTGGTTTTAACATTCTGTGTTTGAAAATACCACTTTTAGAAAGTAGGTATTTTCTTGCCTAACTATCCAAGCCTGCCTCTGCTAGGTTGTGTATTCCATGTCTGGTTTGTGAGTGACAGGAGCTGGGGGATTCCAGGAGACAGGGTGAGTCAGCCCAGGGCTGAATAGAGAGATCTGCATGTAGATGGGTGGGAGGAGTTGCACCTGGGACCTGAATAGGGCTGTGCCTTCCCTCCACAATGCTGGCTCCACCTCCTGTGGTGCGTCTGATGTCCCTGGCCTACACTGTGAAAGGAAAGAAGGAGTCTTGTCAACAAAGTGCTCCAGGACTGACCAGAACTGGTTTGGACTAGGCAAAGGCCTCTCTGCCTTCAGAGAACAAAGGGAAAATGAGTATAAAGAGGGGACCCAAACCCCAGAACTTTAGATCACTTTGGGAAACAAGAAGAACCTTTGCTGAGGAGAGGAACCAGAGAGAGAGACTGCAGGAGGAGACTATCCCTATGCTGAGTGCTGTTTGGGGGATTGGCCTGCAGTGGTTGCCTGACTGCCAAAGAAAGGAGAAAGGACTTTGTGCTACTTCCAATTCAACTTGTAAAGGATCTCCAAGGGCTTGAGAGAGAGCTTGCCTCCTGCTGAAGTCTCAGGGACAACAGACTTCACCCACCAGCTCCCCAAGAGTTCTTTTGAAGTGCCTGCTGTTGTGTTGGGCCTTCTGAGGAACTGCGTGTCGCAAGGAGCTGGAAGTGTGACTCACGAAGAAGAAGCGTCGCCGCCGCAGCCGAAGTGCCTCGCATCGCCGGAGAAGAGGATCGACGTCGCATCAGACGCCGCCGCATCAACGGAGAAGCGGGTCGCCACCGCTGCAGCTGTCGCATCATCGCCGAAGCGCCTCGCATCACCAGAGAAGAGGATCGACGTCGCATCAGACGCCGCCGCATCACCGGGAAGCGTGTCGCAGGGCCTGTCGCAACTCAGAAGAATCGTTGAGTCGCAGCACGGCCGTCGGGCGTGCACGCATCGTGTCGCATCAAGAAGAAGACGCCATCTTTGTCGCATTGCACCGGATCTTCATCGCATCACGGCGTTGCTGGTCGCATCGCCACAGAAGTGCAGTAAGAAACCGACGCATCACCTCCCCACGTCGAGAAGAACCAACGCATCCCCTACGCATCAGTAGGGACCCGACGCATCACCGTTCTTGCGTGTAAGGAACCGACGCATCACCTTCCCTGCAACACTTTCGTTGTATAGCGTTACGCATCCAAAGGTACATTGAACTCAAAGTGTCGCATTTTACATCTTAAGAGAACTAAGCTAATTCTACCATTTTTGAAGTACAGTATTGTGGATTTTTGTCGTTTGTGGTCTTGTCTTAAATCTATATAAAAGATACTTATTTTTAATATACAACCTGTGTGGTGTCCATCTGTAGTGTTGTCACTGGGTTACTGTATGTGTTCACAAATGCTTTAAACACTGCCTCTGAGATAAGCCTGTCTGCTCGTGCCAAGCTACCAAGGGGGTGAGCAGGGGTTATTTTAGTAGTGTATCCCCCTTACCCTGACTAGACGCAAGGGTCCCAATTTGGTCAAAGGTACCTACCTCTGCCAACTAGAGACCCCCAAATCTAACATTGGTGGTCAGCGGTGAGGATTCTGGACTTGCATTTGTGACTCATGTACAGTGATTGGTGAACACTAGTAGTGAGTGCAGACCAAACGCGACCACATACTTTTGGTAGATTGTTTTTCCTGGGATTTTCTATTTTTGCCAAGAACTGCCAAGTTTAACCACCATGGATAAAGCAGCATCCATAGCATCTGTTGATTATGAGTGGGAAGAGGAGA
This sequence comes from Calotriton arnoldi, assembly GCA_963921515.1. Classification (NCBI taxonomy): domain Eukaryota; kingdom Metazoa; phylum Chordata; class Amphibia; order Caudata; family Salamandridae; genus Calotriton; species Calotriton arnoldi. The sequence goes on from CAWUFW010005839.1 coordinate 241,951, forward strand.
AACTGGAATGCTACAATGTAAAACAGCTAAAGCACTTCTGCAGGAAATTTAAAAGTGCAATGACCGGTCTCACCAAGAAGGATGAGTTCCAAAAGGCGCTGAGGGCCTGGGTCGAAGCAAGGAGTACCCCTGAGAATGAGGAAGGGGTTGAGAATGCAGAGGAGCAGCTGGATGGGCCATTGGGTCCAGGGGGGAGGAGAGCAACCTCCCCAGCGGGTAGCAGTGTTTCTGCCAAAGGCCTGTCCACAGAGGAGTTGGAGGACAGGGAGAGGAGTAGGATGCATGAGTTGGAGCTAGCCAAAATGAGTGGGCAGTTAGAAATTAAGAAATTGGCCCTAGAAGAAAAGAAGATGCAACTGGAGCATGAGAGAAGTTTGAGGGAGTTGGAATTGAAAGCGCGGAGCTTAGAGATTACTCCCTCTGGTGGCAGCACACCGTCCATGCCTGTAGAAGCAAGAGTGTATATCCCTAAAGATGTGGTAAAAGAGTTTTTAAAAAATGATGACATTGGGCAGTGGTTCAAGGCCTATGAGGTAGCCATGTCCTCCCACCAGGTCCCTGAGAAGGATTGGGGAGCGGGTTGTGGGGGCGGTTCCTTAGTGAGGGGCGGGATACACTGTTAGACTTGCCCTCTGAAGTCCATAATTCTTATAGCCACATGAAAGATGCATTGATGTCCAGGTATGGGTTGACTCCTGAATTGTATAGGCAGAGGTTCAGGAATTGCAAGAAGATAGAGGGCAGTACCTGGGTAGAATATGTCACTTTTTTCTGCAGAGCACTGGATGGTTGGGTGAAGGGTAGCAAAGTAAATGATTTTGAGGCGCTCTTTGATTTAATTGCATGGGAGCACTTGTCAAGTAATTGTTTTCCAGAGCTACGCCAGCACCTTATTGATAGCAGGCTGACTAACCCTAGGAAGCTTGCTGAGGAGGCGGACCGCTGGGTGAGCACCCGGGTCCACAAGGGTCACGTGGGAGACTCCGCCAAAGGTGGGCAGGGTCCCCAGCAGAAGAGTGGGGGGGACAAGGGTAAACAGAGGGAGTTCCAGAGAGGGCTCCAAAGTAATTCCCAAGGGAACCGAGGGAAAGGTTCCCAGCCTCCCCCTGAGAAGAAGCAAGGGGCCCCAACAGGTAAACCTGTTCAAAGAGGGCCCCTGACCTGTTTTAAGTGTGGCCTAGTGGGTCACGGTTCATGGGATCCCCAATGTCCCCAGTTTGGGAAGACAGCACCCACTGGTGCAGTACCCCGGCAGTTGGCCAGTGTAGCCCTGGAGGAGGAGATGGGTGCCCAAGGTGGGTGGGGTCCCGCAGAGATGTCCCTTGTCTCTTTAGGAGACTGTGAGGTGGTCCCCAAGACCCAACTGCCTGATAACACTAAAAGGTACAGGCAGTGGGTGACCATCAATGGCCATAGAGTGGAGGCTCTTCGAGACACAGGAGCCAGTGTGACAGCTGTCAAGTGTCACCTGGTATCTGAAGAGCAGGTTGTCCCCAATGCATTTTACCCAGTTGTTGCCGCTGACAACACAGAGAGCCACTGCAAGGTGGCTCAGGTTCCCTTTGAGTGGGGGGGGGGGGGTCTCTGGTACTCTTCAAGTAGCTGTGAGGCCAGCCATGCTGTTTGTTGGGGAACGATTTGGAGAGCTCACCTTGGGCTAAGGTGGAGCGAAGTGCTCATTTGGAGATGTTGGGTCTGCCTGACTGGGCGTGTGTGACCACACGGTCCATGGCAGCCAGTAAGAGTGCTCAAGAGGACCTGGAGCCTGAGAGGGAGGCCCAGGTACCTGCCTTAAAGAGAAGAGGCAGGGGGCGCGGGAAACAGGCCCCCGAAGTTCCCACGGGCCAGGAGGAGGTAGACCCTGAGGGGGATGCCCTGGAGCCTACAGGGGAACAGGTAACTGAACTGGGGGACCTGCCTGAGCTGACCCATTGGCAGCAGGAAGGAGGACCCTCCAGGGAATAGTTCTGTGAGGAGCAGAACAAGTGCCCTTCTCTTGTGGGTTTGCGGCAACAGGCCACAAACCAGGCAGCAGGTGATCAGTCTGGATCACATTGGATCTACTGGGAGAATGGTTCCTGTATAGCGAGCCTAAGGTTGCTGAGCCTAAGGTTGCTGAGCCTGGGTCAGCTCATGTGCTGGTGGTACCCCAGCGCTTCAGAGCCTTCCTACTGGGGCTGGCTCATGATGTGCCGTTAGCAGGCCATTTGGGGCAGGACAAGACCTTTGAGAGGCTTGTCACCCACTTTTATTGGCCCCAAATGCACAGGAGTTCAGATACTCACTGCAGGACCTGTCAGACTTGCCAGCCAAGTGGAAAGAGTGGGAGGAAGCAAAAGGCTCCTCTCCAGCCATTCCCTGTGGTCAGCACCCCCTTTGAATGGGTGGGTATTGACATTGTGGGGCCACTGGACCCCAAGACAGCCATGGGCAACAGGTTCATCCTGGTCTTGGTGGACCATGCCACCTGGTACCGGGAAGCCATCCCTCTCAGGACAGTGACGGCCCCCGTGGTGGGACGGGCACTGATGGGAATTTTCTCCCGTGTGGGGTTCCCTAGAGAGGTGGTGCCTGACCGAGGTACAAACTTCATTTCCAAGTATATGAAGTCCCTGTGGCAGGAGTGTGGGGTCACTTATAAGTTCACCACTCCTTACCACCCCCAAGGAAATGGGTTGGTTTAGAGATTCAACAGGACCCTAAAAGGCATGATTATGGGTCTTGAGGAACCTATGAGGCGTAAGTGGGACGTCCTCTTACCATGCCTGCTCTTTGCATACCGTGAGGTGCCACAGAAATCTCTAGGGTTCAGCCCCTTTGAGCTTCTCTATGGACACCCAGTGAGAGGACCTCTGAGTCTGGTCAAGGAAGGCTGGGAGCAATCTCCCAGGAAACCTCCCCAGGATGTATATAGCTACATGCTGGCCTTCAGGAACCAGACTAGGAGTTTCAGGCAACTCGCTGAGGCGAATCTGGAAGCCAGCCAGGAGGAGATGAAGCGGTGGTACGACCAGAATGCCACTCTGGTAGAGCTTCAGCCTGGTCAGAAAGTGTGGGTCATGGCCCCAGTGGAGCCTTGTGCGCTCCAGGAACAGTGGACCGGACCATTTGAGGTGGTGGAGCGCAAAAGTCCTGTTACCTACTTGGTGGACTTGCGGTCTCCCAGGAACCCCTTGCGGGTCCTGCATGTCAACCGCCTGAAGCCCCACTTGGAGAGGTCCGAAGTGGGCATGCTCTTAGCGACAGATGCTGGAATGGAGGAGGAGACCGAGCCTCTTCCTGACCTCCTGTCGGCGACAGAGCGAGATGGGTCAGTGGATGGTGTGAACCTCTCTTCCACCCTGACCCCTGAGCAACAGAATGACTGTCACCAGTTGCTGGGGCAGTTTTCTGATCTGTTCTCCCTGATTCCCAGTGTCACTGATTGGTGCGTCCATGATGTGGACACTGGAGACAGTCCTCCTGTTAAGCACAAAACTTACAGGGTGACTGACAGGGTGAAAGCTTGCATCAAGGAGGTCTCCAAGATGCTTGCGTTAGGGGTGATTGAGTCCTCTAACAGTCCTTGGGCCAGCCCAGTGGTCTTGGTCCCAAAGGCTGCCGCACAGGGTGCCACGTCAGAACTCCGGTTCTGTGTGGACTACCGAGGGCTCAATTCAGTCACGAGGACTGACGCGCACCCCATCCCCAGAGCTGATGAGCTCATCGATCGGTTAGGGGCTGCCCGGTACCTCAGCACGTTTGATCTAACGTCTGGGTACTGGCCGATCGCCTTGACTGATGGGGCAAGAGAGAGGTCACCATTTTCCACACCAGATAGGCACTACCAGTTCCGGGTTATGCCCTTTGGGATGTAGAATGCCCCTGCCACCTTTCAGAGGTTGGTCAACCAGGTGTTGGCTGGACTGGAAGAGTTCAGTGCCGCCTACCTGGATGATATTGCAGTGTTCAGCGCCAGTTGGGAAGAACATCTGCGCCACCTCTGGGAAGTGTTGATGGCGCTGCGGAGGGCAGGCCTCACGATTAAGGCGAGTAAGTGCCAGATCGGGCAGGGTTCCGTGGTGTACTTGGGACACCAGGTTGGGAGCGGCCAGGTGGCACCCCTACAGCCCAAGATTGAGACCATCCTGGCTTGGGAGCCCCCCAAGACCCAGACAGAGGTGAGAGCCTTTTTAGGACTCACCGGGTATTACAGGAGGTTTGTCAAGGGGTATGGCAGCATCGTTGCCCCCTTGACAGAAAGTGATTTGGACTGACACCTGTCAGAAAGCTTTTGAGGCCCTGAAAACTGCCATGTGCACGGCGCCCGTGCTCCTGGTACCCAACTTCTCAAGAGAGTTTATCATTCAAACAGATGCTTCAGAGCATGGTGTGGGGGCTGTTTTGTCACAGATAAATGAGGAGGGCCTAGATCAACCCGTAGCCTTCATCAGTAGGAGGTTACTTCCACGAGAACAGAGGTGGAGAGCGATTGAGCGTGAGGCATTTGCTGTGGTATGGGCACTGAAGAAGCTGAGACCATACCTGTTTGGGACTCACTTCCGGGTTCAGACAGACCACAGGCCCCTCAGATGGTTGATGTAGATGAGGGGTGAGAATCCAAAGCTGCTGAGGTAGTCCATTTCCCTACAGGGGATGGACTTCACGGTGGAACACCGCCCTGGTACAAAACACGCCAATGCTGATGGTCTGTCCAGATTTTTCCGCCTTAGTGATGAGAACTCCCAGGAGGTAGGGTAGTTCTCCCCACATTTCAGCTGGAGGGGACACGTGTTAGACCTGGCACCATTGGCGTGGGTCTCCCTTCCATTTTTCGCTGTTGCCTCATGTGTTTTTGCTGGTTATAGATGCTTTGGGCACTGTGCCACTGCTATTCAGTGCCACAGTGCAAGTGCTCCCTATGGTAAAATTGATGTATGGATTAGTGACTCCATGATTGGCTGGATTGGTTTACTTGTCAGACCCTAGTACAGTGCACTGAGTGTGCCCAGGGCTTGTAAATCCAATGCTGCTGGTGGGCTTGCAGCACTGGTTGTGCCACCCACAGAAGCAGCCTGTAAAAGTGTCTCTCAGGTCTGCCATTGCAGAGCCTGTGTGCAGTCTGGTACTGCCATTTTGACTGGGCAAGTGAACCCACTTGCCAGTCCCTAAACCTTCCCTTTTCTGCATATTAGTCACCCCTATGGTAGGCCCAAGGGCAGGGTGCATTGTAAGTATAAGGTAGGACATGCCCTGGTGTGTGTGGCATGTCCTAATAGTGAATTACAGCCATTTTCGTTTTCACTATTGCAAGGCTACCTGTTCCCCATAGGCCAGAATGGGCAGTTTGATTATTACATCTTATAATCCTAACTGACCCAGGGAACATGGTAGAAAAACGAATTTAGTATGCGTGAAATCAGAATGATAAAATACATCTTTTAGTGAAGTTGGTTTTAACATTCTGTGTTTGAAAATACCACTTTTTGAAAGTAGGTATTTTCTTGCCTAACTATCCAAGCCTGCCTCTGCTAGGTTGTGTATTCCATGTCTGGTTTGTGAGTGACAGGGGCTGGGGGATTCCAGGAGACAGGGTGAGTCAGCCCAGGGCTGAATAGAGAGATCTGCATGTAGATGGGTGGGAAGAGTTGCACCTGGGACCTGAATAGGCCTGTGCCTTTCCTCCACAATGCTGGCTCCACCTCCTGTGGTGCGTCTGATATCCCTGGCCTACACTGTGAAAGGAAAGAAGGAGTCTTGTCAACAAAGTGCTCCAGGACTGACCAGAACTGGTTTGGACTAGGCAAAGGCCTCTCTGCCTTCAGAGAACAAAGGGAAAATGAGTATAAAAGAGGGGACCCAAACCCCAGAACTTTAGATCACTTTGGGAAACAAGAAGAACCTTTGCTGAGGAGAGGAACCAGAGAGAGAGACTGCAGGAGGAGACTATCCCTATGCTGAGTGCTGTTTGGGGGATTGGCCTGCAGTGGTTGCCTGACTGCCAAAGAAAGGAGAAAGGACTTTGTGCTACTTCCAATTCAACTTGTAAAGGCTCTCCAAGGGCTTGAGAGAGAGCTTGCCTCCTGCTGAAGTCTCAGGGACAACAGACTTCACCCACCAGCTCCCCAAGAGTTCTTTTGAAGTGCCTGCTGTTGTGTTGGGCCTTCTGAGGAACTGCGTGTCGCAAGGAGCTGGAAGCACGACTCACGAAGAAGAAGCGTCGCCGCCGCAGCCGAAGCGCCTCGTATCGCCGGAGAAGAGGATCGACGTCGCATCAGACGCCGCCGCATCACCGGGAAGCGTGTCACAGGGCCTGTCGCGGCTCAGAAGAATCGCTGAGTCGCCGCACGGCCGTCGGGCGTGCACGCATCGTGTTGCATCAAGAAGAAGACGCCATCTTTGTCGCATTGCACCGTATCTTCATCGCATCACGGCGTTGCTGGTCGAATCGCCACGGAAGCGCAGTAAGAAACCGACGCATCACCTCCCCACGCCGAGAAGAACCAACGCATCCCCTACGCATCAGTAGGGACCCGATGCATCACCGTTCTTGCGTGTAAGGAACCGACGCATCACCTTCCCTGCAACACTTTCGTTGTATAGCGTTACGCATCCAAAGGTACATTGAACTCAAAGTGTCGCATTTTACATCTTAAGAGAACTAAGCTAATTCTACCATTTTTGAAGTACAGTATTGTGGATTTTTGTCGTTTGTGGTCTTGTCTTAAATTTATATAAAAGATACTTATTTTTAATATACAACCTGTGTGGTGTCCATCTGTAGTGTTGTCACTGGGTTACTGTATGTGTTCACAAATGCTTTACACACTGCCTCCGAGATAAGCCTGTCTGCTCGTGCCAAGCTACCAAGGGGGTGAGCAGGGGTTATTTTAGTAGTGTATCCCCCTTACCCTGACTAGACGCAAGGGTCACAATTTGGTCAAAGGTACCTACCTCTGCCAACTAGAGACCCCCAAATCAAACACTGGCGAATGGAGAAGCAAGCGCGGTGGTGACGTCGGAGCACAATGGAGGAGGCAACAGCTGTCCAACTTAGGGAAAAGGCAAAGAAATGCACAACTCACGGAGGAAGAGTGCTAGGAAGGCGCGGAAATCACCGTCAGGTGTTTGTGCAGAAGCGGTCGAATCCTGAAGCAGAAGAGAAGGCAGTCAAACTAAGATCATCAAGAAAAGAACTCGTCGAGGAATGCGGGGTCCTTCGGGGTGGTGTTTCAGCTCGTTGCCAAATTTGTAAAGTACGCAGGACACGGTAAGTAGTCGAAGGTACTTTATTAGTACAAGTTACACCACCCACGAAACAGGCAACCATCCAGTCGTGGGTCGAAGAGGCAACTGTCAAGGAGCAGACCCGCATTCTAAACAAGAATGCAGAATGCACACTTGACAGCGGCACGAGCCACGGAATACAGAAACCCCCAACACTACAGCTCCGTTTTATATTCTCATAGTTTAAACATTCATTTATTTGATTTGGCTAACAAGCACTGTCAAAACCAATACCTATTTTAATTTAGGCATATGTTTGTTGTTGTATGACATGTTTGGAGGCACCCAAATACTGTTCAGGTGGCACGTTGTGTGACTAACATGATTTTAATTTCTGTGATTTAAGACACGTCTTAATTACCTATGCCACATATCTTGGAAATCATTTTTAGTTGCGCTTCTTTAGCGCCGCCCTTTTTAAAGACATCCGACTTCTTTCATTCCACTTCAAGACTTGTGTGAAACTGAGTTAAACATTAGGACCTGTTGTCACTGTTTTTTCGTACACATTGTTGCCATCTGCTCTGTGCATTAAGGCTGTGATTTGGCTGCACCGCATAGTATACCCCTACATCAGAGAAAGTGGAATTTTCAACAGTAAACGTTGCTGTAGCCACAATCATGTGCTGCATAGGTAAATTCATATAAGGTCCCTGTTATGTCGTGTGGACCACCCCATACTGAGGTCATCACGTAGGGGGGTCCCACACTGCTAGCCCTGTTGTATGCCTGTTTTGGTATGCTCCGTGCCGGAAGGGCCCCACAGAATAAAATGGGTCAGGACCGGAAGATCCAGGTCAGACCGAGAGTACCACCGGTGTGTGTCCAGTGATTGCTTGCTACCGCTACACCCAGCGCACTGCCCCAGACCATCAGTGAGCCCCGCTCACCTGTGCAACAGAACAACTGGTGACAAGGGTGTCCCCTCATGCAAGGACCCACGGCGGCAGTATCTGCTGGTGTTCCCCTGCTCCGTCGTAGGAGCGTTGTCCTGCGACTGCTTGTGGCGGCCGCTACGCGGCGAAGATTGCAGCTGCGACGAGTCCCGCCAAGTCTGCGGTGACCGCCTGCCCGCCGCCGGTGAGTTGCGGCTGAGTGGCGGACTCCCCTGCTGTCTCCTGGACTGGCACGCTGCCCTGCCTTGGTATTCCCCGCGCACGTAACACCGTGCGCGCGCGCTCTGGTGCCGGCGGCACCGCTGCGTGGGTCGGATCCGCGGCGCCTGCGGCCTGGCAGGATCCACGCGTGCGTGTTGTGCGCAGGCACCACAGCAGCCAGGTCATAAAAATAAAAAAGAAAGGGGAAAAGGACAAATAAACCTAAAAAAAAAAAAAAAAAAACACACAATGCAAGTAGCGGATGTTTTGGTCGACATTAATAAGGACAGTACAGTCTGGTCACGAGCGCTGGCACCACAAGAGGAGCTGAACAGTTTGGTAAACCCCTGGGACTGTAATTGTGCTGAGGTTTCTCCGTTGTGCATGTCCTTTACTGCAAGCTGCCTACGCCAATCACAAGCCTGCTGTGTTTCAGGGGACAGTTGCCGCTCAGAGATCAGTCGTGCTTTCAGGCTCCACATCCATTATCCCCTTTGAGTAGATCGACCTGCGCCACCAGCAAGCACGCAAAATGGCGACTGTGCCCCCGGTTGAAGCTTTTGTCGTTGATGGTCCACCATCTGCGCAGGTAGCCAAGTGGAAGGACTGGCTGGAACGCCTGGAGAACTACTTTGCGGCGGTGGGCCTGAAGCCAGAACGTCAGCGGCCCATGCTCCTACATCTGGGCGGTCCTGCGATCCACAAACTGGGAAAGTCGGTGGTGGAAGCTGGTCCACCCCACACCTATGCCACACTCAAAGCTGCCCTGACCGCTCACTTCGAACCTCTGGCCAACCCAGATTATGAACGCTTTCTTCTACGCCAAGCGCGGCAACTGCCTGAGGAGTCGGTCGATACGTTCTACGCCCGTCTGAAGGAATTAGCGAGCACATGCACGTTGCCGGATGCAGATGACGAAATAAGGGCGCAATTTATTCAGGAGTGTTCGTCCATCAAATTGCGAGAAAACATACTCCAAACCCCAGGAATTTCCATGGCTAACATTCTAACAATGGGCCGATCCAAGGAACTGTCTAAGGTGCGCGCGGCGCACATGGAGGCAGCCCTCCAACGACAAGTGAAGACCGAACCGGTAAATGCGGTGATGGCCGGCTCTCCAACGAAAACCTCCACGAAGAAACCAGAACGAAACAAACCGCCACCGCCAACTCGGACCTGCTATATGTGTGGAGGAACATACCCTCATCAAGGCCCATGCCCTGCCCAAGGAAAAAGATGCTCGGTGTGCCGCCGGTTCAATCACCTGGCGAAGGTGTGCCGCTCGGCTGGGCGACAACGACAGCGCAGCCGACAAGTCAACGCTGTGGACTACCCACATATGGGGGAGGCAGAAGATGATATGGACGATGATGATGTGGAAGGGGCGGTCCATGTCATTCACGCACTACAACCAAACGGATGTCCAAGGCGGAGAATCCCGAAGTGCAACATCAGTATTGCTGGGCACCCAACACAGGCACTCATCGACACGGGGGCTTCTATAAACATCATGGCTCAATCCATGCTAAAGACGCTCCCAATACAGCCGACCCTGTGGCCAACGTCCATACAAGTGTTTGCTTACGGGTCCACAACGCCCCTTTCTGTAGTCGGCGTCTTCACCACTGACATCTCCCATGAATCACGATCCCTCCGCACCAAGGTCTATGTCACCCAAGAGGGGTCTGGAATGCTCCTGAGTTGCCGCACGGCGGAGCATCTACAACTGGTGGTCTTCGCGTTTGCTGTGCACCAGGAAGATGTAGAGTCCCTGGTGGAGGAGTTCAAATCCCTATTTGACGGCATAGGATGCCTCAAGGACCACATGGTGCGGCTCCATGTAGACCAGTCGATACAGCCAGTTGCTCTCAAACATCGACGAGTAGCATTTCATCTGAGGCCAAAGGTTGAAGAAGAGCTGAGGAAGTTGGAGGCAGCTGACATCATCGAGCGCGTGGAGGGTCCAACCCCCTGGGTATCTCCCATCGTGATAGCCCGAAAACCAAAGCAACCGGGCGAGGTCAAGATCTGCGTCGACATGCGCTTGCCAAATCACGCAATAAAGAGGGAACGTCATCTAACCCCCACGGTTGACGATATCATTGCAGAAGTCAGTGGGTCGCACTGGTTTTCAAAGATGGATCTACGGGCGGGCTATCATCAACTCCTGTTGGATCCTGAGTCGAGAGCCATAACGACGTTCTCCACGCATGTGGGCCTACGCAGGTACAAGCGTCTCAGTTTTGGCGTGTCCAGTGCAGCAGAGGTTTTTCAAGACACCATTAGAGGAGTACTATCTGGCCTCAGAGGGGTCATAAATGTCAGCAACGACATTTTGGTACACGCGCCCACCCTTGAGGAACACATGGACCGTCTCCGCTGTGTTTTCCAGAGACTACAAGATAGCGGCCTCACCCTACATCGTGAGAAGTGTGCGTTCCTCCAAAAGAAGTAGCTTTCTTCGGATACCATTTCTCCCAACAAGGAGTGTCTCCCGATCCAGCGAAGGTTCGTGATATCCAGACCGCACCAGCTCCGACCACCGTGACTGGCGTCAGAAGTTTCCTGGGAATGGTCACATATTGTGGCCGTTTCATCCGCAACCTAACAGACCTAACTGCGCCATTACGAGAACTCACGAAGAACACCACCATTTGGGAGTGGGGTCCTGTGCAGGAAAAAGCTTTTCTGGACACTAAACATGCTCTCTCGGCAGAGACTACATTGGTCTATTTTGACCCAGCACGTGAGTCAGAACTGTCGGTTGATGCGAGCCCCATTGGATTGGGAGCAGTATTGTCCCAGAAGCAGCCGGATGGAGAGTGGGCCCGGTAGCCTACGCAAGCCGGGCTCTAACCGACACCGAGCAAAGATACTCACACATCGAAAAAGAGGCGATAGCGATTCATTGGGGGTGTCGCCACTTCCATTTATACCTCTATGGTCAACCATTCACAGTCCACACGGACCACAAACCGCTAATCCCACTCTTCATGGGCGCGTCGTCGAAACCTCCACCGAGGATTGAAAAATGGATCCTGCAACTTCAGGAATACCAGTTTAAGGTGGTCTATCGCCCAGGAACACTGAATCCTGCAGATTTCCTGTCCAGGCATGCCAGGCCAGTGACCAAAGAGGAGGAAAGCGAGGCACATGAGACTGAAGAATACGTCAGGCTGGTGGTCGAACGCTCTCGTCCCCTTCCCGTTCTGCTAAGTGACATCGTGGAAGCAACCAAACTAGACGAGTGCTGGAAGATGGCAACCTCGGCCGTAGTGTCGGGAAGGTGGCATCTCCTTCTTGAGAATCTGGCATGCAGAACTGAAGAAGCACAGATGGTGCTCAAGGCCCTGCACAACGTCCGTTCAGAATTGGCTGTTTCCCCGGAAGGATGCTTGATGAGAGGTACTCGCCTGGTCATTCCCAGAACACTGCAACAACGTGGGGTAGATCTGGCTCACATTGCTCACCAAGGAGTAGTGAAGACCAAGTCACGTCTACGCAGCAAGGTATGGTTTCCTGACCTGGACAATGTTGTAGAGCGGACGGTCCGCTCGTGCCCCCTCTGTCAAGCTGTTGGTCCGGCTGAACCGCCTGCACCGATTGTGACGGAAGACATACCTCCCCACCCCTGGCACAGGGCGAGTGCTGATTTCGGGAGCCTACCTGATGGCAGACACATGCTGGTTGTCATCGATGATTTTTCCAAGTATCCGGAGGTTGAGATACTGGACTCCATTAAGGCAAGTAACACGATACCTCGGATTGAAAAGATAATGGCCACTCATGGGCTCATCAGGGAGCTGCGCACAGACAATGGACCACCATTTTCTAGCCATGAGTTCACTGACTACCTTCTATCCCGAGGCGTTCGACACCAGAAGATCACACCCCGATGGCCCCAGGCTAATGGAGAAGCAGAACGCTTTATGCGCACTCTAAACAAGGTCCTGAGATAGCTATTGCCCGAGAGCAAAACATGGAATGTGCCCTATACACTTTTCTAAAAGAATATAGGTTAACGCCTCACTCCACGACCATGGTCAGCCCGGGGTCGCTGTGTAACCAACGGGTGTTGGAAGACGTCTTCCCTCAGGTGACTCCATCATCTGATCTACGCGATCAAGTTGCTGAACGGCTTCGGCAGCGACGAACCAAGAATGACCGCATGTCCAGACGGCGGCATGCCAAGAGCAGATCGTTGACAACAGGGGACCTGGTGTTGGTAAAGAATCGACATCCACGAGGGAAATTCTCACTCCCCTTCGAGCTCGACCCCTGGGTCATCCAGACTGTAAAAGGGACAATGGTAACAGCCCAGAAAGGCAGTGAGACAATCACGAGAAACATTTCCCATTTCAAGAAGTATCAACGTCCTGTGCCTCCAGGTGTGGTGGCACCAGATGGGGATGATGGCGAATCTGCCAGCGAATCCCGTGCCGAGGAAGACTGGCTGCAAACTGGTCAAGACTTATCTCTACCCAGTGCACCCCGTGACTGCTCTCCAGGGACGACCAGGACCGAAGACCGCCGAGGGGGGAATGAACGTCGAGGAGGACGGAGATACCATCTCCGGGCCAATCCTGCGGTGTCGTCTCGGCTGAGAGGTTTCATTTTGGACTGAGTGTTTTGAAGTGGGCAAAATATCTCTATCTCTCTTTCTCTCTTTTCTCTCTCTCTCTCTCTCTCTCTCTGCCCATCCAGCCAGTTGTTGATGTTATGTTTGTTTTGCATGTTCATGATAAAGGAGGAATGTTATGTCGTGTGGACCACCCCATACTGAGGTCATCACGTAGGGGGGTCCCACACTGCTAGCCCTGTTGTATGCCCGTTTTGGTATGCTCCGTGCCGGAAGGGCCCCACAGAATAAAATGGGTCAGGACCGGAAGATCCGGGTCAGACCGAGAGTACCACCGATGTGTGTCCAGTGATTGCTTGCTACCGCTACACCCAGCGCACTGCCCCAGACCATCAGTGAGCCCCGCTCACCTGTGTAACAGAACAGTCCCAAAGGCGAGACCGATTGCATTGCAATTGCTTGTTTTAGACATATGGGGTCACAATCGGCAGGCTCCATTTGCTAGAATTGAACATAAATCGCTGGTGAATTAGACCACGTAAAGAAACCACTACCTTCGTATTACTTATTACTTATAAACGCGATGTACAATTCTGGATATTGTTGTTTAGCGTAAATCTGAGACAAATGTATAATGAGCATGTGTGCACCTTTATATTTATGTAGCCGTTTTCCATTACATTGAGCTAAAATACAGACGATTATAAAAATGATCATATGGTGACATCTGGTGGACATAAACTTGAATGCAGATGTTTCTTACATATGCTATGAATCATAGACAAACGATAAACGCAGAAGCAGCGCAAGTATAATCCGTCACTGCACCACTGGATGTTTAATAACATTTTCGGAACTACTTTTTACATCAGGAGTATTTTGAACGTAAAAAGTTATTACTACTCAACTCAACCTGCACCTCACTCGAACAATAAGACTCACGTCGCATTGCATCGTTTAGGAGGAAAAATACACAATCTTTGTGCGCTTCTAGATACAGCGTAAAGCAAGAAGTGCATTACTTCAACGTTAAACTTTCAACAATGCTTGTGATGTAACGTGTTGTGACATCATAGCCATTGTTGAGCCACAATGGCTGAAGCTCAGTAACTGGCTTGAAAGTGTACGAAATCACTTTAAATGTAAATGTCACGTACGAAATCACTTTAAATGTAAATGTCACGTACGAAATCACTTTAAATGTAAATGTCACGTCCAATTAGTCTGCGAATGGAGACAACTGTTGGAATGTTGTCAGGAAGTGTGGAAAATATAAGCTTTTATATTGGGGTGAAATACCTCAGGCCATCAACGCCTTTCAGAGGCAGGATAAACCAGCAATCACTAACTTGGATGAGATAAAATTGGAGAATCTGCCAAACAACGGTGGACTGTGCAATGGTCGAACCACCCAGAGTTCCGTCTGTGGCGGACAGCCCGCCTGCGAGGACTCCCTCATCACTGGGTCCGCCAAACGTCAGTATTAATTGTGCCATAAATGTTGTCAGATCAGTTACTCTATCTGGACTAGGAAAGGACAGACATAGCAAATTAGTATAAGGCATGCAGAGTTCCCTTAACGTTCTTCTAAACACATCCTGTATATGAGGTAGACTAGATATATGGGCACCGAAAATGTACCCCACATCCTCATATTCAGTGCCCCCATTTAGTGGTAGAGATTCCAGCGCTTGACCTGTACAAAGGCAGCCTTTCCACAGTCACGTTAGCAGAATGTTCCTTCGCCCTTAGAGTGGCATCTCCCATGGCAGAGACAGCCACTGTTATGAAGAAACCTTCACCAAAACGGTGCGAACTGTAAACGCAACATATTTTCTTCAAACGGTGACTGGTCATATTCAAGTGATTTTACAGCATTCCTTTTTAACGCATTCAGTTTTGTAGCATTCACTAAAATGATCTTTTATATGCTTTAGGGCCCTCAGGTCAAACCGAGGAATTATCCCTAAAAGCCTCCTTCACTAGCCAAATCACTACACGAAGCTGACAACGGACATGAATTAAACGCACCACAGAAAAATTATATCAGAACCATCAACACACATCAGTGCCATTACGACTAGTCAGGAACAGCTCAAAACTATAAGCACATGTTACTAATAAAATCCACAGGCCCAGGGCTTTAAGTGGGATGAAAAAACTGGGAGGTCTCTCAAAGGGGCGTGGCCAATGTAATTAAGGGTGTGGCTTAAAAACTCTTAAGCAAAAAATCTGTGCTTAGCATAGTGTGCCGCCCGACTTGTATTTTGCTGTTTCTGTCATTGCATCCAGATATATGATATAACAAGTAACATCATACCTACAATAAGTCAGGACTATTGCCTTTGTCAATGGTTGTTAGTTGCATAAGAATAATAAGCAGCAACTATGGCTTGTATATAATATTGAAAAAGCTTCCACTTAAAGCCCTGGTGACCCCACGACAATGTTGCTGTTCCTGAGTTTAAAAAAGAAAAGGGAAATCCAGAGAGAAAATGACTCTCTTTAAAGGATTTCCCTTCCCCTACAACGCTCACCTGGCATGACGTCATGCTGTAACTTCTCCACTAGTGAGAAGTGAGCCGTGTGAGCACGCGCACATCCATGTGCCTGCTGTCACTGCAGTCCGGAAAAAAATGGACCGCCTGTGCCAGGGCACAAAACAGAGCCCGATAGAGACCCGTTTTGAGGCCCCGTTTAAAAAACTCTTTGGTGCTCAGCACCGGTGCGACCCGGCCCACTTAAAGCCCTGCACAGGCCTATGAATGCAGTCTCTATAAACGCTAGCAACCACCAATAGGAATGCAGCTGTCACACAGTATTTTCTGACCATACTATACAACATGTCCGCCATTGCAATTGTGCCCGAGTAAAGTAATGGGATACAGACTTCCATACCACCGCGTATCAGATTACATGCAGTACTACGTCGTATACAAACAGGCCCACTCCACCATAGACAAGGCATGGTTCACTCAGTCAATGTTTTCGAAAATACTGACAGGTTATGAAGGCGCGCCTGAATATGGTCCACAAGAGGATCATGATTAGGGCTCCCGGGTTTATGGTATTTATTTTTCGGACATTTCCGTCTGTATTTATCCATATTTATTTTTTGTCAACTTTATCTGTATTTATCCATATTTATTATGGGTTTTGTGAAAAATATAAAGCTGAAACTGGAATATTTCCGCATTTATTTAACCAATAAATATGCAGTCATGCTTGAATGCATGTCAGAATTCAGTGATATGAACACCGGCAGAAGATACATCAATGCACTTATATGAAAATATGCACATTTCAGTATCAGCCTTGTGCATATCTACTACTGTTTAAGCCGCTTTACTAAAATTCCTTTTTTTTAACCCATTACCTATCAATCCACACAGTTATTGGCCTGGCAGTCATGGCACAGTGTATTTAGAATCACTCAAAAACTACCCACTTTCCGTTTTTATCCACATTTAAAAATAAATACAGACAAGAAAATAAATGGTTTTCTGTCTGTATTTATCTGTAAAAATCAGTAAAAATGGAAAACATGGAGCCTTAATCATGATTCCCTGAGACCCGCAGACAGTGATGCATAACTTTTTTGCTGAATGAGTAATGGATTATGACTCAATAAATTTGAGAAAAAGTAGCATAATGTGCATACACCACCAATATAGGACTTAAATACTTGCTGAGTGTGAAACCCAATACTCTTGTATAAGATGATTATTACAAGAAATTGTATTAACAAAGTAAACATTTCCGCTAGCACACAAATGACACAAACAGCTCCAACCTACCCCGAGCCTAATCCTAACACACCTTACTCTCAGGTCGTAATATTCTATCCCTGCCCTCGTTTTAAGACTCCAATACAGTGGCAGCTCCTTCCTACTCCTATCCTAGCCCCAATGCACACTACCCCTTACTATCCTGCTCCACCATATCCCCAACACTCCCTTCTTCTTGGCTACCTCCATCCTTACCCCGTAACACGCTACTCCCTGCGTGCAACATCCTCCCTCACTTCTGGTCATTAAGTGCTGTCATAGCACCCGGGTACGAGTTCTTGGCAGGTGTTTCACCAAGGGCACCAGGGAGTTGTTCCCTATGGACCAATCGCCTCCTCAACTGGGGAGGAAGCATCAGGGATTACTGAGAGGGAGAAGATGGATGGGGTTGTGCTGTCCCTCACACACAAGGTAGACATTGTAATCCCTCTAATTGATATGCAGGTTGTCCAAAAGGATATTTGCCCTGCCTCACTAAATGCTGCTCTGTACTCATCTATTGTTATAGCTTCCAACTCAGTGCAGTACTCTGCCGTCATGAAAAACATTTAACAGTAAAGCATTTGAACGTATTGCTTGGTATAAGTTGCTCCTGAGGTCTAGGATCTAGACCCTTCAGTGTTTGCCAGCAATATCATATCAGTTCATCGGAGATTGTACAACTCAAGGCAAGTTAGGCAATCCCTGTAATATGTATTGTCACTGGAAACAAAAACTCCAAATACTTCTGCGAGCTCCCCGAAATGCCTCACAGTTCTGTTATCCGAATTGACTTACAGGGAGTAGAAAAGTTGAACAGTTAATCGTAACTCTTGGAGAACGTGCGGAGTGTGGAGAAAACATCGAGGTTAGGTAGCACACTTATAGCACACTTATCATCCACAATAAGCATAATGTTCAAGTAGTGCTATTTTATTAAAATTTATAAGAAATGTATTACTTTTATTCTTTGCATTCTCATGTAGAACAGATTTAAACTTTGTTAGTCTTTCATGAGACTTTAAAGACCTGGCTGTTTGGTTTAAAATGAATAGCTTGTAAGTTGTTGTCAGTCCTTCTTCCTAGCGCTGAGAGACCCTCTGCATGATTTGCACTCTGTACAAGGGGCAGTTAGCACAACATTGCAATTAAGAAAGTATTATAAGCGATGTAGGGATTACATTTTTGATTTTGAAAACACAAAATAATGGTATTAATAATTTGGATAAGCAACAAAAACAAAAGAAAACATTTGAAGGGAGAATGTGTTTTCAACTCTAAATGACTATGCTAGCATGGTATCTCACAAGCTGGACTTAATTTAGATACAATCAATTAATATATAATATAATTGTGCTCCCCCTTCTGGGATTAATTTGTGCTACTCACAATCATATCAGTAGATCGGAATATGGCAAGTCTAGTGCGGTTCATTACTGCCATAACTCGTAAAATCCAACCTGCCTAACAATTGCAGGCACTTTATAGTGGAGCGAAATACATATATATATATATATATATATATATATATATATATATATATATATATATATATATATATATATATTATATATATATATATTCACTGAAAAGAACAAAGGTTATAGGGATGTTATAGTTAGGCTCACATTTCACTTGCACAACACCAGTGAAATTCAGCATTTATAGTTACCTGAGCTAACTAATACTTATGCCTCTGCAATGCACTGCTTAATACCTCACATATTACATCACTCATGACATGGTCAGTGACATCACTGATGGCATCTCAAATGACATCACTGATGACATCATCCAGTAAGTGTAAGTGTTTTCTAAGAGTTTATGATTGTTAGACATATATATTAAGCTACTACAAAAGTTAAATTAGTATTATAGGTGTACTACTAATTAGTGGTGCTATTTATAACACAAGTTATCTGAGTGCCTGTTTAAGTGGATGTTTAGTTAAGTGTGTTGCTGTATTGGAGAGTAGGTGTATGTGTGAATGGCTGTATGGGTGAGTGAGTGAATGTGTGAATTCATGTATGGCTGTGTGAATGGGTCTGTAAATGGTTGTGTGAGTGTGTGTGAGTGATTGTATGGGTGAGCGAGTGGTTGTGCTTTGAGGCTGTATGGGTGAATGAGTGTGGGTGTGAGTGGCTGTATAGGTGAATAAGTGGGTGTGTGAGTAGGTGTATGGGTGAGGGTATGGCTCTATGAGTAAGTGGCTGGGTGTGTGAGTGGCTTTATGGGTGAGTGAGTGATTGTGTGAGTACTTGTATTGGTCTGTGAATGGGTATGCGAGTGGTTGTGTGAGTGTGTGAGTGATTGAATGGGTGAGTGAGTGGCTGTGTTGAAAGGCTATATGGGTGAATGAGTGTGGGTGTGAGTGGCTGTGTAGGTGAATAAGTGGGTGTGTGAGTAGGTGTATGGGTGAGTGTGTGGATGTGTGAGTCCTTGTATGGCTGCATGAATGGGTATATAAGTGGTTGTGTGGGTGTGTGAATGATTGTGTGACTGATTGTATGGGTGAGTGAGTGGCTGTGTTGAGAGGCTGTATGGGTGAATGAGTGTGGGTGTGAGTGGCTTTAAAGGTGGATATGGTGGTGTGTGAGTAGGTGTATGGTGAGTGGGTGGCTCTATGAGTGAGTGCCTGGGTATGTGAGGGGTTCTGTAGGTGTGTGAGTGGGTGCATGAGTGGCTGTATGGGTGGGTTAGTGGTTTTGTTGAGAGGCTGTATGGGTGAGGGAGTGGGGGTGTGAGTGTGAGTGTTTGTATGGTTGAATAAGTGGGTGTGTGAGTAGCTGTATGAGTGAGTGAGGGGCTGTGTGAGTGACTGTATGGGCAAGTGGCTGTGTGAATAGGTGTATGGGTAAGTGAGTGGCTGTGTGAGTGGCTCTATGGGTGAGTGAATGAGTGTGTGAGGGGCTCTATGGATGAGTGAGTGGGTGTGTGAGCAGTTGTATCGGTGTGTGATTGGGTGTATGAGTGTTTGTATGGATATGTGAGTGGTTCTGTGGATGATGTCATCAGTGATGTCATTTGAGATGCCATCAGTGATGTCATTGAACATGTCATGAGTGATGTAATATGTGAGGTCATAAGCAGTGCATTGCGGGGACATAAGTTATAGTTAGCTCAGGTAACTATAACTGCTGAATTTCACAGGTTTTGTATGAGTGAAATGTGAGCCTAACTATAACGTCCCTGTAACCTTTGTTTTATTCAGTATATATATATATATATATATGTTAAAAAAAGGAATCACTCTTTAGCAGTACACAAAGTATACTAATGTAGCTTTTGCGGTACCTTAGTATATACGTTTAACACACAAAAACTTTTAGAAAACACTCACAATCACTGGATGATATCTTCAGTAATGTATATATATATATATATATATATACATTACTGAAGATATCATCCAGTGATTGTGAGTGTTTTCTAAAAGTTTTTGTGTGTTAAACGTATATACTAAGGTACCGCAAAAGCTACATTAGTATACTTTGTGTACTGCTAAAGAGTGATTCCTTTTTTTAACATAGTTTATGTGAGCAGCTGTGTGACTGTGTGTATCCCTGTGTAAGTGGGTGTCTGAGTGACTGTACAGGTGTATGAGTGGGTGTTTGAGTGGCTGTATGGGTATATAAGTGGGTGTCTGAGTAGCTGTGTGGTTGACCTAGTGGCTGTATTGGTGAATGAGTGGGTGTGTCAGTGGCTGTATTGGTGGGTGGTGAGTGGCTGTATGGGTGGGTGAGTGATTACGTCAGTGACTGTAAGGGTGAGTGGGTGTGTCAGAGACTGTAAGGGTGAGTGAGTGGGTCTCTGAATGGCTGTGTGAGTGAGTGACTTGGTGAGTGAATGGCTGTATGGGTGAGTGAGTGGCTGTTTGAATGAGTGTTTGGTTAACGGAGTTGGTGTGTGAGTGGCTGCATAGGTTAATAACTGGGTGTGTCAGTAGCTGTTTGGGCGAGTGTGTGGCTGTGTGAGTGGCTGTATGGGTAACTGACTAGTTGTATGATCAGGCTCTATGAGTGAGTGAGTGGGTGTGTGAGTGGCTCTATGGATACGTGAGTAGTTGTGTAAGTCCTTGTATGGGTCTATGAATGGGTAGATGAGTGGTTGTGTGGGTGTGTGAGAGGCTTATGAGAGGTTGCATGGGGGTGTGAGAGGATGTGTGAGTTGTTCTGTGGATGATTCCATCAGTGATGTCATTTGAGATGTCATCAGTAATTTCATCAGTGATGTCACTGACCAAGTCATGGGTGACTGTGTGTATCCATGCATGAGTGTGTGTGAGAGTACCTGCATGGGTGTGTGAGTGGCTGTATGGGTGACTGACTGGGTGTGTGAGTGGCTGTATGAATGAGTGGCTGGGTGTGTAAGTGGCTGTATGGGTGAGTGAGTGCCTGTTTAAGTGGATTCTTAATAAAGTGAGTTGCTGTATTGGAGAGTGAGTGTATGTGTGAATGGCTGTATGGGTGAGTGAGTGAATTTGTGAATTCTTGTATGGTTGTGCGCATGGGTATGTAAGTGGTTGTGTGAGTGAGTATGTGAGTGATTGTGTGAGTGATTGTATGGGTGAGTGAGTGGCTTTGTTGAGAGGCTATATGGGTGAATGAGTATAGGTATGAGTGGCTGTATAGATGAATAAGTGGGTGTGTGAGTAGGTGTATGGGTGAGTGTGTGGCTCTATGAGTAAGCGGCTTGGTGGGTGTGTGGCTCTATGGATAAGTGAGTGGTTGTGTAAGGACTTGTATGGGTCTATGAATGGGTATATGAGTGGGTGTGTGGGTGTGTGAGTGGGCTTATGAGAGGTTGCATGGGGGTGTGAGTGAGTGTGTGAGTGGTTCTGTGGATGATGTCAGTGATGTCATTTGAGATGTCATCAGTAATTTCATAAGTGATGTCACTGACCAAGTCATGGGTGACTCTGCGTGTACGTACGTGAGTGGGTGTGTGAGTGCCTGTATAGGTGTGTGAATGGGTGTGTGAGTAGCTGTATGGGTGAGTGACTGGGTGTGTGAGTAGCTGTATGAATGAGTGACTGGGTCTGTAAGTGGTTTTATGGGTGAGTGAGTGCCTGTTTCAGTGGATGTTTGATTTAATTGAGTTGCTGTATTGGAGAATGGGTGAATGTGTGTATGGCTGAATGGGTGAGTGGGTGAATGTGTGAATTCCTGTATGGCTGTGTGAATGGGTATGCGAGTGGTTGTGCGAGTGATTGTATGGGTGAGGGAGAGGCTGTGTTGACAGGCTGTATGGGTGAATTAGTGTGGGTGTAACTGTGTAGGTGAATACATGGGTGTGTGAGTAGGTGTATGGGTGAGTGTGTGGATGTGTGAGTTCTTGTATGGCTGCCTGAATGGGTATGAAAGTGGTTGTGTGGGTGTGTGAGTGAGAGTGTGACTGATTGTATGGGTGAGTGAGTGAGTGGCTTTGCTGAGAGGCTATATGGGTGAATGAGTGTGGGTGTGAGTGGCTGTATATATGGATAAGGTGGTGTGCGAGTAGGTGCATGGGTGAGGGTGTGTCTCTAATACTGAGTGTCTGGGTATGTGAGTGGTTCTGTGTGGTATGTGAGTGAGTGCATCAGTGGTTGTATGGGTGGGTTAGTGGTTTTGTTGAGAGGCTGTATGGGTGAGTGAGTGGGGGTGTGAGTGTCTGTATGGTTGAATTGGTGGGTGTGTGAGTAGCTGTATGGGTGAGTGAAGGGCTGTGTGAATGACTGTATGGGCGAGTGGCTGTGTGAATAGGTGTATGGGTAAGGGAGTGGCTGTATGAGTGAATCTATGGGTGAGTGAATGGGTGTGTGATTGGCTCTATGGATGAGTGAGTAGGTGTGTGAGCGGTCATATGGGTGTGTGATTGGGTGTTTGTGCAGATGTGTGAGTGGTTCTGTGGATGATGTCATCAGTGATGTCACTGAACATGTCATGAGTGATATAATAGGTGAGATCATAAGCATGTGAATTTGGCATGGGAAACAATTATGATTCCATACATTTATTTTTCTTCACCCAAGTCACTCGCTACCTGAAAGAAGCAGTCATCAGATTTTTTTTTATTTAGCACCCTTTGCCTGTCACCATGTATGCAAGACCTGGAGCAGCAGGACCACAGTATTTTTTAAGTTGTACTGGGAGCATTGAAAACAAAATGATCTACAATTCACCAACTTCACTTACATGATGAATGGTCTTCTAAAAACAGACTGCTTTGATTTTGAATCTGCACTGATTTTGTTACCTGCACTGACATTAATTTCTTCCTTCACCAGTAGTCTGTCCAACTGTATGCAGAAATTGTGTTCATTCTGATGTCTTCCCAGCTCATATCTCAATTTCTCTATTCATAACTGGTTCTTCTGTTATTGTCTTACCGACTGCACAAAAACACAACCCACCTCACAGGCATACATCCTGGCACAGACAAACACATTTTCCTGCTCAATTATAGGGGCACACCCTGCATAAACCCATAGCACAGACATACACAATATTCATACAGATGCCGACAACAGTTCCTGCACAGATACACACCTCCTCCTGTTCAGATACTCTCACTCTGCACACACATCCTGCACATACACACTTCATGCACAGACACACATACACCTGCCTGCTTAAACGCACACAGCTCTCCAGTAAACAAAAACCCAACCCCTGAAGATAGACATAGTGGGAGACTCCCAGCAAAGAGATACACCCACTGCACTCTACAAAGTCACACTGTGTTGACACGCACAAACCGTTCACATACAAAGACTCTACTCTCTTCCATAAATCATGTAACTAAAGAGCTGCCTCACAGATACCTCTGCACATCTTTTTCAATGTGTGTAGTGTTGTGGGGTAAATCTCACCCTTTTGCTCGAGGAATTACGGACAGCCATTGAAAGTTCCTGAAGAGATTTTAAACAGAAGCAGTCGGAGATGGTTGGAAATGAGAAATAGCAAGATTTACTGTCGGGCTGGAACTCACAAGCTGTAACAATGGCAAAGTCATTCAAGCGACATGAAGAGCTTAAAATACACTGATTGCTTGACTCTAAAACATCTTCCTAACTTGGGAATAACTGGAGAAGAGGCAGAAGCCTGCCAAGAAATCAAGAGATTGCCAAAAAGGGGCCAAAGAAGCCACACACTTTCCACTGTAAAGAGGGGCCATTCTGCAAACAAATGATAAGGAAGCTTGCAGACTGATAATGGTTCCAAGGGGGTTGTGGCAAGTATGTCCAGGAAGACGGGTCAGGATCCTTGGCAGACTTTCAGGATAACTCTGACTATGCAAATGAGGCACAATGAGATTACTTGCATGCACAGTTATTTTATGTGATGATCATGAAAATCTGGTATGAATTTGGCCTTTCTGGACCTATGTTGCACACCCCTGCTAGCTAGGCTGTTTAAAGCCCCTCTTCATAATAGCAATGCTCTACAAATTTTCATGCCTGCCTAGCTTAGAGTAGCTGGAGAGGATTGACATAATTGGAGCCTTTGATTGTTAGCAAAACCAAAGGGGATGATGGACGGAGTGTAGAACATTGCAAGCACTCACCCCCAGTCAACTGATCTGGGTTTAATCCATCATCATTCTTTAGCTCACTCCGCCACCCCAGTTCAGACATGGCCATATGCAAATCAGTCTGACCCTGTGCCTCATGGGAACAGTCCAGCCCGAACTGCCAAGCCATGTCTTCCCTGGACCGGAAACAAGCATCCTGGGACCGGTTTCTGGCTTACAGCAGTCATCAGCCAGGCTATCTTGAATCCAGTGGCAAAGTGAGCAAGGGACCCATGTCTGGGCATACCCTGCCAACTTAGGGCGAACATAGCAAAACCAAAGGGATGATGGACGGAGTGTTGAACATTGCAAGCACTCACCCCCAGTCAACTGATCTGGGTTTAATCCATCATCATTCTTTAGCTCACTCCGCCACCCCAGTTCAGACATGGCCATATGCAAATCAGTCTGACCCTGTGCCTCATGGGAACAATCCAGCCCGAACTGCCAAGCCATGTCTTCCCTGGACCGGAAACAAGCATCCTGGGACTGGTTTCTGGCTTACAGCCGTCATCAGCCAGGCTATCTTGAATCCAGTGGCAAAGTGAGCAAGGGACCCACGTCTGGGCATACCCTGTCAACTTAGGGCGAACATAGCAAAACCAAAGGGGATGATGGACGGAGTGTTGAACATTGCAAGCACTCACCCCCAGTCAACTGATCTGGGTTTAATACATCATCATTCTTTAGCTCACTCCGCCACCCCAGTTCATAGCTAAAGAATGATGATGGATTAAACCCAGATCAGTTGACTGGAGGTGAGTGCTTGCAATGTTCAACACTCCGTCCATCATCCCCTTTGGTTTTGCATTGTTCGCCCTAAGTTGGCAGGGTATGCCCAGACGTGGGTCCCTTGCTCACTTTGCCACTGGATTCAAGATAGCCTGGCTGATGAGGCTGTGAGCCCGAACCGGTCCCAGGATGCTTGTTTCCGGTCCAGGGAAGACATGGCTTGGCAGTTCGGGCTGGACTGTTCCCATGAGGCACAGGGTCAGACTGATTTGCATATGGCCATGTCTGAACTGAAGTGGCGAAGTGAGCTAAAGAATGATGATGGATTAAACCCAGATCAACCCAGATCGGTTGACTGGGGGTGAGTGCTTGCAATGTTCAACACTCCGTCCATCATCCCCTTTGGTTTTGCCTTTGATTGTTAAACTGCATTTTCATCTCTGATATAATTTACTTCCTTTACTCTGGGTGACATACATTAGTCGCTGCTCTCTTGCCATGGAGAGGAACCTAAAGCAGAAAGAGACACAATTACCTCTTTAGCATGAAGGCTCAACAGTACAGCACAGCACTGATAGCCCTGGGAGATACACTGACCAGAGTGCAGGAACAAAAGATATTTCTAGGCGCAACTGAGGGCACCGTAGACAGGTGCTTAGCTTTCTTGTAACACAGCATCAGCTGGGTTTCAACATTGTTTGGGAAAATACTAACCTAGAGACCAACGCAGTTGCCCTGCTAGAAACGAAAGCTGATAGCCAAAGACAGGACTTTTCACATTTGTGAATGCTATGTGACACTGGATGCTGGGGAGAGGGGTAGTCCACATCAGTCCATAGAGGGGTGAGTTTACACACCTTTGATCTCTGAGAGGTAGATATGTTAAGTCGATTGGCACCCAGCACCTCTTTCTGCACTGCCTCTTTTTCCCAGAAAGATTGACAAATGGCAGCTTACACCAGTTTATACAGCTGCATAATCAGGACAGAGCAGCAAAAAGCAAAATGTTAAAGTGATAGGTTGACTCGCACCTACAGTATATTCCTACTCTGCTGGCCGAACTGAGTATTAACTTGAACCAAACTCAGCTTCATTAAAGGCCTCCGCTTCCTGCTGGTTTACGGCTCTCCAGTTTGTGCATTGGCATTATCAGTTTGCTAATGAAGACAACAAGCATTTGCAATGCAATAGGTTTCACATTTACGCAAGACGTACTGCATTGCAAATGGTAGGGATCATGGACAACGGGAGGGAGGGTGGGCGGGGGGTCGGTAGAAGGCACAGACAACGGGAGGGAGGGCAGGCAGGCAGGGGGAAGTAGGCATGGACAATGGGAGGGCAGGGGGGGAGAAGGCACAACGGGAGGGAGGGGGAGGAGTAAAGAAGGCATCAAAGCATATCGTGCCTGCAGTAGGAGAACCTCATTAAAGAAAATAGTGCTCACAGTCTAACTAACACATACCGTGTAACAACCGAAGTAAAGGGGCAAGTCGCCATGGGAGGTGACAAATGAAGAGGAGGCGGTACTAAGGAGGGACTAACAAGCCTATTGACGAATCAGAAGCCAGCATTTAGGAAGACAATGACTCAAGCCAATGGCAAATATGGGTGGAGAGTGGGCGGGGCTTCTATTTCCTACTCTTCTACAATAAGTCTCGCAGGGCAGCGCATGCGCGCTGACTCTAGGCTCGACCTAAAAAGTGCTTGCAAAAGAGTTTTGGTGATAAACTTTTCTGTCTCCCAGTAGTTTCCTCCCAGTCAGCTCGTAAACACACTTGGGTTCGACAGACACTTCAGTACTGTAAATAATCTTAAACAGCCAAGGGCTGGTTCATTTAATTTTCCACAGTGGGAGAAAATACAGCGAGGGTAGGTGCCTAAGGGGATTAATTCAAGGACAAGCGAGTTGGGTTAATAGAACAGGCAATAAAGGCATGCTTGTGGGCAACTACCTCCTGACACGAAGGCGCAGCGTGACAGGTGTAAAAACAAAAGCATCCTGATAGCCAGAGCGCACTAAAGCTCCACAGCTCTGCCCGTGTTCGGTAACTTAGTGTCTATTTGTCCATCGGACAAAATAGAGATTAAATCTTCTTGCCCCTGGCATTAATCATATTGTCTCGGGCGTAGGCCGATATAAATTGCCCACCCCTTACTCACACCCATTTAGCTCCAGGATAGCCTCCCAAGTGATAGTGCGGTCTACAAATCTCCATAAGATAACATAACATAACAAAGGTAAATTGCCTACATATATGTATTTTTTACATATGACTGACGTGACCTCCTGTATACTCATTGATATCAAAGGTTTCAAAACGTAATAGTTCTGTGGGGGGAAGTAAGAGAGCAGGGCATGGGCATACTTATGGAGGCTGCCTGACAGGTGAACGCTATGCGCTCTGACTCATGCAACATTGATGTTCTCACCTATGGTGACCAGATGGCTCCATGTCACTGGAACACCACTTTTCAAATCCTGGATTTTGTTTTAACATATCATTGTTATCAAGTGTGTTAGTTCAATTGTGTAAATAAAAATTAACCAAGAATACAACTCACAGAATGCAACCATATGTTAAATCAAAACCCAGAACTAGAAAAGTTGTGTCCCGATGACATGGAGGTCATCTGATCACTCTATTCACAACTTGTGCAGCTTTCAGCCATACTGTAAATAGTTCATTTTTGTTTTGTAAGTTTACATAGCGCAAACTTGATTTGCCCAGAATCACAGGATGTTGAGCCAACGCTGAGACTCAAACCTGGTTCCCTGCTTTGAAAGTTGGCAGCTCTGGCTGTTACGTCACATCTTCACCCAACACTTGTCACTACATCTTATTGTGTGACGGGAGGATAACACATGTGAGAGCTGTTTTTCCTTTTGTCCACTTTAAATGCACAACGTGACACTACTATTAATGTTTCCCTGTTCTAAATAAAGAATCGTAAGTTTTTACACTAATAAACTGAGTGTTCCCAGAGAATTCACCCACACTGTTCCTAATCAAGAACATCCCAACTGTCTCAGGGTATCATTGTACAATGTATCTACTAGCATGCTTGATTAACTGTGAGACCGACACAATTCAATGCAATGCTACAAGGAGAGAATCCTCAAATGTATTCCGTAGTGAAATGTTTCTTCATGCTTGTTTCTCATTGTTGTAAACTCTGAGAACCATGTATTTGTGAAGATATGTATGAAAACCACTGTCTAAAGTCCTATAAAAGGGTGTGCTTTTCTCTGTACCACAGAATCCTTATTTCCCACCTTTTGAAGCTGAATCTATGCCGGGTTTCATATAGAAGTTTACTAAGTCTTTGCACCTATGAATTATATTCTTTAATGCTGAACTTATTGATGGCATATCTCATGCAATATGCCTATTAATTCTTTATATAAACATTCAAAACTATACCCAGTGTCTGTCATTCTTATGTACAATGTTTTACTCCTGAATATTGAGCTTGCTCTAAATGCGTTAGAGACTGGTCCAATATGGGAGCACCAAAGTCCGCATTGAGACTACACTAGTCCCCAATACTAGCTGTTGGCGTGCTATTCACATGATTATTTAACACAGAGTTGCACGTTGCCGATTTGATCTGACCAGTAGCTGACAAAACTAGTTGGCCATAAAACCGATTACTGTACGTGCATGGTCCAGATGGTTTTCCCCCCGAGGTTCAAATTAACCCAGTCCCAACCCGATCCTGGTTCCGGAAGACGAGGTAGCTGAAGAAGAACGTTGTGAGTATTAATAGGGATTTGCATGCACATGAAGAATGAGCGAGTTGTGAAGTAGTGTGGTGAGAGTTGAAGTGGGCGCATTGTAGTGGAATACAGTGGATGGATATTATTATGTGGCTTTAGTTTTCGGATTTGTGGGAGCGATAGTCATTGCGTTTTTGATGATATTCTTGGATTTTTTAAATCCACAAATGAACGAGTTTTTATACATCCAATATAAAGATAGTGACAACTGTTGAACTTATCTGCTGAGGTGTGGTATATTGTGAGGAGCTTTCATTCACACCAAGATCGTGATGTAAATTATCTTATGCACGGTTGTAGTAATTGAACTTGGTGGCAGTTCATTCCGGTCGAAGATCTACAGTTGTGTGAAAGTAAGTAGTATTCTTGCTATTGTAGAAATTTCTGTTTTGCTGGAGCAGGCAAATGAAGAATTATAGTGAGAAGTGGTTCAGGAAGTCTTGACAGTATTCAAATGTTGCGTCATCAGGGTGCCACGCAGGGATTGACTGCCGGATGCCGTAGCCACACTGAGATAGGGTGAACTTTGAGAGAGACGCGCTGGTATTCGTAGACAGATCGTGAACCCAGTAGAGCGAAGAGTGTGAAAGATCGGAACGGAGAGTGACTGAGAATTTACCAGTTTGGAGACTAATCGAAAAAGGAGAGATTGAAATAAAGAGACGTTTTCCCAAGAAGGCACATCAGCTAGGGAAGTGGCAGCCAAGAAAGGGTTACACACGTGCATGTGGATTAGCTAATGGCAGGATACACATCCAAAAATGGAGAACTATTATCCCCTCTGAGTTGGACCTTCCATATCCCTAGAATTGAGAATTTGAGGAGAAGAATGTACGACTTAAAACCTCAGCCTAGGCCCACACAATTCAAGCTTTAAATCTTTGGGAGCAGATGGCGAGTGAAAAGAAAATGAAGAAATTTGAATTAAAAATCCGTAGTAGGCTTCATTCATGGAGAAACATGCAGGATGAAGCAAAGGCAGAGAAAATGGAGGGAGGAAATCATTGAGACAGTTGGAACCTATCCCTTGATGGAAAGCGGAGCGACAGCGAAGGAAAAACCTGAAAGGAGACAGAAACAGAGAGAGAGTAGGAGGACGCCTACAAAGACAAGCTCTTCAGCATTAGACCACCCCATATAATGCGGCAGCTGATGCACCGAGAGCCACAGCCGCGGCAAAAACCAACATCGGGACAGTCGCTAGATCCCCTGTAGAAGCTCAAGCACCCCCAAGCAATACAGAGATTACCGATTCTTCCCCGTTCACTTCCCCGCGCCTATAGGCATACCGTCCTTGTCGGGTACCGTAATCGCTTCCGCGATTGAGGAACTTGTCAGCACTCTACCAAGTCAAGCTATCCCAAGTGTATAGCCAACACCTACGAAGTCTCCACTGGCTCCCCGTGGAGAAAAGAGTCACTTTCAAAATCCTCACTCACGCCTACAAATGCCTACACAACAACGGACCCAAATACCTCAACGACAGAATCAACTTCCACGTACCCAAAAGAAACCGCCGATCTTCCAACCTCGCACTGGCCGAAACCCCGCGCATCCACAGAGCCAGAGCAGGCGGAAGATCCTTCTCTCACATTGCAGCCAAGACCTGGAACGAGCTACCGGCAGACATCAGACGCGCCCCCTCCCTGAACATCTTCAGGAAGACCCTCAAGACCTGGCTCTTCGGCTAAACAGATCTGAGGACCCCCCCCCCCTCAGCGCCTTGACACCCTCATGGGTGAGTAGCGCGCTTACAATTCCCTGATTGATTGATTGACCCTAAACCGAGACCTGGAGCAATGGCACCAGGACCTCTACAAGGAGAGAGTCTGGCTAGTAATTTGACAGGAGGTCAGATGATCATTGCAGCCTTACAGGTCAACTTGCCAAGCATAGGGCAAACCCCACAGTGACTTAATGTTGCTCAGCTAACAAACAAATTTGCATAAACCGTTAAGGGAAACTTGGGAATGGACTTCTTAGGGCATAACAATGAGAGCAAATTGCTCTACATGAGCAAGGAAGAAGTGAGAGTGGCGAGAGAAGCGCACGTGAGGATGGAACAGGTGGTGGCCGAGTGTGGAATTGACATAACCCAGAGAAAGAAGCTGCAGAAGAATGTTAGGATGACAATGGGTGAGGAGTTAAAATTGCTGAAGTTGAGAGGATTATGGACTAATATAAGGGAACTGATTGAGAAAACTGGGGAATGGAGTGTGACTGAAAAATGCAGAGAGCTGTGGACAAGGAAGTAGAAGGTCAATGTTAAACGAAAGAAAAAGAGTGCTAAGGAAGTTGGGGAAGGAGTATTCTTTGACAGGAGTACAGGGAAGTGCATACGTACATGTCCAATGTACAAAATCAGATATTTTCCATTGGACAAACTCCCTTCCAAAAACTTAGAGAGAATCCTCATAAATGGTATACACAGATGGAACAGACTGTGACCATTTTAAAGGTCTTGTAGGAAGATCTGGATGTGTTATTTGAGGTGGCGGTCCCAAAGGACTTGTGGGCTAATGTAACAGGGTAGTCCATTCGCCAACACAAGAACCCCCTAAGATGGCAGGAGGAATGCACCTTATCCTATAGTCAAAACTAGATATGTCGAAGTCATAAAAGAAGACGAAGGTTCTCCAAAGAGAAATGAATTGGCCCAAGATTTTTTAACCCCTCAAGAGCCGAAAGAGTCAGCATACTTCTACTTTGAGAGGTTAATGCAGGTGTACAAGGAGCATAGCGGAATGAACGATCTGGTTGGAGACATCATGGGATGGTTTCTTGCCTCTTTTGTGCAGACCCGAAATCAGTAACCACATTATCCAAGGTGACCTATATTTGTCAGAGCAAACAAGTGGTTGAGATCCTGCAGGACGTCATATATTGTAGTGATTTGTTGGAAGCCAAACGAAAGGGGCTTAAGGAGAAGTACATGATAGCCCAAAACCCAGTGGACACAGAACGGAGAGACAAAGACATTGAAAGCTCCACTTCAATGCCCTGAAGTAGGTCCCAGTTACGGGATGGCAATGCAAGGAGTTTCCATGACTTATGCAGGGAATGCCCCTGGGATGGAAAGAGGTAAAGGTAATATGCCAGGAACCAGCATAAGAAGGTTACCCCTTGCAACATGTGCAACAAGGTGGGTCACTGGAAGCGGGAGTGTCATTTACTCCAGACCGAGGTGTGATCGATGCCCAAGCTGTGAATTTTGCAGCGCAGGAAGAGCTTCCCCGATATGTAGACCCCTTAAGTGAACCCCGAAGATCCCAAAGTCGCAATTGAGCCAGAATTCCTCTAGCCCAATGCAGATGCAGGGAGGGATTCCATCATTCCAACCAAATAACAGAATACCCCACAAACCAATGGTATCTCAAAACGGTCCTGTCCCTATGATATTTGAGACTTCCACAAATTTTGATCGGGATCGGGATCAATGATGATGCTTGAGGGGTGAGGAAAAATGCATACTTGGTGCAGTCCTGGAAGTGGACCAGAGTGGACCATATGTGGATGGAGGGGTTAGCTGACATCCTGTATCTTTCCTACTAGACACAGGACCGTTTCAAAACATAGTTTTATTAAGTCAGCAAATAAAACAGTCTCATTTCGAACAGGAGCAAGACAATTAGTTCTGGTCAGCATTATAAGTCAGGACAATCCAGATCATTGACGACTAGGAATAGATCTGGGTAGGGGGCATTAATAAAGAGATAGAATCCCCTAAGAGATCTTAAAGCATTGATGTACTGTTCATAGAGATCAGACCTTGTTGTGATTATAATTGATTGAGTGGGGGCGGTCTGATTCTCTTCTTTCCCCGTATGCTCCGTTTGTCAGCATTATAAGAATCAATTTGGTGACTTTCATATAACAATTACAAAATAAGAAAATAAACATTTTGGGCTTGTAAACAGCAGCCCACAACTTTATAACCAAGTGTGCCATGTACATCATAATAGTCTGCTTAACATACCTTGTGAGCCAATTCTCATATAGAATAAATCCCTGTATCCCGATCTCAGCATCAGTACAGTGTGGTGGAGGGGGTTCTAAAACAAGACCTCGAAAATCTGCCCAGCGTCTCCAGATCTTGAAATGTTTCTGCGGGCAGCCTCGTGCCTTAAATATAAGCTGTTCCATGTTCATACACCAATCCAGACTCGCCCTCCATGTCCCAAGCTTAGGGGGGTCCAGTCTTTCCACACCCTGGCTATATCCCTTTTGGCCAGGGTAAGGCCCAGAAATAGCAGATGCCTTTTATATATATTTACTCCAATCTCCTCTGTGACATGCAGCAGTGCAAGCCTAGGGGATAGGGGTATCTCCCACCCCAGTACCTCTGACAGGCAGGCCATGACCCCCGTCCAGAATCTACGGAGCCCCGTGCATTCCCAAATAGTATGTAGAAACGTGCCTTCAACATTGTCACAGCGGAGACATGTGGGAGAAGCTATCAGTCCTGCCCTCCACAACCTATATCTTGTGAAATAGGCATGGTGTACATATTTAAATTGAATGAATCTTAGGCGTGACGCTATTGCAGCTCCCCGTGGAAATTCTAGTATTTCCGTTCAGTCGTCGTTGTCTAGTGGACCAAGATCTGCCTGCCATCTTTCCCGGAGTGAGTCCAGGGTTGTAGAGAGATTCGTCACAAGAGATCGATATATTTTGGCCGTCTTGTGGTCACCCAAACCGCCCATAAAGACCTTAGCCTCTATCGGGTTAAACTCGAGGATAGATTCCAGAGTCGCTATATACGGTGTTAGAGCGTGGCGAAATTGCAAATACTTGTAAAATTGAGTATGCGGCATCTTAAAGTCCCTCTGGAGCTCCTGAAAGGACTTCAGAACGGTGCTGCGCATCACTTCTCCCAATACCAATGATATCCCAGTCTCGGAACCCCGACAAGGTAGATACCTGTGGCATAAGGCCACTCTGCCGGAGAGGTGTTTCTCTTGTCGGTTTTCTCCACCACCCCATTCTGCGCAGCGATTACTCCAAAGACCACTCGTGTAGCAGACAGGAGCTGACGGACCTCTCTTGGGGCATGGAGGAGCATGTGCGGCAAGGTGCCACCCATGAGCCATCGTTCCACTCGATACGCCGTATCATTTCTATTGCCGTACCACCAATCATTGAGCACTAGAGGTGGGATGCTGCATGATACGATTGGATATCAGGTGTCGCTATCCCCCCACAATAGGTAGACTGAAAGCATATTTTGAGCGCGACTCTAGCGGTCTGGTCATTCCAAAGGAAACGGCTAAGTCTGGAATTAAGCTGTCGGAACCAGGAGGGTGGTATTGGAAAGGGGTGATTCTGCAGCTGATAGAGAAGGCGAGGATGTGACACCATTTTAAAAATCGCTGATCTACCCAATATGGAAAGGGGCATACGAGTCCATGACTTCATCTCAGTCTGGGTGCGCAGCCAGATGAGGGTAATACTTTTATCCCATGACACCGATGGGAACGAAGCCAGATGAACCCCAAGATATTTAAATCCTGATGTAGCTATCGTGACCTCCACCGCCTAGGTGCCCATTTCGGAGCTCCCGCGCAGAGGCCAAAGTATAGACTTCCGGGCATTCATATACAATCCCGAGGTCTCTCCGAACATCTGTAGTATGCGGAGCAGCCGTGGTCCCGTCCGCCGCGGGTCTGATATAAAGAAAAGGACATCATCCGCATAAAGAGCGATCCGATCCGCTATTCCGCCTGGCCACTCAAATCCCTTAACCTGTGCATGAATCCGGACCCATGAGGCCAGAGGTTCCAGTGCCAGTGCAAATAAATAGGGGGACAATGGGCATCCCTGACGCATGCCATGCCCTATAGAAAAGGGTTCAGAGACCGCGCCTGCTACTCTAACTGACGCCGTGAGATCTGCATATAACAGCCGGATATAGGACAGAAGGCGTAGCCCAAGATTAAGATGCTGCAGGAGAGCAAACAGGTACGTCCACCACAGGGATTCAAATGCCCTATCTATGTCGGCCAGCAGCAGCGCAACCGGGCCTTTCAGATGGCCAATCGCTGCCACTGCGTTATGGGCCCGTCGGATATTGTGTCGGATGGCCCAGCCAGGCCTAAAGCCTGCCTAATCCGGATGAACCAGGTCGGACATAAAGGGGAGGATACGGTTGGCAATTTAGCAGTGATATGGGACGGTATGATGAGTGTTGATCTGGGGGTCGGCCGTGTTTAAGAAATATCACAATTTCGGCATGTCGCCAATCTGGCGGGAATCTCCCTTCCTCGAGGGCTACGTTCACCGCCTCCAGATAGTGAGTAACGAACTGGGACTGAAAGAGTTTGTAAAACTCGCATGGGAAACCGTTAGGACCTGGGGCCTTGCCCGCGCGCAAGTCTATAAGGGCCGCACTCAGCTCCTCAGCTGTTAAGGGAGCATCCAGGTCCGCCCGTGCCGTATCCGACAGGGCCTTAGGGGGTAGATCCTCTGTAAAGCGAGAAATCACAGATTCAGGTAACACATCATTTGGGGTATATAAATCGGTGTAATACGTCGCAAAGCTGGACGCAATCTGGGCTGGATCCTTCATCGTCTGACCATCCTCACCCAAAATACCTGGTGTTGTTAGTGGGTGAGTCGCCCGCTGACATAGGCGATGTAGGAGAGAGCACGACTTGTCCCCCCACTGATATATTTGGCTGCGTGAGGCCAGCCAAGCCTGCATGGCCTCGTCCCGCAGAGCATTAGCGTATACTTGTTGCGAGAAGAGGAGCTGACGGCGAGTTTGTCTACCGCCTACATCTCGACTCCGTCGCTCTAGATCAAGTATTTCAGCCTCAGCTTGAAGCAATGTTTCCCGGCGCTTCTTTCATTGAGCGGCGCAGAAAGAGATGTCCGCACCCCTAAGGGTTGGCTTCATAGCCTCCCAGATGGTCATCGCCGAACTCACAGTTCCCAAATTTTCAGTAAAATAGGCCGTCACGGCCTGATACATGTATGTCTTATATTGTGGATCATGAAGATGCCACGTCGAAAGGCGCCATCGGAAGGAAGGAAGGGCTATGTCTAGCTGCAATGTCAACGTTATTGGAGAATGATCTGAGAGGCCTCTAGGTAGAATATCTGCATCCGCAATCTGATAATAGTAAGTTGCCAGTAGAAATATATAATCTAAACGCGAAAACGAATCGTGTACTGTAGAGTAGTATGTGTAGCTTTGTACTGTCGGGTGTAAGTGTCGCCATGTATCCACCCAGCCCATATCTCGCACTAGTGTCTTTAGTCGAGTATCACTGGGTGGCTCTAGTCTACCACGCTATCTCCATCTATCCTGAGCTCGTATCAAGACGTCATTGCAGTCACCGCCCATAATGGAGAGGCCCCTGGGAATCTCCAACGTTACCCTAGTCAGGCATTCCACAAACGTTTCAGACAATGGGGGAGGTGCATAAACACTACCAAATGTAACATGCTCCACATATAACGTGCCGGTCACAACGACATAGCGGCCCTGGGGGTCAGACCATGTTTTAGCATGCATAAAGGGGACTCTCCGATGAATAAGGACCGCCACCCCACGGGATCCACTGGTGAATCCGGCATGGAAGACCTGGATAAAGCCAAATCGAGAGAGGCATGGCGCCCTGGAACCCAGGTGAGTTTCTTGCAGCAGCAGGACATCTGCTGAAGCACGTTTAGCTTGCCGAAGAACCGCCCCTCTCTTGATTTTGTCCAGTGCCCCAGTATATTCCAGCTCACTAGGTGGAGTCTACTAGCGGGGTCTGACATATGGTATGATATGGGGAAAAAAGAGAGCACATGGCTCGTCGC
Source organism: Calotriton arnoldi (assembly GCA_963921515.1). Classification (NCBI taxonomy): domain Eukaryota; kingdom Metazoa; phylum Chordata; class Amphibia; order Caudata; family Salamandridae; genus Calotriton; species Calotriton arnoldi. The sequence continues at coordinate 278,527 of CAWUFW010005839.1, forward strand.
ATGGCATGAAAGTCATAGGCATGAAGAAAAACAGCACAGTATAACAACACAACTCGTTAAACCCCTTCCCACCCCCTCCCACCCCACCTAATACCTGATAACGGTTGAAGTATCTGTCGCAGTCGGGGTTCTGCTGCTGCCCCAATAGGGGCAGGGCATTGCCCCAAACCAATGGATCCCCAGTAAACTATCCCCATGCATAGATAATTTTCTCAGATACTGAGAAAAGAGTCATGGGAGGAGTCCCACGGAGGCGCTAAAATGTTTCATCAGCCAAACATATATCGTACTCACGACCCTCAGTCTCCGTTGTGTGACTGTGCTAGTCCATGTTCATCTTCATCCACTCGGGAACTAGATGCCCCCGCGATTTGGATTGGCGCCGTGAGCGTGATCTACGGTTCGATTTCTCTTTAGTGTTGACAGTCTTTCATGCGGCTTCTCCAGAGGATGACTCCGAGTTAAGAGAAGGCGGGGTGTGCGGCTTGAGCCACTGCCTCTCATCTGCCCAGGCAAAGACCTCCTCGGGGGTATCGAAGAACAGCGTGCAGGACTTATAAATAACCTGCAGCCGGGCCGGGAAAAGCAAGGCATATTGAATCTTCAAGTCTCGGAGCCGGGCCTTCGCGGCCGTGAATGACTGTCGGCACTTTTGCACGACTCTTGTATAGTCTGGGAAAATTAAAATGGAATGAGAGTTATAGTGGAGTTTGCCAGCCAATCTGGCCTGCGCGAGGATGGCATCCCTATCATGGAAGTTGAGGAGCCTGGCGATAATGGGCCGTGGTCTGGCCCCGGGCGGAGGCTTCTGCATCAAGGCGCAGTGAGCACGTTCGAGAATGAAGCATTGGGACAGAGACGACTGAGGGATTCATTCCGCAAGCCATGTGGTAAGAAACTGCTCCATGTGTTGCCTTCGCAGCCCTCCGGAAAGCCCACAAAGCGAAGATTATTCCTCCGAGCCCTGCCCTCGGCATCCTCCGCCCTGATCGCAAGACCCTTTGTGATGGATACCAAGGAGGATACCCTCTTCTGGAGAGATGCAACTGTGTCTTCTGTAGTAGATATACGGTTCTCAGCTTCGGTTATCCTGTCAACTGCCTTGCGGAGATCCTGGCGGATCAGCATGACGTCCGATCCCACCGCCCCGATTTTGGCCTCTAAGGCTTCGCGAGACTGGGTTATCGCCCTGTTGAGGCCACTTCTGGCCTGGGGGGGTCTTCATGCTCTGTCCGGTGGACAGGAGGCTGGAGATCTGTGCCAGACAGACTCTAGCACAGCTCATGAGGAGTGTGTTTCCCTCGGGGGGGTTGGCGTGCTTCCCCAGATGTCCTGGGTTGCCAGGCACAGGTCCAGCTTAAGGGTACAGACCCTGGGTTGGAGGACCAGGGCCAGGGTGTCACCCTTGACCTGGAGGAAGGGGTGACTGCTAGCAGTGCCCCTACCAGTTTGTTTTCTGGGGGTAACGCTCCAGGCGGGAGGGTACAGAGCCCCAGGGAGGAGGACAGGGTGTGGGAGAGCCCACCCCAGTCTCCTGCCCAGCTGCAGGGTACCGACCCCGAGCTGGTGGTTCAGGGTCAGGATGCCATCCCTGACCGGGAAGGTGGGAGAGTGGACAAAGGGTGCCAGTCACCTGGGGCTATCGCCCCCCACTCTCTGATGACACAGAAGTTAGAGAGCCTTGAGGGGCATGAGGCCTGGCTCTCATCACTGGCAGGCGTCAGTGGCCTCTATGGTTGGCTGCCCTGGTGGACAGAGTTGTCCCTGGGAGTGGGACAGGAGTCTCACCCTGTGGGTGGACAAGGCCACACTACTGTGTTGGCCTTGTGTGTGCTGTCTGGTTGCTGGGACACGTCTGTGAGCAAGGTAAGCTTAGGCGCTGCACTGATGGTGTCCCCAGGTGAGGAGAAGGGTCCCCCATGGTTTAGCTTTAGCTTAGTGGGCCCTGAGAGTATGGATAGAGGGATCCAACTGGGTTCAGGAAGGCGTAGAACAGGAATAGACCCCTGCTGTTCGGGCCAGGTTCCAGGTTCCATCGCCCCAAGCAGGGAAGCCCATCGAAGTATTGATTGGTCTACCCTGGCTTTAGGCTGGAAGGGGGTTGTGTTGGAAATGGCTCTTTTTGCAGGGTTATCCCCAAACTTTTTTCTTCTTCCTCCTATTTTTTCCTGAACGGTGTTTGTTGGCTATAGGACTCTGGGCACTTTACCACTGTTGATCAGTGCTAAAGTGCATATGCTCTCTGTGTAAATTGTTATTGTGATTGGTTATCCATGATTGGCATATTTGATTTACCAGTAGGTCCCTAGTAAAGTACACTGAGTGTGCCAGGGCTGGTAAATCAAATGCTACTAGTGGGCTTGCAGCACTGATTGTGCCACCCACATGAGTAGCCCTGAAAAGAGGTCTCAGGCCTGCCACCGCAGTGCCTGTGCGCAGTTTGTTAACTGCCATGTCGACTTGGCAAGTGCACCCACTTTCCAGGCCCTACCCTTCCCTTTTCTTACACATAAGACACCCCTATGGTAGGCCCAAGGTACCCCACTGGGCAGGGTGCAGTGTATGTGAGAGGTAGGACATGTACTGGTGTGTGTAACGGATCACTGACAAAATATCGATCTCACAAATATCGAGTACACAAAATATCGTGGACAAAATATCGACTGTCAAAATATCGACTCCCTATCTCCAAACAGGTAAGTACAAAAATATCGAATCCAAAATATCGTCGTTAAAAATATAGTTAGTCAAAATATCGAATTTTATAAATCTGTTAAAAGTAATGTAAAATTAATGAAATAATAAATAAAATAAAGTAAAACATACTTAAAATTAGTTAAATTACTTTAAAATTAATAAATAATTATTTGGAGTAAAAAAAATATACATACATTTTTATTTTTTAATACATACATATATTAACGTAATAATATACAATAATAATCACTACTTTTAGCGTAGGATAGCAGGAAGGTAAAATTTACTATTCCCACTCCAAAGAGTGCGACAGTAGGGAAAGCGTTGGATAGCGTAGAGGTAAAAATTACTATTCCCACTCCAGAGAGTGCAACAGTAGGGAATGCGTTGGATAGCGGGAGGGTAAAAATTACTATTCCCACTCCAGTGAGTGCAACAGTAGGGAAAGCGTTGGATAGCGTAGGGGTAAAAATTACTATTCCCACTCCAGAGAGTGCAACAGGAGGGAAAGTGTTGGATAGCGGGAGGGTAAAAATTACTATTCCCACTCCAGTGAGTGCAACAGTAGGGAAAGCGTTGGATAGCGTAGGAGTAAAAATTACTATTCCCACTCCAGAGAGTGCAACAGTAGGGAAATGGTTGGATAGCGGGAGGGTTAAAATTACTATTCCCACTCCAGTGAGTGCAACAGTAGGGAAAGTGTTGGATAGCGTAGGGGTAAAAATTACTATTCCCACTCCAGAGAGTGCAACAGTAGGGAATGCGTTGGATAGCGGGAGGGTAAAAATTACTATTCCCACTCCAGTGAGTGCAACAGTAGGGAAAGCGTTGGATAGCGTAGGGGTAAAAATTACTATTCCCACTCCAGAGAGTGCAACAGTAGGGAAAGTGTTGGATAGCGGGAGGGTAAAAATTACTAGTCCCACTCCAGTGAGTGCAACAGTAGGGAAAGCGTTGGATAGCGTAGGAGTAAAAATTACTATTCCCACTCCAGTGAGTGCAACAGTAGGGAAAGTGTTGGATAGCGTAGGGGTAAAAATTAATATTCCCACTCCAGAGAGTGCAACAGTAGGGAATGCGTTGGATAGCGGGAGGGTAAAAATTACTATTCCCACTCCAGTGAGTGCAACAGTAGGGAAAGCGTTGGATAGCGTAAGGGTAAAAATTACTATTCCCACTCCAGAGAGTGCAACAGTAGGGAAAGTGTTGGATAGCGGGAGGGTAAAAATTACTATTCCCACTCCAGTGAGTGCAACAGTAGGGAAAGTGTTGGATAGCGTAGGGGTAAAAATTACTATTCCCACTCCAGAGAGTGCAACAATAGGGAAATGGTTGGATAGCGGGAGGGTTAAAATTACTATTCCCACTCCAGTGAGTGCAACAGTAGGGAAAGCGTTGGATAGCGTAGGGGTAATAATTACTATTTCCACTCCAGAGAGTGCAACAGTAGGGACAGGGTAGGATAGCGGGAGGGTTAAAATTACTATTCCCACTCCAGTGAGTGCAACAGTAGGGAAAGTAATATTTTAATATTTTACTAAAAAATAATTAATTATCAATACTAATAAATATTATTAATAACACTAATTACCAATTACAAAATGTTTAATAATTAATTTATTATAAATACAATACATATTATTTATTAAAAATTAGTTACCTATTAATAAATCATTAACAACCAATTAATAATCATTACCAGATTTGTATAAATATTTAAATAAATACCAATTAATATTTAATTACCAGTAAATTAAGTATCAATACAAAAAAGTATTTTCTATAATTAACTAATTACAATTAAATTACTTCCTCCCACATTCCCCTATAAACCCACATCCCGCTACAAATATTTAATTAATAAAAATAACATAATTACCAATAAATAAATGTAAAAAATAATTACCAATTAATAAAATGTATTTACCAATTAATAATTAATTAACAATAAATTAATTATCAATACCAATTAATATTTACTTAATTTCAATTAAATTACTTCCCACCCTATTCCCCTATAAACCCACATCCCGCTACAACTATTTAATTATTAGAATTAACATAATTACCAATTAATCAATTAATTTTTTTTTTTTACCAATTAATAACATTTAATTACCAATTAATAATTAATTAACAATAAATTCATTATCAATACCAATTAATATTTATTAATATGTACTTACTTTCAATTAAATTACTTCCCACCCTATTCCCCTATAAACCCACATCCCGCTACAACTATTTAATTAATAGAATTAACATAATTACCAATTAATCAATTAAAAAAAAACAATTACTAATTAATAAAATGTAATTACCAATTAATAATTAATTAACAATAAATTAATTATCAATACCAATTAATATTTATTAATATGTACTTAATTTTAATTAAATTACTTCCCACCCTATTCCCCTATAAACCCACTACCCGCTACGGAATTAAATTACACAAAAATTAAATAACATAAAATTCATTGCTTTTAAAAAATTAAACATACATTACAACAACTAATATACACTTTTAACACATATACTAACATACAATACACTTAGAAAAATTCGATATTATTAAAAATTCGATATTTTTTAATGCCTATATTATGTACTTCGATATTTTAACAATCGATATTACTTACCTTAATTTCGATATTTTTAACGACTATATTATGTCCATTCGATATTATGTCCATTCTATATTTTGGACTCAATATTTTGTCCATTCGATATTTTTGTTTCGATATTATGTCTGTTTACTGTGTGTAACATGTCCTGATAGTGAAATACTGCCAATATCTATTTTCACTATTGAAAGGCTATCTTGCCCCATAGGACAGAATGGGGAATGCTTTGTAACATTTTACAAACATATCTCCCCATACGGATAAGATAGAAAAATGGAGTTTGGTATCCCTGAACTCAGGATTTAATATCACATCTTTTAGTAAAGATGGTTTTTAAATTATGTGTTTGCCAATAGCACTTTTAGAAAGTGGCTATTTTTCTTGTTCAACCTTAATGTGTGCCTCTGCCTGTTTGTGGATTGACTGTCTGGCTTTGGAGTGACAAGGGCTGGGGAGGTGCAGTGGCTAATATGTAAAGGCTCCAAGAGCACTCCCACTCGACCTGCATCTCTTCAACAATGGCTAGGAGAGCTCACTGGGCTATCCTTTGCGATATCAATACATTAAATGCGGCAATGCTTTATTCATACACAAACTTTTTTTATTAATTAAATACATTTTTTTTTAACGATAAAAACATTCTTTAAATACAAAAACATTTCCTTTTTTGTCTTTTATACACAATATTTTTGTATGTGATTCAACATTTCATATTCGTGTACTTTATGTACATGATTTGTACAGAAACCCCATACTGTGCTCAACCTCACACCACAGCTAACTCACATTGCATCACAGCCTTACAAGCCACAATCTCACATCATACCTCACACACATACTACACCCAGCTTCAAAGGCATACACAGTTCGAATCATGGAAGGAACACTTCATTTAGTATCCATGATTATGTTGCCAGCTGGGGGTCCATTAGGTCGACGTACGTTTCGGTGGATAAAAATTATTTGCATCCACCTTCTTCAGGACCTCACGTTAAAAATGAGATTTATACCGGAGCGTGTTTGGGGAATCTGAAAGCAAAGGGGATATTTTAAGAAAAAACGCCCAAAAAGTACTTAAAAATATAATCAAGGGATATAACTACTACTCCTGCTGAAAAAGAGGAAAAAGGATACAATCCTTCACCAACACACCCGGTGCAATAGAAGAGATGTTTTGGAGAGAACTATTTTAAAAAGACAAAAATTTGAAAAAGATTGAAAAAAAAGGAGGGAAAAAAAAAGAGAAGATTAGAAAACGCCCCACTGTTCATTTGGGGGTTTTAAGTCTGGATATCTTTGGTGTACAAAAGCCTTCACCCCCAGCTCCCCTGAACTCCTCTGCTGTGAGTTCTGACCTGCCAAGAGGTGCCTGTGCCAGTTTTGGGCCTCTGCAGGTTGTTGCTGCAGTTTGGGAGCTGGAAGAAAGAAGAGACTCAAAGAACTACAGAAATCGATGCAACAGGGGATCGCGACTGAAGAGGACCGACGCAGCGCCGCTCGCCGACGCCGCATCGATCGCCGCCGCATCCCGGATTTCTACGCATCGTGCCTGTGCGGCAAGTTCGTTCGACGCATCACCTGTGAACCAGAACCGTCATGAAGAATCGACGCATTACTCCCCATACAGACCGGATTCAACGCAACCCTTCCTCTGTGTGCAGCGGGACTGTCGCATCGCCTCCCCACGGTCTCAGGAGTGTCCCATCTCTTTGTTTTCCGACTCTGCGGCTGTTTGGCTTTTGGAACTTTCACGCATCTACAGGTACTTTGGTGAAAAGTCACGCATCCATAGTTTTCTACGGTACAAGTTCTTGAAACATTTTGAAAGTCATATTTTTAACTGTGTATGTTGGATTTTGGTCGTTTTGGTCTTGTTTAGTTTAGATAAAGATACTTTATTTTTCTAAACTGGTGTGGTGTCCTTTTGTGGTGTTTTCACTGTGTTACTGTGAGTGTTGGTACAAATACTTTACACATTGCCTTTGGGATAAGCCTGTCTGCTCGTGCCAAGCTACCAAGGGGGTGAGCAGGGGTTATCTAGAGTGTGTATACCCCTTACCCTGACTAGAGGCAAGGACCCTATTTGGACAAAGGTACCTACCCCTGCCAACTAGATACCCCCATTTCTAACAATACGATTGTGCATCGCCAGGAAAAGATCAAAACCCTGCTGACTACTTCTCATGTGTACTAATACAGTGTCATGGCACTACTTCTAAAGTGGCTGCTGGGTATGTTAACTTCATCATGAAATCAAGTACCCCTGCTGCCATATCAATGGAACAAATCATTGCTACCACACGCACTGACAGAGATTTGCTGATACTCAATTACATTATTGCACATCAATCATGGTGACAACATATTCGACCTCTTCTTTATGACCTTGAACACCAGAAATTCAAAAATGTGCAAGAAGAACTTTCAGTTACCCCAGAAGGCATCATCTTAAGAGGGTCGAGAATCGTCATACCCGAGAGTCTGAGACAACAAGTTATTGAACTGGTCCATGAGGGACATTGTGAAGTTGTTGCTACTAAACGAGCTCTACGGGACCAAGTGTGGTTCCCTCGTCTTGATGAAATAGCTGAAAAACAGTTGAAGGCATGTGATTTGTGCAACTGCTTGTCATCCAAGAAAATCATGCATCCATTAAACATGTCTGATCTTCCAAAGCATGCATGGGAGAAGATTGCAATTGATTTCTTTGGACCCCTTGACAATGGACATCATCTACTAGTAATTGTTGATGAATATTCCCGTTTTCCCCTTGCAGAAGATCTGTTGACAACTACTCATGACAGAGTCATTGAGAGATTAGAAACTATTTTTGCAACATGGGGTGTTACTTCGGTTATGAAATCTGACAATAGCCGCCTTTCAATAGTCAAGAATTTAAAAATGTAATCACTCATCTAAATTTCAAGTTTAAGAAAAGCACAGGTGAATGGTGAGGTCGAGAGATTTATGAGGACCCTCAAGAAGACTGTTCAGTGAATTGCGCTGGAGAAGCTTGAACTCAAATCAGTTCTTCTGTCTATGCTTTGTGCATACAGAGCAACTCCCCATTCTACTATGGGTGAAAGTCCTGCCACCTTAATGTTTGGGAGAGCCAAAGGAACCAAATTGCAACAATGGACCACTGAGAGATCTATTGACATTGTTAAACTTCGCACCACTGATTCGTTTCACAAATGCAAAATGAAGAGCTATGCGGACAGATGCCGCTGTGCTTGGAGCACTGTGTTCAAAAGAGGAGACCAAGTTATTGTCAGGCAGAAACAGAAATGCAAGTCTGATGCTCCTTTTGGTGCTGACCCACTGAGGGTTTTGACTAGTAAAGGATTCATGGTGACTGCTCACTGTCCTAGAAAGTCCATTACACAAGATTCTTTTCATTTCAAGCATTTGCCTTGACATTCGCCAGCTCCAGATGTCAGAAGTGAGACTTATCCTCCTGAGAATCTGGAGAGCCCAATGACTGTACCAGTGTCTCTGTGACCCGTGCCAGTCATGGACACGTCTCCTGTATCTTCGCAACCTCACATAATCAGATCTGGGTGATTGATTCAAGCACCAAAAGACATATTGAAGAGTTGTGATGTATTTATGTATTATTTGTACTTTTTATTTAACAAAGGAGGAGATGTAGTGTCTTGTGAGTTAGAGGTAACGGGACCCTTTCGGTTCCTGATGGACTCCGTAGAACAGTGACGTAAGTGCATGGGTGCGGTGTTCCACGGATTCTGCTCAGGAACAGAACTATGCTTGGGACCATAGAACATTAGTAGATAGGGACTGAGTCGCCATACCACCTCGGTACCATGAGCCGGAGTCCGACTAGCTATAGTGTCTTACTTGCCCTCCTACTCATAACCAGAGAAACAAGTGAATTGACACCCCAGAACACAACACTCCCGACCCACTCAAGGATCGCAGTGACAGGACACTCCCTTTCGCTCACACACTCGTACTCGTCCACAATAAGATATGAGAGACACGAAGGAAGTTTGAAATGTTTATTTAAACTATTGTGCTCTAGAATGCTGTATACGTGCCACAATCAGAAAACAACTGCCTAGCAAAAATACCATCAGCATTGTTAATAAACCGTATATTATGAAAAGCCCTGTCATATTATAAGACAGAATAGCCTAACACTGCTTCGCTTCTTCAGAGGCAAAATGATTATACTGCAAAGATCTCTGGGTTTAGCAGCGGACCCCATACCTTAGCATACACAGATGGACGTTCTACATTTCAGATACAGCTGTGATCTTCTCTCAGGAAAAATCTGTCTCTGTTTGTTACATTGCTGAGCACATATATTTGACAAGGTTTACTTGTTCATAAACAACAGCTTCATTTCTGTGTTGTGTCTAGGTGCGAGTGCCTGACCAGAACAAAATAACAAGGGACATTATTGTTTGACCTTGTCTGCTGTTCAGACTTAATCCCAGGAAAGAACAGAACAAGAAAACAACTGCAGGTTCTGTCTGAAACTATAATGTGGCACAGAAGCAAACGTGTTTATATAGTAAGTAACATGTGCAAAGCTAACTCGGCATGTGTCGTGCACAGTTAGGCTAACATAGGGGAAAACTACAATGGGTCCTGTATAGAACATATGACAGTGGGTGATAGAATTCTTGAAGTAGAATGTTCAGTAGTTAATGGTTACACGCTGACGAATAAAGACGTGCAATACCAAGCTCCATGTATGGCATGATCCTTTGCATGTACCCGGGCTGGTGAAGACACTACACTGCTAACAATGGATTCCAAACTTTTCCTTTGTGGCAAAGCCTTTACTAAGGCTGACGCACATGACCAGCCCTGCCAAGTGACATGCATCTATTTTTAGACTAACGTGTTACCGTTATAACCTTTTTCTACGCTTCACCTCAAGGTGTGAAATTTTCACACAATAGTTGCCTCTTGGCATGGCTGCAAAGCATGCATTATCTTCACTATCTAAACAGAGGGCCAGCTGTCTCTTGTGTTGAAATGGTCTGTGCTGGCTCTCACTGTAGTGATGTGGGTCAAGTGGACTCGACCACTAAGTTCAGGGCAGGGGGGTGAAAGAGTAATGATCCAGTGCAACCCCTAATTCACGATCCAGGGACCAAGAATATTTCTTCACACATAAACCACTTACCAAACAACGGGGCCCATCACACATTACCCATAAATGATCCCTGAAGACGGGCGCTGGATTTAGGGGGGTTAATTTGTCAGTCTATGTACTATACTATACTTCACATTGATAACAATATATATTCCTAGCTATTCTTAATTTCAACTGTCCTCTTTTGGTCGATGGACCATTAGTTGACGAGTTGATGGTGACTATGATTAACTAAACGGTTTAATACTTTAACTAATTAACCACTGAGTCATTTATTCGGTTAATAAATTTATCTTATTGAAATTTTAAATGCTCATAATTCAGATTATCAGTGCACACACAAGATCACATATAAGAGAACAAATTATCAAGCAATGTAATCAAAATGAATCATTTGCATTAACATCAAAACGTGCGTAGGGAATGGGGAGAGAATGTGCAGCATATTACTTTGCAGAAATATATTGTAAAATTAAAGCATTTAAGGAGGGTGATACCCACCAAAGAATCAGGAAAACCACTTCCTTGGCCGAGGTTGTGGCAAGGGGTCCCCAGAGATAGGCTCAGAGGACAAAGTTAACAGGACAGAATGCAGCTAAGTCTTGCAATAAACTAACAGACAAAAGATAATCTCCCGTCTATCTATCTTTGATCTAGTCCTCCTCGGACGCAGTCTTCTCCCAAGCACTCCCGCAACGTTCTCGTACCTAAAGTGCTCTCTGACTCTGTGCAGATCCGCTCTCTCTGTCTTGGTGTGCTTCCCTCTCGATGTTCTAGATGTTCTCTGCGTTCTCTATCTCGATGCTCTGCTCTCGATACTCTCTCCCTCAATGTTCTGACACACCCCTAATTGGGATATCAATTATACCCTGATGCCTAGCTCACTATCTTACAATGTTGCAGTGTCAGTAGAAACTCGGCCTGTGATTGGTTGTCACAAATCATGTTAGGGTCTCCTCATCCAGTTCTCCCTGCAAATCCATCCCATACCGGTTCTAACAAAGAAGTATTAAGGATAAATACATTCGTATACTACTAATATCAATAGTTATACATTTTTGCAACATTCTCATATTGTGACATCCACTTCACATTCAAATTGCACGTAGCGATGGCAGTTCCCACAGTCGCTGTCGCGTCTTGGCACATAAACAATAGGACACAGTTCAACATGGCCTTCACAAGGATTACATCAGCTGGTGCACTCTGCAGTTCGTAAGCAGGCAAAACATTTCAGCGCATGCGTCTTCCGTACAGATCAAGACAACCACATGCTGGTTCGGACAAGAGGCCATTTTCATGCAGGCCCAATCTCGTACTAAAGTAAATAAAGACAAAAGAATATTAATTCATGAAATAAAACCCATAATGGTTACCTCCCACCATACTAATACCCTGTCTTAATTAATTCCTAGCAAAAGCTATTAATTTAAAGCAACCTTTTCGTTATTTGTGCACAACATGCAAAATGTGCAATGTACAACATAGCATAAACATGCATTAGTATGATTTTTCAAAGCGCAAACAGTTAATACGTGCTCATGCCATCATGGTTTAGAATATTAAATAAAATGCGTTTGCCCCATGTGTGAATGTGTGTATTTAGGGTTGGTTAATCCATGCAGCCAATACATTATTATGGGGTTGCTTAATTTTATGAGTATGTAATTTGTAAACCTCACTCCATCAATCCCCCCTTTGATGGTTTACCATCATAAAATCCCTAAACATACGGTTTACCAAGTTATATAGCTGTTATTTTGTCTTCTGGCCCTTGCTCTTTACATTTTACGTACAATTTTTCTTTAAAATCCTCCAATTCTATCTCATCTATCTCTCTTTTCCTTTCTTTCCGTTCCTTACTTAGTTTCCTTTCTTTCTTTTCTTTGCGTCTTTTCTTCACACAAACATAAGCCATTCTTATTGTGAATATCATAACAGCTACAGAAACTATTGGTACTATTATTTTTCCTACTAAGGAACTACCTATAGAAGAAAACCAATGGCTTATAGCAGAGAAACTTTTACTTAGTCTCTCCCAGACACCGTCAACCTCTAGTTGTGTTACTTCCTTATGCAACTCTGTGATATTCTGAATGTATCCTTTCAGATTCTTACTCTTATCTGGAATGTAAGTGCAACAATGTTGAACCTTCAGCATTCCACAGACTCCACCCTCTTTTGCCAGTAATATATCAAGGGCAAGTCGATTTTGCATAACCATAGATCTCATAGCAATCATTTCAGTGTCAATCATCAGGAATCCTCCAGCAGTATCCGTTGATAAACGATCAACCACTGTGGACAATTGTCTAATTTTATATGCATTCAGTGTAACTCCAACTCCAGGTATCAATGCTCCAAATATGTCACCTACAATTTCTGAAAAACTTTCTCTTTTTACACGTGTTAGTCCTTGTTTTACTTCATGGATTCCATTTGTACTTTTGTCTACATGCTAGACTTTTGGAAAGACAATCCCAAGATAACAAATTCCATACCATAGATCTGGTAGCCGATAATAGGCTTTCCTCCCACAGACATAATATATACCTGGCAGGACAGGGTCAGTTCCTCCCTTTAATCCCCAACCACCAATAATTTTATAGGTATCTTCACATTCACTGGAACCAATGAAGTAATTGTTGTAGTTAGTCTTTTCCCTACGTAAGCATAATTTTCCCTTTTGAGACCAATCCAGGGCCATTGCAGCATAAGTCTCGCCTTTGTCATAGTTGCCTTCTCTAAAAACCCAAAGTGGAGTCTGTAATTTGTCTTCAACAGCTTTTCTCTGAAACTTAGCCCTTCTCTCTTCCACCATCTCCAAAAATATCTTCTCTTCCTTCTTCAATCTACATGTTAAATTATTTTTATTAGCGTATTCTATATCTAAAGGCTTTGATGTAAGGAAAAAATCTCCCATGACATGTGCAGGTGCTATCTTATTTAACCCAGGTATTACATGGACTCTAGAAAAGATTGTATCTACATTGGAATAATAGTATTCCAGTTTACCTGTTCTATACAACAAACATGATAACACACTACAAGTTACACCATAGGTCAAAAGAAGGTGATGGTAGGTTACACCTTCTGAAACAGACAATGGTAACTGTATACACACATAACAGTCACTCACATCCATTGTTTCCACATACTCGTAGAGTAACTTAGTGAAAACATTCAGGGAAAAATTAGTAACTGATTTATCATAATGCAAACTATTAGCATCTATTTGATTCAGGTGAGTAATAGGAGTTTGCTTAATGTCAATGTCTACTCTTGGACTTGTCAAATTGTTAGGACGAGGTGTATCTTCTTTTATCAAATGTTAAGGTATTACTATTGTTAATGTCACCCAAAACACTATCATTATACAAAATAGACAAAAACAAACTTTATAACACCTACGCATGAAACTACATCTGGGTCTTATTACTTGCATATCTGCCATAGTAATATTAATCTTAATAAAGTTCTAATGGGTTTTCTAAAAAATCTATTTAAAATATTTCTAAAAATAAAAAAATAAAAATATATATATATATAGTGTGATCCCACACTTCAAAAGCTTTCCTCTTTACCCCTTCTTTTATTTTAACTAATCCAATTTTTTTTCTTTTTTAGGACGTCTTCTGGATCTTCAGAAATTTCTTCAGTCAACAATGTGGCACCTTTGTTTGCTTACAGTCTGTTAAGGTGGATTTAGATCACTTTTTCCCTCTTGCTCGTTGTCAGTGCTGTTTCTTTCTTTGTTTAAATCTTCTTCTTCAATCTCTTCCAACACTATGTAGATCCAGTCAGGTGACTTGAACTTCTTGTTTGGTTTTCTCACTCTCCTTGGTCGCAGCACTGATTCGTCATCCGAATCTCCCTGTTCTATCTGACTTGAAACTTCATTTATTTGTTCTGGCCTATTCTCGGGTCTTCCTTTCACCACCGTGTATTTCAGTCTTTTAACTCCGCTTGGCCAATGGTCGTCTTTCTTTGCCCTCTTTGGTTGAACTTCTTCCTCTTCTTTGTTCAATTCATACCTTCGTTTCTTTGCACCTACTTTGAGTTTGCTTTCTTCTTTTTCTTTTTCTTCTTCTGTATTTCTTTCACCTATCTCCTTTCTATACTTTCCCTCTTCATCTAAGAATTGTCTTTCTTCTTGTTCAGCAGCAGTTTCCTCAGTCCCAGTAACTGGTGCCCACCTTACATGACTTGTGCTAAGCAATTCATCATCAAACTGTTCTTCAGAGTCTTTTTGTTCATGCTCACCAGTTTCAGAGTTTATTGCTTTAGCCTCACCAATCTCTTGTACTTCGGCTTCTGATTCCGAGCTCGGACTTGAGATCTCCAGATGCCGCTCTACTCGGTTTTCAAGTGGACTTGGGACTCGCTGAGTATGACTGGCACGGATCCAATTGGGTAAACCAGCACACTTTACTGCTGTAGTCGTCACCAATATGACCTGATATGGTCCTTCCCAGCGGGGCTCTAGGCAAGTTTTTATTCTATGCCTTTTCACGTGAACCCACTCACCAGGGCTCAGGTCATGGGCTTGAGTCTGCTGGGTGGTGGTCGCGTCTGCTCCAACCAGATGAAACACAGAACGTACCACATCAGCCAATCGTTTGCAATAGTCAAGGATGAGATCATCAGATATATTTATCAATTTGTTGGCAGGTATAAATGCTTGTCTCATTGCTCTTCCCATCAAGATCTCATGTGGACTCAATCCTGTCTTTTTGTCAGGAATGTTTCTGAGACTCATCAAAACTAGGGGTAAAGCGTCTGGCCAATTCAGTGCTGTGGATTTACACACCTTGCCTAACCTGTTCTTGATTGTGCCATTTATCTGCTCTACTATTCCAGAAGCCTCTGGACGATAGGCACAATGAAGCTTTGGTTGAATGCTCAATGCCTCACAAATCAGTTTGATTGTTTCACTAGTAAAGTGTGTTCCTCTATCTGTTTCCATAGTGACTGGAAAACCATATCTAGGAATGTATTCCCTCAACAGAAGTTTTGCTACTGTCAAACTATCATTCTTCCTTGTGGGATAGGCTTCCACCCAACGGGAAAACAAACACACAATCACTAACACATACTTGAGCTTATTACATGGGGGCAACTCGATAAAATCGAGTTGTAATCTGGTAAAAGGACCTCCTGCTCTCCCAATTGTTCCCAGACTAACTATTGTTTTTCTTCCTGGGTTTTGCTGTTGACACGTCAGGCATCTTTGGCAGAGACTCTCTGCAATAGTCCTGAACTTGGTATTAAACCACGTTTGTTTGAATGATCTGACCATAGCATCTCGGCCGATGTGTGCCATCCCATGATACATCCTTGCCATATGAGAAAGTAAACTATCTGGCATGACTGGTCTCCCATCAATGTACACCCATACATCATCATCTGCTCGTCTCCCACATCCTGCTTTTTCCCATTCCTGTTTCTTCTCTTCACCTGCCTCTTCCTGCAATTGTCTCACTTCATCCCATGTTTCAATGGTGTTAGTAAACGTAAGTTGACAAACCGTATTTTCTTTTGTTTTTCCCCGATTTATGGAAGTCCGAGTCTTTGAACAACATTGTGCTACTTGGTCAACAAATCTGTTGCCTTGAGTCACATAATCATCTCCTGACTTATGTGCGGCACATTTGATCACTGCAATTTGTTTTGGCAATTGTAATGCTTCAAGCAATTCTTTTACAAACTGACTATTCCTGATGGGGGACTCTGAAGAGGTCAGAAATCCCCTCTGCATCCATAGTTCTCCAAAGTCGTGCACAATGCCAAAGCCATATTGGTTATCGGTAATTATAGTCACCTTCTGACTTTTTCCCAATTTGCAGGCTTGAATTAGAGCCACCAATTCGGTGACTTGTGCAGATTTTACCCCTTTTAGACAGGATGCTTCCAGGATTTTCGCTACAGTACAGACGGCATAGGCAGAACTCAACACCCCTGTTTCAGTTCGTAAACATGAACCATCAACAAACATCACACAATCAGATTCTTCAAGAGGAACGTCCTGTGAGAAAGTGCCCTCTTTCTTGCATGGTATGCCCCCACTTTTTGCTGAATTGCTGATGTGCTTTGACTGAGTGTGCCCTGGGCTCCTGCCAATCAGGTACCCAGGGCCTGTGTTCCTTCCCTAAAACTGCATTGAAGCCTAAACCCAATTGGCATCTCTGGCCACAGGTAAGCCCCTGGTAAATGGTACCACAGGTACCCACGGCACTGTGACCAGAGAAGGCCCCTATGGGCTGCAGCACTTATTGTGCCACCCTTAGAGGCCCTGTACCCTGACACACACACACTGCCTTTGCAGGCTGCGTGTCTTGGTGCAGAACAAAGTGAAGAGTCGACATGGCACACACCCCTGTGTACCATGCCCACAAACCACTGCCCTGGCATACATCAGTCACCCCTCTAGCTGGGTGCCCTATGCCAGTGGTGAGGGTACAGGTGCATGAGCCCTGTACCCCTACAGTACCCAGGCCCATTCCTGGGCACTGTAAGTGCAGTGCTGCCATTAAGAGTATATGGTGCTGGGAGCTTGTCATCACGAACTCCACAGCACCATGATGGCTGCACTGAAGACTGAGAAGTTTGGTATCAAACTTCTCAGCACATTAAACCCACACTGATGCCAGTGTGGGATTTAATGTAAAATGCACGGCAGAGGGCATCTTAGAGATACCCCCTGAAACTCGACCAACTCCCAGTGACCTGACTGAGTGGCTGCGCAGGCTGCCACCACCAGAAATGTTTCTGGACCCCTGGGTCGAGAGCTTGCTGCTCTCGGGGGCCTGAAACAATGCACATCCTGGGACGAGGTGCCAAGCCTCCTCCCCCAGGATGGGCAGGGTTCACGAAGGAGAGGCTTCAAAGGCATGCCGCCTTTGTGAGCCTCTCCAGACCATTTGCTGCTTTCAGCAACTGGTCCCCACTGGTTCTACCCCCACTTTGGGCGGGAGAACCGGCGGGAAAAACAAGTGAGGAAGAGAGGTGTGCCCACCTCTGCCAACTCCAACCCTAAGGTGGGTGAGGCGAGGTGAAGCACCACCTCGAGTCCCTGCCATCTTGAGGATGGGGGGACCCAGCCAACCAGGGACAGGCTCCTGCCCCCCTCCCACTGGAGAGTGGCAGAATAGGGGGTGTACCCACCCCTGGGAAGGGACCCATTGGTCCCTGCCCTTTACCTACCTGTAACGCCCCTAAATTTAGTATTTAGGGGCACCCTGAACCTTCCTTCCTCAGATCCAGCAACCACAAGAAAAAGAAGAGAAGAAGAAGGACGAGAAGCCGTGCAGAGCTAACAAGAGGACAACGTCCACTGACTTGGCCCCAGCCCTACAGGCCTGTCTCCCCTCGAACCTGCTCCTGCAAAACCCCGGCATGTCCAGCGGCCAGCAACCTCAAAAACCCCGGAGGACCTGCCTGCATTCACTTTCCAAGCTGTTTCTCCCGTGAACACCGGACGTGTTTGAACTGCAGCTCCTGGTGCCAGCCAGGAACCGCGAATCCAGCCCACTCTGCACCCGCCGAGCCCGGCCCGAGCTAAAGTGGAAAAACACCACGAGGAGGTACCCTCGGCGATCCTGACCCGAGATCCGGAGACCCCAGACCTGCCTCAAGCCTCCAGATGACGCCTGCAGCCTCAATCCAGAGGACCCCCCCTACCGTGACCAGAGCGGGTAAGAAAATCCGACGTCCAAAGGCACCCCTGCACCCGACGCCCCACGGCATTGTGTGCCCAACCCAGCGGTGCCTAACCATCCCTATACATCCCAACTTACCCCTTGAAGTGGTGGTAGCTCCTGGAAGATCCTCGTCCCCGAGCCTGCAGTGTTTCTTTGTCCCAGAGAATCTCCATTGAAATCAACAGGGCACCCGACCTGAAAACAGCACCCTGCACCCGGCCGCTCTAGTGCCGCTGAGGGTGCCCCTTTTGTGCTAACTTGGTCCCCAACTTGCCCTGAGCTTAACCCTAGGAGCTTTGCTCCCACAACCCAGTGGCCTGCTTGCCAGTAGCCACCAACCGGAGTCCCCCTATCCTCCATAGGATAACTTTGGGCCTCAACACTCTGCACCCGGCCGCCCTAGTGCCGCTGAGGGTGCAACAACAGTGCATCACTGACCCTGGGAGACCCCTGAGTCTAACCCCAGAACCCTAACTCAAAAGACCGATTACTTACCTCGAAACCGATAACTCATTTTTCCTCATAGGATAACATTGACACTTTTTCTCCCAAAAAGTTTCGAAGTGTCGACTTTTGAAAACTACAAATATTCCTTAAAAATCAGCCGAATAACAAAAACGCATTTTTTCAACTGTTTTCAGGAAATGTCCCAGTGCTGAATCTAGGATCCAGCACTGAGTAAGAAAAAGTATCGATAACCTAACTTACCTGCTAAGTGAATTTCCTCCCATAGGATAACATTGGTGATTCTGTGTGAAAAAGTTTCTAAGTGTCAACTTTTGAAATGCAATAATATTCTTTAAAAATCGTACCTTTAACCAAAACGCATTTACTCACCTGTTTTCAGGAAATGTCCCAGGGCTGAATCTAGGATCCAGTCCTGTGTTAGCAAAAGTAATCTGAAAAGTAATTAACTGCATTTTACTTAAACAGCCCATTCAATTGAATGTACTATACTTGCAATGTGTTGCAAACTGCTTACTTAAAACTGTAACCAAAACCAGTACAAGTTACACTGCAATTTTGAACTGTGTTCATACAAGAAATTTACTACTGAAAAGTATTTTTATGCTTACCTGTACCAGGCTTGCTTGGTTCTAGAAATAAAACAACAGTATATTTTTTTATACAAAACAATTGGCCTAGAGTTCAGTTCTTGAGTATGTGGATTCATTTGCTGACTGAGTGTGTACATCAAATGCTTTACACTGTCCTCTGATACTGCCTTACTGCTCGACCAAGCTACCACTTTAGAGAGTAAGGTTCTATCTAACTTTAACCTCTGCCAAACCTCTGGAGACCCCTGGACTCTATACACACTGTACCTCACTTTGGTGCAGTATATATAGAGCCAGTTTCTTACACGTCCTTAATATCAGGATGGGGCAAAATTCAGTCACATTAAAACAATCATGTTCCGCTTCATCCCTCACTTCTTCATCCCAAGCATCTGGCAATAAAGTGGAAGGATTCACAGTTGTACATCTCACTATTGTCACATTTTCTGCACCCAGAATCACTCTCTCATACCTAGTCAGCTGACTATAGGTGAGGTGCTGAGTCCGTGTTCTTGTTAAAAGGATCTCAACTGAATGTGGCACATACACTCTCACAGGATGGCCCATTATGATCCCTTCACTCTGTTCCAGACTCACACATGTAGCAGCTACTGCTTTCAAACATCCAGGTAACGCGGCAGCTACTGAATCTAAAGTAGCAGAAAAATATGCCACAGGTCGTCTCGCCATTCCATGTCTCTGAGTTAAAACTGCAAGTGCACACCCATCTCTTTCGCTGCAATATAATGCAAAATCTTTTGAATAATCAGGCATCCCCAATGCCGGTGCCTGACACAGACTGTCTTTCAATTTAACAAAAGCTTCCATGCTCTCTTCATCCAATTTAATTGGGTCTTTCACATCATTCCTTGTCAGCCTCTGTAGAGGTTTTGCCATTAGTGAAAAACCACTGATCCACTGTCTACAATATCCAACCACTCCCAAGAACATTCGCACTTCTCTTTGAGTTGTGGGTGGTTTCATGTCTTTGATCACATGAATACGCTCTGATGTTACCTTTCTGACTCCCTTCTCAATCTTGTGACCTAAGTATTGGAATTCTCGCTGACAGAATTGTAATTTTGCAGGGGACACTTTATGTCCACCTTCTGCCAAATGGTTCAGTAAAGCAATAGTGTCTGCAATACAGGCTTCTTGAGTCTTTGATGCCACCAGTAGGTCATCAATATACTGAACCGGAATTGACCCTCCAGACATTTTCAAATATTCCAGACACTTTTTCAAGATCTGGTTAAAAATTGAAGGACTCTCAGTATACCCTTGAGGAACTCGGCACCATGCCAAAACACGGTCTCCAAACCGGAAAGCAAATAAATACTGGCTATCCGGATGCAAGGGAATCGAAAAGAATGCATGACACAAATCAATCACGGTATACCATTCCGCATCATGTGGGATTTGATAGAGAATCACTGCTGGGTTTGGCACAACTGGGCAACAAGGCACAACAATTTTATTCACCTTTCTCAAATCTTGCACTATTCTATAGGTTCCGTTTGGCTTTTTCAGTCCCATAATAGGTGAATTACAAGGACTGCTCATTATTTCTTTTAAAATTCCTTGCTCAATCATTTGATCAATTACAGGAGCTATTCCTGCTATTACTTCTGGCTTCATTTTATACTGTGGTGTATTTGGATAGTTAGCACCGTCTTTCACTGTAATTTTAATCGGGTCTACTTTTTTCATTAACCCAATCTCTTGTCCTGTGAAATCCCACACATCTGAATTCACTACCTTCATCAATTCTTAAGGCACACTTTTATCTGTAAGAAGCTGAAAATAACTCGTTCACTTCTGTTCCTTGCTTTGCTAGCACCATTTTAAAAGCGACATCCTCATCAGGTGTCTGGAATGCAATACCATCCGGTGTACAGTAAATAGTGCAGTTCATCTTGCACAACAAATCTCTCCCTAACAAATTTACCGGACTTGAGTCACACACTACGAACCAATGCATGTCTTTAAATGGACCAATATGCACTTCAATTGGTTTAGTAACTGGAGTATTAATCTGTTTATTTGAGACTCCTACTACTTGGATAGTTTCTCCCGAGAGGGGTAGGTTTGGAATTTCTGCTGCTCTCACAGTAGAACGGGTAGCACCAGTGTCCACAAGAAAGGTGATATCATTACCTTCCACTTTTCCGTCAACAAATGGACCAGACTGATCTACCTCTACAGTAGCGCCAAGCACGCACTCTTCCTTCCCCCTCAGGCAGCGTCATTGATTCGACTCAACATCACTTCCATCACATTGCATCCAAAATTGGGGAACCACATTTGTGTTAGTATTTTTACCAACCTGGTCTCCTCCATGGAACCCTGTATCCGCACTGTATCTTTGAGAATTTACATTGTGTGGCAAAGGTGGTTGCGGGACCTGATACTGGGTAGTAACTACCTGCTGTTGCGGTGGCTGTTGCACACCTACCTCATTCTGCACCTGTGGGGTTAAAATTTGATTTCCTCCATTAGTCCTCTGCACTGATCTACACTTATTCTTCCAGTGTCCATACTTTCCGCACGCATGACAAGGAAATTTCTTTTTCGCCTCTTCCCTGCTCATTTGTCCCCTACCTCTACCGGGTCTTTAAGCATTCTGACTAACTCCTCCCAATTGGATTGTGGGCTGAGAATTCAACTGGGCTTCCTGCTGCTCTGCTACCTTTACTTGCGCCCACACCATTTTCTCTTTTAATTTGCGATGGCGAGACTCAATGTCATCGCTGCAATATTTTGCATACCTTAGGATCTCATCAATTGTTTTGGCCTGCCAACACAACATGTGTTGCTGTATCATCTGACTAATCTCAGGTCTCAATCCGTACACAAATCTATACACAAAATGACCCATATCCTTGTCTCCAATATTCTCAAAACCACTATACTGCTTAAAAACTTGTAACAATCTCTCATAATACGCATGCACAGACTCTTTCGGCTCTTGGGTGGTTCTATCTATTTTTACTCAATCAGTTTCCTTAGTGGAAATTTTACTTTTCAAAAAAATAATCACCTGATTGTTAATGTTAATGTTAATGAAACTTGTAGAGCGCAACTGCTGCCCAAAGGCGTCCTGGCGCTAAGCACTACCTGGTGGGTGTCCTAGGAGGGGATTATACAGAGAAAAGCCAGGTTTTCAGCCCCTTCCTAAATGAAAGGAGATCCATGGCCTTTCTCAGATGCACAGGAAGATCATTCCAAGCCCTGGCGGCACAGTAAATGAAACTCCTGCCACCCCAACTGGCTTTCTTAACTCGGGGATAGTCACTAGCTTTGCTTCCGAGGAACGTAACATTCTACCAGGAACATACCAGAGTAGTCGGTTTCTCAGGTAGACTGGGCCACTGCCCACCAAGGCTTTAAAGACAATGCACAATGCTTTAAACCGTGCCCGTTGTTTCACTGGAAGCCAGTGGAGATCTCGAAGACCCTTTCCCACTGAGACGAACCTGGGAGTGCCCGTTAGCAGTCTTGCTGCCGCATTTTGCACAATCTGGAGTCTATTAAGATGTTTCTTATGTAAACTCAAATACAGACCGTTGCAATAGTCCAGTCGTGACAAGACGAGCGCCGTGACTGCTGTCCTAAAGTTATCTTTAAGAAGAATTTTTTTATTTTTCTCAACTTTCTGAGAAGAAAGAAGCTGGTAGAGACCACCCCGCTAACATGATCACCAAAAGTTAGTTTATTATCCATCACCACACCCAGGTTCTTTGCTTTCGTGGAGGGGGCTGGAGGTATACCCATTTCCTCTGGCCACCAATCAGGTGACCAGAGGTTGACATTATTCCCAAATATCAAAACCTCCGTTTGTACTTTTTCATCACCTCATCAGAAGGTGCTCCTGTTTTAGGATCTCTGGGATATTCCTCTTTTGGCCAATCTACTGTAATCTTACATTCAGTCCATAAATCTGCAGGGACAACAATTTCAAATAATCCATCTAGATCTTTCAGCAACACTTTCGAGACCTTCACAAACCTTTCAACTTGTTTGTACCATTCCACTGGCTTTTCTCTCAACCTGGGAAACTCATTTGTAAAAGACAATATATCCTGTCTAGACCACGGAACATGCACTTAACCTCCTCCTGGAACTTCTCTCATGGGACATTCAAGAGTTACAATTTCTGCTTCTCTTACTGGATGTAAATATATTTCTTTTGCAGCTGTTTCTTCTTTCTTCCTCATCCATCTACCCTTCCATCTCTCCACGTCTCCCCATTTTCTCAACACAACCATTAACTCTTTTATCTGCAATCGTCTCCCAGATGTATTCATATTTTCTATATCCTTTTCAGTAAAATCCACTTTATATGTCTTCTGCAACACTTTTGATCTTCCCATGTCTACTCCTAATTCATCTGCAGCTTCTACTAACCTCTCATGTAGATTTCTCGCTTTCCAAGTAATACTCTTACCCAGATACATCAGTTCATCATCCTGATAAGTCTTTAGCCTATCTGGAATTATGGTCCCCAGGATCATTTCTTCCAGATCTACTCTCAACTTACACACATCTATAGGTTGTGGCTGTGTTTTTCTCCTTTGTAACCCTTTCACCCAATCATCTAACTCTTCAGTTGTTGGACCTATTGAAACTTCACTTCTGGGGATTTTCTCCAGCTCTATTCTTTTTGCCTGTAACTGCATTACTCCTCTAGGTGTTTCATTTACTGTTAAATTAGTCGGAGGTGTTAACCTAGTAGCGGTAGTGGGTTGTTCACTTTGAACGCTTTCAGTGTTAATTCTACTGCTAACTGATGTTACTACAGAATTTAGTGCGATAGTCAAGGAAGGTTCATGGATAAGTCTATTTTCAAATACGGGTATTGCTGGTCCTATAGTTACTGGCACAGTTATTGCATCTATCTTCATATTCATCTGATTTAATTTCTCAACTAACTCTTTGGTTTTTATTGCCAATTCTACTTCTTCTTCCTGCACTACATCACTTACGGTTGGAACTAGTGTCGTTTGAGGTGTCATTGGGGTTTCCATTGACGGTGCATTTGGTGTCACCATCGTCGGACTTTCCTGAAAAGGAGGTGGTCGTTTAACTAATATATCATCCAGTAGTTCGTCATCAGATTCATTCGGGTTATATCCTTAACCAAATGGCTCTAAATGTTTCCTTTTCTCCTTGCATTTGCTTCCTGCAGTCTCTCCTACCGTTAAAACAGGATACAATCCTTCAGTTATCTCTCCATTTCTCCATCTCTTCATTCTGTCCTCATGCCTTTCATCATGAAATCTTCCAAACATAAATCTATTACTTCTGCCACCTCTATGTCTTTCCCTTTCAGACATTTCATCTTCCCATTTTACTAATGCTTCAAACTGTGTTGGTCTTGGTCTTGGATCTAATGCCATCATCTTGTCTCTAAAATTGCGCAAAACTGCCAAATTAAAAGAACCATGCTCTGGAAAAGCTAACACACCATCATTCTTCGTATATTCTACCCCAATTTTCTAGCCAAATGCATGTGTGATAACCATATTTCAACATCATATAAGACACTGGTGTCTTTGGTGGAGGGATAGGAACTCCTTCTCTCGCTATTACGAGTTTGTCTTTTTTAAAGAATCTTTTAATTTTGCCAAACAAAGTCAATTTCTCCTGTATTGGTTGTTCGAAATACATTTTTGCTAATTATCAACAATTTCACTCAAATCCAAATCTTTGTCAACACAATCCGCTATAATTCACCAATCAGATTCCTTTGCTTTCCTAGGCACCTGACCAATGTCAGCGCGACACACTCTAATTCTTCCAATCGGAGCTTTCTATGTCTCTGCTATCCTGTCCAATACCAGCGCGGCTCACACCAACCGGCCAATCCGAGCTTACCTTGCCTCCGCAGTCTGACCAATGCCAGCACTGCTTTTTGTGACGTCAGCCTCTCCTCTTACTGCTGACCCTCCCTTTACAAAAATTATCGGCACTTTTCTAAGTTCTTTTTCTTTACAATAACTTATTAGTCACAACATAAAACAATACCACATTGTCCGTTTACTAAATAAAGGATAGTTTTTCACTTAAAAGAATATTCCTTTCAATACGGGCAAGTATAACAATTCCGCTATCCTTCCCTTCATCCAAGCTAGGGGAGGACCTGTTACTTCTTTAGGGATAAGGCCAAAATTTCACAAGAGGACCTTTTGTTGGAAAGGAGGTCTCGCTACTCTTCTAGGGATAAGGCCAAAGTTTCACAGGTGGACCCTTCGCTATCTCACTCCTTTTCTACATACATGCTAAATTGTCCCTAAGATAACACATGAATGTTGTCACTAATTTAAACAGACAATGCACCTATTCCCGTGTGATTTCACTTCTCACACTTTTCTTCTGCCTTATTTCAGGCTAACTTTTACTGCCGGCTTCCCAGATACCTTTCTGTACCTGTGTTCCAAAAACTACATAAAAACACGACACTAACTCACTTTACATAGAATGTTAAACATATAATCAATAATCAATAAATCACCAAACTAATCAATAATAACCATCATTCTGCTACCAGAAAAACTGATCCAGTGCAACCCCTAATTCACGATCTAGGGACCAAGAATATTTCTTCACACATAAACCACTTACCAAACAACGGGACCCATCACACATTACCCATAAATGATCCCTGACGACGGGCGCTGGATTTAGGGGGGTTAATTTGTCAGTTTATGTACTATACTATACTTCACATTGATAACAATATATATTCCTAGCTATTCTTAATTTCAACTGTCCTCTTTTGGTCGATTGACCATTAGTTGACGAGTTGATGGTGGCTATGATTAACTAAACAGTTTAATAGTTTAACTAATTAACCACAGAGTCGTTTATTCGGTTAATAAATTTATCTTATTGAAATTTTAAATGCTCATAATTCAGATTATCAGTGCACACACAAGATCACATATAAGAGAACAAATTATCAAGCAATGTAATCAAAATGAATCATTTGCATCGACATCAAAGCGTGCGTAGGGAATGGGGAGAGAAGGTGCAGCATATTACTTTGCAGAAATATATTGTAAAATTAAAGCATTTAAGGAGGGTGATACCCACCAAAGAATCAGGAAAACCACTTCCTTGGCCGAGGTTATGGCAAGGGGTCCCCAGAGATAGGCTCAGAGGACAAAGTTAACAGGACAGAATGCAGCTAAGTCTTGCAATAAACTAACAGACAAAAGATAATCTCCCAAGTCTATCTACCTTTGAACTAGTCCTCCTCAGACGCAGTCTCCTTCCAAGCACTCCCGCAACGTTCTCGTACCTAAAGTGCTCTCTGACTCTGTGCAGATTTGCTCTCTGTGTCTTGGTGTGCTTCCCTCTCGATGTTCTAGATGTTCTCTGCGTTCTCTATCTCGATACTCTCTCCCTCGATGTTCTGACACACCCCTGATTGGGATATCAATTATACCCTGATGACTAGCTCACTATCTTACAATGTTGCAGTGTCAGTAGAAACTCGGCCTGTGATTGGTTGTCACGAATCATGTTAGGGTCTCCTCATCCAGTTCTCCCTGCAAATCCATCCCATACCGGTTCTAACAAAGAAGTATTAAGGATAAATACATTTGTATACTACTAATATCAATAGTTATACATTTTTGCAACATTCTCATATAGTGACATCCGCTTCACATTCAAATTGCACGTAGCGATGGCAGTTCCCACAGTCGCTGTCGCGTCTTGGCACATAAACAATAGGACACAGGTCAACATGGCCTTCACACGGATT
This sequence comes from Calotriton arnoldi, assembly GCA_963921515.1. Lineage (NCBI taxonomy): Eukaryota > Metazoa > Chordata > Amphibia > Caudata > Salamandridae > Calotriton > Calotriton arnoldi. Next base: position 305,508 of record CAWUFW010005839.1, read on the forward strand.
ACATCAGCTGGTGCACTCTGCAGTTCGTAAGCAGGCAAAACATTTCAGCGCATGCGTCTTCCGTACAGATCAAGACAACCACATGCTGGTTCTGACAAGAGGCTATTTTCATGCAGGCCCAATCTCGTACTAAAGTAAATAAACACAAAAGAATATTAATTCATGAAATAAAACCCATAATGGTTACCTCCCACCATACTAATACCCTGTCTTAATTAATTCCTACCAAAAGCTATTAATTTAAAGCAACCTTTTCGTTATTTGTGCACAACATGCAAAATGTGCAATATACAACATAGCATAAACATGCATTAGTACGATTTTTCAAAGCGCAAACAGTTAATACGTGCTCATGCCATCATGGTTTAGTATATTAAATAAAATGCGTTTGCCCCATGTGTGAATGTGTGTATTCAGGGTTGGTTAATTCATGCAGTCAATACATTATTATGGGGTTGCTTAATTTCATGAGGATGTAATTTGCAAACCTCACTCCATCAGTAAACACATGAGTAAAGTGAACATGTTTACCATGTCTACCCCATGGGCATCCAGGGATTACTTCAGCCTGTCGTCCCACGTACAGTGCTGAATAAAACCAGATATTGCATGCCAAGCGTGGTCTTTAGTATTTGATGATTACACTGTTGTCATTTAATTAGTGCTGCGCACTTTGAGGGCCCAATTTCACACTCACTGTTGCACTAGCTCTTGCTAGCTCAGCTAATCCTGCCACTGGTTGTTTGAGCGTTTGATTGAGCAGTTAGTGCGGCTCACCTACCCAGCATAAGAGTTCAGTGTGCACCCATCTGAAGTCTTATTCCATTGTGCAGAGAACCCTGCATCAAACAACAGCCACTGGGTTTGCGAGAGCTGTCGCCTCTAAGCAGACCACGGCCGCAGGAGCAATGGCCTGAGTGTCAGTTAAAGTAAGACATGCTCTACTCCACGTAAACTTGTGTCTGTGATGGCGTGGAAATATACAAATGGACATTTTTTATTAAGAAAGCAGCGTTTTTCCCCACAGTTGTAAGGCACTGAGTCTTTAGATGCTTCTGCTGTCAAAAGATAAAAGGTTCCCCTTTGCCACTAAGTTTTTTTTTTTCTAATGGAACTCTGGATAAAAAACAAGCAACATAAAAACCCTTCCCCGACTTTAAGAGATCGGGTACTGTTCATGGCATCCAACTGACTGCTATGAAGGAACAAATGGAAAATAATCATAGACGCGTAGTGCTGACAACTTAACAGCCTTCACGAGGCCTCATTCTCCAGCCCCTTAATCGTAGTTTCCAGGGGTCACTTAAAAGATCCAGTTTGTTTATTTTTTTACATTTGGCTCTTGTAATTTTAACAAATGGGAGGAACAGCAATAACTGTTGAGAACAGCAATAAACGTGGCTCTACTTTATTGAAAAGCTTATGTTGAGCATGAATGTTTGTTGTGTACAGCTGTTTTATAGGGTTGAATGTGGTTTAACACTGTGTGGGAGACATAGCAGTGCTCTGTCTGAGACATTATTTATAGCAGGGGTCGTGTCCAATCTACACATTGCGAGGCAACAATTCCTTCTTTTTTGTGTGAACTCTATTACATTACATTGACGTGTCTGAGATAAAGTGTCACTCAAAGTGTCACGCATATATTGAAATGTCACAAATGCACACACTAAAATTATGAAAATGTCACTCATCTGCAAACTGAAAACTTGGCAGCTATGGACACAATGAAACTATTCCAAACAAACCCATTCCCTTTTGCTGCGCCAACAGTACAAACATGCGAGCTCCAGGGTCGTTAATATTCATGCGCCAATTTGAATATTCTGACAGCACGTTACCCATCAATATATAAAGCATTGTTTGAGTTCTGTGATGCTTGACACCTAAGAACTGCCTGGCGGCAACCAACCAGTCAAGCACATACATGGCCCAAGTCAGCCTTGCCAAGTACCATGCATCGGGCGCGTTAGATTAACACATTTCAGTGTGATGGTCCGCATCACTGCACTGAAATGCAAAGTCACGGATAATAGCGCTTCTTGAGCTGTGAAGCAGGAGAGCTAGTAATCATGCCATAATCATTAAAACTATAGTGGCAGTGTGCCGTGAATGCTGCCCCCGACAGGCTTGGAGCAGGCTCAGAGTCAGCAGCTCTACTAGCTGCTACAATGTAGCATTACTAGTATTCACACGACATGGCAGGGCTGCGTGGCATATTTCGTAAAATTCATGAGACTGACGCGAGTCAGTGCCTAATGGCCACTACTGAGACATCAGCCTGGGTGAGGTAGTCTAAGTTGTTTTGTGACACACATTTTAATGGGGACGTCTTGCTGCCACCTGCAGCGGCACGAGCGCCTGCAGTTCAGTTTTGGCAGGCTGCAGTTGCAATGGCGGCACTGCTCACACAGCGGTAAATTAAATGAGCCTGTGACCGGAGCCGATCCGGCGGATGAGTGAACCCCACGCACTGTGGTTTCTCAGCAGCCCAGACAGCACACCAGTCCACACTGTAGTGACAGCTACTGCTCTGAGCCTCACAATCATCATCAGTCCTACCAAGTACCATGCATAAGGCATTAGACTCACGCATTTTAGTGTGGTGCACCCCATCACCGCACTGAAATGCATTGTCAAGCGTAATGCATAGCCCCTCAGCTGTCAAGACACAGAAGGTCCGAATGCCTGGATTTGTATTCATAGGAGCGCGTCAGTGAATTTTTTTGGGAGCCCTGAGTAGATGACCTTAAAGCTACAATGTTGTACCATGAAGTGCCACGGGGACCAGACGTCATGTCCAGCTGCCAGAGTTTAGTTAACTTGTGGGAGGCTGGCAGGCGCTGGGCTACTTTGCGGCAAACTATCATGGCGGCCGCCGCAGCCTCTGTTGTGGAGAGAGGGATTGGTTATACTGACTGGAGTGACCGGCATTGCAGCTCAACCAGAGTTGTGCTGCAAGTGAAGTTGGTGAGAGAGTGGAGTGCAACCTAAATAATTAATTTCCTTCAGGCTCCGCTCAGAAACGTGGGGCTCCGTTCTCCATGAGCCGCTTACTCTCACCATCAAGGAGAACCAAGCAGTAAGGCAAAAGGAAGTTAAGTGGACAGAGTAAAGTGCGCCAACAGAATCACCTTTCACTGCAATTGCCATTTCAAAGCGAGTCCTGTGAGGAAGACAGGTTGTATAGAAGGGACCCGACTCCTGCCGTCGCATCCGGTATGTTCGGTACCGCCGGGGCTTGGTACTTTAACTTAAGGCAATCTGAGGAAGGGGCCTGCAAGATGAGCTGGCCTCCCTAGAAATGGGGAAAACTCTGACTTACCCATATCCGAAAAGTAGACCCGTGTCTTGGGTCAAGGGCACTTTGCAGGCAGCATGTAGGCCTGTGTTTAATAGGAATTGTGAAACTGCAAGATGGTCCAAGCCTATCCCAGAGATGCTTGTGCTGGCAGGCATTCTTCGCTGAGCTTCCTGCAACAGCTTTGTGTTGTAGCTACTATCAGGTGTGTATTTACAAGGGATAGCTTTACATCTATGTTCTGGCTTGCACACCTGCGCGGATTTATTTATTTAAAATATCAAACTTACACACTTGAAAAAGAAACTTCAGTGTAATGACTTTCGGGAGTAAGACTCGGAGGCCTAAAGTATTATGAATATTTTGGACTAAGGTTTTGTTGCAGGCCACACTAGAGAAATATTTTTCTCCGGGGCAAAATAGAGTACATTTTCAGCATAACCTTGTCCTCAAAATTACAGACATCGCTAAAAGGTGTTGAAAAATCACTGACGTGTAACAGGGCGTTACACGTCCGTGATTGCTCAACACTTTTGAGCGATGGGCATCAAATAATTCAACAGAGCCTGGTGGTGCCCTTCCATTTCTGGCGCTTTGCAGCAGTTTTAAGATCTTCTTAGAGTTTGTCGTTGCTCAAATGGATGTTTTTTTTTTTTATATGTTTCCCTCGTCTTCATTGCTTGATTTTGCTTACGAGAAAGTGTCACTCATAATTTCACTGAAATGTCACATATAAGCAATCTGAATCCTTGGCAGCTATGAATGACCTGGTACCAAAGGATGATTGCCTATTAATCTATAACCCCGTGTCTGTTCTTACTGAGAATATTTCAGTCTTGCATATTGAGCTTGCTCTAAATGTGTTATATACGGGTCTAATCGGGGAGACCCAAAGTCGTATGGAGACTACGCTGCACCCGGTCCTAGCCATTGGCGTGTTATTGACATGATTATTTAACACAGGGTTGCGCGCCGATACACTTATGAGGGTATGTTATCCGTATTTACTAAAACAAACAATAAATAGTCTAGTTCCTAAAATTAAATGATGTTTTGGTGCCTGCGCTTTGTAAAACTACCCCAAATCAAACATGATGACGAACGGGGCAGTTATTTTAAAGTACATGGTTTACGGAATTACCTATAACAGAATAAGGAACGGTTTTGCTCTTCTCCCAGTACATCTTATACCAGCTCAGACAATAACCATATTCACCCAAAAATTCAGCCTGCTTCTTATATGTCAGGAAATGAAAAAGCTTGTTTATGCAACAACACGACGTCCGGTCCAGTCTCATGCATAATTTGACTAAAATGTAGGTTAACGCTCTAGTTTTTCCATTAGAACTTTGTCACGTGACCTGAAAGTATGGCGGCGCCCTATGCTACAGTGCTTGATGGGTCTTTCGCTAACCGGGCAAAGGAAGTAAGTACAGATGGAGTCAGTTTGCGAGAATGCTTTAGTCTCTGCTTTTCCCGATCTGCAGAAATAACAATAAACCGAGGTAAGAGAGTACCATGGGCAGAGCAGACCAGACAGCCTGAGTGTAGAATACAAGTGGGAGTGCTTTTTTTCGGGGCGGAATGGGGGCAAAGGCATTTGATTCCTGCGTGCAACAATGCGGGGTCAGCAGCAGGTTGTTATAGCATACGCAGCCCTGCCAAGTATCACGCATCAGGCGTGACGCAGAGGCATTTCAGTACTGGTGCCCGCATCCCCGCACTAAAAAAATTAGTCACGCATAATTAGGGACCCCCCATCACCCCCAGGCATGCTGTAACAAGGAGCTGCAACAGGGAGCTCACTGTGCTATAGAAAGTGTGCATGTGTCTGACTGTGTCAGGAACTTAAATAGATACATGGTGAACTGGAGCGCAGCGAAGCCTGGTGAATCAATAATCAACAGCACATCCAAGATGTCTTTTGCAGCTCATCGTCGTTGTTGTTTTTATCAAGGCGCGCTTCCTGATTACTGCGTGCAGGGTAATTGGCCTCCTAGGCTGCAAGGCAGGTGTAAGGACTCTCGGAGGCTTGGGAAGTGTAAGAGTAAGTCCTTTATTAGTAACCAACACGGGCTCCAACCGGAGCGTAGATCGTGCACTGCCGCGACGGTCACCAGCTGTCATCTGTCAGGGCACAGCTGACTGCAGGTGACGTCAGCAGGCGGAACGGTGTCCTCGCAGGGACAACAGGTGGCAAGGACATATACGGTGTCCCTTAAGGGGACTAAGACTACAAACACAACACATCTTCCCTTCTGAGAGGAACAACAACCATGGGGAGAACGACCGGTAAGGATTAGGCAGGGTGAAAGTTGGAAGAGGAGAGGAGAGAACAGAAAGGAAACGGGAAAGGAGGTAGGAGGGGGAGAGGAGACAGTGGAGTGGGCTATGACACCAATTGGGGTAAGGAGTAGCATCACTCATAGATATAGTCTGAATATTTAACAGGGGGTAACAATCTCCTTCCAGTCCTGCTTACACCCACAGGGCGTGCGGAGTCCAGCATTGGCGTGGATGGCAATTGTCTGTATGTTCGCGCTGGTGTGATACCTCTGGACGGATCTTGCGTCTGGCAGGGTGTTTGCTGGGTAGATACATCATGCGTGGGGTTATCCGTGGTGGAAAACCCAGATCCTGATTCATCGTCTGACCATCCACAATAGCCGTTGGAATTCTTTCCAGCTATTGCTGGTTCCTCAAAGGAGTTCACTGGTTGAAGGCTGTCCTGATCCTTATGGAGTTGTTTGTGGTTAGATAGGGATGAAAAGTGCCAAACCTTGCCATCGCTCAACAATGCAGAATTGCAAAACAGCTTTTGGACAGACAGGGGTGTAGAGTATCTATCCATACCTTTGCCTATGTGACCACTTCTTCTTACTTTCACTATGTCTCCAATTTTGAGAGATACCGGCTTACACCCATGCTTTTGGTCGTACCTTGCCTTACTACACGCTTGTGCCTTTGTCAACTTCTCCTTCACCTTGGTGTTTGACCAGTGTACACTCTTGGAGGCATTTATCCAACCTACATTGTCCTTGGACAACGGTGTCCTTCCCCGCATGATCTCAAACGGACTATGTCCAGTGGTTTCACATGGTGTTATGCGAAATGCCCAGAGTGTTCTCAGTGTCTCTTGTTTCCAGTTCAGTTTATTGCTGCATGCCAATTGAATTATCCCTTTGATCACTCTGTTGAAGCGTTCGACAGCTCCGTTGCCGGCTGGGTGGTATACTGAGGTTGTTTTGTGTTCAATTTGGTTCCTTTCCATGTACTTTTTGAATGTTTCTGACACAAATTGCGGTCCATTGTCGCTGATGACTTGTTTGGGTAGACCCTCGTGCGTGAAGATTTCATCCAGAAATTTAACAATGCACACAGCATCCGTTTTTTTTACGAATTTTAGTTCGGGCCACTTTGAGAAATGATCAATTGTGACTATGATGTACCACTGCTCACCTTGATCCGTTATAGGTCCCATGATGTCCACACCAATCCGCTCCCAGGGCATTGATGGACATGGAATGGGATGCAGGGGTGGTCTGAAGGTTACTTGGGTCTTGTCTGAATTTAGGCATAGTGCACAATCTCTGACACATCTTTCCACTGCCAAGCTGATTCCAGGCCACCAATAATTGTTTTTTACTCTGCCTTTAGTTTTGCCAATACCCAGGTGTCCCTCGTGGCAAATGTTGAGGATCCTGGGCCTCAGGCTGTTGGGGGCACGACTCTACCGCCTCTTAAGAGCAGTCCCTCTTCGTGCGATAGCTCGTCTCTAACCTCCCAAAAATGGCGTAACGTTTCCTCTAATTTGTTCTTTGCTGGCCATCCTCTTAATACCATGTCCGTAACTTGACCCAGTACTGTGTCTTTAGACTGTTCTTCCATCCATTCCTCTTTAGAAATACCCTTAAATTTCTCTTCTACATTTGCTATGCATGACTCCTCAGTTTCTTCTTTGACTGTGGTGTTATCTGCATCTACTGGCATTCTGCTAAGATAGTCGGCCACAACATTTTTTACCCCTGAAACTTATTGGATTGTATATATATAGTCGAACATGCGTACCGAAAGTCTTGCCAGTCTGGGTGATGCCGCGTATAGTCCTTTGGTTGTGAAAACTTTCGTGAGTGGTTTATGATCTGTGCACAGGGTCACTCTATTACCCCATACAAATTGCCTAAAGTGTTCGAGTGCCCATACGCAGGCAAGTGCTTCACGCTCAATTACAGAGAATTTCTCCTCTGAGCTCGTAAGAGAACGTGACGCGAAGGCAATAGTGTATTCTTTACCTGTACTGTTGTCCCTTTGCGTGAGTACAGCTCCTAGGCCTTTAGAGCTTGCATCTGTTGTTATTATGTTCATTAGTGCTGGATCAAAACCCTGCAATGGCAATGCCGTGCACATTTCCTTTTTTAAACTTTCGAAAGCCACGTTGCAGTCTTCTGTCCACTCGAATTTGTTTTTTTGTTTAAGTTGTTGTCTCAACGTGTGTGTTTTGCTTGAAAAGTTACAAATGAATTTGGCATAAAATTCAACGAGCCCTAGGAAGGACCGCAGTTCATCTTTGTTCCCAGGTTGTGGTGCTTTGATGATTGCCTGCAGCAGCTCTTTTTTGGACGTATTCCTTCACCTGTAATTTCATGTCCTAGGTAGTTAACAGAATTACATGCGAACCGGCACTTTTCATGTTCAGCAGTTAAACCCTTTGAATTAAGGATTTCCAAAATTTTGTTCACTCTCTCATCGTGTTCCATTCTTGATCTGCCCATTACGAGGATGTCGTCTTGGAAGATCAGTACGCCAGGCACTCCTTTAAAAATGTTGCTCATGAGTCTCTGGAACATTGCCGCTGCTGATGCCAGACCGAAAGGTACTCTTGTGAATCTGTAGCATCCGAATGGCGTGATAAAAGATGTAAGTTCCTTGCTCTTTCTATGTAGGGGAACCTGGTGGTATGCTGATTTTAGGTCTATAGTAGAAAACCATTTGACTCCTTTCGTGGTGGCAAGCATCTCGCTTATTCTGGGTAGGGGAAATTGCTCAACCACTATATTTTCATTTAAGTCTCTTAGATCAATGCATAGTCTCAATTTTCCGTTGGGACGTTTTGCCACGACAAGAGGTGCAATCCATTCTGATGCCTCTACTTGTTCGATTATCCCTTCTTTAAGTAGATTTTCTAGTTGCTCCTTCACTTCCTCTCTGATCGCGAAGGGTAAATTCCGTGCTTTGTGCACCACTGGGATGTTGTATGGCTTCAACTTTATCCTGTGTTGGTACCCTTTGAGTGCGCCAATTTCGCCACTGAATACTTTGGGGTATGTTTCTAGTAACGACTTACTGTAATTGTCTTGGCTTTGCACCACTAACACTGGGTCGCTTTTGCTGGGATCGAGTATGATACCTAGGCTCCCTTGATCCATCCACCCAAGGACTGATGGACCCACAGCTGACACGTACAATTTCCTCAATGCTTCTCTCCCCTTGAATTGAAAATTGAGCTTCCTATACCCACAAACATCTATCTTTTCCCCAGTAAAAGATTTAATAGTGATGTCAGCCTTCTCCAGTTCATTACCAATGCTAGGACTGAATTTCTTTTCCCATACATCTCTGTTGACGATGGTATAGGGCGATCCTGAGTCTGCTACAATTTTAATTTCCACTCCCCCAATGTTCATGTCGCACATTGGTTTCTTTGTTTTAGTGGCCATACTTCCATTCTCCTTCTCTATTTGCTCATCCTCCAAATTCAGCACAAACATGTTGGTGTCATCTTCATCAGACGTTTCCTCATTGTATTTCTCTTCTTCCTCTACAAGTTTGACTACTTTTGTGTTTTTCCTGCGGCATGCTTTCAAGAAGTGTCCCATTATACCGCAATATGTGCATCTTACATTTCGTGCCGGACATTTTGCGTCATCTGCAAAATGTGTGTTGTTACCACATCTGTAGCATCTTTTCTTGATATTGGCCTGTGGTTTGATGTAGGTACCCCTTTGGCTTTTATTATTCCAACTTTGTCTGGGAGTGTATCTCTGATCACCTATTTTTGCTACCGTTTCTCCTTCTTTCTTCTCCTTACTCTCTGCGAGAACAGCCTTAGCACACCGACCAGTTAATTCTGCCTTTCTTGCGATGTCGATGATATTCTGCAATGGGTATTCTCCTTTTGCCCACAGATTGTCTTGTATATTGCTGTTCGACCCCTGCATAACAATCTGGTCCCTGATGAATTCGTCATGTAGGCCTCCGAAACGACAATTTATCGCTAAGTTTTTGAGTACTGCAACATAATCATCTATTGTCTCTTCCCTACCTTGCTTCCTGTGGAAGAATTTATACCTGTCAACGCCAACGCACACGCTAGGTTTGTAGTAGCTGTTGAGATCGTCTATGGCATTGACAAACGTGTCTCCTTCATTTTCTTCCCTTTTTTTTTTGTTGATACTGTTGTACACTTTAATTCCCCCTGCACCGAGGCAGTGCAACAGCATTTTGTACTTTTGTTCTGGTTTTAAATCTTCCACGTTGCTTATTGTCTCTATATAGTTTATAAAATACTCTCTCCACTCTTCCCATTTTGTGATTGGTTCACCTCCTGAGGGCAAGAATGTTTGTGGTGGAGTCAGGTTCCATAGGTATCCACTCGCCATTTTTTTTTTTTTTAATGCAGTTTTTCTTATGATATTTATTGCATAAATGGTGTCTATGCTTTAATTGCTATATTTTATTTTCCAAAGTTGTGCAGCCTGAATACTTTTCGTTTTAAAATTTGTTTAATTTTTGTTAGCAATATGTGTGTATAATTCTTAATGGATACTGTGGTGGTTACAGTGCTTGGACAATACCTTGAGTCTTTTCACATTCGAGTTTCCTGGAGAACCCTTTGTGTATAGAGCAGTGCTTGATTCCTTTACTCTGATTCAAACACGTAATGTTTTTTTATTATATTTTTTGAATGTCCACTTTGTGCTTGTTAGTGCAGCCCAAGCTTCCGTTTTGCACCGATAACATCGGCGAAGTGCTTTACTCTTGCGCACTGATTCCGGACGCTCTGTAGATCCTTATTTTTTTTTTAAAATTTGGTCAATTTCAAGATGGCGCCACGCTACGTGCGTATGCGTCACCCGAGTTCATTCTCCGCTTTTTTTTTTTTTTTAGTCCTCCACGTAGACGCGCGTGCGTCACAGCTCCTGCTGATCACAGTTGTTGATGACGTCTGCGAAGCTTCGAAGGCTGTTGGCCGCTGCGTCCGTTGAACTGTCTCCCATGAACCGGTAAGATTCCGTTGGGTTTTGGCAGTTGCAATGTCCCTTAGAGTCCGTTCTTCCTGCTTTCCACGTTCCTCTTTGGGTTTTCCTTGGTTGCTACACTAATATGCCACATCCAGACACAACCCTGCGTAGACTGCCATTCTTTCTTTTCTTACTTTTTGATGCTGAAACGGTGACCCGCTTGGATGACTCGTAATTTTAGCTTTTTCAGGCTCTTCACTTTGATAAATGTTTTCACAGACTTTCCTGTCTGCAGTGACGTTAAGGTTGACTATAGTAATCTTCCTTTTCCTTGCCTCCGTAATTGTCGCTGTCGGGCAGTCTTCATAAAATGCAAATTTTCCTTTGTGAAAAAAAAAAAAAATTTTGGTGGGTTCTTGTGTTGGTTCTCGTCGCCAGTTTCTGTAAGGACTCTCGGAGGCTTGGGAAGTGTAAGAGTAAGTCCTTTATTAGTAACCAACACGGGCTCCAACCGGAGCGTAGATCGTGCACTGCCGCGACGGTCACCAGCTGTCATCTGTCAGGGCACAGCTGACTGCAGGTGACGTCAGCAGGCGGAACGGTGTCCTCGCAGGGACAACAGGTGGCAAGGACATATACGGTGTCCCTTAAGGGGACTAAGACTACAAACACAATAGCAGGACATTCAGGAAGCGAGCGGCAGGTTTTATTTTCCTAGCGTGCCCGTCTCTGGCTGACTTGTGTTGGACAAGACTATGAGGTAGGAGGCAGGTTTTAGTTTTAATTTCAGAGTCGACTCGTGTATCGCAGCCCACCCACACACAACATTCACCTGCCCAGACCTTCGCATGTTGGTGCAGCGGGACACACTTAACCGCCCTCGCCGGTTCATAAACATTATGATTCATCTGCTCAATTTGTTGGAGGCTCGTGGGGAACACTAGTCCAGTCACGCCGAGCGGTCATTCTGGGGTCTCGTTCCTGAAATTCATGCCTTCGAGCATCTAAGAAAAGTTTTTGGGAAAAATTGAGTGCATTTGGACCATTCATTCTTATTCTGTCCCGCCTGGTTATGTTGCACCCTGAGCGTTTGAAATAGCAGTTACATATTACGAAAAATCAGAGGCCTCCAGGAAAAATCGAGTTGTATTCTGTGCATAAGCAGGAGTCATCTTTATACAACACCAAATGGTGAATAATTATGCATGTGGCATTGTTTCATTTTCTTTTCTTTTTGGTTTTGTTTTCAACGAAAGGGTGCATTTAAACATTGGTGTCTGACGCACTACCAAAGTATTTTCATCATTTATATTTTGAATTGAGATTGTGATTGTGAGGGTTCTGCATCATCAGGTTTAAGGTAATAATTTATTGTTAATTTAGGCAGCAATCACTGCATTTTGGGCTGTTTACAGTTGTTTTAATTATCGCTTTTCCTTTGCATTGTGCTTGGTATCATTTTCACGTAGCCTGGAGAATGAGCAAAGTATCACTGCAGAGGGTCACGTATTTCTTTTATCTCTTGGCTCAGCTTGCAGTCACATGTTTGTAGATTAACTCCGCCGCATGTTTAAAAGGATTGTTTCTACCTGTGTTGTTTATGACGAGTTTGCTGACTATCACTTTGCTTGGAGGATAACTTTGTTTGTATTAGGGATGGTGTAATGGGCGGCTAAGTCGCCGACATTGTCCTGAATATACTGCTTTCCATCCACACTGGATCTTCTCTCTACACATATTGTAAGTCGAGCATTTGCTTATGTTTGGCTTATTTTTAGTTTTCATGGATGCTTTTACTCAGGCCACCACTCAGCATGGGCGCACTGATTGGCAGAGCAGCTCGCTGTCGCTTTGGCACCCCCCCGTTGGTGCACTTTAAGAGGTAATTGAAGTAGCGTTTCTTGTTGCCCAAATGGGTGTAATTTCTGATATTTATATGTTTGCCTATATGTTTAATAGCTTGATTTTTGCTCGTGAGAAAGTGTCACTCATAGTCGTTGAAATGTCACTCATAATTACACTGAAATTATTAAAATGTCACACATAGCAATCTGAAACCTTGGCAGCTATGCATACGTGCAGAAAGTTTTACGGGTTATAGGAGTAAATTTGGCCTCTTCTGTGGACTGGTGAGAACTGCACCAAGATCCCTATGCGCATAGGGTGGCGGGGCAAAGCAGGACTGCAAAAGTCGTTTTTGTGCTGTAGAATGGGCGTGATTATGGAGATACTTTTTTTGTTTAGAGTGGTTGGTGTGTTTAGTGGCAAAATTAGCTCGAGTAGAGATAGGGAAAGCAGAGCAGCGCATGCTGCCCTTGGACAGACAACGGGCACTGGTAGCTCTTATGCAGAGTGCAGGAGGGAGCAGTGCAGCACTGACTCTGTCGAAGGAAAGGACTGAGTAACACATGCAGCCAATAAAGGGTGCTGAAAGTAGCACCGCCAGCAATTCTTCAACAAACATTTCATTTTTTTATAGCGCTACTCATAGTTTACTCACACTCAGTTCTGTGATCTGCATGGCCGGTTCTTTGTAGCAGGCACATTAACCCTCTGTGCTGTATGGGTGGCAGAAGTGCCCATGTGAGTGCACGGTGAGCGATGCGATGGTGTGAGAGTAGGGTAAGAGGTGTGACTGCAGGGTGAGTGAGGTGACCATATGAATTTGGGTGCGGATGTAAGTGCAGAGTGGGACGAATGAATGCATGGTTAGTGATGGGCTTGTTTGAGTGAGATTGCAGATTGAGCAGTGAGGGGGACAGGTGAGTGAAGTGTCACATGAGTGCAGGGTGAGTAGTGTCCTCGTGTGACTGCAGGGTGAGGTACAGGGTGAACAGCACAAGTGCATTGTGAGTGCAGAGTGATCGGGTGAATGGTGTGAGTGCATGGTGATCAGTGTGAGTGCATTGTGATTGCTTGAGTGCAGGGCATAAAAGTGAATGGCGAGAATGAGTGAGTTGTTTGGAGATAGGGTGCATTCCCAGACACTTGAAGTAACTCAGCATGTTATTGACGGCGGCTTAGGGTTTCAGATATAAGTTAAACTAATGCTATTATGGCATTATTCAGGGTCCAGGGTTCGGGGTGGAGGAAATAAATAATGTGCTGATCCTGCAACAAACTTCCAGCTTTATGATTAGGGTTGCCAGCTCATTATTTTGATGTCCCAGATGGTACAAAAATAAACAGTCACCTAAAGCCATATTTTCACCACTTATCTGTGCATACTTTGAACAGCAAATAGAAAGCACTTTTAATTGTGTTCTAGGGCTGCCTGAATGATCCATGACTGATAATTAAAGGGAACAAAGACAGAAAAATCACATTACAAATGAATACATACTTTTTTATTTATAACCCTATTTAGTGTCAAGACAAGGTCTTTGTAGGCTCTTTAAACAACACATGGCTGGCATTTTTCTTTGGCAACCCTACTTTATATTCCATTTCATGAAATGCATTCTTACACTCAGCCGCGGACGCTGCAGGTAAGAGCGGTGGGGCCGACTGGGGGGATTTAGAGAGACGACCATGAGGGGAAATTAAATAATTAATTTTCCCTCTTGATCGTCTTTCGAAATCCCCCCCAGCCGACCCCACCGCTCTTACCTGCCACAGCTGCTTACACTACGGCAGTAAATGTAAAATGTAAATGTAAGGAATAGGCAGAGTGGCGGCCCAGGGGGTACTGGAACCAGAAAGAAAACTAAGCCTTGTTAACCAGTTGACAAAGGTATGTAAATATGCAAATGGTCTTTAAAGACCTGTGAAAAACTTGGGCGTACTGGAGATAAGACTCCAGACACTGCCCAGCCGAGCTCACAGCAGCTCGAGCTGCAGCAGCCCGGGCTGAGACACACGACGGGGGGGCTTAAGCCATTTTAGCCCTGTGGGCGTTGTGCGCCTGATGGGCAGGGTACCCTATAAATCCTCTATGCAAAGAGAAGAGCAGCAAAAAGAAAAGCAGACCCTTTGCAGGAGTATGGCAATAGTGCACAGTACCAGTGTATGCAGCGAAAACAGTGAGCTGAGTTGCATATGGAACCCTTCTACATAGATGCGATTTATTTATACTATTTTATATAGCACAGACATTACCCAAAGGTGCTAGGGTGCTTTACAGTAGAAATGGGTCATTACACATGCAGCAAATTTACAAACCCAACTGTTAAAACAAAGGTACACAGTTACATAATTCGAAGCTGTAGGTACATTTAAAAGTCAAGAACCTTGGTGAATAGTATATGATGCAGCAGTCTCAATATTTGCATATCAGAATGTTGATTAGTGCCACATGCAAGATGGAGTCCAGTGAACTGGAGGGACTGTAGTAGATCTCAAGGCACCGATCAGTGCAGAGACAATACCAGAGAGGTCAAAACTGAGGATAAGCGTTTAGCTAAAATATATTTGAAGCAGGAGGGCTTTCAGCCCAGATTAAAAAATATCTTTTGAAGTGGCGGAACGTAAGTTTGGAGGCAAGGAGTTCCATATTCTGGTTCAGCTTCCTGAGAAGGATTGGACCATAAGTCTTTCCTTTTAAAGGTCAGAGATTCGAGCAGCAGTGCTTCAGCATTTCATGATGGTCTAATGCTCTCATATAGCTTAAGTTTCTCAACTAGATAACGTGTAGTGGAGTGGATGTGTGAAAGGCCTTATGAGTGTTACAAGCTGTCTGCATATGGCCCTGGCTTCAGCGAGCATCCAGCGGAGTGTAACCAGCATCCGTGAAATGCGATCATTCCTTTAGGTCCTATATACAAAACGTGCTGCTGAGTGTAGGGTTGATTTTAGGGGACGAGATGAATCTTGCGGAGCCCAGTGCAGAATGGTACGATAGAGAGTAGCTGCTGAGTAAGTAGACCTTTGCATTGAGGAGTTGGAAGCATAGGTCGAGACTTTTCTGTTTTCTGAGAAGCTGTAGTAAGCACAGCAGGACAGGTAGTCTTAGCACAGTGAGCAAGGCTGTGTATGCATTTAATTAACAGAGAAGAGAAATAAAAACATACACATTTGTTTGTAAGCATAGAGGAGGGAAGACAAAGATGTACAGGCGGGGTCCAGCTGAACAGCTCCAGATGCTGCACGTGGTACAGACGGTTTTTCTTAGACTGGTGCAGACCTTGTCCTAGGTAGGCAGATGGGTATAGCTCATTTATTAACGTTTTAGTGAAAGTCATTTGACATTACAACATCAGAATAACTTGAAGTTGCTGAACAGCTGCATTGGACAGAAGGAATTATTCGGAGTGTCATAGAAGGAAACAATCTAAATGAAGGTTGCTTGCTATTGCGCAGCTCAAGAACATAGGTGATACGTTCAGCTTATACTAGACACATACTATAAGGTCCTGTGCTGTGTCCAGGTTTAGATAAGAACTTGGGTTAAAGAGCTCGCCTAGCCCATTGCAGTCTATGATCCACTGAAGACTCAATTAAGTTTAACATAATATTTTTTAGGTTCCACTTGAATAAAATATACAACAGCTATGTATGCTGCACATTACAACAATAAGAACGTTTTTTTAAACAAATCCCAGGTCCAAAATAATGAAGCTATACATAGTGAGTATACATTTGAAGGTGGTGTAGGCACATTTTAAAATTAGACCCCTAAATCTGCACCATAGCATAGTTAGAAATTCATAATCAGTTCCTTTTAAATGAAGTTCCATAGCTATAACGATAAGCTTAACCACCCAACTGGTCATAATCAATCATTCCCTCTATTTATAACACGAAAAACCTCTTAATATATTCCAATGCTCTTACTTTTTGGAGGTACAGTGCAATAAAGTTTTATTTGTGAAGTTCATTAAAATCATTTAAAAAGTACTAAGACGCAAATTAATGTGCATCAGCGTTTCATAATGAACAGGCTTTTCATTGTTTCTTCTCAATCTACAAGGCTAGATTTGTAATAATAAATCTGAGTTTGTTTGTACGTCGTTTTCAGTTCTACAGTATCACAGAACCATATTATGTTACCAAGTAATATAAAAGAATAATTAATTTCCTTTAGAAAGGAAATGTACACAGATTACATATTTGCAACCAATCACTGATATCAAGCCTGGTCCTCTGGGCTTAGAAGAAAGCCATAGTCGCTCCCCTTCTAAAGATGCCCTTACGGACCCCTTGATCCTTAGTAACTATAGGCCTATATCACTTCTGCCCTTCCCAGTAATAATCCTTGAACACTATGTCAGCAAAAAACTATCTAAGTATCTGGAAGACCATAACCTCCTGGAAGAGGAAAAATTTGGATTCCGACCAGGGCATGGGACAGAGGCTGCCCTGTTGCTAGCTGGGGACGAACCTCTGGTGAGGATGGACAGCAGCCAGTCAGTGGTTTTAATACTTTTAGATCTATCGGCCGCTTTTGATACGGTTAACCACAAAACACTGATGACGAGACTGGCCACAAATGGAATCAGTGACATAGCATTGAACTGGCCGCACTCCTACCTGTCGGAGCTCTGCCAAGCGGTTTCTTCGCCACAATACTGTTCTGACTTCAAAACCATTGAACATTATGTTCCACAGGGCTCGGCACTTAGCCCAGTTCTCTTTAAGATCTATATGAGGCCACTAATAAAACTCATCAAACCCCACAACATTAAACTTGTCAATTATGCTGATGACACACAACTGATGTTGTCTATTGAAAGCAATAGGCAGAATGCCCTGGACGCTTTCCATAACTGCATAAGCGACATTGTTAAATGGCTGGACACAAATTCACTGAAACTCAATGGAGATAAAATAGAGTTCTAGTGTTGTCCAGAGAACAATATCCCCATGAAACTCTACTTTGACCGCTGTCAATGGGTGAGGAGTCGAAACACTCGGAAACTGTGCGCAATTTGGGGGTCACCTTTGACAGCAAGCTATCCACGGAAAGTCATGTACACAAAGTTGCAGGCATTTGTTTTGCACTATTTCGTGTAATAAAGAAACTCCTACCTATGCTGCCTCCACATGCAAAACCTCTGATTCTTCACAGTGTAGTGTTAAGCAGGCTCGACTACTGCAATGCGTTACTGATAGGAGCTCCAGAATATCTGGTAAATAGACTGTACCGAGTCCAAGCATCAGCTGCAAAACTGGATCTAGACAGACCTAGAAGATCGTCTACATCAAATGCTATGAAGGAACTTTATTGGCTACCTAAAAAAGAGGATAGCTTTCAAGTCCTTTTGCATAGTTTTTTAAGCACTTCATAGCAAGGGCCGACTAACCCTACAAAAAAGATTAACACAATATGCCCCAAAGAGATGTTTCCGATCAGCAATGGCCAATTTGATCTGCATTGAAAAATTCCAAAATACAAGACAGGGTGGGCGAGCCTTTATGATCAGAGTGCTCAGTTATGGAATAACTTACCACCTGCCCTGAGATCTCCCTATGACCTACTGCACTTTAGGAAGGCTTTGAAGGACTGTCTCTTTCCCGCTTAATCTATTATCCCTGAGCTTTGCCCTCGCAATTGCAGCTGCTGTGTTCTATACTTCACTCTGCCCCATTGCACTCTATGCCACTTTACTCTTACCCACTGCACTCTACGACACTGCACTCTACGACACTCCAATATACTCTGCATCACTATACTCTACGCCACTGCTTTCTAGGCCAGAGTACAGTGCTGTAGAGCAGATTGTTTCAGAGTAGACTGAAGTAAAGTAGAGTGGAGTGATGCAGGGTAGAGTGCAGTTGCATAGAGTGGCAGAGAGTGTAATGGCGTAGAGTAAAGTGGTGTAGAGTGCAGTGGCATAGAGTGCAGTGGTCCAGAGTAGATTAGAGTGGCGTACAGTGTATTGGCATTGAGTGCAGTGGTATGGAGTGCAGGGTTGCAGAGCGGCGCAGAGTGGAGTTGTGCAGAGTAGATTGGTGTGGTCTAGACTGGAGTGGTGTAGAATGCATTAGCGAAGAGTACATTGGCATAGAGTTGAGTGGTACAGGGTAGAGTAGAGAGCCGTAGCTTGAAGTGGTGCAGAGTGGAGTGGTGCAGAGTGCAGTGGCGTGGAGTGGTGTAAAGTGGAGTGGTGCAGAGTAGAGTGGAGTAGAGTGCAGTGGCGTTGTGTAAAGTGGAGTGGCGCAGAGTAGAGTAGAGTAGAGTGGAGTATGCAGGGTGGGGTAGCACACTGTCATTACAGACAACACATTTTCAATTGAAATGGGCAATAAATTTGCAGACACATACACTTTTACTAATAAAACTATACAGTGCACAAACGAAAATACGTGGACATTACATCAACTCAGTGTAATGATTTGTTTTGGTTATATTAAAGTATTTGTTTCCAACACACTTCAGAAATAAAAAGAAATAGCTAATTTTGATATATTCTGAAATACTTACACAGTTCATTTCAATGTTGTCATATGCTAGAAAAAAACTCTTTTGTACCTGCCCCCAGTATCCAGCAAGATTGTCACATAAATCCTCTCACTTTGAAGTCCGAGAAAGAAAAGTAAACAAGCGCTCTCGGAAGACAGCGTCTGACATTTGAGTGCGGTCTTTGAATGCACAGCAAACGTGACGAGATAAGAACAAGATTTAAAGGCCTGTTTACAGAAAATGTGTTTGTGGAAAAATACCATAAATACGGTTTAGGCAAGGGGAGGATCGAATTGAACCTGGACAGCTTAAAGCAAATAAAGCCAGCAAATGGAAGGCAAGAAAACATGGGTTACAAACCACATAACCAATAGCAAGCAACAGGCGGAATGCATTCCTAGGTCCACTTTCTGAAAGTCCCAAAGATGTCTTTAGCATACACAGACAGCTGCGATGAAAAGGGTGCTCAACATGAGCATTCTCATGTTTAAGGACAATGGACTGGGTCTTCCAGTCAAGTAGAGTTGAAGATTGCAGTTTCCCACTCCTGGTTCAGTTCAATACAGAAGAAAAAGAGTATGTGTTTCATCTGCTCACTTTGCTGCCAATTGGGGGGTTGGGAGGGGGGGAGGGTGTAGGGTGGACATTCATGTGGCATTACCCAGCAGAATTGCCAATCCTCTGTTTACTTGCTCATGCTCTCTGCTTGATACATGCAGTACCACTCTGAACAATCACTTGTTAGGTAGCTCTGTACTTCAGCTACATTGATTCAGATGCGACCATTGCGGTTCAAGTGGACCCATGGGAACTTCATGGCTTGAGAGGTTTGAAAAATAGTTCATAACTACAAAAGGAGGAGCTTACACCATTAGAAGATCCGTTCTCTCCAGTTATGCAGGAGGGGGGATCAGGAAGTTTTAATAATGGTGCAGACTACACATATGTGACCAATGCCCTAACTGCATACATTGACTACAGGTATTCCACGGTTCACCCCATAGAAAATTGAACCATTGCCTGGAACTTAATTGTTATCCTGCATGCTATGCAGCCTCTCTAGCATCTATGTCCTGGCAAGCAGTGGCGGCAGAATCTCTACAAATGCAGACATGTTCTGTCCCAAATGCACTGGATCACAGATGCATACCTTCCAGGATATGCACATCCTTGGCTTGCCATGAATCTTAACATCAGAACTACAGCTGGCTAGTGTTTCCGAAACTTCTGTGGCAAATCAGCTGTCCATATTCTTGAAAAAGACACACAAATGATGGATGGAATGCAGAACAAATCAATCATTCACCCCCAGTCAAGAGATCTGGGTTAAATCCATCATTCTTTTGCTCACCATGCCACCCCAGTTTAGACCCAGCCATATGCAAATTAGTCTTGACCCTGCTCCTCAAGGGAACAGTCCAGCCCGAACTGCCAAGCCAGGCCCTCCCTGGACCAGAAACAAGCATCCTGGGACCGGTTTCGGGGTATCGCCCCTCATCAGCCAGGCTAGCTTGAATTCTGTGGCACAGTAAGCCCAGGATCCACATCTGTGCATACCCAGCGCACTTAGGGCACGAAAGCAAAAGATACACAAATGATGGACGGAATGTGGAATAAATCAAACATTCATCCCCAGTCAAGAGATGGGAGTCAAACCCATAGTTCTTTTGCTCACCATACCACCCCAGTTTAGACCCAGCCATATCCATATCGGGCTTGACCCTGCTCTTCATGGGAAAAGTCCAGCCTGAACTGCCATATTCTTGAAGGGTCCACTGACCAGCAGCTCCTACATTCTGTTATCAGGAACAGTAGGTTCTGCGCTAGTGTTCTCACAAACCCAAGCCTTCTGCTTTACTCTGCCAGCCTCTATGCTGCTGCCTGTGGTGCTCTTATTAACAACCACAGCGATACAAAAGGGGATGATGGACGGAACGTTTGAGCCGATCAAACACTCACCCCCAGTCAACTGATCTGGGTTTAATCCATCATCATTCTTTAGCTCACTCCACCACCCCAGTTCAGACATGGCCATATGCAAATCAGTCTGACCCTGTGCCTCATGGGAACAGTCCAGCTCGAACTGCCAAGCCATGTCTTCCCTGGACCGGAAACAAGCATCCTAGGACCGGTTTCTGGCATTTCAGCCGTCATCAGCCAGGCTTGCTTGAATCCAGTGGCAAAGTGAGCAAGGGACCCACGTCTGGGCATACCCCGCCAACTTAGGGCGACCAAGCGATACAAAGGGGATGATGGACGGAACGTTTGAGCCAATCAAACACTCACCCCAGTCAACTGATCTGGGTTTAATCCATCATCATTCTTTAGCTCACTCCACCACCCCAGTTCAGACATGGCCATATGCAAATCAGTCTGACCCTGTGCCTCATGGGAACAGTCCAGCCCGAACTGCCAAGCCATGTCTTCCCTGGACCGGAAACAAGCATCCTAGGACCGGTTTCTGGCATTTCAGCCGTCATCAGCCAGGCTTGCTTGAATCCAGTGGCAAAGTGAGCAAGGGACCCACGTCTGGGCATACCCCCGCCAACTTAGGGCGACCAAGCGATACAAAGGGGATGATGGACGGAACGTTTGAGCCAATCAAACACTCACCCCCAGTCAACTGATCTGGGTTTAATCCATCATCATTCTTTAGCTCACTCCACCACCCCAGTTCAGACATGGCCATATGCAAATCAGTCTGACCCTGTGCCTCATAGGAACAGTCCAGCCCGAACTGCCAAGCCATGTCTTCCCTGGACCGGAAACAAGCATCCTGGGACCGGTTTCTGGCTATTCAGCCGTCATCAGCCAGGCTAGCTTGAATCCAGTGGCAAAGTGAGCAAGGGACCCACGTCTGGGCATACCCTGCCAACTTGGGGCGAACAAAGCGATACCAAAGGGGATGATGGACGGAGCACTGGATTCAAGCAAGCCTGGCTGATGACGGCTGAAATGCCAGAAACCGGTCCTAGGATGCTTGTTTCCGGTCCAGGGAAGACATGGCTTGGCAGTTCGTGCTGGACTGTTCCCATGAGGCACAGGGTCAGACTGATTTGCATATGGCCATGTCTGAACTGGGGTGGTGGAGTGAGCTAAAGAATGATGATGGATTAAACCCAGATCAGTTGACTGGGGGTGAGTGTTTGATTTGCTCTAGCGCTCCGTCCATCATCCCCTTTGGTATCGCTTTGTTCGCCCTAAGTTGGCAGGGTATGCCCAGACGTGGGTCCCTTGCTCACTTTGCCACTGGATTCAAGATAGCCTGGCTGATGACGGCTGAAATGCCAGAAACCGGTCCTAGGATGCTTGTTTCCGGTCCAGGGAAGACATGGCTTGGCAGTTCGGGCTGGACTGTTCCCATGAGGCACAGGGTCAGACTGATTTGCATATGGCCATGTCTGAACTGGGGTGGTGGAGTGAGCTAAAGAATGATGATGGATTAAACCCAGATCAGTTGACTGGGGGTGAGTGTTTGATTGGCTCAAACGTTCCGTCCATCATCCCCTTTGTATCGCTTTGGTCGCCCTAAGTTGGCGGGGGTATGCCCAGACGTGGGTCCCTTGCTCACTTTGCCACTGGATTCAAGCAAGCCTGGCTGATGACGGCTGAAATGCCAGAAACCGGTCCTAGGATGCTTGTTTCCGGTCCAGGGAAGACATGGCTTGGCAGTTCGGGCTGGACTGTTCCCATGAGGCACAGGGTCAGACTGATTTGCATATGGCCATGTCTGAACTGGGGTGGTGGAGTGAGCTAAAGAATGATGATGGATTAAACCCAGATCAGTTGACTGGGGGTGAGTGTTTGATTGGCTCAAACGTTCCGTCCATCATCCCCTTTGTATCGCTTTGGTCGCCCTAAGTTGGCGGGGGTATGCCCAGACGTGGGTCCCTTGCTCACTTTGCCACTGGATTCAAGCAAGCCTGGCTGATGACGGCTGAAATGCCAGAAACCGGTCCTAGGATGCTTGTTTCCGGTCCAGGGAAGACATGGCTTGGCAGTTCGGGCTGGACTGTTCCCATGAGGCACAGGGTCAGACTGATTTGCATATGGCCATGTCTGAACTGGGGTGGTGGAGTGAGCTAAAGAATGATGATGGATTAAACCCAGATCAGTTGACTGGGGGTGAGTGTTTGATTGGCTCAAACGTTCCGTCCATCATCCCCTTTTGTATCCCCTTATTAACAACCACAGTCTGCTAATTAACCGTGCTGCATTTACCTAGCCCTTGTGCCAACTGACAATGTTCATTTCATGCTGCCTTTAATCAGTATCTTTGCATATTGAGTTTGTTTGTAAACCTTATCATCCCCATTCCAACATGGTGCAAACATATTCTGTTCAACTATACCAGAGCCCAACCCACGGTACTGGTAATGGCACCACTGAAGCTCTTGGCTATGTAAATCAAAGTAGTAAGATTAATGGGCCAGCCTATGCCATGAAGGTACACCATCTCAGCCCATGCTGCAGAGACCGTATAGCCAGTGTGGCACCAGACAGCTAATATTACTGTTGGTGCCAAATATTGATGGACCTGTGAGTGGTCCTTAACATGGCTGTATAACCGATCCTCACAATAATCGATTTATCCAAGGGTAAAGTTCCAGAAGAGGCATCCAAGAATGTCTAGGATTAGAGAAGACAAAGAATGGGATTCAGACAGAAAACTTAGTATAAGAGACAGTATTGTGACTTTCTCAATAGAAGTCCAACACTATGCTTATTTTTGACTGGAGATCATAATAAAATTTAGAGTTTGTAAACAAAAAGTCTATAAATCACAATTGGCTGCTCAACAACCTCAAAAAAGGTCTTTCTGGGCCCCAGAGTTCGATAGACCCGGGAAACTCAAAACAAGTGTCCACTTAACAAAATTCCTCATCAATCACCCACTTTATCACACTCTTCCACTAGAGTGGAGTTCTACCTTTCAATCAACCACCAGTTTCTGTGCACAGAAAAATGTCCCATCACAAATTGCCCATATAAGACAAACATGCCAGGCCCGCACATCATGTAGGGGGAAACTTGAGAAAGGGAGAAGATGATTTCAGAAGAAGATTCACACAAAAGGGAGTTGAAGTGTACTGTATTCTTCATGCCGTTACACAGAGTTTCATAGCTCAAAAGAAGGCCCAATGCACGTTCGCTGAACGAGTGGTTCACTAGGTATGTCAT
Organism: Calotriton arnoldi; assembly: GCA_963921515.1. NCBI lineage: Eukaryota > Metazoa > Chordata > Amphibia > Caudata > Salamandridae > Calotriton > Calotriton arnoldi. Next base: position 329,572 of record CAWUFW010005839.1, read on the forward strand.
GCTTGGTTGGACGAGGGCATGTATAGAGAGCGACATAGGAGGTGTTTAGGTGTTGTGTGTGATGACAAAAGGTATCCTCTTAAATTGAAAACCGCTGCATTTGAGGAAGAAATGGCACGAAGGGGAGTGAGAACGAAGTGGGTTAAGCTTACATAGCATTGGTATGTCTTGTTAGAAAGGTGTGAGTGACCCATGTGCCCAGCCAGGCAAGGGACAGCATATGAAAACCAGATCTAAAAGCAGGGCCACATGCCCATGTAGTGAGTAGACTGGCAGTGTTTCTTTTTAGCTGTCTCCAGGATCAGACCAGGTCCCACAGGTTTGTCGCTTGGATAACCATGCAATGTTCCAAGAACTGTCGGCTACACCGCTAGGGCTGCCAAACCTCAATCAGGACACACTGAGCAATGATTATCAAAACCTTGATCATGAAAAGGACAGTTGAGGCAGTCCCTTAAGCGAAGCAAACCTACTCTGTTATTTTCTGTCCTTCATCCATTCAGATATCTATGCTCCCAAAGTCTTTTACTTCCCCGCATCAATTCGCTGGCATACCCTGCCACACATCCCAGCTCCACCTCCCAACTTCCCCTCTATGGACTCTTTTCCCGCTTGCCCCCTCTTACCTGCACAGTATCCCCAATTTAGGCCCATTCATGCCCCTATTTGATCTCTCTGTCTGCGTACACCGCCCCCTCCCAACTTGTCGCACAATGAGCGCACCCTGACAGGCATGTATGATACGCTCACAGAGCAACAGCCTTGCAACCAGAACAGTACTCCCCTTGCTTAGCACACAGTGCTTCCTAGAATGGAGACAGTGCCTTGACAATAGCACGTATAGAAAATCATAATCCAAATGTGACAGCGAGGCAGGGCTTGGGAGAGGGGGTTGAGCCTTGTTTACATGTTTCTTAAAGAGGCCTCAACACAAAGAGAAAATAAGGGGGAGCGGGAGGGGCTGCAATGCCTCATGCGCTCCACGGAATCCTTGCAGAACAGCATCGAAAAGAAAATTTTAAAAAACAAACAGCGAGGGGAGGTGGGAGCCGGCATGCAGACATGAGAGGCGGTGAGAGAGCTGAATGTTGCATTAAAAATGCAAGCAGCAATGGGGCGAAGCAAAACACAGGCAAACAGTATCATGAGCAGGAAACCAAGAAAAAAGTAGTCCCCTAACAACAGGTAAAGAACCAAAGCGTAATGATTCAGTGGGCAGTTGGCCTTCCAGGGGTTGCCTTTTCGCTTTTCTGGCTAAAATGACATTATTTGGTCTCCCGTAAGAATATCTGTTTCTGTTACACATATGTCTCCGTAATTACAGAGCTCCTGCCTACATTCGTGCAAAAATTTGCCAACCATCAGCCTCTGCTCAAAATGAATGAACAAATTCACTTTCATGATTGTGTCTATTTTTTACAATTGCCTTACCATCCCTGTCAGGGCATGTATATGGCAGTTTCTCCCTCTGAATGGCCCAGGCATTACAGCACAGAGCTGCCAGAAGTCTGTAGCACTTCCCTCTAAGGTACAGTTGGCCCAAACTTAGACCTCATCTCTCAGTGTATAGGTGCCTATTTTCCAACCACCTTGTTTAGTCTCTGATTTGTCCTCAATCATTGCCTCATGTGACACAAAGATGGCCTCTTTTACTTGGACTCCGGACAGTAGGGCTAAAGCAAATATTGCTATTGTGAATCTTCCGAAGGAAAGTGTAGAACTGTTCTAGGTCTGTATCCGAAATGTTCTCTGAAGCTCTAGGAAGTTGAACAATTGTTGCAGTTCTTTTTCTGGAACTGCATTTTAAAAATCAAACTATAATGAGATTCTCCTTTGTCAAAGACTTTTAGAACCATACATTCTCTCTCCAGACATATTCGTTGTAGCTTCAGCCTTGTCTTTGTGCACTCACATTTTTTATTTAAAAACTTTTATGCCGGAGTCTGGATTGGCAAGTACGTCATATTTGCACTTTTCCTCTATGTAGCAATGTGAATTGAATGTACAAACATTCATGAAAGCTTGGTCTTATGCTTTGGAGGGAGATCAATATTTAGGTGCTATGTCTAGCTGATGGATGTGTCTACGTTAGACTGGTGATAGATTGTGATCTCTCCTGTTTCCTTTTAAATTCTTTATTACTCTCCTTTGGTGATTAGTAGTGTGACATGTTTGTTGACCAAATAAAAAAATAAAAAATTGTAAATCTGTCCCCCTTTCCACAACGTAAGTGGACTGTTTTGTGATTGTGAGCAAGAAAATAGCTTCACTGACAAATTAATTGAACAATGGTTCTCTTCTTTGAAATGTGTTCATAGGTAACTGGATTTAACTGGGCAAGAAAAGAAACCCAAAGCTGCTATCAATTGTCATTTTGAAGACTGCCTATGAAAAGTCAACCTTGGATGAGTAGAGATTCTCATCGAACTTAGAAGACTACGTTTCCATGGCTGTACTTTCACAGAAGATCCTGTCTGCAACTGCGATGAAGTAATTTTGTGCACACAAAAGAAGATGATCTGTAGTTCACAGAAACCCCCAGTATTCAAAATAGAAGTAATACGAAAAAGAAAACGTCTCTCTGAATGATGTTGTTTTTTCAGAACTTTTCATAAACATCAGACCTTGACCAATTACGGAAATTCTAATTATAACCCGAAAAGATGTTTGCACTTGTACCTCTGCCAGTTGGAAATTATCTCCCCTCATTGTGGAGGATGTTATGTGTTCGAAGCAGGTTATCAAGAGTGAAGAACTGCAGCTGTGCTGCTTCCCGTGAGCATCTCCATTGCAGGAGAATGTTACCCGTCATAAGTTATGGACACCACAAACCCTACAGTTCTCAAAATCAGAAGGTAAGCCTCATATTACATACTGTCACTAGCCTTGTAGCACAGTTAACTTGTGAACATTAAGCATATTATTTTTGCAGTTTTGAAATTACAGATAAACAGGTTTGTGGGAAATTCACAGATTTTGCAATGCGGCTATGAGCGCTGCCAACTTGAGGTCACAAAATGAGAAAGGAAGTTGAGAAAAAGCAAACTGGTTACATTTTGTATAAAATGTGTAGTGAACACATTAAGACCATCCTCACATTACGCAGAAAAGTTGTGTTAACGAATGTGGTCTTTCATAAGTATTATAACAAGCATTGGCATAGCCAATAGGTCTCGCCTTTGGGACCTTATAAGTGTTTAGACATGCAACAGTTGATGTTGTTGCACCAAGGATATTGTACTGCATAACTAAATACTTATAAGGTTCCAAAGGCGAGACCTATTGGCTATGCCAATGCTTGTTGTATTCAGTGATGGATTCCACATCACCGACTGACATGACCATTGGCACTCGTGCTGCCTTTTCAACTGAACATCAGGGCCCGTACTATATATAGGGTGCACTTTGTCAGTTTGCACCATAGCTTATTCTTCAAAAGGAACGCTTAGCACAGACCAGGATAGCGCGCCCTATTATCATGAATGTGCTGCTCCCGGGTCAGCAGCAGACTGGCGGCTGCCCTGGGTGCAGCGCATTCAGTGAAAGATGAGTGACTGCTTGCAAGTCACTGAAATGAAATGAAAAGATGACTTTGTAGTGCGCAGCACTTAGTCAGAAAAGAGCTTCAAGTCACTATTAAATCCTAACCTTCAGACACCCACCCTCTAACAGGTCAAAGATATCATAATAAAGGGAATCAAAAGTAAATTCATGGGTGAAAAGCCTGACTTTCAACTGTTTAAAAAAACAGAGATCAATTAAAGAAAGCCTGTAGAGACAGAGGTAGGTTGTTCCACAACTTTGCCCCAACGACCGCCGCGGAAGAGCTGCTGTGTCTCTTGCATCAAAACTCTGTGTTTCAAAATGCTAGTGGCAACCACCTGCACTTTATAGAGGGGACAGAGATCCCATGCAGGAGGGTGCGGGGATGTATGGGGGGTCCATAGGACTCAGTTTGCCCCCTCCAGAGGACTGTCCTTAGGGGGTGCATGGATAGTGTGCCATCCTTTGTGATTAACTATCAGCGCGTCTCCTAAGGGCCTCTGTGACTGTGTCCGTAATAGGGCATGGACACAGTCAAAGTGGTTCACTCATTTACAAGAGCCACACCCCCATGTAAATAAGGGAACCCCCACTCAAGATAGCGCTGGCGCTACATGTGCAGCAGCACTATCAGTATTACAGAAAGGGGCACGCAAGCGTCTGTGGCCCCTTTTGTGATACCATAGTACCCCGGGGCCACACAAAGTGTGCGCACACGCCCAATCCGCCCCCAGGGTACTATGCATTAAACGGCCCCTGCTTAAAGGAGCGCAGTGGTGCAAACATCGACAGTGCACCCATTACATAATAAGGGGCTAGGCCCTCCTGACAACCCTATCCATCTACAAGTCCAAGCAGGCAGAGTGCTACTGCTAAGGACCCAGAACTGACAAAAAGTGCCACAAATAAGACTCTTGGTGACTGTGTCGATTTCTGGAGCAGTAGATGACAATGAACAGTTTTAAATCAGAAGAATCATCGATCCCAGATATCTGGTGCGGCGGAGTGATCAGCAGAGATGGCCGATTTCTGGTCAGGAATGAGAGGCCGAGTTACCAATTGCCGCCTTGGCGGAGGAGCCGCCTCTAGGAGTTGCCTTTGCTCAGAGAGTGATCCACTTCCTTCCATGCCTGGCCCAGGAGTGAGAGGGCGGTTTCCAGTAGCCACCTGGGCTGTGAGACTGAACCACTTCCTCCCAAAGGCCCAGCCAGAAGCAGGCTGTCCCAGAACAGGATAAACAGCCGTAGGTTTCCAAAAAAGCATTGGCATAGCCAATAGGTCTCGCCTTTGGGACCTTATAAATGTTTAGCCATGAAACAGTTGATGTTGCATGGATATTGTGCTGCATAACTAAATACTTATAAGGTCCCAAAAGCGAGACCTATTGGCTATGCCAATGCTTGTTTTTCCAGTTGACATGAAGCAACCCCGCAGACTGGGGGAAAGGAGGCAGCACAGACGGTGTCACCTCGTGGTAACCCTGCAGCTCTTGGAAGGGCCTCTGGAATGAGGCCTCGCGGCTACACTTCCGGTCGCTCACAGAAGCTGCTGGCTAGAGCATCGTAGCGTTCTGTGAATACCCAAAGCTGGTAACACTTGAGCTTCAGAGCTCCAGTCACGAATATCCGAGGATCATGACCGGAGACTTCTTAATCTCTCACTGACGTGCGCTGTGGAATTAATAATGGCAGTGCCAAGGGGAGGGAACTGTCGCAGCAGTTACAGTTTTCATATAAAAGTAAGCAAACGTTTAGAAAGCCTTTTATCTGTAGGGAGGGCGAGCGCTCCGTGTAGTGGCATGCTGCCCTCTGCCCTCCAAGAAAAGATAACGAAAACCTTTATATACAGAAGATACTCTGTTTACCACTGCCAACTCCACCACTCTTCTGGTGCCAACGTTTCCTTTCTTTGCATCGCCACATATTATCACTAAGTCCAAACAATTTCTTGCACATTTTTGGGCACCGTGTCGTGCATTAAGAGATCCTCCATTCAGTGTTAACAACATATTCCACCAATGTAAAGATCTGGGGCCATATTATCAAGAACGGCGATAAGGGGCTTGATAATATGCCCTAGAGAATTCCAATATAAGCCCAGGTTCTGGTGTGAAGGACATCAAACCTGGGCTTCTATTGGAATTCTCTAGGGCATATTATCAAGCCCCTTATCGCCGCTTTAACTGCAGTTTCCTGCCGCTAAAGCGGCGATAATGTTATCGCCGTTCTTGTTAATAATTCAGACATGCCAACCCTCCCGATTCAGGCGGGAGACTACCGATTTCAAGGCTAGTCTCCCGCCTCCCGATTCCTGCAAGCAAAAACCCGATTCCTCGGGGGTTTCAGCTGACAGGGCTTGGTTGTGTAATGTGCTAATTCTTCCAGCAATAGTCACAGTGGCGATGCAGGGGCTCTAGAAGGGGTGAAAAAAAAAACAAAGTCTCATTAACAAGTGTATGGTCTTGGAAAGACCTGTGAAGTACTCGGGTGTGGCTGTGTGTGTGCCCGGGAAGGGAAGCTGTCTCAGTCGGGCTGACACACACGACGGGGCGGGGGGGGGGGAGTGTAAGGTAAGAAAAAACCGTTTCAAATGTCCGATCCTGCAGCGGCACACTTCCAAAGCCCATACATGACAGTAACCCGATTCAAGGCCCCATTCTCCCGATTTTTTTTTTTTAAATCTCCCACTTTGCTCTTCTGAAATGTTGGCATGTATGTAATATGGCCCCAGGTCTTCTTATGTGTAGCAATAGAAACAAGGGAAAAGGAGAAGGCAACTCCGCCATTTCTCAACCTCATTAATTGCTTGATGCCTGACGATTTCGGAAGTTGCACGGGGCGCAACTGTAGTACCTAGCTCCCAGAAGACCCAGCCCTAACAGACTCCTAGTGCGCTCACATTTCTTATGTTATTACGAAATCCTTCGGGTTCTTGTTTTTATTTTTATGTAACCATCTTAAAGTCTAGCTCAGTAGAAGAAAGGAGGCAATTCTTTGGTGTGCTTGCATTTATTATTTATTTAGCTAGTAGTACCATCAGTTCTGCCTCTAGGCGCTATGAGAACTCGAGCAGGAGACAAGCCCCGGTATGGAGAATGTTCAAACAGGAGTGCTCTACAGCTGTTCTGAAGAAAGGCGCTGGGTCCAAGGTGTTAGGGTGGAGGGTGCAACCAACCACAGCCGATTGGATCCTGTGCAGTTTTGTGCATGGATTTACTGGAGAATAGTTAGTTGGTTGACTGGTATGGACTTTAAATTACAAGGCCAGGGCTCAACGCAAAGCTAACTTATTCAGCACAGAGAAGAGGCAGCGTGAGATATGATGTGGACGTGTAAGCTCACACAAGCTTTCAGTAGGAGTCCCTCCAAGGAGACATGGTCCCTTCACTGTAAAGGATGTGATAGAAACAAACAAGTGAACATATTAAACATATGCACCATTTAGGGCCGCAACTAGAGCCAAATTCCAGGGGGGGGGGGGGCTAAGAAAACATTTCGGGGGGGGGCTGACTTTTCCAGCAATAGCTAGAGTGGAGATGCAGGGGCTCTAGAAGGGGTGAAAAACAACAAAGCCTCATTTACAAGCGAATGGTCTTTTAAAGACCTGTGAAGTACTCGGGTGCGGCTCTGTGTGTGCCCGGGAAGCTGTCTCAGCCCGGGCTGCCACACACGACGGGGAGGGGGGGGGGCTGAAGCCCTTTGCTCCCAATGGGCGCTGCGCGCCTGGCACCATTGCTAAACAATCACGCAGTTAGGAGATAGTCTTACATTTGCACATAATAAAAACCCCACAGAAGACGCAGCAGCTCACCTACAATTGCATCGTTATCGGGGGGGAGTGGGGGGGAATATTTGGCGAATTAACCGAGTTGCGCTCCGAAGCAGCCTAGGAGCAGGTAGCGCCGAATAAAAGGACCGAAGAAATAAATGAATATTTATAACTTGAAACGGTGCGTTTATAATTTGGGAGCCCGGTTCTGGGCAGTGAAAGTGTATTTTTTTAGAAAAAACCCCAAAACAGAGTTTTTATGCTTTACATTAAGTTACACCTCTGTTGGGTTTTACCCTCTGAAGCCATCTTTAAGCAGAATAGCATAGCAGGCACTGAAGCCCCCCAATAAAACAACAGTATTACAAACCGAAAGAGGCAGTTTTAAAAGTCGGTTGTTGTTGACACTTAATCGAGCAGGCGCTTCGGTTCCGCCAGGACCCGCTGCCGGGGCAGTCACTGTCCCACCACACGGAAGAAAACAACGCCAAGTCCCTGAACACCCCCACGCCACCCCATTCTTTTTTTGGTGTTGTTTTTATAACACAAGAAGCTCTGGGCAATCTTCGTGAAATCTTCTGCGCTCCAGAAGACTTACGACACAGGATCACAGGTGTGACCTTTCATGCTAATTACTTAATTACTCCTAGGAAGCAGGCATCCATGCCCGGAGTGATGGGAAAGAAGACAGCAGATGCTAAAAAGGCAGACAGTGAAGAAATGGAGGGTGATGACGAACCTGAAGATGCTGCTGCAGATGCCATTCTGCCTCCAGCCAACGGAAATGAGGCTTTGAAGAAGAGTGATGACGACCTAGGTGATAATGCAGTTAAAGAAATCGTGAAGGCATCCAATAAGCGGAAAAAGGCAGTTCCGAAGAAAAGTGAACTGGGAGACGAGAAAGAAAAAAATAAAGCGACTGAAAGCTTCACACTCTATATTCGCAATCTAAACGCTGCAAACAGTTTTGATGAAATAAAGGAAGCCATCCGGCAGTTTTTCTCTGAACAGAAGTTCACCGTTTGTGATGTCCGAATTGCAGGATCAAAGAAATTTGGTTATGTCGATTTCCCCAATGAGGGAGATTTGGAGAACGCTCTTAAACTAAATGGGGCTGCAATTCTTGGTTTGGAAACCGAGATGGACAGAGCTCAAAGCTACGACAGCAGCATAAACAAGCGCGCGCGCCTCGCGCTGAAAGAGGATGAGGCAGCAGGGGGAGGGGAGAGAGGAGGGGGCCTGTGCCTGTTTCCCTTGCGGGAGCGAGCAGGAACCATCTGTTAATTACAAACAGATGGTTTCAAAGCTCGCTCCCGCAAGAGAATCGCCAAACGTGCACGCGTTGCCATTGAAAGCAGTGCAACGCGTGCACGTTTTTGGGCCAAAAAGCGAACCGATTACTAAAGGTCTCTCCTAAGCAACGCATGCGTGCTGCGTAGGCGAGACCTAAAAACCAAGCAGCAGTTTCCATTAAAAGAATTAAATATTTTACTTCTGTTGTTATCTCCATATTTAAAAACTTGGAATAGCTGCACAATTACTATAAATTGTAGAATATTACAAAAAAATGTTCAACAATACTTACTTGCTCAGTACAAAAACAATATCTTCTTGCCTGTGTATGCCACTGTTTGAGGGTTGTACAAATAACGAGAAGGATATATTGGCCATGCCTGGTGTGAGCACTATAATTAATTCAAAATTAGGTCATCTTTGTTATGTAGTTTTTCTTTATCGTTCTTCTGGATTCCATGTAAATGCCTACACTTATATTTATGAAATTTCTTGAAGTCTCCCTTCTGAAATGTACACCTCATATTCTATAACGTGTCGTAAAGCTTCCTTTTGTAGATTTGTGTTCCTTTATAGATAGGATAGTTGATGTTTAAATGGCAGTTACTTTGGGAATTTATGATACTTCCCTTTTGCTTAATTACATCATCGCTCTTGTGATGATTCAGCCCACATTGTCAGCATTTAATTTGTATTGATATTTCAAGTTTCTATGAATGCATAGTTTAGTAGTAGTTGAATAGTATGTTATGCCCCTTCTTTGTTCTTTTAATGACTATATTGTGTGCTACTGTGCTGTTTACTTCTGTTGTTCCTTTATCTATTGGAATTCAAGCTCTTATTCCTTGCACATTGGATAACTGACAATTACTTGTAAATTCATTCTTATACCATATGATCTACTATAGCCTTATAGCCCGCCGTAGCGGGCTATACCGACCATTAAAGGCCTGCTCCAGTGTTAAAGGCCCGAGCCAAAGGCTCGGGCCTTTAACAATCAATCAATCAAGGAATTGTAAGCGTGCTACTCACCTGTGAAGCTCTCAAGGCGCTGGGGCGGGGTCAGCAGTTCCGTTCAGCCGAAAAGCCAGGTCTTGAGAGCCTTCCTGAAGGTGTTCAGGGAGGGGGCGCATCTTATGTCGATCGGGAGCTCGTTCCAGGTCTTGGCCGCGATGTAGGAGAAGGATCTTCCCCCTGCTTTGGCTCTGCGGATGCGTGGGGTTTCGGCGAGTACGAGGTTGGCGGATTGGAGGTTTCTTTTGGGTATGTGGAGGGTGATTCTATCGTTGAGGTATTGGGGTCTGGTGTTGTGTAGGCATTTGTAGGCGTGGGTGAGTATCTTGAAAGTGACTCTCTTCTCGACGGGGAGCCAGTGGGGCTTCTGTAGGTGTTGACTGACGTGTTTGTGTCGAGGGATACCGAGGACGAGTCTGGCGGCGGTGTTCTGTTTCGTCTGGAGCTTGCGGAGTAGGGACTTGTTTATGCCGGCGTAGAGGGCGTTTCCGTAGTCCAACCTGCTGGTAATGAGTGCATGGGTGACTGTTTTCCTTGATTCGGGGGGGGGATCCATTTGAAAGTCTTACGGAGGATGCGGAGGGTGTTGAAGCAGCTGGAGGTGACGGTGTTGACCTGTCGGTTCAAGGAGCGGAAGGAGTCGAGTACGATGCAGAGGTTTCTGGCGTGGTCCTTGGGGGTCGGGGGGCTGCCGAGGGCAGTGGGCCACCAGGTGTTGTTCCATGCCAATGGGGTGGTTCCGAGGACATTTGTCTTCTCCGAGTTGAGCTTTGGGCAGCTGTTGCTCATCCAGGCTGCAAAGGCCTGCATTCCTTCCTGGAAGTTGAGTCTGGTGAGGTCCTTGGTGAGGAAGAGAATGATCTGGGTGTCGTCGGCGTAGGATGCTATGCTGAGGCCGTGCTGTCGGACGATGGCGGCGAGGGGGTTCATGTAGATGTTGAAGAGGGTTGGGCTGAACGATGATCCCTGTGGGACCCCGCAGTTGATTTCCGTGGGTTCGGAGAGGAAGGGTGGCAGTCTGATCCTTTGGCTTCTGCCGGTGAGGAACGATCGGATCCAGTCGAGGGCGGTTCCTTGTATGCCGGCGTCGTGTAGTCTGGCGGCGAGTGTGTGGTGGGAGACGGTGTCGAATGCTGCTGACAGGTCGAGTAGAATCAGGGCTGCGGTGTGGCCTTTGTCGAGGAGGGTGTGGATGTTGTCTGTGGTGGCGAGTAGGGCGGTCTCGGTGCTGTGGTTGCTGCGGACTACGGATTGAGAAGGATCAAGAACGGCGTTGCCTTCGATGAACCTTGTCAGATGTGCGTTGACGGTCTTCTCAGCGACTTTCGCTGCAAAGGGGAGGAGCGAGATGGGCCGGTAGTTCTTGAGGTCCGTCGGATCTGCTGAGGGCTTCTTGAGCAGGGGCCTGACTTCTGCGTGTTTCCAGTCGTCGGGGAAGGTGCCGGTCTCGAAGGTGGTGTTGATGGTGCGTTGTAGTTCGGGTGCGATGGCAGCTCTGTGGTAGATGTGTGGTGGGCAGGGGTCTGTGGGGGCCCCTGAGTGGATGCCTTTCATGGTCGAGGCGGTCTCTTTGGTCGTGATTGGTTAATAAGGGAGCGGGACTTTAGTGGCCGGTATAGCCCAGCTACGACAGGCTATAAGGCTATTAGAACATTCTGCCATTACAGGGCAGAATGTTCTATCAAATATAACAAAGGACTCTCGAAGCCCGAGGGGGTTTAAATCCCCTCGGGCTCTGCGAGGTCTTTGTTCACAGCAACAGCTGTGAACAAAAGCAACATTAGAATGTTGCTCTGCGGGCTTTTACCAGCCCGTAGAAGCACGGAGCACTCCATTGTATTCAATCGAGTGCTCCACATTCCAATGTTCTAATATTGGATATGTCCAGTTTTTCACATATGGCCCCTCATAGACAGTTTGGGGGTTGCCAAGTTCCTTAGCACATTTGATTTAAAATTAGGATACTGGCAGATTGCCCTAAACAAGGGGGTCAAGGAGAGGTCTGCATTCTCCACCCCAGAGGGTCGCATCCAGTTTAGAGTAATGCTCTTTGGGTTAAAGAATGCCCCTGCCACCTTCAAGAGGGTTTTTAACTGGGAACTGTTTGGGATGTAGGCTTTCAGTGGTGCTTATTTGGATCACATTGCAATCTTCCGCTCCAGCTGGGAGGACCACTTGATTTACCTCCAGGAAGTACTTCAGTCCCTGTTGCAGGCAGGCCTGGCTATTGAGGCTAGCAAGTGCAGGATAGGGCAGGGATCTGTTATGTATCCTGGACACCTGGTGGGTGAGGGCAAGGTACAGCCCCTCCAAGCCAAGATTTAGACTATCCTGGCTTGGGCACCTCCCAATGTTTAGACTGGAGTGAGGACCTTCCTAGGCCTCACTAGATATTACAGGAGGTTTGTTAAGGGCTGTGGCACCATTGTTGCCTCCTTGACTGAGCTGACTTCTATGAAGAAGTCTAAGAAGGTGATCTGGACAGAGGTCTGCCAGAAAGCCTTTGACACCTTGAAGAAGTCCATGTGTACAGCACTTGTACTCAAGGCCCCTGACTTCTCCAAAGAAAGTTTTGTGTAGATAGATGCCTCAGAACATTGCACAAGGGCTGTGCTGTCACAGCTAAATGAAGAGTGCCTTGTCCAGCCTGTAGCCTTCATCAGCATGAGGTTACTTCCCAGGGAACAGAGGTGGCGTGCAATTGAGAGTGAGGCTTTTGCTGTGGCCTGGGCACTGAAGGTGCTGAGATCATACTTGTTTGGGATTTACCTATGGATTTGACAGACCACAGGCCCCTCAGATGGCTAATGCAAATGAGAGGGTAAGAATCCCATACTGTTGAAGTGGTCTATTTTCCTACAGAGACTAGACTTTATGCTGTCACCCAGAGCTCTCCTGCCATACGACAGTTGTTAGGCCTTATGGGAGCCAATTGTCTGTCAGTCTGCTGCCTAGACTGAATCAGAAGGTAAAACGCCCTACCGTGATGAATCTGGCTTCTGTATCTGACCTGCCCTACTGAGGGTTTTTGACTTCTATGTCAGAGACTAAATCAGAAGGTAAAACGCCCTACAGTGATGAATCTGGCTTCTGTATCTGACCTGGTCTCCATCGCGGTCATTTTTAAATTGCGCCTAATTACCGGTCTAGTTTATGAAGCATAACGCACACCAAGAATGGATAAGGGAATGCTGTGAAATTCAGTAATTGGAGGCAGGAATGTTTTTACAATATAAGACCAGCAATGGCAAAGTCAAGAGGTCTCTCCTTTATGACCTGTTGACTTTGCTTATGATTTTTCAGATGCTGCGCATCATTGGCAAAACTGAAAATGAAAAAAAAAAAAAAAGAAAATTAGCGCAGTGACATGCAAGAACAAATATACTCTATGCAGCTGCGTCATTCAGTAGGCACACACATGCCTGATGACATAAGCATGTGCATATGTCACCAAGTAAGGGGCACCTACTGAATGATGTGGTGACCATTATATCTATTTTTTATTTACTGATCCAAGATGGTGGACTCAACTTGGAGTAGTATCTAAAGAAAACAAATTTACTTGTGCAAAAGAGCATTTCTTAAAGTGGAGACCGGGCAGCAAAAGGGAGTGTCCTGAAATGTTTAAAAATGAAAGCAATTTTAAGACTGTGAGATGGAGGCAACAAAGAAGCAGGTGTGGGGAAGGAATTGGGAGTGATTGAGGGGAGCATCGGGTGAGCTTTAATGGGCAAGATTAACTAGAAATTATAAAAGTGGTGGAAAAAAGAGCAACACAGTGTGTGGAATGGGGGTAGGCATTGAACGGAAAAGCAACACAATAGGGAGAGAGGAAGTGGGGGAGAGACATTTAACAGGAGAGTGTGTGTTTGGTTAAGGGAAGCAGCACAAGAGAAAGAGAGCTAGAAAACAAATGCACTCCCATGGAGTGCTGAAAGACGAAGGAAAAAAGTAGTTCTCTATGAGTCAGCCATTCAAAAGCATGGTAACGAGGGTAGGTAGGCTTCTGGGCAGCGGTGGACCCAAGAAGAGGAAGGCAAGGCATTACATACAAAGCAAGCAAATGATAGTGATAGTAAAGTCAAGCAATAGTAAGCAATTTGCAGCCCCTAAGCCTACTGTAAGTTTTTTTGTATGGCCCACAAGAAGCTTTTGCAAACAAATGGCTTAAAGCTTTCTAGTAGGCGAGACCAAAAAAAGCCTACCAGATGACCATCCACCACTCTAGATACAGGCTCAGGACTTGGAGTCCATCCAAGCCCCCCAGGAACCCTTACAACAGTCCACTGTCACCTCCCGTCTTTGACTGCAGTCCATTTACTTTAGAGTATAACACAGGCATTGTTTTCCTGTAGACTAATTGCCTCTGAATGTGATACAGCATCCATTGAGTGCTACACATCAAGAAATCTTATAAAGACTGCTTCAGATTAGCCAGTAGTTTATCGGTTGAAATTACATTGTGGTTCAAACACAGCACCCATTGAGGCCCACACCTTTCATTTTTTTAATCATGCCCTACGTTATCCAAATGAGCGTAGGTCCCTGGGATGTCAGGAAAACATGTGGAGTTTCGCATTGAGAACAGTGCTACTAGGGGATTTAGAATTCACAGATCTATGCCATGCCTAAAGCTGGTGGTTTCTCCAGAATCAAGTTGGCAACTTCACAGCAGACCACAAGTAATTTACACCTGTGCATCAGGGGCACTTTTCGGTTAATGAATGCAGAGTATTCATTTCTACATCAACTAATAGTGCTCTTGATATAGGAATATAAATGTGTCCTGAAATTTCCGATTGAGGATAGCGAGAAACACAATCTCATAGCAGAAAATAGAGGTATTCAGGGCTTTTCGTTGCAGGTACCGTGATGTCTTTGAGGGTTGCAGAAACAGAAAGGCATTGCAGTATTTAAGCGTCCGGTTTTTAAACTTTTTTGACTTTCTTGCTCATGCCTACTTGCATGGCTGGTTCTAGGATTTTTGGAGCCCTGGGCAGAAAAGGAATGTGCAAGGATCCTCTAATTTGCATACCGCTTGACATCACAGAAAGTCACATCACCGGAGGTAACATTAATTGCAGTGGTGGCTCCTCGGCAATGGCGGATGAGCGTCGCCCCACTACCTGGCTTCAGAGCCAGCAAATGAAAAACAAAACTATGTTCTAGCATTGTTTTATTTTTCATTTGCTGGCTCTGAGCCAGCTTGTGCAAGGAGGGAAGGGGCGGGGCAGGGCATGGGCGGGGAGGAGGAGGAGTGCTATGTGCACTCCCTAAGTGTGCATATGTGTTTGGCCGGCCGCCTCAGGCCGGCCAAACACACATGCGCACTTAGGTTTTTCCAGCCCGGCTGCATTGAACAGCCGGGCTGGAGAAACAGCACAGACTCCCTGGTCTGAGCAGAGCGTCTTTTCAGGCCGCTCAGGCCAGTCCTTGTGCTGCTCTCATTGCTTGAGAGCAGCACGAGGATTGGATGGGAGTCTGTCCCAGGGGCTGCTGGGACCAGGAAGAGGACAGGAGGCACGACACGGGAGGCGGCCGGCAGCTTCAGGTAAGTTCTTTTAAAGAAATATATATGTATTATTACTAACACCCCCGTGCCCACCCGCATTCCCTCCACCTGCCCCACCACCCATTGTTTGTGGTGGCAGCCACTGATTAATTGACACTGAATGCTGTGGCATTGACTTTGCAAGAAGCAACTTTCCGGATGCAAACATCAGTAAAACTATAAAAGCTTAAATGATAATCCTAATTAAAAGTGCATAAATTTCAAAACTCTATTAAGTGGAAATACATTATATTAGTCCCACTGAGTGGAAAAGCTTGGCCCAAGTCTCTCCACATCTTCGCTTTCATGTTAAGAACTTTTTTAAGATAAGCCTGTTATTATGTATGTGTGTGGTATTTTTATAGCGCAAACCTGACCAAGAGGTTTCTGAGAGCAGTAGAGGGTCAAAGGCAAAGACACCGTCCACATATGTTAGTAGGACTGGTGGTTTGTGAACTGTAACTGCATAATGATGTGTTCTTTAAAGAGGTGAGTATTCAGCTGTTGTCGAAATTTGAGGTGTGTTGGGACTGTCCAGATGGATAAGAGCAAAAGCTGAAATTAAAAACCCTTAGACATCCAAGGTAATCATCATTTTTTATTTTTTTTATTTGACATAGTCTGGTTCTGGCTCCAATGATCAATGAAGCCCTAAAAAAGAGTAGTAGCAGGGGCATCTCAGACATGAAAGAGTAGTTTTTCTGTAGCAGGGGCATCGCAGACATGAAGTGTTATACACAGAACGCAAAGGTGTATGGGGTCTTTGATAAACCAGGATTACAGATTGCTGGACGTGATGGGGTCAATGGATGCCATCATTTTATCAATAGGAAGAAGACTGGACACTTGTTCATCCCTCTTTACAATATACAATTACATTGAACAGTTTTATGTACATGAGATGAAGTGATTTACCCAGAATCACCTGATTTATTTCGTCATGCATGTAAAGTAAGCCAATATCAGAACTAAGTGTCAGGGTTCAAGGTCAACAACCTGAATCCACAAAATCACCATTCCTCACCTTTAGATGCTTTTTGAAACTAGAAGGGTGGGTTCAAGAACAAAATAATTTTCTCACTACCAAGTTTTGGGGTAAGACCTGGCACATGCCTGCTGTTTAAAAAGGGGGAAAGGAGTTGGGTATCATTGAGAAAATGGCAAACCTACAAAGTTATATTTTTGCAAGTATTTATATTTCAGTATTTTTTCCATTTGCTTTTGTAAGTATTTATACTCTATTAACCTGTTAATTAATTAGTTTTTTAACCGGTCTTGGACCACGGGTTAAAAACCACTATACTAGAGGATTGTCAGCCTGTTTTCACACCTCAGCTACATTCCGCTTTAGCTGGTTGTTGCAGATCCTTTGTTCCCAATATATAACATATAATTGGGGGTTTGGGTCACCCGCCTGCTCATAATTGGATGGGTTTGTCTATCTCAGTTCTCTGTTCTTGATTCAATAGTTTTCCTTCCTATTCTTATGTTTGGCCTGTCCTTGAGAATCTCGGATTCACAGTGTCCTATCATCTGAGTTGTATTCCTCAACTGCTGGCTTGAACAGACTCTTTTTAGCCATGGCATTAGCCACGACCTTTTGCATTACATTTGGTCTGTTGTTGTCATTCACATTTAACCCTCAGTGTTGACTCCAAGATTTGCCTAACATCCATTGGTCTGTTGCCGTCATTCACATTTTTCTCCCAGCCACTACATGATAGAGCATGGGTTAATCGGTTTCCTCACTTAATCCATTAGTTAACGTCACTGTGAGTGATGACATTCTGCTATTTTGCAAGGAGCACGAGCACATCAGCGCACAAGGTATGTCCTTTCATTTCTAGGGCTACTCTGGGTAATGTCTGCTTTTTGAGTGCAAAAAATTAATTCAGCATTTTTAGCCAATTTATTTTATACATATTGGCAAGGGCACGACAGCTTACCCAGCAATAAAGTTTTAGAAAAAACATGACAAAACAAGCAGCATTGAAAAAGCCAGCCGCTAGCAGCCAATGCCACACCTAATTGCTTTTCCAATTCTTGTTTTACCTTTGTGTGTCGGCACTCACTGGGAATGCATGTCTGCCCTTGATTTCTCTCCCGCTTGTTGCAGGAGACACCAGAGCACCCATGCTCTTCTGCTTTCTATTCACTATCTTCTTCCTCCTCTGTTCATCTGTTGCTCCCTGGGCCATTCCATTGCTCTTTGTCCCTCTCTGTGCATTGATGATATGTCATATATGGCTGATATAGGTAACTGCTTTGTTCCATTGGGTGGGCTAACAATGATGACAAAGAACCCCTGTGTACCTTCCACAGCCCGATTACCCCATTCTGCCACCTCATCGTTCTAAATCCCAGTCTAGATCCTGTGTTCTGGTGGATGGTTTTGGCAGTGGAAAAGTCAGCTGCTGCCAGAATTTGAAATGTTGATTTGTAATACTGCACCACACTCCCACAGGATGACACCAACAACAGTTATATTATTATTGTCTGTGGGGTCTGTGCATTTTCAGCAACAGATTTACCTAAAAAAAAATGCATCTAAATCTTTTAAAACTCTATTTCAGGAGAAAGTAGATATGTCTGAATTCCCTGTTGAAAACATTCGAAATTTTAGTATTATCGCTCATGTGGACCATGGGAAAAGTACCCTCGCAGACAGGCTTCTTGAAATTACTGGTGAGTATGACCATATTTCATTTTGTGACTATGTACTCTGCTCGAATTGAAATGCAACCTTTTCATCGATAAATTACTCATTATTTAAGGGAGGATTCTGAAAACGGAACACAACAAACAAGTTCTGGATAAACTACAAGTTGAGAGGGAACGAGGGATCACTGTGAAGGCACAAACGGCCTCTCTCGTGTACAGTTATGAAGGAAAAAAGTACCTATTAAATCTGATCGATACACCGGTAAGTTAACTGAGTATAAAGGTACGGTTGCTCTCTATATGATGTGGTAAGATGAAGCACAACATTTCAGCAGCATTGGTTATAAGTGAGGGCCTTTTTGTAATAAATTGGTTGAATAAAACAACCAATTAGTTTTGGTTTGACCTGGAAGCCGAACAGAGTTGAGGCAAATCTTTATACTTGGGTTAAGGCCTCTGGTCTGGTGTCTAGATTGCAACTCAGTGTGGAGGTGGGGCTTGATCTTTTCTTCGAAGTAAGGCAAAGCAGATGTCGAGTCAGTGAATGTTTGGCCTCTCTGTGGATGGGATTTTCTTCATGAGTGAAAGCAAAGCTCTTTCAGTACATAGTCTCTACTTGAAGAAATTGCCTAAAGATTCATGAAAGCATTGTCAATTTAGGCCTTGGAATAATCCCATATAGGTAACACTTCTTTTGAATCACTATTTATGTTCAGTCACTGCTTTTGCCGGCTTCTTCCAGAGATTATTGTGCATCTTCAGTAATTTCATGTAGCTACAGATAGTGGCAGATTGATAATCCCTCAGAATGTTATTGAGTGATTCCAAACTGCAATTTATGCCAACAGCTCCGAGGTGACCTCAGAAACAGGTAGTTCTATATACTATCAATTAAAAAAAAAAATCACACCATTGAAAATGTAATTTGTGAAGTTGTGGTGTAATGGAAAATTAATTTCTGCATATCCAATATCGCTGTTAATTTCGTTTTTGTGATAGATACTACTTTTACACTTTCACAACTCTTATTAACATTGTGTTTTTGATGCTGGCAACATGAATTAATGATAACTGGTGACATTTGGTCCTGAAAATAGTTGGTGAGTTTCTAAAGGAAATTGTGGTCAAAAACCCAAATCCCTAACTCTCAAAAAGATGACCGATGAGTGTGTAATTGCAGTAAGGCTTACATGGAGCTTGTTATTCTACAGCGCCAGCCTGTCTCCCCTTCAAACACCCCAGCTGATTCACTCTGCAGTCCTCTGCCTCACACAAAGTACTTGAAAGCCCCAAAGATGCTTATATTTCTTGCATATAGATGTAAAATTTCCCACTCAACTGGCCCAACCCACCTAGTGAATGATAGGTTGTCTGATACCTACAGACTTACTCAGTAGATTCACCACCGCTGCGACCACAGGCTCACCACCTGGAACCTCCTCTCTAGTCAGGACAACACCACTGTCAGAAATCCATCTGCTTGGGAGCTCCCATAGACCCATACCCTCACCACATCTTCAATCTCGGAAACCAAAGAATCGTCCAGGAACTTACCACCTTGCTCAACATCTCAATCACCACTGCATTATTTCCCGATGCCTGGAAACATGCCGAAGTCACACCACTACTCAAAAAATCCTCCGCCGACCCCAGTTAACTCAAGAACTACCACACAATCTTCCTGCTCTCATTCCCAGTCAAGGTATTGGAAAAGATCATCAACAAGCAACACTCGACACACCTGGAACAGAACCAGCTACTTGATGCCTCCCAGTCCGGCTTCAGCAGCAATCATAGCATCAAGACCACAGATGACATCCGAACCTTCCTTGACCGAGGATAAACAGCAGCTCTGATCCTCCTTTACCTCTCAGCAGCCTTCAACACCATATACCAACACACACTAATCAAAAGACTCTCCCACATCAGCATCCAACGAGACGCGCTCAAATGGATCACCTCCTTCCTCACCGGTAGAACACAGAGGATCCTCCTCCCACCTTTCACCTCTGAACCCAAAGAGATTGCCTGCTGTGTCCTTCAGGGCTCATCCATCAGCCCCACGCTCTTCAATGCATATCTGACCCTGCTAGCCAATACCCTCATATCTCACGGCATCAACATAATCTCCTACGCTGACAACACCCAACTCCTTCTCTCACTCACCGATGACCCCACCACCACCAGGACCAGCTTCCACAGTTGCATGACTAGTGTCGCCGACTGGATGAAGAACAACTGCCTGCAACTGAACACGGACAAGACGGAAGTACTGATCTCTGGCAACAACAGCAACCCATGGAACGACACCTTGTGGCCATCAAACCTAGGACCTGGACCCACACTTTCCTGCATGCCAGAAATCTTGGAATCATCATTGACAACAAACTCACCATGAAATTACAGATCAGCCACTTGCTTCCTCACCCTGCGCATGCTACATAAGATCTTCAAACTGCTACCCCTGCACACTAGATGCACCGTGACACAGGCCCTCATCACCCGACAACTGGACTATGGCAATCTCTCTACATAGGAAACACTGCACACCTCCTACAGTGACTTGAGACCATTCATATCGCCACAGCCAAACTCTTCCTCGACCTCCCCCGCATCACACCCCACCTCGGCCACTCCACTGGCTCTCCATACAGGTGAGATGACAATTCAAGTTGCTGACCCACGCACACGAGGTTCTACTCATCCAAGGTCCCACCTACATTAACCACTGTCTGAACTTCCACCAACCGTCGAGAAGACTATGTTCTGCCTCCCTGTCGCTTGCTCAAAATCCCCACATCTACCGAAGCAGAAGTGGAGGACGCTCCTTCTCCCATATCGGAGCAAAGACCTGGAACAGCCTCCCCACGCAACTCCAGACCATCACCTCACTCCTGGAATTCCGAAGGGCTCTCAAGACCTGGCTGTTCGAATGAGCTACAGGGACATGCAAGCCCCTGGATGCCCTATCGAGTGATTAGCTGCGCTCTAGAAATCCTGACTGACTGATACCCCTGCCACCACTAGGGCTCACCCATAACCTGGAGCATTTGAACCACCTCTTTCCCTAAGTGTGCATATCTATGCACCAAAGCGGCACCCACACATGCACTATTAAAGTGTACACCCCTCTTGTCAGTAGCTGAAACGTGGGTATCCTAATCCTTGGAATCGCATCTTTAAGATATCTTCCTATCACTACAGTTTCCTGCTCTAAAATGGATACCATCGTCATGGAGAAGTTATCACAACCATTTTTTAGATTATCTCATGTAAAGAGATATACTGCCCTCACTATGAATCCTTCAAGCATCTGCCCCTAAATATTTTGGTCTTTACCTTCACCTATACAATAGTTTATTATAATTTTAAAAAAGCATTCTGAACCTGGATCAGCATGCATTGACAGTGTCTAAATGTTCCCTCCTCTGGGCTATCTAAATTTATGTTTTGCCCAATGTCCAGTTGAAAATATGGACAGCCATGACTTTATATATTTAGCCACCCACCCCACTCCTGATACGAACAACTAAATGGCATCTTTTATCAGTACAGCGCCTTGCAATCTCTGACTGCCTGCCCCCTGCCTATCTCCCAACCAGACCATTTCCTTATTGATATTGAATCCAAGAAATACTCCGCAAATAGATTGTCCTCATTGCCAAGAGGCCAGTTGAGTGTTCGGAATGCTACGGCACTCTCTAAATGTCCACAAAACTGGTTACAAACAAATGTACTCGTCTTGGGATTTTCAGTAGCCATTAGACTTTGTCCTGTTGCCTGCCAGCTAGCACAAATAAAACACTATGGCTAACAAATGGTTTGTGAAAGAAATTTGTCTACTTAAACACAACCAAAGAGCCCTGGTAAGACGTTGACTAAGACCAAATATTCCCTTTGACCGAAGTGCCTGCTGCCTCATGTGAGGGCAGTAATTCATACAGTGGGAGCAACCACTAATCTCTCTAAAACAGGGGAAACCTGGAAACAAGCACTCAAAAGACCAAGTCCCCAGCAGAAATTGAGCATCACTTAAGGCTCCTTTGCTCTCTGGATACATGCGAGTGAATAGTCCAGGCTTAAGTAAGCTATCACAGTAGCGATTTAGTATAAAAGTCATGCTCAGGCTATGTGCACACAACACTTTTATAAATATCCATGTATATAACAAACATTTAAGGTATAAACTGTAATCAAATCACTTCAAACTGCATAGTGCTATACAAAACACAATTCACCAATGTAACAAAATAATAAAAGAATGAACAAGCAATCCTGCTGCGAGAATGGTAATCTTATTTGTGTAAAACACGACTAATGCAATATTGTGCAAATGTTCTTAAAGACCAAACGGACACTGTAGCAAAATGATGATTTCAATCAAAACTGTTTATTTTGTATAGTTTTGGTTAAGGCTTGCAACCCTAATGGTACGTGAACATCCTAAAAGCACAAAGTATATACAGTGGCAACCACAGTTACAGTGGTACCTGCAAAGAAGGTGATATTATCTTGGAATTTGTGTTTTGAATTTTTGAACAATGGGTGCTAAATGAGCACTCTCCTCTCAAGTTGTTTCCTTCACAGAGTGTTTTAAAGTGGCATCTGAGATGGGTTGAGAACCATTTAAAAACAATAAAATAAAAGGTTACTAGGCTCTATAATGGACAGCAATTACTTGTGTTTCACCTCTCCTAAATGGCCACTGTTACTCACACTGTATTTTCCCAATTATATACTTGAAGGCAGAAGCAATACCACTGCAAAAACCCATATCTGAGCTGTTTCCATCCTACAATCGCACTGGTTGCTTCATGTGCCACACTTATATAAGTGATCATACAATATCAAAATATTCAACCTCAGATTGGGTCGCAAGTAATACGTCATCTCTGTATTCTAATAGCTCCATAGGATTTAAGAGAGGACAGTGGTTAATAATTGCCCATTCTTTTAATCGGCACAATTAGCCTATTCCTACTTTATCCTCACTAGGTCCCAACCCACTAGAGGAGAGGAGCTGCAAACTAGTGAATTGTGTATTTCATTGAGACAGGTTTATAGTCACACAATCTCCACATAGTCTTTAAATAAAACTTCATGCAACATGTTTTTAAAACCATTTTCTATTCCTTTTGCATACAATGACAACAATGTTTAGTTGATATAATTATTTGAGGTGATTTCAACATACGATTGCATAAAAGTTTATGATCATAAGGTCAAGTAATATATTATTACTTCATAAGACCAATAGCCCAAAGCAACCATCAAACATCCCACCCACTTCTTAATAGAAGGGGAGGGGCCTAACAAGAAGCACCTAAGAATGTAGTACGTTTGTTTCCCAGAGCATTGTCTAAAGTTATAGGAATTCCAAAAGAGAAGGGTTACTAGTGAGCCAGGATGTGGGGGGTAGAAAGTAGAGGAGGGAGACTGAGGTACAGTTGTACAGCACAAATTAGGGACATTACGTAGGAGTCTATATTCGATAATTGAAGGGGGCCTCTTGCCATTTTTACAGAATTTGTGTTTTTTACACCAGTTCGTCCCGCAACCGGGACAGGTCTGAGGCCTCGCTTTTCTTCCCTGTGCAATGCTGTGCCATTGGCAACAGCACATCTTTGATGTTCTGTGTTCCACACCTTTCATAATGGATGACCAGAGAATTTCCATCTTCTTGTAATTGCTCTCTTGGCTAACACTCGAGCCAGGTCGAGGAACCGGGTGGTTGGTCTTGCCTTCTTCTTGCCCAATAGAATATTCCCACGTTTATCAGGGATGGCACACCTATGATCTCAGTGACTAACGTCCGCACACTGGCCCAGAAGGTCTGCAATATATCGCAGCTCCATAGTGTGTGTGTGAGACCTTTAAGTGGGAACAGCAGGAAAGAACTGGTGCAATTTCTGGGGTGTCAACCCTAGTGAAATTATATTGGATAAACTTAAATTGGGCATTACACATGACATTGTAAGGGGAATATACTAATATTCAGCTATTCCTTCTCATTCAAGGCAAGTTGCAATTCCAATTCCCAGGCCTGCCTTAGGGGTTGCAATGAGACAGTCACATGCTCCTTGATAGCTCTATAGAACCAAGAGACCAGTCTTCTGTAGTGTGCTACTGGGTGAAGGGTTTGAGGCACTACATGTGTAGGGAGTTCCAAATGTGCTATATGCCACAGGGATCAAGACTGAAAGGTTAACAAAAAGATATGGCAAGCGGGGGCATCACCTTCTTAGAGGTAGATGTTCACCCTAACCGCCAAATCCCCCATGATGCCTTCACAAATACTCATATATTTGTTCACAAGAGGCGTTGCTTCCACTGCCTTACCTAATAAGTAATGTGCACCCATTTTTTGAATCTCCCTAGTGCAGAAAGCCACCCAGAAGATCACCTGCTGTCCAACGTCTGTCCTGTGTCCCCCTTTGATTTTTTTCTTTTTAGACCAAGAACTGCATGATGCATTTCAGCCTAATGAGCAGCCCTTTCCAGTGGCAACGAAAACAATAGCTTTACAGATTTATGTTGCTCGTCATAGATGAAATGGAATGCATTGAGAACCCATCACTGTGAGCAAAATGGCCTTGCCCCATTGGTTAGATCAACTGTAATGCACTTTAAGCGAAAGATCATCCTGGCTAAGAGAATTTCAAAAATAGTCGACCTATAGTAAGGCTGTTGGGGTTTGGGGGGTGGAAGTGGGGGCAGAGGTATAAAAACCTTCTTTTGCATCCCTCACAAGTATCACATTATAGTAGTGCAGCTCAAAATGCCGTCAGCTGGAAGATGCCATTTGGCCATAACATATTTTGATGAATTATATTTGTGCTTTAGTTCAATATAAGTAGTTATGCTCCACGTTTCTCAACTAATTACTTATAATTAAAATGTGCTTAATGTCTGGAATGTAGATGTTTCCCACCTTTCTATGAAATAGTTTGGGTAAAAAAATGTTTCTTGTTTATTATAAATTCTGCTTTTCATTTCAGGGCCATGTAGACTTCAATTATGAAGTATCAAGGTCGCTATCAGCTTGCCAAGGTGTCATTCTTGTGGTGGACGCAAATGAGGTATGTCTTGACCTGTTTATGTTTTGTTTTGTGGTGCCCCATGTGTTTTTGTAAGCTGGCATTATACTATAGAAAAAGACCAGCGGACAAGCTGCTATGGATGTAGCTAGAAATATTGAAGTGTCTGAGAAATGTATTCAAACTGTACGAAAGGGAACCAGCAATGGTAATACTGGATCTGTTAATGCCTTCACAACAACGAAGGAAAGTAGAGAGAAAGGGAAAAAAAATGAAATCCAAAGATACTGGTACTGAGTTATGTTACAGATGTTGTTCAAGTGAATATTTAGCCAATTCCAAATTGTGCCCCCCTGTGGGAAAGACTTGTAGCATACGAAAAAAGATAGGCAATTCCAGTAGGGTCTGTAAAGGTGTTAAGAAGAGTGTGAGATATGT
This sequence comes from Calotriton arnoldi, assembly GCA_963921515.1. Classification (NCBI taxonomy): domain Eukaryota; kingdom Metazoa; phylum Chordata; class Amphibia; order Caudata; family Salamandridae; genus Calotriton; species Calotriton arnoldi. The sequence continues at coordinate 354,877 of CAWUFW010005839.1, forward strand.
GTCCGAACATGAGGATGGGGAGGAGGGAAGTATGCAAGGTGTGGTGACATAACATGTGTATTTGTAAAGTGCACATTCACCCAAGGTTATCTTGGTGCTGAATAACAGATGTTTATTGTTACCCAGCCCAATGGTACTCATTTTATCGACCACAGAAGGATGAAAGGCTGAGTGGACCCGTCGGAATTTGAACCTGTGACCATAAGGTCATGCAAACTAATGATGGATGGGTACAGAGTAGACGCTATGGTAGACTCCTGTGCCTGGTACACAATTATGAGTAAAAGTATTTTTGACAAATTGTGGCCAGGTAGAGAACTGTATCCATCAGATGTAAACCGTGGAAGTTATATGGGTCACAAAATACCTATGGTAGGATTAGCACAAGTACAAATTGAATTTAATCATAGGAAATGCAATGGTAAACTGCATGTTGCAGACAAGGGCGAATTGATATTGGAATGGACCCACGTTAACAAATCCGAGATCAAATTGGTCCAAATAAGAATCCACCAGTTTATGTGGTACTGAAATCAAGTGAAGATTGTATAGAGTATGAGATGCTTAAAGAAAAGTTTCCTGGAGTGTTAAATAAATCCTTAGCTATGCTGAAGTAATTTAAATACAAAATCATATTACGAGAAAACATGAATCCCGTAAAACAGAAATTACTCAATATGCTGGTGAATTTTAGATCCATACTTTAGGAGATGTTGAATGATTTGTGTGCAAAGAAGATTATCGAACCAATTGAGAGTTCGGACGGGATGTCACCTGCTGCGATATCTGTCAAGACGAATGCGAATTAAGTTTGTGCGTAGATTTGAGGTGTTTGAATGAGGCCATAGGGTTGATATGTTTCCATTTCCAGATTTACAGGAATTACTATCATCTATGAGTCATGCCACTGTTTTTTCAACAATTGACCTGTCCAGTGTGTACCATCAGATCGAATTGGATGATGACTCTAGGCATTTTACTGTATTCGTAACAACTGAACTTGCCAGTGCGTCAGCTGTATTCCAAAGGGAAATGACAAGAATATTGGCAAAAATGGAAGGGGCTAAGGTCTTCGAGGATGTAATCTTGATTTTTGGGAAGGATAAGGTTACTCATGATGCAATTCTGGAACATGTATTATTGATTCTCAGTGACAAGGGATTAACTGTGAAGAGTGAAAAATTTAATTTTGGTAAAGACACATTAAAATATTTAGGCCATTTGATTTCGAAGGATGTAATGCATCCTAAGGTTAATCATGTTGAAGCGATATTGAATTCTCCTTTATGCACACTGTACAACTGTTGTTCTATCTTCATCCATGGGGCGACAGGGCTCTATGCATATCCATAACAATGCAAATCTGCACATACATCGCAAGTATGCTTTTTATTATCAATAGAGAAGAATTTCCGGGGTCTAGCAGAGGAAACACTTCAGCTGACATCGAGGGGTCTCTGCATGTTGAGGCCTCGCCATGCAGGTGCCTAACATCTCTGAGAGGGTTGTCCAGTTCGTGGGCAAGATGGAGTCTTACATTATTTCCCACCAGGTAATTGGGTTGGATCATCCCATGGGGGGATTCTTGGCTATACACCAACAGAGGCTCTAGACGCACATAGAGTATGGATTGCATAGTAGGAGTATGCCTGATTACTACCTTGTTTTATATGCCTGCTTATGTACACTGTTTTAGCACCATATTGGAACTATACCTGCTATTTACTATTTTGGTGCTTGTAATCATCTTTATATGCTTCTGTCTACTGATTATTGCAGCACATGTATTCTATAAGAGAATAATGTTGGTTCAATAAATATATTGAAAACGTCCCATTGTGTATTCTCTGTGTATTTCTCTGAGAATGAGAGTGCCCGAGTGACTGAGCGAAAGGGTTCTAGATCTGCTACCACGATTCCTGAGGGGACAGGGTTGTCATGTTCAGTGGTTGCCAGAAACCATTCACTCTGGGTTGGGGAAAGGGAGGCTTATAGTGGCACTGTGAGCTAGCTGGTCTCTAGGCCAACATATACTATGGGGGTGCATGGACCCAAAGTTTATGTTGTCCACAAAGGCACAGATCCTGCAGATTAATGGGAACTACACAACAGGAGCATTTAAGGAAATTCCTTAATAAAAGTGCTAAATTCGAGTGGAAACAGGAGCGGTCAGATTGTTTTGGATCTATCAAGAAGGAGATTCTGCAATCCTCCTGCTTGAAACCCTTCAAAAGGAATGTTGATTGTGTGATTTCATTGAATGCGAATGGTTACGGTGTTATCTCAGAAGAAGGGGAATGATGAATGAATTGATGCTTGTGCGCCGCGTACATTAACCCAGGCTGAAAGAATTTATTCTGTCATCAAGGAGGAACTGTTGGCAGCATCTTGGGCTGTGCAACAGTTATGGTTGTACATTTGGGGAAGGAGGTTCAAAACGTGTACGGCTATAAACCCTTGGTGAACATATTAAAACCCAGCGGTGGAAGAAATATATCCCCTAGGTTAGCAAGGCTGTCCTCTAAATTACAAATGTACCACTTTTAAATTGAATTTGTACCAGGCAGGAACAATGTGATTGCTTATGGTTTGTAATGTCTTCCTGTAGGAAGTGACGCTAGTCAAGAGGAGAGTAAGGACTTGGAATGTGATGTTGCATTTACGTATGAGGATATGTTATGGGATATAGGTGAGAATGAAATTGAACTGTTGTCAGAAAAGGAATGGTGGCAAGAAATGGAGAAAGATGTAGAAATGCAAATGATTACAAGCATTGGCATAGCCAATAGGTCTCGCTTTTGGGACCTTATAAGTATTTAGTTATGCAGCACAATATCCTTGATGCAACAACATCAACTGTTGCATGGCTAAACACTTATAAGGTCCCAAAGGCGAGACCTATTGGCTATGCCAATGCTTGTTTTCTATTTGCTGGAAAGGTTTAGGTCTTCAAACAACACCAGTGAGTGGTTTGCTGCACAAAGGGCCCATGGCTGCGATGAGGCTAGGACAAGGAGGCTGTGCCCGAGAACTGCCTATTGCTTGTAACATGGAAAGGCTTCAGAATATCTGCATTCATCTGTATTTTATTAATCCCACCAAACATCAGCATGAAGAATCCCAATAAACATCTGCATCAACTCACATACCTCAACCACTCCCCCCACCCCACTAATGTTAACACCCAACTGCTATTTATTTCATCTACCCCAAGGAAATTCTAGTGAATGCATAGAATAGTTGCTTGAGTCACTAAACTAACCCCAATAACATGACTAGCCACTAACCTTGGGTTCGGTAGCAGCATGCTGCCCAGGGTAAAGCGCTTCAGCACCTCGTCAGGGGTAATAAGTGTTATATAAATGCAATTACAATTTACCAAGGTTCCCCAGAAATGGATTTCTGAGACTTAGATATCTGTGTGAGTGAGAAGGGCTGGGGGGTGGGGGTTCAAGAGCGAGAGAGGGGGGGTAGAAAGAGAAGGCTTTGACTGTTGAAGAGAGGCTAGAGAGGGCGGGGGAGGCAGAGAACAAGACCGATGGAGAGCCAGAGGAAGGCGAGAAGGAGCAGGAGGGAGAGAGTGACAGGAAGTGAAGTAAGAGTGTGTAGAGAGAGAGCGAGGGGGGTTGGGTGAGGGAGTGGGGGTCGGGCAAGGTGTGTTTAGGAACATCAAAGGTTCTTGAAATGAAGTGACATCATTGAAGATGGAGTAGGTGGGAGAGAAGTGTCATGGCGAGGTGCGAATAGAGATGAAAGAGAGGTGGGATTGGTAAGGGCAGAGGGGGCTGGAGAGTGTGCAAGACAATAAGGAATTTATGAAGGGAGAATGATAGGAGCACGGGAAGGTAATGTAAAAAAGGAAAAATATGGCAGAATATGAAAGACGGGCGGGATAAAGAGATGGGCTGTAAAGGGGAAGAAAGGTGTGACGAAAGGAGCGGTCAGAAGAGGGTAGACATATAAAGTGGGAGAGAGGTAAGCGACAACATAAGGGAGTGAGTGATGGAAAAGGACAATGCAGATATAAAAATAGGAAAGGGAAAGAGGAGAAGATGAGGGTCCGAGAAGATGGTGAAGTGAGGGAGAAAAGGGGGCGAAGAAAGCACAAAGTAGAAACAGGATCAGGGAGAAGAAGGGTTCAGAAGAGTGATGAGCAGGAGATGTAAAGGAGGACAGAGGGCCAGGAAACTGGAATGAAAAAGACAAAAGGTGGAGACGGGGCAAAGTATGAAGAGAGCTGAGGTTGAGAAGATAGGGAAAGCAATGAGAAAAGGAGGAGCTAGTGAGACCATGTATGATGTCCTGGCTCGTTCACGTATGGAGCGTAGATTCTGGGAGAGTGAGGGGAGGAAAAGTGGGGAGAGCCCGTGAGCAAGGGAAGAGAGTCTGGAATGAAAAAGACCAGCGAGAACAAGGGGTCTAAGAGGGGAGAGAAAGAGATGTCAAGGGAGCAGGAGAGGGTGAGAAAAGGCGCTTCATGCGAGTGTGTGAAAGAGCGGTAGATTGGGTCGACAGGGACAGAAAATAGTTCGGGAGAGCATCAAAGAAAAAGAAGTGATACCCCGATAAAGAAAGGGATGAAACAGAGAAGATAGGATGGTAGGTCTAAGGGGGACAGAGAGCAGGATAGAAAATGAGAAAGGGGAACGACAGGCTGGAAATTAAGAAACGCGGTGGCGACGGAGAAGAGTGTTAGAAAGCGAGGGAGCGAACATGTAAGAAGGAACTAAGGAATGGAACATGGAAGGGTGAGATAAATCAGGGAAGAATGAAGAGAGGATGTTTGGAAACAAGAACAGGGAATACCTTTTGTAGGCAGAACTCCTTAAAATCACACGTTCAACCCTATCAACAGACGCCATTCAGATCTTTCTTGTGGCGATTACATATGATTACAGCACACAAATTATAGTTTTGGCCTGCAGGTGGCGATAGGCGACCACGTCCAGAAATTAGTTTGGGGATGGTAACTTGTCTCCGTAACATCCCCCTTTTGAGTGTGCCCAAAAGTGTGATAAGGGCCCCACACAAAGTTTGCGGCATTTAAAAAACATATTGTGTGGCAAGAATGGCAAAATTATGGAACAAGAAAATACACATTATGGAGCATGTTGCCACATATACAATGACAATGTTCTTTTTTTATTTTAACACCAAAGCAATCGGCAAATAAAACAAGCATTGCTTAAAAGCGGATGCCCATTACTCTCAGCGAGTGTGCTCAGACGGAGTGACAGGCGCCGGAAGGACGGAAGCAATGACGGGCAGAGGTGCGAGCGAGGAGGCGCGCCCGCGCTAAAAGGAAATAAAAACAAGCATTGGCCGCGCGGCCGTGAAAGTGATCGCGATCGCGGGCTGTAAGGGTGCCCACGAGCGATGCACTTAATGAGCCATGACGAGACAGGAAAGCCAGATGGCGCCTGTGCTCATAACTGTGCGCGTAACCGCACACTCTAGGCCACACAAAAAGCTGTGGTCGGCTTTTTGAAGCCCACTTACTAAAAGTCTTGCCAGTGCAGCGCATGCGCTGGCTCAGGCGAGACCTAAAAACTTACATCACCAAGGATTGACCTAACAAAAGTATGAAAAAAGGGGATGGATCCATATTTTGGAAATCAAAGGAGGATTTGTCCTTATGTAATGGTGTGGTGCTAAGAGGCGATAAAATCATTCCTCACAAAGAGTTGCGTGAAATGTTGGTGAAAAAGAGTCACGAGGATCATGAAGGCATGTCTAGCACTAAGGAAAATTAAAGAAACTTTTGGGTGGCCAGGGATTGATATGATGGTTGATTGATGGGTAAGGAATTGTAACATATGTGCGAGTTCCAAGTGCCAAGTTGTGCAAAGTACCATTAGTTACAGTGGAGTTGCTTGATAGACCACCGCGAAAATTGGCTATAGATTTTATGGGTCCATTTTCCACATTCCTAACTACGGCATGTTATGCTATCGTGTTTTTTTGACTATTTTTCTAAATGGCCTGAAGTTCACATAATTGACAAAATTACCACTGATGTTGTGATAGAATTCTTAGAGGATGTGTTCTTCGGGGAAGGGGTTCCTGAAGTTTTAGAATTAAGCACTCAAGGTAGCTTTGTACCATCCCTCAGTAAAGGGCCAATTTGAGCGATTTAATAGGGTTATCAAAGAAGCGATACAACTGGCATTGAAAAGAGGGCTTCCTTGGAGGTAATCAATACAAAGTATGCTTTTGTCATATAGTATAACAACGCATTTGGTAACAAGAAAGATGCTGTTTCAACTTTTGAGAGGAAGGAAACCCGCTACCAATCTTGTAGCATGGTGGTTAAAGAAGAAGAATTGGAAGAAATTCAGTGTTGTACTGTACAGTGAAATGAGGGAAAGAGTGAAGCGGCATCTAATGCGCTCAAGAGTGTACCATAGTAGTGGAGTAGAAATTTCTAAGGTGATGGTGGGACAGTATGTTCGTGTCAAGAGACCAGGATTCATTGACAAGGGAAAACCCTGCTGACAACCTTTGAGAATTAATAAGGTGTTGGGAGGTAGGGCTGAGTTGGAGGATGGTAAAATATGGAATTTACTATGTGTGGCGGTGTGTAAGAATGGAAAAAGAGAGTGACTGGGAGGATGAGGATGGATGTGGTGCTTAGATGATGGGGAGTGTTGAAAGTGAAGGGTTGGAAGGAATCCGAGAAGGTCACATTGAATGTAGGGATGTGCAAATAGGTGCCCTCAAGATGCAGATGTGTGTGGGAGTAAAAAGTTTAATGACCAAAGTAATGCGCTGCGGCGCAGTGAAAGAGGATACCGGCTTATCTGGGGAGTCATGTAGCTGAGTGAGTTCTAGATTCAGGATAATATGCTGGTGGGGAAGATAATGTATTTTTGTATTATATCCAAATGTTGTAAGAATGCAAAATGATGTAGAATGTATTGTGTTATTAGGATTTTGTAGAGTTATTGTTATGTTGAGATATCACTGTATTCTTTCATTTTGTTGTTAATAAAAGGGGGAAGACGTGTGGCATGTGCTACTGTGGAATGTAGAATGTGGAGTTGGCATGAGGCGACATAGAATGTAGAATGGTGGTTAAGGGAGATTCTTGGGAGGACAGTTGGAATCCTGATGGTGAGGTTGGGGGAGCGCCGCTCTTATCTCCTGGTACTTGATGAAATAAAGATTCACTGGACCTTCCAAGATGTGTAAGAAAGTTATTTCAACACTTTCTTTTGTCTACATAATCGGTTCCTGCTCTATGCTATCTCTGTGATTTCATATTCATCATCCTTGCTATTTTCTGTGTTGTTAGACAGTTGTGCCACTAATATTAGGTTTCAAATCATGTAACTTTAACATCCTGGTGTGTGGCAACTCGGATTCTGTCACTGACCTATGCAATCTCCGTCCTTTGGGTTCATGTCTTCTGTTCAGGACATTTATGCAAAGATTTCTTTGGGGACTTGTTGTCCAACAGATAAAGGACTAGCGCACAGGAGCCATACCTCAGGCTGTGGTGCTATGTTGGTCACAACCTTGTAGTGTCTGACAGGAGGCTGCACTTTCCATATACTGGCCTTTATTCATTGAGTTTGAGCATGAGCCCCCTGTTGTCAAGTGGGGTGGATTAGCTGCTATATGGTGCAAAACAAACAACAGGAAATATATAATTCCAAAACACCTGTAACCTCCTCCAACTAGAGATGGGCACAGACGCCGATTTATATTGCTCTTGTTTATTGCAGTTTAGTCAGCATGACGCGTTTCAGCCAATCCTGGCCTTGATCAATATATATATTTATATAGATAGTTATATAGATAGTTATATATAGATATATTATTTTTAGGTATGTGCACACGCAGTTGTCAACTGTTTAGCAGTGCCCAGCTGCAAAAGGTAAAAATACTAGATATTCAGAATCCCAAAATCAAACAAAAAAAGAAATTGAAGGGGAACAAGGCATCTGTTTTTTTCCTCTTTGACCGCCAAGCCATAAAAAGTTTGATTATGAAATGTATCAATTTCTACTGGGGTTTAAGGCTGCTGAGGCAGTTACTATTTTTATGTAGATTCACGAGAACAATGTCTAGAAGAGCTTATTTATGAAAATAAAAATTAACATGTAGCCATGAGAAATATGAGAATTGTCCATCACTGTGTCTATATTTTGGTGCTGTGCATAAACCTCAAATGTTTAGTCCACTGCATTCTTTATTTATGAACAGTGTTTTGTTTTCAGTGTTATGCACTAGCCAATTTGACCTTTTGCCTACATTTATATAACTTTTTCTTTACCTATGTAATATTCCTGTTATTAAATAGTAGGTGCATGATTGTCTCCATTTTACAGGGCGTACAAGCACAGACGGTGGCAAACTTTTTCCTTGCATTCGAAGCACAGCTATCTATAATTCCAGTTATAAATAAGGTAATTACACATGTTGGTGTTTCATTAACATTATTATTATTTTTTTAAATGCTGTAATATTCTAGCCACGCTTATTGTGCATGCCCTGGATCTCTGCTCGCATTTCTTGGTTTTTTGCAATTAAATTCAGTACTATACAGGCTGTTTAATCCATCACAATACAATCTAAGTGCTGTGTTAATAGGTACCTGTTTGGCGTTGTAATATAATGAATACATCATTAATGAGGCAATTCTATTTACTCTTATTGTAGTGTAGTGTAGTTGCCTTTGTACAGCCCTTCATAACCCTGATGAGGTTCTGAGGTATATTTGCTGATGGACAGCACCTACATGAGAGTGACATGGTTTGAGTGTGGGCCTTTTTTGTGGCCTGTGTGGGTGGTATTTTGATGTTGTGTGTTAAGACCAAAGCTGTACTGTTGTTGTTTTTTTTGTTGTTGTTTTTTTTGCTAACTTAGTCATGACCTTGAAGTGAAAATTAGTTAGGGGTTACTTAATCATTAAACCTGGAGAATAGATTGGTAAAGAGAGTGTGAGTGCATTGGGGCCTTTGTGGGATGTGTTTTCAGGTTGTGCAATTATGTCAGAGAAAGCTCTGCCCACGGGCCACAACGAAGCAAGCATGAAGCTGCACATAATGCTTGGTTTATGAAACGTTAAAATAGATGCAATCATGTAAGTCCTCAGGTACCTACCACCTTAGAGTGGTCTATGTCCTTTATTTTATTTGAAACCACATCAGATGTGGGCCCCTCTTTGGTGCTTCCATTGAATGTAGAAATGCCCAGGTGTTCCCACAGGAGTGTAAATGGGAATTATGCCACAAACAGTATTATGTCCTCCTAGGCTCGGCCTATAGTGTTGGAAGAGACACTCATAGGAATGGGCCATGGATGATCAGGCCTAGTGAAAACTCTCAGTAGTACATCTTTGAGCAGCAGAGGAGGAATTTCTTTTGTATACTCTGATGCATCTATGTGGACTAGGAGTGTATAGGTCTGATGACTTCCTGCTATGTGTGGCAGAGGTTGGTCCATTCAAGCAAATCTCCTATACTCCTCCTAATAACTGTTATATAGTAATTCAGACTAACCACCAGAAGTGGTGCTCTGAGAGACGAGGGCAGAACTCAGAGTATTTTTTAACATTTTCAAAGATGGCAACTTATCCGGAAGGCGTCAGTGCACTGTAATCATAAACTACATGAACTTATCATGGACCCCTTACAGAAATATAGTGTGTAAAGGTGAAAAATAGTTTAACAACAACTACTAAACAATTTAACAACAATCTCTGAAGCAAACACAGAGGGAGGAAATGAGGGAATTTTGGGATAGAGTTGGCACTGAATCTTAAGTCGGTGAGCTGGAAAGAATAGAGAGGAAATGTATTATATACAATGATAAGAGGACACACATGAACAGGAGATTAGAGGGTGGAAAGGGAGTGTGGATCAAAAGGGTAGGTATTGCTTCCAGTCTTCAAAAGTAACACATCGTAATTATTCGTTCTTAAAATAAGTACTTAAAACGGAACATTTCCTAAAGTATTTGTTCCCAACATATATTGAAGTAAGGACAGTGTGTAAGTGGTGAACTGGTATATGGATATATGCTATAGGGTTAAAGGTATAGTGTTATTAGTTTTATGGTTTGGAGCATAGGGGAAAAGGGTTAGTGGCGGAGGTACTGAGGTTCTGGGTTTGGGTGGACAGGTTTGAAGGTATAGGCAATACTGAATCAGCCTGGCTGCTAAAAGAGAACTATAGAGGACCTAGTAATTCCTAAAAGAACGGATTTGACATAGTCTGTCCAAAACAGGACAATGGCCAGCACAACAATGCAGAAGCCCTTTAGATGTAGGAGGGGTTTAAGTTACTTTAATAGTGAGTGCAGAGAAGCAGGTGCAGAGAAGCAGTTGCAGCTTTGGCAAGGTATGTTATTGAGCCATAAAATGAATGATTTAAATTCACCAACCAGGGTGGGGACGAAGCAATTGAAGCAAGCTCAGGGAAGAACTCTGTTTTAAATTTGGACTCAAGGAATATAATATCGTTTTTCTCTGGATTGAATTTGAGGTAGTTTGCAGATGTATGTTGTGAAGATTCACAAGGCAACTTTTTAAAGAGCTGTTGTCCTATGACACAGATGTTTGTTTTGTAAAACGTCTTATGATCTGCATTTCGGTTTATAGCTACCCGTCTCTTCCATCAAGGATCTTAGTGGGTCCATGTACATGCTGAACAACATGGCAGTAGATCAGAGCCCTAGGGGACTTTGCTCCTGACTGGGCTTGGATCAGAATTTGGTACTGCCGAACCTGACCAACTGTCTGTTGTTGCTAAGCAATAAGGTGAGCCACCTGACGAACTCTCATTTGACATACATATGGGATTCAAGGATTGAGATGAGCCTCTGATGGTCATTTGTGTCTTACGATACCAATAAAGCAAGACAAATGAGGAATGAGGAGGCAGATGTCACCACAGTCCAATGTGCAATGAGATTCATCCAGGTTTTTAAGTCTTGTAGTTCTGGTGCTGGAGCATTGGCAAATACCAGATTGGCAAAGTGTCAAGAGCTAGTCTTCGCTCATATTAAGGGATAGTTGTTCAGCAGCACATTTTCCATAGAAGATTTGTCACAGACTGGAAGTTGGACAATTGATATGGGCAATCTTGGGGTTTCTTTAACATGGGTATAGTTTGACCTGGATTGAGCAAAAATGGAAAGATACCCTTTTTCAATAAAGCATTTATTATGCAGCAACAGAGTTTACTGACTAGTGAAATGTTTCAGATGATGATGACGGGATGATATTTTCTTGGGAAAGATTGACTATAGGTGTGTCTAATTAGTCTACTGGCTTTGCAACTGAATTAGATTTTTAATAAATATTAAAAACAGTTGTTGAATGAATGCTGTTGCTTTTACAAACCGGACGTTCGCTAAAACAGCATTTTAACTGCACTTCAGTTGTTTCTCATACGAAAAGCCACTGCCCTATTTGGTGAAAATATCTTTTGGAGGTAGTCAAAGTAGAAAAACGCAAAAATAAAATTTGTGTATGTTCTACTTTTAAATATATTGTGGGCTGCAAGACCTACTTAGGGGAGCTGTACGTATTATTTAAAAGTAGGGATACTTCCTGTCAAATAGGGCTACTTTGACAGGTTTGCCTGCAGGTTTAAAGGATGCATCAGTTGGCTACACACTCAGGACTCAAGCCATGTTTTTCTTGTCCACCTAGTAATTGTCACAATGTGCGCTGCAGTCCACGGGTAATATTTAAATTTCCATGCCACTGGTGTATTTCCTGCAGTATGTATTATGGCTTTATTATCAAGCTAAATATGCCAATTGGGTATTAGCCATTGTTATCATATTTTAGGGGTGCAAGCATATATACTGGGACTGGACAGCAGTGCACTGGTGTGCAGAGTTCAAGAACTAGCAACAACTGTCAGCAAAAAATAGGGGTGATCATGTACAAAGATGGATTTTCTAGCATCAGTAAAGTGCAAAAATCTTTCATATAAGAAAATATTTCCAAAGAGATGTAGCCCCTAGCTCTCAGATGATTTGTTCTTCATGAAAAAGAAATCAGGAAACTAGGGGAAAACGGAGTGCCAATAAAAGCCTTGAAAACCTGCAAGTGTGAAGTCATCCCCTTTAGTGAACCATTTCTAATGCAAGATTAACAGTTCTTTGAATCATCTAAATTTCACTTAAAATATCCTCATAATCAATAATACCCTACCCAATGTCAATCCAAATGTATCAAATTCTTTAAATTTTTCACAAACAAAAATATGTTAATCAGGAGCTTCATTCACTCAACAGACACTCCACATGAAACATTCTCTCTACCACCACTCCTGTGTAACAGTTGGTTCAAATTTACTCCTGTAATGAGAATTAGCTGAGTAGCTTTAGACTGCCAGTATATGCCCACCATCAGTGTTTTCCCCTTGATGAGTTCTGAAAACTGCTTCCAGAGCAGAAACAACGGTTTGAGTCATATGACTGGAAGACATGTATGTGCAGAATGCAATTCTTATTTTCTCAGGAAGGTCAAATGGATAGGGTTCAGGGACTTCACTTCATTAGCTTGAAATGGATCATGAGAAATTCTGCCATTCATAGTTAAGTATAAAGTGAGACCTATAGTAGAGGGGTCCTTTGCTTCTAGGGCCAATTGTAGTCAGCGTGGCTCCATCGCAGTGGGAGGGGGAGCTGGTCCCAGAGGCAATTTGCTTTGGTTGAATAGAAGGAGAAGACTAATCATTTCCCTAGAGATACACCTGGGAAGGTCTCTGCCTTCTCTAGGGGCAGAAGGGTTCTGCCTTATTGGATGTCACTAATGATAGTGAGTTGTGGGATAGTGTATAGTAAAGCGAAACAGGATGTGCTGAGAGAAGGTTTGCTGTTAGGAACTTTGCATCCTTTGATCTGGGAATATTCAGGAGTCCTTCCCTCTGGCTAATGATTTCAGTGTACAGTGTAAGAAGACGGTGGTCCATGCATTGGTTACTTCTTGGCTGGACTATGCCAAAGCTCTCTATCTAGGGGAGCCAGACGTTTTGCTATGTCAGCTCCAGGTTGTTCAAGATGCCACTGCCCGCCTTTTCTTGAGACTTCCTAGACATACTTCGATTTCTCCTTTTTTAAGATCTCTCCACTGGCTGCTTATCAAGATGCAGGTTCTTTTTAAACCACTATTCTTGGTTCATTGGGCACTGTTCCAAGTCAGCCCTGGCTATCTTGCAGATAGAGTTTCTCTCTACTGCCCTACAAGATCTTTGCGATCGTCATTGACCGCTCAGGTGGTAGTGCCCCAAATTAAGCATATGAGGAGGGGAGACAAGTGTTTTTCTTTCTTAGCTGCTAAAGCCTGGTACCAGCTTCCCTTGGAACTTCTGACTCTTTCTTCGGGGGACGCTATTCTGAGGAAACTGAAATCTTGACTCTTTGCCTCTGCATAGTAGGGAATATTTTCGCTTAAGTCTTGGTTTTTGGTGTGTACCAGAAGTCCTTAGTGCCGGAACACTCGGTTGAGTAGCCATGCGTCTATAAATCCTTTTTATTCATTCATTCACTTCTGTAAAAGTGGCACATCACCCCAGCTCATCAGAACACAGCTGGACCTGGAACTGGACCTACTGTCTGTGACCTATGGGAGACCTGAAGGGTGGCACCTTCTCCCACTTGTTCCTAGGACAAAGAGGTGTACTACCTGGTGTACTTCCACTGACAAGAGGACTTTGGCTAGCAGGACATTTGAATTTTCTTGCTTTGAGCTTTTCCACCAAAACCGATGGCTTCAACAGGACCTCCTCTAACAGCTAACCGAATTTGAGAGGACTTTACTGGATGCAGCCTTCCACTATGCCCTGCTGGAGGATTTCAACTTCTATAAAAAGACTATGCTGGTAAAAACTTTGACCGGGACAGCTCTCTTTGTGTCTCTGATCTCTGTTCCATCACGTTTGGCCTGAAATCAAGCCTAGGTCCCGGTCAACCACAAACAGTTACTTATAATTTGCTGTTTTCTTTTTCTTGATACTTTTTGTCCAAACACTTTAAAAATTCATACCGCTGGTTCCTCTTCTTAGATCTTAATTTATTGTGTAACTTTTTTTTAAAATTCAAATGTTCTCCGTTTTTAGAAATGTATTGTGTCATTTTTAGTGTGCTGTGTGATGGCAAAGATAACCTGAAGTCTGTTTCTGGTTATAAGGACGTCACTTTGTGAAGCAGGGGACCAATTGATGCAAGACGGTTTTTGCGTAATGTGAACCCTGAAGATGAGATTATAGAATCCTTTAGAGCGGATGCTGTCACTGGATCAATGAGTCAGGCTCTGAAAATCCTTCTCTGTTATTCAGCCTTATGCCTGTCCCTTGCAGCAACAAACATGGAAGTGATGAAAGCAATGCTTAAAATATTCTCAGCCCCATTCGATCAGTCAGGGGTGCATTCCAGTCTGTTGTGTTTTTCCCCCTTGTACCACTCTAGACAAAGACCAGATGTAGTAAATTTGCCCTTCCTGCGGGGTAACCCAGGATTTTTTACCTTTTTACTGAACCCATTTTTGTTGGCCATATGACTGTGCCCTTTACTCTAGCTAACCAGAGGTAAAGTGCTTGGGCTTTCCCTTTTTAACATGGTAACATTGGTGTACACCTGACTGACACATTTCATTTTCTTGCAAGTCCCTAGTATATAGGTAGCTCAGACCTGCAAATTAAATGCTACGGGTGGGCTACAGCTCTCATTGTGCCAACCACTACAGTAGCACTGTAAAGCATGTCTCCAGGCTGACCACTACAGTTTTAAACTACCATTTTGAGCTGACAAAATAAATCTTTTGCCAGGTCTAAACCAGCCTTTTTAATACTTATAAGTCACCCCTAAGGTAGGCCTTAAAAGCCCACAGGGCAGATTGTGTGGTATTTAAAAGTAGGACGTTTTAGATTTAATTGTTTACATGTCCTGGCAGTGAAAAACCTCCAAAGTCGTTTTTCACTGTTGCAAGGCTGGGTCTCCCATAGGTTAACACTGGTCTACACTATTACATTTGATATGTACTGAATTCAGGTTGGGAATAGCAAGAAAAATATTTTAAGGACTCATTTTAATAGTAATTTAAAATCCAATTTTAATGGTTGGGTCGGGTTTTAGATTACTATTTTGGAAATTACACTATTAGAAAGTTGTCATTTTCCTACCAAAAGGCATTCCTGCCAGTGTCCAGCTATCACCTCACGGCTCACCTGTGGTGAGAGGTGTATTGCACCCAGACGGTGGGCAAATGGCTCTGGCTCTGGGTGTGGGTAGAGGGTCTCCTCCCTTGCCAGAATGCCTGAGGGCCTTTCCTAGCCCTTTCCTGCGCTTCAGAAGATGTCTACCCTGTTGCTGGCAGATGAAGCTTCACATCTAGGCCTGCCTCCCATTTGTGTTCTAGTCAGGCTGGCACCAAACCAAGTGGGTGGGGAGGAAATTCCCAGCACTAGTTTGGAGGTGGGCAAAGAATTACACTCTACCCAGGCTGGCACAAAGCATAAATGTGGACCCCACAGACCTCTCCTTAGATTACTCCTGGACCTATGAAGAACCAGAAGGACTGCTGTGCTGTCTGAAGAATCTTAGGGAAGACTGAACCTGTCTGCCTTGAACTCAGAGACTCCGAATTGACTCCAAGAATCAATTGGCTGACCTCCTATTTGAGCTTCAGGGACACAACAAACTTCCAGAGGCCTCTTCCCTGTATCTCTCAACTGACTAATTCCAATTGGGCCTGTCATAGGGCATCTTGCTGGACCCTTGCCTGGTGTTAGTGTACTTCTCCTGTCCCCAATCTGCAAACAATGGAACTTGGAAACTTTTTGCCAAGTTTCTGCCTGGAGAACCGATTGAGACCGGGTTTGCTGTCCAAGCCACAGCTGTAGAATCGCCGGTCAGCCTCAACTTGCCAGTTTTCCCCTGTGAAGGAGATCCATCTTCCAGAATTTTTTTTAAGTCCAAATGTAAAGGGCTTCACTGGGACAGATGCTGAGTAGCATGTGATCGATGTCTAGGCCTTCCCTGGCAAGGACTTTGGACTTCGCTCGCTTGGAACCTTTGTGCTTTAGTTGACAACCACACCGGGACCCTGCTCTTCAGCAGCCCGCTGTCATTTAACCCCACTTCGGGTGCAGCTTGTCCCTTTGACAACCATTTTTTCTCCAGAAAAGTAATTGAGTCACAAGGTAAACTTTCCACCGGGACCAATCTGGTCCATGTATCTGATCAGTGATTGGACTTAGCTTTTGACTTTTACCCGGTCTAGCACAGTTGGTGTTTTGTGCTTTTTTGGTTCTATTTTAATTCAAACTTTAAAAATTCATACCTCTGGTTCTAATTCTTGTATTTTTGTCATTTTTGTGAGATTTTATTTATTAAAATATTTTTCTAAATTGGTTTGGGATTTGTGTTGTGTTGTGTTTTCACTTTGACTGTTTAAGTGCTGCATAAACACTTTATACATTACTTCTAAGTTAAGCTTCACTGCTTTGTGCCAAGCTATAAAAGGGTTAAGCACAAATGTATTTAGTGACTTCAGTGTTTCACCCTGACAACGATTGTGATTATTATTTGAAGTGGGTTATCACCCCTTCAACTAATACTCAAATTTCTTACACCAGCTATATGCAATTCAGTCTAAGTCGTGCCCCATTATGAACACTATATGTAAAGAACAAGGGTACCCCAGTAGTGCGACCAGGGGTAATATATGTATTTGCAAAAGACAGCGGTCAAGGTTGAGGCTAATTGGGTCCTCGGGTAGCCAGAGCTACTATTAATTCAAAAGTAGTCTTAGTCTGGGTTTTATTAGTGAACAGAAAGTGCCAACAAAATTTTGGGAACAAAGTATGCAGGGACACAAGGTTGTATGAATGATATCACATTTATTAACATCATAAAGGGAGTATCATTCACATGATAGGAGCTAGTCCTGGTGCTCACACAGAGGGTGAAAAGTGCGTGAAGTGATAAGTGCTGGTGACTTAAAATTTACATCGCATTGACAACACTGTACAAAACTCCATAGTTAATAAGGTATGTTTAAAGGAGTTTCGGTTGTGGAAGTCGACGGCGTTTCGATCTCCTTAGTTAGAGATCATCATCAGGACGAGAAAGCGTGTGAGCAGGTAGGGTCTAGATAACAAGAGAAACCATTGGTCCCGGGGACATAAGTCAAATTACTAAAAACAACTAATCACTGTGAGGACGATTAACTACACTGAAAATTAAGGACAGTGGAATACAATTACAAAAAATATTTAACTGGTAGTTAATCAGTTACGAGAAGTAAAGAGGAGGAAAAGAGCTGCTCTTAAAGGAAACGAGCTATAACAGCAGAGTGTAAGTACAAGGTGAGGTTGAGCAAGATGGACAACATACATGGTTGGTCAGAGAATTAACTAAATAAATTGCCATGTACAACAATTGGGAAGAAACGTGTGAGTGGGCATGTGCAAAGGAAATGACGCACGTGATGCCAGCATGCCTTGGTGAGGTTGAGCAAGTTGGACAACATACACGGTTGGTCAGAGAATTTAATTCAATAAATTGCCATGTACAACAATTGGGAAGAACCGTGTGAGTGGGCATGTGCAAAAGGAGAGGAAGGCACATAACGCACGTAATGCCAGCATGCCTTGGCGTGGGGTAGCTGTTTACCGCATGAGGGAGACTGCAAGGTCAGAGAGTTAATTGGGCGGGGGGGGGGAAATGTTGAAAGTACCTGGTAGTGAAACGATGCGATTAAGGATCGTCAACGGGTCATGATGACCGTGGTGGTACAACCGGATCTGCAAGGAAGGGGTAACCGGTTAGGGTAAGCGAGGTGCTGGAGGGATGTGAAGGCAAAAGGACTCGTAGTAGCTTACGTAGTAATTGTAGGAGGTCTAGCCGCTCAGCGAGGTACGTACTGGTTGTAGGCAAGGGGGAATCAATCACGATGAATCCAAGGAGCCAACTGTGGAGGAAAGCGGGAAGTGACTGATCAAGGCAGTAACGCAGTAGTTAGACGCGCGGGAGCAGGACTCAGCACTGGGGAGCGGGGGAAGGCGGGGCGAAGACTTACTTATGTTCGAAGGAAAGGGACTGGATCCTGCTAATTCCAATGCAGACAGCATACAGTGAATGGTGCCGGAGTCTGGTAGAGCGGATTAGTCAGCGTGTTGGTGAAAGCACCGGAAGGACAATGAGATATGGGGGAGAGCGTGCGTGCGTGATGACGTGTCCCGGCTCGAAATTCAGCGTCCAGGGTTGGCGGCCATATTGAATGAGGCATATGTGAAGCAATTAACCTGGGAAGGAGTGTGGAAAGGCAATGAGGAAAATGAAAAACCACAACAAAATAATAAATAAAAGGATTAAAAACATAGCTGACAATATGTTAGCTGTATACTGACATTATACACAGATTGTTAGGAACATAAAAAGTTATAGAATCAGGTTCCATTCCTCAATTGTATTGAGTCCATTTTCAATTGAGCGGCATTTGAACATCCAAAGGCACTCAAGCCTATTGAGGATGGCTTGAAGATCACCACCTCTTGGACTTGGGTGTACCATCGTAGATCTTGTTCAGAGTGTCCTTTTTCAATAAAATGTTCTACCAGAGGTGCATTGATATTCTGGCAGCGAATTCTGCTTTTATGCTGTCCTATGCGAGCTTTTATTCTCTGCGTGGTTTGCCCAATATAAAGGAGGTTGCATGGACATAGAATACAATAAATCACGTTGACTGAATTGCAGTTTGAAAAGAAATCCAGTTTGTGAACAGTAGTGCCGAAAACAAATTCTTTTGTATTTTTTGTGAGTGGGCATGCAACACAATTACCACATTTAAAGTGCCCTGTAACTGGGGGAGACCGAAGCATGAGCGCACAGTGTTGGCCTTTAGTGAGGGTTTATGTGCCCTAACCAAATGGTCTTTGATGTTACGTCCCCTCTTGAAGGAGAACAAAGGGGCCTCATTTGTGATATTGATGGACATAAGGAGGGGCCAGTGTTTTTTGATCAGTTTGGTTATTTTGTTACTGGCGGGCCCAAATGTTGTAACGCAAGGGATGCGTGTCATGGGCTGTTTGGGGGTTTGTTCCAGTAGCGTATCCCTATGTGTGTACCAGGCCCTTTTCATAGATCTCCTGACCAGGCGCCGAGGGTAACCTCTGCTCATGAGTTTATCACATAGTGTATCCGCTTCCCTAAAGTAATCCTCTTTAAATTTGCAATTCCTGCGTATCCTTAGAAATTGTCCGTATGGAAGACCATCACGTAGTGCTCTGGGGTGGTTACTTTTGTAG
Organism: Calotriton arnoldi; assembly: GCA_963921515.1. Classification (NCBI taxonomy): domain Eukaryota; kingdom Metazoa; phylum Chordata; class Amphibia; order Caudata; family Salamandridae; genus Calotriton; species Calotriton arnoldi. Next base: position 374,148 of record CAWUFW010005839.1, read on the forward strand.
TGGAGTAGGGTGTTGCGTTCTGTGGGTTTACGATATAGGATGGTGTACAACCCACCTTCTGTTGGTGTAACGTTAACATCTAGGTAGCTAATCCGTGTGGTGCTAGAGCCATATGTGAACTTAAGGTCAGGTTGGCAGTTGTTAAGCCATGTACAAAAGGAGTCAAGTTCCGTCGTGGAACCCTGCCAGATCATAAACACGTCATCGATATAACGACGCCAGCTCCTGATTTTATCGCGATAGGGGTTAGTTCGATTGAGGACATATGTTTTCTCCATGTCGCCAACAAAGAGTATGGCAAAATTTGGGGCAAACACAGCCCCCATAGACGTGCCCTTGCATTGCCTATAGTATTTGTCATGGAACATGAAATAGTTTTTAGTCAGGGCTATCTCCAGGAGTGAGATAATAAATTCACTGGGAACCTTGTGTGGTCTAGGTCTGTTATCCAGATGTCCCTTGATAACCAAGGTGCCTTTATCCTGCGGGATGTTGGTGTAAAGGGATTCTATTCATTAGAACACAGCAAGAAAGAGCTTGAGGAAATACTAGCACTAGAAAAAGCCATTCTGGAACTTGACAGCTTATCTGATGCTAAAACCATCCTTGAAAGATTAGAAAGAACTATTTCGGATTTCCATAAATTCGAACACCACAAAAAGGCTACTAAGGTTACCAAAGACATAAAGAACTATAGTAAAGAAAAAAACTACCCATACCTCCGAGAAGACTACTTTACAAACCCCCAGTTCGCTCCTAGACAACAGACGGGTACATGGGGCAGATTTAAGAACAGACAACCTGTCTCCTTCTCTGACTCATCTGCAGACTCTGACTCCTCAGACCCAGGTGCAGGTTCCAGCTCAGCAAGTAACAATCCCAATTTTTTAGGGAGAGGCCAACCCTTCCAAACCGAGAGGGGGAGGGTGAAACAACGCTACAACTTTCCACCAGGAGAACGCCAGACACGGCGGAAGTTTTACCAATGGGGCTACCAATACTAAACGTAATAAGGATGGAGGATAACTTTTTCCCTCCTCCCATGGAACCCATTCCCATTTTCAATCTCTCTAGTCACCAACTAGCTTCTTCTGAGATAGCCCTTCTCAATAAAGGACTCTCGTATGTAATTACAGAAAAACCGGATTGGTTTAACATACAAATTGAGATCTACCAATTTTTCAGAAAAATTAGATTGAAGTCCTTCTTTCTAAACAAAGAGCCTGCACCCAAATATGACACTACAGGGCTACGCCCTAAATCGACCTTCAATCCTCCCACAGGTTGCTTACCCCCTGAGGTAATAACCTTTGAAAATCTAGTTCTTAAAGACCTTGACAAATTGAGAAATCAATATGACTTCATCCCCTACAACATCAGCCTCGATGAAAGGAAAAGTCTCCTTAACCTTAAAAAGATGGATGACATTATCATCAAGCCCTGTGACAAAGGTGGCGGCATTGTCATTCAGGATAAAATAAACTATGACAATGAGATCATGCGCCAACTTAACAACGCCAACCACTATGAGCTACTTAACCAAAGCCCCTTATCTGAAATCCAAAATCTTATCCAGACCATCACCAAAGAGGCTGAGGAAATAGGCTACATCAGTCACAATGAGTTTCTTTTTCTCAATAACAAAAATCCCAGAACACCAGTGATCTACACACTACCAAAGGTTCACAAAAACCAAACTAACCCTCCGGGCAGACCTATCCTGTCAGGCTGCGGCTCCATTCTCGAGCCACTGGGCAGGTACATCGACTTTTTCATCCATGATATGGTACAAGACACCGTAGCCTATGTTAAGGACACTACGCACTTCATCAGACAAATTGAGCAAGAATATTTTGATCCCATATCTGAGCTTCTTGTCACACTAGATATAGAATCCCTTTACACCAACATCCCGCAGGATAAAGGCACCTTGGTTATCAAGGGACATCTGGATAACCGACCTAGACCACACAAGGTTCCCAGTGAATTTATTATCTCACTCCTGGAGATAGCCCTGACTAAAAACTATTTCATGTTCCATGACAAATACTATAGGCAATGCAAGGGCACGTCTATGGGGGCTGTGTTTGCCCCAAATGTTGCCATACTCTTTGTTGACGACATGGAGAAAACATATGTCCTCAATCGAACTAACCCCTATCGCGATAAAATCAGGAGCTGGCGTCGTTATATCGATGACGTGTTTATGATCTGGCAGGGTTCCACAACGGAACTTGACTCCTTTTGTACATGGCTTAACAACTGCCAACCTGACCTTAAGTTCACATATGGCTCTAGCACCACACGGATTAGCTACCTAGATGTTAACGTTACACCAACAGAAGGTGGGTTGTACACCACCCTATATCGTAAACCCACAGAACGCAACACCCTACTCCACTACAAAAGTAACCACCCCAGAGCACTACGTGATGGTCTTCCATACGGACAATTTCTAAGGATACGCAGGAATTGCAAATTTAAAGAGGATTATTTTAGGGAAGCGGATACACTATGTGATAAACTCATGAGCAGAGGTTACCCTCGGCGCCTGGTCAGGAGATCTATGAAAAGGGCCTGGTACACACATAGGGATACGCTACTGGAACAAACCCCCAAACAGCCCATGACACGCATCCCTTGCGTTACAACATTTGGGCCCGCCAGTAACAAAATAACCAAACTGATCAAAAAACACTGGCCCCTCCTTATGTCCATCAATATCACAAATGAGGCCCCTTTGTTCTCCTTCAAGAGGGGACGTAACATCAAAGACCATTTGGTTAGGGCACATAAACCCTCACTAAAGGCCAACACTGTGCGCTCATGCTTCGGTCTCCCCCCAGTTACAGGGCACTTTAAATGTGGTAATTGTGTTGCATGCCCACTCACAAAAAATACAAAAGAATTTGTTTTCGGCACTACTGTTCACAAACTGGATTTCTTTTCAAACTGCAATACAGTCAACGTGATTTATTGTATTCTATGTCCATGCAACCTCCTTTATATTGGGCAAACCACGCAGAGAATAAAAGCTCGCATAGGACAGCATAAAAGCAGAATTCGCTGCCAGAATATCAATGCACCTCTGGTAGAACATTTTATTGAAAAAGGACACTCTGAACAAGATCTACGATGGCAAGTCATTGACATGGTACACCCAAGTCCAAGAGGTGGTGATCTTCAAGCCATCCTCAATAGGCTTGAGTGCCTTTGGATGTTCAAATGCCGCTCAATTGAAAATGGACTCAATACAATTGAGGAATGGAACCTGATTCTATAACTTTTTATGTTCCTAACAATCTGTGTATAATGTCAGTATACAGCTAACATATTGTCAGCTATGTTTTTAATCCTTTTATTTATTATTTTGTTGTGGTTTTTCATTTTCCTCATTGCCTTTCCTCACTCCTTCCCAGGTTAATTGCTTCACATATGCCTCATTCAATATGGCCGCCAACCCTGGACGCTCAATTTCGAGCCGGGACACGTCATCACGCACGCACGCTCTCCCCCATATCTCATTGTCCTTCCGGTGCTTTCACCAACACGCTGACTAATCCGCTCTACCAGACTCCGGCACCATTCACTGTATGCTGTCTGCATTGGAATTAGCAGGATCCAGTCCCTTTCCTTCGAACATAAGTAAGTCTTCGCCCCGCCTTCCCCCGCTCCCCAGTGCTGAGTCCTGCTCCCGCGCGTCTAACTACTGCGTTACTGCCTTGATCAGTCACTTCCCGCTTTCCTCCACAGTTGGCTCCTTGGATTCATCGTGATTGATTCCCCCTTGCCTACAACCAGTACGTACCTCGCTGAGCGGCTAGACCTCCTACAATTACTACGTAAGCTACTACGAGTCCTTTTGCCTTCACATCCCTCCAGCACCTCGCTTACCCTAACCGGTTACCCCTTCCTTGCAGATCCGGTTGTACCACCACGGTCATCATGACCCGTTGACGATCCTTAATCGCATCGTTTCACTACCAGGTACTTTCAACTTTCCCCCCCCCCGCCCAATTAACTCTCTGACCTTGCAGTCTCCCTCATGCGGTAAACAGCTACCCCACGCCAAGGCATGCTGGCATTACGTGCGTTATGTGCCTTCCTCTCCTTTTGCACATGCCCACTCACACGGTTCTTCCCAATTGTTGTACATGGCAATTTATTGAATTAAATTCTCTGACCAACCGTGTATGTTGTCCAACTTGCTCTACCTCACCAAGGCATGCTGGCATCACGTGCGTCATTTCCTTTGCACATGCCCACTCACACGTTTCTTCCCAATTGTTGTACATGGCAATTTATTTAGTTAATTCTCTGACCAACCATGTATGTTGTCCATCTTGCTCAACCTCACCTTGTACTTACACTCTGCTGTTATAGCTCTTTTCCTTTAAGAGCAGCTCTTTTCCTCCTCTTTACTTCTCGTAACTGATTAACTACCAGTTAAATATTTTTTGTAATTGTATTCCACTGTCCTTAATTTTCAGTGTAGTTAATCGTCCTCACAGTGATTAGTTGTTTTTAGTAATTTGACTTATGTCCCGGGACCAATGGTTTCTCTTGTTATCTAGATCCTACCTGCTCACACGCTTTCTCGTCCTGATGATGATCTCTAACTAAGGAGATCGAAACGCCGTCGACTTCCACAACCGAAACTCCTTTAAACATACCTTATTAACTATGGAGTTTTGTACAGTGTTGTCAATGCGATGTAAATTTTAAGTCACCAGCACTTATCACTTCACGCACTTTTCACCCTCTGTGTGAGCACCAGGACTAGCTCCTATCATGTGAATGATACTCCCTTTATGATGTTAATAAATGTGATATCATTCATACAACCTTGTGTCCCTGCATCCATTATGAACACTGCCAGGTCGAGTCCCCTCCACTTGGGAACACAACCCAGACTGGTTTGGACAGTGTAGGCCTCAGCAGTGAGGTATACATTGAGTGTTATGGCACCGCAAGCATGGGAGCCACGTCTTAGCATACCCTTCTCTTTCCTGCCATCTCTTTGTTGCTGTTGTTGTAAAGTCTGTCAGATTCCTCCGATTTCCTGAGTTGAAGTGTCAAGTTTGTCTCTTTATTCTGGAGGATTTGAGTCTGTGGTATGGACAATCCCTTCCAGAAGTCAAAATTCCAGATATAAATGCCACCAGAATTGTGTCCCCAAAAGAAGTTGCCATCAAGGAGGAAATAGCTCTTGACACAACAAAATAACCTTCTGGAACATCTAGGAAGGTCCTGATGGAGAACAGGAGTGGCAGCAGAGCTGGAGACGACAAGCTTGAACAGACCAGAACCAGAAGACTAGCAGATGGGAAAACTAACTGAGGCAACAGCTAAGTAATAGGAAGGGCAGGAGACAGATGAAGGAGGAAAAAGGGGAGAGAAACATGGAAAGAGAAACACCCAGACATGTTTGCAAAGTCTATAACTGTCAGGGATACAATGTACACTTCAAAGAGGGCCACCACATAACTGCCCCGCAAGCCAACAGCCTGTTAAGCTGTCAGAATGCCTTGTTTTCTGTCCACTGCCTGGGTGTGGGCCTCAGTACTCCTGCAATCATGCTGACGTGGCAAGCTGCCCTCCAAAAACCACACGTGTAAGCCCAGCCGCTCCATTGTCTGGTACCCTGCTACCCGTGACTTGGAGCAGTGGAATTCATAACAATATACCTCCTTCCCAGGGCGCCAGGCTCAGTGGGTTGGTTCTGAAAAAACCTGTGGATAAGTACTTGAGCATAGACAGCTGAGGCAGGCTCCCACGATTGATCACTAATAGGGTAATTCTTCCACCTGACCAAACATAGTAACCTGCCATCAAATATACGCTAGCTGAAATCTCATAATCTCACTGTCCTCTCACATCAATATGAGGAGGTGGAGAAGGAGTTCTAAAGAATTTGTCTGGAAAATAAGACTTTAGCTGAGAAACGTGAATGATAGAATGGACCCTCCAATGGGGTAACCTTAGGCAGATAGACTGTATTGATCCTACCAGGGATTCTGAAAGTACCGATTAAAGAAGGCCCAACTTTGGAACGTCCATTCTTAGTGCAAGGGAAACAGGATGATAACTGTACTATGCTCCCTACAGAATAAATAGGCTGTACAAACGTATATCTGTGCGTGGTTTCTTTCACCTTAATTGGAGCTGGCCTGAATGTGGCTCCAAGTAATCGTGTTGGTATAATGAGTCCTGCTACAAGCGCCACACAGGTAAGCACTGTTGCTCCATGGTCCGGTACCATGCTTCCCACAGTGCAGAAATGTGGAGTTGTTTACGGTTATTTGCAGTTACTGCAATTAGCACAAATTCATCTTGATTGAGCTGAGTTTGAGGTAGGCTGAGGACCTCAAAGCTTATACTTTCCATCAGATTATTGATCGCATACTTTCAGACAGTTATATTTTGTCTAGAGGGAATCTCAGGGCTTCTAAACAGAATTTGAGGTCCCTGATGAGAGGCTGTAGCCTTGGGATCATGACAGGAGATTGGTATGGGGTCTTGAAATATTCATCTGGACCAATTGGACTTTCATCTATAGGTGTCCTGCCTTTGCAGCCACTTTGTGAGGAGAGGATGTCAAGTAGGCTCGGTGGTCTTGAAGGCTATGGAGAAATTGCGTTCTCCTTATTGAACTTGAGTCTAAGTCCAGACAAGTAGTCTTGACTGAGGGCACTACTTTGGATCGTATCATGAAGTTAATTCTAGACTGCCTTAAAATAATCTGCCCCAGGAATGGCCTTTATGGAGTGGGGCATGAGTGAGGCGTGGCATCTACTGTCAACTGGAGGGTACAACGCAAGTTATGTAGAAGGGTCTCAACCTCAGTTTTGGTTCACATGTCAGGACCTTAGGCTGTCGTAGGTAGCTTATGTCAAAGAAATTAATCATCGTCCTTGATAGCTTGGGCTGACCTCATGGGTGGGCAATGTGTATAGTAGGTTAAAAATGATGTTGGCATGGACAGGCCAGTCTACGTGTTGTAGTAGGACGCAGGTGAAGTTGGTCATAGAGATGCATTGAAGGTCCAGCGTTGTAGTAAGCAGTATGAAGAGCAGATAATTGTCAAAAGAGGGCATCCTTCCTCATGGTGTTTCATATTAATCTCCTGGGAGATAGAAGAGTTTTAAGAGGATGCTGTTAACGTATCTGGTTGTAGCTGCTTTGACAAAGTTGAACATCTCATTGTTGGAGAATGAGTTAGTGCTGGGTGGACAGTAGATAAGGTGAAATATAGAAAGCGTCAGGAGAGCAGGTGGAAGAAGTTGAATGTTTGGGGCTGCTGAAATATGCATGGCCACGTAATCAGTTGACAACTTCAACGGCATCTCCTATTGAGTTTATTGTGCTAGATGCTGTTGGTTTTGGGACCAGAACATCCAGTAGTGGCTGGTATGAACCTTTCTGTAGAGAGAAAGAGTGTAAGGACGTGATCAACTTAAATGTACAGCATGGGGAAAACCACTCCAGGCACAGGTTGACCTGTGGTTACTATGTATAATCTACTAACTGAACTATTTGTTAATGTGCACGTGGTAGTGATGAAGAAATGTCACCACACATTGCTATCTCACACCAGCTGAGCGACCCTCATTTATCTGTTGCCTCACAAGGTACCTGTAATTTTTAGTTAAACATTTTCAAATGTTTTCTGTAGATTGACTTGAAGAACGCAGATCCAGAAAGAGTTGAGAAGCAAATTGAAAAGGTGTTTGACATTCCACGAGAGGAGTGTATTCGGGTAAGATGTTTAAAAAAGCATAATTTATAAATAGGATGTTGTAGATGTTTTGCAAGTTGTTTTTTAAGGTGTACCCTTAATATGTACTGAATAGTTCAGTCTTAATTATGTGAATAAAGTGAAGCTCTGTTTACAGAGGTTTTTCTTGAGTTTGGCAACAACAATGCATATCAGGCTGAAGGAAGGTGAAAGCTGATTGAACTTATTGAAATGTCTTTATTTAGAGTACAAATCCGGTCCAGTGGGCGAGAAGGCGGACACACTAGCAACCACAGCATTGTCTTAGAATGCAGAAGACAAGTGTGAAAACAAACTTAAACTCGTGTCTGTATTGTAATAATATACCTCTTATAATGTTGTGTTAATAACCGCACATACAGGCATGAATTTATCAACCATTTGAATCAAGCAAGGCTGTTGTTTTGTATTAGTTTGAGGCTTCCTGAATATGCTTGCTAAATTTCTAGTAAACCTCAGGGTTGTGCCTTGCACATTTCATAGAAACGTAAACTCACTTTCAAACCTGGCAAGTGGTAGCAGGATTTTGTGAGGCTAATAGGCATGTGAAAATCTTCTCAAGGCTGTTATGCACTTCTTCGGGGAAGGTCTTCCCACATGCATACTAGATATAGTTTTGCTGATAGTAGAAAGTTTCTGTCAGGTGATTAAATTTGATTGACTTGTGTTAAGAGAATATATATTTATATATATTATGCATTTTAGGTTTTGGCACCAATTGACCATTTACTAGTGAGAGCCCTTGTCAGTTGAAATGGCACTTATCATTCCATTGTTTGCTGTGCTGCTTGCTAGTTTACAACGATCGCTACTTGGACATGAGGCTTCCCAACGTGCTGTGTTTTTTATTTTTAACACCAGAGAGTGATATTTTGTTTGACAAAAAGGGATGAAGTACCTAAGGCATTGAAAATGATTGTCTGATTATTAGACCGCAAAGGATTATTTAGAAAGCATTTGGTGAAGCTTGATGTAGCAAATGTTGTCTTCCAAACTAAATAATTGGGGGATAAATTCCACAATTAACGTGAGGAATCCTTTAGGCGACTCTCAATCTATCCTGCGTGAGCAAGCCTCCTGTAATACAAAACTAGAGGCAATGTGAATATTGGTAATGCTTCTTTCCTTTTAATCACTCAGTAAATACCTCAATATCCACTGTGAATAGAAGAGATTGACACCTGCTATTGTACAACCACCTTCCTATCTCCTTGCTGGTACGATGATAACGAGCACACACTGCCGTAGACACATCTCTGATCAAGAATAGGTAACAATGGGGACAGATGTACTAAGCTTTTATGTGTTCACAAATGGGCCAATTCGCAGAATCTGCTCGTTTGCTACTGCAAAAAATAATTTTACGTATGAAACCAAAACTGCGAATCAGTAACTCGTTGCAGAATCGCAATTTGTGAATGCGACCAAATACGATTAAGTATTTTTTAAGGGTGTCCCTTCTAAATACCGCATCGGAATGGTATGTGTTAATGTTTTGCACCCGAATTCCGGTTGCAAAACATAAATACTTTGCCAACTACAAGCAGGTAGTGGTAACCCATTCGCAAACTGGAAGGGGTCCCATAGGGACTCCTTCCCTTTTGTGAATGTAGACTAGAAGATTCTTTAAGAAGAGGCAATAGACCACAAGCCCACTGAGTCTTGTTAAACAAAGAAACAAAAAAAAGAAACTTTTCTTTTTAAACCCAGTCCAGTTTCCTTACAGGGAAACAAGCTGCATTTAACAACAAAGATTGTTTTTTATTAAAAAGCAATCACAGACATAGTGGTCTGCTGACCATAGCAGGCAACATCCTAGTGATGGCGGCAATTCCTAGTGGATCACAAATTGCAATCGACCTCAATAATATACATTCGGTAGGACGATTTGCAACCTACTGGGAATCGCTATTTTAAAAAGAAAACTTTCATACATCTAGAATAGCAGTTCAGAAAGAAATCGATATTTTGAAATTGCTATTCTAAAGGTACGCATATCTCTCCCTAAGAGGCTTATTATCCTGCTGTATATTGTATTCCCTCCATATTCCGCTTTTCTCCCTCCATTGATCTGGTTTTTATAATTCTCCCATGCCATTGGGCTCTGATAACAAAGGACCTATTCTGCTGCTGAAATATCTCGGGTAAGGTCTGAGAGTATTTTTCTTTAGTTTCAGGAAGAATCGTGGTGATAAAATGATGAAGCTGCTAGCTGACTGGATCTTCGGTTTTGCATTAAAAAAATAAAAAAATACCTATCCCCCGTCATCTGTCATTTCATATGCACCATGTGAGTTGAGCCCAATATAACAGAGAAGGTCTGTGGAAATGTTTGCAATACACCAGATGGTAGCTGTAGAATTGACCATAATACAACATAATTGGAAACCTAACATGTACACAGCAATGTAGATAATAGCTCTATAAGTGGATACAACACTGGATGTGGTTTCCAGAACTGAGCACATTCTCCAAATGCTTTTTGCCGATGTATACGCTATAGCATATGTACTGACTATGGCACTTCCTCACACCTCAATTTCATTTTGTAGTTTTAGTGGCCTTCTCCCAGTCTTTATCCAGTCTAAGTTCATCTGATAGTAGACCGCAGATGCCAAATGATTTGGAACGCATGTACTGCTATTGCTTGTGCTGTGGTCCATGCTGTGCTTACTTATATGTAGACAATGGTTATATAAGTTCTGTTCTGGTGCACCAGACCTACCAAAACCCCAAGGTAATGTTCTTTGAACAGCAAACCACATGTTCAGGTGAGAAAAAGGCTTTCCTGCTTTTATTCAGGACACCCTCAAATGTCCATTTCCAACTGCTCATACTGGTGCCTCGTCAATAGATCCTTGTCCATCTTACCCTTGTAGCTTAATAAGAGACCAACCTCTCATAGAATGAGAGTGGCTTTTCAGAGTTAGAGATTCAAGGGAAAGCAGAAGTCTCACTCTCCTCAACCCTCATTCAGCCAGACAGTATTTCCTTTAAAGTAGGCAATATTCTTTGTCTTTTCTGATTCAAGCTGCACTATGATTTGAGAGTAGTAATGTTTTATAAGGCTAACCCAACAGTGAATGCCTGAATTTCCTACACAAATCATTATTTCCTGCATAATCACCTCCTTTCTTTCTCAACAGAATGAACCAGTTCTTGATTCTCACAGCTAACTTGTGATCAAAGTAATCACACAAGGCTTTGTTTACCATCTTTGCAAGATTACTGAAGGAATCCTTGTCTAAGTTTTGCTTTCTATCCCTCCTAGTCCCACCCAAAGCTAACCACAACCAGCCCTTCTGAGATCAAAACAAGACACATCCGTTGACGGCACCCTCTGCCTTTTCAGTTCCAGAGAGTAAGTCTCCTGTCAGTCTGTAGGAGACCTGAGCCTCATTAGGACACTTTTTTGCTTCCTTTTGACTCCAGACCTCTAGAATAGAAGGCAAGTTGCCACTTTGCGGAAGCAGTACTTTAAAGAGTGTCACAGACAGTTCTTTGGACTGGCTCAGAACAAGCTACTCCTGCCCTGTGGCTGCCAGGAGCAGATGTAGCCCAGGAGGCCTTTTCTTCTGAAAGAGCCTCAGAACTGCTGCGGATTTACTCCTTTCCTGGTATGGGAGAAAAGGTGATAGAGACATGAAGACATGAATCGTACACTGTTGATGTTGTACAGAATTAAAAAAATAAATTATACCTAATTGTTGTTATTCCTACTAGTTATATATGTCATGAGAATGGAGTTCATTTCTTTTTGTTAGCCAAAGTTAGCTATAAATGGTCTTTAAAAACTATACAAATTTACCAATGTGTAAACTGTTGCAGCCTTAATTGTACCATATCACTTAGACTCATGTTAGCCTTTAAGCATGCACATGTGTGCCACTTAAATAAACTAAATTTCAGAACTATGTAGTTAGGCCTTATTTTTACAAGCCATACTGGCTGCTGCACAAACTACATTTGGCCTTAGCCTATGCCAAATGCAACTTTTTTTATTGCAAAAACAGGCCAGATTGTAATTCAGCAACTATACCCGACTAGTCACTTGGTTGCTTCTTAGTTCATGTTTTGTCCCATATGTAAGTGGTGAGATACCTCGCATGAGTTCTTATGTGATATTTGACTTTTACATAGCCTTTGTGGTTTATGTGCACTTATGACTGACGCCGCAAAATTCAGTCATATTGAGAATGCTGGGCTTGTGTTTGGCTGGTATGTCCATGCCATGTCTTGACTCCTCAAGTGTAATTTATATTCCCATACAGAATACTAAACATTACTTTTATGTTTATTTGAATATTTTCCATCAGATTTCTGCAAAACTTGGAACTAATGTTGAGTGTGTTCTCCAAGAAGTGATTGCAAAGATTCCCCCGTAAGTATATTTCACTTGCATTTAATTTCTGAATAAAATTAGATCTGACGTTCTCTTAGATGGTTTCAAGACATTTTAGTTCATTTAAATGTTGTATCCTAGGTACGTACACATACTCAAACACAACGCAAACTAATATATGTATGCCTGCATTAATATTCATTAACACTGAATACCAAATCAAGCTCATTTGAAGAAGATTGGTGGGAAGAGGATGTCATCATCAGAAGGGAAACAAACAGATGTGGACATGATATGCAAGGAGATTCCCAGTGGCATCTCAAGTGACTTGAACATCGGCTATGCCTTAAGAAACAAGTCACAGTTTAGTGAAAATGTGGACTTACTTTCATGAATCAGTTCTCATTGACTTGAATGTTCCTTCAGAGAGCGTCCGTGGTTGCTGTGCTCCTTGGTAGAAGGAGCCTGAGGTTACCCCAGAAGGGGAGGTCTCTTTGCCTTCCATTGGAAACTTGAAAACAGAATACAATCTGTCATGCTATGAGCTTTTTTAGAAAAATACATAAAAGTGATGGATGGAATGCTTGAATTAATCTCAGCCACTGGTAATTACTCGGGCTGCACCTCAGTGTATCATTATTTTGCACACCATGCCACCCCATTTTGGACATATGCAAATCAGTCTTGAATTTGCTCCAGTGGGAACAGTCAAGCTCAAACTGCATGGCCAGGTTCTTCCTGGACTGGAACACAAGCAACCCAGGCCCGGTTTCGCCCTTATTAGGGCTCCTCCACCAGTTTTGTTTTTTTCACTCAAACTTTATTGCATTTCCAATAAACATATTTTGCAGTGCTCATCCATCCGAATGGCATGTCACATTCATGTGATACAAATATGATCTATCAATTGCAATGGATATCAGCCACTTGGTGAGTAACCTAATGTGCATATTCAAGACAAAAAATAACATTAATAGAAGGAGAAAAATGATTCCCCAACCTCTCTTCCCACCTGCCAAGTAACATTGGATGGTCATAAAATATGTAAGTTTATATTGGATGGGGGTATGTGTGCATTCTGGTGTATGTACGTACATAAGTATTTATTTAAGTATCTGCCTTCCCATCTCATGATCCCTCACTGAGGAGTGTTTAAATTAGCGAAAGAAAGATTAACCTGGAAGCGAGGTAGGGGCATTATTGCTATATGGGTATTAAGTACCAGACGTCTGCGCACTGAACCTTTCCATTAACATGTCCCAATCTAAGAAGATGGGTTTCTGGCAGAACCCCGTATATTCTTCATGCCTTAATGCTTCACTTTCCACCTGGCCCATTGTAAAACCTCTTCCCGCCATGTATCTACTCTGGGAGCCCGTGGGGATTTCCAGCGTTTCGTGAGCAGTCTTTTGGCCAATAGCTGGGAGAGGCCCACTAAGCGCTGAGTCACTTTAGAACTTTTCGGCAGCGGTGATAACCCCAATATGCAGTGCTCAGGCGTGTTCCACTGGCACAGGTCAGTCAAGTCTCTTAGTACTGCTGAGCCCCCACCCCACTACTCAATCGGAGAAGGGCAAGTCCAGATCATGTGTATCAGTTCAGCGTCTGGTGCACGACAATGTGGGAATGTTGAGGGTACTGCAGTGAACATTGTGTGAATTTTGTGTGGGGTTAAGTATGCCCTGTGTAATATAGAAAATGTAATGAATTTAAATCTGTTGTTACGTGAGATTTTCGTAGGGTATTCTATTAGTCAGCACCACTATCTGTCTGTGAGATTTCTATTTGAGTCAGCTTCCCATGTACCTTTCAGGGATGTGAGTGGTATCATGAGATGTTCCCGTAGGCCCCGATAAAGCCACCTTATTAAGTGTCTCCCGTGTCCCATTGTGTGTAGTGCACGAAGCAATTCATAAGTGATGGGTTACACATTATCTGATGCCCAGTGTTTGCGTACATAGCAGAGAATACTGGCATGTGTTAGAAACGATGAATCAGGTAGGTCATGCGTTCTCACAAAGTCTGCGTGGAGCTTGAGGGAACCATCTACAAACAGTGAACCAACAGTTGTCACCCCAGCCTGTTCCCATGGAGTCAGCCAACGTGCCGTTAATGTGCCTGAGGGGGTGGGAAGGCCACAGAGGAGGATAGTCTGCGCATACGTAGCTCGCGTGTTGGAGTATTTAAGCACCATTTTCTATTAGGCCATATAAGTGTGTAATAAGATTTAGTTCACATGAAGTGCAGAGGCCTCAGGACATACCAATCTATGTAATCTACCCTGATACAAGTGGATGCTTGTGTATCCAATTTCAAACAAGTTCTGCCTCACAAACCAGTATGATAACCACTGTAATTGCCCGGCTGTACAATAGGCTTTGAAGTCCGGAGACCCTATACCACCCTTGGATACCAGCAACTGCAGTTTGGTTAGGCTGACTCTGCGGCGCCATATTCCCCAGTCTGGGTCAGTCAGCATGGTGTTTAAATACCCATGCCGGTGGTACCAATGGTAGTTTAACAAAGTGATACAGCAAACGTGGTACCGTCATCATTTTCGATAGTGCCAACCGACCTGCTATCGATAGGGGTAATGTGACCTAAAATGACACTTGGGATCTCAGCATGTTAATCGTGTGTACGAGATTACCTTCCAATAGGTCGTGTGTTTTGCAGTATACCTGAATCCGAAGGTAACGAAAGGTATGAGGCTCTGTTTGTAGTTGTATATCACCGAATTGAAGCGTAGGCTCAGTATATGTATTAAAGAAGGATCATACTTGATTGCATTAATCTGTAGCCCTGACAGGAGACCAAACTGAGAAAGCAAGTGGGCCAATTCTACTGTGTCCTCTCGGAGAACTCTGAGATACAGAAGCATGTTGTCGGCATATAGAGACACTGAATGCACAACGGGAGCTATTGGAATCCCGGTGTGGTCTGCCATATGATGGATGCGCTGTGCGAGGGCCTCCACCGCCAGTACGAAAAGTAGCGGGGAAAGGGGGCAACCATGTTGGGTACACAAGCTACTCGGTATGATTTGTAGATATGGGGGCCATTTTTGACTCTGCCTATATGTGATGAGTATAGCAGTTTCACCCACTGGATATAGGTAGGGGGGATCTCATTTCACGCCAGGGCCACAAACATGTAATCCCTTCCTAAAGTATCAAAGGCCTGTCAGACATCCAAGGAGAGGCAGCCAGCCAGCCAGCATATGGGTAATGGTTGCGTACTGCATCCTTTATTCCAAACAGGTGCCTTTTATTCAGGTATGTATTGCGACGAGGCACAAAACCACATTGATCTGTGTGGATCAGTCGCAGAAGTAGTCGTCCGGCGAGAATTTCACTCAGAATTTTATATTCGGTGTAAAGTATCGATAATGGCCTATACAATGCTAATTCAGTAGATGGCTTACCGGGTCTTAAAAGGGAAGTCACAAGCGCCTCCCTGGTAGAGGAGGGCAGTGTCACCACAGTGAGGGACGTATTATATAATGTTTCCAAATGTGGCACCATTGTTGTGGCGTAAGTGGAATAAAATTAGATACGAGCTGCTAGTTCCTCCTTCTCAGGTGCGGAAACCCCAGGCAGAGTTGTCTGGTGTAGAAAGTCAGAGAGCTCCCTGGGGTCGGGGACGGAGGAGCTGTGTATAGATCAATGTAGTAAGTTGCGGAATGCTGTGTTGACCTCTAATTGTGTTGACACTGGTACCCGTGTGGGTGTGGTGATTGATAAGATGGGCTTGGGGGCAAGGTTCCGGTCTAATTAGATGAGCTAGAATTGTCGCCGACCTGTCTACTTCTGTGTGCATTCTCTTAGTATAGGCTCTCTGGTCAATCAGTGGCAAATGGGTCTAAAAGCTCAGCGTGAGTGATTCTAGCTTCCTGCAACTCGTCAGCTTTTTCACAATTCACGCTTGCCTCCACCTCCAGAGGGCCCAGCCTATCTTCTAGGCTGGGCCCTCTGGAGGTGGAGGCAAGCGTGAATTGTGAAAAAGCTGACGAGTTGCAGGAAGCTAGAATCTTCTAGGCATGTGTGTTCCCTAGTGACCTTGTGTCTAGCACCCACCACTGCGCCTTTCGAGGCGCTGCGCACTACTACTTTAAAAGCTTCCCATTCCACCAACGGTGAGGACGATGTGTCCGTGTTTTCAGAGAAATTTTAATTAATGGTTGAGGGCAAAGAATCCCCAAACACAATGTCATCTAATGGTCGCTGCTGTAGGCGTCAGGTTGGTACTGGAGCAGGAACCCGACCCCATGAGAGCGTGATCTCTAGAGTGTTGTGATCTGACATTGTTTTGCAGAGATAGGTGGCATGCGTGATGGAAGGGTGGAGGTGTTGCGGACAGAGAAATCTGTCCAGGTGAGAGTGAAGGGCATGAGGGTACGAGTAAAAGGAGTATTCACGTAAACCTACATTACGGTCACCCCATATGTCAGTCAAACCCCAGCCATCCACCCAAAGACGCAACTCCTTAGACTGACACACTGTGCCCGCTCCAGGGAGAGGTGGGTGTGAATGATCCAGATCTGTGTCTAATACAGCATTGAGGTCCCCACCTAGTAACCAGGGATAATGAGACCAGTCCACCAACGCGGTGGGCAGGTGCGCCAGGCAGGGGCGGCTCCTCCATGTGGGCGGAGGAGCGTCACCCCACTGCTTTCTTGCAGTGCGAGAAGCAGAAACATAAAATGGTATAAATACTGCGAGAAAGCAGAGGAAGGGATTGGTTTGGAGTGGGCGGGTCGGGGAGGAGTGGCTAGCCCAATGTTGTGGGCGCTGACTGTTTGGTCGGCCCCAGGGCCGACCAAACCAGTCATGCGCACACTCCTGTTTTCTTCATGTGGGCTGCATGCAGCCTGCATGGAGAAAACAGCCTCCCCATAGCGGCCTGTGCGGACGGCGTCCCAGGCAATCACAACGCTGCCATTGCAACGTTGTGATTGGCTTAGGGGAAGGGAGGGAGGCTGCCTGCGGCTGCTTCCTGTGAGGAGGACCGCGATGCAACGCAACGCGGGACCGGACCGCTGAAGGTAAGATTTTATTTATTTAAAATTAACCCCCCCAACCCCTTCCCCTGTGGCACCCACCCCTCCACCCCCCCGCCAGTCATGCCGGCCGCGACTGGCGCCAGGAAGTCACCTTGGTCTGTATTAAGCACATGTAAACAGCCTAGGACTAATGGTTCCCTGTCCAGTGTGCCCGGGAGCAGGACATGTCGACCTTGGGTGTCGACCTTGAACTCAAGCACTCCGAATGGCAGCAGTCTCCTAGTAAGGGGTTCCTGGTGAGCGTAGTGTGTATATGAAGAACTACTGGTCAACCGGCCCCTGGGCCCCTGTATGTAAAGCATCCTGGTGTTGTTCTTCAGCTAACACAAGATTAGAAATATGGAATAACATACATTGCTTATTAATTGACAACAGTACAGAAAATAAGAGTCCTGCATGGTGTATGCCCAAGCTGGGTGCACCATCACCCCAGGTACCGCCGGAGCACATCACAGAGGCGCAACCCCAGCATTAAGAGTTACGTGAATGGGCAAGTGTATGTTGAAGGTATTCCCAGCGCTCATCCATAGAGGTCATTGGTTATTTGAGGAGTGATTGTTGGAAACAGCGCCATGCTGCCAGTCAAGTCTGAGTCGGATCCATTATTCTGTGAGGAGCTGGAGCTGATGGGGTGTCGGGCAGCTTTCAGCGCAGACACCAAACAGCTTGCCGCTATCTGACCCTCCAGGGCTTATTGTAGAGAGTGGGTTCCCCCGTTCTGTCTTGAGCAGTGAGTCCACGCCGCCACTGTCGAGGTGCATGCTGGGTCCGTAAAGGGGTTGTGCTTTGCGGAGTCGGGAAAATGTCGTTCCAACCATTCCAAAGCACTTTCTGGCTTATCAAAAAAATGGGAACGTTGGCCGTGAATTATTTTAAGTTTGGCTGGGAATAAAAGTGCATAGATGAGGCCGGCAGCATGTAGGTGTCTTTTAATTTCCTGAAATGAGGCACGCTTATGCCGTACAGCAATTGTGTAGTCCGGGAATATGGAGATCCTAGCGTCATTGATGAGAATAGGTGTTTTTTCTCGGGCCACTTGTAGTTGCACATCCCAGTCCTGAAAATTGAGCATCTTGGCTACGAAAGGTCGAGCAGATGCACCAGGAATGGGCTTCCTGATGGGGAGTCGGTGTGCTCTTTCGACTGTGAACATGGCAGATAGGCAACTATGGGCTATCTCCCTCCGGAGCCGGTCCTTAACGTATTGAGTTGCGCGGGGACCCTCCATTCCTTCGGGGATCCCCACGATCTGTACATTGTTTCGCTGGGACCTCCATTCCACATCTTCAGCTCGTTATTGGAGATGTTCCACCATTTGGCACAGGTGCATGATTTGTGCCTCATGGTCTTTGTTGGTCGGGAGTACAGCGGCCAGCGTGGTCTTGTTAGTTTTTAGGTCTCGCCTACGCAGCGCGCATGCGCTCCATAGGAGGACCTTTAGCCGTCGCTCTGCTCATTTTCAAGCACTGCACTCGTGCTTGTGGCGGCATCCACCTTGCGGGAGCGAGCAGGGGCGCGCCACAAGCACGAGTGCAGTGCTTGAAAAGTGAAGACTCTCCCAAGCGCGCGCGCGCACCACTCGCAGGCTCACCTCCTGCTCCCCCTCTCTCTCACAACAATTAACTTTCGCGGCCGCGGGGCCGCACTTGTGTTTCAGCGCTTGTTACATTTGTGGCAGTTTGCTTTGAAACGAAACTAGTTTTTCTATTGTCACAAATAAATTTCATTTGAATGAAAAAGTTCTGCTGTGGCTGCTGTTCTGCATTTTATAAATCGTGTGCTTGTCTGGCATAAAACGCATTGTGCTAGGCAGTGTATACCTATATACTGTAAGTCAGCATTAGGTTGTGAGCTTTGTTGTCTAGTTATTCTTCTCGGTGATTACTTGAATACACGTTCATTTTCTGACGTTTGAATCTGAATAAATCGGCATTATGTACACTAATGGATTGATAACCCTCCATTCTGTAATATTTATATTAAATTATACATATTTGAAAGGCTCTGTCATTTGCAAAATGTCACAATAGGTTGGATAAAACGTTATTCTACAACCTAATGGTTACCTTAAACTCGGAATTTAGGTATGATTTATACTTTTAAAAACATAACGTGCACCCGATTCTGAGTGAGAGGGGCCTGCTGCATTTTTTGATATGCAGGATTGGGCCCCAACAAATGGGTTTGTTAGCTGGTGGCCACACCGGCCAGTGTGAACCCCCACAGTAAGTTGTATGGCCATTCACCTGCAGCAATCTGTGTGACTGATGATATACATTACCCGTCATTTGCTTTAGAATGGGTGTCGCGACATTTTCCTGAACATAAAGGTTGTGCTATTCATCTATGCTTGCAGACGTGGTGTATGTTTTGTTGTCCCTTATGTTTAATCAATCTCTCAGCACATTCTCCTTGCGTAGGCCCATGTTGTGTAGCACTAATAATCCACTCTAGAAGACCCATGCTACGATAGAAGTCTTGTTTTTTACCTTTGCCCTATAGTGATAAATGTCTGAATCTGTGATTATTACACTTGCTCCAATTTTGGTTTAATAAGCCAATTTTTATTTTCGCTCACAAATGGCCCCTTGCGTGCTCGTTTTGGCTAAATATTTGCAGATGAAAAAAATCAAGTGGCATAAAATACACATGTAGTTGTGCAGAGCTTGATATACCGTTTATTACCACTGTTCAGAGGGGATGGACATCAAGACCCAAGCAGGGCATCGCCCCATGAATTGTGCCTCCAAAACGTGCATTCAATGGTTAAACAATCTCTCTACGTACATCTCATGTATGCCATGTCTGTAAAAATAAATATGGTCTTGTAAAACGCAGATTTCTGCATTTATTACAATAGCGTGATGGCAAACCACCCATCACTTAGCATACCAGACCTGCATCTTCTGGACGTAGATCACATGCTGCTTTATTGCGGTTTCACACAAGGGACCCGTGCAGTGAGATTGGGCTTTAAGATGGCTTAAATACCTGTTTGTAATGCACATAATAGTGTGGCATAAACCATATATAGAGATGTATGCTATTATCCCCGTTGTTGATGGATGTTTAGGCAGATTGACCCACAGCAGGCTTTGCTACTCGTGAGTCATAGTCCCTTCTCTACACTGAACAATGGTAATAAATAACCTATTACTCAGCGGACATGAATACTTAACATAATGGCAAAGTTGTATATTCACACAAGTACATGTAACTGGAATGAACCTTTGGTATTTACGAAGGAACTCTCACTAACAGTAAACTTGTATTACCCTTGTTCATGCTATTCCCATTGATTTTTAGATACGCTTTTAAACATTATCGCATCATCTGAATATGATGCCTAACTACCACCAGCAAACGACAGGTGGCAGCTAATGACAGAAAATTATGGTGATCTAGCTATGGACATCCTCTGTGCATTGTAATCCGTGTGGTGGGTTTTACCACCACCCTCGGCCCGGAGTTTTCTCGGGTCTGAAATCCAAAACTAACCCAGTCGACATGAGAAAGATATAGACGAACGCCAGGTCTAGTTAAAATGCCCAAAACAATCTTATGCTAAATCACGAACAGTGGCTTTAATAAGATAAATGAAAACCTCGTTCTGACAGTTTTACAACACATTCGTTACGGAAAATAACAGAATGATAGGCAATGATCAAAAAGTGTGAGACTACAGCACAAAATGTATAGACGTCAAGTCAACAAAATATCAGTGATAACGGAAGTGACATCACACGTTTGAGCATCACTTTCACGCACACACAAGCATCCACGATCAGACATACACTCGCATAAACCCACTTTCACCCGCAAGTATGTGTAGTATACTTGTGATCCTCACAAGATGGCCACCTGTTGTCATTAGTCCTTCCATCATGTTCCCACCTCCCCAGCCTCCCAGAATACCTGTGTGCATTCTACCTTGTACTGTTTGAGAGTTCCATTCTGGTCAGTTGATGTCTGGTCAGCTGGTGAGGTGTGCGCTCTGCTGTCTTCTTAATAAACCTATCTTGCAACTACAAAGAAGTGTACTGCCGCCTACCTAATCACTTTACAACATTTTGGCGACGATTTAGCTGACCAGAGAGGCAGGAAACGCAGCACAGTCCCGAGCAACACCTCGCACCGAGAACCCACAGTGGCCCACCCAACTGCGGCAAGAAGCAAGAGGAAAGCAACTGGAAACTTATGAAACACCAGAAAACTAAAAGAAATCAGTCGCAAGTACCTCAATTACTTGGTGAAATCGCCGCTTTGTGCCACCCATCTGCTGCCAGTAACGTGACCATAAGAAACAAAGGAAACCCAGAAACCAAAGGAAACTTGAAAATACGAAACTAAGAGAAGAAAACCAGAAGCAAGTAACTTCGTTCGTCACTCCAACCGTGAGTTAATTACTGGTCTCCGGCAGCGCGTCAATTGCTTGTCTGCGTGATTACCATAAAACTGTCTATTGATACTTTGGTAATGCGAGCAAGAGCGAAGATTGGACCCGATGCTATTTGATTCTGTTTGGCTGTAATGTTTAACATCGTGAAAGGAGTTGATTGCATGCAAAGAACAGGCCCCAGCGTGAAAGTCAAACATTCTGAAATATTTGGCAGAAACTGAAAAATAGAAGGAATTGGTCTTAAGCCCTTCTGACGTGACTCGTATGAATCGTGAGTAAGTCAGTTACTTGTCAAGGTTTATTTATCCCTGCATGTGTCATTTAAACTGTTCGCCACTAGATGGTGCATTTACACTGTGAAAGTGCCATGCCAGAGCAAAGTTAACCCCAAAGCTAAATAATCCTGTTTGTAGTGACATTTACATTATTTAAGGAGTTTATTGGGGGCAAAGATCGGGCCCTGGTGTGAACGTCAAGAGATAGCGCCCCGGTGTGAACGTCAAGCACCCTGAAGATTTGCATCTGAAAAGAATGATCGGGGCAAGGTTCAGGCCCCAGCGTTGTTTAATGGTGTTTGACAGTTTAAGCACTTAACGTGATGAGAAGGAAAACCCTTTGGAGGCACTCGTGACGTCACATTTTCAAACCGTGAGAGTCAGTTTCGAGTGCGTGTGTTTCCCCCTACATGTCTAAACCAACTTCTGTCACAAATGTGGACAAAAGAAACTAGATGCCACAATACCGGTCGTCACTTGTCTAAACTGTGAGTCAGCTGTATGGTGTTGTTCGGGGGCAAAGATCGGGCCTCAGTGTTAACTGAAAATTAATACAAACGAGAATTAAGGGTATTACATGCGAAGAACTCCTGAGTCACCTTTGTCAGTTACCGAGTGCGCGCGCTTCCTTTGGTATGCGTGATCTCGGTATGTCCAAAGCGTTGCCAGGCAACAGTGTCACGCTCTTCCTTCTCCATGCGCGTTCTCCACATCAGCAAACGTTGCCAATCGACAGCGTCGCAATATGGCAGCATGATTGAGAGGAGCATCGCTTAAGAATTCAGAAGAAATGAAAGACAGGCGCTGGATGAAGGTAAGAGCGCGCGCAAGCTTTGTGTACTATCGAGGAATGTTGGCAGACTTTGAGGATAATTGTGAACTGTGTGGAAGCAGTTCAAAGTCGTGTATCTCAGTGGCTTGAAACATAGAAAGACTTTCATTCGCAATCATTTTCCCTTCACTGCCATAAACCGGGACTCAAATGAAGACCTGTTCCAATTCATTTAAAAAAAAAAAAAAAAAAAGTGCAACTAGGGAAAAAATCGGGAGAACCTGTTAGGCAGCTATCAACATCTTCTGGGCAGGAGAGTGATTCATCACTATTTCAGCGTTTTGACAGAGAGCAGCTTGTAAGCAAGTGAGGCAGATGTTAAAAAAATATATATATAGATATATTTCAGACTTAAAGTCATAAGAAGGGATGCCACCGTTCAAAAGTATACAAGGACTTTGAATCTCTTGGGAAGAAATGCAAATGGGAAGATTGGAAAGTAGCATTTAGTATTTTGACCTCGAGAAAACTATTGCAAGTAAAATGCAAACCTAATTTGAATCACAGAACAAGGAGTGGACAAAGGTTATCCCAGAACCAAGAACCACGACAGAGAGGTTCACAGAAGAACCAGGGCCAAGGTCCCAGAACCACAACAGAGATTCGTGACAGAGCGGTTCCGAGAAGAACCATGACTAAGGTCCCAGAACCACGACAAAGAATCGTGACAAAGGGGTTCACAGAAGATCCAGGGCTAAGGTCCCAGAACCACGACAGAGATTCATGACAGAGAGGTTCCGAACAGAACCAGGACTAAGGTAGACAAAGACCGACCCAAGGTCCAAGAACCAGCAGTGGACAAAGGTCGTCCAGAACCAGCAGGGGACAAAGGTCGTCTCAGAACCAGGAGGGGACAAAGGTCGTCCCAGAATCAGTTGTGGACAAAGGTCGTCCAGAACCAGGAGGGGACAAAGGTCGTCCCGGAACCAGGACAAAGTCCCAGAACCAGGAGGGGACAATGGTCCCAGAGCCATGACAGAGAATCATGACAGTGTAGTGTAGCTCCTATTTCCCTAATAGGCTCTGCGCATTGGAATAATATCCCCTATAGGTTTGACATAGGACTAAGGTCAGTATGTCCCTATCGAGTATATTAAACTTAATTACTTGTGCCAGCTAGCTCAGAGGCCACTAGAAACTCCTTGACAAACAAGAAGGGAGTAGTTTCTGGCAGCCGCAAAACATGACCACTTTGTTTCCCTTTAGAATCAGAACGTGTCCCAGAGTCGTAGAAACAATAGATAACTATTTCACTCAGTTCAGTCGTGCATACTTAGTTTTCCTCAAAGTTACACAGAAAGAATAGACGGGCGTTTCAATAAAAGATTTATTGAACAGTCTTGTTTCTGGTGTAAGTTAGATGTGCTGTTACGATCACAAGACAGTATGCAAGATAAATAATGTACAGCGTAAGCAGTAGAAATAAATAATACTGCGCTAGCATTATCTTTTAGCATATATGCATTTACATAAATAACATAGACTAAAAATGCGAGTACTCATACGATGCGTCTCTAAGCTAGTTCTACCCCAATGTACCTAACCTGTCCTAGGTGTAGGGAGAGGTATGAAGTAGCTGAAGTATTCCTTACTATGGTATACTTAGAGTATGTTAAGCCTAGTATGCCAAGTATGCCAAGAGTCCCTCTAGGTTCTAGTCAGCTCCGTACCTTTTAGAATGAGAGAGGTGGGAATCTCTTTGCCAGACTCGAGCTCCAACACCCCGCAAGGGAAGTCAGATCACTGGAAGCTGGAGTCTCTGCGTGCAGGGATGACAGCGTCTTCTCAGTGCGTCACGCCGGGAAACGGGCTCCTCTGAAGTCGAGGTCTCCTCTGATTTACAAGGGCTAGGGAAGGTCTATTTATACCTGAGAGGTACCTCCCAATGTTAGCATTGACGTGAATCGGTCAGCGGAAGACGTCATGAATGAACTCCTAAGGTATAACGGTTCATGCATAATAGATGAGCCCTTGAAGAAATCAATAGTCCTGTGCTAGGGAAACTCCCGAAGCCTAAGGGTCTGTTCTTCAAGAACTCGTTGTGACGTTAGGGTGGACGGATGTCGGAGACCATGCCTGTATTTGGAGTGCACGGTTTAATGCCTAAATAAGGACTGGGATTTTATGCCTATATTAGGGCAGGGCGAATTGTGCCTATATAAGGACATGATACAGGAAAGCCCGTGTATGGACACCCTAAGAGGAATACAACACCCACTCCACTTTCGTGTGTACGATAATACTAAAATGCTAAACATTTAAAAATGCTAAACATTAAATGGAGTACCGCATATTCGCTAAAATATTTCTTAAAACCGTTTAAAAAGGCTTTTAAAAAACCCATTAGAATGCAAAAGGTACTGTACATTTTAAGCATTGCTTTTCACTTCCGGCATATATTTTAAAATAAAATGCAATATGAATGAAAGAAGCAGTAATATATACATGTGACAAAAAATGATCGATAAGTTTGTTCAAAATCAAAGTCATTTCACGTCATGGAAATTAATAAACTGTTTTAGACACACAAGATGACTAAGTGTCCGTGGAAGTACCGCGAAGTCTGTACTATAAGGCTAGTTCTACTTTAAGCAGATTGAAGTGCCATTTTAGTTCGAAAAAATGGGAAAAAGTTCCATTTTGGATGAGTTCCAAGTTTTTTTGAAAATGAAGGCCAAATTGTTACTGCATCTCTGGAACACTGTATGCTGAATCAGAGTCAGTTCAGTCTGTATCTCAGCCGAAGTCCTTGCAACTTGTAGATCATAGGTTTCTTTGGCCGAGGTCAAAGGCACTGTTTGCTGTAAAAGCATGGCTTTCATTCTGCTCAAAGTATCAAATCTTATAAAAGAGACGTTCAGTGAAGGCCACAAAGGCGACTCCCTGACTGTGTCTATTGGGGGAAACAATACTTGCATACAGCAAGTGACCCTGGAGTTGACCGTTACTAGATATGGGATGCCTGGCAACATGCCGCAGCAACTCTGATCATTCAACATGAGGTAACTCCCATTAGAAAGTTGTCCAAACGTTGGATTAATCACAGCAGCTGGTGTACCCTGCTGATGGCAAGACAAATTTGCCACAGCACCATTACAAGTCCCGTGTAAAGAAATGTCCTGACATATAAGTGAACCGCTCAGTGCACGTTTACAGTGTGTACCGCTCAAAAACACTTCACGATCCCCACTCCAACATCTATATGTATATGGTAAATCCCAAGATGTCTTAATGTATTCCTTACCCAACCTTTCATATTTGCCTGCTTGCATTTGTCTGAGGCAATACTGAAACTGAAAAGTAGTCACAGGTAATGTTATTTTGCCATGAATGAGCCATTCTGTAGCCGGTTTTTCTGCCACTGTGAATGGTAATTTTTCCAATTTTTCAATGCTCAGCACTGTATACTTTGCTCCTCTTTGTGCCAGTTCGATCTGTTTATCAGTTAGATTGTATTCTGCAAACAGAGCCGACGTGTTGATGAAACGCCAAGGCACATAGCCCGCACGCAAAGATTGCAGCGTCCAGCTTAATAACACAATAGAACGTAATTGAGATTGGCCTTGTTGTAACATCGCCAAATCTTGTTCTAGTATGTCGATAGCAGAGGATACAATGCCATCCAATGAATATATTCTGGAGGACAAAGTTGTTAACCCATTGTCGACCACAGAGAGGGTTTTCTCTAAATTAATACGATCAAGTTCACGTATTCGTTCTGCGGCCTTCATCTGTGACACTTTCCATGCTTCATTATAGGCAGCATAAATGCCGGCATATATGAAACGTTTTTGATGCGGTTTTCTTGGTCCAAGCAAGAATTCCCTAAGGTCTGCGTCTTCTTTAAGTAAGGATAAGTGTTGTTTCACATCCTGTAGTGTAGATTTCTGAAGCCAATCGAGGCATAATTTTCCTACACTGTATGTTGTTACTACCCCCGGATGCTGTCTTTGGACGTATCTTGGGTCTGGCCTATGAATAGTAAAGCCCTGAGTTTTATTCAGGAATCTTTCCTGACAGTTGTTCGTGTCTGTGGGCCAGATCAACCATTTTCTCCAATCAGGATTAGATCTGTTGAGTTGTAGTATCTTGTCAACTGTCACCACTGCCTGTGTATTATTATCACTGGCAGGTGTTGGTACAGAAGGTGTCTTCATCTCTTTGATCTTGGCTAGTCCAAGACAAGATGTTTGTTGGACGGTTTCATTCAAAAACATTATTTGTTCAGGGATGATACAGGCTCTAAATAAAGCTTATATTCCCTGCACTTGCCAATATTTAGTACCCCAGAATGTTTTTGTGTCTATTGTGTCTTTCCATAAGTCGAAACCCTGTCTAGACAGTTGGGCAATAAATGCTGCAGAGTAAATCTGTTTTGTATTAGTTAACATAATTTTCAGTCCTGTTTTGTTTACATTTTTGTAGTAAAACGTTTCTGGATCAGATGTATTGTACCCTGAAAAGTATGGAAACTTGTTAGCAAATGTTTTCGAACTACCTTGTGGTGGTGTAGGACAATGCTTCCATTGGTTAAACATAAACACATTTCTAGGGTATGCAGATTTATGCAAATAATGATGACCATAGTGGTTATAACAATACAGTTGTTCATAGTCTGATGAACCCTCTAAATATTCATTTTTAGAAAATGCAGCAGATTTTTCTAGGTCAAACATTATGTCGTTAACAGTCTCAAAGTCCCAATCATCAGAATAGGTACTGGACGAAATTAGATCACTTAGTGAAATTTTAAATAAATGTTGAATGTTCAATTGTTCCGTCGGGCCGAAGATATCAAAATCTGTTTTGTCCCACACTATACCATCCTGTATAGGAACGGCTGTGATGTTCACTGATGACAAGTCTCTTGCTTCACGATGGGAAGATTTATGAGGTTTCAAAAGTACGTTCACGTCTTTTCCTTCAGAATTCACATGGATGTATCTGCCACTTATAAGCATGCTCACAGTTGTAGCCAAAGCAGGAAAACAAAAATTCCAGATATAATCCAGAGTTCAATCCATGGTGAAACCAGATAAGTCTTTTTCATAAAGTGAAGAAAGTCTTGTACTTGCTGCTTGAGTTTGAATGATGCTGGCGTCGTTTCAGGTTCGCTTGGATCTTCCGAGAACGTATCAAAGTTAATGAAATAGCCAGAAGCAGTTCTGTCAATTGTTGGAATTGCATCAGGATTTGTAGAAATCGCTGGAACCAGTTCATCACTTGCTACATTGGTGTAGACAGGTGTATTTGGACGAACTGTCGCTTGGTTTTCAAGAGGGATGAGTTCCATAGCGTTGTTGCCTAGTCCTCCATCTGTTACAGCTGAATTCTCGATTGTCATCAGTCTTTCAGTCTGAACCTCTTGGATAGTAGCGAGAGGAGTGCGTCTGCTACTAGGTCGGAGTCCACGAGGCCTACTATTTAGTATTGGCCACATACTGTGGTTTGATGAGGTCGATGGACACAAATCTTTTCTCCTTTCTTCCAGCAAGGGGCGGCAGAAGTACCGTTCTTGTTCCTTGAACTGCTAGGACAGGTACTGGTTGTCTGTAAGAAGGTCCAAATTCCTTCTTGTCCGCAATTTTTTCTCTGACTGGATCCCCAACTTTAGGAATCCAGACAGGCCTTGCTGGGACCGCCGGTTTTTCCCCAGTGGTGGTTGGCTGTAGGAATACGTTGCTTTGTTTCGTTCTTAACTCATTCAGTTCCTGTAAAACAGCCAAACGATCTTTGATATCAAACGTTTTATTTTCCACCACTGTGCCTACGTGATCGAGATCTGGTACCCACATTCTTGTCCCAAATAGGACCTCATATGGAGTGACCCCCCCTAGAGAACTTCTTGGCAGGTTATTCAATGAGCGCTGGACCCCATTAAGATGTGTGACCCACCCATCACCCGAACCTAATACCCTAGCTGTTATAGACTGCTTTATGTCCCGGTTTTTCCTTTCCACAACCGAATTTCCCTCAGGATGGAATGGAGAGGAGTACCGCAATGCAACGCCCAGACTGGCCATGGCTTCTTTGTAAGCCCGAGAGCTAAACGCAGGGCCCTGGTCAGAATGTAGCGTGCCTATTGCGTATGTGCCGATAAAGACTCGCAAATCTTATATAACAGTTCGAGCGTCAGCCGAGCGCTGAGGCCATATCCATAGGAACCTTGATTCAGTATTTGTGGGATTGCACTTGTCCAGTAGGACACAGGCGCGTAGATAGTCTAATGCTGTCTAACAATGGTGTCTGTACTGGGTTGCCGCATTCGCAGTATGGTGTCTGGTGGCTCTCTCGCTGTAATTTACAGTCTAAACAGTTGATGAATATGTGAATTTCTGTATTCATTCCAGGCCACCAGTACATCTCTTTTAACGTCAAAATTGTTTTAGAGATCCCTTGATGTGACCGACCCTCCCCCAAATGTGTTTCATAAATCAAGGCTGCTCTACGTTCCGTGTTTGGAATTACCCTATCCCCCACTCCAGGGATTCGAGCAAAAGGAACGTTGTTCGCATCAATTACATAAGAGTACTTGAGTGGAAACTTTTTTGGTAACGCTGCACTGCTGCCCTTGCTTGAAGCATTGACAGCCAACATTATCTCACCATCTATTTTTGTTTTTGAACGAGTGATCGTAGCTACAGAAGCCGTCTGAACAGCCCCCTTTGCGGCTTCGTCAGCCAATGAATTCCCTGCAACGTGAACGCCATCGCGTTGATGACTCAGTGTGTGGATCACGTGAGCCTTTGGTAGTTCGTTCTTCAACTGAACTACTTGTTCCCAAAGCATTTTGTGCTTTATTGTGCCACCTTTCGCATCTTTGAAACCATTTTCAAGCCAGTTTTGTATATATTCATTATACGACTGAACACAGTAAAAGGAATCGCACACTATCAGTGTGGGGAATTCTCGATCTGTACTTTCACGTGCCAGTTTGAATGCTTGTAGTTCAGCTCGCTGAGCTGTACAGTCTCCTAGAGATTGAGTTTTTGTGACCATAGGTCTGAAGATGCCATCTCGCATGCGACCTTTAACGATTGCACTTGCTGCACTGTAAGCTTGCTTACTCCCTGTTGCGGGCTGTGCGGATCCGTCAGTGTAAATTATGAATTCGTACTGATCCAAAGGCAGAATCTCAGTGGGAAGAGGACATTCTTGTTCATATTGCAGGAATGCTTGTGTTTTTAAATCTGGATCAAAAACATATTCAACATCTGTTGCAGCAAGAGAATTAACCCATTGTATCCATCTAGGATGTAAAGCTTTTGCATTTGGAATGCTCGCTTTTGTAACCGCCTCTAAGGCCGGTACTGGAGTTACGACAATAATGCGTTTCCCTTGGGCCAAGGCTCTTTCTTTTGCTACACCGGTTTGAACTGCTGTCAGAATTTTTTCAGTTGAACTGAAGCGCATTTCCGCTTGTGTATACAAATGAGACTTGTATGCGATTGGTATTTTCTCACCCTCATTGAAGGTTAAGTATGTGAATCCGCATTGACCCGAAATTATTCGGATCACCAAATTGCGTTGACTTACGCGTGTTTGTAAGTGATTTGTTGCTAACATGTTAGCCTGGAGTGAACGCAAAATTTCTGTGTGTTCGTTTGTCCAGTTTTTGATTGAAAAATCAGGTTTGATTAATGCGTAGAGAGGTTTAACCCTTTCTGCGTAATTTAGAATGTATGTTCTTCCAAAATTTAGGAAACCCAGGATGGATTGTAAGTTTTTTAGCGTTTTTGGAGGTTGGAGCAGCGCACATTTCTCTAGAAAGTTAGCTGCCTAGCTCTTGCCTTCACTTGAAAGCTCATATCCTAGAAATAGGACATTGAGATGGGCAATTCTGGACTTTTTAAAGTTTAACTTGTAGCCCTCAGAGGCGAAGCCCAGTATAATGGTGCTCACCCTGTTCAAGTGTTTGTCCAGGTCATCGTCCGTTAGATATATGTCATCGACATAGGACAATGCCTCATTGTCATAAATTTGTAGTAACTCCGTTACCCTCGCTGAGAATAAACCTGGGCTGTTCTTGAACCCTTGTGGGAGTCGACAAAAGTGACGCTGGGTCCCCATTATGGAGAATGCTGTTAAGTACCTGCTTTCAGGTGCTATGTTTTGACAAAAGAAACCATTTGAGATGTCTAATGTTGTTTTGTATTTTTTACGCACAATGTTATTCATTAATGCTGTGCTATGTGCATTTTGCACTGCAAATGTTTTAGAACAAGTGTTTAGGTGTCTGTAATCCAAAACTAGACGATATGTATTGTCTGGTTTGGAGACAGGAAACAAAGGATTGTTCATTGAGGAGGTGCATGTTTCAATCACCCCTTGGTATTCAAGTTGATCTAAGATCTCCCTTACCTGTTTTTTAGCTTCTTGCTTTATTGAATACTGCCTTTGTGCAGTTGGTTCATGTTTCAGATGTATTTTATGGTGAGGTGAGTCCTCATCCCATCCTACATGATTTTTATATAATGCTGGGGCCTGGGCCACTGCCCATTTCCTGGCATATGTATATTTTAGGTGAACTGGAATATGGTTGGAGAAGGCAGGCATAATAATGTCCTCGCCGTGTGGGCACTCCCTGACAAATTGTGGTGGCCAGTCTTTTTCTGCTAGAAGTATGTCATAGCCCCTTGATAGTCTTTCCCAAAAAAGTGCTTTCACCTGTCTAGGTTTGTCTCCCTCCATCCGGAGTGTTATTTCATATAACTTTTGTGGAGTACTAACCCTGGTGTCCACAGTCTCAACTGTAATGTACTCATTCAAGTTCACTATCTCCAGAAGTTCCTTCAGGTTCTGGCGAGCTATTGTGACTTCTGCTGCACTGTCCAGCATTGTCTGAGCCCATTCTCCGTTCTTGACTTGTGTTCTCAGTATTCTTGGCATGTCTGATCTTCAGACCTGCTACTTTCTTTTTGGAGAATTGAGGGTTTGTTTTATTTTTCGGAGCGTGTTTGTCGTCTTTCGATTTCACGCGTTCTTCTCTATGTTCTGATCGTCCTCTTCTTTCCGAAGTCTGCGATGAGATCTGAAAGGGACGAGAGGAACGTGTATCAGTATCTTGATACCTGTCAGGTTTTCTCAAATTATCCCTATTCCTGAGGTTATACCTCCTTTCAGAGGGCTCCTTTTGAGGAGACCTACCTCGGGATTGAGAATGTTTCTCGTTTGAATTTTGTTTATTAGTCTCCCACTTCTTTTTAGAAGATGTAGGATTTTGTTTAATAGAGTCCTTTTCAGGACTTTCAGATAGTTTTGGCTTCACTGGTCTTCCACCCAAACTATCTCTGCCTAATTCTGCATAAGATTGTTCTATTATTCTGGGTAGCTCTGTTTGATGTTCTGTAACATCGAATTCCCTTAATTTTTGGCGGATCGCCACTGCTGCTGCCTCCCCTTTAATATTAGATAATATTATTGTTGAGACCTGGTCGAAATTTTTCAGTAATTTCATACCTAAATTTAGAGCAGGCTCTGCCCCGTATTCGTTTTGAATTTGTTTCAGGACATCTGGTATTACCGCAATTGACGGAATGCCATGTGTTTTAGTATAGATGTCAGCAAAGACTGAGCCCCAAGTGGTGCAGTCTTCCAGTTGTGGTGTGATCCCCATCGGTAAACTGATAGTTAGTATTCTGTGTTTCTCATACGTGCTAGTATTTGGAAATACTGCTTCGATTTGAGTAATTTTTTGAGCTATCCAGAATGGAATTTGCTCACGTTTTGTGGGCATTTTACCCATGACTGCGTATAGAGTCTGTGGTGTAATTTTTAGTATATTCACCTGGTGAGGAGTTTGATTTGGAAGTGTCAATGGTGGTTGGACTGTGAAAGTCTGCATGACATATTGGACCAATTGTCCGTAGATTTTTATTAACTCTGTAAGTTGAGTAAGTAATTCCTCATCTGACATTATATCAAGTTCAGGATGAGGTGTGTAGCCGGCTAGAATCGGCCATGTTGCTCCTGGTCTACCTAGTGGACCGAGCCTGGTAATGTTACTGTGATGTTTTAGGGCGCCTTTAAACCACAGCTGATGCTCCTGGTATGTTAATGGAATTTCTATATCCTCGAAAGGAATGTATTCCTCTGGTGGTTCATCTTCTTTGTAGAAGTGAAACATGTGTGTTACTGGATTGGATTCAGGAAATATTACCCATGAATAGAATACCTCTGTCTGAAAGGATTCGTGTGCCTCTATCACGAAAACTGCTCTACCGCCTCTTGCTGGTAGGCCAAGTTTTAGAGTGATGGCTCTTCTTAAGTTTGGATGGATGTCTATAACACCCTCCTCTGTTTCATTTAAACCGGTAATGTTAAAGACTGCTGCTTGGGCTGTATCAGCCGCAGCTCCACAGTTTCCGGTGGCATCGTCGGAGTCAGGCATTTTGTTGTTTGAAAAATGTAGAACAAGTTTCAAGGAAACAAAGATAAGGTGCACAATATTTTGGAACACTGTATCCTTCAACGTTGAGCAAACCAAACAGCTAATATATAGGGTACTGCCCTATGTAGCCGTGGTGGATACTTAACCCTGCCCACTCCATACGTCTTTTGGAGTATATGGGTAGGGGTCTCTGAGAGAAAAAACACGGCTGAGTTACTCAGTATCTAACGTTGAATTACCGCCTTACCAAACGTTGGGCGCCATGTAGTGTAGCTCCTATTTCCCTAATAGGCTCTGCGCATTGGAATAATATCCCCTATAGGTTTGACATAGGACTACGGTCAGTATGTCCCTATCGAGTATATTAAACTTAATTACTTGTGCCAGCTAGCTCAGAGGCCACTAGAAACTCCTTGACAAACAAGAAGGGAGTAGTTTCTGGCAGCCGCAAAACATGACCACTTTGTTTCCCTTTAGAATCAGAACGTGTCCAAGTCGTAGAAACAATAGATAACTATTTCACTCAGTTCAGTCGTGCATACTTAGTTTTCCTCAAAGTTACACAGAAAGAATAGACGGGCGTTTCAATAAAAGATTTATTGAACAGTCTTGTTTCTGGTGTAAGTTAGATGTGCTGTTACGATCACAAGACAGTATGCAAGATAAATAATGTACAGCATAAGCAGTAGAAATAAATAATACTGCGCTAGCATTATCTTTTAGCATTTATGCATTTACATAAATAACATAGACTAAAAATGCGAGTACTCATACGATGCGTCTCTAAGCTAGTTCTACCCCAATGTACCTAACCTGTCCTAGGTGTAGGGAAAGGTATGAAGTAGGTGAAGTATTCCTTACTATGGTATACTAAGAGTATGTTAAGCCTAGAATGCCAAGTATGCCAAGAGTCCCTCTAGGTTCTAGTCAGCTCCATACCTTTTAGAATGAGAGAGGTGGGAATCTCTTTGCCAGACTCGAGCTCCAACACCCCGCAAGGGAAGTCAGATCACTGGAAGCTGTTCTCTCTGCGTGCAGGGAGGACAGCGTCTTCTCAGTGCGTCAGGCCGGGAAACGGGCTCCTCTGAAGTCGAGGTCTCCTCTGATTTACAAGGGCTAGGGAAGGTTTATTTATACCTGAGAGGTACCTCACAATGTTAGCATTGACGTGAATCGGTCAGCGGAAGACGTCATGAATGAACCCCAGAGGTATAACGGTTCATGCATAATAGATGAGTCCTTGAAGAAATCAATAGTCCTGTGCTAGGGAAACTCCCGAAGCCTAAGGGTCTGTTCTTCTAGAACTCGTTGTGACGTTAGGGTGGACGGATGTCGGAGACCATGCCTGTATTTGGAGTGCACGGTTTAATGCCTAAATAAGGACTGGGATTTTATGCCTATATTAGGGCAGGGCGAATTGTGCCTATATAAGGACATGATACAGGAAAGCCCGTGTATGGACACCCTAAGAGGAATACAACAACAGAGAGGCTCCCACGTCTGAGAATTGTGACAGAGAGGTTCCCAGAACCAAGAGAGGACAATGTCGTCCCAGAATCACGAGGGGACAAATGTCGTCCCAGAACCATGACAGAGAATTGTGACAGAGAGGTTCCCAGAACCAGGAGAGGACTAGGGTCGTCCCGGAACCAAGAGAGGACAAGGTCGTCCCAGAATCACGAGGGGACAAAGGTCGTCCCGGAACCAGAACCACGACAGAGAATCGTGACAGAGAGGTTCCCACAACCAGGAGGGGACAAAGGTCGTCCCAGAACCAAGAAGGGACAAAAGTGTCCCAGAACCAAGAGGGGACAAAGGTCGTCCTAGACCATGAGGGGACAAAGGTCGTCCTAGACCATGAGGGGACAAAGGTCGTCCTAGACCATGAGGGGACAAAGGTCGTCCTAGACCAAGAGGGGACAAAGGTCGTCCTAGACCATGAGGGGACAAAGGTCGTCCTAGACCATGAGGGGACAAAGGTCGTCCTAGACCAAGAGGGGACAAAGGTCGTCCCAGAACCAGGAGGGGACAAAGGTCCTAGAACCAGGAGGATACAAAGGCGGTCCAACGACTGCAAGCTGGTCAGAGAACCTAGAACCAGAATTCCCACAACTAGAAGGGGACAAAGGTTCCTCCAGAACCAGGAACGGACAGAAGATAGTTCCACAAGAACTAAGGTCCCAGAATCACTACACAGAACCCAGAACTACGACAGTGAACTGTGACAAAGAGGTCTCCAGAATCAGAAGGGTACAATTGTTTCTCCAGTACTACGAGGGGACAAAAGTTCCAGAATCTATACCACCCCTAGTCAAGGCAAGATCACAAACAGTTGATCATTATCAGTGCACTGGAAACTTTGAACAATATTTTTACTGAACTGTATAACTGTACGGGGTGTAAGGAAATTCCAAGAGTTATAATCCGAGAATGTACACGTCTAGCACTAAACCTAGAGGAAGTTGGACGTCATGTAGCCATTCACAGTCCTTCGAACATAGCAAGAGTATAGGCAAAAAGAAACACAACAACACCCTCAAAAAGGATGTGAGACCTGGAACCATGCATCCTATTACAGTGACTAATCAGTGTGTCCAGTTTCTAAACAAAAATTCAAAGGGCGCCCTAGGGAGAGTGCTAAAACCTGCAAAAGAAAGGTGCCTAGAACCTGTGAATGTACATTGAGCCTTGAACCGGGTCAAAAAGGCCCAGAGACCCTGGTACCAGTGAAAGCACAGAGGGTCCAGAACCGAGAAACTACGGGAACTACCAGAGCCAGTACAGAACGCCCACCACGGAGACAAAGGTCCTGCAACTTGAACCGGGTTGGTGAGTCCAAAAAACTGTGCCCGTAGAACTGTGGGTCATAAGAGCCCAGAGTCCAGTTTTTGCGAGTATTGGAGAGGAAAGTGCCATCCGGTGAAGACAGTTTCTGCAGTGATTACACGAAGATTATCTAGGTGGAAGTACAAGAGCAACCTGCGTTATGGTTTACACCTAGATCTTGCTAGAAACTGGGAACTTACCGGAGAATTGTCATGTGTACTGTGTAGTACTAGATATGAGGACACAACGGCATTCTGCAGTGCATATAAAGGAACAGTATAAGCTTGTTCATGGGGAAATTGCACAGTTGTTGGAAAGACGGTTGCTAATATACAGAATCCATGGCAGCCTCGCTGATGTGATGGGAAAATGTTGCTCAGAGGACATTGGTTATGCTTTGGAAGCTGAGAATAGGAATTCACCCCACCAAAGCCTCCACGGATCCACAGTTCCCGTGTGGATGAAGGTATCAAAGGGAAAATCGTGCAATTACATTCAAGCTAGCTCTGTAGCACGGAGAGCCCAAGAAAAGGAAAAAAAAAAACTGTGTCACCGAGACCAGAACCAGAGAAAGAGAACCAGAATTGGGATGAGAGGACCGACAAGTAAAACCGCCCAGAAACCGGACAAAGATGAAGCATGCCGGACCAACGATTATCTCGTCTGACCACTGCAAACATCACAAGCGGTTTTGCACCTGAAAATCTAGAAGAGTACACACGACTATAGTGTCTGCAGTTAAAACTCTTAAGTGAAAGCATGGAGGCATCTGTTCAGCGATTTATCCACGACTGGGAGCGGAAGGCAGTGGTGGACTGAGTCAGATTGACTGTCTCTCCCTGTTTTGTCAGCCGGAAGGGAGTAGGTGATGGTGACGCTTATCAGTCGCGTTGCTCTTGCTCCTCACTTCACCTTTGACCCTGAAACGCTTCTCTGCCTTTCTCTAAACGCTTCTTTGCCTTCGTGACCTGAAAGTCCGAGAGGTCGCCGACCTCCTACATGTCTTCTTTATTATTGTTGTTGTCTCTCATGCTTTAAGCTTTCCTTTTGTGTGTTTCGTTACTTTATTTCCTTTTCCCGTTAAGGGAGGGAGATGTGTAGTATTCTTGGTTTCTTTATTTAATTTTCCCTGTAAGGGAGGGAGATGTGTAGTATATTTGTGATCCTCACAAGATGGCCACCTGTTGTCATTAGTCCTTCCTTCATGTTCCCACCTCCCCAGCCTCACAGAATACCTGTGTGCATTCTACCTTGTACTGTTTGAGAGTTCCATTCTGGTCAGTTGATGTCTGGTCAGCTGGCGAGGTGTGCGCTCTGCTGTGTTCTTAATAAACCTATCTTGCAACTACAAAGAAGTGTACTGCCGCCTACCTAATCACTTTACAACAGTATGTCTGCAACCTACATTTAAAATCATTTATTTACTTGCCTCAGCTATCAGGGTAGGTCATATTCATGGGTTTCTTTTCTGTGCAAACACCTATATCAGGTTCATGTTGTGTTTTTTTTTTTTTTTTTTTTTTTTAAAAGGCATGTACCAAAACATTTTGCTCTTCCCCGCGCAGCCTCCTTTCATGGTAAATTAAACCACCCCATTGTAAGGTGGGTGCCACGTTTTTCAGTAACTCCTATGTTAACGTTGGAAACCATGGCGATGCTCTGCCTATTAGCCAGGATCGTGAAAAGCATGCTACTTACTAGCTGGCAGGTCGCATAAAATTGTCTTCCTCCCAGCACATACTGGTCTAAAACACAGCTGACAAACATGTTTTCGAGCAGCCACAGAAAGCAAACGAAACAGTGCATTGGCAAATTTCTATAAGACATTAGTTAACCTCTTCTAATTCAACAGGCTTCTTCCCCATCACTAAGTGATTTAATCGAACCTTGTAAGACCCCGTGTGCCCATTGGCCCCTGGATCATAACTTGCTGTTTCGTACTCAACCTTCCATGAGCATTATTTTCAACTGCCTGGAATCCTGCCATCTGCTTTGAAGAGAACCTGAAGCTCTCCATCCATATCTCCTCCAATGCTTCCTCGACCTGGTTCCAAGTTCTGCATTACCCATTTTATAGAGTGAGAAAACTAGTTAGCGCTGTGGTAATAA
Organism: Calotriton arnoldi; assembly: GCA_963921515.1. Lineage (NCBI taxonomy): Eukaryota > Metazoa > Chordata > Amphibia > Caudata > Salamandridae > Calotriton > Calotriton arnoldi. The sequence continues at coordinate 412,160 of CAWUFW010005839.1, forward strand.
AAAACGAATCCGTGTGAATTTCTTGTCTGTGCCCCTCTCGTGTGTTTAGTTGCTAACAGATTTTCGTTACCTGCACCTTCAGCCTTTCATGGCCACTTCATGGTACAAACATTAGGCTGAGCGCCTCCTCAAAACCCAGTTAATATTCTTATCCTGCTTTTGAAATGTACCTGTATGGCTCCTTAACAGCTACTTTTTGTCTGCACAGGGATCATATGTAACAACCTATCCGAGGGTAAGGCGATCTCCCTTGGTGATAATATTGTGTGTGGTCTTTGTAAATCTTAGGAGACAAAAGTGGATGTTTTGACGTGAATGAGACCCCAGTTTTATCTCGTCTACTTCAAATGTATTTATATTCACACAATGGCAGGTGTCTGTCGCCAATGTAGTCCTATTGTGGGAGGGGGGGCGGAGTTTGTGATTGAAAACATAAAGCAGTAATCATTTTAGGATTACAATGAAGATACACAGTACGTGATATATCCAGAGCTCGGTCTCAAAGACGGCAACAACTGAGGGAGTTGGTGACCTGCATTCTGGCAAATCATGCTGTACCCTACTTTGCTGCATAGCCCCAAATTACACAATCAAGTTAGTTCATGGTATTTATATAGTGTACCTAGCCGAAAGGGAGAACAGCGCTGTACATAGTTCAAGACAAAGGCACTAGCAACACAATAGGAGCGGTAATAGGTTTCTAAGAGCAAAAGAGGGCTGTTACTGCTTCATGATTTAGTGTTCTTAAAAGGGGTGTGACTTTAGCTCTCTCCTAAGCTGAAGTCGGATTGGCGTAGCCCTAATGTATAAAGGGTGTCTTTTCAGAGCCTGAGTGAATAGATCAGGGGTTCCCAACCTGGGGTGCAAAATGGCCTTTCTGGGGGTGCAACCATTTTTTTCCTAATTGCTCAATTTATATTTGCATTTTATGCAGGAGTTAAAAAGCTTATTTTTTGTTCAGTTTGTTCATCCACAGTACTGTATGATGTTCAAAAAATGACTATTCAGCTTTAAATGTGATATTACTTTTGTTGAAGGTGCGAACATTAATCAAACATTTCCTAGGGGTGCGGGGCATAGAAAAGGTTAGGAACCCCTTGCATAGATGGAGATGTCCTGTTGCCTTATTTTTTAGGTCATGCCTACTAGACGGTGCATTCATTGTCTGTTGCGTGACATATTGTTAGCCTATAGTGAGCTTAGTCTAGTGAGCTTAGTCTACCCATTGTTTGTTTATTATTGCTTGGCTTCATTGTCACTCATTGGCTTGCTTCTTATTCATGAGCTTGTGTGGGCTTTCGTTCCTCCTCTTCTGTTTGTCCATACCCTGGAGCATTACTTTTGTCCTACTGCTTATTTTTCAGGCACTACTTTTTAGGTCGAGCCTAGCGCTCGCAAGCGCTGCTTAGGAGATGACCTCTTGGAATTGGTCTTTACTTTTTAGAAAACTCGTGCATGTACTGCATTGTTTCCAATGAGCACTCGTGCATGTAAGCCATCCACCTTGCGGGAGCGAGCAGCGGCGCCATCTGTTTCCCATTATCGCGCCCGCGCACATTTGCCTGTCTCGCGGTCGCGTTAATTGGAAACAGATGTCGGTCGCGTTCACTTTTGCGGCCACGCGTTTACTGATAAGTCTCATTGCCTTGCCTGTCTCGCGGTCCTTTTACTTTCGTGCCGTGCAGATTTTCAGGCTCTGAAGGTTTTTGCACCTCGGGTATTTTCTCAGCCAGTCTTGCAAGCTTTAACAAAAATATTGTCCCGTACCACATTTTCTGTTTTCAAAGGCTCGAGGCTCTTTTCTATTCCCCCTTGCAGGTTCCTTAGCTGTTATGCTATGCCGACGTGTTGTTGGAGTTACCTTTTTTGGCTCACATTGAAAGTTGTACGCTTATAAGCTTTCTTGCAGCTGCACGGAAAATTATTAGCATCAGTGGGCAAACACAACCCGCTTTCTGTAATTTCTGGGCCGTAAGACAAGGTGGCTGTAACCAAAGCTGCATTTCCTGGGGTGCGATTATAATGCACATGGGCTGTTTCGGTTCATGCCGGGGAGCGCTGTAGTTATTGACTCTGCCCCAGCCCTACCCTCTACTGGCTTCTCTTAATGGGCTGTTTCGGTTCATGCCGGGGAGCGCAGTAGTTATTGACTCTTCCCCCAGCCCTACCCTCTACTGGTTTGCCTTACGCACCGTGCTGTTACAGTTCTGCTGGGCCAAAATACAGGCACTATCGCCAAAATAAAACGCAGGTTTGCCCGGTTGTCTCACTGGAAGGCGGAGGCTCTTTCCTAATACCCCTTGCAGGTTCATTAGCTGGTATGCCGACGTGTTGTTGGAGTTACCTGTTTTGGACTCACACTGAAAGTTGTACGCTTATAAGCTTTCTTGCAGCTGCACGTAACATAATTAGCATCAGTGGGCAAACACAACCCGCATTCTGTCACAAATGCTTCTAACACTTCTTTATTGTAACTTTTCAGCATGCTGCACACTTCTCTACAGCACAGCTTAAAAACATATGCAAAGTCAATATCTCTAGCTAAGCAGTTGCAAAATCCCAAAAGCAAAACCTATTGGCTATACCAAGCCTTGGCATAGCCAATAGGTCTCACCTTTATAACATTATAAATGTTTAACCATCCCACAGCTAATGTTGCACCAAGAATATTATGCTGCATAATTAAATACTTATAAGGTCCCAAAGGCGAGACCTATTGGCTATGCCAATGCTTGTTATCCTATCTGCCAACTTCGGTAGTCATCCTTTAGTAGACTGATGTCGGTGGTGATTCCGCCCAGTTGCTGTGAAAGAGAGGCCCGGGAGTCAAGCATATCCTGAAACATAACATCCAATTTGTTAACTGGAAGTGTTGCCAGCACGGTGCTTATCACAGAGGGAATGAGTCGGTGAGCATTCAGAGGGCAAGGAGCGAATGCGAGCTGGAGGGACCACATTCTTGTTTTTTGTACACCCCATTCTTCCTGATCGGGTGATAGCCGGTTCAGGCAGTACAGTGAGTGAATCTGTTTCGCTGTGCGCTGTAATATGGGCTACGCAGTGCACAGTTTATGTTCTTGGGCCCCAACTTGGGACCGACTCATATTGGCAATGGGTGAAGGCAAAGGAAAGGGCTAGTCCACGGGGTTGGCAGAGCGTGCACTAGACGGGGGAGAGTGGCAGGCCAACTGGCAACGTGTATATACAGACTTCACTTTCGGTAAATCAAGGAGGGAGGCAAGTGCTTAAGGGACAACGAGGTTTAGCCACAGTGGAATTGGGCGATGTCCCTAGTCACAGTAGGCCGGGTGCCTTTTAGGGAGGGTTCACCCCGTGTATTCTATACCTTACAAGTAATACAGCTTGAGGGTCACCAAACTCGTTCTTCAAAAGTCCTCCGAGTAGCACCTCATATACAAATGTGCAGGACCTTGTGTCAACTCTCCAGTCAGCCTTCAGCAGGAGCCCCAACTCACACCCTCAGTCAAGCAGTTGGTGCGCACTCCCATTATTGGTCCGGCTGGGCCCACGTGTTGAACCAGGGGAACACTTCACCCCGACACTCAGAGATTGTGAGCAAACATTGGGCTCAATCATCCGTCCTCGCCGCAGGCGTCATCCAGGTAAGTGGCATCGTGCATAGGGGAGGCAAAGGGTCAGGAGGCGAGGCCCTCCAAAACAGGGTAGCTAGAGTCAGTTCTCCCCCCCCCCCTTCTCCTCCCAAGGCGCTCCAGGGGCCGCAAACACCACCTCGGGCCGCTCCTCACCTGGTGTCATGTGGTAGTTGTAGAGCCAGGCAGGACATAGGCCGCAACGCCACACGGGCCAGGAGCCACACCAGCCCCCCTGTGGCAGAAATGATGCCCGATGTGCAGCAGCCCACGCCACACTCCGGTGCACGGCAATGATGGGGGATCTGCTGTCCACCCAACGGGGCCAAACCGGGAACCCGGGGCTGCAACCAGTCAACCAGGCCGCATCACCTGTCCAGCCCATAGTCGGCCACCCCGAGACACCCTCCGAAGTTAGGGTGGCGCGTCATGATCGTCGGCAGTCCGTGGCAGGATACACAGTGCAGGGGGAGCAAGAGCGTGGTTGTGTGTCACCAGTCCATTCCTAGGAATCCTGACTCGGTTCCCCCAGCAGACTGCACAACAGGATTGAGGGCCGCCTCTTCACACGGCCTGCACAACCATTTTTGCAGCTGCAAATCTTCCTCACAGCAGCGCAGCGACTGCACCAGACACACCACCAGCCACAGGGAAACATGGTAGGTGCAAGCCAGCACCGGGCTCAGTCTCACCAGCTAAGCTGCCCCCTCAGCGCACTTCAGTCGGCAGTGGGTGCGATGTATGGCGGATATTGGCGTGTGCGTTCACCTGCCACCGCCTTCAATCCCACATAGGAGTCAGCCGCCTAGGCTCCTTCCTCAGTCCACCACGCCACCAGCTTGGTGAGGCACAGGAGTTTTGTTGTTCTGGTCGATCTGCGTTGTCAAACTAACACCGGTGGCACCAGCATACATCCAGACATCATCCCAGGGCTGATTGTGGGCTAGATGCTGCAGTTTTACGGGGACAAAAGAATGATATTGGGGCCCGTGCATGCAGAGTTTTGCGACCACCATCTTGGGCTGCTAGCCACGCCCCCCCCCCAGGGCTCATCAGACAGATATAGCTTGGTTCCAGTGCCATAGTGTGCACAGGACCCATGTCTGGACCTACCCGTCCAGATTAGCCATTGTTTGTAAGCTCTCTGGGCTGGTGCTTTTGCTCAACTACTCAGGAGTGCAGGGCCTCTAGTGGTTGGTCTTGTGCCTGCAGTCAGTGTGGCCCAAAGTGGTTCAAGTAAGACACAGACGCATGTTTTGTTGATTTTAAAATGCTTTATTTAAAAATGTATTGCTGACAGTGGTTCTAATGAACCTCACTTTTTATTAACAATGATGAACGCATTGAAACATAGTTACTGGTTCCAGTGATAAGATGGTGGTTTTCTAACATGTAGTTATTGGTCTTTCAATGTGGTGACCCAAACAAAGTCAATAGGCTTGCTTGGTATACTGGTGTAGTGACCTCCTGACAAAGTCAGTAGGTCTGTAATATTGAGAGTGACACGCCCTCATATGGAGATGCTCTATCTGGCTTAGGAGGGCGGTAGTGTCCCCTTGGAGTCAAATGTGATTTCAGAATGCCATCGGAGGTATTTCCACCTACTTAATGTATATATTTGTAAATTACTGCATAGTATTGAGTTGTGTGTAACAAAAAATACTTTTTCTTTTTCAAAGAAAAACTACTGGCTGAACAATCTTTTATTGAGTGTTATTGTGTTCCAGTGGACAGAGATTATTAGACCACACCACCTCCTCTGAGTAATCTTTTGACTGCTCTGCTTCGCTACCCTCAGAGAGACAAGCGCTACAATGGCATGCTTTATTCCCAGTGTGGAGACAATTGTGGACCTATTATTTGCACAGACCTGACGTCCTGCACAACTTATTTCCTTCATTATGGGCACAACGGAGGGGCAATGCGCCCGGACTCGTGCTAAGTGCTGTATGGGGATTGAGCCCCTGATGAACCAGGGACTGGCCGCCTATATTGTTTTCTTCTATCCTGGGCCCCATTTGTGCATACACCAGCCCGCAAGATGGGGTCTAGAGCCTAGTGAAACTCTTGGGAGATCATTAATTATTATCCAACTCTCAGTCTCTCCCTTGTGCAAGTGTTTTTAAGTATGGATGGGAAGTTCTGGGTGTCAAGTACCCCATGCCAATTCTAGGATGCCACATCACTCCCACCCCACCCGCCCCCCCTGTCCCAACCCTCCCGCACAGCATGCTGGGACAATCCAGTATGGCATCATCTGGATGTCTATGTGCTCATTTCCTCTGGGTTCCTCAGCTCCACCCCTAGATGATATCACTGCCAGGGTCTTTCCTACCAAATCTTTAAAGGGAGACACTCCTGTGTTGGCTACAAATATTTCTGGGCTTCCTCCTTTTTTCAGTGGGCTTGGGCTCCCCCAACACGGCTACAGTCAGACAACTAATTACCAGGTGCAGATTTTCCTCCTCACCGCTTCCTCCTTAGGAACTAAGTCAAGCACTCTTAATTTCTCCTTTTGTGTGGGGAGGTAAAGACCCCCCACTTCGGGGAAGCAGAATAATTATTTTGGGCCAGCAGGGTGACAAAAGGACAAAAATCAGACCCTGAGCTGAGCCAGAAAACCATGACAATTCTGGACGACCCATAAGGTATGTACATGTAGGTTCTTGGGACCTGCATATTCAAACTTGCATACATGTTGCAGCCCAGTTTGGTACCTCACTAGACTGTGTAGTCCTAACGGAAGAAGAACTGCAACTTAGGGCAGATTTCCCCATATTTGTATAATAAAATGGCACTGCAGATTAACCAGTAAACCCTACTGATGTTACCTATGAGTGCTCATTAATATTATAAGGCCTACACCAGTTCAACAACTAACCCTGCAGATCCCCTTCTGCTACTTATGTGCAATTACTGGACTGTGCATGACAGTAGTCTCACACGCGCAGCCCTCACTTGCGTGCACATACCCTTCCATGTATCCAGCCCGGTGCTCCTTACCCTAGATGCGTCGCAGCAGCCTTATCTTAAAAGGCAGACACTGGTGTTAAACACGCGCAGTCCAATTGCTGTGTGATTACCGTGGGTGAGACTTGAGAAGCAAGACTGATCCACAGTAAAGGCCCAAAAACTGAGTGATCAAAAGGCAAAAAATTCGGGGGGATTGAATGGGTGGAACCCATTTCGCTACAGTGATATTCTTAAAAAAGCAGCCCACCCAGACAAATGCTGTAGATATGACACGTGCATTGGTTCAGAAGTTAACCACTTTTACATCTTCCAATGGGCATAGTATTTCCTTGGTGGTGGGAACAAAATTATTAAGTAATCACTGGCTGCTGAACATTCTGTCAAATCTTTCACTTTCAAAATCAAAAACAGTGGGACCTACAAATCATATCTCATATTGACTGATAAATTTTGATTTCGGAGGAGAAACGGGTGGAAAACTAATATCGCACTTGACTGGATTCATGTGCTCAAATATTTTTCAAAAATTAAATGGGCAGGAAATGTGGACAGAGGCTTGGCAGCTGTTCCAGTCAAAGTCTCAAGTAATGGGGTTCAGAAAAAGTATGACTTACCGACATCAGGATGCCAATTGGCACCTAATATACTCTATGGTTCTCATGTCTGGAGACTGAGTTGCGGCTGAAGCTTCATGGAGCTACTTAGTGGCACCAGAAAGGCATTTCTGGGTAAAAGTTTTCCAAACCATTATAAAGCCTGGAAAGATAGTTAATTGGTTGAGGAATCTGCTGTAAGATAATTAACCCACTAGAAATACTGCTACCGAAGGTAAGTAAATTTTCCTCAGTTAATGAAGGTAATATTTTAGGATGAGATTTACCGCAGATGATATTTGAATTCCATTTTAATGTAATGGATTATACTGTAATTTCAGCCCCAACATGAAAATTGAAGATCCTCTGAAAGCTTTGGTGTTTGATTCCACCTTCGACCACTATCGAGGGGTAATAGCTAACATTGCACTATTTGGTGGAGAAGTTTGCAAAGGGCAGAAGATAGTCTCAGCTCACACAAAGAAAAGCTATGAAGTCAACGAAGTTGGCATTCTTACGCCAGAGGAGCAACCAACCAATAAATTGTATGTAAACTTATTTCACCCTTGTTTAAGTATGTATATAAAAATATATAAAGTGTGAAAACATTCCTTAATGTGCTATGGTTTTTTGCTTAGGATATATAAAGTAACCGTTGATATGTCTGAGAAGATCTCTTACACTTACTGTTTATTTTCCATTTCAAAATCTCATTGTATGTTTATTTGGATAGCACAAACTAAACTTTAAAGCAACCGAGTGCTGTATATGGCGAGTAGAAGGGTACAAGAGTGTCAAGCAAGTTGCATTTAAAAGTAGCATGTCATTCTTCAATTGGAGGTTGTTGGTATGGTAGTAGGTATATTTATTTGCAGATGAAAGAGTTGTGGACGAGGTTAGAGGTAATTTCCTTCCAGAGCTGAAAAAGAGAGGAGCTTGCAGCGTCTTAGTTGGGTTGTAGTTGCAGATCCAAAAAGCTTAGTAAGAGAAGGTTTGTCACTTTTATTTTCTCTTTACACACTGTTGGACTTGGCCCTTTTTGCAGGGTCATCCCTGAACTTTTTGCCTTCCTCCTATATTTTCTCTGACCTGTTTTTGTTGGTTTTATGACTCTGGGCACTTTACCACTGCTGATCAGTGCTAAAGTGCATATGCTCTCCCTATTATAAATTGTGTTATGGATTAGTGACTCCATGATTGGATGATTGGTTTACTTGTCAGTCCCTAGTACAGTGCACTGCGTGTGCCCAGGGCTTGTAAATCCAATGCTGCTGGTGGGCTTGCAGCACTGGTTGTGCCACCCACAGAAGCAGCTTGTAAAATGTGTCTCAGGCCTGCCATTGCAGAGCCTGTGTGCAGCCTAGGGCTGCCATGTCGACTTGGTGAGTACACCCACTTACCAGTCCCTAAACCTTCCCTTTACTGCATGTTGGTCACCCCTAAAGTAGGCCCTAGGGCAGGGTGCATTGTAAGTACAAGGTAGGACATGCCCTGGTGTGTGTGGCATGTCCTAATAGTGAATTACAGCCATTTTCGTTTTTCACTATTGCAAGGCTACCTGTTCTCCATAGGCCAGAATGGGCAGTTTGATTATTACACCTTATAATCCTAACTGACCCAGGGAACATGGTAGAAAAACGAATTTAGTATGCCTGAACTCAGGATGATAAAATACATCTTTTAGTGAAGTTGGTTTTAACATTCTTTGTTTGAAAATACCACTTTTAGAAAGTGGGTATTTTCTTGCCTAAACTTCCAAGCCTGCCTCTGCTAGGTTGTGTATTCCTTGTCTAGAGATTGAGTGACAGGGGCTGGGGGTGGCTACAGGAGACAGGGTGAGTCAGCACAGGGCTGAATAGGAAGGTCTGCATCCAGAGTGGAGGGAGGAGTTGCACCTGGGTCTGAATAGGGCTGTGCCTGCCTTCCACAATGCTGGCTCCACCTCCTGCCGGGCGTCTGATGGCTCTGCCCCTCACTCACAAAGGAAAGAAGGAGTCAGAAAAACAAAGTGCTCCAGGACTGACCAGAACTGGTTTTGGACTAGGCAGAGGCCTCTCTGCCTTCAGAGAACAAAGGGAAAAGGTGTATAAAAAGGGGACCCAGACCCCTAGGAAATTAGATCACTTCTGGGAAATCAAGAAACCTGTTGCCAAGGAGAAGAACCGGAGAAGCTGAAGGAGGAGTACTGCCCCTGTGCTGTTTTGCTGATTGGGGTTGGCCTGCAGTGGTTGCTTTCTGCCAAGGACAGGAGAAAAGACTTTGCTGTGCTTTGTCATCTTGAAGAAGAGAATCTCCAAGGGCTTGAACTAGAGCTTGCCTCCTGCCTGAAGTCTCAGGGATACAAGACTTCACCAACCAGCTCCCCCTGCATTCCCTTGCTGGGAATTGAAGTGCCTGCTGTTGTGCTGGGCCTTCTGAGAGACTGCGTGTCGCTGGGAGCTGGAAGCGCGACGCAACAACGAGAAGCGTGTCGCCGCCGCAGCCGCGGTCATCATCGCATCGCCGAAGCGCGGCGCATCACCGGAGAAGCGAGACGCTGCCACAGAGGTCATCGTCGCATCGCCGGAGAAGCGCGTCGCAGGGCCTGTCGCGGCTCCAAAGATCATCGAGTCGCCGCACGGCCGTCGGGCGTGCACGCATCACACCAACGTTGTCGCATCGCAACCCAGACGCCATTTTGTCGCATCGTACCGGAGAAGAGTATCGCATCGAGGTGCCATCTTGTCGCATCGCACCGGAGAGCAGTAAGAAACCGACGCATCACCTCCCCACACAGTAAGGAAGCGAGCATCAACTCCCCTGCGCAGCAGTAAGGAACCGACGCATCCACTCCCTGAGTGTAAGGAACCGACGCATCACCTTCCCTGCGACCCTTTTGTTTTCTTTGCGTTACGCATTCAAGGTACATTGAGAGTAAAGTGTCGCATTTACAACTTGAGAGAACTGAACTATTTTATAACCTTTTAAAGCCTATTTTTTGATTACAGTATTGTGGATTTTTGCTATTGGGTCTTGTGATAAATCTATATAAAGAATACTTATTTTTATACTACGACCTGTGTGGTGTCCATCTGTAGTGTTTTCACTGTATTACTGTATGTGTTCACAAATGCTTTACACACTGCCTCTGAGATAAGCCTGTCTGCTCGTGCCAAGCTACCAGGGGGTGAGCAGGGGTTATTTTAGGAGTGTTTCCCCTTATCCTGACTAGAAGCAAGGGTCCCTATTTGGACAAAGGTGCAAACCATTGCCAACTAGAGACCCCCAGTTCTAACATTGGTGGTCAGCGGTGAGGATTCTGGACTTGCATTTGTGACTCATGTACAGTGATTGGTGAACACTACTAGTGAGTGCAGACCAAACGCGACCACATACTGTTTTTCTGTTTTATGGTGTCCTCCTGGAGGTATTTTTGATACCATGACTCTGGTTAGTTGTTGCAAAATGGAACTCAACTTCTGGCACATGTTTATCTACACAATGAAGGAGCTACGTGTGTTTTGCAAGGAAAGAGGGCTGCCTGTGAAGAGAAGGTCCAGGGAGGATCTAGAGGCATCCCTATTTCAGTATGAGTTACCCAGCTGGAAGGCAACACTACCAGTTGAGTCTGAGAAGGAGGAATTCCCTAAAAATGAGGGAGCAACAGAAAAAGATAGCTGGCTTCTGGCTTATGAGCAGGAGCTGAGAGAAATTGACGAAGAGCTGAGAGAGCTTGATGAGGCTCAGAGGGCCTTAGCCCAAGAAAAAGAAATTTGGGCAGCTCAGGAAGTGAGCTTTGCTGAGGTGGAGTCCAGCTCAGATGGTGGCAGCAAAATTAAGTTATTCAGTGCTGAGAGAGTAGTGCACACACCCAGAGATGTGGCGCCTGACTTGGAGGGGGTTAACATACACCGGGAGGTTCAAGGACATGAGGTAGCTCCAGTAGTGCGCAGTGTCCCTGAGAGGAATAGGGAAACTGACGCAGGGATTCATGGTCCTAGTGGTGGGAGGGACACTCTACTGACTCTAGATGAGAGGTGCAGGGAGAGGGGTTCCCCCATGGTTGAAGTCCTGGTATGTGAGTGTGAAGACCGCCCAGAAGAGTGTGGGTTGAGTGACAGAGACAGTCAGATACTGTCTTGCCAATCTCAGAAGAGTGGTGTGGAGTACGTGTGTGAGGCACTGGATGGTGAGGTGAAGGATAGTTTGGTTAACCCCTGTGGGGGACTGTGTGATCCAATTTTGGGAGAGCATATTGTAAGTCCCTGTTTTCCAGAGCTATGCCAACACCTGTTGGAGTGTGAGTTCTCTGACCTCAGGGAGCTCACATTGGAGGCAGACCTTTTGGTGGATTCCAGAGGGTCTGAAGAGGCATTGGGGAGTGACCCTAAGAGGAGTGGCTCAGGTGTCTTCCAACCCAGAGTGGTGGGAGAGGTTCAGTGTAGCCCAGCTAGGTCCCGTGGTAATGGGAGGGGTGTAGGGACTCATGTCCTGTCTCAGTGGAGAAGGAGTGAGTGTGGGGCTGCGTGTCCCAAGGTGCCCGAAACCCAGTCTCAGAGCCTGGATGGTTCTTTAAGGGAACACCAGGTAGGGAGCCTAGGCTGTCCTGATGGGCCGCCTGTTGAGGAGGATCTCCTAGTGTCTAGAGAACCTGGAGCGTCTGTAAATGGAGCTCCAGTGTTTCTGGTGTCTGGCAGTGCCGCTCCAGTTGGGAGGGTGCAGAAGTCCAGAGTGAGGGGTGAGAGGGGGAGAGAGTCCCCAGTGGAAGAACCAGTGGGTCAGGGACCAGCCAGAAGGGCTGAGTCACCGGTGGATGACCATGGTGACACCACTTCTGTCCTGGGGGATCTTCACGCACTGTCAGATGGACAGGGGTTGGGAGATCTGCGCCAGGCGGACTGTCACACAACACATGAGAGATGTGTTACCCTCTGGGGGGCATGCGTGCTCCCCAGGAAGTCCTGGTGCGCCAGGCAGATTATTACACAACTCTAAAGGAGTGTGTTTCCCTTGGGGGGTTGGTGTACCCTCCCGGAAGTCCTGGGTTGCCAGGCACAGGTCCAGCCTAAGGGTACAGACCCTGGGTTGGAGGGCCAGGTTCAGGGTGTCCCCCTGACCTGGAGGAAGGGGCAGCTGCTAACAGTGCCCCTACCAGTTTGTCTTCTGGGGGCACCGCTCCAGGTGGGAGGGTGCAGGACCCCAGTAAGGGGGCGGGGAGAGGACAGCCTCACCCCTGGCCTCTGCCCAGTCTAAGGGTACAGACCCTATGCTGGAATCCCAGTTGCAGGATAGAACCCCTGAACTGGTGGGCGAATTGTGCAGGACACCTGCCGCAGGTGCCCTGACAATTCTGGAAGGGGGTACCGCTCCAGGTGGGAGGGTACAGAGCCCCAAGGAGGAGGACCGGGTGTGGGAAAGCCCACCCCAGTCTCCAGTCCAGCCGCCGGGTATAGGCCCGGGGCTGGTGGGTCAGCACCAGGATGTCATACCTGACCTGACAGGAGGGAGAGTGGACAAAGGGTGCCAAGCACCTGGGGCTACTGCCCCTCGCTCTCTGACGCCACAGAGGTTTGAGAGCCCTGAGAGGCATAAGGCCTGGGTCTCATCCCTGACCCCTGTCAGTGGCCACTGTGGCTTGCTGTCTGTCGGTTGGGACACACCTGTGAGCAAGCTAAGGTTAGGTGCTGCACAGGTGGTGTCCACAGTTGAGGAGAAGGGTTCCCCATGGGTTAGCTGGGTGGGCCCTGAGAGTATGGACAGAGGGATCCAAATAGGTTCAGATTGGCGTAGAACTGGAGTATGCCCCTGCTGTTGTGGGCCAGGGTCCAGGTTCTATCGCCCAAAGCAGAGAAGCCCATCAGGGTAGTGATTGGTCTCCCCTGCGTTTTGGCTGGAAGGGGGTTGTGTTGGACTTGGCCCTTTTGCAGGGTCATCCCTGAACTTTTTGCCTTCCTCCTATATTTTCTCTGACCTGTTTTTGTTGGTTTTATGACTCTGGGCACTTTACCACTGCTGATCAGTGCTAAAGTGCATATGCTCTCCCTATTATAAATTGTGTTATGGATTAGTGACTCCATGATTGGATGATTGGTTTACTTGTCAGTCCCTAGTACAGTGCACTGCGTGTGCCCAGGGCTTGTAAATCCAATGCTGCTGGTGGGCTTGCAGCACTGGTTGTGCCACCCACAGAAGCAGCTTGTAAAATGTGTCTCAGGCCTGCCATTGCAGAGCCTGTGTGCAGCCTAGGGCTGCCATGTCGACTTGGTGAGTACACCCACTTACCAGTCCCTAAACCTTCCCTTTACTGCATGTTGGTCACCCCTAAAGTAGGCCCTAGGGCAGGGTGCATTGTAAGTACAAGGTAGGACATGCCCTGGTGTGTGTGGCATGTCCTAATAGTGAATTACAGCCATTTTCGTTTTTCACTATTGCAAGGCTACCTGTTCTCCATAGGCCAGAATGGGCAGTTTGATTATTACACCTTATAATCCTAACTGACCCAGGGAACATGGTAGAAAAACGAATTTAGTATGCCTGAACTCAGGATGATAAAATACATCTTTTAGTGAAGTTGGTTTTAACATTCTTTGTTTGAAAATACCACTTTTAGAAAGTGGGTATTTTCTTGCCTAAACTTCCAAGCCTGCCTCTGCTAGGTTGTGTATTCCTTGTCTAGAGATTGAGTGACAGGGGCTGGGGGTGGCTACAGGAGACAGGGTGAGTCAGCACAGGGCTGAATAGGAAGGTCTGCATCCAGAGTGGAGGGAGGAGTTGCACCTGGGTCTGAATAGGGCTGTGCCTGCCTTCCACAATGCTGGCTCCACCTCCTGCCGGGCGTCTGATGGCTCTGCCCCTCACTCACAAAGGAAAGAAGGAGTCAGAAAAACAAAGTGCTCCAGGACTGACCAGAACTGGTTTTGGACTAGGCAGAGGCCTCTCTGCCTTCAGAGAACAAAGGGAAAAGGTGTATAAAAAGGGGACCCAGACCCCTAGGAAATTAGATCACTTCTGGGAAATCAAGAAACCTGTTGCCAAGGAGAAGAACCGGAGAAGCTGAAGGAGGAGTACTGCCCCTGTGCTGTTTTGCTGATTGGGGTTGGCCTGCAGTGGTTGCTTTCTGCCAAGGACAGGAGAAAAGACTTTGCTGTGCTTTGTCATCTTGAAGAAGAGAATCTCCAAGGGCTTGAACTAGAGCTTGCCTCCTGCCTGAAGTCTCAGGGATACAAGACTTCACCAACCAGCTCCCCCTGCATTCCCTTGCTGGGAATTGAAGTGCCTGCTGTTGTGCTGGGCCTTCTGAGAGACTGCGTGTCGCTGGGAGCTGGAAGCGCGACGCAACAACGAGAAGCGTGTCGCCGCCGCAGCCGCGGTCATCATCGCATCGCCGAAGCGCGGCGCATCACCGGAGAAGCGAGACGCTGCCACAGAGGTCATCGTCGCATCGCCGGAGAAGCGCGTCGCAGGGCCTGTCGCGGCTCCAAAGATCATCGAGTCGCCGCACGGCCGTCGGGCGTGCACGCATCACACCAACGTTGTCGCATCGCAACCCAGACGCCATTTTGTCGCATCGTACCGGAGAAGAGTATCGCATCGAGGTGCCATCTTGTCGCATCGCACCGGAGAGCAGTAAGAAACCGACGCATCACCTCCCCACACAGTAAGGAAGCGAGCATCAACTCCCCTGCGCAGCAGTAAGGAACCGACGCATCCACTCCCCTGAGTGTAAGGAACCGACGCATCACCTTCCCTGCGACCCTTTTGTTTTCTTTGCGTTACGCATTCAAGGTACATTGAGAGTAAAGTGTCGCATTTACAACTTGAGAGAACTGAACTATTTTATAACCTTTTAAAGCCTATTTTTTGATTACAGTATTGTGGATTTTTGCTATTGGGTCTTGTGATAAGTCTATATAAAGAATACTTATTTTTATACTACGACCTGTGTGGTGTCCATCTGTAGTGTTTTCACTGTATTACTGTATGTGTTCACAAATGCTTTACACACTGCCTCTGAGATAAGCCTGTCTGCTCGTGCCAAGCTACCAGGGGGTGAGCAGGGGTTATTTTAGGAGTGTTTCCCCCTTATCCTGACTAGAAGCAAGGGTCCCTATTTGGACAAAGGTGCAAACCATTGCCAACTAGAGACCCCCAGTTCTAACATTGGTGGTCAGCGGTGAGGATTCTGGACTTGCATTTGTGACTCATGTACAGTGATTGGTGAACACTACTAGTGAGTGCAGACCAAACGCGACCACATACTGTTTTTCTGTTTTATGGTGTCCTCCTGGAGGTATTTTTGATACCATGACTCTGGTTAGTTGTTGCAAAATGGAACTCAACTTCTGGCACATGTTTATCTACACAATGAAGGAGCTACGTGTGTTTTGCAAGGAAAGAGGGCTGCCTGTGAAGAGAAGGTCCAGGGAGGATCTAGAGGCATCCCTATTTCAGTATGAGTTACCCAGCTGGAAGGCAACACTACCAGTTGAGTCTGAGAAGGAGGAATTCCCTAAAAATGAGGGAGCAACAGAAAAAGATAGCTGGCTTCTGGCTTATGAGCAGGAGCTGAGAGAAATTGACGAAGAGCTGAGAGAGCTTGATGAGGCTCAGAGGGCCTTAGCCCAAGAAAAAGAAATTTGGGCAGCTCAGGAAGTGAGCTTTGCTGAGGTGGAGTCCAGCTCAGATGGTGGCAGCAAAATTAAGTTATTCAGTGCTGAGAGAGTAGTGCACACACCCAGAGATGTGGCGCCTGACTTGGAGGGGGTTAACATACACCGGGAGGTTCAAGGACATGAGGTAGCTCCAGTAGTGCGCAGTGTCCCTGAGAGGAATAGGGAAACTGACGCAGGGATTCATGGTCCTAGTGGTGGGAGGGACACTCTACTGACTCTAGATGAGAGGTGCAGGGAGAGGGGTTCCCCCATGGTTGAAGTCCTGGTATGTGAGTGTGAAGACCGCCCAGAAGAGTGTGGGTTGAGTGACAGAGACAGTCAGATACTGTCTTGCCAATCTCAGAAGAGTGGTGTGGAGTACGTGTGTGAGGCACTGGATGGTGAGGTGAAGGATAGTTTGGTTAACCCCTGTGGGGGACTGTGTGATCCAATTTTGGGAGAGCATATTGTAAGTCCCTGTTTTCCAGAGCTATGCCAACACCTGTTGGAGTGTGAGTTCTCTGACCTCAGGGAGCTCACATTGGAGGCAGACCTTTTGGTGGATTCCAGAGGGTCTGAAGAGGCATTGGGGAGTGACCCTAAGAGGAGTGGCTCAGGTGTCTTCCAACCCAGAGTGGTGGGAGAGGTTCAGTGTAGCCCAGCTAGGTCCCGTGGTAATGGGAGGGGTGTAGGGACTCATGTCCTGTCTCAGTGGAGAAGGAGTGAGTGTGGGGCTGCGTGTCCCAAGGTGCCCGAAACCCAGTCTCAGAGCCTGGATGGTTCTTTAAGGGAACACCAGGTAGGGAGCCTAGGCTGTCCTGATGGGCCGCCTGTTGAGGAGGATCTCCTAGTGTCTAGAGAACCTGGAGCGTCTGTAAATGGAGCTCCAGTGTTTCTGGTGTCTGGCAGTGCCGCTCCAGTTGGGAGGGTGCAGAAGTCCAGAGTGAGGGGTGAGAGGGGGAGAGAGTCCCCAGTGGAAGAACCAGTGGGTCAGGGACCAGCCAGAAGGGCTGAGTCACCGGTGGATGACCATGGTGACACCACTTCTGTCCTGGGGGATCTTCACGCACTGTCAGATGGACAGGGGTTGGGAGATCTGCGCCAGGCGGACTGTCACACAACACATGAGAGATGTGTTACCCTCTGGGGGGCATGCGTGCTCCCCAGGAAGTCCTGGTGCGCCAGGCAGATTATTACACAACTCTAAAGGAGTGTGTTTCCCTTGGGGGGTTGGTGTACCCTCCCGGAAGTCCTGGGTTGCCAGGCACAGGTCCAGCCTAAGGGTACAGACCCTGGGTTGGAGGGCCAGGTTCAGGGTGTCCCCCTGACCTGGAGGAAGGGGCAGCTGCTAACAGTGCCCCTACCAGTTTGTCTTCTGGGGGCACCGCTCCAGGTGGGAGGGTGCAGGACCCCAGTAAGGGGGCGGGGAGAGGACAGCCTCACCCCTGGCCTCTGCCCAGTCTAAGGGTACAGACCCTATGCTGGAATCCCAGTTGCAGGATAGAACCCCTGAACTGGTGGGCGAGTGTGCAGGACACCTGCCGCAGGTGCCCTGACAATTCTGGAAGGGGGTACCGCTCCAGGTGGGAGGGTACAGAGCCCCAAGGAGGAGGACCGGGTGTGGGAAAGCCCACCCCAGTCTCCAGTCCAGCCGCCGGGTATAGGCCCGGGGCTGGTGGGTCAGCACCAGGATGTCATACCTGACCTGACAGGAGGGAGAGTGGACAAAGGGTGCCAAGCACCTGGGGCTACTGCCCCCCGCTCTCTGACGCCACAGAGGTTTGAGAGCCCTGAGAGGCATAAGGCCTGGGTCTCATCCCTGACCCCTGTCAGTGGCCACTGTGGCTTGCTGTCTGTCGGTTGGGACACACCTGTGAGCAAGCTAAGGTTAGGTGCTGCACAGGTGGTGTCCACAGTTGAGGAGAAGGGTTCCCCATGGGTTAGCTGGGTGGGCCCTGAGAGTATGGACAGAGGGATCCAAATAGGTTCAGATTGGCGTAGAACTGGAGTATGCCCCTGCTGTTGTGGGCCAGGGTCCAGGTTCTATCGCCCAAAGCAGAGAAGCCCATCAGGGTAGTGATTGGTCTCCCCTGCGTTTTGGCTGGAAGGGGGTTGTGTTGGACTTGGCCCTTTTTGCAGGGTCATCCCTGAACTTTTTGCCTTCCTCCTATATTTTCTCTGACCTGTTTTTGTTGGTTTTATGACTCTGGGCACTTTACCACTGCTGATCAGTGCTAAAGTGCATATGCTCTCCCTATTATAAATTGTGTTATGGATTAGTGACTCCATGATTGGATGATTGGTTTACTTGTCAGTCCCTAGTACAGTGCACTGCGTGTGCCCAGGGCTTGTAAATCCAATGCTGCTGGTGGGCTTGCAGCACTGGTTGTGCCACCCACAGAAGCAGCTTGTAAAATGTGTCTCAGGCCTGCCATTGCAGAGCCTGTGTGCAGCCTAGGGCTGCCATGTCGACTTGGTGAGTACACCCACTTACCAGTCCCTAAACCTTCCCTTTACTGCATGTTGGTCACCCCTAAAGTAGGCCCTAGGGCAGGGTGCATTGTAAGTACAAGGTAGGACATGCCCTGGTGTGTGTGGCATGTCCTAATAGTGAATTACAGCCATTTTCGTTTTTCACTATTGCAAGGCTACCTGTTCTCCATAGGCCAGAATGGGCAGTTTGATTATTACACCTTATAATCCTAACTGACCCAGGGAACATGGTAGAAAAACGAATTTAGTATGCCTGAACTCAGGATGATAAAATACATCTTTTAGTGAAGTTGGTTTTAACATTCTTTGTTTGAAAATACCACTTTTAGAAAGTGGGTATTTTCTTGCCTAAACTTCCAAGCCTGCCTCTGCTAGGTTGTGTATTCCTTGTCTAGAGATTGAGTGACAGGGGCTGGGGGTGGCTACAGGAGACAGGGTGAGTCAGCACAGGGCTGAATAGGAAGGTCTGCATCCAGAGTGGAGGGAGGAGTTGCACCTGGGTCTGAATAGGGCTGTGCCTGCCTTCCACAATGCTGGCTCCACCTCCTGCCGGGCGTCTGATGGCTCTGCCCCTCACTCACAAAGGAAAGAAGGAGTCAGAAAAACAAAGTGCTCCAGGACTGACCAGAACTGGTTTTGGACTAGGCAGAGGCCTCTCTGCCTTCAGAGAACAAAGGGAAAAGGTGTATAAAAAGGGGACCCAGACCCCTAGGAAATTAGATCACTTCTGGGAAATCAAGAAACCTGTTGCCAAGGAGAAGAACCGGAGAAGCTGAAGGAGGAGTACTGCCCCTGTGCTGTTTTGCTGATTGGGGTTGGCCTGCAGTGGTTGCTTTCTGCCAAGGACAGGAGAAAAGACTTTGCTGTGCTTTGTCATCTTGAAGAAGAGAATCTCCAAGGGCTTGAACTAGAGCTTGCCTCCTGCCTGAAGTCTCAGGGATACAAGACTTCACCAACCAGCTCCCCCTGCATTCCCTTGCTGGGAATTGAAGTGCCTGCTGTTGTGCTGGGCCTTCTGAGAGACTGCGTGTCGCTGGGAGCTGGAAGCGCGACGCAACAACGAGAAGCGTGTCGCCGCCGCAGCCGCGGTCATCATCGCATCGCCGAAGCGCGGCGCATCACCGGAGAAGCGAGACGCTGCCACAGAGGTCATCGTCGCATCGCCGGAGAAGCGCGTCGCAGGGCCTGTCGCGGCTCCAAAGATCATCGAGTCGCCGCACGGCCGTCGGGCGTGCACGCATCACACCAACGTTGTCGCATCGCAACCCAGACGCCATTTTGTCGCATCGTACCGGAGAAGAGTATCGCATCGAGGTGCCATCTTGTCGCATCGCACCGGAGAGCAGTAAGAAACCGACGCATCACCTCCCCACACAGTAAGGAAGCGAGCATCAACTCCCTGCGCAGCAGTAAGGAACCGACGCATCCACTCCCCTGAGTGTAAGGAACCGACGCATCACCTTCCCTGCGACCCTTTTGTTTTCTTTGCGTTACGCATTCAAGGTACATTGAGAGTAAAGTGTCGCATTTACAACTTGAGAGAACTGAACTATTTTATAACCTTTTAAAGCCTATTTTTTGATTACAGTATTGTGGATTTTTGCTATTGGGTCTTGTGATAAATCTATATAAAGAATACTTATTTTTATACTACGACCTGTGTGGTGTCCATCTGTAGTGTTTTCACTGTATTACTGTATGTGTTCACAAATGCTTTACACACTGCCTCTGAGATAAGCCTGTCTGCTCGTGCCAAGCTACCAGGGGGTGAGCAGGGGTTATTTTAGGAGTGTTTCCCCCTTATCCTGACTAGAAGCAAGGGTCCCTATTTGGACAAAGGTGCAAACCATTGCCAACTAGAGACCCCCAGTTCTAACACACACCTTGGCACTGAGATATGCTTTGGACTGCTGTGTGGGTTGTGTTCTCTAAGAGCAATCCACTTCTTCAAATGCTTAATGTTGAATTTTCGAAATGCCTCTATCTCTGTTGATGATAGAACCTACAGATCAGAAGTAATATGGGAATGAAGAATGATCTAGTTACATTTCTGATGTACTAAGCACCGTGCATAACAAGAGGACATGCATGGTATTAGTTAAAAATTATTTGAATGTGTCTGTTTTTCATTGAATATAGATCAGTAGGAGCCCAAGAAAAATACCAGTGGATGGAGACACCAAATGAATCACACAATGTCTTGGCTTTACTAGATACCAAAAGAAAATTCCAATAACAATTCGAAAATAAAACATGAAGAGCAACGAACATAATCTGTCAGGCCTTTTAAATCTTCTTAATAATAGTGTTGTAGGGATTCTGCACATATACAGAGCTATGCACAGGATAATAGGACCTCGGAGTATAGTGGTGAACCAACCATGCACCTTAGTACCCACAATCCCAATCCGACTAGCTTTAGCGTCTCATTCGCAGCAATGCTACCAATGATTAGACAACCCAGAACACGGTCTCTCTCAGGACTCGCTGGAGCAAGAACACCCTTTCATCACTCACTCACTCATACTTGTCCACAACGTGCGTAATAAGAGACACAGTATAGTTTAAAATGTTTATTTCAACTATCGTGCTCTAAGATACAGTACACGTGCCAGTACTATCAGCAATGATAAAATAAGAAGCATAGTTACAATTCCATAGAATACAAACGGGGAAAGCATGTCATAAAGCAGTGGATATAGGGCTAAATGGCCTTACCACCCTCCCCGTGTTATTAACTAGTTTATTATAAAAATAGAAGACCTCTGGGCTTTGTCCGGCGGACCCTCAAACCTCAATATCTAGATGCAAGGTTTACATCATCAGACAAGCACAGCTCTTCTCTCTGGAAAGATTTTTCTCCGAGTGTCACAAACAGCGAGATCACAATATTAAAAGCACACAAATTCTTCCAGTGCAGCTGTATTTTGTGTTATGTCTAAGTGCGAGGGGCAGCCCAGATCAGCAAGACCAAGGGACGTTGTTTTTCGACCATTTACATGTTGTGCAGACGAAACCCACAGGGAACAGGAGAAAAGGTGAAAGGCAAAAAGGCAGACAGTTCTAATCTAGCCGGGCACAAGCAGAGGCTGGAAAAACAAAGTCACAAAGTAACGTGTGCAAAAAGGCATCATGGCAGCCAGGCCTAAGCTAACTTAGCAATGTAGACAATGAGGCCACAAACCACACAACACCCTCCCCTGGTCAGTCCATAGGCCAAGACATAGGACGAAAACAGAGTTCAAATGGATGGAGCAGAATGGAAACGTCTATTTTGGAATAGTCCCCAATGAAGGACAATGAATGGGAGAGGAAGAGAAAAAAAAAATGCAGGATAAAAAAAATTCCAGTGAGGCAGGACGCTGAAAGCGGAGGCCCCCTAATCCAATAGAGTGTAAGTGCAGAAAAACGCCACACCTTCCAAGAGGACATCGTTGGAATCGTCAGAAAAAAGAAATGCCATCCAGTTCAACAAATCAAAACTGCATTCATGTTCCTCGCAAGAGGGAGCAGTGATCAGCATTGCGGGACAACTTGCGTGATACTCAATATAACTTTGTCGTAGGAGAGTCTGAGCAGCCGCCTAGACATCCCATTGCGCCAAAATTCCAAGTGCAGCCGCACACGCCATTAAGCCCTCACCGGAACAGTCCCGTTCATGGGCCTCTAAGGGACCCATTAACTGGCCAAAATCCGGGTCAGACAGAGATGTATTGGAGAGGCAATAATCCAATGACCAAGAAAAAGGACATCGGATGCAAGACATCACAGGTTGCACGCAAGTGAAATACGCAAAGCGAAAAGAAAGTCTATAGGACACACTGAGTGTCGCCAATGGAAGGATGCCGAAGCCGATGAGCATGCGTTCACGGAGCATCCGGAGTCGACCGTGGTAGAGGAGGCCCACAGGAAGTGCAGCCATTGCGTAGCAAACAGACCAAAAGCAATATACCAGCCACTAAGGCGAGGATCAACGGAAAGCCGCCAAAGACGCTGGAAAAAATAGAATGAATAAAAGCGGGTATTACACCAAATATAGTTTGAAAGGAGGTTACAAGGCCAGAGCCCACAACTTTAAAAAAAGTGCACAAGACCTTCGGTGCGGGATGCATTGAAAACACGGTGAATCAGCTCACCGAAATGTTGTGGGAGGTTTGTGTTCAAAAGGGCCTGTATCTCACTGTGGGTACTAGCCACCTGGAGGATGAATGTCTCCCATGCGGATGTGAGCATAACCTCGTGGTTCAATAATAGCGTCTTTATTCTGCTCAATTTATTGAAATCTGCCTTCAAAGTCAGAATGGAAGGCCAAATGGAACTATCTATGATGTCGTGCGGGGGAGGAAAAAGCACATTTTTGCAGCACACAACCCGGTGGGAAACAGTAACAATATAGGGGATGCCGGCCAGCATTCCACAGCAGTCCTGATTATTCAGAAGGAGATAGCTACCATTCGCAAGCACAGTGAAAGTAGGTGATATAGCAGGAGCAGGAATGCCCTTTAAAACACAAGCAAGATTAGGAGCCGAAACATTACAAGCCCCGTGCAATTAAATGTTTTTACAAATCAGGGAATGACCCACAGTAGAATCGCATGACTCTCCTGTGAGAAAAACTTCTTTTCCGTCCCTAAGACATTTATACATGAAAGGCAGGGACCAAAGTTCATGCAGGAAGGCACTGCCTAAGGGCTGAAAACGGCCCACAGGATAATGTTTCATGCATGAACTGAACTCAAATAAAGAAAAAGGCAAGGCGATAACCCCGTGCACTAGCCACACTGCAGAGTCCAACTCCGCGACAGAGAATGGTAATGGCTCTATCTTCTCGATATGCAAGAGAGTGTATGTTGCATCTTTCATGGACATGAATTGCTGTTTTTCAGTTAAATTAAACGGCAAGAATAAGGCAGAGGTGTTCAAAAAATGCCAAGGAACTTTACCCGTTTTAAGTGTCTGCAATGTCCATGCAAACTGCATCACTGAACGCAATTGATTTTGAAACAAAGCTTGCAAAGTGGCAAGGGAAATATTGAAATGCAAGCTCTCGTGGGGAGTAGAAGACAATACGGGAATGGATGGTGCATTTAATTGTTTGTAAGTAGCCAAACCCCAACACGTTGTTTGATAAATTGTATGATTTAAAAATAAAATTTGGGCTGGAATTAGGCAAGGCACGGTGTAAGGCTTCCGTGCCGCGTACCTGCCATGATTTGGTGCCCCAAATAGATTTTAAGTCAATGGTGTCCTGCCAGTACTCATAACCACCCATGGCTAATGCGTTCAAGAAGGAACCCGAATATAGCAATTTGGTGTGGGTCAACATGATCTTCTGTGCGGACGAAGTGTTCAATTTAAAATAATAGGACCCAGGGTTTGATCTATCAAAGTCTGTAAAGTAAGTAAATTTACTTCTAAGAGTTTGGGAGCTACCTGGCAAAGGGGTCGGTCAATGTTCCCATTGGGTGTAATTAAAAGGACCCCGAAGAGTACTTGGTTTATGGAGAAAGTGGTTGCCCCAATGCTGGTAACAATATAGGTCAGAATAATTTTTAATCTTAAATCTAAAAAACTGACACGATCTTTTATTCTTTTGTATTGAATTGAAAGCGCGCTGTTTTACCGTATTTTGTATGCACTACAGCACTTTCAGGCCATTCCCGCCCTGGTCCACCGCAGCTTGTTGCTGATTGAGTGGAGGGCGTCACATGCAGTTTACTGTCCTGCCGGCAGAGCACTTCCGCCTGAGAGAGGGCGGAGTTACTCTCCCGGCAGTTTCCTATTTAGCGCTATGTGCCAGCGTGCGCGCTAGAGGTTGGTGGTAAGCTGCTGCTGCCAGTCGCTTTGTTTTGCACTGCTACTTTTTTAAGAAACTGTCACTATTTTAACCTGACTTGCAATCGGACTATGATCGTTTCATTCTTTTACTGGGGCTTGTATACGAATAATTTTTAATCTTAAATCTAAAAAACTGACACGATCTTTTATTCTTTTGTATTGAATTGAAAGCGCGCTGTTTTACCGTATTTTGTATGCACTACAGCACTTTCAGGCCATTCCCGCCCTGGTCCACCGCAGCTTGTTGCTGATTGAGTGGAGGGCGTCACGTGCAGTTTACTGTCCTGCCGGCAGAGCACTTCCGCCTGAGAGAGGGCGGAGTTACTCTCCCGGCGGTTTCCTATTTAGCGCTATGTGCCAGCGTGCGCGCAGCGGACGCGCGCAGCGGGCACGCCTATGGCAAGCCCGTCTGCGCCCGTCCGCACCCGGCCGGGTCCAGGGGCCATGACCCCTGCTCCAATTAACCCGGCGCCGGCAAATAGACGGTCCTACTCCAGAGTTGCAATGTTGGCCGTTGCTAACCTCTCTTCCCCAATGCTCAGCGCTTGCGCAAAGATGTCTCCAGAACTTGCAGAAGGACCATTCTCTTGCCTCAACTGCAAGTGGTGCAGCCTACCTAAGGCTGTGGTGCCACATATTGATACCGGGGACCATGCTAAACTTAAATGTTTATACATGAATGCTAGATCAGTGCCCAAACATTCTTTTGAAATTTGGGACACTATTAATGAGTCTCACCCTGACATGGTTTTTATTACTGAAACCTGGCTGGGAGATAACAATGGCCCCGACATTGCCCACTCCCTACCCTCAGAGTATAAAATCTTGAGACAAGATAGGCAGGGGAGAAAGGGTGGGGGACTTGCTATCCTATTCAAAGACTACCTAACCTGCTCACAGTTCTCTGTAGTACAGCTAGGGGAGCATGAAATACTCCCTTTCCAAGTATCCAGAGGAAACCAAATCAATCAATCACAGAATTTGTAGAGCGCACTACTTACCCGCGAGGGTCTCAAGGCGCTGGGGAGAAAAAAAGGGGGTGCTGCTACTGGTCGAACAACCAGGTCTTGAGTAGCCTCCTGAAGGTCAGCAGGTCTTGGGTCTGTCGTAGGCTTAGTGGAAGGGTGTTCCAGGTCTTGGCGGCGAGGTGGGAGAAGGATCTGCCGCCGGTGGTTGTTCTTCGAATGCGAGGGACGGTGGCGAGGGAGAGGTCGGCGGAGCGGAGCTGGCGGTTGGGGACGTAGAAGAGGAGTCGTCTGTTGAGGTAGGCTGGGCCAGTCTTGTGGAGTGCCTTGTGTGCGTGGATGAGGAGTTTGAAGGAGATTCTCCTGTCGACGGGGAGCCAGTGCAGGTTCCTCAGGTGGGGGGTGATGTGGCTGTGGCGTGGTACATCGAGGATCAGGCGTGCGGATGCGTTTTGTATGCGTTGCAGTCGCTTGATGAGCTTGGCAGGGGCTCCCGCGTAGAGGGCGTTCCCATAGTCAAGTCTGCTACTGACGAGGGCCTGGGTGACTGTTCTTCTTGTATCTGTCGGGATCCACCTGTAGATCTTGCGAAGCATGCGGAGGGTGTTGAAGCAGGAGGAGGAGACTGCGTTGACTTGCTTGGCCATGGAGAGCGTTGAGTCGAGGATGACTCCCAGGTTGCGTGCGTGGTCGGTGGGTGTCGGGGCTGCTCCCAGTGTCGTTGGCCACCAGGAGTCGTCCCAGGCTGAGGGGTTGGAGCCGAGGATGAGGACCTCTGTCTTGTCCGTGTTCAGTTTTAGTCGGCTGATCTTCATCCAATCGGCGACGGCCTTCATTCCTTCATGGAGGTTGGATTTGGCGGCGAGGGGGTCCTTGGTGAGGGAGAGGATCAGTTGAGTGTCGTCGGCGTAGGAGATTATGTTGAGGTCGTGCTGTCTGGCGATGCGTGCGAGCGGGGCCATGTAGATGTTGAACAGTGTTGGGCTGAGGGATGATCCCTGGGGTACGCCGCAGATGATCTCGGAGGCTTCGGATCGGAATGGTGGGAGGCGGACTCTCTGGGTTCTGCCGGCGAGGAAGGAGGTGGCCCATTCCAGGGCCTTGTCTCGGATCCCTGCGTCGTGGAGGCGTGCGCGTAGAGTGCGGTGGCAGACCGTGTCGAAGGCGGCGGAGAGGTCCAGCAGGATGAGGGCTGCGGTCTCACCGTTGTCCAGCAGGATCCTGATGTCGTCGGTGGCGGCGATGAGGGCAGTCTCAGTGCTGTGGTTGCTGCGGAACCCTTATTGGGATGGGTCCAGGATGCTGTTTTCTTCGAGGTATCGGGTTAGCTGTTTTTTGACGATCTTCTCGATGACCTTGGCTGGGAACGGAAGCAGGGAGATGGGCCGGAAGTTCTTGAGGTCTCTCGGGTCCGCCTTGGGTTTTTTTTGTCAAACATATTTTTATTGAATTCGTAACATAATACAACATATGCTTTTACCATCTTTTGTCTTGCTCAAATGACGATACAAAACTGGGATGAACGGAAATTGTGCAGCGTACTCCACGCTAAAGATCGACCCCGACCCAATCTAAACATGGTGCAAAAGTAAAGGTACAGTGTCCAACAGTATTGGGTTCGGAGCAAGTCTCCGTGTCCTGCACAGTTCGATAGGTAAAATGAGAAAGTGTTCAACCATCTTTCGATAGGGCATGTTCTCAAGTCCGTCTAGTCAGAAGGCATTAAACAGAAAATTCTACCGGACTTAATAGAACAGCTCTCCTCTATGGAGCAATACATCAAGAAACATAAAATAATTAACCAACCCTGTCCCAACTCCCTCCCCTCCCCAACATGGTGGTGGCACCTAAAAATATCTTCATCATTGTGTCATGATAGGTTGTACTTCATATCTGAAAGAGGTGTAAGGCTCTGATAGAGGCAGGGCAAACAGCAGATGGAAGGCCATGAGAAAGAAAGGTGACCAGGGGGCCCCATTTAAATTCAAAGTTCGTAAAGTTATCTCTAAAGACTTCCGACATACGTTCCATACTGAGTAGCTTCCATAGTCTAGAGTGCCAGAGGGAGATTGCCGGAGCTTCCCTGTTTTTCCAGGCGGCTGCCAGTGTGACCTTCGCCGCTCCAATACAGGGCCACATGATAGTTTTATCAGCCCGGGTCTGATGTTCCAAGGCAGGATCACGGAGCCCCAGCAGGACCTCTGCCATAGTAGTAGGAACAGGATATCCCAACATATCTTTAATGTGTGCAAGTATTTCTTCCCAGAAGGGTCGTATATGTGGGCAGTCCCACCAGATATGCTGGAAGTCCCCCAGAAGCCCGCATCCCCTCCAGCATCGATCAGAGGTAGTGGGGAAGATCCGTCTAAGCTTGGAGGGATAAAGATACCAATCCATCATGGTCTTAAGGTGTGCTTCCCTGAGCTCTATGGAGTGGTTGAATTTCATGGTATCGGACCACAGGTGGGACCATTCGTCGTCTGAGATGTCTCGTTGGAGGATTCCCTCCCACATGGCCATGTATCGAGGGCGCGGGGAGCGCGTAGTGGTAAGGAGAAACTTATATAAAAAGGAAATTGCGCCTTTCATAGTGGTAGCCTTAGTGAGAAAAGCTTCAAATTGTGTGAGGGGACGAGTAGCCGCCTCCCGGACCTGTGGTGTAAGGGCCCAATGCAGTAATTGGCTATAGCGGTATCGTTCTGTATTCTCCAGGCCATAGTCCCTTTTACAGTTATCAAAAGTGAGAGGGTCAAAGTTATGGAAAAGATGTGTTAGAGCTAAACATCCTCCCTCCCTCCAGGTGTCAAACGGTCCCGCCTGCATCCCCGGGGGGAATGCCGGATTGAAATGAAGAGGCGTGAAAGGGGAGGGAAAAGAGGACCATCTCTCATCGCTTGCCACTGAGTCCCATACCTTAAGGGTTGTGCGTGTGGGAGTGCTGATGTAAGTGTTCTTGGGTCTATCTTGTTTAGGCCGCCAGATCAGATCCCATATAGTCCGCCCGGTCACACTGCGGTCCATATGTAGCCAGTGTTTGTCGGAGTCATGTTTTGTCCATTCAATCAGTACGCGGAGTTGGGCGGCCTTGTAATATAAATGAATATCTGGGAGTCCGACTCCACCCTCCGCTCTGGACCGACGAAGTATCGAAAAGAGAAGCGAGCCCTTCTCCCTTGCCAAATGAAATTTAAGATCATAACCTTAACGCGTCGGAAGAAGTCCCCCTCTAACTCTATGGGCAGGGCTTGAAATAAATAGAGGAGCTTGGGGAGAAGCGTCATCTTAATGGCATGGATCCGACCCAGCCAGGACAGAAAGAGGGGCTTCCATTTAGTAAGCTCTGCTTGTATCCGCGTGAGTATCGGGGGAAGTTGGCGGCATATAGTCCTTCCACTCTTGAAGTAATCTGAACCCCCAGGTATTGTATGGATGAAGTGGCCCATTGAAGAGGTGTGAGGGGTTGCAGCCTGGAAATCTCCGCTGTAGGAAGTGTGAGGTTGAGGATGTAGGACTTGCCTAGATTTATTTTAAAGCCCGCTATTGCCTCAAACCGAACCAGCTCAGCCTGTAGGGGTGGCAGGGATGTGGCTGGGTCCGCCAATGACAGCAGGACGTCGTCAGCGAAGAGGGAGATTTTATGTTGTTCCCCCGTGAAAGGGATCCCCTGAATCGTAGGGTTCGCTCTAATTGCTGTTGCTAGTGGCTCGATACTAAGGGCGAAGAGCAGCGGGGAGAGGGGACACCCCTGTCTGGTACCTCTGGAGTGGGAGAAAGAGGACGAGTGTGTGCCATTGATCATCACTTTAGAATGGGGTTGAAGATAGTTAGCCCGAATCATAGTGAGAAATTGGGGTGCAAAGCCAAAAGCCGCGAGGGTATGAAAAAGAAACGCCCAATCCACCCTGTCAAAAGCTTTTTCCGCGTCCAATCCCACCAGGACCGCGGGAATCCGACGTCTATTGGCCTTCTCAATAAGGTGGACTATTCGGCGGGTGTTATCGTGGGTTTGGCGCCCTTTAATAAATCCCGATTGGTCCGGGTGTATGAGGTCGGGCATAAGCTCATTGAGCCGCTTAGCCAAAATGGAGGAATAGAGTTTCGCATCGAGGTTGAGCAGGGCGATAGGCCTGTAGGAGGTGCACGCATGAGGGTCCTTCCCTGGTTTGGGTATAACAGTAATCATTGCCTCCGACATGGAGCCAGAGGTTGAGCCTTCCTCCGCCATCTTATTAAAGAGCTGTGTAAGGTGCGGGGTGATATCAGATGCAAAAGTTTTATAAAATATGGCGGTATAGCCGTCCGGACCAGGAGCTTTATGGAGCTTGAGAGCCTTAATAGCAGAGAGAACATCATCAGAGGTGATGGGGGAAGAAAGTGTCTCATTCCCGTCAGGGAAACCTGCGGGAGATGGAGGGTGTGGAGATATTCCCGTTGGGCGTCGGGATCTAAGCGATCCCCCGTGTAAAGATGTTTATAGAAGGAGCTAAAGGTCTCCGCTTTTTCCTCGTCGCTGTGAGTAAGTTCCCCATGTGATCCCCGTATACCGCCTATGTACTCCTTCTCTCGTTTATCTTTAAGCTGCCGAGCAAGGTGTTTGCCAATCTTATTGCCCTGGGAGTAGGATAGTTGACGTAGTTTAAGAAGCGTGTACTCCGCCCTATTGTTGTAGATGGCTCGGAGTTTACCCCTAAGCGCTGTCAGGTTGCGAAGGGTATGCCTTGTGGGGTTTGATTTATGAGCGTGTTCAGTGGAAGTCAGTTCCGACTCCAACCGCTCTCTTTCTTTAGCACGTTGCGAGTTTAGCGCGGCGTTGAGGGAAATGCACCTCCCCCGAAAGACCGCCTTAAAGGTGTCCCAATTAGTAAACTCCGACGTGTCTTCCGACTTGTTAATGTCAAAGAATTCAGTGATAGATTCCCTTAATTTAGTGCAGGAGTCCTTATCTCTGGCAAGCGCAGCCGGGAAGTACCACCTGGGAGAAGCAGAGGAGTCCGCCCTCCAACCCATCGAGACTGCCAGGAGACTATGGTCAGATATTGAGAGGGGGAAAATCTTGGCATCCTGTAAGGCACCCAGGAGTGATTGGCTAATAAAAATATAATCGAGACGGGAGTATGTACGGTGAACATGTGAGTAAAATGTGTAATCGCGTGAGTTAGGATACAAAAAGCGCCATGTATCACGGAGCCCCATGTCGTGAAGTTGTTGTCGTATGTCCGGGGAGAAGGAACCCATATCTGAGCGTTGCGGGTGAGTGCTATCTAAATCTTTCTGCCAAGTTAAATTGAAGTCGCCCATAAGTACCAGTGGCCCCTCCAGGAAATCCAATAGTCTCCCCAAAAAGTGTGCAAGAAGACCGTCTGGCCAGTGTTGGGGGCATATACCGCTACACAGGTGCAAAGTTTCCCCATTAAGCGACCCTTTACCATGACCCAGCGACCGTCTTTGTCGCGTTGTACATCCAAGGGCTGGAATTTTGTGGAGGACCGAAACAGGAGTGCCACCCCCTATGTTTCGTTGGTGCGGACGATCTATAAATCAGAGGGTAGTGTTTGTGTCGGAGCCGTGTGTCCTCAGCTCTAGCCAGATGTGTTTCCTGTAGGGCCACTACGTCAAGGTGGTGATCAATAATGTATTTCCATACCTTTTGGCGCTTCTGAGGGGAATTAAGGCCCTTAACGTTCCAGGTACCGATAGAAATTGTCATAGTGTCAGGAAATGAAACAGCATCTCAATAGATACCCCACTAGGCTCAACATTTCCCCCACCATCAGCTGCCCCCAAGGAGTGACCTCTCCACTTCTAACAAAGTGCAGGCTTACTGTGTGATCTGCATACCTATCTATACGAGATGTTAAAACGCCACCACCATGACCCACCCACTCCCTCCCTTCCCATCCCCCCCCAAAAAAAGAACAAAATGCAAACCTTATATGCAACATAGAAAACAAAATCCATTCCCCGGGAAGTGTAACGAAAACCCCCAGGAATGCGGGGAGGCGGTGGGGCCGAGGTCCCCGTCCGCACCCATCCCGGAGCAATGCCAACAGGATTCACATACAGACGACCCCGAGGCGCCGTCAAGTCCTCGCTAAGGCAAGCCCCCCGCTGCCATGGGTAGGACCTGGTCATATGCCTCCGCCCCAGCAGCACCACGACGGTCTTTGAGAAAGGGGATTTAGACACCAGACAGCCATGGAGCATATATCAAAGTATACCTGAGTTCAACAGGGGTGAGAGTACATCATTCGCAGTATTAACCGCAATGGAGGGTGCCGCAGCCCTTGAGTACCAAGCATCAGCAGGAGGTCAGTGAGGATGAAACAACCAGGAGGAGTGAGACACCGCCCCACTCGTCCCTCGAGAATGTGCAGCGGTCCCCTCAGCCCCCGCTGACCATGGTGGTGCTAGAAACCATTCCCACCTCGAACAGAATGATGCAATGCCGTGAAGCATTCGTCGGGGAATCATCTGCGACCTCTGCGTGAGCCCGCCGACCATGCAGGCGCGTCCGATCGGGCCTTGTGTAGTGCGCTGGAGGCAGCTGGAGCGGAGTCCTGATCCTCTACGGAAAGACCCAGCAGAACCAACCCTTCCTGTAGGTCAGAGATATGACGCTGTTTATTACGAAATTCGAAACTAAGTCCAAACGGGAAAGTCCACCGATATCTAATCTTATCCTCTCGGAGTTTGGCAGTGAGAGGCCTGAACAGCTGTCTCCGTGCAAGAGTGGCCGGCGCCAGGTCTTGGTAGATCGTACACGTGTGCTTTTGGAAAGAGATGGAGTCCTTGGGCCTAGCCGCTGCGAGCACCGCTTCCTTAACCTTGAATGAGCGGAATTTCGCTAAGATGTCTCGGGGCCTCCTCTTGTCTCCATTCTGCAATTGTCCCACTCGGTGGACCCGTTCCAGTTTTATTTTGAGGGATTGAGGGCTTAGGATCTCCGCAAAGAGCCCCTCCATGAACGCCTCCAGATCTGGCCCCTCCGCGCCTTCCTCCAGGTCCCGGACGCGAATGTTCTCCCTCCGGGCCCTATTTTCAAGGTCCTCCGTCTTAAGTTGCGACTGAAGAAGCTGATCACGGAGATAGCGGACATCATCTCTGAGCTCTGTCGTGAGCTTTTCTTGATCCTGGTGGTGCACCTCCAAATCCAGAACTCGGGTACCCACTGAGTCTACGTCCTGCTGGAGGGAAGTCAGCTTTCCGGTCAGGTCCGTCCGTAACTGCTCCATGGAGGATTTGATGTCCTGCCCCAGGTCCTTGCGCAGCTCCATCTTGAAATCCTTGAACATGGCCTGGAGCTCCGCTTTCGTGAGCGCCATTGTGGTTGCTTCGTCGGCCGCACTCAGCACTGAGCGCCTGTCTGAGGCCACAAAGAAATCAGAGACCTTAGCAGATGTTCTGGCCATCCCCTTCTTGGGCAACATGCGGGCCTGCCCCAAGGGGCTCTCCGTCGGCGCGATGAGGGCGTCCACGGAGTCCGTTCAGCAAGGCTGGTGGTTGCGACCTCCAAGGTGTAGGAAAGGCGCGCGTGGATGTCCGATCTGAAATAGGGTCCTCCCCACTGATCGAAGCAGGACCTCCTCCCTTTAGGCGCGCTGGCAGCCGTGAAGTGATCTCCGGAAGATAAGAGGGGAGAAGCACGCTCGACGGATCACCTCTCGGTGGATGTGGCGCCAGGTGGCTGGGGTCCGAAAGGTCGCGCCCACATGACGCGGGGCACCGGTCAGGCAACATCGGCCACCATCCCCTGTGCTACCCCATTCCGGTCAGGGCAAGCAGAAGCAGACACACAGTTCCCACCGGAAGGTGTAGGGCGCCATTCCGGGCCCCCCGTGGGCCCCGACTTCATCCAACCCTCAGCAGGGGAGCCGCAGCACCTCAGGTCCGCCGCCGGGGGAGTCGCTGGGCACAGAGCTGGAAGCTCGGCCGAGAAATCGGTAGCGCCGATGTCGCTAATGGGCCGCCATTTTAGGGTCAGGCAGGCGGGTCGCGGTGCAGCGTAGGTCGTGGAATGTCCCAGGGGAAGCGGCGATAACGCTCTGGCAGTCACGGTGGGTTCCAGCCTTACCCTGATAGAGAAGGCAATCTAGGAGGTCAGGGTCCTCAGACGGCACCTCCCGCCGCACCAGCAGCCGCCGGCGGTCAGCGCAGCCCGGCAGACGCCATTTTGCCGCTCGGCCTCGCGTTACTTCTCAGGCTGAAGCAGGAGTGCCCCTGGGTGAAATGCGGCAGGTAGGGACTTCTCCGGCAGAGCGCCACATCCTCCGCTGTGTGTGGGAGCCGAGCTCAGTCCTCAGCGCCCCGGGAATCCGCCACAAGTAGCTCCGGAACAGCGCGCGGACCGGGAGCCGAGATGGATTACGTCCTCTCGGCCATCTTGCCCGGCCACGCCCCCCCGCCTTGGGTTTTTTGAGTAGGGCGTTGATCTCTGCGTGTTTCCAGCTCTCTGGGAAGGTCGCGGTCTCGAAGGAGAGATTGATGACGTTGCACAGGTGGGGTGCGATGGAGCTGCTGGCTTTGTTGAAGATGTGGTGCGGGAAAGGGTCTGACTGGGAGCCGGAGTGTATTGTGCTCATGGTCTTGATGGTGTCATCGATGTTCACGCTGGCCCAGGCTGGCAGGGGGTCGTGGTCGATGGTGTGCGGCGGGTCTGGTGCATCGATCTTGGTTGGGGCTGTCTGGGTGTTGAAGCTGTCGTGGATGTCGGCGATCTTGCGGTGGAAGAAGGTCGCGAGGGAATCGCACAGGGCTTGCGACGGCGGGATGTCGTTGGTGTTGGAGCTGGGGTTGGAGAGTTCCTTCACGATGTTGAAGAGCTCCTTGCTGTTGTGTGCGTTGTTGTCGAGGCGGTCTTTGAAGGAGATTCTCTTGGCGGACTTGATGAGGTGGTGGTGGTTGCGGATGGCGTCTTTGTGGGCTGCGTGGCTGTCCGGTGTCTTATCACTGTGCCATTTCTTCTCTAGTTTCCGGCAGGTACGCTTGGAAGCTAGGAGTTCCGAGGTGAACCAGCTGGCTCTTTTGGTGGTGTCACTGTAGGTGAGTTTTTCAGCGGGGCGAGGGTGTTGGCACAGTAGTCTATCCA
Source organism: Calotriton arnoldi (assembly GCA_963921515.1). Lineage (NCBI taxonomy): Eukaryota > Metazoa > Chordata > Amphibia > Caudata > Salamandridae > Calotriton > Calotriton arnoldi. The sequence goes on from CAWUFW010005839.1 coordinate 446,348, forward strand.
TCGTCTGAGGTTGCAGGCAGCGTCGTCGGTGTTGGATGGGTCGGAGGGAGGGCTGAGAGCGAGGTTTGCCCGTAGTTGGTCTTCGGGGACTTTGCTCCAGCAGCGGCGTGGGATCTGTTGGGTGCGGTGGTGTGTGGTGGGTTTCTGGAAGGTGAAATGGATGCAGCGGTGGTCGGTCCAGAGGAGTTCCGTGGTGTGGCTGAAGGAGACGTGGGAGCTTGAGGAGAAGATGGGGTCAAGCGTGTGGCCGGCGGAATGGGTCGGTGTTGTGACGAGCTGGCTCAGACCGAGGTTGGCGAGGTTGTCGATCAGGGTGGTGGAGTTGCTGTCGTTGTTGTTCTCCAGGTGAAAGTTCAGGTCTTCGAGGAGGATGTAGTCGGTAGAGGTCAGGGCGTGCGTGCTGATGAAGTCGGCGATGGAGTCGCTGAACTGGGGTCGGGGCCCAGGGGGTCTGTAGACAAAGGTGCCTCTAAGGGTGGTGTTGGGGTCCGTGTGGATCTGGAAGTGCATGTGTTCGGCGGTGCTGAGAGTGTCGTCGGTGCTGGTCGAGACCCTGATGGTGTTCTTGTGGACGATGGCGATTCCTCCTCCTCCTGCGTTGATGCGGTCTCTACGGGTGATCTTATAGCCGTCTGGGATGGCTATGGCGATGTCGGGGGCGGAGGAGTCGTTCATCCAGGTCTCTGTCAGGAAGGCGACGTCTGGTGATGATGTGTCGAGCAGGTCCCAGAGCTCGACGGCGTGTTTGCGTGCGGAGCGGGTGTTCAGTAGGATGCATCGGAGGTGGTTGAGGTCCTTCTTGGCGGGCGCCTCGGTGGCTCTGAGGCTGGTGTAGCTGCAGTTCCGGCAGGTGAAGGTACCATGGGTGCGTTTCGGGGCGGCCTTGAAGCAGTTGTGCGTCCGTCCGGGGTTGAGAGCGTGGAGTGTGGTGGCATCGTATCGGCGTCGGGCCTCGAGGCTGGAACGGGGGGCGCACGGCCCATGGGTTCTGGCGCTGGGCGCGGTCCAGGCGCGGACGGGCGCAGACGGGCTTGCCTTAGGCGCGCCAGCGGCGCGGCCGCCATATATGGGGAGGTGGGAGGGAGGAGCAGCTGGGAGGCGGGAGGCAGGGGCAGCGAATGGGCAGTCAGGGGGGCGGGGCCGCAGGGGACGCAGCGGCGGGTGTCGAGAGGCAACGAGGGGTACAGAAGGCAAAACTGGACACAGAGAAAGGGGGGCAGCGAGGGGTACAGAAAGCAAAACTGGACACAGAAAATGGGGGCAGCGAGGGGGAACAGAAGGCAAAACTGGACACAGAGAAAGGGGGCAGCGGGGGTACAGAAAGCAAAACTGGACACAGAAAATGGGGGCAGCGAGGGGTACAGAAAGCAAAAAACTGGACACAGAAAATGGGGGCAGCGAGGGGGAACAGAAGGCAAAACTGGACACCGAGAAAGGGGGCAGCGAGGGGTACAGAAAGCAAAACTGGACACAGAAAATGGGGGCAGCGAGGGGGAACAGAAGGCAAAACTGGACACAGAGAAAGGGGGCAGCGAGGGGTACAGAAAGCAAAACTGGACACAGAAAATGGGGGCAGCGAGGGGGAACAGAAGGCAAAACTGGACACAGAAAATGGGGGCAACGAGGGGGAACAGAAGGCAAAACTGGACACAGAAAGGGGGCAGCGAGGGGTACAGGAAGCAAAACTGGACACAGAAAATGGGGGCAACGAGGGGGAACAGAAGGCAAAACTGGACACAGAGAAAGGGGGCAGCGAGGGGGAACAGAAGGTAAACGGGCACCGAGGCAACAAGCAGAGGGGCGAGCTTACCAGCAGCAGCAGCGGGCAGGACAACACAGGCGGAGCTGTGTGGCGGCGGAGCGACCTACCTGGCAAGGTCAAGGGTCGCTCTCCTCACCGCGCAGCGGCCGCCATATATGGGGAGGTGGGAGGGAGGAGCAGCTGGGAGGCGGGAGGCAGGGGCAGCGAATGGGCAGTCAGGGGGGCGGGGCCGCAGGGGATGCAGCGGTGGGAGTCGAGAGGCAACGAGGGGTACAGAAAGCAAAACTGGACACAAAAAAGGGGGCAGCGAGGGGGAACAGAAGGCAAAACTGGACACAGAGAAAGGGGGCAGCGAGGGGTACAGAAAGCAAAACTGGACACAGAAAATGGGGGCAGCGAGGGGGAACAGAAGGCAAAACTGGACACAGAAAATGGGGGCAACGAGGGGGAACAGAAGGCAAAACTGGACACAGAAAGGGGGCAGCGAGGGGTACAGGAAGCAAAACTGGACACAGAAAATGGGGGCAACGAGGGGGAACAGAAGGCAAAACTGGACACAGAGAAAGGGGGCAGCGAGGGGGAACAGAAGGTAAACGGGCACCGAGGCAACAAGCAGAGGGGCGAGCTTACCAGCAGCAGCAGCGGGCAGGACAACACAGGCGGAGCTGTGTGGCGGCGGAGCGACCTACCTGGCAAGGTCAAGGGTCGCTCTCCTCACCGCGCAGCGGCCGCCATATATGGGGAGGTGGGAGGGAGGAGCAGGCGGGAGGCAGGGGCAGCGAATGGGCAGTCAGGGGGGCGGGGCCGCAGGGGATGCAGCGGTGGGAGTCGAGAGGCAACGAGGGGTACAGAAAGCAAAACTGGACACAAAAAAGGGGGCAGCGAGGGGTACAGAAAGCAAAACTGGACACAGAAAATGGGGGCAGCGAGGGGTACAGAAAGCAAAAACTGGACACAGAAGATGGGGGCAGCGAGGGGGAACAGAAGGCAAAACTGGACACAGAGAAAGGGGGCAGCGAGGGGTACAGAAAGCAAAAACTGGACACAGAAAATGGGGGCAGCGAGGGGGAATGTTGTAATCTAGCAAGTGAATGATGCATCCTCTCTGTTGTTGCCCTTATGCCTTGCTGCTCAGTCTATGTGATGTCATCAGAATGTTGAGAGTGTTTGAGTGTAAGAAGGAATCAGTTGGTGTGGAAGGGCTGAGCGGCAAGGAGGCTGCTCCTGGTGGGGCATTGTATGAGGCCTAGCATGAGGCTTAATATGGATCCTATCTGAAGAATAAAGCTGTGATCCTGAACTACATCACCGGACTACGTATCGTTCATTTAATTGTAACACTGGCGACGATTTTTAAAGAACCTGCGTGCCACTTCAATGGACTTTTAAAACTCAAGAAACTACAACCTCTGGATTTGAACAAAACTGGCACCCCTAATGCCCCACCAGTGACCTTTTCATCGGTCGCCGCAACCAGTAAGTGCCAGTTTGTCTTGGACTTTCCTTCATTATCTTTGTTTACCTGTCTTTGCTGAACTGTTCCTGTCCTGTAACATGTTGACAGAGAACAGCATCTGTGACCTGGACATTATTTGTGTACTAGTGAGTACTGTACATTTGGCTTTGGCTTAGCTCCTGCTGCCTGTTGGATTTTGGGATCAAAAAAGGTGCCAGTTCCTATCTGCCTGCCTACTGTCCACTGCCTGCCTGTCTTGGAAGAAGTCTGCCCTCCTGCTCCTTGGGACACTCTCAGAGTAGTGACCTACTCCTACTTGTTCGCTGTCTCTCTCTCTTGATTGCCAGTTCTTGCCTGCCTGCCTGCTCGCTACCGCTGCTCACTGCCTCCCTGTCTTTCTGCCTTGGAGGAGTGTTTGTCTTCATTGTCCTGACCTTCTGTGCCCCTATTTTGTCTTCTGGCTTCATCCTTTGCCAGTTACGGAGGGGGTCTGTGCCGGTAGTGCCTGAAATCAACATTGGTGAGACTGTTTTCGTCTATTATTTTTTTTACCACATTTGAGACCTGTTTGGTCTCTTCAACCGCTCTATTGTTGTTGGATTTAGGGCACGAGCTCCGTTTGGAACACTTGCATTTTCCGCCATACATTGATTTGAACCAACTGACTTTGTCCCTGCGCGCGCAACCTCACCTGCGGTCTCTTCTTGGGTTCCTACATGACACGCTGTTCATCGAAGGGACTTCTATGACTTGACAGGAGACGCTTTTGGAGCGCCTACGTGCCATGAGCCATCCGGCTCGGCGTCACAGACGTGCCGCCATCTTTTAGTTGGACCCTGTATGATGTTTCCTGCACTTCTTACGAGGGTCTTCTACCAACCACGGTACAATAAAGTTAATTGAAACTTTTTCTTCTTCGTTAATGGCAACGCTGGCGATTGTAAACTTCGTTCGACATTTGGGCACATCAGCTAGTTGAAGGCCTAGCAGCGCTAACCAAGATGGAGTCGCTGTGCTACACCGCTTAGGATGTGGACAGTTATGTGGAACTTTTGGTGAGGACCTCGGGTGAGAGATCGCTCACCGGAGTATGAGACTTTCTTTTTGTTTTAATTTCATGTGTATTTCTTATGTGATTATTGTACCTTTCACTGGTACCTAATCCTGTATTTGTATGAGAGGGGGAGAGAGTGTAGTGTCTTTGTTTGGTATATGTATGAATAGAGGAAGAGAGAGTGTAGTGTCCCAGGTCATGTCATGTTCTGAAACTGAAGCTTCTTGCTTGTTTTGGTTTTCCCCTCTGAATTGGTAGTTACCTCGTGTGAGGTGTAAGACTGTGCGTTACGGGTGCGCACATGAGAAGACTTCTTCTTTTGAAGCTTCTCTGACTTGCCTGTTTTGGTTTTACCCTCTGTATTGGTTGTTACCTCGTGTGAGGTGTTGGACTGTGCGTTACGGGTGCGCACACCTTGTGTGAAGTGTTGGACTGTGCGTTATGGGTGCGCACATGAGAAGACTCCTTCTTTTGAAGCTTCTCTGACTTGCCTGTTTTGGTTTTACCCTCTGTATTGGTTGTTACCTCGTGTGAGGTGTTGGACTGTGCGTTACGGGTGCGCACACCTTGTGTGAAGTGTTGGACTGTGCGTTATGGGTGCGCACATGAGAAGACTCCTTCTTTTGAAGCTTCTTTGATTTCCCAGTTTTGGTCTTACCCTCTGGATTGGTTGTTACCTCGTGTGAGGTATTGGACTGTGCGTTACGGGCGCACATGTGAGAGATCTACCTTTTGTGTAGCTTTTCTGTCTTACTTCTATTGGATGTACCCTGTGAGTGGTTGTTGCCTCGTGAGAGGTGTTTGGACTGTGCGTTACGGGTGCGCACATGAGAAGACTACTTTCTCTTTAGCTTCTCTTGATTTACCCTTGTTTTGGTTGTGGTATGTGTATCACCCTGTGTTTAGGGGTTGCATAATTACTCTAGAGTGTACGCCTTCGAGTGTTGGGCGTGCGATTTAAATAACACAACACTTTTGTGTTTCTCTCATCTCCTCAAGATGGGATGGGATGTGGTGTTGGACGATGCTCTTGAAGATTGATGTTATTCTTGTAGCGTTATGTTATTTTTGAAGCTCTTTGACTTTTGTATGTGTGTATGTCCACCTCCGCACATTTAATTATTGTCAGTCATATTGCATGTATGTGCTATGATCTCGCATGCTTGTATTTTTACAATTTTGATGAGGGGGGGATGTGTTGTAATCTAGCAAGTGAATGATGCATCCTCTCTGTTGTTGCCCTTATGCCTTGCTGCTCAGTCTGTGATGTCATCAGAATGTTGAGAGTGTTTGAGTGTAAGAAGGAATCAGTTGGTGTGGAAGGGATGAGCGGCAAGGAGGCTACTCCTGGTGGGGCATTGTATGAGGCCTAGCATGAGGCTTAATATGGATCCTATCTGAAGAATAAAGCTGTGATCCTGAACTACATCACCGGACTACGTATCTTTCATTTAATTGTAACAGGGAACAGAAGGCAAAACTGGACACAGAGAAAGGGGGCAGCGAGGGGTACAGAAAGCAAAAACTGGACACAGAAAATGGGGGCAGCGAGGGGGAACAGAAGGCAAAACTGGACACAGAGAAAGGGGGCAGCGAGGGGTACAGAAAGCAAAACTGGACACAGAAAATGGGGGCAGCGAGGGGGAACAGAAGGCAAAACTGGACACAGAGAAAGGGGGCAGCGAGGGGTACAGAAAGCAAAACTGGACACAGAAAATGGGGGCAGCGAGGGGGAACAGAAGGCAAAACTGGACACAGAAAATGGGGGCAACGAGGGGGAACAGAAGGCAAAACTGGACACAGCGAAAGGGGGCAGCGAGGAGTACAGGAAGCAAAACTGGACACAGAAAATGGGGGCAACGAGGGGGAACAGAAGGCAAAACTGGACACAGAGAAAGGGGGCAGCGAGGGGGAACAGAAGGTAAACGGGCACCGAGGCAACAAGCAGAGGGGCGAGCTTACCAGCAGCAGCAGCGGGCATCATATTGGGAGGAGCTGTAATCTACAATCCCCGAACAAACATGTTGAATTAAGTGCAAATTTACTCACACAACTCTTCCCCGCCTGTCTAAAATATAGAAATGTTCTAATGGTGGGAGATTTTAATGTGCACTTTGAAAAACTAGACCACACGGAGGTCAACCACCTATACAATGATATGCAGATCCTCCAACTTAGACAATGGATTGAGGGACCCACTCATTCTGCAGGCCACACTCTGGATCTCCTATTCTCCAATATAGCATCCATCACCATTGAGGAGATTAAAGCTGTCACTTGGACGGATCACTCTCTCATTACTTTTTCTTTTACCCAACCGGCGGTTACTGCCACCACATATGTACCAACACATGAATTCTACCGCGCTTGGAAATCTATCACGCCCGACCTTTTCCGACTGCATTTCTCCTCTAACAGCCTGGAGGCGTTAGATTCACTCCCCACGGATAAGCCTACGGGCAGACGTGTATCAGAAAAATGGTATTCGACTGAACTTAAAGCATTTAAAAAGCAATGTAAAATACTGGAACATAACTGGAGAATGTCCAGATCTGAGACGGACAAACTTTTATTCAAATCTATGCTCAAGAAATACCACAATGCCATCAAAGGAACGAAACGCACCTACTTCGCACACAGAATAACTGAAAGCAAGAATTCAGCGAAAGAATTGTATAAAATCATACACGAATTATGCAGACCCGCATGCATGTCGCAAACTTTACATCCCTCCCCAGACTGCTGTGAAATGATCAGTGATTTTTTTATAGACAAAATAAACCCTATTTACTTATCTTTTAACGCAAATGCCCCAACTGATTCCAACAGCTGGGTAAACACGGATCTTCTTCCTAATACCACAGCACAGTTGGGCAGTTTCGTCCCTTTTTCCCAAGATGAAGTAGCCAAAACTATGGGGGAAGTCAAGTCTGGCTCTCCCCTCGACCCTTGTCCTCACTTCATCTTTTCACAAATTATCACCACCCTTTGCCCCCATGTCACGGAGCTCTTCAATAGATCACTTGAGACAGCAGTATTCCCGGAAGCCTGGAAACATGCAATAGTCACTCCCCTGCTTAAAAAAGCAGGTGTAGATGTGACAAATCCAGCAAATTATAGGCCAATATCCCTACTTCCATTTCTCTCCAAAGTAATGGAGAAAATGGTTAACAGACAGCTGTCTGCCTATCTGGAATCTAATGGCCTTCTGGATCTATCTCAGACAGGCTTCAGGGCCACAAATAGCACGGAGACGACCCTGCTGGCCGTGTTTGACAATATAAGAGCACTTCTGGATCAGGGCAAGGCAGTTGCCCTGATCCTATTGGACCTGTCGGCAGCATTCGGCACGGTCTCGCATCAGCTCTTACTTCGCAATCTCCACGGAAAAGGAATATATGCCAAAGCACTCCTATGGCTCAACTCATTCCTTAGCAACAGGAAACAAACAGTACGACTGGGCGCTTTTTCATCCAAACCAAAAATTCTGAGCTGTGGTGTCCCCCAGGGAGCCTCTCTTAGCCCCACCCTTTTTAATGCTTATGTTTCACCACTGGCGAAAATTGGCTCTAAATGGGGCTTTGATATTTGCTCATATGCGGATGATACGCAATTAACAATAGCCATTGGCAATGACCATGAGAGCACAAGGACCAAGCTTAACGACTGCCTTACTGAAATGGCAGTATGGATGTCCGATCACTGTCTCAAACTTAATGCAGTCAAATCTGAGATCCTGCTTTTTGGTGGAGCCCACCACATTTGGGACGCTTCATGGTGGCCCTAATCTTTAGGACACGCTCCAGAGCCCAAGAGGTGTGCCAAGAACTTGGGCGTCCTCATGGACGACAAGCTTTCCATGCAGGATCACGTACGGACCCTCTGCGGGAAAAGTTTCGCCTTACTAAAACTTCTAAAAAGGCTTTTTTCCTGGATCCCTTTGGAAAATAGGAGGACAGTCACCCAAGCATTGCTTGTTAGCAGAATGGACTATGGCAATGCCCTGTTTGTGGGCATGCCAGACTACCTGTTTAAACGTCTCCAGGTAGTACAAAATGCTGCAGCCAAATTGGTCTGCAATAAGGGCAGACTAAGCTCAGCTACTGAATGCCTGAAACAACTCCACTGGCTGCCGGTGCGCCAAAGAGCACGATTTAAGCTCCTGGGGCACACTTTTAAGGCACTACATCGCATCGGTCCCAAAATTCTCCGAGATAAAATCCGATTCTACACCCCTCCCAGATGCTTACGGTCACAGCATCTTGCGCTTGCAGAATCAAAAAGGATCAAAAAGGCTAAAACCGGGGGACGCACCTTCTCGTACCTCGCGGCCTTACACTGGAATGGGCTGCTAGTCGAACTTCGACTTATCAATCATTATAACAGCTTCAGAAAAAAATTTAAAACACACTTATTTCCTGCCTAAGCAGTTCCTTACTCCCTCCGGCCCTTCTTTTCAGCACCAGATTTCGCCTCCTCAGCGCCGTGATATCCCGTTGGGATGAATGTAGCGCTATATAAATAAATAAATAAATAACTTGCAGAATTTAAATACAGATCTTCAGCATTAAAAGCAGCATAATATTTCAAATCAGTAAATAACGATTCAACGGCATGCACATCCCAATCGTCAGAATGAATATTACTTTTAATGACATCACCCATTGAAACACGGAGGACATTTGGTACATTAATAATTTCAGTTGGTCCATGAATTTGGAAATTTACCGCATCCCATACAATGCCATCAGCGACTGGGAAAGCTGAAATGTTCACAAAAGTGTGGTCACGCTTCATGATGTGAGAAGAAGAATGCGGAGCCAAAGTTCCAGCGACACAGTTCACTGCAGAGCGTTCTGGTAAATAGTGACCATTAATGAGCAGAAAAAAAACTGTGACAAAGCCAATGGACATGAACAGAAAAATCAGGAATAGTACCAACCAGATGTATGTCCATGGTGGGATCAAAAAATTGTCTCTGAACCAGGATATAAAAATACTGAAGCTGGACGGGATAAGTGATGAGGTGGAAGCCGAATCAAAGGAATAACGGGTGGGGCTCAGTGGCGTTGTTGGTTGGTGAGCCACCGACTCGTTGGCGGGGTATGTATACTCGGTCTCCTCGTTGCAGCGGGAATCCGGGTAGTCGAGCAGGCGATCAGGCAAATCTACCATCTCAATGGCAACATCAGTGACCGTGTGGGCTGGAGGGCCACAAACATTCGTCTTAGAAATGGCCGGACAGGAGACCGCAGGTGTTACACTATTCAGGATTGGCCAGATGTTGTAGCTTGACATTGTCCACTGAGATGTATCTGTTGTCTTTGCGACCAGGAAGCGGCGGTAAGATGACAGTACGGGTACCCTTCAAGCCAAGAACTGGAACTGGTGCACGATAAGAGGGGCCAAATTCTTTTTTGTTCTCCACCTTCTCTCGGACCAGATCTCCAACCTTCGGAAGCCAGCCGGCAACCGGAATCTGCAGCGCTGTGTCTGTGGCTGAAGGTAAATGTTCGTTTGCAAGTTTGTCACGGGCTTCTTGTAAGTCCTAAAACATAGTAGAATGATTATCTACGTCAAAGATTGCGGCACTCGCCGCCATGTCTAGACCATCAAGGTCGGGCACAAACATTTGTATGCCAAAGAGCATTTCGTATGGGGTCCGCCCACCCAGAGATCTTCTAGGGAGATTATTAAGTGCACGTTGTACGCTATACAAGTGGGCCAGCCAGTTCCTGCCAGTACCTAAGACTCTAGCTGTCAAGGATTGCTTTAAGTCACGGTTCATTCGTTCAACAATCGAATTGCCCTCAGGCCGATATGGAGACGAAAATTTCACCCGCATCCCCAGTGACCCAATCGCGTCCTTGTACGCCTTAGAGGCGAACGCCGGACCTTGGTCAGAATGGAGGGTGCCACAGGCAAAAATTCCCACAAAGACATGCAAATCCCTTATGACATTTCGAGCGTCAGCACTCCGTTGTGGCCAAACCCAGATGAAACGTGTGCACGAATCCACTGCAACCAAGATATACTTATATGCAGTGTCAGAAGAAAATGGACCGCAGTGATCCAGGTAAACACACGCAAAAGGTCTGTTAGAAATGCAGAGCGGTGTTTGTGGTGGTCGTGTAACCGTTGAAGGCTTAATTTGCTGACAAACGTCACAAGAAAGCACATAAGTACGGGCCTGTTTATATAAACCACGCCACCAGTAACGCTGCTGCAAGATGGAAACCGTCGCAGACATGCCAGCATGGGCCGAAGCCAAGCCTTCGTGTGCGGCCGTTATCAAGGAAGGTCTGCGGTCCGCGTTGGGAATCAGCCGATCACCAACGTCTGGAATTCTTACGTAAGGAACCTGTTTGGGACCTACTTGATAAGAGTACTTGGAAGGGAAACCCTGTGGGTAATTAGCACCTTCCTTTGTTGCAGAAATAGCTGCCAAAATATCATTACCTATTTTAGTCATGGATCTTGTAACAGCTGCTACTGAGCACGTGGCTACTGCTGATTTGGCAGCTTCATCTGCCAAACTGTTACCGACAGCGTGTGCGCCCACACGCTGGTGGCCAAGAGTGTGAATCACCTGTGTGAGAGGCAGACGTTGTTTAAGATCTGCCACTCGAACCCAAAGCATCTTATGCTTAATTGTGCTGCCTTTTGCATCTCTATAGTCGTTCTGCGACCAAAAGAATAGATTGTCATTGAAAGATTGAACACAGTAGTAAGAATCGCATACAATAAGGGTCGTCACGTCTGGATTAGCGAACTCAAGTGCGAGCACCAAAGCACGCAGCTCGGCCAATTGTGCAGTACTGTCTCCTAGTGCCTGTGTGTGCACTACAGTCGATTTGAACTCACCGTTCACCATGGTACCTGCAACAATAGCACATGCTGCGGAATAAGCATGCTTGGAACCCGTGGCCGGTTGTGCCGAACCATCGGTATATATAATACATTCGTACTCCTCAAGCGGTAGCAAAGACAGAGGAGGAGGATGAACAAATTCATACTGTAAGAACTCCTGTGTCTGAAGAGAGGAATCAAAGATAAAAGTGACATTCGGGGACGTCAGAGATGTAGCCCATTGTATCCAACGGGGGTGCAAAGCCTTAGAGTTCGGGACACTTGCCTTTGTCACTGCCTCAAGGGCAGGATATGGTGTTAGCACCAAAATGCGTTTTCCCTGTGCCAGTGCGCGTTCTTTCAGAATCGCCATTTGCACTGCAGTCAAAACTTTCTCCACAGAGGAAAAGCGCAACTCCGCTGAAGTGTAAAGATGTGACTTGTATGCAATCGGTACTGTGTCACCTTCATTAAAGGTTAAGTACGTGAAACCCACTGCCCCTGGTACAATTCTAATCACCAGGTTTGTGTGGTTATCACGAGTCAACAAGAATTTAGATTCAAGTAGATCAGACTGCAAAGAGTGCAGTATCGAAAAATGCTCAGGAAGCCAGCATGACTTCGAAAAGTTGGGCTGTATCAAGGCATATAGAGGCTTGATACGCTGGGCATATTCGGGAATGTAAGTACGACCGAAGTTCAGAAAACCCAGTAATGACTGAAGCTTCTTCAGGGTGGTTGGAGGCGCAAAGTGCGCACTTCTCCAAGAAATGGGGAGCTAAGCCCTTACCTTCATTGTTGAGCTCATAGCCCAAAAACAAAACGGTAAATTCAGCAATGTGAGATTTGGCAAAATTAAATTTGTATCCTGAGACCGCAAATTCAAGAATAATGCGGTCCACTCGGGAAAGATGCGGCCATAATTTGTCGTCTGTCAGATAGATATCGTCGACGTACGAACACGCATCTGGGTCTATGCTGTCCAACAAAGAGACAACACGGGAGGCGAAGACACCCGGGCTGTTCTTGTAGCCCATGGGCAAACGCCGAAATTTGAATAGTTTACCACCGGAAGTGAAAGCGCTCCATTGGCTGCACTCCGGGGACAAGTTGTGCGTGTAAAATCCATTGGATAGGTCAAGTGTCGTTTTATATTTTTTACGAACAAGACCGTCTACAAGCGCAGAACTGTGGGTATTTTGTACCATAAAGGTCCGACAATGAGAGTTCAAATGTCGGTAATCCAATACTAGGCGGTACGATCCATCGGGTTTAGAAACCGCAAAAAGGGGATTATTCATTGGTGATACGCATGTTTCAATTACTCCTTGATATTCTAACTGTGTCAGAATGTCGGAAACGGGACCTTTAGCTTCCCGCCTGATGGGATATTGGGGTTGTGGCTGTGGCAGCGACCGCAAAGGAATATCATGGGGGGGAGAGTCTTCATCCCAGCCCACGTGATTACGGTATAACGCCAGAGCCAGGGCCCCAGCCCATTCAGCTGCGAGAGCCTCCGCTTTGTCCTTGGGGACATGACGAGAAAAGCTCGGAAGGATTACCTCCTCCCCTCTACGCGCAGCAAGTACAAATGGGGGCGGCCAATCCGCCTCTGCCAACAAAATGTCGTAAGAAGAGGTCAGATTCTCCCAAAAAATCCCTTTTATAACACGCTCAATGTCACCTTCAATTTGAAGGACAATATTAAATAGTCTGTCAGGGGGTGCCACTCTGGTGTCAGCTGTCTCGACAGTAATGAATGTGTCAGTTGCTGTCGCCTCCACATGAGGACGTAGTGCCTCCCGCACTATGGTAACTTCCGCGGCGCTGTCTAGGAGCGTCACTGCCCACGTCCAATTCAGGAGTCTCGTTCTCACCGTCTGTGGCATACCTCGCTGTTAAAGCTGCAACTTTCTTCTTCTGAAACTGTGGGCGAGAACGTGGAAATTCTTCTGGTTTCCCTCGGACTTGTTGTCGAGGTTGGTCTCGTCCCTGTGGAGCCTCATGACCCCTGCCTCTATCCTGGCGATCTCCTCCACCAGTCTGGGAGGTCGATGGTGCCTGTGAAGAATGAGGAGAACGCGGATCAGGGACTTGAAATCTCTCTGGAGATTTAATTCTCGCTCTGTCGCGCAAATCATAAGTGCGTTCAGAAGATACGGAAACTGGGGATGCGCCACGCGACCCATGTTTCTTCTGTTGCTTACCCTGGTTTCTTCTGTTGCTTACCCTGGTTCTTCAACCTCCAGTTCTTTTTAGTAAAGAACGGTTTCTCATCTTTCTCCGATTGAGTTTTTTGTTGTGGCTGTGATTGAGTTTGCGTTTTAGCAAAAGGCTTAACTCCCAGACTATTGCGGCCAATGGTTTTATAAGCCTGTGCAATAATTTTCGGTAATTCGCGTGGCTTGTCCGGTTCTGGGACCAAAGCCAAAGCATTAGCTACTTGAAAGTTAACTGCATCGCCTTTGACGTTCGCAAGGATTAAATCAGCCACTACATCGAACACTCCCACCAGTCTCATCCCCAATTCCACAGCTGCTTCAGGGCCATGCTCATCCTGCACTCGTTTAATTACAGAGGGGAGAACTGTCATGGAAGGCGTGCCGAAACACTTCGCATACACTGCTGCGAATACCTTGCCCCAGTTGTTGCATTCTGCCAACTCGGGAATTAAGTCTTTCGGCAAACTAATCGTCAAAATCCTGTGTTTTTCCACAGGAGAAGTATTTGGAAAAACAGCCTCCAGCTGGTCAAATTTTTCTGCAAGCCAATAAGGCAAATAGTCCTTATTTTGGGGGTGCTTGCCCATCACCAAATTAACCATGACAGAACTTATGGTTACACCGCCCGGTCCAGCTGGATGCGCCGCAACTCCAGGAGGGGCTCCCTGGAAGTTGCCTGTAACATACTGTACCAAAGCTCTGTGAACGCGTATCAAAGACGTATGCAATGCACGCAGTTCATCAACCGCAAGCGTCAAATAACGCGGATGTGGGGTATACCCGGCCAAAACTGGCCAAGTGGCCCCGTCTATAGATAGGGGGCCTAAACGAACCGGGGTGACCGGATGTGGGAGGGCGCCATTAAACCAAATACGGTGTTGCCATGCAGTAAGTGGTACTTCAAGAGCCTGATAAGGCCGATAAGCATTGGGTAGGGCAGTGAGAGCGCACTCATGAAACAAATTGTCCGTTCCATCCACCGCCGGAAAAGTGACCCAAGAGTAAAACACCTCAAAGGGTGAGCCGGGTCAGCTTGCACCACAAAGATGAGTGCGACACCCGCGTCAGGCACTCCATAAGCCAGTAAATGAGCCCGGAGTGCAGCGCGGCTATGTGCCGGTATATTTATATCCGCCATTAAGACCAGAAATGATCGACAACCTAATACGAGGCAGCACAATATAGGGTTTACTTAAACACCTTTTAATAACTTCAAGCTTGAAAGAACCTATAAAAACGTCAATATAGGAGGTATCACCCTCACACAAGTTTCCGGAAGCGTATGCGAAGGGTGTTGTGGACAAGCACAAGCACTACTCAAGCGTCTCGCAGATAAGAAGCCCACTACGTTGGTGGCGCCATGATGTAGGGATTCAGCACATATACAGAGCTATGCACAGGATAATAGGACCTCGGAGTATAGTGGTGAACCAACCAAGCACCTTAATACCCACAATCCCAATCCGACTAGCTTTAGCGTCTCATTCGCAGCAATGCTACCAATGATTAGACAACCCAGAACACAGTCTCTCTCAGGACTTGCGGGAGCAAGAACACCCTTTCATCACTCACTCATACTTGTCCACAACGTGCGTAATAAGAGACACAGTATAGTTTAAAATGTTTATTTCAACTATCGTGCTCTAAGATACAGTACACGTGCCAGTACTATCAGCATAATGATAAAATAAGAAGCATAGTTACAATTCCATAGAATACAAACGGGGAAATCATGTCATAAAGCAGTGGATATAGGGCTAAATGGCCTTACCACCCTCCCCGTGCTATTAACTAGTTTATTATTCAAATAGAAGACCTCTGGTCTTTGTCTGGCGGACCCTCATACCTCAATATCTAGATGCAAGGTTTGCATCATCAGACAAGCACAGCTCTTCTCTCTGGAAAGGTTTTTCTCCGAGTGTCACAAACAGCAAGATCACAATATTAAAAGCACACGAATTCTTCCAGTGCAGCTGTATTTTGTGTTATGTCTAAGTGCGAGGGGCTGACCAGATCAGCAAGAACAAGGGACGTTGTTTTTTGACCTTGTACATGTTGTGCAGACGAAACCCACAGGGAACAGGAGAAAAGGTGAAAGGCAAAAAGGCAGACAGTTCTAATATAGCCGGGCACAAGCAGAGGCTGGAAAAACAAAGTCACAAAGTAACGTGTGCAAAAAGGCATCATGGCAGCCAGGCCTAAGCTAACTTAGCAATGTAGACAATGAGGCCACAAACCACACAACAATAGTTTTTCTGTAGCCTGACTTTCCCCCATTTTCTTCATGGCAAAAGTTGCATATGAGCAGTTCATACTCCATTACTTCAACGATTTATGATGCAGTAGATAAAGGATAAAGTGACAGATTAACAGTGCCAGAAACAAGATCATTTATCATTGTTGGTGGCCCCTAGCATTGTAGGAGAGGGCGAGACTAGCTGGAATCCTGATAAAAGCCATTGACCATATTGGCATATCACCATAGCTACCGGGAGATAATATGATAGGACACTAAGGTTGTTGTGTTACATATGTTAGGTCAATCTTAAACATGAAAGCTACTTTATCTACTAGATCTTAAATATGTTTAAAAAGGCCATTGTTGAACGTAGTATATTCCACATGATTTGTTTGGTGTGTGTATATACTGTCATATGTCCAGTGCAGGCCCATTGTCGTTTTCTCTGTTAGCATGAGCACGCTGCAGTCTTGACTCTGCTTTGCACACGCTACTATGAACACGTATTGTGCTTTGTGCCATGCTGTACTTTCACACAGAACCTACTGTTGTTTTTGCGTTCTGTTCTTTCCTGGGATTTAGTCTGAACACCATAGATAAGGTCAAACAACAATACCCCTTGTTATTCTGTTTTGGTCAGGCTCTAGCACCTAGACCAAACACACAAATGCAGCTGTTGTTTGGGAACACATACTCTTTCTCATATAGGTATGGACAGACATGCAAATACACACTTGGAGAGAGATTTTACACAGAAGAGATCGCAGGTACACCTGAGATGTAGAACTTTCATCTGTGCATGCTAAGGTATGAGGTCTGCTGCAAACATCCAGAGATCTTTTGATATATAATCCCTTTGCTTCTGTAGAAGGGGAGGTGGGGTAGTTTACCCTGTCTAAAACCATGACAGCTCCTTTTATGATTTATGGATTACTTACTATGCTGACCGTATTTGAGTTAGCCATCTTCTTTCTTATTGTGGCACGTATACTGCATACTAGAGCACAATAGTTAAAATAAATATTTTAAACTTTCCTCATGTCTCTGTCAGATCTTGTTGTGGGATAAGTATCCTCTGAGTGTGAGTAGGAGGGCAAGTGAGACACTATAGCTAGTCGGTCCCGGGCTCCTGGGTACTAAGGTGGTGAGATGACTCAGTCCCTGCCTACTAAGGTACTATGGTCCCAAGCATAGTTCTGTGATGTTGCAGAATCCCTGCAACATGGCGCCCCCAACATTTGGTCTGGTACTTATTTGCGGGACTCTTGAGTAGTGCTTGTCCACATTACCCTCGCACCGTTTTCTGGAGACGACCGTGGTGTGGGGGCTTTGCCTCCCCAGTCTGTAGGGACTTCCACGTGCTGTAGGTTTTTCAAGCTTGAATTTTAAAAGGTTACACCCACTTTTTGTGTGCTACTGTTTGAATCCCTTATATCTTCATATTGCTCAACCCGTTGCGATTCCGACTCATTGCCGTCCGGTGGTTACTCAACACTTGTTATAGCATGGTGTCCCCAATGCGGGGTTTCCTGTTATTTTTGTGGTCGAAGCAAACCCAGTATTTTACTCCTGTGTTACGCTCCCCGCTGTTGATGCGAATTATAATACTTGTATGCTTATACTGTAGCTAATGTTCCTGCGGCTTATCGCCCTTATGCAATCATTGAGCTTCCTCTTACGGCCTGGGAGCACCAAATTTGGTTTAATGGCACCCTTCCCCATCCACTTGCTTCAGTTCGCATGGGCCCCTTAAGTATTGATGAGGGCACGTGGCCTGTGTTGGCCTGTTTTACTCCGTATCCACATTATCCCACCGCTACTGTGGCAGATGTACGTTTGTTGTAAGCTCAAGTAGTCCATCTATACGCTTGATTCAGTTTGTTGCCCGAGCTTTTTCGGTGGCTCCACCTGGGGCTGCTCTTCCTGTGCAGGCTTTGCAAGGTGGAGGGCTTGTTATTAGCTCGGTTATTATAAACTCTGTTTTGGGCATACGTCCCCTTAACTGTGAAGAATTTCTTTTTTGGAGTGCTCAAAACATTGATCAGCTTGATGCTGTTTTTCACCTTACAGGTCCTCTGGAAAAGCATAGGATCCTTATTATGTGTTTGCCTAGTGGTCTGGTTCCCCCTTAGCCGATTGCAACACCTGGGGGACGGTGTTTGCTACAGTGTATACACTTTGTTATGGCACTCCCTCTTCCAAACGATTTCAAACATGTATAGAATGAACATGGGACAGGTCCTGCCCTAGATTTGGGGATGAAGCTAGTGGGTAATTTTCCCGTAGTCTCCGAAATTATTCTTTCCAATGTTAAAGGTGAGGCAGCATTCTTAATTATACGCCAATGACTTTCCGCAGTGGCCGCTGTCGACCGCATGCGTGATTTGCCTGTTATCATATCTGATGTTTATACATCTTTGGGTCGTAATAGTTTGAAGTCCAGACCATCTGCACTAGCTCTAGGCAAACCTCCTCATGAAAAAGATAGGTGTCCCGTTTTTCCTAAGATGTCTTGGGATAAATCTAGGCAACAACAACAGAAGCCCAGGTCTTGTGGCGGGTCACTGCCACCAAACGCTTTTGAGTGAAGATATGATTTGCGTGATCGCACTAAAATTAAGACTCCGGAGCATTTTCAGGTTCCAGATTCTTGTTTCTTTCAGGAATCGTCTAATGAACAGTACAACAGAGGCAGGCGACAGAATAGCAGACAAGGCAAGTCCGTGCTGCCTAAGCGGGACACACAACGCTCTTTCGATGCAAAAGTCAAGAGGTAGGAACCACTTCTGTGTAGAGCCCATTTCCAATAGAAGAAGGTTGCTGCCTTAACAGAAAATTGTGCCCCAGACAGTGAGAACCCTTCTCCTGGACAGGAGTTGGGCGGGTGACCCTCCTCGACAGCGCAGTGGAAGTCGCCATAGTGCGCCAGACACTCTGCCAGTTTCTGGAGGCGAGAGCAAATGACACCTTTGTAATAGTTGAGGCCGCGGATACCCACGCTGTACCTCCTGATTGACTTTGTCATTTGGGCATTCAGATTGAAGGTGATATTAGACGTACGATTAATGCTATTTTTTGGGACAATTTGACTTCTTCTAATGACATTTTATTTCCGGAGATCAATTGGCCTCCACCCTTTGCTCTCACTTGTCCTCGTGGGAAAGATATAATCCTCCCTTCTTTTTCGAATCTGGTCCCTGAGGAGAGCCAGCATGCTTATGCTTCTGAGTGGGCCCTTGCTTTGGCTTCTGCCCTATACCGCAACCAGGCTGGTTGGGATAATAAATCTCTGCAACATGTTATTCCAATACGATCTTCTCCTCACCCGCAGCCTCAATATCCAAATAAACATGACGCTAAAGCATCGGTTAAAGACATCCTTACGCAGCTGGAGTATCAGGGTGTGATTGAGCCCTGCGTCTCTCTTTTCCTGTTTTGAAACCCGATAGTTCTTACCCCATTGTCCTAGATTGTAGACACTTGAATAGTCATACACGCACTTTTGCAGTGCAAAACACGCATAGTAAGGCTCTAATTAATAATATCGTCCGTAAAAAATTCAAGACTACACTTGATATTTCTAACGTTTTTTTTGTCTCAAATTGGCTTCTTAGAGCCGTGAGTTTACCGCCCTCAGTTCCCAGAGGCGATACACCAGTTTACCCATGCGGTAGAAGAACAGCCCTGCTTTCATTGTGGCATGTATTGTGTCCCTTTTACATGACATTGATCCTGACGCTTTGTCCTATGTCGATGACATATATCTAACCGATGATGAACAGAATCCGGATTTGGCGAGAGTGGATCGCATTATTACGTGATTCGCTGAACTTGGTTACAAGTTACATTTTGCAAAGTCCCACATTGCATTTCTTGCTGTACGTTTTCATGGCTGTGAGCTGACCAATGAGGGGAGAGGTTTGGCACCTCATTTCTTGGAGAAGTGTGCACAATTGCAACCCCCTTCTACCCTCAAGAAATTGCAGTCTCTGCTTGGTTTTAAAAATCTCAGCAGAACTTACATTCCTGATTTTGTTCAGCGTAATAAAGCTCTTTATGCTTTAATACATCTGAATTTTTCCACTTCCTCATGGCTTCCAGACCATAGTAATGTCTTGCGCGATTTGGAATCTGATCTACTTGCTACACAGTTCTTACAAACCAGGCTTACTACCACGAATTTTGGCCGTCCGGATAGTACCAGGTGCGATTGGTTTTTACTTATGGCAAAGTCAATGAGGGTGACACTGTTCCCATTGCTTATAAATCACATCTGTACACTCCTGTTGAGATGCGTTTTTCATTTACTGAAATTTTGTTTAACTGCAGTTCAGATGGCCATCCTTAAAGAATGGTCTCTCGCTCAAGATAAAGACATGTTTGTCATTTCCCCTGTGCCTGCCTTAGAGGCAGTCACAAAGGCTAGCATTCCGAATTCTAAAGCCCTTCACCCACTTTGGATTCAATGGGCTACTTCTTTGACATCTGTTGGGGTCTCTTTTGTGTTTGACCCTTCATTTCAAACACAATTGTTTCTTCAATATGAATATGTTCATCCTCTACCTTCCTCGCTTCTTCCTCTTGATCAGTATAAATGTATCATTTACACTGATGGTTCTGCACAATCAGCCATTGGTTCTAAGCAGACTTATTCTGCAGCTTGTGCTTTTGTTGTAGGCAGTATGATCAATAGTGTTTTCCAATCCAGTTAAATCTATACTCAGTCCCTGGGTGACTGTACGGCACAGTTGGCCGAGTTGAGAGCTTTGCTTCTTGCTCTCGAGCATTCTGATCCGGAGTCACTCGCCCTTGTGTGTGTGATTCTTTTTTTTGTGTACAATCTTTTAATGACAATTTGCGTTTTTGGAAACAAAATGACTTTCAGGATTCTAAGGGTAGCACAATAAAGCATAAAATGCTTTGGATAAAGGTGGCTAATCTTAAAGATCGCCTACCACTTACACATGTTGTACATACATTGAGCCATCAACGTGCGGGAGCGCACGCTGTTGGTAATTCAATGGCTGATGAAGCAGCAAAATCTGCAGTAGCCACAACTATGGTAGCTGCGGTTGCGTGTTCTATGACTAAAATTGATGACAACATTTTAGCTGCCATAGCCGCATGTCAGGAAGGAACTGCTTTTCCTCAAGGATTTCCTTCTAAATACACTTATCAGTTAACTACTGACAAAGTTCCCTTTGTAACAATTCCTAGGGTTGGTGATTGCCTGATACCAACCTTCGACCGCAGACACTCTTTAATAGTGGTCGCTCATGAAGGTATAGCTTCTGCGCATGCAGGTTTTGCTGCCACTGTTTCTCTCTTACAGCCAAGTTATTGATGGCGGGGTTGGTACCAGCAGGCTCGCCGATATGTCCTTTGTTGTGGCGTTTGCTAACAAATTAATTGTTCTACTGTGTCCCGTCCACCTCAGACACCCCTTTAGATTTCAAATCAGCCGTTTGGCTGTATTTATCTTGATCATTGCGGTCCCCTTGTATCACACAATGCGTTCAAATACATTTTGGTTGCTGTAGATTCTTGCTCTAAATTCCTCTGGGTCTGGCCACAGCACTTGGCTGACGCTTGAACTATTATTAAGGATTTGCAGGTCTTTGTCGGAACTTATGCCTGTAGCGCTTTCCATTCAGACCAGGGTCTGGCTTTCGCCTCTAAAGTGTACTGTGATTCAATGACGTCCAGGGGCGTGCAGGTGTATTTCTTGTCTCAATATAGGCCCGAGGGCAGTTCTGTTGTGGAGAGGATGAACTGCGATTTAAAGTAGTCTTTAACAGCGAGGGTATTAGTTACGGGCCGTGGCTGGTTAACTCAACTTTATGGGGTTCACACGAGCACTTAATAACCTCCCTAAAAGATCTCTGGGTGTGCGGACCCCATATGAAATGGTCTTTGGCATCAAGATATATGTTCCAGATCTTGATGGTCTAGACATTGTGGCGGCAGCCATAGCCTTTGACATAGATAACAACTGTGCTGTCTTGCAGGATCTACTAAAATGTAGTGATTCTCTGGCTAAAACCTGATCCCCGATATTCACAATCCACGCACCATAGCACTGTTACTACTTACTCTGTGGGTGAATTATGTCAACAATGGTTAGAACATTGCACATTGTCTGCAATGAAACAACATCTTTCTCTCCTATGCGAAGACATGAATCTGTCTGACTTCCTTCTTCCTTCTGAGTCCAAAATCCCCCCTGTTCTAAACAGTTTGTTTATGCTGGTTATAATGAAATTTGGAAATTGTCGCAAATGGAAGCTGCTGAACGTCTATGCCAAATTGATCAAGATAATTTGGTTAAAGTGCTTGCTGTAGTAGACAACAGTATTACTTCATTGTCCTCTCGCATTTATAGCTTAGATAATGTTATATCATCTGTCATTGATATTGTGCAAAGTGATATGTCTACTTTGTATCATGGTCAGAATCAAGCCTGCAATTTAGTTGGACTCTCCAAACACTTAAGAACAGGCACGTTCCTTGGCATTATCTCAATTCCACCGCTTTGTTCTTACCTTTTAATTTAACAATTAAACCAAAATCTATGGCTATGATAGATGCTAGTTATACCATGTTACATATAGCGAAACTTGAACAACTTCTCTTCACTATAGCAGAAACACCATCAGCAGTCTGGTTAATACACGGGGTATCTTGTTACCTTTCAGTTCGCTGCCTGTATGAAACACTTCCGAGTAGGTAGATACGAACCCCTCAGGAGCAGTTATATACATGGGTTGTTGTCCCTGCCATTTATGTATCGTCGTCAATGGGCTGAGAGAGAAGTTTTTCCTACATGAGAGGAATGTGACCCCACTGCTGGTCATTCCCTTGTTTGTCAACATGTAAAGTTTCATGGCGCCCTTAATGTGTCTGCCTCTAATTTGGCTTGTTATTTAAAAGGAACTCCTGTTCCCGCAATTATTCCCACTCTTACATTGCTTTCAAATGGAAGCTATCTTGTCCTCAATAATCAGCTCTGTTGCGGTCTGAGGGCGGGAATCCAGTATGTGGTGTCCATTTCCCAGTTAGTCACTTGCTGCAACAACGTCCCGTTTCCCCATCCACATGAGTGTTGATAGTTCATTATGGCCTTCCATTCCAACTTTGAAAACAGATTTCAGTAAGCTGAGCAGACTCAAAGCGTTACTGTTTCAACAAGAAGTGGCTCTCACTTCAGCTCGCGAAACCTTTGAACTGCAGGTGGTGAAAATTTTCAGTGTAATACAATTATTGTTAAACACAAATCTCCCCCTACAATTCGGTGAACTAATACATCAAATATTTAATGCATCTGATACCACTTTTTTAAACTTGTGGGCTCCGACCTTGTGACATTGTTTCAAACTATTTTTGGAGTAATGCCAGCTTTTACACATTCAAATGTTTCCAGCCTGTTCGGTGGGTACCCGCTGCTGCTTGTTTTGATTTTGGGCATTATAGTGTTGTTCCTGCTGTTCTGCAATGGATGCTCCCTTTGTGGTCCTTCCAGGGCAGACATCGCTGCAGCTGTACCGTGAGCGTATGCTGTGTCTCTCTGGAGTGGTGGCCCTGGACGCCCTGGATGGCAAGTCGTGCTTAACCTACCGCTATGCTTATTTCACCTGTGTGCAACCTGTATTTCATTGCATCCGGTGCTCTTTTCAATGGACTCTGGACATCTGCCTGGCTACGCCATCACAAGCTGCCCTCGATTTCCAACTGTTGATGAGTCCTTTAGTGGCCCATTACCAGGGCTGTTCCTTGGGCATGCGACTGGTTCATAACCCGGTGTTCTGGCCAGTGGCCCTAAATGGTTCCTGTGCTACGTCTTCTGGATCTCAGTTTCATCGCAATCAGCACAGGTTGTCCCATGATGGTCTTATCAACATCTGGCACTGAGGAGCATGTTTGTTCCTTTGACCTCCTCAATTGGACCGCTGATATTTTTATCTCGGAAGGATCAGATTTCATAAAGGAATCGTTGGCCTCTCACTTGGCATCGCACATTTTGGGTCCCGGCGACACGCTTTAATATATTAGAATGATACAATGATTTTTATTTCTCTCATCTTTCCTTCTTCTGCATTTAGATTGCTTGGCCCTTTAATCTATGATACAATGACTGCACTGTCATTCAAACGCTTTGGACCTGCTGATCGACTGAATTCTGGCATCACTTTGGGGCTACCATCCTGACCAAGGGGAGAGTGCCATATGTCCAGTGCAGGCCCATTGTAATTCTTCCTACGTTAGCATAAGCATGCTGCACTCTTTACTCTGCTTTGTGCACTATGCACACATATTGTGCTTTGTGCCACGCTGTACTTTAACACAGTACCTACTGTTGTTTTTGCATTCTGTTGTTTCCTGGGATTTAGTCTGAACACCATAGATAAGGTCAGACCCTTGTTATTTTGTTTTGGTCAGGCTCTAGCACCTAGACAAAACACACAAATGCAGCTGTTGTTTGGGAACCTGTACTCTTTGTCATACAGGTATGCACAGACATGCAAATACACAGTTGGAGAGAGATTTTACACAGAAGAGATCGCAACTACACCTGAGATGTAGAACTTTCATCTGTCCATGCTAAGGTATGGGGTCAGCTGCAAACACCCAGAGATCTTTTGATATATAATCACTTTGCTTCTGTAGAAGAGTAGGGGTTGTTAGTTTACCCTGTGTAATACCATGACAGCTCATTTTATGATTTATGGATTACTTACTATGCTGACCATGTTTGCGTTAGGCATCTTCTTTCTTATTGTGGCACGTATACTGTATACTAGAGCACGACAGTTAAAATAAATATTGTAAACTTTCCCCATGTCTGTCATATCTTGTTGTGGACAAGTACGAGTGAGGGCAAAAGGGTGTGTCCTGTCACCGCGATTCCTGAGAGGGTCAGGAGTGTTGTGTTCTGGGGTGTCTAATCCTTTGTCCCTCTGTGTGAGTGGCAAGTGAGACACTCTAGCTAGTCGGTCCCGGGCTCATGGGTACTAAGGTGGTGGGATGACTCAGTCCCACCTACTAAGGTTCTATAGTCCCAAGCATAGTTCTGTGGTGCTTCAGAATCCCTGCAACAATACTATTTTATTTTTATATAACGGGTACTCCTAATTAGCTGTTGCTGTAGAGGTACTTGGTACCATTAATATACAACATACAAACATAATATAAACAGTACAGAAGCATAATAGTGACACCAGTAACAAAAGCACATGTTTACCACGTGTACGTTGAAGACTTTTCAGTGCAGGTTTTATTAAAAGGTGTGTGCAGTCAATCCATATGGCTGTAAATACCTGGGGCTGTATTACAGAAAGTGCCCCGCGGGCGCACCGAGCATGTGCGCCCACTTTGTGCGCCCATGGGGCACAATCGTATTTAAGAAGGGGCCACGGACGCTTGTGCGGCTCCTTCTGTAATACATGTAGCACCAGCGCTATCTCAAGAGGGCGTTCCCTCATTTGCATTGGGGGCCCCATGCAAACAAGGGAATCACTTTGCCTCGTGCACGCGCCATATTATGGGTGCGGGCGCATAGGCAAAGAAGCTGTCAAGAGGTGCACTGAAAGTGGTCCACAAAAAGATGTGGCACTGTCAGTGCGCCCCCCGAGAGCAGCCCTCTCGAGGGATGAAAGGGGGGGTCCCATGGACCACCCAGACATCCCCTTGCAGGCGCACCCACTTGCAATGGGATCTCTAATCCTTCTTGAAAGTCCAGGCGTATTGCCACCTGCACTGTGAACCATGGACTGGCTTTGGAGCAGGCCCTCCATATTCTACCTGAATGCGCTGCCCCAAGGCAGCACGAGTTCGTGGCTGCCCTGAGGGCAATTCATTCAACATAATAGGATGCACTTTCCTTGTTTGCCGTCGCGCAAACAAGGACAGTTCACCCTAACCATAATATGGGCCCTAATTTACAGAGGGTAGTTTCAAGAGTTAAACTGAAGCTTTTCACCATGTATGTCGCAGATAAATTAGATTATTGGAAACTAGTTATGGGGGGGAACAGTGAGTGATCTTCTCTTACCATAAAATGTTTGCTTTATTTTACTTAAACACAATTTAATTAGAAACAAATATTGATAGCAAAGTCTGGCTAAACACATCGTGATTGAATTCAATAAACTGGCTCGCCCCATGTCTCTCTCTTTTGACTGGGTAGCCAACACGTTAAGCTCAGTACTCTGATAGAAAAGCCTTCTTTTCTGATATGCACCCAATGACAGGGTGTTATCCATGAACCATCCCACTTTCAGAGTAACTTAAATGCAACATGCCCAGTTGCCCAGAAGCAGTCATAAGCTATTTTAAGGGGTTGTAAGAAGGTGTAACGCTTTGATGATTAGGTCGTTTTTTGTCCAAAAATCCAGTCTGCAGAGGACCAAAAAGGTTAATCGTGAAATAAATTTAATTTTCAACATTGATTTGTTTTTTAAATTTTGTACATCTTGTCACAAAGCCAAAGCTATTGATTTGTAGCTGACAAATGAAAGCAGTCACAGAGGGAAGATTATGCTTTAGAACACTATTGTATCTTCCAAATACACAGCTGCCTCTACATTTCCTAGAAGAGTGCAGGTATGTAATTCCTTTGTGAGTGAGTGTGAGATATGAGAAGGGTGTTGCATGTTATATATTCTGCCCATCAAGTATAGCTTGATTCTGAGTAAGCTATAACTATCGCCCTTAACCCTGTGAATTATTGTTGCATCATATAAATCTTACTCTTTCATATAAATTTTACCTGTATACTTGGAGACGTGCCCAGCATTCTCAAATGAGGGTGTAGAATACGAGAGTACTGAATCATTTACACTCTAAAAATATTGAGTAAAAATGTGCTTTGTCTCTTAACTCCATCTTCTAGGCACTATAGTTACAGTAGCGGCCACTCGTATTGCTAAGTTGTGGGGCGGGGGAGGGGAACACAAAAAAACAAAACAAAATTGAATTATAAATAAAGAAAATAAGACTTACATGCTCCGACGGCCACCGCATTTATCCCGATCCTCACGTCCCATCCAGGAACTGCTGGACACTGCGCATGCATGCTCCCAGCTCCCAATCCCAGAGCTGCTCACATGCTGGGAATACTATTGATGTGAGCAGCGCAGGGATTGGTCTGAGCTCCTTGGTTCGGCGCTCAGACATAGACTGGGAGCCTGTGTTGGTTTTTCCACCCAGCTGTACAACACAGCTCGGGTGGAGAAAGGCTAAGTGCGCATGACGGTTTGGCCGGCCTCAGAGGGCCGGCTAAACCGTCATGCGCACTTGGCAATGCCCACCACTCCCCCCTCCTCCCTGGTTCTGCAGCGTCATATGGGAGGCCACACCCCTCCCTCGGCTCGCAGCCTGAAGGGCTGAAAATAAAATGATAATAAAAATGTTTTATTATCATTTCATTTTTGTCCTTTGCGTCTGCTGGCTTTTAACAGGGGGAGTGACGCTCCTCTGCCATAACGGAGGAGCTGCCCCTGTATAGTTACAAAAACGCATGCAGCAAATCAGCGCCCCATCTAAACTTGCATGAGTAACTACAAACCCCCTAGTCAGTGCTCTCTTTCCTAATCCCAGGACATTCACTATCAGGACCTCCGATATCACTAAAACGTGAGACCAATTGTAAAGTGTCTGTTTACAGGTGCTACTCAGACGTTAAAGTGGGAGTAGGGGTGGTGTTCTTGTGTTAACCAGGTTCTACCTTATTACTAAGGTTTCTATTCCATCACAGAATGTTCTTTTCTTAAGAATGTTGATGCCTGAATATGTAGACAGTTGAAGCTGTGATCTGGAGGATGAGGTCTTTATGGATGTAACCTACATTAAAACATCGTCCTGCAAAGCTACTTGCGTGCCTTGGTTATTACTTAGAGGTGTTCACCACCTCATTTTGGCGAAGAGTGACAACTACTCCCATCCAGCTTGAAGAGACCTCAACTCGACATTCTGAATACTTTTACAATATTTCTTACCGTCACTGTGCCTGGAAGTTTGACTATTCAACTGCGGTTACCCCTCCTTCTGTGCTTCTCAGGTACTTTTCATCTCTTCCCCGAGTGTCTGAGATGCCGTTTTCGATGGATGCACTCTGTTACTCTGGAAATTGATGTCTTTCGCCATCCCAATCGCTCTAATCTCATTTCGCATACTTTCTTTCTCGTCCGTCGGAGCGGTGTGTGTGGTCCTGTCTGGCTCTGGCTTTTCCCTTGACTATTTTCCTGCTCCAAAGAGGGCAGCGACAGCATGGATGCCTGACCTTGCCTGACTTTCTCGTCATCACGTTGCAGTCGCGGCCATTTTGGGTCTGCCTGACCTTGTCTGCCTGGTCCCTCCGTAGCATGTAGACGTCATGTTGCCGTCGTGGCCATTTTGGGTCTGCCTGACCTTGTCTGCCTGGTCCCTCCGCAGCGTGCAGACGTCACGTTGCGGTCACGGCCATTTTGGGTGTGCCTGATTTTGTCTGCCTGGTCCCGCCTTAACATCCAGGGGTCTAGACACGACCGCAGCCATCTTAGCGTGCTTGACCCTGTTTGCCTGGTCCTGCCGCTACGTCCAGACGACACGCCTCACGTCGCAGCCATTTTTCAGCTTATATACGCCTGTCTCTGCCAGTCTTCATGTCGCTGCTCTGCGGCATCTGATTGCCAGTCACCACCAAGAAATTAACATCACCGCCTACCAGCGCTGACCTGCACAGCTTGAGTACAGATCCAATTCATCTATTTATAATTCTACGCTGGCTTGCACAGCTCCAGTAAGTGAGTCTTATTTCACTCGCCCACGCTGACCTGCACAGCTCCGGTGCAGGTTGAATTTTTCTCTAACGCTGATCTGCACAGCTTGAGTACACGCACTTTCTTTACTCTCCCACGCTGGTCTGCACAGCTCGAGTGCAGGTTAAGTTCATCCCTAACGCTGATCTGCACAACTTGTTTTCATGTTCTATTTAACTGACTTCCTCAATCTCATTACAGCTCAACTTCAAATTGAACTCCATCCTCTGCTTCATGCTGATCTGCACGGGCACTGTGGAACACTACTAAAAAAAAAGAAAAAAATTTAAATCCTTGCGTTATATGCTGAGATCCTTATTTTTATTGTATTTCTCTATTTTGTTGTAACTTCTGTCATGCAGAACGTCACTCCTCCTCCATTTTTATCTGCTCCAGGGGACCCTACCATACCCTGGCTAAAATGGAAGAAGGTTTTCTCAAACTATGCCAGAGTTTGCGGCACATCATTGAGCACAGAGAGGAAATCTTTCTTATTTTTACACTGTTTAGGGTCTGAGGTGCAAGAAGTGTTTGAACACCTCCCAGATCTTCCTGATAATGAATCTTCCACATTAAATGAGTACGAGATTTGTATAAAAAAGATGGACTTGCATTATCTTCCCAAGGTGAGCATGATTTTGGAGTGTTATCACTTTGGGAAGAGATTGCAAAGACGAGAGGAATCAGTTGAACAGTATATTACAGCTTTGCGCAAACTAGCATCAACGTGTTCCTTCGCTGGTAGTTTAGATGAAAGGTTGAGGGATCAGTTGATGTTGGGTTGTACTATAGATAAAGCTAAGGAAAGTCTCTGGCAGAAAGATAATTCTCCTCTACAAGAGGTAATTACTATCTTAAAAATGCATGAACATTCTAAAGCTTGTGTTGAGGCCATTCGCAAGGATTCTCATATTGCTAAGGGTGAGAATGAAGCAGTCCAGGAAGTGAAGGTTCAATCCTCGGACAAGTCTCACAAACCTGTTTCTGACAGAACACCTGGTGCAACGAAATTCACACGCTCTTACACAAATAATAAAACTTTTCAGGGTAAGTGTTTCAGATGTGGCAATTCATGCCACATGGCAAACTTTAAGGACTGTCCAGGGTGGAAAGTTGTTTGTTCTCTTTGCAAGAAAAAGGGGCATTTTTCTAATTGTTGCAGATCTAACAAAGATCAGAAGGTCAGAGAAATTGATATTTATGATCATGGTGATCAGGAAGTAATCATTTGTCAGCTCAGAGATCAGGCAGTTGAGGGACCCTTTGAACATGTGCTAGTCAATGATAACTCTGAGATGCTGTTTGACTCTGGTGCCAGAATTACACTTGTACCAAAGATCTTTTATGAGAAACAGCTTTCTGGGAAGGTAGACCTGGTTAAACCCGACATCATACCTAGGGGTTATGGTAGTCAAGATATTGATTTATTGGGTTATTTTTGGGGCACCATTGATATTAAAGGATGGGTTGTTTCAGGTAAAATCTACGTTTCAATGAAAGGTGACTCTCTGATTAGTTGGTGTCACCAGCGGGACTAATATGTTTACTTAGATCCAAATGAATCTCCCTCCGTGTGTTTGAGACAGTTGCCCGTTGTTGAGACTGCAACTGGTGGAGAGACTTGGGTTACAAAATTTCCAAATGTTTTTAAGAATAAGTTAGGTTGTCTTAAAAATGATGTACACCTTATAAAGTTGAAATCTGATGCCATCCCAAGAGTAGCAAAAGTTAGGAATGTACCATTGTTGGTTAAGGGCAAGATGAGAACGGAATTGGACAAGCTTTTGAAGAATGGAGTCATTCAAGAAGTAGAAGCCACTGAATGGGTTTCTCCAGTGGTGATGGCTCACAAGGCCAATGGGGAGGCCAGGTTATGCATTGACTTGAGGAAACTGAACAAGGCCGTTGTTGTGGACCATTACCCTCTTCCTAATATTTTAGAGATGTTATCTTCTCTGGGTGGTGCCACGCATTTTTCAACGTTGGATCTCTCCTCTGCTTATCATCAAGTCAAACTTCATTCCTCATGTCAAGATCTCACAGCCTTTATTACCCCATTTGGAACATTTAAATTCCTCAGGATGCCATTTGGTTTAATCTCGGCAGCCTCAGTGTTTCAAAGAGTGATGGAGAACGTCCTGAGGGGTATTGATGGGATCAAGATCTACCAAGACGACGTTCTTGTTCATGGTGTGGACTTGCAAGAACATGATAAAAGGTTAACTGAGGTGTTGTGCAAACTGCAGGATTCTGGCCTGACACTGAGATTAGACAAATGCAAGTTTGATGTGAGAGAGAGTACTTGGGGCATTTGGTGTCAGGGTCAGGTATTAGGCCGAAACCCTCCTTAGTAGACACTATTTCTCATTTCAACTATCCGGAAAACAAAGACGAACTTGTGAAATTCTTGGGCATGGCAGAGTTTTATAATAAATTTGTGCCTGGTTTTGCACAGAAGGCTGAATGCATGAGAGGGCTTTTGAGGAAAGGATGTGAGTTTGTGTGGTGTCAAGCTTGTTGTGAAGAGTTTGATTTAATTAAGAAGTGTTTGAATGAGACCCCCAATTTGGGAAGTTTTGATCCTTCCAAAGAATCGTACATTATGACTGATGCCAGTTCTAAGGGATTAGGTGCTGTCTTGTTACAAACTGGTGAAGATTCAGACAACACTATTCTGTTCATATCAAGACCTCTTAGGGGAGCTGAATGCAACTACTCAGTGGTTGAAAAAGAAGCTTTGGGTGTCTACTGGCAGTTCGCAAACTTAAGAAGTTTCTATGGGGCAAACATTTTTCTGTTATTTCTGATCACAAACCTTTGAAGGAGGTGTTTGGGAAAAAAGGTGTAGACTGTGTCTCTCACAGAATAAGGAAATGGGTGGTTGCACTACAGGAATTTGAGTTCGACATCTCGTATTTACCAGGGTCAAGTAACATTTTAGCAGATTGTCTGTCTAGGCTTGGTGGTTGTTCTAACACTCTGGATTGTCTTGATAATGATGATTACTTTGCTGGTGAGGATGTTGAAGAAGAATTGAAGGTTTGTCTGGTTAGCGAAGGTATCCTAACTGAAGCGGAGTGGTTGGATTGTCTAAATGCAGATTCCCCGTTACAAGAAGTCATGGCTAATATACGGGGTGGATGGTGTGAGAAACGTGATTGTAGTGACCAACTTAAAGGGTTTTGGTGTGTGAAGGATGAGTTGGCTGTGTTGAATGGTTTACTCTTGAGGGGAAGCAGGCTGGTTGTGCCTGAGAATCTACTTGGCAAATTAGTGGCAAATGCCCATTCTAGCCATATGGGTATCGCAAAGACTAAAGAAAGGATTAGGGAGGCCTATTGGTGGCCTGCCATGGACGTGTACATAGAAAGAATTGTACGTAACTGCTCTTAGTAAGCGAGCAGTGACAATATACTCAAGTGTAGGACTCAACCCATGGTGATCTGGAAACAAGCGAGTGGTCCCTGGGTTGACATAGCTGTGGACATTTTGGGTCCGGTGAAGATAAGAACACAGGATCGATATGTTTTTGTCTGTATTGACATGTTTTCCAGTAGGCCAGAGGTTAAGATTGTGAACTCTGTTGATTCTGGTGCTGTCATTAACTTTCTGGAGTATCTTTTTGAGAGAGAAGGCTTGCCAGCTTCTGTCTTGTCTGACAACGGAGTCCAGTTCACCTCCATAGTGGTGGAAATGTTTTTGAGAGAGAGAGGCATTAATCATAAGCGGGCTGCACTGTACCATCCCGAGTGCAATGGTGTCGTAGAAAGATTTGTGACGGTGCTAAAGAAGCTATGCAGTTAGCTGTTGTCTCTGGTAGTGACTGGGAGGAAGCAATAAAGAAAAAAGTATGTGAGTACAGGTTCACTCCACATTCTTCTACTGGGCTTTCACCTTTTAGGTTGTTTAAAGGGAGAGTGGCTAACACTCAAGTCACTCCCCTATGGGTTACTTCTAGGAGAAAGGAGGCAGGTGGTACGGTGGAATATACTGAGGGGTGGAAGGACAGATAGTTGGAGAGGATGGTGAAGAGGAAAATAAGCTTCGATGTGAGGAAAGCTGTGAAGAAAACTGTGATTGAGGTTGGTGAATGGGTGAGGGTAAAACTTCCCAAAAGAAGATTTGGTAAATCAAAGTTTGGCCAGCCCATAAATGTTATCAAGCTCTTGGGTAATGCTGTCAAAACTCAAGATCATAGAGTTTGGAATATCAACAGGATTGTAAAGTGTCTACCTCAAAGATTAGGTGAAGAAGTGAGTGAAGGAGTTCCTCCTGGTCCACAAGTTGTGAAAAGAAAGTCTATTAGACTGAAGAGAGTACCTCTTCCTTTACAGGATTGCGTTTCTTAAATATATATATAGATAATTTTTTTTGTTTTGTTTGGTTGTTTTTGTTGTTTTGTAAGGGGGGAGGTGATGTGGTGTTCTTGTGTTAACCAGGTTCTACCTTGTTAGTAAGGTTTCTATTCCATCACAGAATGTTCTTGTCTTAAGAATGTTGATGCTTGAATATGTAGACAGTTGAAGCTGTGATCTCGAGGATGAGGTCTCTATGGATGTAACCTACATTAAAACATCCTCCTGCAAAGCTACTTGCGTGCCTTGGATATTACTTAGAGGTGTTCACCACCTCAGTAGGTCACTGAAATATTTAAAAGCAAGCGCAAAGCTGGCCTTTTTTACTTTATTTGCATCAAAAAGTAATTCATGATGTGCCTTGCTTATAATATGGACTTTTGCGTGATTTGTTTACAATCAGTATTTGAAATCTGCAAATCAACAATCATAAAAAGAAACCTTGCTCACCCAAAGATACTGGTATAAGTAAGCTTGTTTCTCATTTACAGAAGAATATCGAGTTATGACCATTGCACACAATTTATGATAGATCATAGTTGAGAATACAGTCAAAGTGTTCATGAAAGTCTCACTTCAAATATAAATAAACTACCTTATTTCATACATAGGCACTTTTGTTAAAAAAAATACTTCATTTAATCATATACTGATTCTTACGTGAATTTCATGAAGACTGTAATTTGCATTAGATTGTATGAGAAACAAGCTTACACACATTTAGAAAGAAGTGATGTGAGATGGAAAAGCTGGTTGCACATCTGTGCCATATATCAAATGTTAGTTTTAAAGACTGATATGTGCAGTATTTAATAGAATGTTATCAGTTAATTAATAATATAAATTAGTAATAAGCATTTGCAAATGACTTCATCAGATTATTATAATTTATGTTTTAGGTATAAACTCCAATTAACTAGATAAAAACTATTATTGTATACTCTACAGCAGTTTTACGATTTTTGAGGTAGTGAAATGTCCTGCATATTGTTTGTCAACCCTGATAAACTTAAGAATTTGTGTGTGTTCTGTGCAGTTTCCATATCCACCAACCCAGCCTTTTCTCCTCTTTAAACTGAAGGCTGTGAAAAATTTGGTTTACTTGTAAATTGTCCCCATCGCTAAGTACCATCTACGGACATGTATGTTTGCAGATCATGATTCTGTGAATCAAGATTTTGGCATTTATGCCCACAGATTACATTTATGCGGACCTAAGCTTTCATTTGTAAATTAGGCTCCATTATTTCAAGGTCGATAGCATTTCTTTGCTTGACTAGTGTTGGCTGTTATAGCACACACAATTATCCAATCAAGGTTGCATACTGACATTATTTGATTATGCATGACACCAAAAACTTAATTACAGAAAATTTCGATTTACAATGCATTGTGAAGAGTGGTGTGGTCTGTCATCTCCAAATTTAAGCAACACGCCTTGGTCTTTCAAAGCCTTATAATATTTCTCCATATTAACTCAAAATGATCCTCATTCCCTAACTGAACTAGCTACAATAACAAATGGCCCAGTCAGTGCTAGATATTACGAAATCCAGATTTACATCCAAGGACAATTGAACTATTCCTTGTTACCGATTAGAGACCTCTCGGCTTCGAAACGTCAGTATAAACTTGGGAAGGAATTGGCCCAGTTCGCCCAGTTTTTAATTGAGCATGTAATTGATCTAAGATGACCCACATTTCCTTTTTCTAACACCTTCCCAGCATCTCTACAAATAATCAGTGAACACCCTTGCACCTAAGAGCAACATGGCGAAAAGTAGTTCAAATTCTGCTCTTATTGAGATCAGATACTATAAAGAGCAACCTTTTCTTTGTTCAATGAGACATCATTGAGACAGGTGCATTTCTTTTTAGAACCATCAAAGAAAAATATGGTAAAGCATACTCTAATTTGGCTTTGCTTCACTATAAATATAATGGTTCCTTTTCAAATAGATCAGTAAAGCATATGCACCTACTTCCACAGCACTGCTGCCTCCTGACTGATGGGCTATCCTCCCTTTCAAGGAGCGAACTGAAGCATTTACACAGCAACGAAAATAAACTTTAAAGTCTTAAAAATATGCCAGCTCACAGGCTCTTTCTTCATGCATCCTACTAGATTCCTGTGAATCCAGAAATTTTACCTCCACAGAGGGGCTTTCATGTTTGCGTAGTTACTTCCAGGGCTACTTACTTATTAATCTTTCTTTCAAATGAGATTCCAAAATGGTGTGTGACACCAATGTTTTCTTTCTCCGAGTGTAGGATTTGCCTTATGCCATAACCGTACATTGACAAATCAAGCTGTTCCCATTTCACCTTTGGACAGCCCTGTGTCTCTCCACCAAAGGTAATTGAGAACAGGATTATACCGTTTAGGAGATTAAAAGATTATCATAGGGAACTAATTTTAAACAGAATAGAGCACTTGAGAATTTGACTAGGGCAGATTATCTTTTGATATTCATAACAATACTCCATCAGAACATCCTTCATCATATTTGATGAGAATTACCATGTTTTGATTGTACATCTGGACAAAACAATAATTATATCATTTACTTCTGTTACGGCTCAACTGAAACATTTTGATGTAAAGAAACATTCTTGTATGTGAAAAATAGCTAGAGTACTCTATAGCATGGTCATTGGTGACGCAGACTTATCTGGGCCAGTAAAAAGAACTTTTAATGCTAATCTGGCATACATTATTTCCTCCTTGCTGCCCCTTAAATGGCAGGACTTTTGCTTAATCCAGTTAAGCATAAATGAAGAACAGCACAGTGTAAAACGATTACGCTAGATCAAAGAGGTCGGGTCAAGCACAGGCCACTCATAAAATTACAGTTAGAAAGAAAAAGGGAAAAAGCCCTCTCTTAGACTCCTTCTTATTTATCTACATCTTACCTTATTGCCAGTCAGTTTTGAAATGTGGATTGGAAACAGAACCTGCAGGTAATTGTATTTTTTATAACACTGTGTTTTATGCATGAAAGCTGAACCGCATTCATCTGATCTTGTTCATCGTACTGGTTCTTTTTGACTTTATATACCACCTGTTGCTCACAGGAAGAATTGGGATGCCATTATCAATGCAACAATACATACAAATTAGAGAGTTGCAATAGTTTTTTTTATGCCACCAGCTAATATTAAGCAAGACAGTTCAGATTGCAGTGTAATGCATCTCTGTTGCAAGTCTTTCATGTATGTCTTTATTTGAGTTGGGGTAACATTAGAAGTATTTCTTCCTATAAATGCTGACTGTTTTCCGAGCTTTTGCTTAAAATCACTGAAGATCAAAGTGGGTTTTTCTAAGAACAACCCTCAGTGCCTGCTTGTGATTTAAATGAGAGGTGACATCTGTTGACATTGGGCGGCCAGGGAGGCTTTGTAGTATGTAGGATTTAATTAGAGATAATTTTCTGATGTAGATTGAAGAGAAATGATGTTTCCTTAGTAAGTCATAATATTATATTGTTAGTTTAGTTGTACAAAATTACGAGACTGAGTGTAGAACCATCAACAACAGGAAAGCGAGGAACTGTTAGATATTGCTCCCATGTATGGTCTTACATAAACGCATGAACACATCAATATTCTTGTGCCAGGTAAGAATATGAATTAGACATTCTACATCCCACCAGTTGCTTAGGAGATGTGGTTTCAATTGTAATATCGTTTAATGTAGTAAATAGGTTTCTTTTATGTATGCCCATGGAGATTAAAATAAATTGCGTTTATGAAAATACAAAAACCTACAAATCGTAGATTAATAGACATCTGATACTGTGATTTGAAAAGATTTTTGTGTTTTCTAGGGATTCACTTAACCCCAACCAGTCTTCCTTGGAAATCTATTCAAATTGTAGATTTCCAAGAGTGATCTATATTCCTAGACCACTCTTTGTATTCAGATGGATTGTCTGCATTGGAGACAGTCTGTGGGAGTATGTATGAGATAAAAGTACAGCATATATTTTAACTTTTCATTTTTTCACATGGGAAGCCATTTAACTTTCTACGATGGAGGATGGCCTGCAAACCTCTGGTAAACATCTACAAATAATGAGTTTATGGGCTGTCACCAGCTTTTTACTTGGCAGTCACTAATTATTGCCCTCTTTTCCCCTTTGGTTAGAACTGTACTCTAATAAACAATTCGTAAAACTTGAAGGAGTGAATTCACATTGTAGGTGGAAATGTTTGCTTAGCCAGATTCTGTAAATTAAATCAGGAATTATGCACATCTAAGTTCCAATTATTTGCGAAAAACACCTTTGTTAATTGTTCATTTAGTTCTTACTTCAGCAGAAAACTGAAGAGATTCATGAAGTAGAAAATATGTGCTCTTTTTAATTACCTCTCAATGAAAATAAAAGTACCAAGTGAGATGCACTTTGAAGTGATGTTCACTGTCCGGCTTAGCCACGCCCCGGATAATGTTCACTGTCATATAAGATATATTAAATATTCTTCAAATATTGATGTATATTTTACTGTTTATTTTTCTGATTCACTCTTAGACTAATCTGCAAAAATAATCTGAGGAAAAGTTTGTGCAAACAAAAGGTCAAATTATGTTTTCCGTCCTAAAATTAATAGCTACTGCATTTTGTGAATCTTTTTTTAGGTATGCTGGGCAAGTTGGCTATCTCATTGCAGGCATGAAAGATGTTGAAGAAGCGCAGATAGGAGACACATTTTTTCTACAAAAGCAACCAGTTGAACCCTTACCTGGATTCAAGTCTGCCAAGCCAATGGTCTTTGCAGGTATGTGGTATTCTGTTTTAAAAGAAACAAACTCTGGTTAACAGCATTTGATCCAGCTACTTGATTTAATTTTCAGAACAGTAACCAGCTTGCAATTGCGCACTCTTGTTGTCTTAACAGGAGAAAAGTGACGTAAGTGTAGAGAATTGCACTATGAGTTGTACGGGGCACTAGGTAGGCTAAAGCTTTTGAATTGATAGCTTGGATCATGATTATATCTAATTCATAGGAGATGCTATTGCTATATAGCGCAGTTACTGGAATATTGTTAAAGTGTGTAAGAGATGAGATTAATTGTATCAATTTAACCTTAATCAAGATCACGTGGAAAGAAAACTAGGTTGCAAGCTTGTAGGGCAATGAGGAAGAGAGATTACTGTAGATAAAGCAAGGTAAGGTATTGATACACATTTTATAGTTTGTGTTAGACCTGGCT
Source organism: Calotriton arnoldi (assembly GCA_963921515.1). NCBI lineage: Eukaryota > Metazoa > Chordata > Amphibia > Caudata > Salamandridae > Calotriton > Calotriton arnoldi. The sequence continues at coordinate 484,294 of CAWUFW010005839.1, forward strand.
TTTCCATCGGGTTTATCCCAAGACTTTTTGCTTTTTGGCCTCCTGTTTTTGACCCTGTTTTTGTTGTTTTTATGACTCTGGGCACTTTATCACTGCTGATCAGTGCTAAAGTGCATATGCTCTCTGTGTAAATTATTATTATTTATTGGTGTTTCCATGATTGGCTTATTTGATTTACTACTAAGTCCCTAGTACAGTGCACTGTGTGTGCCCAGGGCCTGTAAATCAAATGCTGCTAGTGGGACTGCAGCACTGATTGTGCCACCCACACAAGCAGCCTTTCAAAGGGGTCTTAGACCTGTTGCTGCAGTGTCTGCACGCAGTCTCTACTGCCATGTTGACCTGGCAAGTGCACCCACTTGCAAGGCCCTAACCTTCCCTTTTCTTGCATGTGAGTCAACCCTAAGGTAGGCCCAATTTACCCCTGTGGCCAGGGTGCAGTGTATGTGAAAGGTAGGACATGTACTGCTGTCTGTGACATGCCCTAATAGTGAAATACGGTGTATTTTGTTTTTCACTATTAAATGGCTATCTGTCCCATAGGATATAATGGGAGTTTATTTATAACATCTTATAAGTATAACTTCCCACTGGGATATGGTTAAAAGATGGAATTTAGTATGCCTGAATTCAGAATATAAAAATGCATCTTTTAGTAAAGATGATTCTTATATTGTGCGTTTGATAACACCACTTTTAGTAAGTGGGTATTTTCTTGCTTAGCCATCCTGTGTGCCTCTGCTGGTTTGTGTATTGACTGGCTGGCTTTGGAGTGACAGGGGCTGGGGATGTTCATTCACTGTAGACAGCCACTGGGGGGGTTGAGGTGTTTCCTGCCTTTCCTGGATGAGTCAGGGCTGGGCTGAATAGACCTGGGCTGCATTTAGAGTAGGGGGAGGAGTTTTCCTTGCACCTGAATGGGCCTGGTCTGCCTTAAACAATGCTGTCTCCACCTCCTGCGGGAAGCTGGACCAGAGAGGACAGAACTGGTTTTGACTGAGCACAGAGCCTCTCTGCCACAAGAGGACAAAGAGAAATGCTGTATAAATAATGGGGCCCAGACCCCAGAACTTTAGATTACTTCTGGACTCAAGAGGAACCTCTGCCAAGGAGAAGAGCTGGGAAAGCTGAAGGAGAAGTACTGCCCCTTTGCTGTGTGCTGTCTGGGGTTGTCCTGCAGTGGCTGTTTCTGCCAAGGAGAGGATCAAGACTTTACTGTGTGCTGGGTATCCTGCTTGAAGAAGATCTCCAAGGGCTTGAAGTAGAGCTTGCCTCCTGTTCTGAAGTCTCAGGGACACAAAGACTTCACTACCAGCTTCCCTGAACTTCTTCCTGGGAGTTCTGACCTGCCAAGAGGTGCCTGTTGCTGTGTTGGGCCTCTGGAGGTTGTTCTTGCTGCTGGGAGATGGAAAAGAGACGCAACGAGGAGAAGCGCGATGCATCCGCTACCATTTCTGGCACATCGCTGCTGAAGAAACCGACGCAGAGCCTGCCCACAGCTGGAGAAATCACTGCATGCTGAATCCTGTGCACCGATCTCTCGAAGTCCGAGATCACCGCACTGCACCGATTCCGATGCAGGCCCTGCTGTGAGGCTGCAAGAACCAATGCATCGTGGGACCACGGCTGGAGAGACCAACGCAGCACAGTTGCTGCCTCTGCATCGAGAACCAACGCATCCCCCGATCCCACACATTGCACCGGGGAACCAAGTCTACAAGAACGCCGGGGCATCACCTCCCCTTCATTAAGGAACCGACGCATCACCTCCCCTGCGTGGCAGTAAGGAACCGACGCATCACCTCCCCTGAAGTAAGTAACCGACTAATCACTTTCTCTGAATAAGGAACCGACGCATCACCTTCCCTGCGGCTGTTTTTGTTTTTGATTGTGACTCATCCAAGGTACTTTGTGTTGAAACTGTCGCATCTTTAGTTTTACCTTCTAAGAATCATATTTTGATTATTGTATGTTGGATCTAGCAAGACCTGTGTTAACGAAGTTTTCGCTTTCCCTTCAATTTATTCAAAAAGGTACTGTCTCTTTCTTTATTCGTCCTGTTCGAGAGCTCAGGGATCTATATATTTTTTCTCACTTAGTCAACTTGTTCATGAGTCAGTGCTGTCTATTTAGACATTTTATAAACGGTTCCAGCGTGTACTTACTTTGTACTGTTTGTAGATAGGCCTGGACGTCTTCGCACGAGCAGCAGGCTCTCGAGCCCTGCAAGTGCTGTTTTCTGGAAGTGCGTTTCGTGTTCTTCTCGAGCCCTGTGTTTCCTCTCAATCCGACGGCAACTTCAACTCTACTGCATCCTGATCATTACATGTCGCACGATCATTTGGTATGATCGTCTTGTACATTCAGGCCTGCAGTATCCTACGGAGCTGGTGTATTTAGCCATTTCCAACGTGGTGTTATTCAACTGACTTCGCACATGCGCGTGAGGATTCACGGCTAACAGCTGGCATCTAGTGCGCTAACTTCAGAATCCACATACGTGCACGAGGATTTACGGCTTATTGCTAGCATTTAATGCACTGTTATCTTTTGGCACAAGTAATGCGGATTCATAATTTTCGGTGATCTGCACACCTTACTCTCTGAATGGTGCTAAATCAGCTTCCATGTATGTGCTAACACTGTGATTGGCACACCTTTCAACAGTGACTAAGCCACCAAATTCACATAGTTTATGCCTAGGGGAGGTGGATTTAATCAGAACATTTAGTAACATTGGTCATATTTTTTTTCCCCTCTTCTCCACTAAAGAACATAAAGAAGTGAACATTCAAGTGATTTCTACAACATATGGAAGAGGAAATTTAACAAGATTATTGTACAGGACAAGTTCTAATTTTCTTATTGTTTTTGCTTATCTTTGTTTTTTTTTATTTTTTTCTTCTTCTCTTTCTCTTTTCTCGCTGTTCTGGTGACTATGCAAAGTGTAACACCCCCTAATCATTTTTTACAGGAACCTGGCGAACCTCCTTTGAAAGTGGCGGTTATGGTTTAGATCGTTCAATGGTTATTTGGGGACAATTGACGGTTTGATATTGAAAGCGGATAGGAAACGCAGTCTACTTTACTACTACTTAGGGATTGAAGGTCAAAATGTTTTTGATCACTTACCGGAATATACTGGACAAGGTAGTGAGGATCTGGATGAATATCAATTAGCTGTAAAACAATTGAGTATATATTTTGAGGGAAAAGTTAACTTGGTGGTGCACAGGCACAAGTTTTTCACTCATGTTCAGGGTCCTAATGAATCTATTGACACTTATGTCACTGCTTTGACGGTACTGGCCAGTTATTGTGATTTTGAGAGTTTTACGTCTCAGTTAATCAGGGACCAAATAGTTTGCAGATGTTATTCAAAGAATATTCAGCAAAAGTTATTATTGTGCAAGAATCCTTCTTTGAATGAAACCATCGATATAGCTAAAAGCATTGAGCGTTTAGAGTTAGATTCCAAACAGTTAGAAATTGACACTCCTGTTACAGATGTAGGAAGTGTAAATTCATTTAGTAACAGCTCACATGTGTCTAATGTCAGTGATGTTAAGTCAAAGAAAGGAAAAGATTTAGCGGATATTAATGCTAGAGGTGGAAAAAATGTAGCACCTGGACGCACTTACCCCGGTTTGCAATGTTTTAGATGTGGTTCAACATCTCATATGTCGAACTATAAAAATTGTCCAGCTGCTGCACAAGGATGTTGGAGATGTAGGACAAGAGAATATTGAGAAAACGGTAGAGGAATTTGCGCTATCTGTGGAGTGCCTAGAAATCAACAATGTGCGCATGTAAAAGAAATAAGGAGATCCCTTAGTACACATAAAAATTGAGGGGTCTGATATTCCTTTGCTCATTGATTCAGGAGCCAGAATCACTATCATCTCGATGGATAGGTACAAACAATCATGGTCGCATAAAGCACTGCTGCCTCCTGATGTTATTACTACTGCATTTGAAGGCAGTAGAATAGATTTGGGAGCATATTTTTGGGCAGATATTACTTGTGAAAACAAATCCATTCATGGCAAGTTGTATGTAGCTTACAAGGGTATTCATGTGTTGGGGTGGTGGCACCAGGCAGAATTTGGTATGATTATCAAACTGGGTCAGAAGAATCCTGTTGACCTTGGTAAATTCTGTGTCTGACCGCACTCAAGGGAAAGAAAAGTTTGAGAAAGTTTTTCATGACAATGTCTGTAAAATCAAAGATTTTTCACATGTCATTAAAGTGAAAGAGGGTGTGTCTCTTGTGAAACACAAACTTAGAAACGTTCCACACAGCATAAGGAGTGAACTTACATCAATGCTAAAGAAAATGCAAAGTGATGGTATTATTGAAAAAGTTGATGCTACTTTGTGGTTATCTCCCATTGTTTTAGCTAAGAAGAAATCTGGTGAACTACGCTTATGTGGGGACTTAAGGTCTCTCAACAAAGCTATTTGGGTGGAGAACTGCCCTTTACCGCGCATTGATGATCTCATTACAGCTGTGGGCCAGTCCAAGTGGTTTTCAAAATTAGATTTGCGTTCAGCATATCATCAGGTAGTTTTGGATGAGCAATCTCGTTATCTAACAGCTTCTGTCACGCCTGATGGTACGTTTCAATTTTGTCGCATGCCATTTGGACTGGCCTCGACTGCTTCTGTGTTTCAAAAAATTATGACCAGGATGTTTCAAAATGTACCTAACGTGGTGGTGTTCCAGGATGATATTTTAGTTCATACCGACACAGAGGACAAATACGATGAGGTGGTGGAACAAGTATTGTTAACACTGCAAAAAAATGGAGTAACGATAAGAGAGGACAAATGTATTTTTGCAGTGAACGAAATTGAGTATTAGGCCACATTCTCTCTATGGATGGTGTTAAACCTAAAACCTGTATTGTAGAAGGCATAGTTAATGCTCCACATCCAGTTGACAAAGATCAGTTACGATCTTTTCTTGGTCTATGCGAGTTTCATGCTAAATTTATAAAGAATTTTGCTAGTCTCACGGAGTTGTTTCAGGAGTTTACTAAAGAAGGGAGCAGATTTCATTTGGACTGCTACTTGTCAAGAACACTTTCTGCACATCAAAAAGTGCATCTTAGCTGCCCCAGCTCTTCAGGCATATGTGGAGGGTCGTGATACCTATGTAACGGTGGATGCCAGTTCGTATGGCATGGGTGCGGTATTATCTCAGATGATTGGAGACAAGGTGGTTACTGCGGGATTTGCTTCAAGGAGAATGAAGGACGTGGAACTAAGGTTTTCGGTCATTGAAAAGGAAATGCTTGCTTGTGTGTGGGGAGTTGAAAAGTTTAAATCTTATGTGTGGGGAAGGAGGTTTTGGTTGAGGACGGACCATAAACCTTTAGTAGATATCAGACTACTGCTAGACTGGCAAAGTTGGCAACCAAATTGTTAGAATTTAATTTTTCAGTCCATCATGTTGCTGGCGGCAAGAATGTTCAAGCAGATTTTTTATCTAGACTTCCTGTAGAGGATGGTAATTTGAATTCAGAAGAGCAAGAAGACATTGAAGAATGTATAACTGCAAATGTGGATGATACTGTGATTTGTCCTAACATGGAAGTGTGGCAAGATGTTTTGGCAAGTGATCCTGTTTTGAAACAAGTCATGGAATTTGTGGTTGCAGGTTGGCCTAAAGAGAAATCATTAGGGGTTGACCTACAACCTTGTTGCAAGATCGCTGATTAACTTTCTATTGAAGACAAGTTACTGGTTAGGGGAGGAAAGCTAGTTCCCCCAACCCATTTCAAACAAAGAATAATGGAAACTGTCCATGCTGGTCATCTAGGAATGACAGCAACTAAACTCAGAATTAGGAATGACTTTTGGTGGCCCAGTATGGATCGTGATGTGGAGGCAGTGGTTAGGGACTGTATACAATGTTCTATAGTGATAAACACTTGTCAACGTCTACACCTGTGCCGAAACAGGTTCTTTGTCCTGACAGGGTTTGGCAAAGGGTTGCTGTGGATTTTTTTAGGTCCTTTTCATATTCTACCTAATTGCATGAAATATTTTGTGGTATTAATAGATCATTTGTCCATATGGGTGGAAGTGAGAGGGATTTCAGAACCCAACACCAAAGCTGTTATTTGTTTTTTACAAGATGTTTTCAGTAGAGAAGGAGTACCTGAGGAGTTATTGACAGATAATGGTGTGCAATTTACGTCTTCCAGCATGCAAGAGTTTTTAACAAAGGTAGGAGTGAAGCATCTACGCACTCCACTTTATCATCCACAGGCTAACGGAAAGGTTGAGAGATTTAACAGGGTGTTGGTTGAATGTATACAGAGCTCAGTTAAAGTAAGAGGTGACTGTGAGACCGCGGTAAGAGATGTGGTTTGGGCATATAGAACTACTCCACATTCTACGTCAGGTGCTGTACCGTTCGAATTGATGAGAAGGAGAAAGGCTGTTTCTTTTCCTAATCCATTTTGAAAGATGAAAGCGTTTGGGGGTGATTGTAGTGTGTCGTATGAGTCCAGAAAAGCAAAGAGTGCCAGTGACTACACGAATTGTGAAAGGTATGAAAAGGAAAGGAGTCTAAGGAAAAGGAAAAAAGTAAAGTTTTCGGTGGGTGAGTTTGTTCGGGTCAAAGATCCATTGTTATTGCAAAAGGGAAGTCTAAATTTAGAGAACCCAGTTGTATCATCGACATTAAGGGTCAGTGAAACTAAGTAATGGACCGTGGTGGAATGTGTCTCGATTAGCTAAAATCATGCAGCGTAATACTGTTTCAATTACACAAAAAATGAGTCCTTGTGCTCAAGTGGTACGGAGAAGTTCCAGAACAAGGAAAATTCCCAAGAAGCTCTATGATCGATTGTTTTTTTTTGCAGTATGTGTTTTTTGTTCTTCAAAATTTTGTTTATCAGTATAATTGTTTTTGTAACAAAAAGGGTGTTTGTGTTCTTTCAAAAGAGGGAGATATGTGGTGTTATGTTATATTTGGTTTTTATCATTTGAAACTTGTTATAGTCATTGTACTTTGTATAGTACGGTATAGAATGTAGAGCACTCTATTGGAGCTTGTATTATATGTTATGCAGTAGTTAGAATGTGGGTGACAGTGGATTAGAATACCTAAGTCTGTTGGTGCTGATCCTCAGGGCCCTCAAAATTTGTATGCTATTCTTCTTTACTTCAATAAATCTACAACAAAACTACGTTGGCTGATGGCCTCAATCTCTACAGGTTCCTACTTGGACAAAGGTGCAAGCCATTGCCAACTAGAGACCCCCATTTCTAACAGTTTGTAGAATATTATTTAACAGACCTTAAGAGAGGTTTTGAAGAAATGTATATAGAATGCTGTTATTGTTTACTGTGTCAAGAACCTGTTCGCCAGATGACTATTTTCTTTATAATATTAACAAAGCAGGACACCATTTCTAAGGGTTCAAGAAAAGAACATCCTTTGTGATTACAGAATGTATAAAAGGATTGGGTGGATTCACTGGTAGTTTAAATGAGAAAAAAGTAAAAGATTTTTTATATGTTCGTTTGGACCTGGAAAAATAAGTGATGGAGGAATTTGAGGGCAATCACTGCAAAAAAAGCATTTTGCAGATGTTAACTGGAAGCCGGCTATTCAGTCCGATTGATGAGAGATGCATATATGATAAGAGATATAGTTATAAGAGATGCACCCAGTGCATGATGCTCCAGTGCAAAGAGGTATTCACTGTGCCATGTGTTATTGCCCAGCCCTCAGGCACCAGGAGACATCCTGTCCCCAGATTCGTTTGTAGACCTACAACCTGCTAATGAAGAACCCTAGCAAACAATGGAAAAGTGCTCATCAGTGATTAGACTGGTGATTGAATCATAGGTAGCCTCTTTGCATTGTTATCCACGTTTTCCCTCCCTCTGCCTTGTCCTTGATCCCCACTCTGCAGAAAGTGGAATCCTAATATTTCTTTGAAATCCCTGTCACAATTGTGGTCTTACCTCCGTGGAACAACTTCACACATAATTTGTAATACATACTGTTGGAAAAGGGATTGCGACCCATTTAACTTTTAGAGTTTTGCTTGTGGACTGCCCAGTTTTTGGATTGCTGCTGTGAGCCTCACTAACTGAGTCTTGCACACTGTAAGCCCCATTTCAATGGATTGTGGGTACTTGCTACCAGTGCTCACCTTTTAAAACAAGGTCAACTGCTGCACAACTAAAATAAGAAGCATAGGGCTGGTTGCACGTGAACACATATGTGAGTGAACAGGACTACTGTTCCACGAAGCCAGGTACCTGCGCATACATAGTCTGCGGTAGAGAAGATCATTCCAGGATTGGTGCTGACCTGTGTAGGCTTTAAAATGTGCAGGGGCATTCATGGTGTGCGTAGTGCTTTACTGAAAAGTGTGTGAGTTACTGTATTGTACATTTAGAGCAAAATCTACAACAAACTACAGTTTTTGCCTATAGACTAGGATAACACATCAATTTTATGGTAAACCAGAATGACCAATGTAAATATGATATTGGTTTCATTATACCCTCCCCGGTTAATAGTGGGCTCTACAATTCTGCATAACATATCTGCACCCCCTAATGACACTTCCAGTTTTTCATAATTCGTGGAGCCAGCTCCCTAATTAACATTTATGGCTATGCATCACTCTGCTGGGACTAGTTAATTACTTTGCTGGCAAGCTGGGGGAACAAAGCTTTCTCCACACAAGAGGGCCATTTGTCACTGATTACTCCTGTCCCTGGTAGACAAAAGATTAACGGAAGAATCGGAATATGCTGGTGACCATTTCGCACTGCACCAGGCAGCCAGAGATCTGGAGTCAATCACTGGAGGGGTTCTTCTTTGGAATTTTGGAGGGAAGAGAGAGAAGAGATATATTTTTCAGGACTCTGGAGAAGATTGGACCTTTGTCTGTAGTGCCTCATGTGGCATTCCCCTTTGTATAGATTAAAAACTCCTCTGGGGATGGGGGAGATTGACTGTCCATGGGGGCGCACCAAGGACCTGCGCACAGCTGCAAGCAAGGTAGATAAGCCATCTACCCAGCAGTCTGCAAACAGCTGCGCCAGGGGTAGCGAGCCCCGTGGCTCCCTTGCAGCCCCCAACAAAGGGGAAGCAGGTGCCCTGCTTGATATCAGTGCACTCCTGAAGACAAAAAGGGAAGAAGTATTTTTCCTGAGGTGCAAGGCAGCATTTAAAGAGAATAAGCTTAGGGTCCGGCAATCACCCATAAGCCCCTGCAAGCTTGCCAGAGGATTGCCCTATATGCACCTGTCGCAGGCTTGAAATTTGCATATTTACTTTTGTGTTGTCCTGGGAAGGATAGGGGCACCACCACTGTGTTGCCGTGTATTTTGGGGGCTACCAGGAGTACAGCAACTCCCATAAAAACCTGATTTGAGAATTTCATTTGGAACCCTATATCTCTATTGGTGTTATATTATTGGCCAAGGAAGACTCATGCACAGTATATTGAATATAGTAATGCTTTATTGACAATGATGAAGTTGACAGTGGAACAATGTTTATATTACAGAATGTCATTGTAAGATCACATTTCTACTTTTATTATTGTGGTGGTACCCTGACAAAGCCACTAGGCCTGAAGTTAAATATCTACACCTAATCATATTGTGTTAAGGGTATGTTGGGGGTGTTGTGGTTTTAGGGTTCGAAGCTTGCTGAAATGCTTTATGTTGGGTGGAAATACTTGAGGGGACACCACCTCCCATCATGTACGTATTTAGGAATTAATGTGTTGTGTTTAAGTAGTGTGGGTGCAATAAAATACTTTTTCTTTATATAATTAAATGTCCTGATTAGACAGGGATTTATTGAGTATTGTTTGTTTCGGGCCTAAGGACTAGAGTGCTAGCCCTCACCATCTCCCCTGAGTAGACCTTAGACTATCTGCCTCTAGTCAGGTTCTACAAAGGGGTACTTGGGGCCGCACTGGAAAGAAGGTTGTGGTTATCCCTTTTCATTAACTGAACATTCATTTGAACCCAACGTCACATTGGAATCTTTCTGTGGCTATTCTGTTCATAAATCCCACGCTTGCACTGATCTATTACCTTTATGTAAGTATTGTGATCAAAGCATAGTTATATTCTGAAATTCAAAATAATTTCTCTCCTTCCGTGATTACCTGGAAAAAACATTATCTGATGTATTGTTGTGCGGTATCAGGTTTTGCCTTTAATTTCATTGCCTTTTTTTTATAGGCATGTTTCCAACAGACCAGTCTGAATATAACAATTTGAAAAGTGCTGTGGAAAAACTAACACTAAATGATTCTAGTGTCACAGTGCATCGAGACAGCAGCCCTGCCTTGGGTGCGGGCTGGAGGTAAGTCCTTTTGCGTTAATTTGTTTTGCTTTGGCATTATGAGTATTCTTTATTTTACTTCCTATGTTATGTTAAAAATTTTGTAAAGCGTGTGAATGCTATTTGCGTCTTGGCGCTAGTGTCGGACATGAAACCTAAGGAAGAAGGTGGCGGAAAAGCAGTTTAAGCGATGGAACGAGAAAGTCAGGGTTTTAGTTGCTTTCTGAATTTTAGGAGGTTTGGCTGCGCTCTGTGATGGTCAGGTATCCAATTCCACCATTTACATGTTGAGTAGGAAAAGCTTCCTCCCCCAATGTGCCTTCATGATTCTGGGGATGATTACCTGTTTCACCGTGATAGACTGCACGGTGCGAGTAGGTAAGTACTATTTGAAAATCTTCTGAAAAAAGAAGAGGCCAGCCTTGAGCAGGGCCTTATGAGCCCAGCACGGGGCTTTAAACTTGATTCGCTCCCTGATTGGTAGCCAGTGCAGATCCTTAATGGTATGGGAAATTGTGCAGAATTTTGGGAGATTCATCAGCTCACGGGCTGCAGCGTTTTGAAGGGTCTGGAGTTTGTTTTGTAGGTGAATTTGGGACCCTACATATAGTGTGTTACAATAATCTAGTTTTGAATCTACTAAGGCAATTATAACTGTTTTCCTCAGCTCTATTAGAAGGAAGGGGAGAATTTTTTTTAGGATTTTCAAAGTGAGAAAACACGAAGATGTCACCTGCTTGATGTGATCCGTAAATACTAGCTTGATGTCAAAAGTAACCCCCAAGTTTCTTGCCTTCTGGACCAGAGATGGGAGAGACCAAAGGTTGGGGAACCACCAGGTGGTGTTCCAAAAAGAGATGGTGTTGCCAAAAAGCAACACCTCAGTCTTTTCGGAATTTAGTTTCAAACAGTTCTTCTGCATCCAGTCAGTGATGTTACCCATGCAGATATTGAATTGTTTGCCTACTTTTTTCTGATTCGGAAGAGATTGATTCAAATATCTTGGTGTCATCAACATAGGAGAATACTGAAAAGCCACTTTATCGGAGGAGTTCGATGAGAGGGGTGACATACGCTTTAAATAGGTTCTGACTCAGCGAGGATCCATGGGGTACCCCGCAAGGGAAGGGTAAAAGGGTCTGAAGTGAAGTCCTCAAGAGCTACTACCTGCTCTCTGTTATACAAAAAGGAACTGATCAGTTTTAGAGCCTGACCCATGATGCCAATACTTTCGACTTCCTAGAATATCTGTTTATAAAATATTGATTAATTATTTCAGCAAAGTTATCACTGACATGGGTTTCAGCTTTTTATTCCTTCTAGTAGCTCCATCTTGGTCCCAAAGGATGGGAACCTAGTGCCAGACTACAAAAGTGCCAGATGAGAAAAATTGTTGTACACTTTGATTATTCAGCATTAAGTAATGACGTCAGAAGCCTTGTGACTGCAGACCTCCTGTTACTGTCCCCTGTTTAATTTGTAATATTCTGCACTGCATTTTTTTCTACTGTGTATTTTTAGGTGTAGTACAAGGCAGCTTCAGCTGTCTGTCAGTACATAGAGAAGGGCTTCATGTGAGCCTCATTCAGCCTTTAGGAGTAGGTAATGTCAGTCATGACACTGGGAATTTTGTGCGCCTACTTTGCAGTTCTGATTGTCAAGATTCTCCTCCAAGATTGCAGCCGATGAGAACGCAGGGCACCGTGGCCCCTGTCGGGCACTGCCTGGGAGTCCTTTGCAGAAATCTACCCTCTCTGTTGTTCAGGTGGTGCGGCGCTGCGGGCCACCAACATCCATAGATTGAAGTTGGTTATGGTGGCTATCTTACTTTGTTTCTATTTGAAGACGGCTGCAGAGTTCAGTCTCAGTATTACTGCTGTCTTAGAACAGTATTACCATTTTGAAATTGCTGCCACATTCAGGGCAAATAGCACAATTTAGTAACTGCAAGAAAATGTGTTATTAGTTGGGGAGAATGCGAGTCCTTCTTAAGTAATAAGCCAAAAATCCTGTTAGGTGCGACACAGAACTTCAATAAATAAAACTGGGCTCAACCCCTGGTAGCTATGGCACAGAGCAGACAGTCTTCACTTAAGGGAAATTTTGTAAAGTATGTAGCAGTACCAAAACAAAAATCAAAACACAATACAATAAAAGTCCCACAATAAATTTTTAAAAACATTTAATATACAAATGACACCAAAATCACAAAATCCAATGAGGCGAACCAAAGATCTGGATTTTAGAAGCTATAGCGAAAAAAGAGCCCAGAAAAAGTAGAGCGCCATTCAGAAGTCACAGGACCTAGGCGTTGTTTCAGGTTGAACACGATTGAGCTGAAGTCAGATACCCTAAGAGGGCTGTCGCGGCCCAAAAATGTCTTTCTGATTTAGTCTCTAAAATAGAAGTCAAAATCTTCCAATGGAGCAAGGCTACAGACTGTGTCCGGCAAGGTCCTCTTGAAGTTGAATAGCCATTGGCCGAGGTCCTGCTGAAACAGTTAATTTGGCAGGAAATGCTCAGAGTGAGAAAATTCAAATGTCTCAGCTGCCGAAGTCCTCTCCTCTGCAGATATTATTTGCGTCTTTGCCTGGTCAAGATTTCTACCTTCTGATATATTTTTTTTTATCATTGAGTTCAAAATCCTCCTGCGGGGTAAGCCTGAAGCTGTATCTGGCGAAGTCCTTTTGCGATCGCCCATCTTGACTGCAAGCTCCTGTGAAGCTCTAGAGATCTTGGAAATCCAGAAATGTTCTAAGTCCAAACTTTTTCCAGACTTTATGGACCAGTACCTCTCTGAGGCTCGCAGGACCCCAGGAACAACACTTAGGGGACTCACTCCAGCAGAGGGTACCAGCAGGCTCCGGTCGTGATCCAGTTGTTACTGGTCAACTGGTCACTTCAGTAAAAAGGCTTCTTGCAGCTTGTGGTGTCCCCATAGCCACACAGGAGTTCAGCTAACTGATCCTTGGAATCCACTTATCAGTCCTGGGTACAAGTGGGAGCAGGTCCAGTCCTTCAGGTCTCTACAGAGGTCACTGATAGCAGGGTTAGTTCTCTTCAGTTCTTCTGCAGAATCAGATGTGTTCTGATGAGCTATGAGTGAGGTGCCACGTTTGTAGGATTTACTAGGCTATGGGTGGGGGTGACTCGACACTCCCTAACCAATGAAAAAAAAAAGATTCCAGGGGTGACCAGTCTCACTTTTGCAGCACATTCTGTTTGCCTTATAATGTAATTATCTCCTCCCCCAAAACTACACGAAGCAGTCAGGAAGTGTTGAGTTGATTACAACTTAATATCCATCATCAGCAGCTCCACATCCTAACCGCCTCACATCTCAGGGCCTTCTCCACATTCTAGAATGCAACCCATAATCATCACACTGCTTCCCCCAATCAAACAAGACATAACACCTTACTGTAAACCATTCCACAGTTCTCTATTCTGAGGCATATCTAAAATGGCAGAGAGAACCTTTCTGCCATTGTAGGCTGCTGGGGTGACAACCAGCGCAGTGTTTAGGGAAATGAGTAGTGTTGTAGTTATATGTTAGGTACATTTTCCCTTTAAGTGTGTGCAGCAGATCATGCCAGGAATTTTTCTTGCATGTACCACTTTTAAATTCTCCAGTTTAGGGAGGACCTGGCCTGGCAGTAGTTCAGGCCAGACTGTTCCTATTGGTGCAGGGTCAAGACTGATTTGCATATGGCTGGGTCCAAACTGAGGTTCCATGCCATTGATGCAGTATTTTCATGCGCTGGAAAGTTAAATATGCCAGTTGGGTATTATACAATTTTACCATGTTGTAAGGGCCTGGACAGCAGTGCCCTAGTGTGCAGAGTTAAAAAACAAACAAATACAAATCTGAATACAGATGGGTATGAACTTAAAAAGCAGTGGTTCAGTGGACTTTGCTACGCGGCGTGCCAGCAGAAAGTTGCTGTGTTGAGATTAGACTGCAGCTGTAGCAGATGCGTGGTCTTTTCTTGCACTGAGTTCTGTCACCTGCCTATTGACTACCAGTGTTCCTTCATTCCTGGTAGGAAAGCCCCTGAATCCCCTCTAGCTGTAGCTTCTGCTTCAAATTATGGTGTATTGCTGCAAATTGTATGGCTATGCTTCCTGGAAGAATCATCTTGGGAGTCATAGGAGAGTGCTGGTAAGATGCTTAAACTGTCAGAGACAGCAATGCCTGATAAATCATGCATTATGTTTGGCGGGGAAATGAAAAAGAGCTGTCTGTTGTTTCTGAAAATCACTGCCTGAACCTTTCTGTAGCAGCTCTTCTCTGGTAGAGCGACTGCCGTTGGAATAGACATGCAGCTTCGAGAGCTGAAAGGTGTGGGCTATAGTTAGGCGCTTCTCTATATGTTTCATTGTATGTATAGTAGTGAGGAACGTATTATGACCATGGCTTGCGTGCCTCTGTGCTATGTGGTCTCCAAAAATGATGCTTTTAACAGCTGTTACCGTACAGATATGCACTCCTTGCCCTTTCATAATTTTTTATTTTGGGGTTCTTGACATCTGCACATTACCTTAGACTAGCTTTGCTCAATCTATGGCAGCAATTAGCACTCTTTCTGGTTCATCAACAAGAGTACAGATTTTCCGTAGTAACTTAAGGTGATAGTGAGAGGCAGACACAATGGAATGACATCCAGGGAACAAAATGAAATCCCTTGGGTTTTCACTTTGTCCCTAACTGGTATATCAATGTAATCAATCCTGATAATTTAATATATGTCTCTTTTTTTCTCCTGGAGGGCTTGATTTAAAGTTTAAAGAGAAGGAGAGACAGGCATGATTATAGTGGATACCACTGGTCTGCTATGTGATTTAGCACCCCCTATCTTTATTTCATCATAATGTTGATCTAGAAAAGAGGGTAACCATTTGTTAACTGCTCTCACATCCCCACTATGGTTGAGAGTATTGAATGCTCCCAGAAGGGCAGCAGGATCGACATACCCAAGTCTTCTGAATCTGTGATTATCCAATATCTGATAACGGACTATTTCAACACCTGCTCTCTCGAACATGGCAATTCATGACCACGACCACTCAAAATATTTGGACTCTTCTGTCCACGCTTTTTTCAATTATTAACTTTGTGATTACCCTGACAGCTAGTGATGGGGCCAGCAACTGCATCTATAGCATTGTCTACCAGTACCATGCATACTTGCTATACTTGTCACAAGCCCCTTTGCTATAAATGTCATTGAAGTTTTCTTTTTTTACATAGAATGGTGTGGATCAGTACTTTCTCTTACACTGAGTGACTTCGCAGTGAGCACCATGTCTCACTTTTATGTTTTTGGGGGGGTTTTTTGCTGTCAAAACTGGTTTTATTATCTTTTCAAGCATACAAATAGCAGGACAAATCATAAAGTACAGTTCCTTCGCCAGAGTAAAATAATGGCAGATTCAGGGTCTTACAACATACGGAACTAGCCAATTTCAGGTAGTATGCAAATCGCCTGTATCAGGCACCACAATTCAACAATATAATACAACAATTCTTCAACCCCCAACACCCTCTCCCTCCCGCAAAACCTAACCCCAAAATAGCTGCAGTACATGAGGACTCTTGTAATTATACAAGTGGGATCATTGACACCAAGCTGGGATACAGCTAGCAAGCACCAGGGTGGCGCAATCCTGTGGTCCCTTCTCCCCTCACACATACTGCAACCCCCCATCAGAACTAAACAAGCATTAGAAATGCAATAGTTTTTGAGTTAGAGATATTGGCATAGCTCACCAGCTACTGGACAGAAATTGCCACTCTGCAGGTGCCGAACAGAGCATTGCTCCGTGAAACGGCCTGAAAGCCTAAAACGGTGTTGATAGCCTACAAAATAAAAAGGCAGATCAGGATGACCAGGAGGAACTGCGTATGTATTGAGATGGCCAACGCAAGCAAAAAATAAGTGAAATCGCCTGGGCGTGACCCAAGCACGCAAAGGTGGGAGAATCAGACCCAATGCACCAATAATAATCCTGTATTTCTAAATGGCACAACAACGAACAAATGGCAATTCATGGGCATGCCAAAAGCCGATAGAGGAGATAACAACAGGTCTTGCAGACAGCGCATGCACGCTCCCTAGGCTCGACCTAAAAAGGTGCAGAGCTCTCGTTCGGGAAGGGCAGGCACCTAGTGGTAGACCCACAGAGAGATAATGTACAAGAGGACCCCATATATACTCAACATTTTTATAAGTATTTGATAATATATCTGTCATCCGCTCCATAGTAACCGATCTCCATAACCTGGCATGCCATTGGGTCATGGAGGGCTCCTCCTTACATTTCCATGCAGCCGCTACTGCCATTTCGGCAGCACTCAGACAGAACCACATTACTGTCTTATCCCCAAAGGTTTGATACTTCAAAAATCACTTCTTAACCCCAATAGTACAAGTCCAGGATCAGAAGGGACCGGGTACCCTAGAATCTCCTTAAGCTGGGCAAGAATCTCAGCCCAATGGCGTTGAATACTCGGGAAGTCCCACCAAATATGCTTAGTCACCTAACATGCCACATCCGCAAAGGTCAGACGTGTGTGGGAAGATTTTTTTGAGTTTAGTAGGGTAGAGGTACCAATCAAACAAAAGTTTATAATGTGCCTCCCTCATGTTCATGGAGTGATTAAATCGAGGAATATCCTGCCACAGCTTGGACCAACAAACCTCCAAGAATGGTGACGCCCAATGTCTGGAACCAGAGTTCCATATGCTGCAGGCGCGGTGTAAGCAGGAAATCCAATAAGAGAGTGTACAGAAAAGCATTACATCCCTTGGTGCCACTCCCCTGCCGAGCAAAGGTTTCAATAGGGGTCGGGCTCCTAGTGGCCGCCTCCAGTACCCAGTGGGCTAGTTGACTATAACGAAAGTGTTCCGTAGGTGGGATTCCCGCCAACAGTTTTCAAAGGTCAAAATATCCCAGTTATGGAATAAATCAGATGTTGTAAGACATCCCCCCCACCCTCCACGCCTCGAGAGAGCCCAAATGCAGCGCCGGAGGAAAGGCTAGGGGTTGAAGTGAATAGGTGTAAGAGGTGCGGGTAGTCCAGGAAGTCTGTCTAAGCACCTTGTCCCATACCTGAAGTCTTTGTAGGAGTGCTTAGATATGCATTCTGAGGCCTGTCTGCCTTGGGCAGCAGGTCCCAGATGTATTTCCCCACAACTGCCCTGTACATATGGAGCCAGCGTTTGTCTGACTCCCGGGCAGACCACTAAGGGATCACCCTCAGCTGGGCTGCCTTATAGTAAAGATTGAAGTCGGGCAGGGCCATACCACCGGCGTACCTGGGCAAGCACAGCAGTTTGTAAGGTAGTCATGCCCTGCAATTTTGCCACTCAAACCGCATTATTAAGTATCGAGGTGCCGGGAGATAACTACGTTCTAGCTCAATGGGAAAACCTTAAAAAAGATAGAGTAGCTTGGGCAATACCGTCATTTTAACTGCTTGGATTCTCCCCAGCCAGGACCGGTACAAAGGGGCCGATATGTGAAGATCAGTATTCAGTTGTTCTAATATTGGGGGATAGCGCAAAAGAGATACGGAATGCTAGGTGTAATCTTAATACCTAAATATTTAATGTCCCTCTTAGCCCATTGGAATGGCGGATTTGTCCTTATCACGACCACTTTGGACAGGGCAGAGTCAAGTTAAGTAAAAAGGATTTGGTTAAATTAACACGGAACCCTGCCAACCGTTAAAAGCGATCCAGTTCCCCTAGGAGCGCCGCCAGCGATTTTTGAGGCATGTTCAGATATATGAGGACATCGTCTGCAAAGAGCGATATCTTATGCTCTTTTGAGTCAAAGTTTATGCCTTTGATCTTTGGGGTCGCACGGATCATGGCCTCGGTTCAATGCTTAGAGCAAATAACAAGGGTCACCCTTGTCTCGTGCCTCTTGACAATTGGAAAGGTTCCAAGCTCACTCCATTCACCAACACTCTGGCGCTCGGTAGCGCATAATTGGCCTTGACCATGGTGATAAATTGTTCACAGAAACCAAATTTGTGAACAGTGTGGAACAGGAAGGGCCAATCCACCCGGTTGAAAGCCTTCTAGGCATCCAATGCTAATGGAACTGCCAGAATCGATTTCTTAGTGGCTTTCTCGATCAGATGAATGAGTCTCCGGATGTTATCATACGTTTGCCTGCCTTTGATGAATCCAGATTGATCTGGGTGAATCAAGTCAGGGAGCAGGTCTTCTAATCTGGTAGCCAGTATCTTTGAGTATAGTTTTGCGTTTATGTTCAGGAGTGCTATGGGGCGGTAGGAGCCACAGACCATAGGGTCTTTGCCTTGTTTTGGTATAAAGGAGATGAGTGCCTCATCCATTGATGCTGTGACTGCCCCGGCAACCGCCATAGAGTTAAAAAGTGTCACCAGGTGCGGAACTTTCCGCACAGAAAGTCTTATAAAACTGGGCCGTCAGCCTGTCGGGCCCTGGCGATTTATTAGATTTCAGGCCTTTAGTTGCTTCCGTACCTCCTTCTCCATAATGGGCCCGCCTAAGACTTCATTCTGTGCGTCTGTTATCTGAGGTAAGGTCACCGCCTCCATGTAATTTAGTTGGGCTTGCTTGCTCGACTTCTGCTCGGAGTAGAAAGTTCTGTAAAAGTGACCAAAAGCCTGGGCCTTCTCTGTGTCAGAAGTCGCCGTCCCTCCCCCCTCACAATTAATACTTTCTATGTATTCCTTCTCCCTCTTAATCCTCAGCTGCTCTGCTAAGTGAGAGCCCACTTTGTTACCTTGTTCATATGTCGTACGTTGAAGTCTTAACAAAGTAAGTTCCGCCCCAACGCTATAAATATCATTAAGTTGCCCTCTCAATGCTGTCACCTGTCTCTGGAGCGTGAGAGCTGAACTCTCCTTGTGTAATTGCTCCGCAGACCGAAGCTCTGCTTCCAGTGCCTGTCTCTCCTTTTCTCTTTTTTTTTTATTCAGGGACGAGTTCAAATCTATACACTGTCCCCTAAGCACTGCTTATAAGGCGTCCCAGTTATTAGAGGGGGATGTATCCCGTGTGACATTTGTCTGGAAGTATTCCCTAATTACTTTCCGCAGGTCATCTCTTAAGTGTCAATCTCGAACAAGGGAGCTAGGAAAGAACCACCTACGGTATTTGGGTGGGGGGGGCCTCCCAGTTAAGTATCAAGGCCACTGGGGCATGGTCTGATAGGGCGAT
Source organism: Calotriton arnoldi (assembly GCA_963921515.1). Taxonomy (NCBI): domain Eukaryota; kingdom Metazoa; phylum Chordata; class Amphibia; order Caudata; family Salamandridae; genus Calotriton; species Calotriton arnoldi. The sequence goes on from CAWUFW010005839.1 coordinate 503,851, forward strand.
TGGTGAAAAGTAACCGCCCGTAGGGCTGAAATCAGGGCACTACTGACAAAGACGTAGTTCAATCTGGAATAACTTCTGTGTGAGTGTGAAAAGAGAGTGTAATCCCGGTCGGTCGGGTGTAACTTTAACCATGCATCCTGTAGTCCTAACTCCCCAAATGCCCGTTTTTATGTCTTTGGGAAGCTCCCCGTGCTGGACCTGTGAGGTTGTGTGCTGTCCACACCCGAATCTCACGTCAGATTAAAGTCCCCCTTGAGAATAATGTCACCTTCCACGAATGAACCCAGCATAGATAAGAACGTGTGTAGGAACGCTATTTGATTAATGTTAGGTGCATACAGTGAAGCAAATGTGCACTTACAGCCATGCAGGATACCTTTCACTAAGACTTTCTCCCCTCTCTATCCGTTTTACAGCCCCCCTGGTTGAAAACGCAATGTGGAATGAAAGAAGAGTGCTGCCCCATTCTGTTTAGAAGTCGCAGAGGACTTATACATAAGGGGATCATTCTTATGTCGCAATCCATGCTCCTCGAAGCGTTTGATATGGGTTTCCTGCAGGGCAACCACATCGTGCCTCTGATCTAACACATATCTTCACAATTTCTGTCTTTTAGCGTGGGAATTCATGCCCCTCACATTCCAGGTAAGCGTAGTGATCACCTTGCCCAGTTGCCAGAGACGCTCCTTCTCAGTGAGTTCTGCTTTGGCCTCCTTCCCGCCCAGTCCCACCACCCCAAGCTCCCCCCCCCCTCCCCCGCAGTATCGCCTTTGCATCCCTCCCATCCCTCTCCCTCGATAACTCCCATGTGAGAGAAAAGAGTCCCATGTACCAAAATAGAAAAATATTCAAATCCCACAACTAGAACAAATAGAAAGGATATACTATGTTTCGAATATAACATTCCAACAAGGTATTACCTCATCACCAGCGTAATGGTCATTGCCCGCTAAGCAGAACTAACAAGGGAATCAAGGATCTGCATGACATACTCAAAAAGCACAAGAGTATGCCCTACTTGCCAGTGTCTATCCCCGCCCACTCTCCAGTGCCATGTACTTGCCAACCCTGTGTTCGATAGGCGCTTAAGTGGAGCCCCCAAGGAGATCTGTCGCACAGCCAGGAGCCCCCCACTCTTCGCTGAGGGCCACCTCAATCCATGTCATGCAGTTCCCCTGCCCCCTAGCATAAATCAAGCAACAGTGGCATCTCCCATGTCAGTGTTTCTTCTGGGCTTTAGGATGACTCTGGGTAAGCCACTGTCTTTAAGCTGTTCGCTCCGAGAGTGAGCCAGGCGAGCCCTCAGCTCCCTCGCCAGTCATCTGTTCTGCGTCCGTCGTCAGGCCCAAGAGCCGCAGTCTGTGACATGCTGTGGTTTGTTGTGTAGCTCAAAGGATAGTCCAAATGGTTATGTGCATCGATATCAAATTTGATCCCGTCGCAGTTTATCAGTCACCGGTTGGAATTGCTGGTGCCTCCCCAAGGTCACCGGGGCAATATCCTGAAATATGGAGCAAGATGCACGCAGAAAGGAGACCTCTTCAGATTTGCGGGCCGCTTGTAGGATTGCATCTTTGACCTTAAGCAGTGGAGCTTGGCAAGCACGTCTCTGGGTTGTCTCTTCTCTCCGGTCAACATAGGTCCCACTCGATGGACTCTATCAATCTTGATTTCCATTTGCGTGTTCCCCAGTAGGTCAGAGAATAACCCTACAACAAAGGCCGCAAGATCCTGCCCTATAGCCCCTTCTGCCAGATTCCAAATTCTTACATTGTCTCTCCGTGACCTGTTTTCCAGGTCTTTGCACTTAAGTATGATCGCCTGCAGCTGCGTGTTAAGAAGGATCGCCGATTCCTCAACCCTGCCTGTTCGGTGCTCCAGCTCCTGAAGTTTAGTTTCAAGATCAATGGTTCTAGACTCAACCGAGTCGACATCTTGCTGCAGGGACGTCTGGTGACTATTGATATCTGATCAAAGGGTCTTGAGAGAAGAGGCCATATCCACTTTCAGCTCCTCGCTAAGTTTGTGTTGAAAGTCTCTCAAGGAGGCCAGAAGGTCTGCTTTTGTCAGGGCCATTGTGCTATCTGTATGGGACTCGAGGGAGCTGTCCGTGACTCTGTCGGGGCAAAATAACTAGAGACCCTATTATTCCGGGTTTTCTTTGGTGCAATAGACGCTACTGCTGTGGGGTACTGTGGCACCCATACTCTGTAGGGCACATCAGCACCAAGGGTAAGGGCTCAGGCTTCTGTCTTCCTGGCAAAAGTATATAGAACACCCACCAGTGTGACTGCATCCTCCGCCGTCTCAGCTGTGGCGATTAATGACCCCAGGGGCTGCCACGGTCCGCCACAGTTCAATTGCACCTCTTATAAGAGGCCATCCGCCTTCCACCACCGCTCCACTATTTATCTTGTGTCTGAATGAGACAGTGCAATCACCAGGGTCTTGTCAATGGGCCTCTCGGGGTTGCTCCAGCTCTTTGTGCATAATGTCAGTGCCTGGAAGGTTCGCCCCCTTTAGAAATAACCAACATGTGGAAGGTGGGGACACGCAGTCTCCCTCACAGGATGGACCATCAATCAGGCAGCCAGCTTTTCCCCTGATGAAAAGCCCCACTCCACGGGACACAGCCGAGCCCCCAGCTGCCGAAGTCATCGCTCCGCCGCCATGCTGAAGTCAAATCAAATCAAATTCAGCTTTATTCGGTGCAAGTAAAACCACCATAAAAGCATATTATTCAAAGAAAATCATTCCTACATTACATCATAGTTAAAATCATTAAAATAGCAAATTGTATTTATGCTGGTTAAGGTATAACAAAGCTTAATACTAATACATATACAATATATAAAAGAAAACATAGAACTGTAATGAAGCAGCCATTAAGTATTGTAAATGATTCAAGTTATCACGCAAACAATTTATACAGGATAATCCATTTTAATTAGAAGTGCTAGTGCTTATTTAGTGCATAGGGATACGTAAGGTGCATAGTGCCGCATCTTATCTTAATACATTGTCTAAACAGTATAGGAGATCATAAGTACATGGGATTACATAAAGTGCAAGTGCATTTTCATTTCTGTGTCAATACTAAAATGGGAGGGTCTAACGTTTTTTCATATAGTAGTGCATCCAAATATGTGTAATCCTTTCTTTTTCTAATGGCAAGTTGCACATATCGGGTCACAGAGTTTATAATTTTCAAGTTTCCCAGGCTACAAATAAAATTAAAAGCTTGTTTGTAATTAAAAAGTCTATTCGATAAGAAAAGGGGCTTTAAAATCGATTTCTGGATATCTCTATAAAAACTACAAAACAGAATAAAATGCAACGTGGATTGTGTTGTTTTTCCGTCACACGGGCAATTTGGTAGTTTATGACCCCACTTTTCCATTTTTGGGAATGCAAATAAAAAATGTAATATCCCCATCCTTAATCTGGTTAGGTAAAATCTGTGTTGAGTATTTCTTACCAGCATTAGGTAAGGCTGTAACGTCATCATAAGTGGACGTTCGCAATAGGAAACAACACTAGATTTTTTAATGGCAACCCTGATCCTTTCGTTTTCCATAACATTAAGATATTTGAGCTTCAGGTCGCTTTTACCGAGCTCTAAAATAGATATAGGGTTCCTTTTATCAATTTCAACTTTACAACGTGTTAACAGATTAAAAATGTGCTCCAACCATGGTATTTTCCAGCTACGGTCTAGGGTTAAACAATCCATTATTATGTCTTGAGTAAATTTTGTTTCCTCCTTTGCCCATATCCCTCTCCAGAATGTCAGGCCAGCCATATTTATCGTGTCACTAAGATATGGGGCCGACAATTCTTTGTGGACTATATAGTTAGCTGTAGCCTTAGGGACTGCCAACAATCTTTTAAGAAAGTTGTTTTCTTGGGTTTGTAGGGAGGCGATGTTAGCTCTTCCCCAGATTGCAGCCCCATAGCACACCCCTGAGACACATTTGCTCCGGTACAAAGTTAGGATTTCACGAATGGGTTTGTTTCCTAGTTTCGCGGAGAATCTAAAAATACTCTCCGTGATTCTTAAAAATTTCATGTTGGATGATTCAATATGTGTGTTCCATGAACTGTTCCTATTAAAAAGCATCCCCAAATATGAAAAAGATAAGACCCTGTTAATAGTAACCCCGCCCACATGATGTTGTCTATTCTTAGATCTATTTCTCCCGCATGTCATGACAAATGTTTTCTTTAAGTTTAGCATGCTGAAGTCAAGCACGGCATGGCCTCAGGGCTCTGGCGCTCCGTTCTCCCCGACAAACCTCCAGCTCCTCAACAGGCTCTGGACCCCCCCCCCCCGCTTACCTGGTAGTTGTGTGTCTCCGGGCCATCATTCACAAGGCACAGTCGCATGCATGGAGTTCAGTATGCGGCCAAGGCACCAGCAGGGGTCTATTATTCCCGCCTCCGAGATGTCTCGCAGTCAGCGGGCACAGCGAGTGCATCCCAGGCTACCTCACTGATCATGGCCTGGCTGCTCCTTCAATCCTTCAGGCCCAGGCGGCCTGCTGAAGGCCTGTTCCTTGCCGCCGTCCGGTTCAGAGGCCTCTGCAATCCCTCTGCATCTGGGCTTCTTAGCGGGCCCCACGGCACTCTCCTTGGCTCAGCTAACTTTTCATGGGTATGTCGCTGCTTTTAAATCATCTTGTTCCCAAAATATACTCGCCGATCCATGATTCTCGGTAAATGCTGCCACGGAGCCCCTTGGATTACGTCCACTTGGCCATCTTGGTTGGCCACGTTCCCTACACTTTTATGTTTTTGCAGTGCTTTGCCACTCTGTCCTACATCTCACCTAATCCCACTGGGCCCTAGGTTTGGGTCGCTTACTCCTGCTCAGCACCAGGATACCCTTGCGGGTGTGGGTGCACTATACAAATTTGCATAAAATAGCATCTTGGTTACCTAATGCCCAAACACTCTGGCTTTAAGCCATGAGCACTGTATCATTGACTGTTTGGATCAGCTGACCAATATAAACTCTGCTTTTCTTTTTGGGGAACATTAATCCGGTGGATGCCTGCCCTTAGTCTAGCACAATATGTTTGAGGTCCCTCCGAAATCAGCCGGGCTTGTATGCATGTAAGAATTTACCAATTCCACTTAAGATGTTGAATTTCAGCATTTGTAGGAAGAGTCAGAAGTACATAGGGTCTTAGTACAGCCCAAGCGCTTGTCCTGCCGGAGCAGTAGAGAGAACACCCTCCTCCTTGGGAGCCATTACTATCCCACCTGTAGTGATCATCACTGGTTATGGGTAGTTGTTAAATGTAACTATGAGGAAGGTGAAATTACCTATTTGTAAGACATTTTTCCACAGTACCGGCTAACCTGTCTCAACATGATCCAGTTGTCAATATCCAGGAAAGGTTCTAAGAACCCTGCAGCCGAGGTCACTTAATAGATACGCCCTCTTGTGCTCTGGAGCCTGCATTGCACTTCAGAATTGAGCAAGATCCCAAGCATCCATTACTCAGAATAATCAAGCGAGTCTCTTTTCTGGACATGGTGTTGGAGGCCCATTGTGCCAAGAACTTGAGAAGAAGTCACCCTCCCTGGATACGGGTAAGGGGACCAAATCTCAGTTTGCCTCACTAACTTTTCCAATTCTTTACAGGCAACAGTCGAGCGTAGAAGCAGTATCCAGTCAGTAAGCGGAGATCATTGCGACAAATAAAAAGATGGAGGCTTTTTTACCCTAGTGTCTGCATACACCATCAGTCCCCACTGATACACTCAGCTCTAGCGCTAAACAAATGCGAGACCTATTGCATTGCAAATGCTTGTTTAATAGGGGGTCAATGAGTGCTTGTTTTCATACTGCTTGAACAGTAACATAAGCATTAAAAGAGGCACTGCACAGCTCAGAAATGGGAACGCAAATAGGTGGAAGGACAATGGAGAGATTCCGAGGGGGACAGCAAAGAGAACAGGTTTCCTAGGCTAGAAGACTGACGTCTTAGTAGATTCCATCCAAGCTATTTAATGATACAGTGCCTTGAATCAAGGCCTGGTTGGCTCCTTCTGAGAAGCATGATCAAATGTGCACTGAATATTTAGTGTGAAAGAAATCTAAGAGTGAAATGCAGAGATCAGATGAAGACTGAATAATAGAAATATTACATGGTGAAAAAACAGTTTTTTTTATCATTTTAAAAACCTGGCTTTTGAAATGATGGAAACTTTATTATACATATTGGGTGTTTTTTATGCTCTTTAGATATATTTTAAGTGCTTCAAGATTCCCAATTTTTGCACCGATATCGTAGTACTCCAAACTCTTCCCAGTGTTTTACATTGATGTTTGGAAATTTCAATGCCGTTTATGCTGTTCCATACATTTTACAGTATGCTTTAGGCCACATATTTTAAGGTTTTACCTTCTTTGACTGGTTTTCGTCAGTGCAGGCTAGCCGTCTTTTTTTGCTACTCCTAAAGATTCCCTCCTAAACAACGCTGTTACTCAATCTTCAAGTCAGGCGTTAACCGAGCATTTTGATTTCACTAAAATTATATGTATAATATACTTATAAGGACTTTCAGCCAGCCCTCTTCACCCATTGATCTATTATTGTGTCGTTCATATTTTTCTCCACTCACTACAGCATGGGACATTGGGTCAGCCCGCTTTAGCCACTGGCTATCTTCACTATGACTGATGGTGTCCTTTTTAAGACCCAAAAATATTTTTGCTTTTAGTAATTTTTAAAAAAAAATTGGGGGCTGAATGAGGGCCCAGCAGCTTCCCCAACAATAACGTTTTGCAAAAACGATCACAAAACAAGCACTGACAAAGTCAAACAGCTTGCGGCTAACACCAGACCCATTGGGCTTGCCAGTGCTTGTTATTCTTGGTGCCCAGACCTGGCCCATATATCTTCTTTCTTAAGTTATTCGTATACCTTTAATTTATTATTACTACAGAATTTCTAGCATTTTGGTAATGCTCTTTTATTTGCTATTATCATTTTGTGAACTTGTTTGATTATTTCGTATTTATTTATTATTTCTAACTTTGTTGATTTTGTAATTGTCTGCCTTGTTATAGAAATTTTAAAATTAACGTGTTAAATACTATTTATGTATTTTATTGTTGTTTATTTTTCTAATAACCTTCAGGGTAGTTGGAGTCAATAAAATATAAATTTTTTGGCAATAATGGAATAGCCAGTGGTGACATCTTGCTTATGCTTCTATTAAAACGTAATAATTAGATGTTGAAATAACTAAAGATGACTAGTAGATGTGTCCCTTGCTGTTCACCTTTTGTTTTATGTTTGTGATAGACTAGGGTTTCTGGGCCTTCTACATATGGAGGTTTTTAATCAACGTCTGGAGCAGGAGTACAATGCATCCGTCATCTTGACTTCACCCACTGTTCCTTACAAGGCGGTTCTTTCTTCAGCTAAACTTATTAAGGTATGCCTTGTCAAGAGATTAGTTTGTGGTATGCACTTTTATTTGATTAACAAATTCTACAAATTGTTTACAATTGGATTTACAAAGAGCCCCATGGCCTTACTGAAATGAAAGGTATTTGAACATGAAGTATATGTGGTGAATGAAACCAGTCTACAATGGGCAATAAAAATTACTTTTCTATCAAGTAAGAGTAATGGCACATGGGAAAAGCTCTCACCCCCAACTTCTCAGCAGCAGATACGAGCCTGCTAAGGGTCCAGGAAGATACAGTTCTTGTTGTTGACGGATAAGAGGAGGTTTGAGGTGTGAAATGAATAAGGTAACTATGGATCTTCGAGCGTCCCATTTGCGTTCTGGCACTGACAACAAGGTTGCAAGCTTAGTATCATTTGGGAATCCAAAACCCTTGCTGTTGTGAAGCAAGTATGTGTCACACCTACTTGTTTCACAAGACATAGTGCAATTACTGACTGTACATATGGAACACATGTATTTCATATTATATTTGGCTATTCAGAGGGTTTTGGATTTTTATGAAATGTGCCCTTTGCCGTCGTGAACTTAAGCAAAAAGCCTTATAATGTTTGGACTATGCTCAAATGCAGAGCTCATGTAGGGTGATTCGTAGCTACTTTAGCACTGAAGAAGTTCCAGCTGTAGGTACAAAAAATATTGGCTGTAGTTGGATTTTTGTGTACACATGAATATACTTGAAGAACTCAATAAAGAACTGTTTTAAAGAGAACTACATGCCTTAGAGGAAATCAGTGGAATGAAATTTGGAGGATGTTACCAAGACGTTGCTTACAAAATGCATTTAGAAAAACAAGCATTATTTGTAATAATTCATTGTGTGTAACAGTGCCTCTCACACCTTTTGTACATTGAATATTTTTGGGTCCTTGCGATGGTTAGTACCGCTAAGAAACACTTCCGTGTCCCCATTCCTACATCGAAATCTGTACGGCAATTCCTAATATTCCTTGATGAATTCCCTGCCCATCGCTTCATATCTGCCTGCCTGGTGGTGTTCTAGGCAATACTGAAACTGGAAAGTTGTGACCGGTAGTGTTATGTGGCCATGAATTAACCATTCTGTGGACGGTGACTCTGCCACAGTAAAAGCTAATTTGTCCAATTTTTCAATACGCAGCATTGTATATTTTGCTCCTCTTTGTGCCATTGTAATCTGTTTTTCAGTTAGGTTGTACGCTGAAAATAGAGACTTACTATTGATAAATCGCCAAGGCACATAACCAGCGCGCAATGATTGCAGCGTCCAGCTTAATAACATAATAGAACGTAGTTGAGATTGTCCGTGTTGTAGTATGGACAAATCTTGTTCTAGTATATCAATAGCAGAAGATGCAATGTTGCCCAGTGAATAAATCCTGGATGTTAATGTAGTCAGACCATTGTCAACAACAGCTAACGCCTTTTCTAGGTTAATTATATCTATTTCACGAAGTCTCTCTGCAGCTTCTTGTTGAGAGATTTTCCAGAGTTCATTATAGACAGCATAATAGAAACGTTTCAGATGTGGCTTTCGTGGACCTAGTAAAAAATCCCTTAGATCCACCTCATCTGAGAGTAAGGATATGTGCTGTTTCACCTGGGACAGTGTAGAGGTTTTTAGCCAATCAAGGCATAACTTCCCAACACTGTATGATGTCACTACCCCCGGATGTTCCCCTTTGTACATATCGTGGGTCTGGTCTATGGATACTAAACCCTTCGGTTGTACCCCTAAATCTTGACTGACATCTGTTTGTGTCTGTGGGCCAAACTAACCATCCCTTCCAATTGGGGTCTGATGTATTGTACTGCATGATGTCATCTATTGTATCCCCTCCACTTGATGTAAAATTGATGTGTGAAGGTGTGGGAAACCATGGTGTGTTCAAGTCCTTATTCTTGGCTGGTCTAAGACAGGAAGTCTGTTGCACAGTTTCATTCAGAAATATCATTTGTTGCGGAATGAGGCACATTCTAATTAGTGCTTCTGTTCCCTGAACTTGCCATTCTTTAGAACCCCAGACTGATTTTGTGTCTATTGTATCCTTCCATAAGTCGAAATCCTGTTCAGACAGTCTTGCGATAAAGGATGCAGAGTAAATCTGTTTGGTGCTAGTTTGCATATTTTTCTGTGCAGGTGTAGGTGCAACCTTATAGTAAAATGAGGCCGGGTCAGAAGTGTTAAACCCTGAAAAATATGAACATTTCTGTGCAAAAGTCTTTGAACTAACTTTCGGCGGTGTTGGGCAATGCTTCCATTGGTGGTATGTGAAAACATTACGAGGATACTCGATTTGTGTAAAAAGTGATGACCATAATGATGGTAACAGTACATAGTATCAAAATCAGATGTGTCTTCCAACATTTCGTTGTTTGAAAATGCAGTGGTTTGTTCCAAATCAGACAACATATTATTTGCAGTTTCAAAATCCCAATCGTCCGAAAATGTACTGGAGGTAATAATATCATTAAGAGAAATTTTAAATAAATGTGGAATCCTCAAAAGTTCAGTGGGACCAAATACATCATAATCAACTTTGTCCCAAACTGTACCATCAGGAATTGGAACAGCTGTAATGTTCACGGAAAACAAGTCTCTCTGTTCACGATGAGATGATGTATGAGGTTTCAAGAGCAAGTTCACATTGGATACTGCAGAGCGTTCTGGGAGATAATTTCCATTCACAAGTAGGCAAAAAACAGTCACTAGGCCAATCCAGAACAGAAAAAACAATATTTCAGATATTATCCAGAGCTGGAGCCAAGGTGACACTAAGTAAGTCTCTTTTAGAAAAGTGTAAAATTCACAAATTTGTTTCTTATGGGAAACTGGAGCTGGCGGTGTCTCAGGTTCCCTGGGATCAAGAGAGAAGATATCAACATCGATGAAGTAGCCAGATGCAGTTCGATCTATCTTTGGTAACTCCGCAGGTTGTGTTGAACTGGCAAGTGTCTCTTGTCGAGGCATATTGAGATAGACATCGGTATTAGGCTGAATTGATATTTGTCTTTCATCTGTGTTTTGAAGTTCTGTTTCCAGAGGAACTAGTTCCATTTCATTGTTGGAAATTCCATTACTTCGAATTGATGACTCTTCGAACATTATGAGTCTTTCTGTCTGAACTTCCCTAATGGTAGCTAGAGGAGAGCGTCGGCTACCAAGGAACCCACGAGGCCTACTATTCAGTATCGGCCACATAGTGTAGTTTGGTCAGATCAATGGAGCCGAATCTCTTTTCTTTTTTGCCGCAAGAGGCGGAAGAAGTACTGTTCTTGTTCCTTCGACAGCCAGGACAGGTACAGGCTTTCTGTAGGAGGCCCAAATTCTTTTTTGTCCTCTATCTTTTCTCTGCCTAGATCCCTGACTTTTGGGATCCAGACAGGTCTTGCTGTGACTGATTTGACTTCCCCAGTGGCAATGCGTTTGACCTGCACGTTGCTTAGTAGTGCTCTGGATTCATTCAGGTCCTGTAAAACAGCCAAACGTTTATTGATATCAAATGGTTTTTCATCCGCCACTGTGCCTTCACAATCGAGATCAGGTACCCACATTCTCGTCCCAAATAGGACTTCATAAGGAGTGACACTCCCTAGAGAACTTCTTGGCATGTTGTTGAGGGCACGCTGTACCCCATATAGGTGATTGACCCAACTACCACCCAAACCTATTACTCTTGCTGTTAAAGACTGCTTTAAGTCCCGGTTTTTCCTCTCCACGACCAAATTTCCCTTGGGATGGTACGGAGAGGAGTACCGCAATGCTACACCCAAACCTTCCATGACTTCGTTGTAAGCCCTAGAGCTAAACGCGGGGCCACGGTCCCTATGAAGACTCGCAAATCTTTTATAACAGTTCGAGCGTCAGCCGAGCGCTGAGGCCATACCCATAGGAATTTTGAGCATGAATCCACTGCCACCAAGATATACTTGTAAGCCCCATCCAAATGTAGCGGGCCGCAGTAGTCCAGATAGACACACGCTAGTGGTCTGTCTGATATTAGTAAAGGTGTCTGCGCTGGACGTGCTACGGTGGTACCCTTCATCTGTTGACAGATGTCACATTTTAAGACAAAATTCTTCGTCTGTTTTGTTAAACCAGGCCACCAATAGCGTTGCTTCAATAATGAAACTGTTGCTGTAATCCCTGCGTGTGCAGCTAGTATTAAACCTAATCTGCGATCCATGTTTGGTATTACTCTATCCCCCACTCCAGGAATCTGACCATACGGAATGTTGTTTGCATTTAACTTGTAGGAGTACTTGAGTGGAAAACCTTTTGGCAAGGCTGTGCTGTTTTTGTGTGAAGCAATGACAGCTACCATTATCTGTTCGTCTATTCTCGTTTTTGAACGAGTGATTGCAGCTACGGCAGCAGGTCGTACTGCCCCCTTTGCAGCTTCATCAGCCAGTGAATTCCCTTCAACGTGAACGCCATCACGTTGATGACTCAGCGTGTGTATCACGTGAGCTCTTGGTAGTTCATTTTTCAACTCAGCTACCTGTTCCCATAGCATTTTATGCTTTATTGTGCCACCTTTCGAGTCCTTAAACCCATTTTGACCCCAGTCGTAAAGATATTAGTTGTATGACTGGACACAGTAAAAAGAATCGCACACTATGAGTGTGGGGAATTCTCGATCCGTATTTATCAGTGCCAGTAATAGTGCTTTTAATTCTGCCAGCTGAGCCGTGCAGTCTACTAGAGACTGTGTCCTCATATCGCTGGGATGGAACTTGCCTTCCCGCATACGACCTTTTACAATCGCACAAGTGGCGCTGTATTGCTGTTTACTTCCTAAGGCCGGCTGAGCAGATCCGTCAGTGTAAATAATGTATTCATATTGATCAAGAGGCATTATTTCATTTGGGAGAGGATATTCTTGTTCATCTTGCAGGAATGCTTGTGTTTTTAGCCTTGGATCATATCTGTATTCTACATCTGTTGCAGTGAGAGAATTGGCCCATTGTATCCATCTTGGATGTTAGGCTTTAGCATTAGGAATGCTTGCCTTTGTGGCAGCCTCTAAGGCTGGTACCAGAGTTACGACAACTATTTGTTTCCCCTGAGCCAGTGCTCTTTCTCTCACTACAGCAGTCTGTACTGCTGTCAGGATTTTCTCTGTAGAAGCAAAGCACATTTTAGCATTCATTGAAGGCGAGGTAAGTATACCCAGATTGACCCGCTACAACGCGGATCACTAGATTGTGTACGTTTACGGGTGTCTGCAAGTGTTTTGAAGCTATCATGTCAGCTTGTAGAGAACGAAGGATATCTGTGTGTTCCTGTGTCCAATGCCTAACTGAAAAATCAGGTCTTATTATGTCGTATAATCCAAAATGTATGTTCTACCAAAATTTAAAAATCCCAATATGGATTGTAAGTTTTTCAAAGATTTAGGAGGTTGGAGCCGCGCACACTTTTCTAAAAAGTTAGCTGCCAGGCTTTTTCCTTCACTTGATAGCTCGTATCCTAAAAATAAGACATTGAGGTGGGCAATTTTGGATTTTTTAAAGTTGAATTTATAGCCCTCAGAGGCAAACCCCAAAATGATGGTGCTCACCCTGGTCAAGTGATCGTGTTAATCATCATCCGTCAGACAAATATCATCTACATAGGACAATGCCTCTTCATCCAAATTCTGAAGTAATTCTGTTACCCTAGTGCTGAACAACCCGGGGCTATTCTTATACCTTTGGGGAAGTCGACAAAATTGACACTGGGAACCTAGCGCGTAAAATGCTGTTAAATACCTGCTTTCAGGCACTATATTCTGGCAGAAGAATCCATTTGAGATATCCAGTGTTTTGAATTTTTTCTGCATAATGATATTCATTAATGCAGCACTGTGTGCATTCTGTCCTGCAAATGTTTTTGTGCATGTGTTCAGATGTCTATAGTCTAAAACTAGACGATATAAATTATCGGGTTTCATTACGGGGAACAAAGGATTGTTCATTGCAGAGGTGCAAGGTTCTATTACACCCTGATATTCAAGTTGATCTAAGATCTCCCTGACCTGTTTTTTCGCTTCTTGTTTATTGGGTATTGTCTCTGGGGAGTTGGAGTAGTTTTTACTTGGATTACATGGTGTGGTGACTCAGCATCCCACCCAACATGGTTGCGATAAAGTGCTGGAGCAAGGGCTACCGCCCACTCCCGCGCATATGTATGTTTTAAGTAAACTGGAACGTGGTCGGAAAAAGATGGTAAAATTACCGTTTCTCCCTTTGGGCAATCCATAACAATTTCAGGCGGCCAATCTTGTTCAGCTAAAAGGATGTCATAGCCGAAAGTCAAGTTCTCCCAAAAGAGACCTTTAACTTTTCTGGGTTTGTCCCCCTCCATTTGGAGTGTTATCTCATGTAACCTATGTGGGACACTTACCCTCCTTTCAGGTGTTTCCACCGTGATGTGCTCATTCAAACTCCGCTGTCACCAGAAATTCCATCAGGTTCGGGCGAGCTATTGTTACTTCTGCTGCGCTGTCTAGCATCGTCAGAGCCCATTCCCCGTTCAGTAGTTGAGTCCTCAGAATTCTGGGCATTTCTAACTTTGAGACCTGCTACCTTCTTCTTTTTAAACTGAGGTTTAGATTGTGGCTTGTCTTCTTTTTTAGAATGATAGCTTGAAGCGCGTGGCGTGTCTCTGGACTTCGTACGCTCTTCTTGTCTGTGTTCTGACCGTCCTTCTCTCGCGGAGTTTCTTGGTGAACCCTTAAAGGAACGAGAGGAACGTGTATCAGTATCCTGATAACTGTCAGGTTTTTTAATGTTATTCCTAATTCTAAGGTTATATCTCCTTTCGGATGGCTCCTGTTGAGGAGACCTACTCCTGGATAAAGATCTACTTTCTCTAATTTTTTGGTTTTTATTATTATTATCCCATTTCTTCTTAGAAGAATCAGGTGCTTGCTTTGTGTTATCCTTTTCAGGACCACCCATGAGTTGATGTTTTGTTGCTCTAGCTCCCAAACTATCTCTGCCTAATTCAGCATAGGTGTCTGGGATAATTTTGGATAATTCACGTTCCTGTTGTAAGGGAGTGAAATCCCTCAGGCGTTGGCGTATTGCCACTGCTGCTGCATCCCCTTTGATATTAGCTAATATAATAGCCGATACCTGGGCAACATTACCTAGTAATTTCATCCCCAAGTTCAGAGCAGGTTCTGCTCCATACTCAGTTTGTATTTGTCTTAATACGTCTGGTACTACTGTTAATGACGGGATACCAGGTCTTCTGGTATATATGGCGGCAAAAATTGTACCCCAAGTGGTGCAATCCTCTATCTGGGGAGCTATCCCCATTGGCATGCAGATTGTTAGCATTCTGTGTTTTTCTTGAGGGCTTGTGTGTGGAAATACTGTCTCTAGCTGTGTTATTTTCTGAGCTATCCAGAATGGCATTTGTTCACGTTTAATGGGCATTCTACCCATAACTGCGTATAGCGTTTGTGGTGTAATTTTAGTTGTAGAACTTTGAACTTGATTTGTTTGTGTAGCTCTTGTTGGCTGAAGTGTGAGTGTTCTCATCACAAACTGTGTCAGGTTTCTGTAAAGTTTTATTATTTCTTCGTGAAGTGTACGTAGGTCTGCTACTGGCATTGTGTCAATGTCTGGATGTGGTGTGTAAGCCGCAAGGACAGGCCAAGTGGCCCCGTCTCTTCCGAGCAGACCTATTTCTTGTATGGGGAAGGGCACCTTTAAACCAGTTTATGTGCTCCTGGTAGGTGAGCGGAATTTCAATGTCCTCATACGGACTGTATTCCTCTGGTATTTCATCTTCAGTGTAAGAATGAAATGTATTTGATTGTGCATCTGCTTGTGGGAATTTAACCCATGAATAGAATACCTCTCTTCTATATGACTTGTGAGCCTCAATCACGAAGGTTACTGTCCCACCCCTAGCTGTGACTCTGTAGTCTGTTACCTTTTGAGTAAGGGCATTTATGACATTTTCTGAAATGTTCATTTCTCCTTCTTCTTCCTGTACTAAAACGCGCCATGCTGGCACAGCGTCTTCTTCTGTCGTTGAAAAAGAATCTCAAGGAAGAGTTTCAAGGAAACTGAGATAAGTGTTTTATGCACAATAGGAACTGTTTGTCCTTCAAGCTTGATAAACCTACAGCAGATAAATAGGAATTTTAGCCTACTCAGCTCTGGCGGATAAGTTCTCTTCCGACTCCAGACGTCTCTTGGAAAATGTGAGAAGGGGTCTCTGAGAATAGCACGGCAGAGCTACTCGGATTTGACTGTTAAATAAGTACCAAACCAACGTTGGCGGCGCCATGTCGTGTAGTTCCTATAAACCTATATAGAATCTGCACGTTTAGACAACATATACTGTAGGTTTGGAGTCAGACTGATTCTGGACACCTCTACCGGATATGTTAGCCTGTATACCAGCTAGCTCACAGTGCCACTAGAAACCCCTCTTACCAAGGAGAGAATAGTTCTTGGCAACTATCGAATATGACAACCCTGATCCCTCAGAATCGTGGAAACAGTGCCACTTTTCGCTCAGTCACTCGTGCTCCCTTTGTCTCAGAGAGAAACACAGAATAAATGGTAGGGACATTTTTCAATAAGCATTTATTGAACGAGCGTCATTCTAGTGTAAAATAGGTGTGCTGAAACAACCATTAGACAGTAACAGATATAAATGATTATAAACACTAACAGAGTAAAAGGATAGTAGATTTCTACCATCGTGCTAAAACAATGAATATAGGCAGGTATATAAAATACATGAGAGTAGAATGCATACTCCTACGATGCGTCCCTAACTAGATGTACCTAAGTGTACCTAGCATGTATGTGGGTGTAAAGCCAAGGATGCCTCAAGGATAAAGTCCACCCAATTACCTGAAGTGAGAGACTGTGGGACCCCGTCTTGGTCTCGAGATGGACACCCCGCAAGGGATGTCAGACCACTGCGAGCTGGAGTGTCTGTGTGCAGGAGCCTGAGCGTCTCGCGTCAGTATCTCGGCATGGAAGTCCTTTTCTCCTCTGACTACCTTAGCAAGAGATGGTGTATATATACCCAAGTGTTTACCCCTGGGGATATACCTCGCTGTGTCATGTCGGACTGGGATGACGGAAGGAATGACCCTTATACATAGTTATTATGCAGGAGATGGTAGGCCTGCTGTCCTGCTGTGATTCCAAGAATCCTCCTGCATAATGAATGCGGCTTAAGCTTTTCAGGGAAAATCCCATGTCATCTTTGGACATTACCGTAACTACGTAAAAGGTCAGTACTAAGAACCGTTATGCAGTGTAATGGTAGGGGAGAATATAGGTGAAAGGTTGGTGATTCCCTGAGCCTATATTGGGGTACCTACATGGAACATAGGTGAATTTCAGTGTATTTTTAGTTTTAAATGGTATATTTTAACTGACATTTTCACTTAAGTATAACCTCACTTTAACCATTGCTTTTTTCCAGTGAACTTCTAAGTTTTTTTTTTTATTTAACATAAAGTAATGTATAATAGTCATGAAATAAGTATATACACTTCCGGTATTTCTCCATACAATTCATGGGTAGTCTTTTTTCTAATCCATCAAAAATAAGTTTGAATATACACAACAATTATTGGCATTTTTTTTGCATTTTTAACATCACTTTGTGAAAGTAGATAAAAAGTAAAAGTGAAACTAAAAGTAAAACATTATGTATCATGTGTGTAGAATAGTTTAGTCCATCTCGTTCTGTCTACTTAGTCTCTAAAAGAGCAACCAATTTATGGCTCAAAATAGAGACAATTCCTTGGAGACTTAGCACAGAGTGTACTGTGTACCTACCTGTGTCTAGAATTTCAGTGCTCAATCAAGCCCAAGTGGGCCTATTAGGAATATTCTAAGATACAGTGATAAATAAAATAAAATAGGAACAGAGTACACTAAATAAACTACTTGCAGGTCAGTGGTGCACAAGTGTGCCCTTCACCTCCAACCTCAGTTCCACAGTACCGGAACTAAGTCTTCCATTTCAAATCGAACCTGTTGTTCGCCACGTTCTGACTACCCTGTAGAAAAACACACATAAAATATAATAAAAGATTATATTTCCTTAAGAAAACTGACCACCTTTATTTCAAGCAGGTGTTGGTTAGGCCTAAAAATACAACAAAATAGTTTAAAAAAAAAAAAATTACTGGGATGCAGGGCAGCATAAACTTGTCACATTCTAAATGCATATACATTTCCTCATCATGATTCAGTCCTCTAGGTTCCTTACTATGTAGTGCAAGGATGCAGTTTGATTCCAGAATTCTCAATTTTTTCTCTCTCTTCCCTCCTCTTTCGTCCTGTCTCACTCCATTAATTACACTGTATCTAAGGTCTTTCTCATGTTAATGCCTTGCCAGTGGGTAGATGATATCATTGCTCGTTATCGCTCGTAGGTGTTGCAGTATTCTCTTGTGCACCCTGAGAGTGGTATTCCCCACGTACACCTTCTGACTTCCACATTTGAGAACGTACACCACAAAATCACTTTTTCATGTGAAGTGTCCCTATATGTTGTGTTGTCCTTCCTATTTGTATTTCCTTCAAGTTTTCTCCATTTTTACAAGCCTTGCACCTGTTGCAGCGTGTGAAACCATCCTTCAGCTGCAACTAAATGCTTCTTTCATTCTCACGTCACTCCGGACCAATCTATATCTCATGGAGTTTGCTCTCCTGAATGTTATCATGAGTCTCTTTGGTATGTCCTCCTATATCTGGGTCACTTCTTAACGGATGCCATTGCTCCTGTACTATATTTCTAAATGATTGGTGTGAGCTGTGGTATGTTGTGATAAATCTCTGTTCTTTCTTGCCCTTATCTGTCTTACCCTTGTTTCTGAAAAGTATGTTTTCTCTTTTTACTTTTTCTATTCTATTGCTGGCTTCTGTGAGGGTTTTGGTGTTGTATCTCCGTTCTCTAAACCTCATGACATCTCAGAAGCTCCCCATATGGAATGCTGTTGAATAATGGTTTGGGATGAAAACGTTTAGCATGCAGTATGCTATTCCCTGCGCTAGGTTTCCTGAACAGTGTAGTAACTAGTTGATGTTCTTATACCTCTATTTTGATATCCAGGAATTCTGCTCCAATGGCACTAATGTGTATATATATATATATATATATATATATATATATATATATATATTACCTACTGGTGGTCACCAGTAGGTAGTTATAGTTAGGACCACTTGCCTATATCTTTGGTGCCGTTTGATGAATCTTCACGAAATTTTCTAAAGAAAGTGTCAAGTTAGGTCTTGTTGTGCATGGAAATGTTCGGGGTGATCTGCCAGTGGGGGTCGAGAATAAGAGGTGTCGAAAAAAGTGCATTTTCCCATGTTAATTCACTTAGGACCTTTGAACACGTCTAAATCCCAAACCGCTGGATGGAATTACACCAAATTTGGCAGAAAGGTAAATTTGGTTACGCAGATTGTGCTTTTTGTTATTTGGTGTAAATCTGTTCAGTAGTTGTTGAGAAATTTAAGAGAATAAAGTTGGTGATATCTGTGGCTGCGAATAATAACGAGCTCATGCAGGAAAATGCAGAGCTCTGGTTGGCTGCCAACACTTCAAACAGGATGTGTTGGCAGCCATTTTGGGACTCTGCTTAAAAAACTTTAAAAAAAGGTAGGCTAGGAATACCCTGACCCCCAAGCCTTGGTCTTGGGGTCCCCCTGGGAACCCGCCACATCTTAAAAGCATTTTAAAAGAATTGCAGTGAATTTGCGAAATTCGTGAATTTGTGGAGGAAAAAAAAACCCCGGGAGGGCCAGGTCCCCGGGGCATACTATGAGAATAGGAGGGGGGGCGCACAGGGTCCCTCTCGTAGGACATAATAAAGCCCAGGGGACCGCCATCTCCCCGGGTCATTGCTTTGTATGTGTGCAGGGGGTGCCCATGCGGCACCCCAGCGTCCCAGGACCGCCACCTCCCCGGGGCACTTAAAAATATGTATGCCGGCAGGTACGCTGGGCCCGGCCCATGACCTCCACCTCCCTTGCGCTAAACATCAAATTAATGTGGGGGGGCACGCAGCCCTCCCTCAGCCCAGGGTCTACCACCTCCCTGGGGCAAAGTACTGCAATGGAGGGGGGCCACATGGCCCTTCCCCTTGAGCCATAGATGGCCCTGGGTACGGCCACCCTCCAGGGCCGGCTCCTGTTATGTCCTGGGGTGCCCACCCCCAGAACATAGTTGTTTGCTGTGGCTTGGCAGGAGCTTTTACCACTCCCGCCAAGTCACAGCAAACACTTCGCTTCCAGCAAGCGAGAGCTGTGAAAATGCTTGAAAGGATTGCTTTCATACACAGTGAGCTGCATGTTTAGCAGCTCCCTGTGTGTGAAAGCAATGCCGGCTCCCGCAGTAAGCAGGGAGCTGGCAGGGACCGTGGAGGTCTTGTGGCTGCCCCCGCGGTCCTGTAGCACACTGGATACCCTGGGAGCACCCAGGAAACATGCCAGGGCATGGGTTCTCGGGGGCCAAATGGGCATTGGGAGGGGCACAGCGTGGATCCCTCCCTCATTTGAAAAAGGCCTGGCCCCAGGGGATGGGGTCCCTGGGGGTGAAATTGGCCGCAGTGGGGGCTGATCGGCTCACCCTCCTGTATTAAAAATAAAAAAATTAAAAGGCCGGGCCCGGGGGGATGGGATGAGCACCACTCACAGACTCACAGGCGCTTACAGACCCACACAACTACTCACAGACCCACGCAGGCACTCACCCACCAACTCACACCCACTCACAGACACGCACAGGCACTCATACACCCACTCACGCCACAATAGACCCACTCACACACCCACTAATGGACCCACACAGACACCCACTCACAGACCCACACAGGCACTCACACACCCACTCTCAAAAGGTACATGCTACAGTTATGAAATACAATTAAAAAAACCTTAAAAATTCACTGAAAATAACAAAGGTTACAGGGACGTTATAGTTGGGAAATAGAACATTAAAAAACCTTACAAATTAACTGAAAAAAACAAAGGTAGGCTCAAATTTCATTTGTATAAAACCAGAGAATTTCAGAAGTTATAGTTACCTGAGCTAACTATAACTTACACCCCACAGTGCACTGCTTATGACCTCACCTATTACATCCCTCATGACATGGTCAGCGACATCCCTGATGACATCTCAAATGACATCACTGGTGATATCCACAGAACCACACACCCACTCACACCCCAATGGAGCGTCTCATACACCAATTCCCAGACAACCACTCACATACCCATTCACAGACCCATACAAGTACTCACACAACCAACCATTCATCCATAGAGCCACTAACACAACCACTAACTCACCCATACAGCCACTCATGCACCTCCTCACTCACCAATACAGCCACTCGCACATCCAGTCATACAGACACTTACACACCCACTCACACCCATATAGCCACTAACACACTGAGTCAGTCACCCATACAGCTACTCACACACCTACTTACTCACCATACAACCACTCACACACCCACCAACCACTTGCATACTCATTCATACATAAAACCACTCACACACTCACCCATACAGCCACTCACATACCAAGTTAACCAAACTCCTACTCAAGCATCCACTCACTCGCCCATACAGTCATTTACCCAGTCATTCACTCATACAGCCATTGAGACACCCACTCACTCATCCACACAGTCTCTCACATCCTCTCACCCACCTATACAGCCACTCACTCATACACCTCTCACTCACCCACCAATACAGCCACTCACTCACCCACACAGCTGCCTACACACCCAATTATACACCCAAGAGCCACCAACACACCCACATACACCCATACAGCCCTTCACACACGGATATATACAGTCACACAGCCACTCGCATAATATATGGTAGAAATAGTATCACTCATTAGTAGTACACAAATTATACTAATTTAACCTTTGTAGTACCTTAGTATACATGTTTAATACTCATAAACGCTTAGAAGACACTTACAATCACTGGGTGATGTCATCAGTGATGTCACTGACCATGTCATGAGTGATGTAATATGTGAGGTCATAAGCAGTGCATTGCGGGGCGTAAGTTATAGTGAGCTCAGGTAACTGTAATGCTGAATTTCACTGGTTTTGTATGAGTGAAATTTGAGCCTAATTATAGCGTCCCTGTCCCTTTTTTTCCAGCGAATATATATATATATATATATATATATATATATATATATTTTATATTTTGTGGGACAGAACTGCCCAAAAAAAACCTTTTCTTATGCCTAACTTCCCTTGAACCCTAAACTCCCTTTGCCTTTACGCACACCCCAAACATTAATATTTCTTTTACACCCTTTAGCTATGCCCACCCCATGTCCTAAAATCACCCTTACCTCCCTTTACCCCTACCCACTCTAAACCCTAAAATTACCCTTACCTCTCTTTACCTCTATCCACCTCCAAACCCTAAAATTACCCTTACCTCCCTTTACCTGCACCTTTACTCCTGTACTTTATTAAAAAATGATATATTGTTATTTGAAATACAATACTTACCTGCATGGTAAAGTACCATGTTGCAAAGGTTAAAAATACTTACCTGCATGGTACTTACCTGTGTGGTAAAGTCTAATTTGTAAAGGCTGTTTCCCATTTTCCCCAGCTTTGAGATGTGATGCTCTTTATCCTGATGGAAATTTGCCCTTTCTGGAGCATCACCCGGCACCCAGAATTTTATGCTTTTTTACTGAACCCTATTTTAGTTAGCTGTAGAACTCTATGCTCTTTACCCCTGCTAGCTAGGGGTAAAGTGCTTGTGTTTTCCCTGTCAAACATGGTAAAATTGGTTCACACCTGATTGGCACATTTAATGTACTTGTATGTCCCTAGTATATGGTACTACCATGTGCAGAGGGCCTGTAAATTAAATGCTACCCGTGGGCTTCAGCGCTCATTGTGCCACCCACTACTGCAGCACTGCAAAACATCTACGGGCTAGCTACTGCAGCTGGGTGTACAGTTTTAAACTGCCATTTCGACCTGTTAAAATAAATCTTTTGCGAGTCCTAAACCTTCCTTTGTAATACCTGTAAGCCACCCTTACAGAAGGTCTTAAAAGCCCAAAGGGCAGGGTGCATGGTATTCAAAAGTAGGACATGTATATTAATGTTATACACTTGTGGTAGTGGAAAACCTCCAAAGTCGTATTTCACTGTGGCAAGACTAGCTTTCCCATAGGTTAACACTGATTTACACTACTACATTTAATAAGTGCTAAATCTAGTTTGGGAATAGCTAGGAATATGGTTCAAGGGCTCATTTTAATAGCAATTTAAAATCCAACTTAATAGTCAAGTCTGATTTTTTTATTACTATTTAGAAAGTTGTCATTTTTCTGACTAAAAACAAAAGGCTTTCCTGTGAGTGTCCAGCTGTCACTTGACTGCTTTCCTGTTGTGAGATGTGTATTGCTTCCAGATAGTGGACAAAGGGCTCTGGGTGTGGGGAGGGGGCTCCTCTCTTGCTCCCTTTTGTCTCTCTAGTCAGTCTGGCTCCAAACTCAGTGGGAGAGGAGGAACTGACTTAGAGGTGTGCAGGGTGGACAAACTCTTGCGCTTCACCCCCAGGCGAGCACTGTGAATAAAAGCGGATGCCACAGATCTCTCCTCAGAACTCTCTTGGACCTGTGAAGAATCAGAAAAAGGAATGCCCTGCTGTCTGAAGAACTTGAAGGAAGACTGGACCTGCTTGCCTTGAAACAAGGACTCCATGTGTGACTTCAAGGGTCAGTTGGCTTACTTCCTGCTTTAGCTATATGGATATATCAATATTCCAGAGGCCTCTCTCCCTGCAACTGCACTGCAGATCAGTTCTAACTGCACCTGCCATGGACCCTGCTGCTAGCCTCTGTTGGAGTGAGTCCTAACTCCGAAGTGGTGCCCCTCAAGGCCTGAGCCCTTAGCTGTTGTTAGAATGTACTACTCCTTTCCCTAAACTGAATTAGTGGGAATTAGAAACTTTTTACCAACTTACTGCCTGGCGAATCGAATGAGACCGGGGTCACCGTTGGAGCTGCAGCCGTCAGCATTGAATCGCCAGTCTTTCATAACCTACTAGTTTGCTCTACCAAAGGAGATCCAGAAACGTTTCGAAGTGCGAACGTACAGGGCTTCAACAGGACCAACACTGAGCAGTATTCGATCGACATCAAGGCCTTCCTGGACACAGACTTCCGACTTCACCAGCTCAGAGCTTTCCCATCTTCATCAGCGATCGTACCGGGACCCCATTCTTCAGCAACCCACCGTCGTCAAGCCCCAGTTCGGATTCACCTTGCAGCTTGTCCTGCCGACAAAGTGTGGATGACCACTTTTTCCTCCATATATGTTTCTAAGTCCGAACGTAAACTTTCCATTGGAATCTGGTTCCTGTATTCAACTCTTGCTCTATCGTGTTCAGCCTTAACTTTTATCTCTGACCCAGTCTAGTGTGACCAGATACCCACAGTTTGCACTTATATTCTTAGACACTATTTTTATTTCAAACTTTAAAAATTCATATCTCTGGTCCTGCTTATTGGTCATTATGGTGTCTGTTTTATTTACTAAAATATTCTCTTTTTCTAAATTGGTTAGGGATTTACTGTTACTGTTTGAGTGTTGCAAAAATAATTTACACATTGCCACTATGTTAGGCCTGACGGCTTTGTGCCAAGCTACCAGATGGTTAAGTGTAGGTTTATTTAGTGGTTCACCCAGACAAGGAATGTGATAATTATGTGAGGTGAATTTTCCCTGCCCTCAACTAATACTCCAATTTCTTACACTTGGCCTTGAATTTCTATTTATATAAAGCCTTATTTCCAGTATCTTCTTACTTCCTTCACTTCACTTTCCTTTAAATCTGAAGTCAGGATGCACTTCTCTGTCTCATTAGCTGACTGGGGAGTGACTTGTTACAAGAAATCAGTCAGAATGTCTCATGTGTTGTCGGAGAGACCGTATTCTCATACTGCATTGACTTTTCTTTCTTCCCAGTTGTGTTGGCTTTTTGTGTTTCCATATGCCCCTCTCCTCCGAGGGCAGCACAATCAGCTGGGCCTGTCTTCTGTGCAGTTGTTTTGCGAGTCTTGGGCCCAGCACCACTTTAGGCTTTACAAACCTACTATCACAGTTAGTCTCTGGTATGGCCACAGAGCCTGCCGTGAAAGTTGGTCCCTTTGTGCCAACATGGGTGGGAGGTATGTGGGGGGAGACATCGGTAGGAAAGCAGGGATGTGCATTTACTCCTCTGCACCCATTTATCCATGACAGCTCATCAAACTTACTGGGAAGAAGAAAGATCCCCAAGAAAAGGAGGGGCGTGGCACTGGCCGTAGTGGGCACGTTCAATCTCAGTCTACTCCGGTCCAATCTGCTCACGTCTCCACCATTGCCCCGTCACAGTCTCAGCAGTTATCGGGCTGGTTGCTTTCTCGCTGGTTCCGTCGTGAGGCTTTCTGGTGCCCCTGTTGCCTCTCCCAGCACTGCCCGCGGGGCTGAGCTGGTCCTTCCATTCTCCAGTAATGCAGTGCCAGCCACACCTGACTGGGTTGCCCGGAAAACAGGACCTGTGTCTCGCTGCAACCCAGTTCCTTCTACCTTGTGGGCGCTACCATCATCGGCACATCGGTCCTTGCAGTGGGCTGCAGACTTTCAGTTGTATCCCCTTGTTCACATCTGAAGCTTCTCATTATAGGGCACTCCACCAGGGGCAGGTAGTCCTCTGATCCATGCTCAGGGCCAGGATTAATGCAGGATTATGTTCGGCATGATGAAGTAGGCGCTGCTCACATCTGTTCCGCCATCTTGATGGCCACATCCTCC
Source organism: Calotriton arnoldi (assembly GCA_963921515.1). Lineage (NCBI taxonomy): Eukaryota > Metazoa > Chordata > Amphibia > Caudata > Salamandridae > Calotriton > Calotriton arnoldi. Next base: position 529,169 of record CAWUFW010005839.1, read on the forward strand.
AATTGTGAAGGAATCCCCGAACCATGGGTGCCTTTAGCCTTCAACCTGTGGGCCTGGATAGTTTTTTGTGTGAATGCCTCAGCGCAAACTGCTGCAAACATAAAAGAAGGTTCATCACCAAGGAGGGTGTTGGAGAGGAGCTTTAGCATTCTAATGCATTGCCTGTATATTGTTAGAACAGAAGGGTATGTGTGTTATAACCTGTGTTTTTAGCAGTCTGCATGGAATGTAGTGCGATCCCATAGAATGTTATAGATTGGAGGCTGCTGAAATGTAGTGTCAATTGAAACTACTTTTTCTGCACCTTGCTTCAAATTACACATTTTGTAGAGCTAAACCTCCCACCTGAAACACTTTTGACTCAATTACTATAAACTCTAGCTTAACCCTGAAAAATAAATCACATATCGATGTATCACTCGCCAGTCTCTATGTGGTCATGCAGACTTCTTCCAGATAGCCCAGTGGTGGTCTCCCAGTCCCTTGCAGGGCCTATAAGGAGAGTAAGAAGAATCCTAGAGCTTACTTGAGATACTGCTGTCCCATAATCAGTCTCTTATCCATATCCATGATCATTTAGGCGTCAGTTTAGTTCCCTTTTTCCATGCGCCTCTGTTAGTTTGATTTCATGACCATGGTCTTTCAGAAAAGATACTCCAAGAAAAATGGTCTATTGCAATGTGGAAAAATCATTGTGCATCAAATTTCAGAGTCTGAATATTTGCCTTAAACCTAAATATACAATTAGTATGTACCCTTTATTTTTCTCTGACAGGACTACAGAAATGAAGTGATTACAATTGTTAATCCAATGGAGTTTCCAGACAAATCACAAGTGTCAGAGTACTTGGAACCAATGGTTCTGGGAACCATCATCACACCTGATGAACATATTGGAAAGATAATGAATCTTTGCCAGGTTTGTTGTCATTTGTATGAAAATGTTGCTATTAATTGTATTCCGTTAAAATAGAACTTAGACCTTTTTTTGTTTTTAAGTATCTTTAATGCATAGCAAATAAAGTATGTTGTTTCTTTCTCAGTCCGATAGTATTAAATTGTAATTAGAGTAGCACTGTATCTGCTCCTTTACGTTGCTGTTTTACAGCTTAATGACATCCACAGTTATGGGCAGGAGGAGGGTTGTATAACTCAGACAGCTGAGGGTGTGTGAAAAAAGTACTATGATGTGGCCAGCGGTGTCCTCATCATAGTGCTTTTTTTTAGGTCTCGCCTAGGCAGCGCTTGCGCTGTCTCTTCGAGACATGCTGTATTCAGGATAAGGGCATGACGCTCTGCCCACTTTCTGTCCATCTTTTTAATTGGCTTTTGTCCCTGTCCTTTGTAAATGGTGGCTTTTCATTGGTCAATAGGCTTAGTAGTTCCTCCTTAGTACCGCCTTTTCTCTTTTCGAGGACACCCCCTGTTACACGTGTTGTTACTCGGTAGGCTTTAATTACAGCCCCGAGCACAATTTTCTTAAATAGGTTTGCCCTGCCTGCAACACAGGCAGGACACACTCTCCCTCAACAATAATTTTTTTTAATCATTTATCCAGCGCGACATGCCTCAGCAAGAATTATGGAGGCCGCGCTTTTCTTTTGTTACATGCTTGCCGAACGTGGGCACATGCCTTTCTTTTTCTGTTTATTTTCTTTTTTTTTTTTTTTTTACAATGGTGGCACCGGTGCTTTAGCTTTGAACATCTTAAGCTAAAGCGCGGGTGCCAGGATTGCTTTAAAAGTAAACAAATAGAAAAAAAAATCCTATTTATTTACTTTTAAAGCAATTGCGGCACCCGCGCTTTAGCTTAAGATGTTCAAAACTAAAGCACGGGTGCTGCCATTGTAACATAAGTAAATAATTAGAAAAAAGCATACAACCACCATTTTTTTCTATTTGTTTACTTTTGTTACAATCGCGGCACCTGCGCTTTATTAGCTTACGATGTTGAAAGCTAAAGCGAGGGTGCCACAATTGCTTCAAAAATTTCTTTCAAAAGTAAAGAATCAGAAAAAAAACATTTATTTCTTTACTTTTAAAGCAATCGCGGCACCCATGCTTTAGCTTTCAACAACCTAAGCTATAGCGCAGGTGCCGCGATTGCTTAAGGTTTCGCATTTGCGAGAGTTTGAGCTATTGGCATTGTAAATGACAATGCCTTTTATTTATTTGTTTACAAAACCTGCAAGCGGTGTTTATGCACCGCTTGCAGGTTTTGTGAACACATAAATAAGACATTATCATTTACAATGCCAATAGCTCAAACTCTCGCAAATGTGAGACCTATTCCATTGCAAATGCTTGTTTTGTTTATTATTATTATTTGTCAGACTTATAATGCGCGCAGCTACCCCAAGGGGTTTAGTGGCGCAGGATAGATGCCGATAATGATAACCCCAACAAATACCTAGAAAAGCCAAATTTCAGATTTTTACGAAACGCCAATAAAGAGTTACAATTCGTAAGAGTGGCTGGGAGAGAGTTCCACAGCTTAGGGCCAAGATAGGCAGAGGAACGTCCCTTAATACAGGTTAAGCGAAACCTAGGCGTGTTGACGACGAGTGACTAGCAGATCTCAGCAAATGCGTAGGCATATAAGGAGTCCCCAGTCCTTGATGTACGAGGCCAGTGCAGTTCCTGGAACAGAGGCGAGACAGGGGCATGTCTAGGTAGCCGAAAAAGTAACCAGGCAGCCGCATTCTGAATGGTGGAGGCGTCTAATCGAAGTCTTGTCCGCGCACAGGTACAGCACATTGCCATAATCCAGTCTGGTAAATGACCAGAGCCTGAATGACCGTTCTCTGCGCCTCTAAGGGGATTAGCCAGAGGATCTTTTTCAGCCATTTAAGGACAGAAAAACAGACGGCAGTAACCTTAGACACCTGTGGCTTCAAGGAAAGTTTGTCATCAATGATAAAACCGAGATTCTTGAGTTTAGTAGACGGAGAGATTTATGGCAGGGGCGGAGGGCAACACGTACAATGGACGGAGGATAAACACAGACAGCAAAGGGAGGGAGAGTGGGTGAGGGGGCAGCAATACAGACAACGGAAGGAGGGAGGGCATATGGGGCAAGCAATAGGGGCAAGAAACGCCTACAACGGAAGGGGGGAGGTCGGGTCAGGTTGCAAGCGTCACAGACAACAGAAGGAGGGATGGCTGGTCGGGCCAGGCATCACAGACAATGGAAAGAGGGAGGGCTACTGGGCGTATACAACATGAACAATTGGAAGCAGGGCGGGTCTGGGCAAGCAACATGGACAATGGAAGGAGTGGGGGGGTCATGTTGCAAGCATCACAGACAACAGATGGAGGGAGGGCTGGTTGGGCCAAGGTTAATGGACAATGGAGGAGGGAGGGCTGGTGGGGGTAAACAACCTGGACAACTGAAGGAGGGAGACTGGACGGAGCAAGCAACATAGACAGCGGAAGGAAGAAGGGGCAGGTAGGGGCAAGCAACACTCAATGGAGTGAGTGAGGGCAATAGCAACATAAGGGCGACAGCTTAAAAAAATTCACTCTCATACAGTGCTTAAACACAAAAAGCAGTGCCTAGAAAATGAGCACTGGAAGGACACAAAATGGCCATGTTCCGCGGGGTTGGGAGGGCTGCAAACACACACAAAGGGGAACCAAGCCTATGGCAGCTGACCAATAATAAGCAATAGGCAAACTTTAAGACCACTATTAAACAACAATGTTTCAAAAGAGAAATAGCATGCAGTGTCTTAGGCGAGACATAAAAATGAATCTCTCTCTATTCACCACAGTACAAAGTTACATTCTATTCCCATTACCTGCCATAGCAAACAAAACTATTGCAGAAGAAGCACCACCTTTCAATAGGGGCAATGAAATAAATTAACAATATATTAAAAATCACAGAACTTGGCATGGGGCTTACTCTCCGATTCTTCAGGTTGGTCATGCAAAGTTATGCTGGTTGCAGTCTGCAGGTCATATTTTCTTGTAGTGCTTCAGCAATGATTTAATATAAACTGCAAATACAGTGAAAGGAGAACATGCACATTTCAGATTTTATTTGTGATGAAGTGTTACAGCCACTCAATTTAAGCATGCTGTGGTGAAGCAAGCTGTCAATGGAACCCCGGAAGCAAATGGTTGACCACCTACTCCAATAACTTGCTAATAATAGATTTTTGTCAGCTATCCGTAGGACCTTTAATCATGTTCTGAAGCATTCATCTGGTGATGAATTAGATCTGTGGGGTGCTGAGTGCATGTTTGAATATGGGTGCACCCACCAGCACTTCAGGATCACATCTACTTAATGACTTTGCATCACAACAATACTTTTTATTTGTACACAGAACTAACTGGTCACATATGAGCTTATCGGCCAACTTGGGTACCACTACTTTGTGGCATGAGTGCATGTGTTGTGCTCACATCACCTCAAAGTGTGGATGCTCTGTGCTGTGGCAGAAGCTCTTGAGTGTCAGCCACGATTTAAACATATCATTGGACGGATTCTTTCAACAAATATGTGGTTTCTGCTGAGTTTGATAGGGCAAGGGTCCTCTTGTCAGCCATGATAGCTGTGTTCACAGCCAGTGGTAAAGGTTGAATGAATATTGAGTAGCAAATCCTCACTGTGTTCTCCTCTTTAGCTGAATAAGTTTGAATTCTCCCTGCCCCTTGGGACATTTTATGTGTGCGTTAAATCTGGAACATGAGATAGCTGCCAGGAGGTATTGTCATGCAGTTCCTAATAATACATAGGATCTGCACATTTAGGCAGCATAAACTAAGGGATTGATGTCCAGACTGATTCCAGACACCCCCAAAGGATATGTTAGCTTTTAGACCAGCTAGCTCATAGTGCCACCATAAGCCCCCTAACCTTACCAAGGAGCGAATAGTTTCTGGCAACTATCGAACATGACAACCCTTGATCCTTCAGGGATCGTGGATACTTTTCACTTAGTCAATCGTGCTCACTTAGTCTCAGAGAGATATACAGAATAAACGATGGGGACGTTTTCAATGAGCATTTATTGACCCATCGTCATTCTAGTGTAAAACATGTTTGCTGTGACAATCATTAGACAGAAACAGATATATAAGAATACAAGCACTGACAGAGTAAATAAAAGGTAGAATTCTACCATAGTGCTAAAACAGTAAATGTATGCAGGCATATCAATACATGGCAGTAATCGAGCGTACTCCTAAGATGCAAACCCTACCTATATGTACCTAAGTGTACCTAGCATGTATGTGGGTGTAAAGCTAAGAATCCCCTAGGAAAGAACCAACCATATTACCTGATGGGAGAGAACGAAGGACCCCGTCTTGGTCTCGAGTTGGACACCCCGCAAAGGATGTCAGACCACTGCGTGCTGGAGCTTCTGCAGGCCGGTACCTCAGCGTCTAGTGTCGGCGTGAAAGCTTCTCCTCTGGTTCCCCAGCGAAGATATGGTTCTTTTATACCCACAAAATACCCTCAGGGGTTCTACCTAGATATGAAATGCCTTGCCATTATGTATAGTGGACCTGTTGTCCAAGGATGACGTTAGCGGTGACATTTGTACAGAGTTATTATACAGAAGATGGTAATCCTGCTGTGTACGTCCTGGGCAGGGGATTAAGATATGATACAAGGAATCCTTATGCGTAATAAATGAGGATAGTTTAGGAGAAAACTGATCGACATTTATTCAGCACATAACTAGGTAAAAGGTCAGTGCCAGAACCGTTATGTAGAGCAAGGTAGGACGAATGTAGGTAAAAGGTCATGTAGCTACCTAGGCCTATATTGTGGGAACATTGGGGCTCATAACAGTATGATCTCAAAAGACCTCTGCTCCAGCATTTACCCATCCAACTTTTCGATTTTTTTCTTTAGACGTTAGCATTATTTACCTTGTATATGCTCTCACATTGCTTTGATCATGAGGTTACAACATCATTTAAGCGAAGCCTAAAGCTCTCAATATTTTAATTAATATGCATCCAGCCATTACTTTATGCTTATGCTAATCCCTGTGCTGACCAGCAGTCTTTTACAGACTTTTCACCTGGTTTTAGTGCTTATAAATTGTACCTAAGTTAGCACCATCACACATGCAAATAATGATGTTTCTTTCTACAGTTTCGCATCTTCAGATTTCATGCTATCTCAAATGTCTACTTTATGTTCCTAAAACCTTAGGACATTTTTACCTTGATTCGAAACTTTTGAATTTTGCCTTACTTTCCATCCACATCATGCTTCATCTCTCTGAGCACATCCTACTCTATGCATGTTTGCCTTAATCTCTATTACTGTATTTGTGTGACTAGCCCATAGCAGACGTCAAAGATCGCAGCTTCTCCTTCTTTGATAGTCATACCCTGCAACGTAGAAATACCTAACATTCTCTATCTTATCTTCTAATACCACCCACCATCTGTGTGAACTCAAATGCTGTTTGGTCTCTCCTTAATGCCATAGCATTTTGTGGAAAGTTTGCCTCTCCAATGTTCTGCCATCACCCCCCCGGACCTCCCGCCCCAATGTCTTTATGCTTGCACCACCGCTCTCCCATCCCTCCTCTACCAATGCAGCATGTGGCCGGCTATGATCCACTGTTTATAGGATTCTAAATCCAGCAAGGAGTTGTGAATCATGAAAAGAATTATATTAATAACTAAGTATTAAAAAATGATTTTTATCTCAAGATTTACAAATCCTGTGTTGGATTCACACAGCCTAGATCCTCCCTGGGATCTTAGAATTCCCAAATCTAGCACAGAGTTTAAGAATCATGAACAAAAAATAGTACAGGAATTTGGAGTATTGCAGCTGTGCTTGACCAGCCCCCATTGTGCATGGCCTTCTGCCAGGTTCTGTGCCCAATCTTTCACTGACAGCACATCCCGTTGTGTACAGCCTGCAGTCATGCATAACAGGGATTGTCTACAAGGCCTGTCCTTTCGCCACGTCCTGTTGCAACCTGTCAAGGCACCAGATTCTCCACGGAGGCAGAACGTAGCAAATTCCCAATGCCCACTCCCCAGAACCTACTGCGTATATGCAGCTGCTCCAGGAAGGGGGAAAGGGGATTGGGACAGAGAAGAGACACTCGAACTGGTCCTGGCTCCCTCTTCTTCCGACTCTGCTTGGCGACTGCGGAGTTCCTAATGCACAGATGGAGATATAACTTCAGGATAACCTAAATAGACCTTCCTTTTCTAATTAATCACCATTACATTTATATTCCCCCCTACCAGAATCAGCTTGAGCTCTTGCTTCTCTTCTTTCTCTTATATGGTAGCATCAACAAGAGGTATTCTGGAGCTGAAGGTACCTAATGCACATAGGGATATACAATGCCAAATTTAACCTCTGTACCCTTCCTCACTAGAACAGGTTACCCATATACTGGATTATTCCTACCTAAGATGATTGGTGATATTCTGTAATTAATACTGCTCACAATAGGTAGTCACAGTTATGAAATTGTAAATTCCTTGAAGGAGTAAGCCTGTCTTCTGCTAGAGCCAATGTCTCTCTTGAACTGTTATTTCGCTACTGGTACCAGTAAATGATTCCTGAGGGATTTCAAGTGCAAAGCTTCACAGAAGGAGAACGCGCAAAAAGGTACAAGGAAGGTAAGAGAGGGAGGACAGAATAGGAAGGAACGCTAGGAAGGAGGGGCGGTTGAAGCTTGGGCAGGTGCGCTATGCGTCTGCTCTGCTGCTGAAAGCGCTCACTCCAACTGTTGCAGAAAAGTACTGTACTCTGCGGCTTACTTGAAAACTGCAAAATGAGCGCGAGACTCGCGGGACCCGCACTTGATTCCCTGGACGCCGGTGCTCGATGGTAAGCATACCCGAGCTTGGCGGCAATGGAGACCAGCGGAACTTCAACCCTGGAACAGATGCGGAGAGTTAAAGTGCAATTCACGGAAGGGGAATTTACTCGGAACGACAATTCTGAACTCTCCGTGACTAGAGCGGCTATGGGGAATTACTTGACTAGAGGGATAAACGAGGAAGTAATTACACCCTCAACTGACTCTAAGGTAGTCTGGTGACTAAACAGGAACAACCTAGGTATTTCGCTTCCCACTAAACATTATTTCTGGGAGAGCGTCTGGAAACCAAACTTCTCTTCATGGCTAGCAAATTGAAGTGCGCAGTGGAATGCGCACTCTCGCGACTCGAAATCTCGAGTCTCACGAGATTTCGCAACTCTACCCAAACTAAGGGAAACTTGGCGGCCATCTTAGAGTGTATCTATTCTCTCACGTCAACCCACAGATTGACACAAGAGGGTTTTACAAAGACCCTGCGCTTCTTTCCCATACTCTTTCCCAGGGTAATGACACTCGCTAGATTCCTGAAACAACCCACCTAAATGTCGAACCACTACAGCACATGGCCTTTGGTTGTGCACAGCAGGCTTTGGAAACAGGACCTGGCCAACTTTTAGGCCCCGCTTCCTGCACTCCATGGGCTGTCAAGTCCTTCAGCGCACAGTCTTTAAGAGGCCAAGTGGAGGCTTGTCTTGTCATGTAGTTCCTAGGAACTCCCCCAGGACCTGCGTGTTTTGGATGACCTAAACTGAGGGCTTGGTGTCCAAACTGACCCTGGACACCCCCACAGGTTGTCAGCCGTTAGGCCAGCTAGCTCTACAGTGCCACTACCACCTCCCTGTATCCTACAGTGGTGTAGGCAGTTTCTGGCAACCACTGAACATGACAAGCCTGATTCCTCAGGGATCGTGGAAAACAGTACAGTACTTTTCGCTCTGTCACTCGTGCTTGCTTATTCTCAAGAAATACACAAGATGGTGATTGGGATGTTTTCAATAAGTATTTATTGGTCCAGCGACAGTCGTGTAAAACATATTTGCTGCGACAATCAGGAGACATAAGCACACGAAAGAAATTGCAAGTGCTAATATGGTAAACAGTAGATACATTTCTACCATAGTGCAAAAAAGATGAACATATATAGTTCAGATAAACCAGTAGCATTTGCATACTCCTATAATGCAAACACAAGGAGATGATGGACGGAGCGCTGAAACGTTTGACATTCACCCCCAGTCACAGATCTGGGTTGAATCCATCATCATTCTTTAGCTCACTTCGCCACCTCAGTTCAGACCCAGCTATATGCAAATCAGTCTTGACCCTGTGCCTCATGGGAACAGTCCAGCCCGAACTGCCAAGCCAGGTCTTCCCTGAACCGGAAACAAGCATCCTGGGACCGGTTTCTGGGTAACACCCTTCATCAGCCAGGCTAGCTTAAATCCAGTGGCAAAGTGAGCAAGGGACCCACGTCTGGGCATACCCTGCTATAATGCGCACCCTACGTACTTTGCCTAAACGTACCTAGCCTAGATATTTAGGTGTAGCATGTATATGTGCATATATGTATGTAGCCAAGAAACCCCTAGGGAAGCTCCAACCCCTACACCTGATGGTAAAGAACGAAAGACCTCGTCTCTGCCCTGAGGTTGACACCCCGCAAGGGATGTCAGACCGCTGCGTGTCGAAGATTCAGCATGCGGGACCCCGTCTCAGCTTGGAAGGAATTCTCCTCTAATTTGTAGGGGGAAATGAGGGTCTTATATCAGGGCTCAAAAAATCTAAAAATTCTCACTAGACCTTGCAGGTCTAGTAACTTCAAAAATCTACTCGATCTAACTGTAATGCACTTGACCTATGTGAGCAAATGTGACAAGTTAACAAAATTTAAAGGCATTTTTATTGCTCATTCACTTTGTGAGCAATAAAGATGTGTTTAAATTTTGGTATCTTGTCACATTTGCTCTGCTTTCAGAGACAGAGGTCAAATGTCAGTCTTCCTTCCTACTCGCCAGAAAGGGCGAGTAGGAACTAAAAATACCTCGCCATAATTAAATCTGACTCGCAAATGCGAGTGGGCAAGTGGATTTTTCGAGCTCTGTATATACTTGAGTGGACACTCCAGGGTTTCTTCTGGAAGTGATATGTTTTTAAAACAATCATAAATGTTTTGAAAACAATCATAAATGTTTTGAAAACAATCACCGATGTTTTTCCATACAAATGTGATCATGCACAGCTGGCTGTTGGCCAAGGATGAAAAAAAGGTGGTGACTCTTATACAGAATAATTCTGCCGTGCCTGGGGACATATTTATTTACGTCAGGTACAGGGATTATGATAGAATACTAAGAGCCTGGTGTCGAAGAGACAGGAGCAAGCTACTAGGTAAAAGGTCACCTTGTTTGGAATCGTTAGTGTCGTGTGGCTAGGACAATGTATGAAAATATGGGTATACATGACCGGACTAGCCTAAAGGACATGACAGTCTCCTTTTTTCTGGGGGGTTGGTGGGTTGCGGACCCCAGTTTGGATTTGCAAACTCAAACAAGATTCATAGGGCCTTGTTAGGCTTCCGGCAGGGGCTACTGACCCAATGTTAGGTCCACAAATCCTGCAGAAAGTCCATCATGGGTCCAGGAGCCCTTGCTTGCTGGTTTGCAGGCACTGAAGCAGGGTTGCATTCCATTGAGCTGTGCTGATGTCCACAAACCACGCATCAGAATCTGGAAACCCCACAATAAAGTTTGACTTCTTTTAAACTGTTTTCAAATTAGTAACAGTCCAGATATCTCTAAATTGTTTTTTTGTTACCCTTTCAAATCCATAGAAAACCATTTTGATATCACTTAGAATTTGTTTGAGGTCTACATCTTGTTGAGTATAGTCTTCGGGGTGGCCTGGCGATGTCCCAGAGCGCGGGTCTTGGTCAGTCTGGCAGGTGAGGCACCTGCTCTCGAATGACAGCTTTGGGTGCTTCGCATCGTGTTTACCCAAGGTTGGGGTGGGCAGTGAGCGGGGCGTGTGTGTGGGCCCTAAGCGGAAGAGTAGGTATTATGGACTTTTCGGTGTAGCTGACGTTAGCAGAGAGTGCGTCTGACCTCCTGTCCACTAGCAGATATCTCAGTTACAATAGGGTTCAGCACGGGGTAGGATCTCTGGAGCCCCGCCATGCCCTGGGTAATCTCTCTCCCAGGGGTCATGAGCAGGCCCAAGGATTCGGCCTGACGACTGGTCTCCCTGATATTGCGGCGCTTTGCAGCAGATGGTGATCAGCAGTGCTGTGTGCACAAGAGACTCCAGCCGCACTCCAGCCCAGGGCGCGCCCTGAATCCAGGAACCGATGTGCCCCTCTCACCCATGGAAATATGGAGGCACGGGGAGGGTGCAGAGTCAATGACAGCAGCAGACACCTTGCAGGACAGCCCAACAGGCACCGCGAGGCCAGCGCAGCGTCCGGTGCCAGGAGCGACAGCCCCCCAGGATAAGTAAGCAGAGCAGTCCGTAGCAGGTGTGGGGGGCAGTTGGCAAGTCGGGACTACACCCAGTCCAAGTTTTGCAGGGCCAATTCTGTACCAGGAGCTCGCATGCATGCTCAATTGAATCTCAATCCAAGGGACGACTGCACGTTGTATATTATTGATGGTAGTGTGGTGGGTATTGCTTCAGCATAGGAGCTGCCAGACGTCGCGGCTCCCTGCCCAGAACGGGGGAGGTCAGGTTATTTTTTAACCCCCAGGCCCAACTCATCACCGTCAGGCACACAGGCTTCACAATGCGGCTCCACTTCTCTCTCTGGCTTCCTAATACCAATCCAGCTCCTTTCTTCGGTATTTAATGATGTGTACAGGATACTTAATACATGGATGTTATACTTTAAGAGACTTCTTTAGAAGGGTGTCGACGCGTTTCGGCCTTCAACTTTTTAGGCCTCTTCAGGACAAATGAAAGAAGGATCACGTTGGAGGAAAATAGAAAAACGTGCAGCCTGACAAGCTAGGGTCCGCTATTCCGAAGCCTCGGAGGATTAATATGTCTCCCTTACTTCTAGTAGGATTACTAGTCATAGTAGGGACTGGCAGAGCACATCGTTATGCACAACCCGGCGGGCTCCAATTTAGTGCCTCGCTGTTGAGGAGGGTAGCTTAACCCCTTCTGAAGCTGCGAGCGAAGAAACGGCTTAAAAGTCCGTCGCCCATGACCGGCGTGCTTCAACTTGATGCCTCACCGTTGAGGAGGGTAGCTTAATCTATTCTGATGCCGTGAGCGGAGGAACGGCTTAAGAGTCCATCGCCCGTGAAAGGCGTAGCTACTTCGCCTCTGCAGCTCGATACGGGTGCGCCCCTGGCTGGTCAGGCTGCACGATTTTCTCTTTTCCTCCAACATGCTCCTTCTTGTATTTGTCCTGAAGAGGCCTAAAAGTTGAAGGCCGAAACGCGTCGACACCCTTATAAAGAAGTCTCTTGAAGTATAACATCCATGCATTAAGTACCCTGTACACATCATTCAATACCGAAGAAAGGAATTTTTACTTATCGGTCACTGTGATTGTGTATAAAATTTCAAGCACAGCCTTTTTTCTAGATCTATTGGAAGAAGAAGAGTTTTATGTCAAATTTTGTATGGCTTTTTTGTGATGTTTTGTATTGCTTTTGTATAAAGGTTTGATTTGAATGTTTTATAAACAACACCATACAGTATTGCATTTCTAGTACGAAAGCGTTGGAGAATACTACTGGATGTGTTTAAATAAACAATGTATGAAATTTAGATTTCGACCTATGATTAATTGAAGTAATCATTTTGATGAGATAATAGCAGAAATTCATTCCCGCACCTCAGTTTGTGTTGCTAATGTGTTTCAGAACATGTATGTCACTTGCATTATCGGTAGTATACTCTATGTACTACTAGGCATAGGGGTCATCAAGTGCACAAATAACTTTGTGAAACTGAACAGGACATCTCTTACCATTTAAACACAAACCACAGTGGATTATGGCATACCTACAGCCTATCTACATAAACATCTGTTACACAGCGCCAAGATACTCTTGGGTGAACATGTGCTTTACAAATACACATGTGATGTTAACTCAGAGGTGAGTTATGTGCACTAAAAAGTGGGGTTAAGACTTGGCAAAGGGCTTTTTCATGCCAGGTCGAGCTGGCATTAAAAGAGCGCAGATACCTTTTGCAGTAGTAGTCCTCATCTAAAAACAGAGATACCCTCTGCAGTAGTAGGCCTGACCCATGTTTAAGGGACTACTTGACTGGATGTGTGGTTAGTTTGTTTCAGTACTTGGTTGCATATCTAAGTAACTGGAGGAGTACTTCTGTAGGAGTGCCTTCAGATGTTTAACAAAGTGTACCAGTACATGACTGTCTGTTTAACTAACTCTATGGCTCACTAAATCTGTATGTATGTGGCTGAACAAACAGCTCAGTGCCTCTGTTGATGAATACAGGGTTATTCAAGTGTATATGCAACCGTATTTGATAGTGCTGGATACATAACTAGTTTCTGAACGTGTGAGTGAATTCATAACTGCCTCTGCACTGTCCTACTGCATGAGACAGACTTTACGCTTTTCACAACATGTATGTCACTTGCATTGTGGGTGGTATACTTTACCTAGTACTTGGCATAGGGACCTGCAAATGCAAGAATAACTTAGTAAAACTGAAAAGGACATCTCTTACTGATTAAACACAAACCACAGTGGGTGGTTGTTGGACTTGGCTCTTTTTGCAGGGTCATCCCTGAACTTTTTGCCTTCCTCCTAGTCTTTTTTCTGACATGGTGTTGGTGGTTTTAGGACTCTGGGCACTTTATCACTGCTGTCCAGTGTAAAGTGTGTGGGCTCTCTGTGGTAAACATGGTAAGATTGGTCTACATCTGTTTGGCGTATTTAATTTACCTGTCAGTCCCTTGTAAAGTGGTATCTCAGATACCCAGGGTCAGTAAATTAAATGCTACTGGTGGGCTTGCAGTGCTGCTTGCGCCACCCACCATAGTAGCCTTTCAAACCTGTCTCAGGCCTCTGCCATTGCATGGCCTGTGCGCGCAGTTTACTGCCCTGTGACGTGGCACATAAAGTGGGTGCCACGTCTGTGACCCCCCTTTTTACTGCATGTCAGTCACCCCTAAGGTAGGCCCTAGCTAGCCCTATGGGCAGGGTGCATTGTAGGTAAAAGGTAGGACATGTACCTTAATTGTGTGACATGTCCTGGTAGTGACAAACAGCCATTTTGGTTTCTCACTGCTGTGAGGCTGCCCTCTCATAGGAATGCATTGGGGATTCCCTGATAAGTGTTTCAGTGGTAATTTCTAATATGAGAGAAGCAGCGTGGTCAAGTTTGGTATGTTTGGAATAGTAATAATAAATGCTGCGTGATGGTGTGCGCAGATTTATTATCACTATTTTGAAATGCCACTTTTAGAAGTTGGCATTTCTGTGTGCTATGTGGCTTTGTGCCTGCCTGATGTGTATTGCATGTCTGGCTCTGGGGTGACAGGGGCTGGTGAGGTGTGTGGCTCCAGAGGGGCTGGGTGAGTCAGCGCTAGGCTGAATGGGCAGAACTGCATTTGGAGTAGTGGGAGGAGTAGTCCCTGACCCTGAATAGGTCTATGCCTGCCTTGTACAATGCTGGCTTCGCCCCCCTGTGGTGTGTCTGGGACCAGGACCTACACTGACAAAGGAGGGTGTTGTGCAAATATGTAAATGCCCCCCAGAACTGGTTTGGACCAGGCAGAGAGTCCTGTGCCAGGAAGAAGAACAAAGACACTTGGCAATATAAATATTGGGGCTCTGACCCCATGAAGATAGAGCTTGCTTGGAACAGAAGACTGCGTGGGACCAGGAGGAACCGCCATGGAACTGGGCTGCAGGAAGTGCTGACCTGCTGCCTTTTTGGGGTAGGGGGGGACTACAACTCTGCCTAAAGGAATCCTTGTGCTGGCCTCTTGGGGACACTTTGCTGGTGTGCCCCTGTGGTCCCCCATGACTTTGTGGCTTGCCCTACATGATTGGTGACAGCGCGTGGGGAGCGCTGTTATTCTCCTCTTTTCATCTTTAAACAAAGCGTGTGTAGAGTGCTTTATTTTAAAGAGGTGTTGAGCGCTCCAGGATTCCACTTTGCATATGTGGGTGCGTGGCTTTCACTCAGTGCCACATTTTCTCGAGCCCAAGAAGAGGGCTCCAGCTATGCTCGTTCCGAGCGTCGCAACAGGAAGTCAGGCGGAGGTGCAGCCTGTTTGTGGGCGGGCTCCTGTGTTGCTGAGGAGAGCCCTGCGTGCTGCCTGAGCCGATTTGTGAGCCAGGCCGACAGGAGGTGTGCAGCCTTGCATATCGTAGTGAGGAGATCTGCCCCGCTATTCGAGGAAGACCTGTGGAGCTGTGGGCAGGAGCCTCGGCTCGCTGCAACCCAGCAGGAAGATTCCATCGGGAAGAGGAAGCCAGGCAGCAACAAAGCCTGGTTGTGGGCGGAGTCCACTGACGTAGAAGGCGAGACGGAGGAAGCCGAGCCCCGTGGCCTCCCATCAGCTGTGGGCCGCTGGAGGTCCGTAGGGTGTGCAGTGAATGGAGACTCCGCTCTGTGTGGTGCTGGCCGTCGTTTCCCTGTGGATGTCCAACCTAATGCCATGCCGAGTTGGGGCATCAGTCACGGGAGGGCTGTGCATCACGTGAAGGAGACGACTGCCAGCTGATTTAGGTACGAGCCAGCTGCCCCGAGGAGCAGGAGTGTACCAGACCGAGTTAGGTGGGCTGGTCTGACCGGGAGGAACCGTCTCTTTTTGGCAGCGCCATATTGTTATATCCCGCATAGATGCCCTAATGTAGACCCGTTCGTACATGCCCTAAAATGGACGTTTTCATATTTACCCTAATATGGTCATATTCGTACTTGCCCAATTATGGTCATGGCCGCATATGCCCAATTATGGTCACAACTGTACATGTCCTATTATAGTATGATTCCTTATATAGGCATGATCTTTCACCTACATTCGTCCCAGCTAGTACACAACGAGCTCTGAGGGCTGAACGTTATCTATCCTGTGGTTTTGAATGCAGCAGGGTTCTTCCAAACACAGGCCCACACTGTACTCATTAATTATGTATGGCTTTCTAAGAATACACCACCGGCATAATATGTATGTACAAAGTTCACCCCTGACGTCTTCCTCATGTCCAATACAAACCATACTGAGGACCGAGACTCTCTAGGGTATAAATACACCACATCTTGCCCCGGTAAGAAAGAGGGAACCGAGACTTCCATGCTGACACACTGACCAGAGACGCTGAGGCTCCTGCATGCAGTCGCTCAAGCTGACAGTGGTCTGACACAACCCGGGCGGGGTGTCAAACTCGAGACCAGGACAGGGTCCCACACTCTCTCTATTCAGGTATGGGGGTTCGACTAAATCCTAGGAGGATTCTTGGCTCTTAGCTTCTAAGACCTACACACATATGCTAGGTACATCTAGGTAGGCATCGTAGGAGTACGCACACTTTGCATAATGCTTTTATATTCATGTATGTATCCATGATTATCGCAATATGGTAGAACTGTTCTATCTTTTTGCTTTTATCGTACTGCTGATAATATATCTCTGCTATTGCCTGCTGGTCTCTGCAGCACATATATTTTACACTAGAATAACAACTGTTCAATAAATACTTATGGAAACGCCCGACTGTTTATTCTGTGTAACTCTCTGAGACAAACCGAATAAGTGAGCACGAGTGACTGAGCGAAAGGTAGTACATTGTTTCCACGATTCTGAGGGATTAGGGTTGTCATGATCTAAGGTTGCCAGAAACTAATCTCTCCCCGATAAGAGGAGACACTAGTGGCACTGCGAGCTAGCTAATGCAAAACTAGGCTAACATATACGGTGGGGGTGCACGGAGTCAGTCTGCCACCAAGCCCGCAGTATATGTTGTCCAAACGCGCAGGTCCTGCAGGGGTACTATAGGAGCTACACGACATGGCGCCGCCAACGTTGGTTGGGTACTTATTTAACAGTAGAATCTGAGTAGTTCAGTCGTGCTATTCTCAGAGAACCTACTCACAAAACCCCAGAGACGTCTGGAGTGGGTGGGCACAAAATCCGCCGCAGCCGAGTAGTACGAGAATACTATTTATTGGCTGTTGGTTACTCAAGCTTGAAGGATATTTAGTTCCTACAATTGTGCACTTACACCTTATTTTAAGAACTCTTTAATCTCCCTTCTTCCAATTAAAAATGGTGGAAGAAACAAGCGCAACAGGAAGAGTTACAACAATCCTCTTTGGTTTAGAAGAAGACCCTGAAGAAGCAATACAAATTGCACCAAATTTCAGAAGGGCAGTCACCATAAAACTTCTAGAACATGGCTTAAGAGCCAAGGGTGGTACAGTAATTTTCGTGATTGAGGCACACGAATCCAACAAAACAGAGGTGTTCTATTCTTGGGTTACACTCCCAGCAGTAAACGCAATTACAAATGTATTTCACTACTACCTAGAAGGTGAAACACCAGCGGACTATACTTCTTTTGAGGAAGTAGAGGTCCCGCTCACTTACCAGGAGCATAATTACTGGTTTAAAGGCGCCCTACCCCACGTACGAGGAAGAGCAAGATTAGGCCCGCTCGGAGGAGCAGGAGCCACATGGCCCATATTAGCGGCATACACACCGCATCCTGACATTGACACAATGCCACAGCCAGACTTACTCGTACAACACAGAGATTTAATTAAAATCTACAGAAACCTTACACAATTTGTGATGAGGACTTTAACAGTTCAGCCTGCACCAGCTGCAGCACAAGACACTCCAGTCCAAGGCACAGTTAATAAAATAACTCCACAAACATTAGACGCGATAATGGGCAAAATGCCAGCAAAACGCGAACAAATCCCATTCTGGATAGCTCAGACAATAACTCAGCTTGAAGCAGTATTCCCGAATATTACAACCAGTGATAAACACAGAATCCTAACGATCTGCTTGCCCATGGGTCTCACACCACAAGTAGAGGACTGCACCTCTTGGGGTTCAGTCTTTGCTGCCATATATACCAGAACACATGGTATCCCGTCCTTAGCAGTAGTACCTGACGTATTGAAACGGATACAAAATGAGTACGGAGCAGAACCTGCCCTTAACTTAGGGATGAAGTTGCTAAACAACTTTGAACAGGTCTCAGCCATAATACTAGCTAACATTAAGGGGGAAGCAGCTTCTGTGGCGATCCGCCACCGCCTAAGGGAGTTCGGTCCAGACGACCAACAACACGAACTACCCAAAATAATTGAAACTGCATATGCAGAACTAGGCAGAGACAGTTTAGGTGGGAAAGCATTAAAACCACAACTGGGCAGTCCTGAAAAGGACACTACAAAGCAGACACCTACTTCTTCTAAAAAGAAGTGGGAAAATAAAAACAACAAAAGTCTAAAGACACCAGATCTCAGTCCAGAGGAAGGTCTCCTCAATAGGAGCCCTCTGAAAAGAGGTATAACCTCAGGAATAGGGATAATATTAAAAAACCTGACAGGTATCAGGATACTGATACTCGTTCCTCTCGTTCCTTTCAGGGTTCATCACGAAACTCCGAGAGGGAAGGACGGTCAAAGGAGCGTACAAAGTCCAGAGACACGCAACACGCTGCGGACTACGCACCTAAAAAAGAGGATAAACAAAAATCAAAACCGCAGTTCAAAAAGAAGAAGGTAGCAGGTCTCAAGATCAGACATGCCCAGAATTCTGAGGACACAGCTTCTGAACGGGGAATGGGCTCTGACAATGCTAGACAGCGCGGCAGAAGTAACGATAGCTCGCCAGAACCTGAAGGAATTTCTGGTGACAGCGGAGTTGAGTGAGTATATCACGGTGGAAACACCTGATACTCGGGTAAGTGTCCCACATATGTTACATGAGATAACACTCCGGATGGAGGGGGACAAGCCCAGAAAAGTTAAAGGTCTCTTTTGGAAAAATCTGTCATCTGGTTATGACATTCTATTAGCAGAACAAGAGGGGCCGCCAGCATTCGTCATGGAGTGCCCTAGGGGAGAAACGATAATTTTTCCAGCCTTTTCCGACCTCGTTCCCATTCACCTAAAACATGCATATGCGCAGGAGTGGGCGGTGGCCCTAGCTCCAGCATTGTATAAAAATCATGCTGGTTGGGATGAGGATTCAACCCACCACGTGATCCCGTTAAAAGTTTCCCCAAATGCTCAAAGGCAATACCCTATAAAGCAGGAAGCTAAAAAAACAAGTCAGGGAGATTCTAGATCAACTTGAATATCAGGGGGTGATAGAAAATTGCACTTCACCTATGAACAATCCTTTGTTCCCCGTAGCCAAACCTGACAATACATATCATCTAGTTTTAGATTACAGACATTTAAACACTTGCACAAAGACATTTGCAGTTCAAAATGCACACAGTGCCGCATTAATGAATAACATTGTGCGGAAAAAATACAAAACGACACTTGATATCTCAAATGGATTTTTCTGCAAAAATATAGCGCCTGAAAGCAGGTATCTGACCGCATTCAGTGCGTTAGTGTCGCAACAGCAATTTTGCCGACTCCCCCAAGGGTACAAGAATAGCCCGGGGTTGTTCTCAGCAAGGGTAACAGAGTTACTCCAAAATTTGGATGAAGAAGCATTGTCCTATGTGGATGATATTTATCTGACGGACGATGACTTAAAAAGGCACTTGACCAGGGTGAGCACCATTATTATGGGATTCGCCTCTGAGGGCTATAAATTTAATTTCAAGAAATCAAAAATTGCCCATCTCAATGTCCTATTTTTGGGATACGAGCTGTCAAGTGAGGGGAAAAGCCTGGCAGCTAACTTTTTAGAAAAGTGTGCGCTGCTCCAACCTCCAAAATCATTAAAGACTTTACAATCAATTCTGGGATTCCTAAATTTTGGTCGAACATACATTTTGGATCACGCAGAAAGGGTAAAACCTTTCTACGACTTAATAAAACCTGACTTTTCAGTCAGACAATGGACACAGGAACACACAAATATCCTGCGTTCCCTACAGGAAGACATGATAGCTTCTAAACATTTACAGACACGCGTAAACGCACAGAACTTAGTGATCCGAGTAATAGCGGGTCAATGCGGGTACATTTATTTAACTTTTAATGAAGGTGAAACAGTACCAATCGCATACAAATCACACCTGTACACAAACGCAGAGATGCGTTTCACTTCAACAGAAAAAATCCTGACAGAGGTGCAGACCGCTGTAGCAAGAGAAAGAGCTCTGGCTCAGGGAAAACGCATAATTGTTGTGACCCCAGTACCAGCTTTAGAAGCTGTTACAAAAGCTAGCATTCCAAATGCTAAAGCCTTACATCCAAGATGGATACAATGGGCTAATTCTCTTACTGCAACGGATGTTGAATACAGATTTGATCCAAGTTTAAAAACACAGGCATTCCTGCAATACGAACAAGAATACCCTTTACCAAATGAAATTTTGCCTCTAGATCAGTATGAATACATTATTTACACTGACGGTTCTGCTCAACCCGCCACAGGAAGTAAGCAAGCTTACAGCGCAGCGTGTGCGATTGTTAAATTTCGCATGCATGATGGCAAGTTCCATCCGAGTTGCACTAAAACGCAATCTCTTGGAGTCTGCACGGCTCAGTTGGCAGAACTCAAAGCACTTATACTGGCACTTATAAATACGGATCACGAATTCCCCACACTTATTGTGTGTGATTCCTTTTACTGTGTACAGTCGTACAATGAATATCTACATCATTGGGAACAAAACGGGTTCAAAGATGCAAAAGGTGGCACAATTAAGCATAAAATGCTATGGGAACAGGTAGTGGAGTTGAGAAACGAACTACCAAGGGCTCACATGATACATACACTGAGTCATCAGCGTGATGGCGTTCACGTTGAAGGGAATTCATTGGCTGATGAAGCCGCAAAGGGGGCTGTTCGCACAGCCGCCATAGCTACAGTTACTCGTTCAAAGACGAGGGTAGACGGTGAGATAATGGTAGCTGTCAATGCTTCACGCAAAGGCAGCACAGCAGTACCTAAAAAATTCCCACTCAAGTACTCCTACAAGTTAGATGCACAAAACATTCCATATGCTCAGATTCCTGGAGTGGGGGATAGAGTAAAACCAAATATGGATCGTAGGCTAGGCTTGATTTTAGCAGCACACGAGGGTTTGGGTTCTGCGCATACAGGCATTACAGCGACTATTTCTTTACTGAAACAGCACTACTGGTGGTCAGGGTTAACAAAGCAGACTAAAGACTATGTCTTGAAATGCGACATCTGTCAGCAGATAAAAGGCTCCACAGTAACACGCCCAGCACAGACACCGTTGCTGAAATCAGACAAACCTCTCGCATGTGTGAATTTGGACCACTGCGGACCCCTACAATCTGATGGGCCCAAGAAATATATCATGGTTGCAGTGGATTCCTGCTCTAGATTCCTATGGGTTTGGCCTCAGCGCTCGGCTGACGCTCGAACTGTTATAAAAGATTTGCGAGTCTTTATCGGCACATACGCAGTTAGCAAGTTACATTCTGACCGTGGTCCGGCGTTTAGCTCTCGGGCTTACAAAGAGGCCATGGAAGGAATGGGCGTAGCATTGCGGTACTCCTCTCCGTACCATCCCGAGGGAAATTCTGTTGTGGAGAGGAAAAACCGAGACTTAAAGCAATCTTTAACAGCTAGGGTATTAGGCAAGAGCGGTAGATGGGTCGATCACCTTTATGGGGTACAGCGCACGCTCAATAATCAGCCAAGAAGCTCTCTAGGAGGTGTCACTCCTTACGAGGTCCTATTTGGGACAAGAATGTGGGTACCTGATCTTGATTGTGAAGGCACAGTGGCGGATGAAAAACCATTTGATATCCATGATCGTTTGGCTGTTTTACAGGATCTAAATGAATCCAGGACACAACAAAGTAACGTGCTCCAGAAACAGGCCGCCACTGAGGAAGTCAAGGCAGTAACGGCAAGGCATATCTGGATCCCAAAACTCTGGGATCTAGTCAGAGAGAAGATTGCTGACAAGAAAGAATTTGGGCCATCCTACAGAAAGCATGTACCGGTCCTAGCAATCCACGGCACAAGAACTGTGCTTCTGCCGCCTCTTGCCGGAAAAAAGGAGAAAAGATTCGTCTCAATTGACTTAATCAAACCACACTATGTGGCTGATACTAAACAGTAGGCCTCGTGGACTCCACAGTAGCAGACGCCCTCCTCTCGCTACAATCCAAGAAGTTCAAACAGAAAGACTCATCACGTTTGAAGAGCCACCTGTACGGAATGAAGGACTAAGCAACAATGCTATGGAACTCGTTCCACTTCATCAAGAAATTCATCTTCAAAATGAAAATCAACTTCACAACCAAGTTGCAATCAGACCTAACACAGACATCTATGTCAATGTGCCTCGACGAGAGAACACAGCGATTTCAACAAATCCCGATGCAATTCCAACAATTGATCGAACTGCTTCTGGCTATTTCATGAACTTTGATACGTTTTCACTAGATCCAAGCGAGCCGGAAACGACGCCAGCCCAAAAAATCACTCCAACAGAAACTCAATGACTTTTTGAACTTTTTTTTAGAAACACTTACCTGGTGTCACCTTGGATAGAACTATGGTATATCACTGGGATTTTATTTTTCATTTTCTGGCTAGGTTTAATAATAACTTTTAGTATGCTTATTAATGGACGATACCTCCAGCCAAGCTCTACAGCCCAAAGAGTCAATTTGATTTTAAAACCACACCAGTCTTCACATCGTGAACCAAGAGACTTGTCTTCAGTGAACATTACGATACCAAAGGGGATGATGGACGGAGCGTTAGAGCAAATCAAACACTCACCCCCAGTCAACTGATCTGGGTTTAATCCATCATCATTCTTTAGCTCACTCCACCACCCCAGTTCAGACATGGCCATATGCAAATCAGTCTGACCCTGTGCCTCATGGGAACAGTCCAGCCCGAACTGCCAAGCCATGTCTTCCCTGGACCGGAAACAAGCATCCTGGGACCGGTTTCGGGTTCAATACCCTCATCAGCCAGGCTATCTTGAATCCAGTGGCAAAGTGAGCAAGGGACCCACGTCTGGGCATACCCTGCCAACTTAGGGCGAACAAAGCGATACCAAAGGGGATGATGGACGGAGCGTTAGAGCAAATCAAACACTCACCCCCAGTCAACTGATCTGGGTTTAATCCATCATCATTCTTTAGCTCACTCCACCACCCCAGTTCAGACATGGCCATATGCAAATCAGTCTGACCCTGTGCCTCATGGGAACAGTCCAGCCCGAACTGCCAAGCCATGTCTTCCCTGGACCGGAAACAAGCATCCTGGGACCGGTTTCGGGTTCAAAACCCTCATCAGCCAGGCTATCTTGAATCCAGTGGCAAAGTGAGCAAGGGACCCACGTCTGGGCATACCCTGCCAACTTAGGGCGAACAAAGCAATACCAAAGGGGATGATGGACGGAGCGTTAGAGCAAATCAAACACTCACCCCCAGTCAACTGATCTGGGTTTAATCCATCATCATTCTTTAGCTCACTCCACCACCCCAGTTCAGACATGGCCATATGCAAATCAGTCTGACCCTGTGCCTCATGGGAACAGTCCAGCCCGAACTGCCAAGCCATGTCTTCCCTGGACCGGAAACAAGCATCCTGGGACCGGTTTCGGTGCAAAACCCTCATCAGCCAGGCTATCTTGAATCCAGTGGCAAAGGGAGCAAGGGACCCACGTCTGGGCATACCCTGCCAACTTAGGGCGAACAAGCGATACCAAAGGGGATGATGGACGGAGCGCTAGAGCAAATCAAACACTCACCCCCAGTCAACTGATCTGGGTTTAATCCATCATCATTCTTTAGCTCACTCCACCACCCCAGTTCAGACATGGCCATATGCAAATCAGTCTGACCCTGTGCCTCATGGGAACAGTCCAGCCCGAACTGCCAAGCCACTGGATTCAAGATAGCCTGGCTGATGAGGGTTTTGAACCCGAAACCGGTCCCAGGATGCTTGTTTCCAGTCCAGGGAAGACATGGCTTGGCAGTTCGGGCTGGACTGTTCCCATGAGGCACAGGGTCAGACTGATTTGCATATGGCCATGTCTGAACTGGGTTGATGGAGTGAGCTAAAGAATGATGATGGATTAAACCCAGATCAGTTGACTGGGGGTGAGTGTTTGATTTGCTCTAACGCTCCGTCCATCATCCCCTTTGGTATCGCTTGTTCGCCCTAAGTTGGCAGGGTATGCCCAGACGTGGGTCCCTTGCTCACTTTGCCACTGGATTCAAGATAGCCTGGCTGATGAGGGTTTTGAACCCGAAACCGGTCCCAGGATGCTTGTTTCCGGTCCAGGGAAGACATGGCTTGGCAGTTCGGGCTGGACTGTTCCCATGAGGCACAGGGTCAGACTGATTTGCATATGGCCATGTCTGAACTGGGGTGGTGGAGTGAGCTAAAGAATGATGATGGATTAAACCCAGATCAGTTGACTGGGGGTGAGTGTTTGATTTGCTCTAACGCTCCGTCCATCATCCCCTTTGGTATCGCTTTCAGTGAACATTACAGCAGTTCCTATACCGGACGGTATAGTATGGGACAAGATTGATTATGATATATTAGGTCCGACTGAACTTTTAAAGCTAAAACATGTATTTAAAATTTCTTTAAGTGATTTCATTACCTCCAGTACATTTTCTGATGATTGGGACACTGAAACTGTAAATGCTATGATGTCTGATTTAGAAAAAACTGCAGCATTTCCAAACAATGAAATGTTAGAAGGTACTTCAGACTATGATACATTGTACTGTTACCAACATTTTGGTGATCATTTCTTACACAAGTCTATCACACCTAGAAATGTATTTGAGTACCACCAGTGGGAACACTGCCCAACACCTCCAAAAGGTAGTTTGCAAGCATTTGCACAGAAATTCACATACTTCTCAGGGTTTAACACATCCGACCCGACGTCATTTTATTATAAAGTGGAGAAAAATTCAGCTCAGAAAATTGTTAACAAACACCAAACATATTTACTCTGCATCCTTTTTGAACCAGTTGTCTAAACAGGGTTTCGATCTATGGAAAGACACAATAGATTCCAAATCGATCTGGGGTTCTAGGGACTGGCAAGTCCAGCGAATAGAAGCACTTTTTAGAGCATGCATCATTCCGCAGCAGATTTTATTTCTGAACGAAACTGTGCAACAGACATCCTGTCTTGGATTAGCCAAAGACAAGGAAATGAACACACTGGGGTTTCCAACACCATCACAGATGGGTGGGGGGCAGAACTCAACTACACAAGGGGTAGGATTAGATGCCATTTTCCAGTACAACAGATCAGATCCTGATTGGACAGAATGGCTGGTTTGGCCCATTGATACAAACAAATGTCAACAGAGATTTATGAATATAACCAGAGGGTTTAGTATCCATAGGCCAGACCCACGCTATGTACAAAGACAACACCCAGGGGTAGTGACATCGTATAGTGTTGGGAAGTTGTGCCTTGATTGGCTAGAGACCTCAACACTGACAGAAGTAAAGCACCACTTGACCTTATTCACACCTGACATGGATCTTAGAGATTTTCTACTAGGACCCAAGAAACAACGTCCGAAACGTTTCATATATGCAGGCCTTTATGCCTACTACAATGAAAACTGGAAAATATCCCAACAAGAGGCCGCAGAAAGAATACGAGAGATAGACCGTATTAACTTAGAAAAAGCATTGGCAGTAGTGGATAATGGGTTAACTACTTTAACCTCCAGGATTTACTCCTTAGGCAACATTGTGTCCTCGGCAATTGACATATTAGAACAAGATCTGGCCTTGTTACAACAGGGGCAGTCTCAACTACGTTCTATTATGATGTTAAGCTGGACGCTGCAATCTTTGCGTGCAGGCTATGTGCCATGGCGTTTTATAAACACCACGTCTCTGTTTTCAGAATACAATCTAACTGATAAACAGTCAGAAATGGCACAAAGGGGAGCCAAATATACAATGCTGCGTATTGAGAAACTGGAAAGGTTACCATTCACTGTAGCCGAATCACCATCAACAGAATGGCTCATTCATGGCCAAATCACTCTGCCGGTCACTACGTTTCAGTTTTAATACTGCCTTGAGCGCAGGCAGGCAAATATGTAAAAATGGGTAAGGGATACATCAAGTAAACTTGGGAGTTACCATATAGATACCGATGCCGGAATGGGGATCGAGAAGTGTATCTGAGTGGTACAAACTGCAAGAACGCTTTGAGCGGTTCTCTCATGTGTCAGGATATTTCTCTACACGGAGCCTGCAGTGGTTCAGTGGCGAACTTATCTTGTCACAGGTCAGGGACCCCAGCAGCCATGATCACGCCGGTTTTCCAGCTGCTCTCGAATGGGAGTTACTTAATGCTAAATGATCAAGGTTGTTGTGGGATGCTTCCGGGCGTCACATATCTAGTAACTGTTAGCTCCAGGGTTACTTGCTGTATGCAAGTATTGTTTCCGCCACTGAACACAGTCAGGGAGGCGCCGTTATGGCCTTCGCTGAATGTTTCTTTAATACAGTTTGATACTCTGAGCAGATTGAAAGCCATACTTTTACAGCAACCCGTGCCCTTAACCTCCGCTCGAGAAACCTATGAACTTCAAGTTGCAAGGACCTCGACTGAGATACAGGCACTCATACGTACAAACTGCCCCATTCATTTCGCAGAAATGGTGGGACGTATCTTCAATATGTCTGATACGAGCGGAATTGTACACCTATTTAAGACCATAGGGTCAGGAGTGTTAAGCACCTTTCAGACAGTCCTCGGAGTAATCCCAAATTTTATACACTCCGTATTGGGAAGCGTATTTGGAGGATTCCTGCTCATCCTGTTCCTAATTGCAGGAATCCTGATTGTAATATTGCTGTTACGCAATGGACGGCCCACTTCCCGAGGGAATGGTGAACACGCTCCTGGAGCGGAAATACCATGAACGCATGGTACAACTTCTGGGCATTTATTGCCTGCGAGAACTCAATGCCTCCTGGTTTCTATCATTTAGACCAGTCTGGATAGACTGCATCTTACCTGTGCTTCGATGCCTGTTCTGCGGAGAAGAATGCACGTTGGATCTTTGTCTAACTTTTCCATCAGATGCGCCTCCGGACACAGATGCAATACTGGACCCCATAAAGGCCCACGCTCTGCGTTGTCCTCAACGGCTTCCGATTCTGATGAATGCATTCCTGGAGAATCCACAGGTGCCGTTCGCTTCTGCTGGGTTAGGTGACTCCTCCACAGGCACCCAGGTTACAACCGCTGCACAAGCTGCTGCAGCACTGACTGTTGGCAGTACTACATTCCATCTATGTGCGATTGACGTTCTCTGTGAGGCGTTGGATTTGTCATCTACAGCAGCTGACACCGATAATATTGAGCTTCCCAGCCAGGACGCGTAATCTTGAATTGGCTCATCGTGTCCTGGGAAAGAATTCGGTTTCTTCACTCGTTTCAAAATAAACGATCTAAATTTAGAACATTTTCTTACATTGACACTTTCGCTTGAGAAAAGCATGGCCTTCTCCTGCTTATGGTAATACAACTTCTATAGAGAGACGATATTGACTTTTAAGTGGCAACTAGAAAAAGCTGAATTTAAACTTTTTTTTTTTTTTAAAAGCACCAAAATTATTTTAACGATTTTTTAGAACCATGTCTTAACTTGCTTTTAAAAATGTTTTTAAATTGTCCAGATTTTAAGTATGGTCATTTATTATCCAGTTCGAAAGTGGAGTGGGTGTTATATCCCGCATAGATGCCCTAATGTAGACACGTTCGTACATGCCCTAAAATGGACGTTTTCATATTTACCCTAATATTGTCATATTCGTACTTGCCCAATTATGGTCATGGCCGCATATGCCCAATTATGGTCACAACTGTACATGTCCTATTATAGTATGATTCCTTATATAGGCATGATCTTTCACCTACATTGGTCCCAGCTAGTACACAACGAGCTCTGAGGGCTGAACGTTATCCTGTGGTTTTGAATGCAGCAGGGTTCTTCCAAACACAGGCCCACTGTACTCATTAATTATGTATGACTTTCTAAGAATACACCACCGGCATAATATGTATGTACGAAGTTCACCCCTGACGTCTTCCTCATGTCCAATACAAACCATATTGGGGACGAGACTCTTTAGGGTATAAATACACCACATCTTGCCCCGGTAAGAAAGAGGGAACCGAGACTTCCATGCTGACACAATGACCAGAGACGCTGAGGCTCCTGCATGCAGTCGCTCAAGCTGACAGTGGTCTGACACAACCCGGACGGGGTGTCCAACTCGAGACTAGGACGGGGTCCCACACTCTCTCTATTCAGGTATGGGGGTTTGACTAAATCCTAGGAGGATTCTTGGCTCTTAGCTTCTAAGACCTACACACATATGCTAGGTACACACAGGTACATCTAGGTAGGCATCGTAGGAGTACGCACACTTTGCATAATGCTTTTATATTCATGTATGTATCCATGATTATCGCAATATGGTAGAACTGTTCAATCCCTTTGCTTTTATCGTACTGCTGATAATATATCTCTGCTATTGCCTGCTGGTCTCTGCAGCACATATATTTTACACTAGAATAACAACTGTTCAATAAATACTTATGGAAACGCCCGACTGTTTATTCTGTGTAACTCTCTGAGACAAACCGAATAAGTGAGCACGAGTGACTGAGCGAAAGGTAGTACATTGTTTCCACGATTCTGAGGGATTAGGGTTGTCATGATCTAAGGTTGCCAGAAACTAATCTCTCCCCGATAAGAGGAGACACTAGTGGCACTGCGAGCTAGCTAATGCAAAACTAGGCTAACATATACGGTGGGGCTGCACGGAGTCAGTCTGCCACCAAGCCCGCAGTATATGTTGTCCAAACGCGCAGGTCCTGCAGGGTGACTATAGGAGCTACACAATATCCCTACGTGGGCTTGAGGAGAACGCTGCTTTTTGGTTTAGCAGCCACGCAGCACGATCGTGGGCGGTTGCTTGTTCAGGTATTCTGGGTGAGGGTTAGACCGGGGTGAGACCTCAACGGAGGCCCCCGGTGGTTGGACCAAGCACTTCCCAACCCCTATGTGGGACACGCAGACCTAGTTATTGTCTGCTGATGATGACCCAGGGATATTTAAGTGTTTACTGTGGTGCACTATTGCTGATACCTTTGCCTAACATGGTCTATGCATGATGTGTTGATGCCAAGGGCGGTATGTGCCAGTAGTTACTGGTTGGCCTCGCTGACTGGGAGCCCTGGGAGTGGCAGGATGCACATCTGTTGTGCCCTGATGGAACTGGGCTGCGCATAAGGGTTACATACTGTGTGTACACCTTATAATGGTTTACTGTGGTGCACTGGTGCTAATGCCATGATGTATGCCTAATGTGCTTGGGCTAGGGATACTATGACCAGTGTTTACTGTGATTCTCATATCCTGGATGTTATGCCTAACGTGTGATGCTAAGAGCACCTTTACCAGTAGTTACTGGTTGTTTTATGGTCACTACTTGTGAATCTAATGGTTCTGACTGTGGCCCGATTAGCCCTGTCATGTATATAATCCCCTGTGAAGTATAACCAAGTGCCAGTTGGCACAGTGTATATTTGTGATTATAATCTAATGTGTTTATGGGTAATACAAAGGCTATTTTTATATAACCTTGTGTGGAGTTTCTTTTGTGGTGTGCCTAGTGTGTCGCTGCTGTGTGTGTGTGTGTTGTGCAAATGCTTTACACATTGCCTCTGGGATAAGCCTGACTGCTCGTGCCAAGCTACCAAGGGGGTGAGCAGGGGTTATCTTCGGTGTGTAACTCCCTTGCCCTGACTAGAGTGGTGGTTTCTGCCTGGCTTAGGCGCTTGCCCTAGCCAACCAAAAATCCCATTTCTAACAGTGGTATACTTTACGTAGTACTTGGCATAGGGACCAGCAAATGCAAGAATAACTTAGTAAAACTGAAAAGGACATCTCTTACTGATTAAACACAAACTACAGTGGATTATGGCACACCTACAGCCTATCTCAGATGCGAGTTATATGCACTAAAACGTGGGTTTAAGACATGCAGAGGGCTTTTTCATGCCAAGTCAAGCTGGCATCAAAAGTGCACAGACCCCTTTTGCAGTAGTAGGCCTCTTCTAAATATACAGAGATACCCTCTACAGTAGTAGTTGCGGCTCATGTTTAAAGGACTACTTGACTGGATGTGTGTCTAGGGCGTATCACTACTTGGCTGCATATCTAAGTAAATGGAGTAGTAATCCTGTAAGAGTCCCATCTGATATTCGAAGTCTGCCTGTTTTACAGCCCCTAGTCTTTTACACCTCCTCCTCAGCTGCTCTCTGCTAGCACACCTATATCTACTCTTCCATGACGATAAGGGGCAGACCATGTGATTAAAAAAAAAAACATTATTAATTCACTACATTCCATCAAATTACTTCTCCATAGAGAGAAAGGGGATGTGGATGCTGAGTATTACGTGAGATGTTGACTGGCCCAACAGGACAGACAGGAGACACAAGGGACAATATCTCCTTCCGGAACTGCCAGCTGCAGCGAAGTTATCCATTCAAAGATGGTTGCTGCTGTCTCGCATGGCCTAACAGCAATCTGGAGCTGAGTTGACTCTGATCCCCATATACTGGCACATTCAAACTTTAAATTGTAAAGAAAGCACAATCCACCAGTATGATGAGCTGATGACTGTCAGTACCCTGGTATGCATAAGCTTCTGTTTCACACAAAACCTTGGAATTGTTCTTTGAGGGACACCTGAAAAACAATACAGAGAGAATAGCATGATTGGGCGTAGGGTTAGGGACACTAAGGTAATACCTGGCTTTGGTCTCAAAATATAGTCTGCAGACTATTGACACAATTATCAAAGTAACACAAGAAGGGAGTGAAGAGGTAATGCTCAAAAGAGCAGAAGAAGTGGATACGTCCTCCTCAAGTTATATTGTCAAAAAACAAAGGGATCCACCCTTATGGGAAAGTATAGAAGTGTTCCTCCAGACTACGTGTGTCTCCTACAATGGTGGAAAGCACACAGCTTTGTTTAAATACCCGTCACCCACCAAAAGGACCCTTGGTGGCATGTTTTATCATCGGGGTCTTCCCGCCCCGGGACGGGGCGTGCTGCGACCTACGACTACGCGGGAGCACTGGTTATGAAAAACAATACTATGTGTGGTGTAGGAGTGTTGAGACACTCCTCATTAAAGCATAGTATCTCCATCTCATTCCCCACTTTTAACGATACCAGCTCAAAGGAACATTAAAATTTATTTTTTCCACGGAGCCAGGTATTTTTTTTATTTTTCACCATTCACTCACTTCTGACCCTTCCACTCACACTCCTACACCACACATAGTATTGTTTTTCATAACCAGTGCTCCCACGTAGTCGTAGGTCGCAGCACGCCCCATCCCGCAGCGGGCGGGAAGACCCCTAGGGTGAAACATGCTACCAAGGGTGCTTTTGGTGGGTGAGGGGTATTTAAACAAAGCTGTGTGCTTTCCACCATTGTAGGAGACACACGTAGTCTGGAGGAACACTTCTATACTTTCCCATAAGGGTGGATCCCTTTGTTTTTTGACAATATTGACACAATTAGACAGTTTTCAAAATTTAAATACTAAGGGCCTTATTTGGACTTTGGCAGACTGGATCCTCTGTCTCAAATGTGGTGGATATCCTATCTGCCATATTACAAGTTCATTATAGCTTATGGCACTTGTAATATGGTGGACGGCATATCTGCCATGGTATGGTTGTATGACAGAATCACTCATACCATTACCAGGCATGCCTTTACAACGCGTTCATCACAATGCATGCTTGGCTGCATATCTAAGTAAATGGAGTAGTAATCCTGTAAGAGTCCCATCTGATGTTTAAATAAGTGTACCAGTACATGACTGTTAGAAGGTGGTTCTGACACTATGGGCCGCCCGGATTTTTCGCTTTTTGAGCACCTAATTGTTGAGCTTTTACTGTGGGAGAGCCTCGTAAATTGGGACTCATCCACAGTGAACTCATGATGGAAGAGACTGCATGTGGATTTTACTGGTGTCCCCCTAGCTTGACTAGGCCGCTGCGCAGCAGCTGGAGTAAGGGGCACCGGGCTGGTTACATGCAGACACCTGTGTACATGCGTGTGCACACGTGTAGGGGCTGCGCAGGGGAGATTCTTGGCGTGCGCAGCCCGGGAGCAGCTACGAAGTGAATGGTGTGGCAGGACTTATGCAGAATTGGGTGGTGACACGGAATAGGCCTTAAACACTAGGAAGGAACATGCCAGGGAAAGTCAGGGTGCTTTACTGTGTTTTTCACTTCATTATTCCCCTATGGGAATGTGGAGCCCATGTGTTAGATTAACTTCCATAAGGCCTACAGATTCCAGACACGCACTAACGTCCACGGTAGCGGATGTGAAAAGAAGTATTCTGCAGAGTCCAAAGTCATATTTGTACTGCTTTTGGGTCATCCAGGAATGTCATATTTCTCTGAGTCCCTGGCTGGGGTCTGGCCCTGGCAGGTTAGATTAATGACCCTTCTTCCCAGAGCAAAGATCTTCCCTCCAAGGAGAGGAGATAGGTGGAGCTACAGGCTAATCCATCAGCAGCTGTCGCTGGGTGCCAGGCACCAAGCTGAACCAAGGTGAAGGCAGCCCTGGGGAAAGGGTCTTGTTTCAGAGACCATGTGGCCAGAGACCCTGGACGACGCCATTTTGAACAAGCCCAGAGGCTGGACCAGGAGGAGGGAGCAGGGGCAGGGAAGTGATGTGTCGCTGTTTGATAGGACAAACAGAGACTTCCTGCCAGCCCCCTACTCAACTTTTAAAAAGTGTTTGCACAGGAAGGGAAGCTCTCTCCTGGGTGTGGTCTGCGGAGGCGGAAGGTGCTGGAGCCTGGCAATGGGCAGTTGGAAGGAGGAACCCCCTGACTGTCCCCCAGGGCCCTGCCAGCACCAGAAAAAGAGCCCAGGACCAGTGCGCAGAAGCAGAGGCCTCTGCGCAGGGAGAAGAGAGGCCAAGGATGGGAGACACGCGAAAGGCTGGCGCAGGGAGCCAGTGAAGATAGCTCCCTGCCGAATCCCCCCTCTCAGGGACCCCGAGGGCGAAGGAGAGTGTTCACAGTGGCTGGGGCTGGCCGCCAGGAGCGTAAGGACACGAAAATGGGGCAGATCGGTCCCCCAGGGGCCGAGCTATGGCCCCCAGAAGGTGAGCGACCTTTGACCCCCCCACGAAGGGGAGGTCGGGGGCCCGGGAGCCCATCCCCGGGCCCCGAAGCAAAGCCGGGGAGCGCCGTCGCACTCCCCGTGAAGATTGTGCCCTCCGGGGTGCCAGGAGCCCACCCTGGCCCCCGGCTAAGAAAAGGGAAGCCGGGGAGCGCCGTCGCGCTCCCCGTGAAGATGACCCCAAACACGGGGTGCCAGGAGCCCACCCTGGCCCCCGCCGAACCAGAGGAGGCGGGGGAGTGCCGTCGCGCCCCCCACCCGCGAGGAGGTCTCGAGGGGCCCGGGACCCCATCCCCGGGCCCCGAAGCAAAGCCGGGGGGTGCCGTCGCACCCCCCGTGAAGATGGCCCTGGGGGCCCGGGACCCCATCCCCGGGCCCCAGAAGTAGTGGGAGGTAGGCAGGGGGAGTGCCGTGGCACTCCCCCGAGGTCCGCCGGACCGGCGGGAACCTCCGTGTCTGCCCGCCGGAGCGGGCAGACCAGAATGAAGGTGCTGGCTCCCGCAACCGCACACGGAGGTGCGGGCCGCGCGGGGGCAGCCGGGGGTGGGCTCCCCGGGCTGCCCTCCCACGTGGAGAGTCTGTGGGGTCCCGGGTGGGACCAGGGCCCCCAACACCCATAAGACAGCGCCCGGGGCCCGAGTGGGACCGGGCCCCCAAAAAATGGGAATGAGCGGCCAGGGGTGGGCTCCCTGAGCCGTAGAGCTTACCTGAGGGTCCAGGTGGGACCGGACCCTCCAACGGGCAGCCAAAGCGGCCGGAGGCCCACATCGCGGCTCTCCCCGGAGCAGCGGGAGAGCCGCTGTTCAATTATGCGGCGAATCCCATAATGCCTTGCAGGCCAGGATCGGCCTGCAAGGGCAAAACAGCGTTTTCTTGGCTTGTGGTGGCCCCAGGAGAACGGGGTCACCACCACACAGGCGCAAAGGTGCTGGGGGAGCTGCTGGAGAAGCGCAGTCTCCCCCAGCACGAAGAAAAGTCCCTCCCTAAGTGTCATAGGGATTTTAAAAGAATAACCCCTCAAGGGCTCAGCCAGCATTTAACTCCCTTTAGGCTGGAACTTTTGTTCTACAGCTGAGGGTGTTTTGAGAAGTGCCTCAAGGAGTGAAGGGCTGAGTTGGGGATGTCTGGAGAAGGGCATCCCCTGGAGGTGAAGAGGTGTAATTGCACCAGCACTGCATTTACTAACTGTTATTCCTTTTTAGAGGGACTGAAGGTCACATATGTAATGTGAAGTACCTGTGTAAGGTGATGTCATAAGCAAAGTGGGTTATGTTGCCAGACACTCCTGCTAGGGTGTCTGGCTGGATATGCGTAATCCTGTGATTTCATCTGTGATGCCTTTAGGGGCTGTAATTGCAACGCATTTTAATGTCCAACAAAGGTGCCGAGTACTGTCATTCTAAAGTGTGCGTAAACATGTATTTTTGCTGCTGCGCTTAAGTGAGGAACAACCCAGACTGTTAGCCCGGAATATGTAGGGGTGCATACTGTATGGTCAATATAAGATGCTCAGTCAGGGTTATGTGTCACTAGGGCAGGTGAACCTATTTTTAATGCGTGTTGAGGTAATGGGGTGGGTCGCCACTGGGATGGTGCCAGTGCGCAGGGCCCTCGCTCCAGGTTATGCTCAACACACTGCATTAGGGGGCAAGATGATGTGCAGACATGGGAGTGGTGGTACTAGACCCCACCCCCCCTTTTAGGAGGGGTGGAGATGTTACGCAATGTCACAAAGTAATTCCAACAGCTTATGTATATTTGTAAATTGGTGCATAGTATTGAGTAGTGTGTGTGTTTAATAAATGTACTCTTACTTTTATAAAGCAAAGTACAGACTGGACAATCAATTATTGAGTGTTATTTCTGCGCACCTCCCAATGGCGATTACTAGCCCACACCACCTCCCTTGAGTAAAGCCTCAGACTGCTCTGCAACGCTACCCTCTGAGAGTCAGGCGCTACAATTGGGTGTTTGGTTCCCAGTGAAGGACAAATGTAGTCATGTTATTTGTGCAGGCCTCACAGATACTGCCTCGTTTTCCAACATTGGTGTCTAGCGGCGGGATACATAGTATCCCATTCTGGTGCGCATTTATAGCATTTGATAAGTCCAGTTTTGCCACACATTACCTATGCAATAATGAGCAAATGGAAGAGCGCAAGGCTCTGAGAAGGGTTCAAAGTTTTGGTTAGGTGAACTAAAGGTATGGGAAAGGAAAGCCCCGCGCACATACGTGTCATGTGAAGATATTATGGTTGAAATGTAAACTGTATTGATATGCCCGCGCTATGTTGATGATCATGTGCTAGCGGGATGGTGCTTTCCAGGAAATGATTGCATACAAATGTTCTGAGCCATATTGTACACCTTTGAACCCTAACACTACATACACTACACCTGCATGAGGAGGGTGTCTCCTCAAGAGATAGGGACAGCAACTGATACCTACATCACAGGTGGGGGTGACGGGGTGGATTGACCTTTGTGGGGGACAGGAGAAAGAGCGGGTCCTGGGAGATTCCCGCGCTTTTTAAGGGCAGGGAGGGTTTCCACAGAAGGGGCCCCAGGTATTCTTCCCCGCTGGAAGTACTTGCATTGGCGCAGGCCAAAACCACTGGAAGGGTGGGGCAGGAGGTTTCTTTACCCCGGGTAGTAACGCCCCAGGGGTTCCCATGGTGGGGGACCCCCAGGAACTTTTCCCACGGTGGGAGGAGGGTGTGGTAGAGTTGGGTGTCCGGTAGAGCCCCTAGGTTAACTGGTGGGGAGGTGAGCGACCCAGGGGTGGCCCCTGGTAGGGGGTGGCCCCAGAGGAGGGTAGTTCTTGAGTGATGGTGTGTAGTGGTAGCCCCTAGGGACCCTAGGTGGGCTAGGTAACTGACCCAGTGGAGATCGGAGAGGGGTGATGTACTCCCTAGTTTCCAGGTGAAGGGTTAGTGGTGGACCCTGAGGCGACAGGGTCGGGTGGACGGTGACCAGTCCGGTAGGTCCTGTGGGTCTGGAACCCAAGGACCAGGAGCATGGGGGTGTTCCCCTAGCTCGGGGCAGGAGGTGGACTTCTGCAAGGTAGTACCACCCTGAACACAGGTGGGGCCTATCTTAAGTGACGGGACCCTGTGGTTCGCAAAGGGGTGGTGCAGGCCTAGCCGGGATCTTTAGGGTCCTGGCTTGGTGTGGTCGTGCTACCCTGACGGCAGGTAGGGCCTATCTTAGGGAGGGGACCCTGCTCTTCATAAGGGGTGGTGCAGGCCATCCAGGGACCATGTAGGTCCCTGGGCGGTCTCCCAAGGCGCTGCTGGGAGACTGGGGAGGGCCATGAGAAGTGGGCCTGGGTCTAGCTAACTCGGGGCCCACAGGCTCTCTAAGGGTACTCTGGGAGGAGAGCGCGCCTCTCGGAGGGAAGGGTGCATAGGCCCTGTTCTCGCAGCGGAGAACAAGGAAGGGGTCTAGGTTCCCGGGGTAGTTTCCGTAGGGAGCTACTGACGGGGGGAATGAGCTGTAGGATGTCTGACGGGGCACCCTCAGTGTTCCTCCCTGGCACTGCCAGTGTGGTAGTGAGGCCGGTCTGAGGTCCTATCAGGGAGCCAGGCCAGTGGCCAAGGGTGCTTTTCTGTGTGGGGAAAGCACGAGTGGCTGTGCTTTCTTTAGGGAAGCCAGTCGTCCCGAAAGGGTGGTGGCAGCAGAATGACCTCAGCGGCAGGCTGAGGGAGAGGGTCCAGAGAGGTTGCATCTTTGGGGTGCAAGGACCAAACGGAGAGAGGGTACTGGTTGGAACAAACTCCGGAAGGGAGACCAGCTAGGGACCCCGGGGATGGGAGGTAGACCTGCCCCAGAGGACCGCGAGGGTGCTGAGGCACGGTACCTTTGCCCAGAGGAGGGGTAGGCATAGTGTTGCATGCCCAAGGGCAAAGGTGGGCCTAGTGAGGCTGAGTCCATGTAGACCATGAGTGACCTAGAGGCATCTAACCTAGAGCCCGGAGGGTTCTTAGGGTAGTCTGGGATCCCTGTCATGGGTGGAGATTTCATGGATGGGAGGAGTAGGTGGTCTGAGCGGATAACTGGTGAGTAAGGGGGGTCTGGTCAGAACCCCTTATAACTAGTTATCGCTGACTACGGGAAGAGTACCCATGTAGAGTGGCTACTTCTTCCCTGTAGGATTCAGCTGGGCGCGGCATGTGTTAGAAGGTGGTTCTGACACTATGGGCCGCCCGGATTTTTCGCTTTTTGAGCACCTAATTGTTGAGCTTTTACTGTGGGAGAGCCTCGTAAATTGGGACTCATCCACAGTGAACTCATGATGGAAGAGACTGCATGTGGATTTTACTGGTGTCCCCCTAGCTTGACTAGGCCGCTGCGCAGCAGCTGGAGTAAGGGGCACCGGGCTGGTTACATGCAGACACCTGTGTACATGCGTGTGCACACGTGTAGGGGCTGCGCAGGGGAGATTCTTGGCGTGCGCAGCCCGGGAGCAGCTACGAAGTGAATGGTATGGCAGGACTTATGCAGAATTGGGTGGTGACACGGAATAGGCCTTAAACACTAGGAAGGAACATGCCAGGGAAAGTCAGGGTGCTTTACTGTGTTTTTCACTTCATTATTCCCCTATGGGAATGTGGAGCCCATGTGTTAGATTAACTTCCATAAGGCCTACAGATTCCAGACACGCACTAACGTCCACGGTAGCGGATGTGAAAAGAAGTATTCTGCAGAGTCCAAAGTCATATTTGTACTGCTTTTGGGTCATCCAGGAATGTCATATTTCTCTGAGTCCCTGGCTGGGGTCTGGCCCTGGCAGGTTAGATTAATGACCCTTCTTCCCAGAGCAAAGATCTTCCCTCCAAGGAGAGGAGATAGGTGGAGCTACAGGCTAATCCATCAGCAGCTGTCGCTGGGTGCCAGGCACCAAGCTGAACCAAGGTGAAGGCAGCCCTGGGGAAAGGGTCTTGTTTCAGAGACCATGTGGCCAGAGACCCTGGACGACGCCATTTTGAACAAGCCCAGAGGCTGGACCAGGAGGAGGGAGCAGGGGCAGGGAAGTGATGTGTCGCTGTTTGATAGGACAAACAGAGACTTCCTGCCAGCCCCCTACTCAACTTTTAAAAAGTGTTTGCACAGGAAGGGAAGCTCTCTCCTGGGTGTGGTCTGCGGAGGCGGAAGGTGCTGGAGCCTGGCAATGGGCAGTTGGAAGGAGGAACCCCCTGACTGTCCCCCAGGGCCCTGCCAGCACCAGAAGAAGAGCCCAGGACCAGTGCGCAGAAGCAGAGGCCTCTGCGCAGGGAGAAGAGAGGCCAAGGAGGGGAGACACGCGAAAGGCTGGCGCAGGGAGCCAGTGAAGACAGCTCCCTGCCGAATCCCCCCTCTCAGGGACCCCGAGGGCGAAGGAGAGTGTTCCCAGTGGCTGGGGCTGGCCGCCAGGAGCGTAAGGACACGAAAATGGGGCAGATCGGTCCCCCAGGGGCCGAGCTATGGCCCCCAGAAGGTGAGCGACCTTTGACCCCCCCACGAAGGGGAGGTCGGGGGCCCGGGAGCCCATCCCCGGGCCCCGAAGCAAAGCCGGGGAGCGCCGTCGCACTCCCCGTGAAGATTGTGCCCTCCGGGGTGCCAGGAGCCCACCCTGGCCCCCGGCTAAGAAAAGGGAAGCCGGGGAGCGCCGTCGCGCTCCCCGTGAAGATGACCCCAAACACGGGGTGCCAGGAGCCCACCCTGGCCCCCGCCGAACCAGAGGAGGCGGGGGAGTGCCCTCGCGCCCCCCACCCGCGAGGAGGTCTCGAGGGGCCCGGGACCCCATCCCCGGGCCCCAAAGCAAAGCCGGGGGGTGCCGTCGCACCCCCGTGAAGATGGCCCTGGGGGCCCGGGACCCCATCCCCAGGCCCCAGAAGTAGTGGGAGGTAGGCAGGGGGAGTGCCGTTGCACTCCCCCGAGGTCCGCCGGACCGGCGGGAACCTCCGTGTCTGCCCGCCGGAGCGGGCAGACCAGAATGAAGGTGCTGGCTCCCGCGGCCGCACACGGAGGTGCGGGCCGCGCGGGGGCAGCCGGGGGTGGGCTCCCCGGGCTGCCCTCCCACGTGGAGAGTCTGTGGGGTCCCGGGTGGGACCAGGGCCCCCAACACCCAGAAGTCAGCGCCCGGGGCCCGGGTGGGACCGGGCCCCCAAAAAATGGGAATGAGCGGCCAGGGGTGGGCTCCCTGAGCCGTAGAGCTTACCTGAGGGTCCGGGTGGGACCGGACCCTCCAACATGCAGCCAAAGCGGCCGGAGGCCCACATCGCGGCTCTCCCCGGAGCAGCGGGAGAGCCGCTGTTCAATTATGCGGCGAATCCCATAATGCCTTGCAGGCCAGGATCGGCCTGCAAGGGCAAAACAGCGTTTTCTTGGCTTGTGGTGGCCCCAGGAGAACGGGGTCACCACCACACAGGCGCAAAGGTGCTGGGGGAGCTGCTGGAGAAGCGCAGTCTCCCCCCAGCACGAAGAAAAGTCCCTCCCTAAGTGTCATAGGGATTTTAAAAGAATAACCCCTCAAGGGCTCAGCCAGCATTTAACTCCCTTTAGGCTGGAACTTTTGTTCTACAGCTGAGGGTGTTTTGAGAAGTGCCTCAAGGAGTGAAGGGCTGAGTTGGGGATGTCTGGAGAAGGGCATCCCCTGGAGGTGAAGAGGTGTAATTGCACCAGCACTGCATTTACTAACTGTTATTCCTTTTTAGAGGGACTGAAGGTCACATATGTAATGTGAAGTACCTGTGTAAGGTGATGTCATAAGCAAAGTGGGTTATGTTGCCAGACACTCCTGCTAGGGTGTCTGGCTGGATATGCGTAATCCTGTGATTTCATCTGTGATGCCTTTAGGGGCTGTAATTGCAACGCATTTTAATGTCCAACAAAGGTGCCGAGTACTGTCATTCTAAAGTGTGCGTAAACATGTATTTTTGCTGCTGCGCTTAAGTGAGGAACAACCCAGACTGTTAGCCCGGAATATGTAGGGGTGCATACTGTATGGTCAATATAAGATGCTCAGTTAGGGTTATGTGTCACTAGGGCAGGTGAACCTATTTTTAATGCGTGTTGAGGTAATGGGGTGGGTCGCCACTGGGATGGTGCCAGTGCGCAGGGCCCTCGCTCCAGGTTATGCTCAACACACTGCATTAGGGGGCAAGATGATGTGCAGACATGGGAGTGGTGGTACTAGACCCCACCCCCCCTTTTAGGAGGGGTGGAGATGTTACGCAATGTCACAAAGTAATTCCAACAGCTTATGTATATTTGTAAATTGGTGCATAGTATTGAGTAGTGTGTGTGTTTAATAAATGTACTCTTACTTTTATAAAGCAAAGTACAGACTGGACAATCAATTATTGAGTGTTATTTCTGCGCACCTGCCAATGGCGATTACTAGCCCACACCACCTCCCTTGAGTAAAGCCTCAGACTGCTCTGCAACTCTACCCTCTGAGAGTCAGGCGCTACAATTGGGTGTTTGGTTCCCAGTGAAGGACAAATGTAGTCATGTTATTTGTGCAGGCCTCACAGATACTGCCTCGTTTTCCAACAATGACGATCTGTTTTACTAACTCTATGGCACACTAAATATGTATCTAATGGCTGAACAGAACGCTCAGTGCCCCTGTTGGTGAATACAGGGGTATATAACTGTGTCTACAACTGCCTTTGTTAGTGCTGGATACATAACTAGTTTCTGAGCATGTGAGTGAATGCATAACTACCCCTGCACTGTCTGACTGTGTGAGACAAAAACTATGGTTTTTGGGAGATGTATGCCACTTATATTATGAGTGGCATACTCTATGTACTACTAGGCATAGGGGTGTCCAAGTGCACGAATAACTTTGTGAAACTGGAAAGGACATCTCTTACCGTATAAACACAAACCACCATGCATTATGGCATACCTACATCCTATCTCATAGGTGAGTTATGTGCATTAAAAAGTGGGTTTAAGACTCTGCGAAGGGCCTGTTAATGCCAGGTTGAGCTGGCATTAAAAGAACAGATACCTTTTTCAGTAGTATGCCTCATCTAAAAACACAGAGATACCCTCTGCAGTAGTAGACCTGGCCCATGTTTAAAGGATTACTTGACTGTATGTGTAAGTAGGTTGCATCAGTACTTGGCTGCATATCTGAGTAAGTGGAGGCGTTCTTCTGTAGGAATGCACTCAGATCTTTAACTAAGTGTACCTTTACATGACAGTCTGTTTAACTAAC
Organism: Calotriton arnoldi; assembly: GCA_963921515.1. Lineage (NCBI taxonomy): Eukaryota > Metazoa > Chordata > Amphibia > Caudata > Salamandridae > Calotriton > Calotriton arnoldi. The sequence goes on from CAWUFW010005839.1 coordinate 570,585, forward strand.
TCTATGACACACTAAATGTGTATGTAAGTGGCTGAACAGGACATCTCTTATTGTTTAAACACAAACCACTGCGGATTATGGAATACCTACAGCTTATCTCAGAGGGGAGTTATGTGCACTAGAAAGTGGGGTTAAGACTTGGCGAAAGGCTTTTTCATGCCAAGTCAAGCTGCCATTAAAAGAGCACAGATACCCTTTACAGTAGTAGGCCTGACCTTAGGATGCTCAGATACCCACTGCAGTAACACATATATTTAGGGCTACTTGTCTGCATGGGTGATTAGGAGTATCACTACGTCAATACATATCTCAATAAATCAATAAGTCCCTCTCTGCTTGTGTCTCTGGATGTGTAAATGAGTATGTAGTTGGATGACTAGTTGTCTTACTATCTCTAAAGGTCTCTATATGTGTATCTTACTGCCAGTATGGATTGCTTACTGACTGTATTTCTGAGTGCTGAGGTATATAACTGTGTGTGCAAGTGGTTTGCATACTGTTCAATATATAAGTTCTATATGGCATGTGACTGGATGGGCAAGTCCCTCTGGCTCTCTCAGACTGGCTGTATGAGTACCTCTATCTTTTTCTTAACAGGTAAGTCAGTTGCTCTATAGGTGGGATACTTCATATATAACTGGACATATAGGTCTAGAAATACACATACAGGTTACTAAACTTAAAACTACATTTAGCTAGAAAGCACTCTGTCCTATTGCCTACCATACAAATGAGTTAAATGTAAATACTGCTGTATTCAGAAGTTCTGTATAGGTATGTCACTGAATGCCTGTATACCTCAGTCTCTGTCCTAAAGACTACATGAGTAATAATTCTTTCCTTCGTATGTATAAAACTTGTATAATTTGTGAAACACTGCATATTTAATATGTGTTTGGACTCTGAATCTACATGTGTAACTAAGTATTATTTTAAACAGCATGTCTTACTATCTAAGAACATACAAACCTTCCCTGCCCTGTAACTTACAAACAGCCATCCTGAAGGGTATCTAATAAATAGCTGGCAATTTTCACAGATTCATGTGTATGTACTGCTCCAGTGCATGTTTTTAATTTCAATTCTGTGACTTGTAGTCTCCTTTTAAAATAGAATAAATAAAACTACAAGTCCCAGACTTCAAAGAAAACCATTCTGTCTGAGCAGCACAACATGTATGGATAATAAACAGTTCTAGGGCAACACAGCAACACATTGTTAAGCAACCTCACACACACCTAGTCTCAATGACCGAGAAACAGCCATATACTCACACACCCAGAAAGAGACTTGCCCATTAATAAATATATAAAAATACTCCCACAACCACTCATAGATCGTCTTATACACTTAGAATACTTTTCTGTATATCATACTCACTTTTATCAACCTCCTATAAACATCTACCTTTTCAAACAAAAAACTTTTAGAGTTCAATCTAATTCACATACCTGAAAAATTAGTTTGTTGGTTAAATACCTTTTTGGGCTCTTAATAGATAGATGCAAAACCCTGAGAGAATGTGAAAACTAAGCATAAGAATGGCACACCACTCTCATACAAAGCAGCCACTAATGGCAATTTATTCAACATTGCACTCTCTGATACTATGAAAGGCAGCAAATAAAAACATGCCTTACATATTTTGGTTTTGTTACTCCACTTCTGATTGGTTAGTATGTGTTAACCCTTTCATGCACTTTTATTAAGAAACCCAATATGGAAGAGTATTTGTGCATATTCGCGAATTATTCAGGACTGTTGCGATGAATTTCTGAATAATTATGGGAGTCCAAAACCATATTTAGCTAGATTATTTTATTACTTTAAAACTACACTACACTTTATAAGAAATACCCAATAGGGAAACAAACCCTTATTCTTCAACAATGAGTCTAAACATCTCTAATTAAAAAAAACATATACAACTCTCCCATGAACACCTTTCCCCCAATGTTCTCTTAGAAGAGTCTCCATAGCAACCCACTAAAACCAGAAGGTCACAAGTTCACAGCACATTCTAGAAGGACCATACTAGTTGCAAAATCAACTGCAGCAGGTGTGGTTGACTATGCACAATTAAAACCATATCCAAGTGTGCATTACATTTTTTTGTTTTTACCAGAGCCAATCACAGATCTACTCATCCTTTAAAGATGCTACCTAATTTTATTAACCTGCCTATTTACACCATCCAGTTAAATATATTTTTTTTTTAAACCAGGACCTCAACTCTATTTTAACTGCCTTTCATATTGAAAACTATCTCATTCAGCTGCACCGTTCTCCTGTCTGCTACTGCTCCTTCACTTTAAAATGGTTAGAGTGTGGATTGTGGGCCACAGATATGTCTTTTGGACAAGAGAGTCTGCTAGAAAGAGTGGCATTGACAGGGACTTGTGTTTGCCTAATATGGACATTACTTGGGTTGGCTAGAGAGGGTTAAAGTGGCATCAATTGCTGCCTTTGGTTGAAAGCATTCTAGATTGCCAACCCCCTGACCTCAAAATTGTGCACTGTGGTGGCAATCACCTAGGCACAATGGGGTGGGACTGGAAATGCTAATGAAGGATTCCTTTGTACAATTAATGACACTATTCCCTCACACTGCCTTGGTATTTATTCTCCAACATATGCCAAAGGCAGAAATGGAAGTGGTCAAATCAATTCTGTTCACAGATTGACAAAGCCAGGAAACATGTTAATAAAACTTTGTCTGCATTCCTCATAGACCATAACATGGGCTCTATCCACAACAACAACTTGCGTTTTGACGTGCATGGATTCTATAGAAGTGATGTAGGTCACTTAACAGACGAAGGCAACAGAGTGTTTCTCAGCAACTTGAAACTCTGCATCCTGTTTTATGTGTAGCTGTCATACATACACAATCAACACAAAGGCTCTTCTCAGAGCCATCCTAATTCCCCAAAATGTTGTCCATTTTCTTTAAAAATATCTTAATTTTTTTAGTCTTCAAAATTCGCGAATACACAACAAAAGCAGATATTCAATAGACGCCAGATCATTCAAAATTCATAACTATATAAGTGATTCTGTGCATCACACCGGGTACATCAGTATCTAAATTACGGAATAAGTGCATGTATGAGTCTGAGTGTGTCTATGAGTGGGTATGTCAGTGTGTGCTTAAATGCCTCAGTGGGTCTCTCAGACAGTCTGTGAGTGGGTGCATGAATTTCTGAATCGGTGAGTGACTGGGTGCATGAGTGGGTCTGTGGGTGGGTGCATGAGTGTCGTGGCACAGAAAAAAAAATTCTTTGATGTTTTCTGCCTATACTGTAACCTAGAAAAACCCCTGTACCCCACCCTTTGTGTCAGGGTACATCCAACCTGATCCCTTATGCCACTTTCTGCCATTTCTGTGTAGCCCCGGGACTGTACCGATAAACTAAAATGGCAGCTGCAACTTTCAGCTAATGTTGCGGCCAGCCACTCAAACATTTGTTTGCGCGCGTATTCGCGAATCGTAACAAATTAATTGGGAATTCGTCGCGACCCTAGATATCCACATTTGGATTTCCTTTAATTTCTCACAAACTACTGAATGGATTTACATCAAATAACAAAAAGCGTAATCTGCAAGCCAAAACCTACCTTTCTACCAAATTCGGTGTAATTTCGTCCAGCGGTTCGGGCTGCAGGCATGTCTAAAGACTCTAAGGGAATTAACATGGGAAATGCACTTTTTTTGACCCCCCACTTTTTCTTGGCCCCCCCTTGACAGATCGCCCCAAAACTTTCCATGCACGATAAAACCCAACTTGACACTTTTTTGGGAAAACTTTGTGGAGATTCGTCAAATGGTGCCAAAGTTACATGCAAGTTAAAAAAAAAAACTTTTTCTTTAGAAACATGGTCCTAACAATATCTACCTACTTGCGACAGCCAGTAGTATATATACATATATATATTACTATGGGTAAACAAGTATATGCCTAAAATGATTAACATAATATTTCTCAGATCAAAGCCCTCAACAGGTTGTCATAGATCAGGAATAAGTTGTCTTTCTGGAGGTTACCACTGTACTTCAGGGTTGCTGTTAGACATGATAATACATTAACTGTGGATTGGTTGTTTGAGAATGTGCAGCTATCTGAAGACATCATGTAGAATGTGCGCAGGTGAACTCTTCACAGAGTAGGGTGCTGCATTTCTTTTTCCCATCCATTGAAATTTGTAGCAATTAATAATTTTTCTAGAAATAAAAAAACAAACAACTTTGGCTGAAATCTGTAGAATGCTTAAACTAACGGTTCATGTGCCATACCCACTACAGATTATTCATAACGGTCACAGAAATGCATAATTTCAGTGGACCAGCATTTAATACTTGAGATAACACGACTAACATGTTTGGATTTGAGCCCATTTCATTTTCTAACTGTCGTAGTAAGAATTACTTGAAAAATATAAGCCATTTTGCATTGTGTGTTCTTAGGGCCGAAGGGCAGTCCAGAAGAGCATGGTTTACATTGATGATCACAGAGTTATGCTGAAGTATCTGTTCCCATTGAACGAAATCGTGGTGGATTTTTATGACAGTTTGAAATCTCTATCTTCCGGCTATGCCAGGTAAAATATTCCAGTAGCAAATGATCAGCATGTGTATACATTTCAATATCTTCTTCCTCCAAAATTGCACGGCTGGAGGCCAAACTGATTACAAATTAAATTCTTTATTAAACACATTTTCGAGCAGTGGTGGTGCATCTATTTTTCTGACTCAACCCCTTCTTTTTCATTCCAGCTTTGATTATGAAGAGGCTGGATATGAGCCAGCTGAACTGGTTAAAATGGAGATTCTCCTAAACGGCCGCTCAGTGGAGGAGCTTACTACAATTGTGCATAAGTGAGTATGTCAACATAGACTATAATGAGAATGCAGTTGCAGTGGAGAGATAGCAGCATATGACAAAGGACCTATGGTCTTAGATATTCGAAGTCTGTCTGTTTTACAGCCCCTAGTCTTTTACACCTCCTCCTCAGCTGCTCTCTGCTAGCACACCTATATCTACTCTTCCATGACGATAAGGGGCAGACCATGGGATAAAAAAAAAACATTATTAATTCACTACATTCCATCAAATTACTTCTCCATACAGAGAAAGGGGATGTGGATCCTGAGTATTATGTGAGATGTTGACTGGCCCAACAGGACAGACAGGAGACACAAGGGACAATATCTCCTTCCGGAACTGCCAGCTGCAGCGAAGTTATCCATTCAAAGATGGTTGCTGCTGTCTCGCATGGCCTAACAGCAATCTGGAGCTGAGTTGGCTCTGATCCGCATATACTGGCACATTCAAACTTTAAATTGTAAAGAAAGCACAAGCCACCAGTATGATGAGCTGATGACTGTCAGTACCCTGGTATGCATAAGCTTCTGTTTCACACAAAACCTTGGAATTGTTCTTTGAGGGACACCTGAAAAACAATACAGAGAGAATAGCATGATTGGGCGGAGGGTTAGGGACACTAAGGTTATACCTGGCTTTGGTCTCTAAGTATGGTCTGCAGACTATTGACACATTTAGACAGTTTTCAAAATTTAAATACTAAGGGCCTTTTTTGGACTTTGGCAGACTGGATCCTCTGTCTCAAATGCGGTGGATATCCCATCTGCCATATTACAAGTTCATTATAGCTTATGGCACTTGTAATATGGTGGACGGCATATCTGCCATGGTATGGTTGTATGACAGAATCACTCATACCATTACCACGCATGCCTTTACCACAAAAATGTTTGTATTTTACAGAGATATATATACATATATATCTCTGTAAAATACAAACATTTTTGTGGTAAAGGCATGCGTGGTAATGGTATGAGTGATCTATATATATATATATATATATATATATGTTATGGATTGTTAGATGGCAAGGGTAACCCAAAAACCCATACCTACCCTAAAAATACCCTTGCCACTCAAATATCCACACCCACCTTAAACCCTAAAAATACCTTTACCACTCAAAACCCCCTTGCCACCCAAAATCCCACACGGAACCCTAAAAATATCCTTGCCACCCTAAACCCAAAAATCCATACCTACCCTAAATTCCCACCGTAAACCCTGAGAATACCCTTGCCACCCAAAAAACCCATATAACCCTATATATATATATATATATATATATATATATATATATTCACTGAAAAAACCATAGGTTTCAGGCACGTTATAGTTAGAAATTAGCATTTAAAAAAACCTTTGAAATTCACTGAAAAAAACATAGGTTTCAGGCACGTTATAGTTAGAAATTAGCATTTAAAAAACCTTAGAAATTCACTGAAAAAACCATAGGTTTTAGGGACAGTTATAGTTAGTTGGACATTGCACTCGTACAAAACCCGTGAAATTTCCCCGTTATAGTTAGTTCAGCTAACTATAACTCGCGCCCCCGCAATGCACTGCTGATGACGTCACATATTACATCACTCATGACATGGTCAGTGACATCACTGATGACATCTCAAATGACATCACTGATGACATCATGCAGTGACTGTGTGTTTCTATAAAGTTTAAATATGTTTAATATATATGCCAAGGTGTATTGAATAATGAGTGGGTGTATAAGTGTCTGGATGGATGATTTAGTAGGTGCGTGACTGACTCTATAAGTGAGTGATTAAACGTATCTTACTAAATGCATGGGTTAGTGACTAAACTGTGTGAATGTCTTTATCCGTCTGTCTGTTGGTGTGTAAGTGGCTGCATGGGTTTGTAAATAGCTACATGAGTGTCTATATGAGTTATTGATTGGTTGTCTGAGTATCTGTATGGGTGCCTGAGTGTTTGTGTGGGTGGGGTGTGTGTGACTGCACATAGATGTATCAGTGGGTGATTCACTGGGTGCATGGTTTCAAGAGTGCATCTGTGATGGACTGTATGGGTGGGTGAGTGTGTGTATGGGTGTGTTAGTGAATGAATGTATATCTCAGTGGTACATGTGTGAGTAACTACACATGTGAAAGGCAGTATATATGTGTGTTGGAGTATATAAATGGCTATAAGTGAGAGTGTGTGATTGTGAGAGTGGCTGTATGGATGAGTGTGTACTTGTATTAGTGATTGTATAAGAGCGTAAGAATGTGCTAGTATTTGTATGAGTAAGTAGCTGGTGTGTGTATAACTGTATAGGTGAGTAAATGGCAGTGTGATTAATTATTTGCATGACTGACTAGGTGTGTGAGTACCTCTATGGATGAGTGGCGGTGTGTGAGTGTCTATGTAGGTGTATGAGTGCATATGATAGTCCTGTACTGAGTGACCGTAAGTATGAGTGACTGTACAGGTGAGTGAGTGGATGTGTGTGTAGACCTAAGAATCAGTGAGTGGGTATGTAGTTATTGGTGTTGGAGTGTCTATGGTCTTGAGAATGGCAGTCTGTAATTTAGAGTGGGTGTATCAAAAGTTATATTAGGGTGTGAGAAGATGCATGAAATTATCACATGGATGATGTCATGAGTGATGTCATTTGAGATGTCATCAGTGATGTCATCAGTGATGTCACTGACCATGTCATGAGTGATGTAATATGTGACGTCATCAGCAGTGCATTGCGGGGGCGCGAGTTATAGTTAGCTGTACTAACTATAACGGGGGAATTTCACGGGTTTTGTACGAGTGCAATGTCCAACTAACTATAACTGTCCCTAAAACCTATCTTTTTTTCAGTGAATTTCTAAGTTTTTTTTAAATGCTAATTTCTAACTATAACGTGCCTGAAACCTATGGTTTTTTCAGTGAATTTGTAAGGTTTTTTAAATGCTAATTTCTAACTATAACGTGCCTGAAACCTATGGTTTTTTCAGTGAATTTCAAAGGTTTTTTAAATGCTAATTTCTAACTATAACGTGCCTGAAACCTATGGTTTTTCAGTGAATTTCAAAGGTTTTTTAAATGCTAATTCCTAATTATAACGTGCCTGAAACCTATGGTTTTTTCATTGAATTTCAAAGGTTTTTTAAATGCTAATTTCTAACTATAACGTGCCTGAAACCTATGGTTTTTTTCAGTGAATTTCAAAGGTTTTGTAAATGACAATTTTTAAATGTATTAATTGTTATATTTATTTTTTTGATACTGATTTACTACATTTTTTTAAACTATTTTTTTTTAGATATTTTATTTTTTAAATTACATTGTAATTACATTATACATTACATTACAAAATATACTTTCTCAGAATGAATTACTTTAGTTTAAATACTTTGCAAATAGGCAATAGACTTTTAAGTACAGTAGTTACAGTTGTTGCAATGGGCAACACAATTTCAAACAATGCAACATTGAGCTCAATGTGAATTTCTAGTTAAATGCAATTAGTTACTTTATGGATTACTTTTCTAACCACAGGACTGGATCCTAGATTCAGTCCTGGGACATCTCCTGTAAACAGTTGAGTAAAAGCGTTTTGGTTACAGTAGTGATTTTTAAGGAATATTATTGTATTTTAAAAGTTGACACTTAGAAACTTTTTCACATAGAATCACCAATGTTATCCTATGGGAGGAAATTCACTTAGCAGTAGTGTTATCGTTACTTTTTCTTACTCAGTGGTGGATCCTGGATCCAGCACTGGTGCATCTCCTGTAAACAGTTGAAAGAATGCTTTTAAGTCATACAGGCGATTTTTAAGGAATATTTGTAGTTTGTGAAAATCGACACTTTGAAACTTTTCTGCTGAAAACCAGACAATGGATTCCTATGGAAGGAAATACAAGTTACTGGTAAGTATGGTTAGAATTACTTTTCAGGGTCAGTGCTGGGCTAAAAGATGCAGCACTGGGTTCTCTCCTGATAACAGGTGAGTAAATCGGAATTCGTAGTTCGGCTGATTTTAGAGGAATATTATAAAGTTCCAAAACTCCACACTTAGAAGAATTTCCAAGTGAAACCAGTCAATGTTAGCCTATGGAAGGAAATTCAAGTTACTGGTAAGTACGGTTAAAATTACTTTTCAGGATCAGTACTGGGCTCAAAGATGCAGCACTGAGGTCTCTCCTGATAACAGGTGAGTAAATCGGAATTCGTAGTTCTGCTGATATTAGAGGAATATTTGTATGTTTCAAAAATCGACACTTCGAAGCTTTTTCAGCAAAAAGCAGGCAATGATATCCTATGGAAGGAAATTCAAGTTACTGGTAAGTACGGTTAGAATTACTTTTCAGGATCAGTACTGGGCTCAAAGATGCAGCACTGAGGTCTCCTGATAACAGGTGAGTAAATCGGAATTCGTAGTTCGGCTGATTTTAGAGGAATATTTGCACAATGGTGAAGGAAGGGGGTGGGGCCTGAGGTGACATGTCTGCAAACACGCCCTGTGGCGCGTTTTAAGTTGGGGAATTAATTCCTCCTCAATCCCGAGGGTCCCTAGGGGCCAACTAGCCCACCAGATACCTCCAGTATGCGCCAGAGAGCTGCGTTGCAGAGAGGTGTTCAGAGGCCACGCCCCTTTTTGCACCTCTTTGCAACGCAGCTCTGTGGTGCTTTCTGGACGTACATGGTGGGCTAGTTGGACCCCAGGGACCCTCAGGATTGAAGGGGATTTAATTCCCCATCTTAAAACGCGCCACGGGGCCTGTTTGCACACATGTCACCTTTAGCCCCGCCCCCTCCCTTCACCACTGTGCAAACGCGCCCCGTGGCGAGTTTTAAGTTGGGGGATTAAGTCCCCTTGAATCCTGAGGGTCCCTGGGGTCCAACTATCCCACCAGGTACCTCCAGTAAGCGCCACAGAGCTGCGTTGCAGAGAGGTGTAAAAAGGGCCGTGGCCTGGACCACCTCTCTGCAACCCAGCCCTGTGGCGCTTACTGGAGGTACCTGGTGGGCTAGTTGGCCCCCAGGGACCCCCAGTATTGAATGGGAATTATTTCCCCAATTTAAAAAGCGCCACAGGGCGCGTTTGCAGAGTGGTTAAGGGAGGGGGCGGGGCCTGATGCTCGATCGCGTCTTTTACTTTCTTTTTTGTTTTTTTGAAGGGGGGGCTGTGTGGCCCCCCTTCTTTTTTACTTTTTGGGGCCCTGGGGACCCCATCCCCCAGGGCCTGATGCCTTTTTTTTTTATTTTTTATTTAAATACTGTACGGGAAGGGGGCCACGTGGCCCCCCTCCCGTGGCCGATTCCGGCCCCGGGGACCCCATCCCCCGGGGCATGGCCACTTTTTTAAACTTATTTTTTGAGGAGGGGGGCTGCGTGGCCCCCCTCCTAAGGCCTCTATTGGCCCCGGGGACCCCATCCCCCGGGGCCGGCCTTTATTTATTTATTTTTTAAATTATTTTTGGGGAGGGGGGCCGCGTGGCCCCCCTCCCGGGCCACTACTTGCCCCGGGGACCCCATCCCCCGGAGCTGGCCCTATCCTTTGGGGTACGTGGGGGGACCCCAACTCCCCCACGGACCATGCCGGCTCCCCGCCTCCTGCGGGAGCCGGCATTGCTTTTCCACATGGGGAGCTGCTAACATGCATCTCCCCGTGTGGAAAAGCAATGTGCTTTGGATATTGGAAGCGAGAGCAGGTTTCCCTGCTCTCGCTTCCAATATCCAAAGCAGTTTGCAATGACAGGGCGGGAGCCGCGAGGCTCCCGCCCTGTCATTGCAAACAGCAGTGTCCCGGGGGTGGGCACCCCGGGACACTGCAGGAGCCGGCCCTGGGGGGTGGCGGTCCCCAGGGCCACCACAGGCTCCAGGAGGGGGGCCGCGCGGCCCCCCTCCCAACCTTTGCAAAGCCCCGGGGAGGTGGTGGTCCCCGGGGCTCGGGGGTCCGTAACGGACCCCCCAATCTGCATATTTAGGGCCCCGGGGAGGTGGCGGTCCCCGGGGCGTGTGGGGGGGCTCGAGCCCCCCACACAGGTGTTCAAATTTTTTTTAAAAGAAGCCCCGGGGGGTGGCCGTCCCCGGGGCTGCGGGGGGGCAGTGTGCCCCCCCGCCACCAATATTTAGTTGAAGCCCCGGGGGGTGGTGGTCCCCGGGGCTTGGGGGGCCTTAGAGGCCCCCTCATTTAATATTAACAAACCCCCGCATGCCCCCGGGACTTGGCCCACCCGGGGGCCAAATAACAACGAAGCGCGGGAGGACGCGCTTCGGTTTTTTTTTCCACGGGATCCGCGCACCCTGCGCGCATCCCGCCGATTTTTTTTTTTTTTTTTTTTTTTTAAATGCTTTTTTTGTCCCTGGGGGTCCTTGTGGGAAGGACACCCTGAGCAGGCCTAGGGGGTCAGGGTGTTTCTACCCTGCCCCCTTTTTGCGTTTTGCGCACTTGTTTCTATGATTTCTTGTGCCTCGATTCTACCGAGGAACAAGATGGCTGCCAACACTTCCTGGTTTGGAGTGTTGACAGCCAATTAGCATACAGCTCGTGATCGGGAGGGTGCGTGGATCCTCCGCGGCCATAGATATATATGTTTTTTTACTTTTGATTTTCTCAGCAACTACTGAACGGATTTACACCATTTAACAAAAAGGGTTCTTTCTGAACCAAGAACTACCTCTTTGCCAAATTTGGTGTAATTCCGTTCAGCAGTTCGGGCTGTAGCCGTGGCTAAAGTTTCCTATGGGAAAATGAATGGGAAAACACGTTTTGGGACCCCCCTTTTTCTCGGCCCCCGCTTGACGAATCACCCCAAGACTTTCAGGATAGGAGCGGACCGGAGCGAGCCACAAAGTTTGAAAATTTCAAGAAGATTCGTCAACCGACGCAAGAGTTATTTCAAATAGAGTGTTGCGGATTTCCTATGGAAAATAGGTCCTAACTATAACTATCTACTGGCGACCGCCAGTAGATTATATATATATATATATATATATATATATATATATATATATATATATATATATATATATATATATATATATATATGGGTTTTTTGGTAAGGGTATTCTCAGGGTATATATATAAGCTTCAGGTTTTTAACCGTATTCTACAACACCTGCGTGCGATAGTTAATTCAGATCCCAGTTATCCGGTTGCTCGCCATTTTAAACTTGTCCATCATAACAATTTAAATGATCTTTGTTACTTTGTAATAGATGCAGTCCCCAGGTCACTAAGAGGGGGTAACAGGGAAAGAAAGTTGCGACAGCTGGAGAGTCAATACATTTTACTACTTGACACTAAGATGCCAAATGGCCTGAATACAGGAGAGGACCTCTATAATTTTTTATAACATTGTTTATAATATTACTATTCATGAATGAAGTTTTTATCAATTATGTACTAGCTAAGAGGAGAACCCCTGATCAAAGATCTACAGTTATTCATTTATTTAGTGTTATCTACTGCTGCTAAATATGTGGTATGAGGGTCCTTTGTATATACATCTTTGTGGCTTGACTGGTTTTTAGGTGGACTTGGGCCTTATTTTATACCGAGTTTTAGCTGGTTTTACTGGTTTTGCTGGTTTTTATTCGGTGTCTGTAAGGTGTTTTGTCTGGTGATTATTGGTTAAGCTATGGAAGTATATTAATATTTATGGCTCTATTGGGGTGTAATGAAATGTTGTGGAATAAGATGTCTTTACTTTGGTTTGTTTAGAGAATTGCGTATTTGTACTATTGTAATTTGCACAGTTAGGTAGATTAACATTGCTACTGATCTTAAACAAGTCATTATAAATTAAGGTCTCTGGTAGCAGGTCCAATACATCGATGTTTATACTTACTTTGCATTTGCACTTTACAATTTTGATATTGAGGTCTTGAGCTGCTGTCCAGCCTCCCTAACATATTTTAATATGATTTTAATTTAAACGATTCAACTATGTATTAATAGTTGGCTTGTTTTCACTTTTTATCACTATCATAGTTTTTTAAGCACTATTTGGCACTTCTTTCTGAGCACTAACTATGCACTATGCACTTTAGAAAACTAGCAGATGTGAGCCAACTTCTAACGTATATTTATATCTAATTTTGGTTACATGAAACAAACAATATATTGGGCACTGGCCCTTTATTGTATACAAAGTATAATTGCGCAATTACCTATTTATGGTAGTGTAAAAGAATAATGATAAGTGTTTTCACTATTTATATTCAATGCAATCAATTATTTGTAATTTATTGTGTAATCTTATGAATTGATACAATATAGCTTTGATAGAAGTTAAGCATGATGTGAAATGCAAGTCTGTTGTTTAGCTCCATGAAAGGTATGGGAGGGACTGCCCTCGTGGTCTAATTGGTGTATAAATACGTGATTTTGGTCCTGACATGTCATGTGATCAAGACCGGGGAAACTCGGTCGAAACGCGTCATGCTGCTGACAATTCACTAATAAAGCACGTTATTCAATCCATCTGGTGGTCCGTACCTGATTTCCTGCTCAAGGAGGAGTTTTCATCAGGATTGTGGTTCTTGATATATATATATATATATATATATATATATATATATATATATATATATATATATATATATCTATATATATATATATATATTCCAACAAATGCTTGGCAGTAGCATTTGTTGGGTTGTGTTTGGAATAGCCTGCCAGAACCGCTGCGGCCAACGAAAGGGGTGTGCCTACCTACACGAGGTCGGGACAAGACCACATGCCAAGGAGACAGACACTAAGACCGGCACCTTAAGGTACATGACCTGTAAGTGGCAGTAAGTGGCTGACGAGCGGGAGAGTGTGTAAAGTAGCAACTTCAGAACATCAATGCATATTGACATGTGGCAGCGCTATCAACAGTGTAATGAACCAATAATGATATAAAGGGTTATTACTATGCAATCATCATCAGATGAAATGACACTAAGTCTTGATATTGATCTAAAGACACTAAAAGATGGCGGCTAAAAAATCTGAGATGGGCTGCAGTGAAATTTTAGTCCCCTTTTGATTGCCACTATGCAGGAGGAGTCAAGTTGCTTACTTAACCATGTGCAAATCATATACTTTCACTATAAGCATTTGAGAAAGGCAGGATTGCCGAAACGCATCATGCTAGTGAAAAGAAATACATTTTTAAATATGAGGAATTGAATAAATGCATTTCTAATACCCGCAAAGTGCTCCGTCTGTCCCTGGTGGTAGGAACGTTGTTGGGAAATATATATATATAATTTTTTTGGGTGAGGGATACGAAGGACTTTCTGCGAATTGTAAGAGATATCCAGTGGGAAGAAAACATGCTGTTGATAACATTGGACATAACGAGTTTGTACACAAGTATTGCCCATGACAAAGGACTTGCAGCGAAATTTGGTTGGAAAATATAATCCTTTGGGCTCATTATATAGACGACCTTTTTATCATTTGAAGGGGCACTCGGCAAGAGGCAAAAGACTATATTACTGCCCTAAACCAGAATGATCTTAACTTGCAATTCACAGAATGCATAAGTGACATACAGGTCGCATATCTAGATCTTATGGTTTACATTAAAAATGATAAAGTCCAGACCACCTTCTATCGCTAGCCTACTGCAGGGAATAGCACACTGCATGCAGGGAGTTTTCACCCACGAAGTGTGATCAGCAGTATTTCCTATGGTGAGCTCTTGCGGATTAAACTCAATTGCTCGACAAAAGATGAGTATATAAAAACAAAAGTTTTGCCCTAAATAGATTTAGAGCACGAGGGTACCCAGAAGGAATGTTACGAGAGGCAGCCAGGAAGTCCGAGGCAATACAGAGAAAAGAACTGTTATTAGAGAAGGATAAAACAGTAGGAGGTGGACAGGAAGAACACAATAAGAATGATTACCGATTATACGGTGAATTCGTCAGAAGTATATCAGATATTTCGCAGAAACTGGCACATTCTTAAAAATGGCAGCACGTTGGGTCCACGCTTACCGCCATCACCCCTTATCACATATCGAAGAGGCTGTGCTTTAAAAGACCATTTAGTTAGGAGCCACTTTGTATCAGGACGAAGAAAGAAAAATAAGGTGACAGGATTTTATCCATGCATGAGGTGCAAGGCATGTAAGAATAGCCAAAAGGTTCGAGAGTTCCAAATACCTGGCAGAAAGACAAAAAGGAAAATCAATAGAATGCTGAATTGTAATTCTGAATACACTGTATACTACCTCTCCTTCCCCTGTGGGAAACAGTATGTTGGCAGCTCAATACACCCTGCCAAATAAAGAGGGTTGGAGCATATGCGGGCGATTAAAAACAGGGACCATACGTACCCGGTGGCCCGCCACTTCGAAGAGAAACATGACAGTAACCCCAACCGACTCAAGTTTTTCTGTCTAGACCAAGTGCCCAAAGGAGAACGGGGAGGGGATAGAACAAAGAAACTTAGAATACTTGAATATAAATATATATTTGAGCTACAAACAAAGAATCCGAGGGGATTAAACAATGAGGAGGAATTATGGATACATGTATAGCAGTACAAGATTAATTGTCCCTAGGAATAATGTCAGGCTAAATAAATAACAAGTGCTCCTTGCCCATTAGGGCTTTATAACAACAATCAAGGAGGGTCTCATTCAAATCAACAGATATGTACCCCAATAAAATATATATATATATCACAAAATAAGAAGTTGCCCTCGAACAAAGATGCACTCTCAGGTAGATTTTCCACTTTAATGAAGACTGTGAAGACATTTGAAGTAATTGCAGATGCTTCTAAGAACTTTTAGAAAGAAGCATCAGTCCACTTTCGTTATCTATGAATGGACTCACCAATAACAGCCAAGTGCGATGTATTTAAATATAATTGTTAATGACAACTATTACCAGCATTGAAAAAGGCTTCCGCCGTAACGTGTTTCCATGGTTAATAAATGGATACGTGAAACCCCCGGAGTGCTCCGCAATCTCTTTGAAGAGAGTTGTTGATGGAACTACCTATTGGCGACCACCAGTAGAATATGAATATATATATATTCATATTCTACTGTTATGAATATATATATATAATATCCTAATCCTACTGGCGGTTGCCAGTAGGTAGGTATAGTTAGGACCTTGTTTCTATTCAAAAAGCGTTTTTTTTCTTTTGCCAATATCTTTGGCGCCGTTTGACGAATCTTTGCAAAATTTTGAAAACTAATGGTTTACTCGGGTCAGCTCCTGTCTTGAAAGTTTGGGGTGATTCATCAAGTGGGGGCCGAGAAAAAAGGGGAGTCCCTAAAAGCGTTTTCCCCATGTTAATTTCAATACGAACTTTAGACAAAGCTACAGCCCGAACTGCTGAACCGAATTACACCAAATTTGGCAAAAAGGTAGGTCTTGGTCGAGAAAGCAACCTTTTTTTTAAATGGTGTAAATCTGTTCAGTAGCTGCTGAGAAATAAAAAAAAAAAAAAATTATATATCTGAGCACCGAGGAGGATTCGCGAACCCTCCCGAGCGCGAGCCTAATTCTGATTGGCTGCCAACACTCCAAACCAGAATGTGTTGGCAGCCATCTTGTGACTCGCTAACTGAGTCACAAGAAAACAGTAGAAAAAACATTAAAAACAAGAAAAGGGGGCAGGGTAGAAACACCCTGAACCCTAAGCCTGCTCAGGGCCCAAAAAAGCATTTTTTTTTTTTTTAAATCGGCCCAATTCGTGCTGGGTGTGCGCGAATCCCGCCGGAAAAAAAGAAAAACGAAGCGCGGGCTCCCGCGCTTCGTTTTCTATAAGCCCCCGGGTGGGCCAGGTCCTGGGGGCAATGTTTATAATGTATGTGGGGACCGCCACCTCCCCGGGGCTTTTGAAATAATATGGGGGGGGCACACGGCAGCCCCGGGGACCGCCACCTCCCCGGGGCTTCTTTGAAAAAATGCGTGGGGGGGCTCCTGCCCCCCCCCCCACGCTGCCCCAGGGACTGCCACCTCCCCGGGGCATCCTTAATTATGTGTGGGGGCCTCACGGGCCCCCCAAGCCCCGGGGACCGCCACCTTCCCGCAGCTTAAATATAATTAAAGAAGTGTGGGGGGGCTCCTGCCCCTCCCCACACTGCCCCAGGGACCACCACCTCCCCGGGGCACACTTCATTAAAATGTGTCCTCAATGGGCCCCGGGGACCACCACCTCCCCGGGGCTATTTTGACGAAGGGAGGGGGACCACCTGGCTCCCCTCTTGGAGCCCTCCATGGCCCTGGGGACCCACCCCCGGGACATTGCCGTTTGCTATGGCAGGGCGGGAGCACGGCCCCTGCCCTGCCATAGCAAACACTGCTTTGCTTCTTGGAAGCGAGAGCAGGAAACCTGCTCTTGCTTCCAAGAAGCAAAGCAGAATTGCTTTTGGACAAGGGAAGCTGCATGTTAGCAGCTCCCCTTGCCCAAAAGCAATGCCGACTCCCGCAGGAGGCAGGGAGGCGGCTGGTACCGTGGGGCATTAGGGCTCCCCCCACGGTCCCCAACGCTGAGGCCAGGCCCCAGGGGATGGGGTCCCCAGGGCCAGAAGTGGCCCAGGAGGGGGGCCACTCGGCCCCCCTCCCCTTTTTAATTTAAAAAAAATAAATAAATAAGGCCGGCCCAGGGGATGGGGTCACAAGGGCCATAATTGGCCTGAGGAGGGGGGCCACACGGCCCCCCACTAAAATAGAAAATAAAGGCTGGCCAGGCACCAGGGGATGGGGTCCCTGGGGCCAATAGTGGCCCAGGGAAGGGGGACCATGCGGCCCCCCCTTCCGTATTAATAATTTTTAAAAAATAATAATAAACAAGGCCATGCCCCGGGGAATGGGGTCCCCGGGGCCGAAATCGGCCTCGGGAGGGGGGCCGCGCGGCCCTTCCCGTTAAAATTTTTTTTTTTTTAAATGGGTCAGGCCCTGGGGGGTGGGGTCCCCAGGGCCCTCAAAATATTAAGAGAAGGGGGGCCACACAGCCCCCTTGTAACAAAAAAAAAGAAAAGCCAGCATCTCCCCGGAGGCCCCGCCCCCTCCCTGTACCACTCTGCAAACTCGCCTCCTGGTGCGTTCTAAGTTGGGGTGTTAAGTCCCCTTGAATCCTGAGGGTCCCTGGGGGCCAACTAGCCCACCAGGTACCTCCAGTAAGCCCCACACAGTGGGATTGCTGAGAGGTGGTCCGAGGCCACGCCCCTTTTTACACCACTCTGCAAACGCGCCTCTTTGCGCATTGCTGGTGGGGCGAAGAGGTCCTCTTGTGTCCTGAGGACCTCAGGACTAAAGTGGGCTTCATCCCCCAGGCAGCAGTGCACCAGGAGGCGCGTTTTCAGAGTGGTGTAAAAAGGGGGCATGCCCACGGACCACTCTCAGCAATCCAGCTGTGTGGGGCTTACTGGAGGTACCTGGTGGGCTAGTTGGCCCCCAGGGACCCTGAGGAGGCAAGTGGACTTAATCCTCCTACACAGAACGTGCCAGGAGGTGTGTTTGCAGAGTAGAGGAGAAAGGGGGCGTGGCCTGTGTCCACCTGTCAGCTATCCCACTATCTGGGGCATACTGGAGGTATCAGGAAGGCTAGTTGGCCCCTAAGGACCCCCAGCAGTGAAGTGGACTTTAATACCCATCCAAGAGCACGCCAGGGAATGCGTTTGCATAGTGGTGGTGAAAGGGGGCGTGGCCTGCAATGAGAACTTAGCAATGCTGTTGGCCCCCAATGTTGTCCTTGGGGGCCAACTACCCCTCCTGTTACCTCCAGTAAGTCTCACACAGTGGTATTGGTAAGATGTCTTTGGAGGCCACGCCCCCCTTTCTCCACCGCTCTGCAAACGCACCTCCTGGCACATTACGGGTTGGGGGATGAAGTCCACTTTGCTCCTTTTCTTGGGGGCCAAGAACCCTCCTGGTACCTCCTGTAAGTCCTATGCAGCAAAATTCCTGAGCGCTGGTCGGAGGCCCAGCCCCCTTTCTCCACCTCTCTGCAAACGCGACTACTAGTTAAAGAAGCATTTGCAATGTAATAGGTTTCACATTTGCGAGAGTTAGAGCTATACGCGTTGTAAATGTAAAAGTGCTTTACTAATGTTACTTGGAGTGGAGTGGATGTAGGTTGTGTGCAGTGGAATTATGTGGATAGACTTCGACTTTGATGTGGATCGAAAGTATGTGGTATTTAGTGTATAGGAATTATGTAGAGTGAGATTATGTGTTATGGAGAGTAATTACGTGGTATGGTAGTCTGTGTTGTGGAGTGGTAACCTCAGGTTTAGTCTTCCTCATTTCCATAGAAGCTAAACTATAAACTCATGAGACAAAAAAAAGAAGGAACCATTGAGGAGCACTTCTGGACCTAGTCAGAGGTATGAGCAGGGCCACTGGAATTATGCGACTGTTTGGCTGCACTGACTTTTGCACAATATACATTTTCCGCATTTGCCACATAATCCATCATCTGCTGCATAATCTGTAGATTTGAACAAAAAAAACCTTGTTTCTAGCTCAAACGGCTCAAACGTGACCAAAAATGCAGCGACATTGTTGCAGCGTGGTGAAAGGCCCTTTGCAAACCTAGAATGGTCACCTGTTATTTATTGCTAAATGTGGGTATTAAATTGGTACTAATGGTGTGAAAACCAGTCTTGCTTCTTTTTGCGCCTCTCTTGCCTCTTTCTGCATTTCTGTTGCTTCTTTCTGCTCCTTTCTTTCTTTTTCTGCACTTCTTTTGCCTCGTTCTGCTCATCTCTTCTACTTTCTGCACCTCTCTTGCCTCTGTTGCCACTTTCTGCACCTCACTTGCTTCTTTCTGCACCCCTCTTGCCTCTTTCTGCACCCCTCTTCCTGCACCTCTTGCCTCTTTCTGCACCCCTGTTCCCTCTTTCTGCACCATTCCTGCCTCTTTCTGCACCTCTTGCCTCTTTCTGCACCTCTGTTGCTTCTTTCTGCATTTCTCTTGCCTCTTTCTGCACCCTTTGCGCCTCTTTCTGCACCTCTGTTGCTTCTTTCTGCACGCCTGTCCCCTCTTTCTGTACCCCTTTTGCCTGTTTCTGCACCTCACTTGCTTCTTTCTGCAACCTTCTTCCCTTTTTTCTGCACATCTCTTGCCTCTTTCTGCACCCTTCTTCCCTTTTCCTGCACGTCTCTTGGTTCTTTCTGCACCCCTCTTGCCTCTTTTGCTTCTTTCTGCACTTCTCTTCCCTCTTTCTTCACCCCTCTTGCCTCTTTCTGCACCTCTGTTGGTTCTTTCTGCACTGCTCTTGCTTCTTTCTGCACCTCTCTTGCTTCTTTCTACACCTCTGTTGCTTCTTTCTGCACCTCTCTTGCCTCTTTCTGCACACATAGGGCTACTTTTAAATTTTCCGCAGGCTCAGCAGTGGACACCTGCAAGTGCAGGAAAGGGCTGCTGGCCTCTAAACTGCCATGACCTATTATATGCTAGGGACTTGGAGGTAGTTTTAATGCCCCTGCCCTATTATGTACTAGGGCCTTACAGGGGAGGTCATGCCAATCATAGGGGTACCCCAACCCATAGTGTACCCTAGTGTATGTAGGTGTTTTCACTGTATTCTAATTGTCTTTCAGCAAAGCACTGGCTCTGGGCCTGGTTAGGCAGAGCCCAGGGTCAGTCAGTCAGTTACCACCAGTACCAGTCAGCAAAAAGTTGGGAGGTGCCCAGGGCACAGATGACTTTGCAGCAAGGCCTCTTTCTGCACATCTCTTGCTTCTTTCTGCACCTTTCTTCCTCTTTCTGGACTTCTGTTGCGTCTTTCTGCATTTCTCTTGCTTCTTTCTGCGCCTTTCTTCCTCTTTCTGCACATGTCCTACCTATGTAGGCATAGTTAGAAATTGGCATTTAAAAAACCTTTGAAATTCACTGAAAAAACCATAGGTTTCAGGGACGTTATAGTTAGAAATTGGCATTTAAAAAACCTTTGAAATTCACTGAAAAACCACAGGTTTCAGGGACGTTATAGTTAGTTGGACATGTCACTCGTACAAAACCAGAGAAATTTGGCCGTTCTAGTTAGTTGAGCTAACTATAACTCGCGCCCCCGCAATGCACTGCTAATGACGTCACATATTATATCACTAATGACATGGTCAGTGACATCACTGATGACATCATTCAGTGACTGAGTGAAAAGTTTAAGAATGTTATCTATATATTCGCCAAGGTGTATTCGAAGAATGAGTGGGTGTATGAGTGTCTGTATGGATGATTTTGTGGGTGCGTGTCTGACTGTATAAATGAGTGATTAAACGTGTCTTAGTGAATGCATGGGTGAATGACTAATCTGTGTGAATGTCTGTATCAGTCTGTCAGTTGGTGTGTAAGTGCATGGGTTGGTGAGTAGCTACATCAGTGTCTATATGGGTTAATGATTGGTTGTCTGAGTACCTGTATGGGTGACTGAGTGTCTGTGTGGGTGGGGGGGTGTGACTCCCTGCATGGATGTGTGTGTGGGTGATTCACTGGGTGTATGGGTCTATGAGTGTGTGTGTTAGGGACTGTATGGGTGAGTGAGTGTACGTATAGCTGTGTTGGTGAGTGAATGGATGTCTTAGTGGTATATCTGTAAGTAACTACATATGTGAAAGGCAGTATATGTGAGTGTTGGAGTATATAAGTGAGTATATGTGACAGTGAGTGATTGTGACAGTGGCTGCATGGATAGGTGTGTGCTTATGTCAGTAATTGTTGAAGAGAGTACGTATATGGTACTATCTGTATGAATAAGTGAGGTGGTGTGTGTGTATAACTGTATAGGTGAGTAAATGGCAGTGTAATTAATTCTTTGGGTGACTGGCTAGGTGTTTAAGTAACTCTTTGGGTGAGTGGCAGTGTGTCAGTGTCTATATGGGTGTATGAGTGGATATATCAGTGGCTGTATTGATGAATGACTGCGTGTATGAGTGACTGTATGGGTTAGTGAGTGGATGTGTGTAGACGTATGAATCACTGAGCGGGTATGTACTGCTATTGGTCTGTCTATGGTTTCGATATTGGTAGTCTGTATTTTAGAGTGGGTGTATCACAGGTTTTATTAGGGTGGGAGGAGGTGCATCAGATGATCATGTGGATGATGTCATTTGAGATGTCATCAGTGATGTCACTGACCATGTCATGAGTGATGTAATATGTGACGTCATCAACAGTGCATTGCGGGGCGCGAGTTATAGTTGGCTCAACTAACTATAACGGCCGAATTTCTCTGGTTTTGTACGAGTGAAATGTCCAACTAACTATAATGTCCCTGAAACCTGTGGTTTTTTCAGTGAATATCAAAGATTTTTTAAATGCTAATTTCTACCTATAACGTCCCTGAAACCTATGGTTTTTTCAGTGAATATATATATATATATATATATATATATATTATCTACTGGCGGTCGCCAGTAGATAGTTATAGTTAGGACCTATTTTCCATAGGAAATCCGCAACATTCTATTTGAAATAACTCTTGCGTCGGTTGACGAATCTGCGCGAACTTTTCAAACTTTATGGCCCGCTCCGGTCCGCTCCTACCCTGAAAGTTTCGGGGTGATTCGTCAAGCGGGGGCCGAGAAAAGAGGGGGGTCGAAAAACGTGTTTTCCCCATTCATTTTCCCATAGGAAACTTTAGCCACGGCTACAGCCCGAACTGCTGAACGGAATTACACAAAATTTGGCAAAGAGGTAGTTCTTGGTTCAGAAAGAACCCTTTATATTAAATGGTGTAAATCCGTTCAGTAGTTGCTGAGAAAATCAAAAGTAAAAACACATATATATCTGGGCGGAGCCTAACCACACATGTCATCGTGAGATCTGATTGGCTGTCAGCACTTCATCCTGGAATTGCTGGCAGCCATCTTGGGACCAATATAAATGATAGTACCCCATTGAAATGCATTGTAGGGAATCGAAGATTTTGAGGGTTACCAAAAGGAGAACTATAAAGGGTGATAACAGACTTTAGTTACATTAGAATTCATTTGTTGATGATACCATACTAATTTCAGGAATTGTGGTGTGTTCTAAGGTGATTTTACCCTGTGAAAAACCTTCTGCTGGGATATCATGAATCATGTTTGAGAGAAAACTATTTTCACATGCTTGTCCCTAACCCTGGGCAAAGCACTACGCTACGCTCGCGTAGTTTGCGAAGTTTGCGCTACTTCGCACAACGCGAATTGCACGTAGCACAGTGCAAACACGCGTAGCGTAGTGCAGCGGTCATTTTTTGCTTGCTCGCGGTCCTCAACGCCAAGTTGGCGACCGCGAGCAAGAAAATGACATCCCGGCGAGATTCTCAACGCAGGGAGGTCAGGTTTCTCATTGCGAGTGGTCGCGTATGCTCGCGACCGCTCGCGATGAGAAACTACCAGTTAGCGTTGAGAAAGCTGCCGCTCGAGTAAAAATCTACTCGAGCGGCAGTAAAAGACAGCTCGCACTGTGCAAGATGCCGTTTTCAATGATTGCACAGTGCGGACAAGCATCCGGCACTCTGCAATCATTGCGAACAGTGCACTACGCAGTTCGCGTAGTGCTACGCGTAGTTCGCGTAGTGCGAACTGCACTTTGCGTAGCTTCGCGTAGCGCTACTTCGCGAACTACGCCCAGGCTTAGTCCCATACAGTTTTGGAAGGTGCTCCAGAAGCTAAAATGAGAGCATATTTTCTGTAAATTCACATTATCTTTCTCAGTCATGTGAGAATGAAGTCTGACATTCTCAGTAAAACATGTACATCCAACAATGGCAGAGACTGTCAGTTCATTCCTTTGTGTTCTACTGCAGCTTCCCTGAGTGTTCTAAAGAACAACTAGAGTGCTAACAGCCTTACTTATGACAAAAGTATGGCACACCTGAAGCCATCTTGATTGGAATAAACTGGTAACACTTAAAACATTTAATTTAAAAAGGAACAAAATGATGGGGTTCATTTTGTCATAGAAATTATGGTTAGTGCTGTAGAAAGAAAAATTAGGACATGTTTCAAGTGTGATCTCAAATATCTTCCTGTTATATTTCAACAGGAGCAGCCTGTCAGTTGATGCCTTTGTGTTCTACTGCAGCTTCCCAGAGTGTTCTAAAGAACAACTAGAGCGCTAACAGTCTTACTTATGACAAAAGTATGGCACACCTGAAGCCATCTTGATTGGAATAAACTGGTAACACTTAAAACATTTAATTTAAAAAGGAACAAAATGAGGGGGTTCATTTTGCCATAGAAATTATGGTTAGTGCTGTAGAAAGAAAAATTAGGACATGTTTTAAGTGAGATCTCAAATATCTTCCTGTTATATTTCAACAGGAGCAGCCTGTCAGTTGATGCCTTTGTGTTCTACTGCAGCTTCCCAGAGTGTTCTAAAGAACAACTAGAGTGCTAACAGCCTTACTTATGACAAAAGTATGGCACACCTGAAGCCATCTTGATTGGAATAAACTGGTAACACTTAAAACATTTAATTTAAAAAGGAACAAAATTAGGGGTTCATTTTGCCATAGAAATTATGGTTAGTGCTGCAAAAAGAAAATGTAGGGCATGTTTTAAGTGAGATCTCAAATCCTCTTCTATTTCATTAGAAAATTCTGACATGCAGACTGAAACAATCACTTTCAATACCAGCAGTAGACTTCCAGTTAACTCCTTGGTGAGCAGTAGCTTTACTACAGTGATCTAATGAACAACTAGAGTGCTAACATTCTGAATTTATGGCAAATGTGTGACACATCTGAATGCCTTCTTGATGGAATCAAAGTAAAAAACTGAAAGCATTTCCTACTGAGGAGACTGTAGTAAATGAGGAAATTAGGAAACTTCATAACAAATAAGTCTCCCAAGATGGCCACCAGAGAAAAAAGAGCCCAAATGTAGCACAAATATCACCCAGAGGTAGCCCACGTATAGCCCAATGACAGAAGTGTGCAAAACACTTTTTATTTTTTGTTTTTTGCAGTTTTATATAGTGCAGACTGGTCAGGTATTGGAGTGCTTTACATGAGCATTGGTTACATCACACAAGGACAAATTCATGTTGGTTGACCCCTACACTACCCAAACACCACTGCACTACCCTAAAACACTACCCCCAGCACGACCCCCTTCACTACCCAAACACAACTGCACTACCCTAAACTCAAAAACACTACCCCCAGCACGACCCCCTACACTACCCAAACACCACTGCACTACCCTAAACCCTAAATCTACCCCCTACACTACACAAATACCACTGCACTACCCTAAACCCTAAAACACTAGAACCCAGCACGACCCCCTACAGTACACAAACACCACTGCACTACCCTAAACCCTAAAACACTACCCACTACACAAACACCATTGCACTACCCTAAACCCTAAAACACTACCCCCAGCATGACCCCCTACACTACACAAACACCACTGCACTACCCTAAACCCTAAAACACTACCCCAGCACGACCCCTACACTACCCAAACACCACTGCACTACCCTAAACCCTAAAACACTACCCCCAGCACGACTCCCTACACTACACAAACACCACTGGACTACCCTAAACCCTAAAACACTACCCCCAGCACGACTCCCTACACTACCTAAACACCACTGCACTACACTAAACCCTAAATCTACCCCCAGCATGACCTCCCACACTACACAAACACCACTGCACTACCCTAAACCCTAAAACACTACCCCCAGCACGACCCCCTACACTACCCAAACACCACTGCACTACCCTAAACCCTAAAACACGACCCCGTACACTACACAAACACAACTGCACTACCCTAAACCCTAAAACACTACCCACAGCATGACCCCCTACACTACACAAACACCACTGCACTACCCTAAACCCTAAAACACTACCCCCTACACTACACAAACACCACTGCCCTACCCTAAACCACAACCCCCAGCATGACCCCTACACTACACAAACACCACTGCACTACCCTAAACCCCCCCTACACTATACAAACACCACTGCATTACTCTAAACCCTAAAACACTACCCCCAGCACGACCCCCTCACAACACAAACACCACTGCACTACCCTAAACCCTAAATCGACCCCCAGCACGACCCCCTACACTACCCAAACACCACTGCCATACCCTAAACCCTAAAACACTACCCCAGCATGAACCCCTACACTACCCAAACACTACTGCACTACCCTAAACCTTAAAACACTACCCCCAGCACTACCCCCTATACTACACAAACACCACTGCACTACCCTAAACCCTAAAACACTACCCCAGCACTACCCCCTACACTACCCAAACACCACTGCACTAACATAAACCCTAAAACACTACCCCCAGCACAACCCCCTACACTACACAAACACCACTGCTCTACCCTAAACCCTAAAACACTACCCCCAGCACGACTCCCTACACTACCCAAACACCACTGCACTACCCTAAACCCTAAATCTACCCCCAGCACGACCCCCTACACTACCCAAACACCACTGTACTACCCTAAACCCTAAAACACTACCCCCAGCATGAACCCCTACACTACCCAAACACCACTGCACTACCCTAAACCCTAAAACACTAGAACCCAGCACGACCCCCTACAGTACACAAACACCACTGCACTACCCTAAACCCTAAAACACTACCCCCTATACTACACAAACACCATTGCACTACCCTAAACCCTAAAACACTACCCCCAGCATGACCCCCTACACTACACAAACACCACTGCACTACCCTAAACCCTAAAACACTACCCCAGCACGACCCCCTACACTACCCAAACACCACTGCACTACCCTAAACCCTAAAACACTACCAGCACGACTCCCTACACTACACAAACACCACTGCACTACCCTAAACTCTAAAACACTACCAGCACGACTCCCTACACTACCTAAACACCACTGCACTACCCTAAACCCTAAAACACCAATCCCAGCATGACCCCCTACACTACCCAAACACCACTGCACTACCCTATACCCTAAAACACGACCCCGTACACTACACAAACACAACTGCACTACCCTAAACCCTAAAACACTACCCACAGCATGACCCCCTACACTACACAAACACCACTGCACTACCCTAAACCCTAAAACACTACCCCCTACACTACACAAACACCACTGCCCTACCCTAAACCCTAAAACACAACCCCCAGCATGACCCCCTACACTACACAAACACCACTGCACTACCCTAAACCCCCCTACACTATACAAACACCACTGCATTACTCTAAACCCTAAAACACTACCCCCAGCACGACCCCCTCACAACACAAACACCACTGCACTACCCTAAACCCTAAATCGACCCCCAGCACGACCCCCTACACTACCCAAACACCACTGCCATACCCTAAACCCTAAAACACTACCCCCAGCATAAACCCCTACACTACCCAAACACTACTGCACTACCCTAAACCTTAAAACACTACCCCCTACACTACACAAACACCACTGCACTACCCTAAACCCTAAAACACTACCCCAGCACTGCCCCCTACACTACCCAAACACCACTGCACTAACATAAACCCTAAAACACTACCCCCAGCACGACCCCCTACACTACCCAAACACCACTGTACTACCCTAAACCATAAAACACTACCCCCAGCATGACCCCCTACACTACACAAACACCACTGCCATACCCTAAACCCTAAAACACTACCCCCAGCATGAACCCCTACACTACCCAAACACCACTGCACTACCCTAAACCTTAAAACACTACCCCCAACACTACCCCCTACACTACACAAACACCACTGCACTACCCTAAACCCTAAAACACTACCCCAGCACTACCCCCTACACTACCCAAACACCACTGCACTAACAACTACCCCCAGCACAACCCCCTACACTACACAAACACCACTGCACTACCCTAAACCCTAAAACACTACCCCCAGCACGACTCCCTACACTACCCAAACACCACTGCACTACCCTAAACCCTAAATCTACCCCCAGGACGACCCCCTACACTACCCAAACACCACTGTACTACCCTAAACCATAAAACACTACCCCCAGCATGACCCCCTACACTACACAAACACCACTGCACTACCCTAAACCCTAAAACACTACCACCAGCATGATCCCCTGCACTACTCAAACACCACTGCACTACCCTAAACCCTAAAACACTAACCCAGCACGACCCCCTGCACTACCCATACACCACTGCACTACCCTAAAGCCTAAAACACTACCCCCAGCACTACCCCCTACACTACTGCACTACCCTAAACCCTAAAACACTACCCCCAGCACGACCCCCTACACTACCCAAACACCACTGCACTACCCTAAACCCTAAAACACTACCCCCAGCACGACCCCCTACACCACACAAACACCACTGCACTACCCTAAACCCTAGAAAAGAAACCCCCACCCCATGCCCAATCCCCCTTACCTCTCACTCCTCATGGTTCCTCTCTCCTCGTGGTTCCTGCTTCACGTCGTCTCTGAGGGGCGGTGCACGTCGTTGTGAGGAAACGGAACAGCCTCTGTTTCCTTACAACGACATGGATCGTCTACATGTTTTTAGAACGCATGGTCATTTACCATACATACCTTTACAACAAAATTCGTTGTAAAGGCATGCGTGGTAAATGACCATGCGTTCTAAAAAATGCGTAGTAATGACTTCGTGATGTACAACGCATGCGTGGTAATGCATGCGTTGTAATGGTATCGCAAAGTAAAAAAGTCGTTGTAACGGCTGTTTACCGATCGAAGCTGGCCCCTGTTCTTCAGTGAGACGTTTATTTGATTAATTAGGAGGAAGGAATGTGTTTTTTTTACCGAAAAGTGCATTCCCGGCTGTTGTATTGTGAAAGTGTCCGCGTGGCCTGGTTTCACTTCCGGTGAGAGAGTGGAAGAGTCTGTTTGGATCTAAAGGAGTTCTGTTGTTGGACGGGGCCGGCGCGACATGTCATCAGAAAACATCGCTAATGGAAAGCGTCCTCCCTGAAGTGTGGAGCAGTGCCATGAGAGGTCAACGAGTGTGCGTCCCACCGCAGTATGACCGTACCGCGTGACCCATGTGCCAACTCCAGGGTACGGGAGGCAGAAGCGGCATCGCAGGTCCTCTTGAAGACCGTTGTAGCACTAATTCTACATTTTGGTACTAGGGCATTTTAACTTTGTTGTTCCTGCCAGATACAAAGAGAAGATCCTGTGTTATTCAGTGCCCTCGTTACCTTTTTTGTGGGTTGTGGTGCTTGTCACTTCGCTGCCCCGCCGGTGCACACGACTGGGCACCCCACCTCGTGTGCCATCTGCAGGGCCTCTGCCCTCGGATCACTGGTTTCGGTTTCTGGAGTGGCAACATAAACAGTTGCTCGCAAAGGACTAGCCTGAACACTTAGGTGAATATCCCCTGCACCAGCATTCCACGGAAATTCTTTCCTAGCTCTCCCACGTCAACGAGGACGTCATAATAGCACGGCTCCGCTCGCGACACCGTATGACGTCATCGGAGCCATAAGAGAACCTCGTCGGCGTGCTGACGTCAGTTCCACCCATTTTTTCCGTGCCACCGAGGCAAACAGGGGACGAGACATTTTCACATGTATACATAGTATAATAAATATATATATATATATTCACTGAAAAAACCATAGGTTTCAGGCACGTTCTAGTTAGAAATTAGCATTTAAAAAACCTTAGAAATTCACTGAAAAAACCATAGGTTTCAGGCACGTTATAGTTAGAAATTAGCATTTAAAAAACCTTAGAAATTCACTGAAAAAACCATAGGTTTCAGGGGCGTTATAGTTAGTTGGACATTTCACTCGTACAAAACCATAGAAATTCCCCCGTTATAGTTAGTTCAGCTAATTATAACTCGCGCGCCCGCAATGCACTGCTGATGACGTCACATATTACATCACTCATGACATGGTCAGTGACATCACTCATGACATCACTGATGACATCTCAAATGACATCACTCATGACATCACTGATGACATCATCCAGTGAATGTGTGTTTTTCTGAAAATTAAATATGTTTTATATATGTATATCTCAAGGTCGATGGAAGAATAAATGGGTATATAAGTGTCTAAATGGATGATTTTGTTTTGTAAAATTGATTGTATAACTGACTAAGTGTATCTTAGTGAATACATGGGTTAGTGAGTAATGTTTAAATATGAAAATATCTGTATCAGTCTCTCACTTTGTGTATAAGTGGCTGCATGGGTTGGTGAGTAGCTACATGAGTGTCTATATGGGTTATTAGTTGGTTTTTTGAGTATCAGTATGAGTGTCTGAGTGTCTGTATGGTTCGGTGGGGGGTATTACTTAGTGCATAGATGCATGAATGAGTGACTCACTGTTTGTATGTGTTGAAGACAGCATGTGTGCAGGACTGTATAGGTGGATGAGTATGGGTGTGTTAGTGAGTGAATGACTGTCTCAATAGTGTCTTTATGAGTAACTACATATGTTTTAAACTAGTATATGTGAGTATTGGTGTATATAAGTGAGTATATGTGAGAGTGAGAGATTGGAAGAGTTCCTGTACAAATAAGTAGGTGTTTCTATAAGTGATTGTTTAAGATAGTAAGTATGTGTAAGTTTCTGTAGAAGTAAGTGTGGTAGTGTGTGTATAACTGTATATGCAAGTAAATGGATGTTTGATACTTTGTTTGCATGTGTGACTATGTGTGTGAGTAACTCTATGGATGAGTGGCGGTGTGTAACAGGATGTATAGGTGTATGAGTACATATGATGAGTGAGTACATGTATGAGTGACTGTATAGGGACTGTTGGTGAATGAGTGGATGAGTGTGTAGATCTTGGAATTACTGAATAGGTGTGTTGTAACTGGTATTGGTATGTCCATTGTTTTGAAAATGTTAGTTTGTATTTTTGAGTGTGTGTATCAAAGGTTATATTAGGGTGAGAGGAGGTCTGCCACTCTATCACAAGGATGATGTCATTTGAGATGTCATCAGTGATGTCATTTGAGATGTCATCAGTGATGTCATGAGTGATGTCACTGACCATGTCATGAGTGATGTAATATGTGACGTCATCAGCAGTGCATTGCGGGCGCGCGAGTTATAGTTAGCTGAACTAACTATAACAGGGGAATTTCTATGGTTTTGTACGAGTGAAATGTCCAACTAACTATAACTGTCCCTAAAACCTATGGTTTTTTCAGTGAATTTCTAAGGTTTTTTAAATGCTAATTTCTAACTATAACGTGCCTGAAACCTATGGTTTTTTCAGTGAATATATGTATATATATATACATATATATATGTATGTATATATATATATATATATATATATATATTTATTTTCTACTGGTGGTCGACAGTAGGTAGTTATAGTTAGGACCATGTTTCCACAGGAAAAAATGTTTTTGGAAGTTTCTGGGCGATCCGTCAAGCGGGGGCAGAGAAAAAGGGAGTGACAAAAAAAAGTGTATTTCTCATGTTCATTTCCATAGCGCATTTAGACACGACTACAGCCCAAACTGCTCGACGTATTTACACCAAATTTGGCAGAAAGGTAGCTCTTGGTCCAGAAAGAACCTTTTTTGTTATTTAGTGTAAATCCATTCAGTAGTTTTTGAGATATTAAAGAAAAAGCTAATTTGTATATATAGGGACGCAAAGGCTACGCAAACCCTCCCGATCTTGTGCTGAGATCTAATTGGCTGGCAACACTTCACCCAGGAAGTGTTGGCAGCCATCTTTAGGACTCGACCTCAGCCGAGTCTGCAAAAAAGTTTTAAAAAAGAAAAGAGGGCAGGGTAGGAATATCCTGACCCCGTAGCCTTGGTAGTGAGGTCCCCGAGTGACCCCACCAGGGCAAGGAGGTCTCTCGCTGCCTCCCTGGCTGCCTGAAACTGAACATTAGCATGGCCAACCCTCGGGGTGGATTTTCGGTTCTAACTTGTGCACATGTACTTCTGGGACCAGTGATGGGTCAATGTAACTGTAGAGATTATAACGGACGAATGAGGACGGTCTGCAGTCGGGCTGTGAGCTGTGACCCAGGCCGTGTGTGTTTGCTTTGGCTGTCACAGCCTCTGCTCAAAGACGCTTAGGCTCAGATGTCTCTTTGGTAAGTTTGCGGCCAGGCCTCAAGGCACCTCATGTCCATGTGGGTGGTCAGTGCACAGGGAGGGGGCGCTTTGGGGCAGCAGCTGACTGTGGACGGTATTCACCAATATTGACAGATGGGTTGCTGCCACATAGGACCGGTTTTGGGCTCCGCTCTCTGTTCAGACAGAGATTTGCTGGCTACTGTTTGTATTCACAAGGCGCTTGCCCTGGTGTGCACAGCACTGGTCTCTGCTCGGTGCACTTTGGTGGATTTACAAACCGTCAAGAACAACACTGTGCATACCCAGCCCGAGTTAGTGGCACTCTGGGTCATTTTTGGGATGTACACTTGGCACCCTGCTGAGCCATTGGCTAAGACGCCCGGGCATCCCTCCCTATATAGGCGCCCTGACATCCCTCTCTATATTGGTGCTCCAGGCATCCCGCTTTATATTGATGCCCCTGGCATCCCGCTGTTTATAGACACCCCTGGTATCCTTCCCTATATAGACACCCTTGTGTCACATCCCATAGGCTGTAGTGTCTAGCCTTCTTTCCTGAGGCCAGGGTGTGGGGGTGGGGTTGGAAGGCAGTGGGCACAGGACATCTGTTCATCCATGGTGTGAACTCTGTGCATGTGATTAGGAGCCTGGTTTCATTTGTGTATTTTTCACGTCCAGAATGAGGCTTGTACCTCATGTGCCCACAAGAAGAGCGTGTATACGTCACTACTCTATCTGTCCCTCTTTCACGCTCTCGGCAGCAGGCGCATTGACCTTAGCTATCGGACCGAAACAAAGGGGGATGGGACTATTCACCTTGGTGAAGGGGTACTCTCATCCCTGCGGGCACTGGAGTTGTTTAGGGCACACTCGCCTCCAGGGGTCGCAGTAGTCTGGCCCCCTGCCACAGACGGGAAACACGCGTTCTCAGTCGAGACCCAGGGTGCAGGAGCAAACAACAGAGGGAGAATGTTCAGCCCCCGGGACCTGGTCCATCCTGGGGGTTTTTATTTTTTTTAATTTGTGTGTATGGGCAGGTTATCGGTGCGGCCTGGATATACAAGAAGTACGTTTCGGCATATCAATCAATAATAAACTTTATTCGGTTTTTGTTTATAAAACCATAAAAGTTACACAAATACAATACATACAAAAAAAAAAAAAAACAGACTCCATTACCACACAATAAATCATCTAAAAACATGTCTAAATAAATAGACTCTACATGTCCATAAAGTGCCTAGATTTCATAGATGCCTCTAAAAACCCTACAATAAAAATGATACAATCGTCCTTCAACAATTGGAGATACATTAGTGCAGGTCTGACCTGATTAAAATTCAATTTCTTTAAAATAGGAAGTAAAAAATGCCTCCTGGGGACTTCGTATAGTTTACAAAAAACATGAAGTGCAGCAAGTCCTGAGGAGACTTTCCGTCGCAGCCACAGGAAGCTAGCACTTGACCTCTGGAAGCCCCCTTGGGTCTTGCTAACAGGAGATGGAAGAGATTCATCCGGAACCTGGTTAAAAGAAATTTTTCATGTGTCGTCAAGGACCCCATAAGGTATGGTTCAGACAGTGGCGTCGATTTGAGCAATAAATATGCCCGAACACTAGGTTTCCGTGCCTCTTCTGCATCCCGATCTGCTTGCCTTCTGCTCAAAAAGGCTGACTTGGTTAATTCCACGTCCTTTCCTACAATAACATCTGGCTTAGAGAATAAAACTCCCCGCCCAATCCATTCAAATCCTCTTTTAATATAATTAAGCCAGGGGATACGAGCCACATTATCTAAGGACAGGCATTCTCTTAAGATCAAATGAGTGAGGATTAGATCTTCATTTAACCAACACGTTAACCAAAAAATCAAGGGACGCAGAGCAAGGGTATCACTTAGGTAGGAGACCCCCAATTCCTCATGTACCGCCATGTTCGAGATTCCTTGCGGGACACATAATAATCTTTTTAGAAACCCATTTTCCACAACCTGGGGGGGTTCTGTTACCGTGTATCCCCAGTTCTCACTACCATAAGTTGCTATAGCTAAGCTTTTTGCTTGATACACTTGAAGCATAGCTCCTGTCGGTTTCTTTCCCACTTAAGAGGCAAAATTAAAAATTGCAGCATTGACCCGCACCAGTTCCCCTTTTTTTCTTTTGATTAAGGGGTCCCACCTGAGTTGATCATCAAATAAGAGCCCTAAATAAGAGAAAACATTCGTGCGGGGAATCTTATCATTACCGGTTCTGAACTGAAAGCTCCTTTTCGTATGTTTCCCTACTTTCATGACATAGGACTTTGAGTTATTAATGGCCAAGTCCCAATCTGTCATGAATCCAGAAAACGCAGTTAAAAGGGTTTGTAAGCCCAGTTCGGTTCTGGATATTAGGACGGCGTCATCCGCGTAGAGCAGGACGGGAATGCCCCGCCATCCTACATAGGGGAAATCCGCTCCAGTTGCCCTCAGCACACTATCTAATTCATTGATATAAAAATGGCGCCAGAATACAACCTTGCCGGACACCCTTCATAATCTCGAAGTCCCTGGATACCTGCAGATTTTGTGAGAACCTGACATTGGCTTTAGTTGATGAATGCAGGTCCTCAAGAAAATTAACAATACTATTTTCTCCCCCATTGCCCTCATGGACTGCCATAGCTTGGCCCTATTTACACAGTCAAAAGCGGATGACAAATCCATGACGGCAAGGTGGATGGTTCCAGAATGCGCAACAGTGTATTTATTCAGTATCATAAATAAATTAAGACACTGTGCGACAGTGGAACGTCCCGGCCGGAAGCCATACTGGACGTCCGACAGGATCCTATTCTCATCTGCCCAGGTTGTTAATCTCTGTAAAAGGACATTACCCACCACTTTGACCACTGAATCTATAAGCGAGATTGGTCTATAGCAGTGAGTACTATTTCTATTGCCCTTTTTAAAAACTGGGACTATGGTTGAAGAAGCCCAAGACTGAGGACACCCCTTCTTAGCTGCCGCATTAAATAGTGACTCTAGAATCGGAGCCCAGAACAAGGGGTCTGACTTAAATAAATCCGGGGGGATCCCATCTGGACCTGGGGCTTTGTTGATAGTTAGCCCTAGAATCCCTTCCATGATCTCACTCCTATCAAAACATATCAGAGCGTCCTTCCTATTCTGGGGTTCACTACGGATAGGCTCGAGCGGGCAGTCAAACATGGTTTTAAAATGAAGTTACCACTCTTCCTCTGTGATGTGAGCCACAAGGCCCTCCCCCCCCATCCTTAACAAACAGGGGCCCATTCACAACACTCCAAAACCTCGAGCTGTTCCTCAAAGTGGTAGAGTCAATCAGCTCCTTCCAGGCGTCTTCCTTCAGTGCTCCCTTACGTTTGGCCAGGGCTATCTTGTATTCCCTACGACAAGCACAGACCTTAGTTTGGATTCTTGGTTTGGCTGCCAGAGCCTCCCTCAGCCGCTTAGCTGATTTGGAGCAATTTGAGTCAAACCATCTGGGGCCATGAGAGGCAGTGCCTCTGGCCGGAGCACTTAACAGTTCACCCACTGTATGCGCTATTGCCTCGTAGGCACCAAGGATCTCATTGGGAGTGGACCTCTCAGATGTACATAATGACAGTTCATGGGCACAGGATGTTTTCACCTTATTATAAAAACTGTCGGGAGACACCTGGGACCATTTTAATCTTCGTTTTCCATCCGTTGGTTTCAGAGTGCCCCCGTTTGAAGCCTCCCCAGTTTTTATCAATAATGGGCCCGACATATGGACTGTTAAAGGATTATGGTCACTGAATTCACTTGCTGCAATGTTAAAACCATTAAAAAAGGATAGCAACGACTGAAGAAATTAAAATAAAATCAATAAATGATCCTCCTCCGTTTCCTTTAAACGTTGGTACAGGGAACTTGGTGTGAGGGTCAGTTAAAGACATCGTGACCACCAGATCTAGTTCGTTTAGCATATTGTTCAACAGTTCTCCTTGGGGATGGTGGTCAAAATGAAAGCCCCTCATACGGGGGCATCCCAACTCCGAGATACAGGATATTGAAGGATTACCGCAAGGGTGTATATTAAAATCACCAGACACCAAAAAGTTATAAAATCCACGACCCATGAGTTGTTTTATGAGTGCTCCCAGGTTGGTAATGTTACACACCTCATGCGGACAAGCCACCGAGTTATAAAAATTAAAAATTCCCCATCTAGTATCCCCCCTAATTACTGACAGTGCCAGAATTCCCGGGTATGTAGTTGGGATCACCTGCAACTTGCAGTCAACGGCCACAGAGATATAAGTAACTAGACCACCCCTTGGTCTTCCGCTCGCCGATGGAATGGCTGGGACAAAAAATGCCTTGTAGCCTTCTAAGAAAAGATCGCAATCCACCGACCATGTTTCTTGAAGACTAATTACAGTGTGTTGCTTCATATGACATACCCACTGAGGATCTAGGAACTTGTTAGCCAGCCCTGCAATGTTCCAAGATAAAAAATGATTAGACCTCACGGCTGTATGCCTCACAGCTACCACCCCTGGGGTCTGAGAAAGTGTAACTGATTGTGGTCCAGGAGGTACAGAGGCCCTTAGTCAATCGCAGTTATCCAGTCCGGATAAAACTGCGAATCTATTATCTAGCGCCAATGTGTGGGTACTACAGAACTGCCCATCAGACTCGGGGGCTAAGTGGGCTAGGGCGGAAGGTTGTTGCCTGGGAGCTGGTTTGTTTAACCATCCTCCTCGTTGGCGTGCCCTATAACCATTTTCTGGCAATTCCCTGTTGAGGGCTGGCTTATAAAAATAACCCAGGGGTAAAGCCTTAACAACAGAACCAGTTAACGGAGTGAGACTGATGTCCCTAGATAAAATACGCCCAGCAGTAAAGGGGTTATCAAAGTTTACGATGACACAGTCTCCGGTGTCCGGTTTACGGGAGCTCCCTATCCAACTAACCCTGCGTGCCATGAGGATGTTTTTAGATACTCTGTGGCCCAGGGTGGTGTTGTGTGTAAACCAGTGATTTAATTTATTTCTCTGCTGCACATAATTTTCCTCTGCCCCATTGGGGAGAGGAGGTACATTCCCCAGTACCACTACATATGGGGTAGATTCTGGTGGAAGATCTATAATCGGAAGACTCAGTGACTGGTGGTCCCTACCCTCTGACCCCCTTTCCATACGAGATCCTGCTCTGCTAGGGTGCTGGCCTGTAGTAACCAGAGTATCTGGACTTCTGGGCCTGGTACTAATAAGACTATTTTTGTCTTGTGCCTCTCCATTCGCTGCAGTCCTTACAGTGGGCCCACCCCCTGTTCCTTCCCACACAGCTTTTTTGCCCCTCATAGCTGTGTCATCTATGTTTGTGGGTGGGCTAGCTGTCGGCCTAGCTGAAGGGTTACAGCCAATAGACCCCTCTAGTTTGGCCAGCCTAGCTTCTATCACACTTATTTTTTGGAACATCGGATCTAATAAAGTAGATAACATGGTTTCTAGCCTGCTCCAAAAGTTCCCCTCCACAGTGCTATCAAATAATTGCCCTGGCATAGTCTGGTTCATAGGGGTAAAATTACCCTCTTTAGCACCACTTGTTGGGGGACAACTGATACTAACCCTCCTGAGGTTCCCTGTACGTTTTTTTTTTTATTTTGTACACCCTTGGCCCTTTCTTTTTGTAGAGAAAGATTTATTGTTACGATCTAATTTAAGCTTAGCTTTCTGCCCTCTGGTAGTCGCCTTAGATTGCACAGGGGTAGGTTCATGCTCCTTGAGTGCTGCTGGTCCCCGCTGGTATCCTCCGTTAAGCGCGTCCCGCGCTGCGGGGGGCTGGCGCTGTTTAAATGGCGCCTCAAGGCGCGCTCTGCCGCGTCAGGACAGGCGGCGAAGCAAAGGCCTCTGGGGATTGAAGTCCCAGTCCCGAGGAGCCAGTAAAGCCGTTCCCCTCACGGCAGGAAAATGATGGCGTCTATGACGGAGGTAGCGATGGCCGTTGCACTCACGGCGATGGGGAAGCAGCGGGACCTTGAGTGCTGCTGGTCCCCGCTGGTATCCTCAGTTAAGCGCGTCCCGTGCTGCGGGGGGCTGGCGCTGTTTAAATGGCGCCTCCAGGCGCGCTCTGCCGCGTCAGGACAGGCGGCGAAGCAAAGGCCTCTGGGGATTGAAGTCCCAGTCCCGAGGAGCAAGTAAAGCCGTTCCCCTCACGGCAGGAAAATGATGGCGTCTATGACGGAGGTAGAGATGGCCGTTGCACTCACGGCAATGGGGAAGCAGCGGGACCTTGAGTGCTGCTGGTATCCTCCGTTAAGTGCGTCCCGCGCTGCGGGGGGCTGGCGCTGTTTAAATGGCGCCTCCAGGCGCGCTCTGCGGCGTCAGGACAGGCGGCGAAGCAAAGGCCTCTGGGGATTGAAGTCCCAGTCCCGAGGAGCCAGTAAAGCCGTTCCCCTCACGGCAGGAAAATGATGGCGTCTGTGACGGTGGTAGCGATGGCCGTTGCACTCACGGCGATGGGGAAGCAGCGGGACCTTGAGTGCTGCTGGTCCCCGCTGGTATCCTCCGTTAAGTGCGTTTCGGCATATGCTAGAAAGTCTGGCGTGCTGTCGGAGTGCTGTTTATATCTTTTATAACAGCTGCATGACAGGCAGGTTACTTTTATCAGGCAGTAGTGGGGAACTCGGATGCAGAGATGCCATGGGTGTATTGCACCTGAGGCGTGATACTTTCCTGATCAAGATACGTGTGATGAAGAACGTGGTCCGTCTATGGCCCCGGTAATATGTTGATCTTGGGCTTGCCTGTTTCACCCCAGTGGCCTTGAAGGGGGTAGGGCGGATGGGGGTTTATGATCGCGCAAGGCATGTAACCTCTGTCGCATACAGTTACGGTGCACATCACCCAGGATGCCTTTCCCCGCTGTTGGGCTCAGTTATCTGTCTGTGATGATGCAGGTGAAGGAGTGCGCAGCCCTGGCCCTTCCCATGCTATTGGCTGCTGCCACCGCCTGCTCATGTCCTGGCGCTGTGTCCCACTGCCAGCCCTGCTCGTGCCGCCTGCCCTTCGAGCTGCACATGTGAGTACCGTCTCTCGCTGCCCTGCATGTTGACTGCCCGGGCCTGGCTGGCCAATCTCTCTGAGAAACTTTTCTCAGCTCTTTGACACTTTTTCTTGAGCATTTCCCTTCTTTTGCTTAACATTGCCTTCGAAATGAAAGCCAAATATGTATGCAATCACATCTGCCCTCGGGCTAAATTAGCGTTCCCTCTGCCATTACTTGAGGAGGCCTGAGAGCCACCCTACTTGGGTCTGTACTCCTAAAGGTACACCATATTTAGATTTTATTAATGCTTGGTTTACCCCTGCTACTAATCAGTATTCCAAGCACTGTGTAGATGACAAATCATTTTCGGTCATGACGAATTGCCAATTGATCACTTTGTGACAGATCAGTCAAGAGACATGTTGACCTTTTTGTAGAGCAACCAGAGAACATTGTCTCAGATGTTAGCCAGTTTCGTTTTTGAATTAGATAAGCAGACTCATTTATTAAAATTTGCTTTAGAGTACTACTTAGTCTATTTTATTACACTACCCCACGCACTTTGCACATCAACACATTCATCTACACCTCATGACCCTACACCTCCACTTCACATTACGGCTTTGGAATAAAAGATCTCCGAAAAAGAGCACTTTTACAGGTGCCCGCCGGGCATTGCAGCGCAGCCCAAAGAGGAGCAAGCCCAATGAAGAAGCATGTCACCCAATTGGGTGTGTGAGGGCCCCAGTTCCAAAAGGAGCAGACTCCTGTCCCATCTTTTGGATATTAGACTGACCTTTCACATATTCTCTTCATTTGACTCTGTGCGAAGGAACTGCATACCTGCTAATACAATTGATACTTATAAGGGAATATGACTCATTACAACGCATAGTAATACAACGCGTGCCATTACAACGCTGGTATTACTACGCGTTGTCATTAGAACAACATGCCATTACATCGCATACTTTTACAACGCATATTCCTTTACCACGCATGCCATTACAATGCAAAGGCATGCGTGGTAAAGGTATACTCATGGTAAAAGTATGAAAGGTAAGTGACACTACACTGCCCTACTCTAAACCCTAATTTAGTATCCCTGCACGACACTCCCCCGACCCCCAGTCCTAACACTACCCCACACGACCCCCCGACACTACCCTAACACACTACCCTACACTACACAAACACCACAACACTACCCTAAAACACTACCCCCAGCACGTCCCTCCCCTGACCCCCAGTACGGTCCCTACACTGAAACACTACCCTGCACGACCCCCCAAC
The DNA here is from genome assembly GCA_963921515.1 of Calotriton arnoldi. Lineage (NCBI taxonomy): Eukaryota > Metazoa > Chordata > Amphibia > Caudata > Salamandridae > Calotriton > Calotriton arnoldi. The sequence continues at coordinate 610,821 of CAWUFW010005839.1, forward strand.
ACTACCCTAAACCCTAAAACACTACCCTACACAAACACCACAACACTACCCTAAACCCTAAAACACTACCCCCAGCACGACCCTCCCCCGCCCCCCAGTCCGGTCCCTACACTGAAACACTACCCTGCATGACCCTCCAACACTACCCTAAACCCTAAAACACTACCCTACACAAACACCACAACACTACCCTAAACCCTAAACCACTACCCCCAGCAAGACCCTCCCCCGCCCCCCCAGTCCGGTCCCTACACTCAAACACTACCCTGCACGACCCTCCCGACACTACCCTAAACCCTAAAACACTACCCTACACCGCCCCCACAGTCCGGTCCCTACACTGAAACACTACCCTGCATGACCCCCCAACACTACCCTAAACCCTAAAACACTACCCTACACAAACACCACAACACTACCCTAAACCCTAAAACACTACCCCCAGCACGACCCTCCCCCGCCCCCCAGTCTGGTCCTTACACTGAAACTCTACCCCCAGCACGACCCTCTCCCTACCCCCAATCCCCCTTACCTCTCTCTCCTCGTGGTTCCTCTCTCCTGGTTCCTCTCTCCTGGTTCCAGCGTCGTCTAAGGGGCGGTGCACGTCGTTGTGAGGAAACGGAAGAGCCTCAGTTTCCTCACAACGATGTGGATAGCCAATACATCGCATGCGTTGTAAAAGCGCATGCGATGTAATGGTATGCGTAGTAATGGTTACGCGTTGTTACATCGCATGCGTTGTAACGCATGCGATGTAATGACTTGCGGTGAAACAGCTGCGTTGTAATGGCTGTTCACCCTTATAAGGGGCTCGTATGCTGGGCCTACAAGCGCCCCTGGTCCCCTTGCCTTTGATGTTATATCTCGAGTGTGGCGCTCACAGCCCAAAGCAATCTTCTTTTTTTTGCAGTCACATGGCAGCCTCTCACTGAGAAAGCTGGTGTTTTAAAAGGGCACGACCTGAAGAAGGGCCCCCCCATTAGCGACTACCATGTATTGTGGGGGTGCCATTCTCCTTGTGTACAGGAATGTCGTGTACTCACGAGGTCTCCGGCATTCCTCTGCCCCAAGCTCTAATTGCTGCCCCTTGCAGTCTAACTTTTTTTTGTTGAAGTTAAGGCCTCGGGTTGCAGGAGCATTTGTAAAGCGCTGCAAGACTCCCTGGAAGGCATCAGGCGCTGTTCCAGAATTGCTGGTCGTGTTCATGCAACAGTGTTACTGAGGCTAAACTGAGTTCAGGCTTTCCTGCAGATTTCCGGTCCATTAAAGGATTGTTGTACACCCCGGATAGAGTAGGTAGTGCAGCCGGCAGAGTGAGCAGTGCGGGGATGCTAGCTCACAGTCCAGCAGTGCCCATGCCTTTCCATCACAGTGAAGGGTGCAGAGTTACTGTCTCACATTCCAGCACTGCCCATGCCTTTCCATCAGAGTGAACGGTGTGGGGTCACTGTCTCACATTCCAGCACTGCCCTAGCAGGATGCTAACCTCCTTTAGCAGGGATACAGGAGTGGGGTCCCTGGTTCACTGTACATCGCCGAAGCCCCCTCCTTCAGAGAGAGGGGTGACTAGTGGCTGGTTTACACTAAAGGTTCTGCCCACAGACAGTGTGTCTCCGGCACCCCTCGCACCTCTTGCTCCGGGCTCCATTCGGATTGCTGATGGGGACAGAGGCACTTGGCACCACCTAAGCGCGGCCTGATGCCAGGCACGCCCTGGCAACACCAGCTTGTGTGGATGGGGCTGTTTGTGAACCTGCATACTCGCTGTGCATGCGAAACACTACCGACCGCACACAATCTGGATATAATGTCCTTGCCACACCATGCCACCCTCACCTGTCAGATACAGAGCCGACATCTGTGCACCTGCATGTGTTTGGCTGGTACCCACAGGAACACCGAGTGCATGGGCACCACATAGACATCACATAGATGAGGACCACTTCTAGGCACACAAGAGCATCACAAGCACAAGAGGGCTTGCAGAAGCACACAGATGTACTTAGATTTGCACGTGCACCAGGACATGGGGCAAGCACACACATGTAAATAGGTGGAATGCATTCACAGATCAGGAGAGCATGGAGAGGCACAGACAAACACCTAAATGAGTGGCACTGATAGCCACATAAGGGCAACCACTGGCACGATGAGGGCATGGACAGAAACACAGACAGGCACATAGATGGAGGCCATTCATAAACAGACAAGTGCACTCCCAGGAACATTGATGGAACAGAAAAGCACACAGGTGGGTGCCACATGCGGGCGTATGATGTCCTGAAACATGCATACATGCATGTAGATATGCCATTACAGGCTCACGAGGGTATGGTCAGGTGCACAGATTAGCAGATAAAGTGGTACTCGGGGCAATAAGGGGTCTAGAGATGTCACAGACAGTCACATAGACGTAGGTCACCAAAAGAAACACACATGGTGGGCACAGATAAGCACCCAGAGTGTCACAGACAGTCACATAGACGTAGGTCACCAAAAGAAACACACACGGTGGGCACAGATAAGCACATAGAGGACACATACCAACACACCAATTACGTCTACACAGGAGGCACAGACAGGGCAACTCCATAGGCTGACATACAGGAGGAAGACTAGCAGTGCGGATACAGTGTGATTGGCACACGGAGGGTACAGAAAGACAGCTGATGCCTGTGACCCAATATAGGTCTGCAAGTGATGAGCACTTTTTCATGGTAGACAGTCTTTAATAAATACAAGGTTGCTCCCGGGTTGATGGCTCCCCTAACGCATCAGCTTTTAGACTGGGTGAGTTACCTTTTCCCTCTTGAATATTCCCGTGTGGTGTGTGTGCGCGCTCAACACTGTGCCACCAGTGACTGACTATCACGTATTTCAGGGTGGTCAAGACTGCGTGCTGGGAGGGAGACCCCATCCGCACTCACCGGGGCCGCCGTATATCATCACTGCCCTAGTTCACTTCTTGCCAATATGGAAATAGAATTAAAAAACCTTCAAAATTCACTGAAAACAACAAAGGTTACAGAAACGTTATAGTTAGGAAATGGAATTTTAAAAAAAGTACAAATTCACTAAAGAAAACAAAAGGTTACAGGGACTTTATATTTAGGAAATAGAATGAAAAAACCTTACAAATTCACTTAAAAAAACAAAGGTTACAGGTATGTTATAGTTAGGCTCAGATTTCACTTGCACAAAAACATAGCAATTCAGCAGTTATAGTTACCCGAGCCAACTATATCTTAGTCAGACATAGTCAGGGACATCACTCATGACATCATCCACAGAACCACTCATACACCCACTCACAGCCCCATACAACCTCTCATACACCCACTCATACACCCACTCACACAACCACTCACATACCCATTCACAAATGCATTTGACTACTCATAACTCACTCACTGATACAGCCATTCACCCACCCATACAGCTACTCACACCCACCCACTCACCCATACAGCCAATCAACCACTCACTCACCCATCCAGCTGCTAACAGAGCTACCCACTCACACTTCCAAAAAAACACTTACACTTTCACTCACTCACCTATACAGCCACTCACACAGACACTGTGCAAAACAGCCACTCACACACCTACTCACTTACCAATACACCCACTTACACACCCAGTCACTCACCCATAGAGCCATTCACACAGCCTCTGAGTCACCCATACGACCACTCACACACCGACTCAGAGAGCCACTCACACAACCAGTCACTGATACATCCACTCACACACACACACACTCAGTTACCCATAAAGCCACTCACATAGCCCCCACCATACACAGTTATCTCATCAATAATTTTACTGCAAATGTTACATTGATATTATCAATGATCTTATACAAGATGTCATGAGTGATGTAATATCTGGGTTAATTAGCAGTGTGTGGTGAGGGTGTGAGTTATAGTTACCTTGGGGCACGAGTTCTAGTTATTTGAGATAACCATAACTATAACTACTGAATTTCTGTGGTTTTGTGTGAGTAAAATGTGAATCTAACAATAACGTCCATGTAACCTTTGGTTCTTTTAACTGAATTTCTATGTTTTTTTATAATTCTATTTCCCAACTATAAGCGCTCAAACCATGCACGGCCTTTGGCCGTGTGTGGTGGGGGTTGGCCGAAGGACATGGCCTCCCCGGGGTATTATGTTATCAATGGAGGGAAGCCTTGCGGATCCCCCTCCTGGGGCTTTACCATGCCCTGGGGACCGCCACCTCCCGGGGCTAAATTAAAAATTAAGCAGGGGGTCCATTAAAAAAATAATACTGGGGGTGTGAGCAGCCCCCCTCTCCTGGCCGTTTTTTGGCCCCGGGCCCCACCACCTCCTCGGGGTCCATTATAAAAATAATACTGGGGAGGTGTGCAGCCCCCCTCTCCCAGCCGTTTTTTTACCCCCGGGGATGCCATCTCTTGGGGCCCAGTCACGACTACCTGGTTGCCCTTGCCCCACCCAGAGCACCCAGTGTGCTTTGATGGGGACCGCGGGGGGAGCCTCAATGCCCCCGCAGTCCCCGCCGGCATTGCTCTTGCACTCAGGGAGCTGATAAATATACAGTTTCCTGTGTGCAGGAGCAATCTTTCTTCTGTTTCCCTGCCTGCATGACAGCGGGCAGGGAAACCGATACAAACTCCGCTCCCAGCAAGCGGGAGCAGCTTGACAGCTCCCGCGTGGTAGGAGAGGAGTTAATGTTTGTTCTCACTTGGTGGGAGATGTCACAGCTTAAACCAAGCAAAAGCAAACAGCTATCTCCCGTGGTGGGCACCTCGGGAGATAGGAGCCGACCCTGGGGGGGGGGTGGTCCCCAGTGCCATTAATAGCTTCTTTAGTATGCACGGAACGGCTCCTGGGAGGTGGTGGTCCCCAGGGCTGTATATGACCTGGGAGGGGGGTCGCACAGTCCCCCTCCCAGTTTTTAAAGTGTTATTTGGCCTCGAGGAGGTGGTGGTCCCCTGGATCCACAGGGCCACCAGGCATGTTTATTAATTTAGTCCTTGGGAGGTGGTTGTCCCTGGGGCATATTAAAAGCCCCAGGAGGGGGGCCCGTGTGCCCCCCTCCTTTAAAAAAAAAACACAAAGCCCCGAGGAGGTTGTGGTCCTGGAGGCTTGAAAGAGCACAATGGAGGGTGGTCCGCCCAGACCCCCTCCCATAGTTCCATAAAGCCCCGGGAGGTGGTGATCCCCGGGGCTCAAAAAAGTCCTAGGGGGCCTGCCTCCTCCTTATTTTAATATACCAATCTGCCCCTGGGACCTGGCCCACCCCGGGGCTAAACTGAAACCAAGCGCGGTAGACCACGCTCGATTTTTTTTTAAATAATTTTTTGCCACAAATTTGCGAATCTGACTCGATTTTGCAGCAAAATTATTATTTTTTTTTTAAAAGGGGGTTTTGCCCTGGTTAAGGGGGCAAGGAATTCTTACCCTGCCCCCTTTTTATTTTTTGGGGGACTCGGCTGAGTTTGAGTTCCAAAATGGCTGCCAACGCTTCCTCATTGGCAGCCAATCAGATCTCTGCACGAGATCGGAAGGGTTTGCGTCCCTAGATATACAAATTTGGTTTTCATTTAATATCTCAAAAACTACTGAACAGATTTACACCAGATAACAAACAGCACTCATTCTGGACCAAGAGCTACCTTTCTGCCAAATGTGTAATTCTGTCCAGCGGTTCGGCCTGTAGTTGTGTTCAAAATCCCTATGGGAAATTGCATGGGGAAAACGTGTTTCAGGGTTAATCAAACGGCGCCAAAGTTATTGGCAAAACAATAAACTCTTTTCCTATGCAAACTGTCTAAACTATAACTACCTACTTGCGACTCTAGTAGGATATATATATATATATATATATATATATATATATATATATTCACTGAAAAAACCATAGGTTTCAGGCACGTTATAGTTAGAAATTAGCATTTAAAAAACCTTAGAAATTCACTGAAAAAAACCATAGGTTTTAGGGACAGTTATAGTTAGTTGGACATTTCACTCGTACAAAACCATAGAAATTCCCCCGTTATAGTTAGTTCAGCTAACTATAACTCGCGCCCCCGCAATGCACTGCTGATGACGTCACATATTACATCACTCATGACATGGTCAGTGACATCACTGATGACATCTCAAATGACATCACTGATGACATCATCCAGTGACAGTGTGTTTCTGTAAAGTTTAAATATGTTTAATATATATAGGGAAAGGCGTATTGAAGAATGAGTGGGTGTATAAGTGTCTGAATGGATGATTTAGTAAGTGCGTGACTGACTCTATAAGTGAGTGATTAAACGTATCTTACTGAATGCATGGGTTAGTGACTAAACTGTGTGAATGTCTGTATCCGTCTGTCTGTTGGTGTTTAAGCGGCTGCATGGGTTTGTGAATAGCTACACGAGTGTCTACATTGGATATTGATTGGTTGTCTGAGTATCTGTATGGGTGCCTGACTGTTTGTGTGGGTGGGGTGTGTGTGACTGTGCATAGATGTGTGAGTGGGTGATTCACTGGGTGCATGGTTTCAAGAGAGCATCTGTGATGGACTGTATGGGTGGGTGAGTGTGTGTATGGGTGTGTTAGTGAGTGAATGTATATCTCAGTGGTACATGTGTGAGTAACTACATATGTGAAAGGCAGTATATATGTGTGTTGGAGTATATAAATGGCTATAAGTGAGAGTGTGTGATTGTGAGAGTGCCTGTATGGATGAGTGTGTACTTGTATCAGTGATTGTATAAGAGCGTAAGAATGTGCTAGTATTTGTATGAGTAAGTGAGCTGGTGTGTGTATAACTGTTTAGGTGAGTAAATGGCAGTGTGATTAATTATTTGCATGACTGACTAGGTGTGTGAGTATTTCTATGGATGAGTGACGGTGTGTGAGTGTCTATATAGGTGTATGAGTGCATATGATAGTCCTGTACTGAGTGACCGTAAGTATGAGTGACTGTACGGGTGAGTTAGTGGATGTGTGTAGACCTAAGAATCAGTGAGTGGGTATGTAGTTATTGGTGTTGGAGTGTCTATGGTTTTGAGAATGGCAGTCTGTAATTTAGAGTGGGTGTATCAAAGGTTATATTAGGGTGTGAGAAGATGCATGAAATTATCACATGGATGATGTCATCAGTGATGTCATTTGAGATGTCATCAGTGATGTCATCAGTGATGTCACTGACCATGTCATGAGTGATGTAATATGTGACGTCATCAGCAGTGCATTGCTGAGGCGCAAGTTATAGTTAGCTGAACTAACTATAACGGGGGAATTTCTATGGTTTTGTACGAGTGAAATGTCCAACTAACTATAACTGTCCCTAAAACCTATGGTTTTTTCAGTGAATTTCTAAGGTTTTTTAAATGCTAATTTCTAACTAGAACGTGCCTGAAACCTATGGTTTTTTCAGTGAATTTCAAAGGTTTTTTAGATGCTAATTTCTAACTATAACGTGTCTGAAACCTATGGTCTTTTCAGTGAATTTCAAAGGTTTTTTAAATGCTAATTTCTAACTATAACGTGCCTGAAACCTATGGTTTTTAAGTGAATTTCAAAGGTTTTTAAATGCTAGTTTCTAACTATGCCTACAGAAGTAGGACATGTGAAGAAAGAAGAAAAACGCAGAAAGAAGCAAAAGAAATGCAGAAAGAAGCAACAGAAGTCCACAAAGACGAAGAAAAGAGCAGGAAGAAGCAAAACATGTGCAGAAAGAACCAACAGAGGAGCAGAAAGAGGCCTTGTTGCAAAATCATCCTGTGCCCACAACCTTTTCAGACGGGTACTGGTGGTAACTGACTCTGACTAACCAGAGCCAGTGCTATGCTAAAAGACACTTAGAATACAGTGAAAACACCTACATACACTAGGGAACACTATGCGTTGGGGTACCCCTGTGATTAGCATGACCTCCTCTGTAAGGCCCTAGTACATAATAGGGCAGGGGGATTAAAACTTCCTCTTAAAACGCGCCCCGGGGCGCGTTTGCACAGTGGTGAAGGGAGGGGGGGCCTGAGGTGACGTGTGCAAACAAGCCCTGTGGCCGTTTTAAGTTGGGAGATTAAGTCCCCTTGAATCCTGAGGGTCCCTGGGGTCCAACTAGCCCACTAGGTAGCTCCAGTAAGCGCCTCAGAGCTGCGTTGCGCAGAGGTGTAAAAAGGGGCGTGGCCTGGACCACCTCTCTGCAACGCAGTCCTGTGGCGCGCACTGGAGGTACCTGGTGGGCTAGTTGGCCCCCAGGGTCCCTCAGGACTCGAGGGGAATTAATTCCCCAACTTAGAACGCGCCACAGGGCGTGTTTGCACACATGTCACTTGAGGCCCCGCCCCCTCCCTTCACCTCTGTGCAAACGCGCCCTGTGGCGCGTTTTAAGTTGGGGTATTAGGTCGCGTTTGCAGAGTGGTGAAGAGAGGGGGCGGGCGATCGCGTATTTTTTTTTTTGTGTGATTTTTTTAGAAGGGGGGCTGTGTGGCCCCCCTTATTTTTTCCTTTTTTGGGCCCTGGGGACCCCATCCCCCAGGCCCTGACCACTTTTTTTATATTAAAAAAAAAAAATGAACGGGAAGGGGGCCGCGTGGCCAATTCCGGCCCCGGGGACCCCATCCCCCGGGGCATGGCCACATTTTTAAAATTTTTTAAGGAGGTGGGCTGCGTGGCCCCCCTCCTGAGGCCTCTATTGGCCCCGGGGACCCCATCCCCTGGGGCCGGCCTTTTTTTGGGGGGGTTTTTTAAAAAGATTTTTTTTAATTTTGGGGAGGGGGGCCGCGTGGTCCCCCTCCAGGGCCACTACTAGCCCCGGGGACCCCATCCCCCGGGGCAGGCCCTATCTGTTGGGGACCGTGGGGGGAGCCCCAATGCCCCCATGGTCCCGCCGGCTCCCCGTGTCCTGCAGGAGCCGGCATTGCTTTTCCACATGGGGAGCTGCTAACATGCAGCTCCCTGTGTGGAAAAGCAATCTGCTTTAGATTTTGGAAGAGAGAGCAGGTTTCCTGCTCTCTCTTCCAAAATCCAAATCAAGTTTGCGAGGCTCCCGTCCTGCTATAGCAAACAGCAGTGTCCCGGGGGTGGGCACCCCGGGACACTGCAGGAGCCGGCCCTGGGGGGTGGCGGTCCCCAGGGCCATCATAGGCTCCAGGAGGGGGGCCGCGCGGCCCCCCTCCCAACATTTTCCAAGCCCCAGGGAGGTGTTGGTCCCCGGGGCTCTGGGGGTCCGTAACGGACCCCCATATTTAAATATTTAGTGCCTCGGGGAGGTGGCGGTCCCCGGGGCGTGTGGGGGGGCTGTGTGCCCCCCGCAAATATTTGACAAAAGCCCCGGGGGTGGCGGTCCCCGGGGCTTGGGGGGGCCTTGGAGGCCCCCCCATCATTAAAAAAACCAAGCCCTGGGGGCGGTCCCCGGGGCTGCGGGGGGGCTGTGTGCCCCCCGCAAATATTTAACAAAAGCCCCGGGGGTGGCGGTCCCCGGGGCTTGGAGGCCCCCCCAACATTAAAAAAACCAAGCCCCAGGGGGTGGCGGTCCCCTGGGCCCCCGCAATTATGTTGAACTTGCCCCCGGGACCTGGCCCACCCGGGGGCTAAATATTAACGAAGCGCGGGAGCCCGCGCTTCGTTTTTTTTTCTTCACGGATCCTACGCGAATTTCGCCGTTTTAAAAAAATGCTTTTTTGGGCCCTGAGCAGGCCTAGGGGGTTTCTACCCTGCCCCCTTTTCTTTTTTTTCCCGCGTTTTTTATTCAGATTTCTTGTGACTCGGTTCTACCGAGTCACAAGATGGCTGCCAACACTTCCTGGTTTGGAGTGTTGACAGCCAATTAGAATAAAGCTCGTGGTCGGTAGGGTCCGCGGATCCTCCGTGCCTCTAAATATCGAAACTTTTAATTTTGATTTTCTCAGCAACTACTGAACGGATTTACACCATTTTTAAAAAGGTCGCTTTCTGAGTCAAGCAGTTCCTTTTTGCCAAATTTGGGGTAAATCCGTTCAGTAGTTTCGGCTGTAGCCTTGCATAAAGTTTCCTATGGGAAATTGATTTTTTGACTCTTATTTTTTAAATTTCTCTAGAATTACTGAACGGATTTACACCATTTAAAAAAAGGGCGCTTTCTGAACCAAGCACTACCTTTTTGCCAAATTTGGTGTAATTCTGTTCAGCAGTTCGGGCTGTAGCCGTGGCTAAAGTTTCCTATGGAAAATAACATGGAGAAAACACGTTTTGGGACCCCCTTTTTTTCTCGGCCCCCGCTTGCCGAATCACCCCAAAACTTTCAAGACAGGAGCTGACCTGAGCGCCCCACTAGTTTTTAAAATTTCGCGATGATTCGTCATCCGGCGCCAAAGTTATTGGGAAAACAAAAACCGCTTTTCCTATGGAAACTAGGTCCCAACTATAACTATCTACTGGCGACCGCCAGTAGATAATATTCTTAGCTGCAAAATACTTACATTTTCGTTATAAAGGATGCGTGGTAAAGGCATATTCGTAGTAAAGGTTTGCGTGGTAAATGTTTGCATGGTAAAGACGCATGCATTGTAAAGTCTGCGTGATAAAGGCATGTGTGGTTCCAACCACGTTGTAAAGGCCGTTTCCCCCATGGTATGACGGAGTATCCTGTCTGCCAGACCTTAAATAAGGCCCTAAATAATATCTTCAGAAAACGGTTTGCCATCAGATTTAGTTTTAACAGGGAGATAAGAGTTGAACTCAAATTTTTTCAAATTGCTCGGGGGCAGACCGTGGTGACAGCACACCTAGCAACAATGTTTGGGCTTCGTCAATAGTGTGCAAACTATTTGTAGTGTTAAAGAGCATTCTGAGCTTTTTAATAATGTCTTGGAGATTCAGATGGAGGCATGTCTGTCTGGTTTCCCTGCAGTTTGAGAACTGTTCTATTCCCAACAATTAGACTTTGCAGACGGGCATTGGCTCACACAGACTGAGTTGAAGAAGGATGTCTTCTGGGAACCACTGAATCGCTTCTGGGAGTTGCAGGTGGAAGGTTTACAAGCCCATCTCACTGGTGGCTTTGGTGCAGCTATAGAAGCTTCTATGGCGTAGTCACAAAGTGAAGAATGGGTGTGGGGCCATTGATTTTGAAGAAGACTACAGCAGTGCTTCTGCTTCACTTCCGGAATACAGTGATGAAAGTACAGCCAGGATGGGGATCGGCATCTGAGTTGCCTCCAGGCTCATTGCTTGCTGCTTCCTGGAAGGCCAGTTTTCAGTGTGTATCTGTGGGAGCTGGTGTCTCTTTTGGTCTCCAGTCTTGATGCCGAAGCACATTTAAAGCAGTATTATGCCATCACTCATCCTGCCAGACACTCAAAACGCCTAACGGCTGGCCTGTGGTGTGGGGCAAAATGTGAATGACACTTCAATCTGAGAAATGGCTGAATAGCACTCACTCATGCCCCCATTCTCTCTGTGCTGTTATCTTGGTTGGTCCAAAATGGGACTGTAGGGTGCAGCCAGCCCAAAGCCCATCCATGTATATATATTATTATTTAATGTATTATTCTAGTGATACATGAGGATGGCTGACCACTAAAGCAGTCTATAGGTTGGTATCAGTCTGGCAGAGGAAGGAGCTCGAAGAAAATTGATCATCTTCATTTGACTCGTATGCCAAGTCATCCCCCATACCAGAAGCTTGTTTGCATGTTAATATTTAAGGCCTCATGAAGTACACACAGTATGGAATCCTAGCACGCTGTGTGTAAAGAGAATGTGCAGTGGTAGCCATTCAATTTGCTGAATTATGCAAAGCATCTAAACATATAGGGGATATTGGAAAGTGGACTGGGAGAGAATGGTGAATAAATAGGGCTACCTAGGTTCCCCCATGTGAAAGGAGTAATTGATTGAAGAGGGAATAAAAAGGAACTAAGTAGGTGCTTGCAGTTAAAATTTGCTGGCTTTTGAAATTTGGCTAATTAAATGTGGTGGAATGTTTAAGAACCATTAGTTATTATTTGTGTCTCTGGCTACGGCTCATATATTGCTCTACGTTTTATGTTTTTTAAACCAACTCTGAAGTCATGTTATACTATCATAGCATAATTGCTTCTAACATAGGCGTTCTCCCAAATTCTTACTGGGTTGACGGAGACTCTAATACAGTCCAGTTTTGACAGGCTATTTTTTTAAACGCTTTATTAGATTTTTCACAGAAAAAGAGTAGAAGCACGAAACAGAAACCCATTGCAAAAGTTAATGTAGGTCAACTGATTCACATGATAACGTTTATAGCATTGCTCAATCATAAAAACAATAGTGAAAAATGATGTCCATGACATTATAATAACCTGGCTGAAGAGAGGGGAAGGCAGCTAAAAAAGCGAGCGGGGGAAAAAGTGAAAGTTAAGCATCGTTAGCATGCATGATATAATACTATAAAGTATGGGGAATTGAACAACTAAGAGGTGTTCACTGATATGCAGGTTGTGATATGTTACGCATGTAGCAGGGCTCCTAATCAGAAGTACATGTCTCCAACGAGAGTAGGTATGTGCGGAGAGGTTGCCAGATATCCCTGGGTCTAGACGTAAGTTGTTGTAATTGTGCATAGTCAGTGGCGAGTGTATCGTAACGGAACATTGTTTTAAGTCAGGCTTTGTCAGTAGGGGATCGCTTGCTGCCCCAATGTTTAGCGATTTCCCGTTTAGCCAGAAAAATTACTATGGAAATAAATCTGCTGAATGATTTGGGAAGACCGTGAGTGTTCCCCAGCAACACCATATTGGGGTCAGGCTCGAGCAAAACATCTGTCATTGTAGATAGGAGAGAATAGATAGCGGTCCAATAGTTGCTGATGGTAGGGCATAACCAGGTGAGGTGTGCGAAGTCTGCATTAAGGACCATACATATAGGACAGTAGGAAGGGTACGTGGAGTCAAATTTAGTAACGTCTGCAGGGGCGATATATGCTCCATGTAGGAGTTTAAAATGCAGTGACTTATGTTTAGGATTAATGGATATCAGTTCCGTTTGAGAGCAGCAATAGGCCCAGACCTTGTTAGGTATAGATCTGCACTCCAGGCCTGGCGGTCCAGTTTCAAGGCTAGGCAGGAACGATAGTCGGGATATCAAATGGCTGCTGTCATTCGTGATGATAAGTGTGCGCGGAGAGAAGTCATCTGGAGGGTATGTAGGTACATAGGAGCAAAGGGTGTTGTGCAGGCGTTGCAGTATAAAGTGATCCATGTAGGTAGCTTGTTGGAAACTGAGATTGTCCACATGTGAGAGTACATGTCAGTCGGGGAACACATCCCCAGTTGTATGCAATGCGTGGTTGGAGATCACATCGCAAACAAATTTCTCCTGTGTAAGTGGAAGCCATGGGTTATCAGCTAAGGGAATGGCGGGTGAATACAGGATGCCACTACGTAATGACCAGTGAAGTCGCCTCCAGGCCCAGCAGGTGGTGGACAGGGTCTGGATATCAGTTGGATCTATGGGAATGCCATTCGGCAATAGGGAAGAGAGAGGTCGCTGCCCTACTTGATCTTGCTCAGGTTTGAGATAAGGTATGCAGGCATCTGGGTGATACCAAAAATGGGAATATTGACACTGGCCGGCCAGATAATAAAGGTAGAGATCGGGGGCGCTGAGTCCACCCCGCTCGTACGGAAGGGTTAAGGTGTCCCATTTGACTCTGGGATTACGGCCAGCCCAGACTCTTCGTATCAGGAGTCTGCGCAGTGTGAAGAAAAAGTTTTGGGTGAGTGGGATGTGAATGTTTAAAAACAAATATAAAAATTGCAGCAGGATTACCATTTTGATTAGTGATATCCAGCCTGCCATGGAGAGCGGAAGGCTTATCCAATGATCGATTTGGGATGCGAGTCTGGCAATAGCTGGGCCATAATTAAATCGAGTTATTTGGCCTTTATCGAGGTGCAGATGAATGCCGAGGTATTTGGTAGAGTCGGGGGACCAGGTCAGGGGGTATTCAACATCCACCAGTTCTGTACTCGAGGTTAAAGGAAACAGTTCCGATTTGACTCAATTTATTTGTAGACCCGACAGAGTGTCAAAGTGTATAATCTCTCGGACCAATGGTGGAATGTTGTCAGCGGGATGCCGAACGAAAAGTTCAATATCGTCAGCATATAATGATACTAGTGGGCCATGCGAAATTTGGAGTCCACGGTGCATGTGCCGTTCCTGTAATTGACGAGTGAGAGGATCCACTGCGATTATAAAAAGGAGAGGGGGCACCTAGTTACAGGAAAGCGGTCGTTAAGTGAGCCATTCACTCTCAGCAAGCTGTTGGATTGCCGTATAGGATCATAAGCAAGGCAATGAAAGCAGGCGAGAAGCCAAGTTTTACTAAGGTTGCCCTTAAGAACGGCCACTCCAGGGAGTTGAACGCCTTTTCGGCGTCGAGTAATGCAGCGACCACTGGAGTCGACGGTGAGATCCTATTTAGCACAGAGAATATCGTTCTTAGGTTAAAGGAGGTGGATCTATGAGATACGAAGCCTGACTGCACTGGGGAGACAATTTGGTCCATCTGGAGTGAGAGTCGAGTAGCTAGGACCCTAGCAAAGATATTATCTACATTGAGGAGCGATAGTGGTCGATAATAAGAACAGAGGTGGGGGTCTTTGCCAGGTTTCAGTATTAATGTCAGCACCGTGCCACAGAGAGTGGGAGGGAGGGAACCCACGGATAAAGCCTTTGTATACATAGCAAGTAAATGCGGGGTGAGAATGGTTTTAAAGGTCTTATAAAATGCACCAGTAAGCCCGTCGAGGCCAGGGGCCTTGGTGCTATCCATAGCTTCGATTGCACTGATTATTTCTTCACTTGTGATGGGCTCAGCAAGGAAATGGCAATGGCCATTTGAGATCCAACCCATAGCGATCTCTGCAAGGTATCTTTCAATGTTAGCTGGTGCTCCTGAGCAGCAAAACCTATAGAGCAGCTCGTAATATCGCTGCAGTTCCGAGAGTATGCTACTGTTATCCGTGAGGACTATTCCGGTGGGTGTGAAGAGTTCGGTGAGGAACCCAGCGTGGCGATTAGGACTGAGTAAACAAGCAAGCGTGCGGCCGGGGCACTCGCCCTTGCCATACCTGTGGGCCGTAGCGTATCTTCCTATGCATTTTACCTCTCTCTCAGCAAGGTCCTGAAATTCGGATAGTAAGGTCGAGCGGGCATGTAATTGGGGATGTACATCAGACCGAGAGTCCGACAGATCAATATAGCGCAGTGCTGATTCGATCTGTGTCAAGTTAGCTTGGATGTCTCGAAGCACACCAGTGTGCGTAGCAATCCTAATTCCACGTATATAGGTCCTGAGACAACACCATACCTGTATTTAAAGTGAAGTATTCGACTATGGCATCATGTAAGTCGGAGTGGAAGATCTTGTCATTAAAAGCTTCACTCAGGAAGCGCCAGGGGGGCGTAGAATGAGTTTGCTAGGGATGCGTAAATGTAAGATTACTGGGCAGTGGTCCGACAAAGTGCGGGGTAGGTGTGTAACATCAGTAGTCCACAGGGAAGCATTAGCCGATACGAGCCAGTAGTCTAGCCTTGTCCATACTCTATGAGGAGAAGAATAAAATGAATAGTCTTTATTAGTGGGGTGCTGCGTATGCCAAATGTCTGTGAGACTGTAGGTGTCAATGATCTGGTGGGTACCACCCAGGCATTTCATTTACATACTTGGGGCGAGCTGGTGGAGTCTGCAGCTGGGTCGAGAACTAGATTGAAGTTGCCGCCAGTGACCACTGATTTGGCTTCTTCTCGTCCCATTTGCAAGTATACAATGTGAAAAAATTCTGGGGAATCTATGTTTGGGGCATATATGTTGACCAATAGGGTATGCTTACTGTTAGACCTGGCATCCTTGGCGTGGTTTCCCCTGACTTTTTGCCTCTACCTCCTGTATTTTTGACACTGTGCTGGAATTCGTTTTTGCTGGTTTAGATGCTTTGGGCACTTTGCCATTGCTGATCAGTGCCAAAGTGCAAGTGCTCCCTGGTTAAATTGTTATTGTGATTGGCTATCCATGATTGGTATATTTGCTTTACCAGTAAGTCCCTAGTAAAGTGCACTGAGTGCACCAGGGCTGGTGATTCAAATGCTACTAGTGGGCCTGCAGCACTGATTGTGCCACCCACAGGAGTAGCCCTAAGATGGTGTCTCAGGCCTGCCACTGCAGTGCCTGTGCGCAGTTTGTGAACTGCCATGTTGTCCTGGCCAGTGTACACACTTGCCAGGCCTAACCCTTCCCTTTTCCTACACATTGGACACCCCTATGGTAGGCCCAAGGTACCCCCTGGGCAGGGTGCAGTGTATGTGAAAGGTAGGACATGTACTAGTGTGGGTGACATGTCCTGATAGTGAAATACTGCCAATTTCGTTTTTCACTATTGAAAGGCTATCTTGCCCATAGGATAACATGGGGAATGCCTTGTAACATGTTTACCTGCATATCTTCCCATAGCAGCAAGATAGAAAGTTGGAATCTGGTACCCCTGAACTCAGAATTTAATTACACATCTTTTAGTGAAGATGTTTTTTAAATTCTAAGTTTGGAAATAGCACTTTTAGAAAGTGGCTATTTTCTTGTTCAACCTTTCTGTGTGCCTCTGCCTGTTTGTGAATTGACTGTCTGGTTTGTGAGTGACAGGTGCTGGGGGTGGCTGCAGGAGGCTGGGTGAGTCAGCACTAGGCTGAATAGACCTACCTGCATGTAGAGTGGTGGGAGGAGTAGCACCTGGGTCTGAATAGGGCTGTGCCTGCCTTCCACAATGCTGGCTCCACCTCCTGCGGTGTGTCTGATGACCCTGGCCCACACTCACAAAGGAAAGAGAGGTGCCCTGGCAGAATGCACCCTGAACTGGTTTGGACTGGGTCCAGGACCCCTCACACATGAAGAACAAAGACTTTTGGGGTATAAATACTAGAGCTGAAACCCCTGAACTTTAGACTACTTTTGGAATCAAGAGGAATCCCTGCCAAAGAAGATCAGCTGAATAGACTGAGGAGAAGTACTGCCCAAGTGTGTCTAGGGCTGGCCTGCAGTTTGCTGTTTCTACTAAGGAGAGATCTAAAGGACTTTGCTGTGTGCTGTGTCCCCCTGCTTGAAGAAGGACTTTGCTGAGTGCTGTGTCCATCTGAAGAAAAGTCTCCACGGGCCTGAGAAGAGCTGGCCTCCTGTTTCTGAAGTCCCAGGCACAAAAGGACTTCACCCCCAGCTACCCTGAGCTTCCTTGCTGGGAGTTCCAGTCTGCCAGGAGGGCCTGTAACTGTGTGAGGCCTCTCTTGCTGTTGGGAGCTGGAAGCACGACGCAACGAGAGAGAAGCATGATGCCGCCGCAGCAGCCGCTGCCGCAACATCAAGAAGCGTGTCGCCGCTGCCGCTGTTCACCGTCGCAGCACCGGAGAAGCTTGTCGCAGGGCCGTCGCATCGCTGAGGAAGCGCACCGCCGCTGATCGCCTCCGCATCACCGGAGAAGCGTGTCGCCATCACCGAGGGTGTCGTCGCAACACCGGAGAAGCGCATCGCAGAGCCTGTCGCGGCTCAGAAGATCACCGAGTTCGCCGCACGGCCGTTGGACATGCACGCATCGCATCTACATTGTCGCATCGCAACAAAGACGCCATTTCATCGCATCGCACCGGATAAGCGCAACGCATCAAGGCGCCATTTTGTCGCACCGGAGCGCAGGAAGAACCGACGCATCGCCTTCACTGCGCCCCTTTTGCTTGTTTTGCGTTACGCATCCCAGGTACTTTGAGACTGAAAGTGTCGCATTTGAGGTCTACAAGTTTATTTTTGCAACAACCCTTTTTAAAGACATTCTACTGAGTTTTGTATGTTGGATTTTTGATTTTTTGGTCTTGTTTAAGTTTAGTAAAGACACTTTATTTTTCTAAACTGGTGTAGTGTCCATTTGTGGTGTTTTCACTGTGTTACTGTGAGTGTTGGTACAAATACTTTACACATAAGCCTGTCTGCTTGTGCCAAGCTACCAAGGGGGTGAGCAGGGGTTATCTAAAGTGTGTATCCCCCTTACCCTGACTAGAAGCAAGGGTCCCTATTTGGACAAAGGTACATACCTCTGCCAACTAGAGACCCCCAGTTCTAACACTTACCTGCTAGGGAACCGGTGAGTAATTTATAGTGCCCATCTGGGTCTTCTCTGCAGGTATGAAAGATAAAAGGATCAGACCTATGTATAAGGATGCATACCCCAGTGAGTAAGAGCTATAACTGTCAAATTACCGGTGGAGGCCACACATGCTTGCAAACGATTGAGGGTTACTGGGAAGAAGGTGAGTTTCTTGAAGAAATGCTATCTTGATGCCATATCGTGTTAAGTATGTGAAAATGTATTTGCCCTTGCGGGGGTTGTTGAGACCTTGTATGTTACAGGATATAAAGGGGATATCTACCCCCCCCCCCCTTTACAGGCATCAGGAGATGGTATGGTTGAAGATAAACCACAGTTGAACATTTCGAAAATACACAGTTCCCTCCACCCACCCACACTAGACACAGAACTATCCAGCAAATCCCGGATACCAAAAACAAAAAAATAAACAACCCCAAATATAACAGGTTGGTGTACACCATTGGGGGAGGCAACGCCTCGGAGTCCTCAGTCCGGTGATGCCTAATAGTTGCAATGTCAACAAGCATTGCACAGCAAGCGAAAAACCATACAAACATATCGAAGAATTGACCCTGGGTTCTGTGAGCCATCATCAAGCAAATATATATACATGTCGAAGCAGGGTTGGCAGAGTCGAGATCAAACACAGCAGCAGGTTATAATGACCAGCAGCAAAGTCAATCGGCAGGAGCAGAGTTGAGCTAGGATGGGGAGTTTGCATGCTCAGGAGTGTCCCGCCAGGGGTCTGGCGGAGCAGCTTTATATTGTTTGCAGAAATGCACCACTTCAGCCGGAGACTCAAAGAAGCAGGCCCTCCCATTGACCTCGGTGGAGAGTCGCTCAAGGTAAAGCATGGCGTACCTGAGGCCCAGCTAGCGCAGCTCGTTCTTGGCGTCTGAGAATTAGCGGCGGGCTTCCTGCACCATGGGCTTAAAACCTGGGAAGAATGAGAGCATGGCTCCTTGATGATGTATGGTGCCTTTCTCACAAGCACGTCGCTCCAGGCCAGTCGATAGCTGAGCGCCTCCAAGGAAGGGCTTCATTCCCGACCAGGACTCTCATACAAATTCAGACACGAATGAATTTGTCTTTAATACATACAACCCTTCAGCATTAATCAGTCGTAAGGAGACTACCGAGCGTTCCACGCCGGCGTTTTTGCTCCTCACTCGTCTATCCAGGCACACACGACCTCGACTCCGCTGGCGCCCCAGAACAACCCCAGAACGATTCAAGACTTAGGCCCGCGTTCCTGTACTACTTCCGGCTGGAAGTAGACTTGCACCGGCGGATTCTCTGAGGCTTCAATAACTGCAACAGCCGACCCACGCAAGCGGCTTCCCGTGACTCCTTGCAGAGACTACGCTCACGCCCCTCCCTGGGCCATTACCTTCCCCCTACCAATTGAGATTTCAGACTGCTCATTATATGTCCTGAAGATGATCTTAATTCTTTAAGATCGAAACGCCGTCGACCCTTACAACAGGAACTCCTTCCATTGTCTATACTCACGTGGAGTTCCATTTGTTCTGTTGTCAATGCGATGTTATGGTTTTTAATCCACTATCACCTTGTCACATCACACCCACTTTCACTTTTTATGAGCACCTGAATACTACTTAGAGTATTAAGTTTAACCCGTGTAAAATAAACTGTATATTTTACACGACATATGTTCCCCTACCTTTGTGCTCTCAGTTTGATTAATCCTCGAGTTTAAATTAGGAAGCTAGTGCCCCTTTTGGGGTTAACACTTTTTTGCTCTGGACCCACTGTGGCCAACATTGAACCACTGTTTTCCCTAAACATTTCTCACAAGCAAGGCATAGAATAGTGTCTCTGTCTTTGTAATTCAAAAGACGGGCTATCAGTGGTCTCAGTGTAGCACCCACAGGGGGTTGGGGGCCAAGAGACCTGTGCGCGCTTCACAGCAAATGTTGAAGAGAAGCTGGCACAGTCAAACGGTTCGGATTAGGAGAGATTCCACAAAGACGTCTGGGCATTGATGGAGCGAAACCCCGCCCTGATCTCCATCATTATGGCAGTCATGTCTGCTGAGCCCTCGGACGTAGTCGCAGCGTTGGTAGGCTCATCAGTGTCAGAGTGGGATTCCTCTTGTCGAGGGGTCTTGGGCTGCTCAACCAAGAACTTGCGTTACTTCATAATTTCTGCCCATCATTAAAGATATAATATTGTATGGCCAAGTATTACTGGAGAGGTGTTATTCTCCCAAATAGAGAGCTGGTCACCCAATGTAGAGAGTAGGGCGGACAGAGGACTGCAGGCTCCCACCGTACCAGTGCCAGTGATGTCAGGGCCAGGGATGTCAACACCCAGCCAGGATGCGAAAGCAACGTTCTGCAGCAGGGTTGGTACACTCCCATCAGTGCAGCAGTTCAAGCCTATTCCCGCATCTGAGAGAGGCACCGTGTGTCTGGTGCGCTGCACAGCAATCAATCAGAGGGAGCTCTGTAACAGGTTTGAGCGCTTGTTAATGCCCCCACATCGCCAACCCGAGGGTGGGGGGGAACTGCGTGGGAAGCAAGAATAAGGCACGGGGGCCAACGCCGTAGTCCCGCGCCCCCCTCCCCCCTCCACAAAAAGTAATCAGGAATGCGACCTGTAGACAGGCGCGGCTCACGCATCCAGTATGGCGACGCTGGTGGTCAGGTCCCCAGGCATAGTCCCAATACCGGCAACATCCCCCCACTTTCCCATAGGCGAACGTGCATAAATAAACCACAAGACACTTTGTTTATGGGAAAAACTGTCGCAGGTTTATTCCATACAAGAGTATGCAATAAGGTGGGTTATCTTACGGGCGATCCATGGGCAGGCAGCCGTCCAACCTATGCTGCCCCTGCCCGCCTGATGAGCCAGCACTGTGGGATGTATGCCCGGTCAGCGCTACACCTTTGTTGATCCACCACTGGATCACGTGTCCCTTGTTACCATCCTACTCACGCCCCTTTCAGGGCGGAGCGTATCAGGGCAAACCCCCGGTTGGTCAGGCCCCCAACCGCCCGAAGGACTAATGGGGCGCCGTCGCGGTTCTCCAGGACCCTGCCCTGAGGATCCTGGTCTTTGGCTCTGGCACCCCTATTGTGCCGCGCAGAGGTACCCTTACTGTACCCGTCTGCCGCAGTGGTACCCTTACTGTACCGGACTGCTTCCAGATCGCCCTGTAACTCCGCCACAGCCCTGGGGCGGCCACCGTCGCAGCCAGGGCCCCCCACCACTGCACCTCCTATTACCTGCAACCTGCCCTTTCCAAACATTCCTGTACATCAAGGAGAAACAAGTCCATCCCCACCGGGAACAGTGGACCCCGTCCTCCTCAAAGTACATTTAACATTTTCCTGGATGAGCTTGTGTCTGATGAAACCCAGACCCCACTGGTCTGCGAGCTTACGCCATGAACAGTTCCCTCTTACAGGGATGTTCAACGGCCTCCCCTGACTTAGCTCCATGCCACCTTGGCGGGGGATCATCTCCGCCCATCAGAGCTTCACATTGACCCATGTAGTTGCTGAAATCACCAAACAGCGCATTACAACATGCGACCGCTCATTTCCAGGCCTCCTGCAAATCTAAGGGAAGAGATCACTCCCTACTGGTGATAGATGAACTCCAGCTCTATCACGATAGCCTTTGACTTTCGCCCGGGTCAGCTAGTGTCTGCAGAAACCAGAGACTCTTCTGTCCTGTGAACCTGTGCCAGGAACTATTAACCCTCCTGCGGGAAAGTTCCTCTGCCTCACCTGACCTAGCCCCGTGCCAACTTTGGGCGGGGCAATTTCCAACACCAAGGATCACATTGCCCCATCTATTTGCTGATCCCACCTAGCTGCCGTCCTTCTAGCACTGTGTGAGCCTGAACCTCTGTGTCCCCCATCTATGGGACCGCAGCCCCCTTGTTATGTAACCGCTCCCACTCCCGCCTACCTGCCTTGGCTATTCGGGCGGGGAGGATTATGCTTGACCTTGCAGTCCCTTTGCTTTCTAAATCATGACGCACAGGAATGTCATAACTAGTGGTATGTGAAAATGAGCAGGGGGGGCCCACCTGCCGATGGGGGGGCCCACCTGCCCATGCCATGCATCCTTTGTTCCTTATGGGAATTCCGCCAGCTCAGCTCCCTCTGAGGTGAAACCCCCTAGGCAAACCCGCTAGGAGGATCTGCCTGATTCAATACAGTGCGCACTGAGCGATATGGTGCCTAACATTGAGGATTGTCTAAGTCCTACCTAACCTGCCAAAATAGCGGAAACCAAGGTTCCCATTTCCCTGATTAGCTGAAGTACACCTACAGTGGGTAGGCTAGGGGATACCACGACCACATTGGTCATGTGAACCTTAAGTACACAATTTTCGCCTGTGCGTCCCTCTAAATGAGACAGGCTCCACACCGCTGTGAGGCCAGAGATACACACATATGTTGTGCCCACTATTGGAGACAACTCACTTCTTCTTGGAGTGACAACTACCCAGATGTCTGCACAAGTCACCCAACAAGCAAGATGGCCCTGACTACCATGTTTTCTGGCGCCAGGTTTGGAAAGCGCCTTGCCTACACTTGCTGCCCCCTGGGAACCACACAATGCCCGTGCTCTGGCCGCAACGCGGCAATGTCCTAGTGTCACATTGAACCCCTGGTCAATTAAGAGTGCCACTCCAACAGTGGCACACTACAGCAGAGACTCCATACCAGGTTAATTTAATTACCCTTCGTATCGTCCACCCAAGAGAGACTTAGTACCATCTGCCCCCATTACCCTGTGCTACCAAACCTCATCATGACATCACAGGGATTACATAACTCACTAGGTCATTCGGGCCACCGTCCTACAGCTCAGGTAGCACAACCCCGTAGTTGTTGGTAGGAACTGTACTTAGCATAACATAGCACAGGGTTAATGTAAAATTGAACTTTCCCACCATTGGGCTGGTAACCGACGGCCAACAAGACAGAACCTGGTCGTGAGATCCCAGTTTCGTAGAGTAAAACAATAAATTTCCTGCGCCATTAACAAATGTGCTACATGCCCCCATGCCCTAGCCACCTGTTGCTACAGTGGGCAGCCACCCCCCTGAAGGCAGTGGTCTGTCCAGCTCTCCTCCGAATTTCTCAGCTATGGGGGCTCCAGATAATCTCAGGTGTGAGAAAAGTCCTTCTAACATGGCCAACCGACGGTTTATACGTGTGACTGGTCCCCAATATGGTATGACGAGCAATGCCCATTATCGGTATTAGTGAATGAAGGCATTATTCATTCATGTACACCAAAGTGGGGGACCCTGCCCCCAAGTGGTCTTCCCACTTTGTGGCACCCTATCAGTATAAAGTGGTTTAAGGGCCTGTCCGTGACTATTGTCTATATTGGGACCAAGCTGAACCATGATATCACCGATCAAAGTCTGATGTCAATCGCAACATCTGGCATAATTTCATAAATAGCCCTGACTGGCACCGCCTTCTCTCATCCTATGCTCTGTATGATCTTGGCCCACTATAGTGTGAGCAGAGCCCCGCGATGTATACCTGGCTACATGTTCGCTAATGCACAAGTAAAATACCCCCTTTCCTATCAATTTGGGTTACACCGTACATAATCAGGATGCAGTGGGCTAGTTAATCTCCTGGGGCCCCAATGCCACTGCACTTGCGGCACTAATGAAACGTTGTCGATTTGTCTGTCAACTTTGCTGCCTGTGCCACCCTTCAGCCCCATGGAACTTGTGCTGGGCTCTCGCTTACTACCCTGCTGAGTGAGCCCACTGTATTCACCAGATTCATTAACAATTTCCGCTTCTGCCTGTACTTGGTAACACGTTCACCCCATGGTATCTTGGCGCTGCATAACATGTTTATTGTTACTCAGCTCCATGGTACTCGTTTTATCGACCTCAGAGGATGAAATGCTTGTTGATTGCAACCTTGTTGGCCACCCAGCGAAGTATTTGCTCAATGCGCCTCTGCGCTACCGCTCATGCTTCACTAACCCTGCTGCATGTGCACCATCCCGCAAAAGGAATGGCTCCTGTACTCAACTTAAAAGGCAAAGTGCACCGCACGCGCATCTACAATGTGCCTCTGCGCTACAGCTCATGCTTCACTAACCCTGCTGCATGTGCACCATCCCGCAAAAGGAATGGCTCCTGTAATCAACTTTGGTCGTCTCTTCGCAGTTCTATCTAGCACATACTCAAGCTGAAGGTATCGAGGCGCCTTACATGAGCACCCGTCACGTTCTACCATGACTTAGCCACATTACAGGCACAGCTAGATCTACGTGGCAGTAGGCCCCGCCAATTATTACACAATCTACAAGGCCGCAATGACAATCATCGAGGGGGGTTCACCACAGGGGAACTAGCAAACTGCAGTGCACTCCCTGCTCCGTACATACATAGAAGAGCAGACTAGACACCCGAGTATGAATTACTCTTGTGCAACATACTGCTTTTTAAATTAAGCCCCTGCTCTCAAACTGGGAGAGGGATAGTGTAGTGGGCACAGTTAACAACGCTTCCATCAGGGACAAACATCTTGCTAACCCGGTTTGAGGAGCAGCACGCTGATCATGGGCGGGCCCTTGAAATCCTTTACACTTAACAAAACAGTGGGGGTAGGGGCCCCCTTATTTAGAAGAGGCTGTAGACAATCAACCAGCGCAAGATCCTTGCACAGGTTTGGCACCACACTCCTTTAAACTGTTGGGCAATGAAGCTACGCCAAGGTATAAAACGCTATACATGAGCGCCAGTTACATTACATATTCAGCACAACTATCCTTGTGCTCACAGCGAATGAAAAGCATGGCCTTCAGTGGAAATGTGCTACGCTCACCAATCCAGGAGCGTCCCTCCTAATTGCAATGTTTTGCAGCATGTACGGAATCATGGGCTGAGTGGTCACAGCACCCTATCTGGCTCATGGCTTAATAATGACCAGACTTCCCTCCGTGTCTGGTTGCTGCCACACAGTTCTTACCCCGGACCACCGGCCGGAAATTATCATGAAGAGCAACACCTAGGGGTATTGTGGTTTCCCACTATCTTGATGGAACGGAAGGAAAACCCTGGTACTCCGTCCCTACCCCAGCCACATTCACCAAACCGAACTCAGCCTACCTCATTCTTTACTGAATTAAAACTGTAACCTTGTGTCTGGCATTCCTTTCTAGCATGGCGAAGCCAGCAAGGACAATCTGCCGCGCCCGACGCCGCAACACAACCTGTGCTGCAACGAACCAACGCATGCATCAACAGGGCCCAAGGCCAGACTGACTTTGGGCGAAGGAACCTGCATTTGTGTGCCCTAAAAGTGGCTAACCGGCGCCGGGACTCGAGCATGGTCCCCACCCATCATTACAGCTCGAACCGCGGGCCACTTACAGCCTCCTGAGAGGTCCCATTCTTGACGATGGCACACCATCAACCTCTACGGAGCAACCAGCTTGACGGATTGTACTTTACATCAAACCATTGTCAGTCTAGAATAAGTGTTGTTCCCCAAGAATGCACCACTTTCAAAACACCCACATGCCATATCACCTAAAGGCTCCTAGAATGGAAAGTAGGAGAACCGGGGGAATGGTTCTCAACCGCGAATGAAAACCTGCATCCAATATGCACTGCTGAAAACGAGCCTCACAGATGGCGCCCCTCCCCTAAGTGTACCTTGGCACCGGCGGCGATGCTGGCCTAAGCCCGCATGCGTGAAGGCGACCATGGCGTCCCCATCAGCTCATAATGCGCCCTAGACGCCAGGGCCCCAGCAACTCAGCTCCAACTCTGCTCTACTGCTCCAAATACCCAAAACGAGAGGCCCGTCTCCGGTAGCAAACAAGAAAGGCACTCAGAGACCTACACTGGTGTGCCATCTCACCGGCGCTGCTGTTGGGCTGCCCGATCTATGGTGCACTAGCCATGCCATGGCCGGTCATTCAGGAGTCGGTGATGAGAGAAGTTCCGCATGCACCTGACCTCCACCTGGCCCGGCTCACCTGCCTGGCTCACATCCTCTCCTTAAAATACTAGTTGGTGCCTGGGCCCCCGTCGAGCTGCAAAGCCAACCAACAAGCATACGCTCTCTACCAGCTCCCAGCTATTTGCAAGCTGTAATGTACCTTCCGGCCCCGGTGTCTGCCCCCACACATGAGGGAACGTGCAGACTAACCAAAGGCCCGAAGGGCATGAGCAATTAGGCCAACAGGGCACCGCCCGGAGCAAAACATATGCCCCCTAGGGCCCAGAGTCAGAGCCGTCTACTCCGCAACTGGATATCCCTCAATTAAACAAAGCGAGAACGGCATCCTGGCTATCTCACCGGGGCACCCCTAATCAGGTTTCTTATTACCGTCGTAGTGATGGAAGTTTTCATTATGAAAGAGCTTTTGAAGCTATTTACGGAAATACCTCACTTGAAATGCACTCCGTGAACTCAATGTCCTTTCATGCCACATCAATCTCACTTTACAATTCATTGCCGTGTCTAGCGGTCCTACGGTAGGGCAAAGAAAGCACCTGGACATGTATACAACAAAGAGCAAAGAAAATCGCCCACACGAAACTGCAAAATTATACTTTCCTATTAAGTAGGTTTTACTTTATACGGCTGTGTGCTGTTTTCAACAGCTTTAGATTTCCTGCAGAAAGCGTTATTACACGTTTCTCTCTAAACGTTTAGGGAGCGACTATTTGACAGTGCATGTGAACTCATACTGTGCAAGACGGCTGTAGAGATTGCTGCCATGTAACCGGCATGTTGGTTTACAGCCCTAGCTTTAGAAACTTACAACAGCTTTTGGCGATCCTTACGTCCAACAACATATTTCACCTATAGCATTTGCCTGCCACCTGCTGGGCATTCAAATTAATTTATTTGAGTTTCTAATTGAGATGCTAATTTCTGTGGCGTGAAACCTCTGCAGCCCGTAGCAGATAACTTCATGCACACCGTCCCGGACGCCTCCGTACCTCCAATATTGAGGCCATACAAGAATAACGCCCCCCCCCCCATTCTTGTATTAGGATTACCTCCACATATATGACAGATCGGAGGAAAACAACCTATTAGTGTTAACTTCACCCCAAAAACCCAACAGGGTTAACATCCGGTTTAATTTCACGCCTATTAACAGTCTCCATGTGTTCCAGTCATTTATCGTAGGACAACAGGAGACGGATCACATCAACACATCCACTCGATGAATCGAAACACACCGTTTCGGTGGATTGTATGGTTCCATCATTCCCTTTCCGTGGTCCAGGACTTTCACATCCTCTTTACAATCAAAACTCCATCCTCTTCACTAGAGTCTGTCGTTTTCCACAAAAGTAACATCCCGATTTACATGTCCGAAAATTGGCAGAGGAAGCAATATATTTAACTCCCACATCTGCAACATGAATTTCCGATTATATACTCTAGAAATAATCCCTGTTTTATTATGATTTTTCTTATACACTGCATTTACTTTCGTAAATGAACTAATGGTTGTGCTGTCCTCACTTGCATTCCAGCATACATTAGGATTCAGTACTCAAGCCGGAGGAAACTTAATACCCGGGGCTCATTGGAGCTGACGGGGCGAAGTGAGCGATGTGGTGACCCAGCGCTGCCCCTCTCAACACCCATGAAAACACCCTTGCTGCTCTCAGCCATCTGCTACAAGCATCTGTTGCGAGCATTGTCCCCTCCCGATGGGCCCCGGCTGGATTGCAGGGACCCACGTGTGAGGCTGCCCCCGATTGCCGCTGCACTCGGAAAAGCAGGGACACACTGACACAACGTGCCAACCTCTGAATTTTATTTCTATCATTTGTAACACTAATCCCCTCCTTGCGGCGCAGCGGGAGCCTGAGCCCCTCCACCAGGCAGTTCAGCCGAAGCGAGCTCCCACTCCACTCTGGGCAGTGGGACGGTGCCCGGATGTCAGCAGTCAGACGGGACCATCCCCTGTCCACCACCACCGCTGGGGATCCTTCACCCCCATGCGCCCGTGAAACCTACAGGGCCCGCGCTATCTATCACCGGGAGCACCGGATTCCAACTACTATGTTGGAGCCAGTCTACAGAGGTGAAACTTTGGGTGAGGGGCGGGGGCTGGTAATATCCATCCACTCCCCCGAACAGAAACCAACGCCAGACCCGAGCTCCCGGAACCGACCAAACGGCGTCGAGGGCAGCGGCGTGCCCGGCGCAACAGAGGGACAGAGAACCAACAAAGTTCCCCCCTTCTAACAAACCACGCTCCCTGCCCCACATTGCCGTTCACCGCCAGTCGCTTGTCCATATGGCACAGGCGAGTCGGCGGTTAGTCGGATACATGCAGGCCGTGCGCTGCGTGTTTCAGGCCATCCCTCTTACGGGAAGGGGAGGGGGGATTCATAAAGGCCCCAGGGCGTGTGGGAAGGGGTCCCGACTAACCTTGCACTACTCCGCCGCAAGATCCGAAACGCAACGCAGACGACGACTGCTGAAGCAGACAGGACCCGGAGTCTCTTCCCAGACGGCGAGGCTGGCGGCAAAGAGGCCGCTGGGAGGGTCAGAGGGGTATACATACCCTCTCTCCCCCCACTGGGCGTACCCAAAGTGACGCCCACACCCCCTGAACCGCGGGCTCCAGGCGGAAGCCCTCTGCAGCTAGGACGAGGGGTAGGCTTGTGCCGCAATGGCACTAAAGGGCCGCCCTTTTAGGGGGGCCCCCGTTGGGGGCGGCGGGCAGCCACAGTCTCCGGCATCCGGTCCGTGCCTAGAGAAGCAAGCGGGCCCGCCATCATGAGGGCAGAGGAGTGAGCTACAGGATCGATGCAGGAAGGGTTTGGGCTTGTGCTCTGCGAGAGCCGGTTGTCTCAGCCTCCTGCTCGCCGGGGCCCCTCCGAGGTGGAGCTGATCTGCACGAGCCCGTTGGTGAAGTCCTCGGCCCTCCGGCATCCCCCTGGTTGGATGAGGCACCCTAGTTGATGGTGTCTGCTGGGCTGAGCATTTTCCGGGCCAGGATATGCATCTGCGTATATGTTTGCATGCAGATTATGCCAACATATGAATCTCGAGCTCTGTAGCTAAGCGGCCATTACGGTCGCCGCTGCGACCACACCCCCCGGACAGGCTTTTTATATTGTATTTATTTAGTTCTCACTCGTTATACCTTACATTAAAGTTTAGATGTATTAATGATCTCATGAAACAAATTTAACATTTCTGACACAAATAGAAAATGTGGCCTGTTAACAGAACATTTTGCCCTCATCCTTTTTCAGTGGGGCACAGACACGTTTATTACCCAACAAACAATAAACATCACATTGTAATTCTTTAATTAACAAAGCTGTAAAACTCACATTCTCCACATAGGTTTTACTTACGAAGAATTGCATTTTACTACCATTTCTCCCATGCTTTAATTTGTAGGTGATCAGTTTTCTAATTTTGGACAGATGAGGTGTATTCCATCTTCTTTACTACAATGAATGGTCCAATATATATAGATTTATTTGACCAGAGTCACAAAATGTAGTCAACTCCTGATTTAATTTTTTTCTCCAAAGATCACATTGAGTCAAAATAATAACATTGATTGATCCTTGGCTTTCAACATGTGTGTCCAAAGCCCTGAACGTGGGTTGTAGATATCTTGCTTTATTATTGGACATTATTTCCACATCTTTTTCATAGCTTAGTCTGCTGTATGCTTCTTTCAATGCAATTGTATGTAGTCCACTAAGTTCTAAAGTTAGGTGCGGATACATAAGTGTATCCAGCCTCCTATTGTATCCAGCCAGACCGTCATACAAGACTTGTGTCGTAGTAACATTCTGCTTATTTCTTGTGCTAAACCCACATAATATTTTCTGCTGAATAGTGCAGTAATGAATTGACTAGTTACCAAATTACAGATGTAAAACTGGTGCTGGATATGTGTTTGACCCGATGGTCACATGTTCGTATCCTGGTCGGTCCACTCAAACTTTCATTCTTCTGAGGTGGTTATAATGAGTGCGACTGACTTGGGTAACAAAGAAAATCTGTAGTATTGCGCAGAGCGATCCCCTGGGGTGAACGTGTGCTATTCAAAAGCACCTTACGGTATATTGAATGTTGTTTGTAATATCCCTTACTTATGCTAATCCTTTTTTTTGGTTTTACTACCAATTCCCAACATTAATGAGAAGGAATGATGTTAACTTTCACCCCTCATGCAAAGTGGAACGTTTTTTATAATTAAGTTTTGTATTGTGTCCAGATATATACAAAGCTAATCTGTTACTGAAACAGATGATAGCAAGATATTCAAAGTTAAATATGGCAATTGGGGATTAGGCATTTGGACCATGTTTTAGTGGTTCGAGTACAACACTGGTGACTTGACAGCAGTACACGAGTTCGAACACTAGCAGCATCAGACAATCCAAACAGATGACCACTCAAAAAGAGGCATTTTCTCACAATTACATAGCTATATAATTTGTATTTCTTCCCTTTGTAGGTGTCTAATATTCATCTTCGAGACAGGGGCCCTCACACTCACATTACAAGACACACTTCTATAATGAACACTATGTCACAATGCAGTACCAGTACACATCTGCTCCAAGAACCCAGCTACCTCTCCTATCCCTTGTTGCAAATATGCTTGCCTTTGACCCTTTGTAGTGTTTTGCTGCCTTTTGACTAGGTTTGCGCTATACAAATGCCACATACATGCAATACTGCATCTTCTAAAGACTCCTAAATCTGATTGTGCTGCC
The DNA here is from genome assembly GCA_963921515.1 of Calotriton arnoldi. Taxonomy (NCBI): domain Eukaryota; kingdom Metazoa; phylum Chordata; class Amphibia; order Caudata; family Salamandridae; genus Calotriton; species Calotriton arnoldi. The sequence goes on from CAWUFW010005839.1 coordinate 641,717, forward strand.
TTCTAGTTAAGTCTTCATTTGGGTCCCTGTTTATTGCCTTAGCTGTGTTGCCTCCACATACACGTGAGTGTGAAGTTGGAGACAGGTGGATGGACGTCGTCTGTCACTCAATACCACAAGAACCGTATACACTTCTACCTTTATTGTGGGCCACTATACTTACTTACGCCTCCTACCCCTCCTCGGGTATAGGCTGTCAACTAGGACTCTCCAGCCATCTTTGTCTTGGGCTTTTCTTTCAATCTAATTCCAGGTGCAGCTTATCTCCTTGCAGTCAGCCGCAAGGCCTAGGTGCCAGGTGTTTCTTGGATTTCCTCTTTTCCTTTTCCCTTGAGGGTTCCTGGTGAGGGCTTGCCTGGTGATGCTTGATGCAGGCTTCCTGAGGGTGTGACCTATCCAGTTCCAGTGTTTTTTCATGATTTTTTCATGGGCAGGGAGTTGGAATGTCTGCTGCCATGGGATGTTGTTTTTTTAATTTGTTTTTATTGAGAATTTTCAAAGAAGAAAAACAAGGCCATAATGCGCACAATAATAATTATACGTCCACAAATCGTCATAGAAAGGAGCATTACAGAGAACGCCGCTAGATATAGCATGAAAAAATAATAATAATAACAAAAAGAAAACAAAAACAATCAATAAACATCGCAGTGAAGGTACATATAATGATAGATCCTAATTACACAGTACATCACAACTGGCTAACCATCATTGCTATTGTTTGAATGGTGGGGGACGCATCATTCTGTGAGTTCAGGATGGAGTAACAGATAGGAGCGAAGTGGCTGCCAGATATTTTGGGGCCGGGAGGCAAGGGGCACCTAGTATGCATATATATCGCTGGTAGTATCACAATACATCAAATCCTTCAGCCAGGCTTTCAGCATTGACGGTGAAGCTCCCCCCCAGTGCAAAGAGACCTGCCTCTTGATCAACAGTAGTGCAATTGCGGTAAAACGCCTAATGCTGACCCGCAGAGAGAGAACATACCCCAGTAGCGCCAGTAGTGGTGAGGGTGTGAGTTTGGTTTTGACTATTAGACTAAGATGTTATGGGACGTTGTTGTTGATGGTGTTTGGCGACCAGATCTGGTCTTTGTTGGTGGGAGTCACTCTTGTATTTCAAGTTTTTGCTCAATACTTTAAGACCAATTTTACATTGGTGTTAAAAAGCCTGATCTTGGTTTGCAGCGTTAGGTCCTTGGAGCTTCAGATCTTTAGCTGAATGAAGGCAGCCCTTGCTTTGCTGATTCTTGTCTTGACGTCCGCATCTGTGCCGCTTTGCTTGTCCATGACAATTCCCAGGTAGTTGAGGGCCTCAATCTCTTCCAGTGCATTGTCTGCAAGAGTGACTGCAGCTGTGCTGGCCGTGTTAGGTTTCAGGTTCTTGGAATTTCCCCTGTGGATGTTAAGGTCAAGTTGTGCTGATGTAGCTGCAACATTGTCTGTCTTATCTTGCATCCGCTGATGGGTATGGGAGAAGGGGGCCAGGTCATCGAGCTGCGTCCAAGGTGCCCACTGGATCCCATTTCTTCTCCCTGCTGTGGATGTCGTTATTGTCCAGTCAGTGGCCAGCAGGAAGAGAAAAGGCGTCAGCAAACAACCATGGTGGACTCCGATCTTCACTTGGAAAGCTTCTGTGAGTTGTCCTCTATGAGCTATCTTGCAGGACATTCCCTCATAAGAGTTTCTGATGATTCTTGCAGGTTTATTTGGCACACTGTAGTGGCGGAGGAGTTTCCAAAGGGTCTCTCTGTCCGTGCTGTCGAATGTCTTCTCATAGTCGATGAAGTTGACATGGAGGGGGAAGTTCCATTACGTTGACTGCTCATTGATGATGCACAGTGTTGCAATCCAGTCTGTGCAGGATATAGCTTTGTGGAAGCCAGCTTGCTGGTCTCACAACTGAGCGATGTTCCTACATTCTGTTCAGGATGACTCTGTTGAACACTTTGCCTGGGGTTGATAGAAGAGTTATCACTCGTCATTTGCATAGTTACTCAGGTCACCTTTCTTGGGGATCTTGATGAGATATTCCTCCTTCCAGCCTGATGGCACCTTTCCCTATTACCAGATCTTTCCAGACATGGGGCAGAGCATGTCCACTGTTGTTTCAATGTCTGCCTAAAGTGCCTCAACACTAATGTTGTCGGGTCCTGCTGCCTTCCCGTTTCTCAGTTGTATGATGGCGTGCCGTATTTCTTCCTTGGTTGGTCTGCTGCAGTCGACTGGCAAGTTCTTGTCGACTGGCTGTATGTCTGCTAGAGACTGCGACATGGACTGGTTCAGCAGTTCTTCAAAAGTGCTCCACCCATCTTCGTTATTGGCCTTCATTATCCATGTTTGTCTTCCTAGCTTTGTCCTTACAGGTCTTTCTGGCTTGCTGCATCTGCCTGAGAGTTTCCTTGTTATGTCATAGAGTTCTTTTAAGTTTCCATGGCTTGCTGCAGTATTGGCTTCTGTAAAAATAACAGATGATGGACACAATGCTGAACAAATCAAACATTCACCCCAGTCACAGATCTGGGTTTAATCCATCGTTTTTGTGCTCAGCGCGCCACCCCAGTTTGGACCCAGCCATATGCAAATAAAGTCTTGATCCTGCTCCCCATGGGAACAGTCCAGCCCAAACTGTCAGGCCTCCCTGGACAAGAAGCAAGCATCCTGGGACCAGTTTCAGGGTATCACCCCTCATCAGCCAGGCTAGCTTGAATCCAGTGGCACAGTGAGCACTGAACCCACATCTGGGCTACCCTTCCCACTTTGGATGACAAAAGCAAAAAGAACAGATGATGGATGGAATGCTGAACAAATCAAACATTTGCATATGGCTAGGTCCATACTGTGGTGGCGTGGTGAGCAAAAGTAACGATGTATTAAACCCAGATCTGTGACTGCAGGTGAATGTTTGATTTGTTCAGCACTCCGTCCATCATCTGTTCTTTTTGTTTTTGTCATCCTAAGTGGGTAGGGTATGCCCAGACATGGGTCCAGTGCTTTCTGTGCCACTGGATTCAGGCTAGCCTGGCTGATGAGGGGTGATAACTCGAAAGTGGTCCTAGGATGCTTGTTTCCTGCCCAGGAAGGACCTGGCCTGGCAATACGGGCTGGACTGTACCCATAGGGAGGAGGGTCAAGACTGATTTGCATATGGCTGTGTCCAAACTGGGGTGGCATGGTGAACAAAAAAAACAGTAGATTTACTGGAGGTGAATGTTTGATTTGTTCAGTGTTTCCGTTCATCATGTGTTCTCTTTGGGCTTCTGTGGCAAGACCATTGATTAATCTTTGCTTGTCTGCTCTTAAGCTTCCCTTTGCTTGCTTGTTGGTTTTGGTGCATTGGCCCTGAGCTTTTTTTTCTGCTCTTGTTCGGGTGGTGTTGACTGGAGCTTTCTTTTCCTTTCTCACTTGGATTTTGCGGAGAGACTTGGTGGAGAGCCATTATTTATGCTGGTGTTTCCTGGGACCCAGTACCTCCTGGTAGGTTGCTGTCACTGTTTCTTTGCTCTTCTCCCATTTACTTTCTACTGGGTGTTTGTCCTCTATTTGTTGCAGGACTTGAAACTTGTTGCTGAGGGTAACTAAGTATTCACTCTGTTTCTGTGCATTTAAGGAGGGTGGTGTTATATTGCTGGCGTCGGTTTGTCTCTGCTCTCCATGCTTTCTTCCACTTTATCTTCAGCCTGGCCACGACAAGGTGATGGTCTGATACCCCATCCACTCCTCATCACTTTCACATCCTGCAGGGACCTCCGGAATATCTTGGCATTGCAGACATGGTCGATCTGATTCTCTCTTGAAAGGTCTGGTGACACCCACATTGCCTTGTGCATTCTTTTGTGTGGCAGTACACTGCCACCTATCACCAGATTGTTCAGGGCACAGAGATCTGCAAGCCTTTAACCATTCTTGTTCATGTCGTCAAGGCCAAGGTTGTCCATGACTCCTTCGTACCCGGTGTTGTTGCTTCCAATCTTGACATGGTGGTCCCACATCAGTATGGTAATGTCCGTCTTGGGGCATTTCTCCAGGATGGACTGGATTCTGTTGTAAAACTGTTCTTTTTCCTCTTTTTTTGCTGTTATGTGTAGGTGCTTAGCACTGGATAACATTATTGTTGATCCTCCTTTTCTTTATGTGGAAGGTCGCTGTGATGATTCTGTGACTGTGGGCTTCCCATCCAGAGATCTGTTGGCTGTTAGCATTAACATCAGTGCTACTATCTGAGTTTGTGGGGCGTTCTCTTCTTCGTGTCCAGAACACAGCAGCATTCCTCTTGGAGCCAGTCTTTTCTGTCCGGACTGTATTCATGTGGTTTTGCTGATGCCAAGTAGGACAAGGTTATTGTTTTTCATCTCCACTGTCACTTGGGCTGTCTTGCCTGTCTCGTACATGGTCCTCACATTCCATGTCCCGATTGTGATGGTCTAGGTCAAAAGCAGGTGGATCTGCTTTGTGGCTTCCAGAGATCTCTGGCTTTCTCCACAAGGCAAACACAAGGAGATGATGGATGAAGCGCTGAAACTTTTCAAACACTCACCCCTGGGTTGAATCCATCATCGTTCTTTAGCTCACTTCGCCACCCCAGTTCAGACACAGTTATATGCAAATCAGTCTTGACCCTGTGCCTCATGGGAACAGTCCAGGTTGAACTGCCAAGCCATGTCTTCCCTGGACCGGAAACAAGCATCTCCATAAAGTAGAGTCCTTTCTCCCCAATGATGTCTTCCTGTCTTTTGGTTGACATTTCTGTAGCTAGAATTTTTTACATGGTGGGGTAGCCAGCCTTACGCAAAACCCTCTTCCTTTCGCAGCCGGGCTTGGGACCTGCCATGGCAGAGTTGGGGGCCGCTATTGTTAGTGGGTAATTCTGAATGAGTTAATGTTGCTTCTACTCGTTCATTCTCAGGGTTTTTCTTAAATTGCATTGAGGTTTGTGCGCCATGACAAAATATTCTCACTATCTATTAATGACTAAACAAAAATGTTTTTATTTCAGGGAAAAGGCTTACTCTGCTGGTAAAGCAATTTGTGAACGATTAAAGGATTCTATCCCGAGGCAGCTATTTGAAGTAGCCATACAAGCAGCAATCGGCAGCAAAATAATTGCAAGAGAAACGTAAGTGTCCGTTTTGATTTTTGCTTGAGTGTTTTTTTCAATTTTTGTACTTAAACACATACTTTATTGCACAGTCTATCAAAGTTCATTCATTTTTAGGTTGAAGCCTATCAGACAGCGTACCTGTCTGGTTTGGTAATTACTTTTTGGGGACATTCTGAAAGATTCCCTGTAAATGCATTCCTGCCATTCCTTACCATTTGCTCTGTGTTTTGTAACTCACATGTGCTTGCTTTCTATATGCTGGCTTTATTTGTTTTAGGCTGTCCAGCTTGAGTTTGTCCCACCTGTATTCTTTCACGAGTGCTCGCTTTCTGTAAACAGGCCTTTAAATCTTGTTCTTATCTCGTCACATTTACTGTGCATTCAAAGACAGGGGTCAAATGCAGGCTCTTTCTTCCTGGGAGCTTGGTGTTTACTTTCTTACCCTGACTTCAAAGTGAGAGGATTTATGTCACAGTCTTGCTGTGGAAGGAAAGGCTTTCTTCTAGCACACAACAATATTCAAATGTCTGTAAATGAACTGTGCAGATATTTCAGACTATATCAGAATTAGGAAAGCACAAATGAAGCACATTTTTGTGTAATTCTGAAGTGTGGTGAACACAAACATTTTAATATGATCACACCAAATCAATACTCTAGGTGATGACATTTCCACATAATATAGCTTGTGCACTGTATACTTTTATCATAAATCTGTTTGTCTGTGGAAATGTAATGGTCATTTCAATTGAAAATGTGTTATCTGTAATAGCAGTGTGCTGCCACACCATGCATACTCCTCTCTATGCCCTCCCACTCCTTTCCACTTTAAGACATTCCACGACACTCTACGTCACTTCACGCCACTTGACTCCACTCTACGACATGCCACTTGACTCCACACCACTGTGCGACACGCTCCTCTACAATGCGCCCCTCCACTCTACACCACTCCACTCTACAACATGACACTCCACTCTACACTATGCCACAACACTCCAATCCATTCTACAACACTTTTCTCCACTCTACACAACTCTATGCCACTCTACTCTACACCTCTCCACTGAGTCTCTACTCCACTCTGTGCCACTTCACTCTACAGCACTCTGTGCCACTCTGAGACACTATACTCTGCGACACACCATTCAATTCCCTCTACACCACTCCATGCCACCTTACTCCACTCTGACACACTACGCCACTTCACTCTATGGCCCTCAACTCTACGATGCTCTATTCTACTCCACTCTACAACTCTCTACCACATGACACTCTACCCCACTGCACGCAACTCTCTCTATGCCACTCCATGCCATTTTACTCCACTCTGTGCCACACCTCTCTATTCGACAACTGTCTACTCCACTCTACTCTGCAACACTCTATGCCACTCCACTCTGCAACACTCTTCTCCACTCTACGACACTCTGTGGCCCTCCACTCCCTCCACAACACTCTACAGCACTCCACTCCACTCTGCACTACTCCACGACAAGGCACTCTATAACATTCTACTCCACTCCATGATACTCCACTCTACGCAACTTCACTTTACGACACTCCACTCCATTCTCCACGCCACTAACATTTAGCCATGCTGAACAGCAGCCACGCTGATGGACAACATGGCTAAAACACATTGGCAAAGCCAATTAACTCTTACACAGGCGAGACTTATTAGGTTTGCAAATGCTTGTTTACCATACAAACATATGCTTCTAGTCTAAATACCATATACTTATCAGTGTAAACAGTCTGAGATTTGCCTGCCATCCATTGCAGAATTAAAGTGGTACTAGTTTTTTGTTTAACATATGTTTAAAAGTGAAAATATGAATGTATACCTATCACCAAACAAATCACAAATTTTATTTGACAAATATACGAATCTGCTAATAAACTTTACTTGCATGTACTGGTTAATGAAAGCAATCAAACAGTGGAGCTCCATCATGCAAACAGTGGAGCTCCATCATAAATGTCCTTGCTGTTAATGGTGTTACTCTTTATATTCACAAAAGAGTTCCAGTTTTTTTTAAGGTTGCTTTGTGAGCTTGTCATTTTGTGATAAGACTTAATCCCACTAACTTAATCTATGGACTTCCTATAATAATTACTGGGGTCTGAACACGTATCCAAAGTGTGGTTTGAAAATGCTCAAACAAGCCTATAAGGTGCTCATCTCTTCATCATTGGAAAGTCTATGTTCATCTTCTTATAAGTAGTATGCACTTTGTTGGAAAATGGCCCTCTCTGAAGCGTCACCCAAAACTTGTGTTTGCTTTCTTCACCCTAAGTTGGCAGGGTATTCCCAGACATGGGTAATTTGCTCACTTTGCCACTGGATTCAAGCTAGCCTGGCTGATGAGGGGTGTTACACCGAAACTGGTCGAAGGATGCTTGTTTCCGGTCCAGGGAAGCCCGGCTTGGCAGTTCGGGCTGGACTGTTCCCATGAGGAACAGGGTCCAGACTGATTTACATATGGCTGGGTCTGAAATGGGGTGGCGAAGTGAGCTAAAGAATTATGATGGATTCAACCCAGATCTGTGACTGGGGGTGAGTGTCTGAAAAGTTTCAGCGCTCCGTCCATCATCTCCTTGTGTTTGCTTTGCTCGCCCTAAGTTGGAAGGGTATGCCCAGACGTGGATCCCTTGCTCACTTTGCCACTGTATTCAACCTAGCCTGGCTGAAGAGGGGTGTTACCCCAAAACTGGTCCCAGGTTGCTTGTTTCGGGTCCAGGGAAGACCCAGCTTGGTAGTTCGGGCTGGACTGTTCCCATGAGGAACATGGTCAAGACTGATTTGCATATGGCTGGGCCTGAACTGCGGCGGCGAAGTGAGCTAAAGAATGATTATGGATTCAACCCAGATCTGTGACTGGGGGTGAGTGTCTGAAAAGTTTCAGCGCTCCGTCCATCTTCTCCTTGTGTTTGCATTGTTCACCCAAAACGTTTTGCCTTCCTCCTCCTCTTTTTCTGATCACCTTTTTGTTGGCTTTAGGACTCTGAGCACTACACCACTGCTGACCAGTGATAATGTGCCTGTGCTTCTCACCTAAACATGGTAACATTGGTTTATCCACAATTGGTATACTTAATTTACTTGTAAGTCCCTTGTAAAGGTGGTATACTATATACCTGTAAATTAAATGCTACTAGTGGGCCTGCAGCACTGATTGTGCCACCCATACAAGTAGCCCTTCAAACCTGTCTCAGGCCTACCACTGCAGGGCCTGTGTGTGCAGTTCACTGCCAATTTGACTTGGCATTTAAAACCCCTTGCCAAGCCTTAAACTCCCCTTTTAATTACATATAAGTCACCCCTAAGGTAGGCCCTAGGTAGCCCATAGGGCAGGGTGCTGTGTAACTAAAAGGTTGGATATGTACTTTTAAGTTTTGCATGCCCTGGTTTTTGACAGACACCCAAATTCTTTTTTTTTCACTACTGTGAGGCCTACTCCTCTCATAGGTTAACAATGGGGATTCCTTATTACACATTTTTTTTTGGGAAATCTTTTTATTAAACTTTTCGTCAGTTGCAGTATACAGTGTATCATTTACAGGAGCCTTGTTGGCATAAAACCAGGTAATTAACCATTATTAGTTACAACGTACATTGTTTCAGACACGGAAGTATTGCCTTTATAACGACAGGATTACATTACAAATCTGTTTTCAAATGTTCTACTTTGCATTTTGAAGCCTACATTGAGAAACCCTTTCTAAATTATATTCAACTCGCATGCACCCCTTACTTTAGGTCTCCTCCCTCCCTCCCCCCCCCCATGTTCCCGGGGCATCTGTATTCCTCCCAGTGGTTCCATATTTTCCCCAATTTCTTGGGGCAGCCTCTACTTTCATAGACTACTTTTTCGGTAGCACTACACCAGTCTAAGTCGGACTTCCATTGCCCTATCCTCGGAGGTTGGCTTGCCCCCCACGCTCTGGCAATATTTCTTTTACCTACCATTGCTGCCACCATTAACCTGATTTTTTGCTATCTTTGCCAGGTCTGATCACTTGTCACGCATAGTATATGCCATCTGGCCTCTGCTGGAATTTCCTGCCCCAGGACCTCGGACATAACTCTTATGACCTTTCCCCAGAATTGCTGTATAGCCGGGCATCCCCAGATAATGTGGAAGAAGGTGCTTCTTTGATTACAGCCTCTTGTACACAGGTCTGTGGGGGCCCGTCCCAGCTTACACAGCAGCACCCCTGTAGAGTAAGATCTATGCAGGATCCGCAATTGGACCAAGCGAAATCTCGCTCTTATTGCTACTTCCCTCTGCTTTGAATTGGCTCGGACCAGTCATCATCCTCCAGGAGCCCGATATCGGTTTCCCAAGCTTCTCGCAATGCCCTGAATGGATCAGGCGCATTATTGATTATCTTTCTGTATATCGAGGATGTGGCTTTTTCAAGTATTGGATCCAGCCATAGCCGGTCCTCCAGGGGGCTTTATTCCGGGAGCTGTTCTCCTTCTCTAATATAGCGTCTGAGTGCGTGCCCCAACTGGATGTATTTATATCTTTCCGAGTTTGCTGACTGATACTCTCTCTGTAGATCTTCAAATGGGATTATTACCGAGCCTCTCCATACATCTCCCAGGTGGACTATATCTATTAATTTCCATTTTTGGAATCCCCGCCGTGTTTTTACTTCTCGTAGCATGTCCCTGTCCCATAGTGGGGTCCTTTGTGTTAATCTATTGTCCCACCCCAGGAAGTTATTGGCTTTCCGCCATGCGTTAATCACTGCGTGTGTGTGTAGGGGCATGTGCTTGACCGCGGCTTTACGATACAACGCCCCCGTGTAGCTCCTGTGCCCCATCCCTAGATGGTCCGCTCTGAACGTCGGGTCATTCCTATCTGCGTAGATCCACTCGTTAATTGGTACCATGTGGGACGCCCTGTAGTGTTTTTTAAAGTCTGGAATGGCCAGGCCTCCCTCATAAACACTTCTTTGGAGTTTGGATAGGGCTATTCTGGTGCCTCCCCCATCCCATAAGAGCTTCCTCAGTTCACTGTCTACCTCTTTGAAAAATGTATCTGGTATCTTATATGGGGTATTTTGTAGGACATACAGCATGCGCGGTAGTGTCTTCATTTTAAAGAGCACCGCTCTTCCCATCAATGAAATTAGCAGGGCCCTCCACACGTCCCTTTTTAACCGTTCCAGCTGGGTCGTTAGGTTATCTTCCAGGATTTTTGATTCTGTTTTCCCTAGCGTAATACCCAAGTACTTGAATTTATCTTTGATTTGTAGTTGGACTTGCCCCGTTAGTGAGGGCGTCGGCCCACCCGTTAATTGGAACAGAAGAGACTTATCCCAATTAATTTGGTACCCTGAGTATCCACCAAATAATCTGAGTATCTGCAACAATCTGCTTACTGTGAATCGAGGCCTGGTGGCATATAGCAAAATGTTGGCGTATAGTGAAATACGCTCTTCCCAGTTCCCCTCTCCCGTTATCCCGGTGATTACAGGGTCTCCTCTTACCCAAGCCACAAGTGGCTCAAGTGCTAATGCGAACAAAATGGGGGAGAATGGGCATCCCTGTCTCGTCCCCCTATGCAGTTCAAAGGAGCGGTAAACCGAGCCGTTCACCCGCACCCTGGCCATTGGTTTTATGTAGAGTAGTTTGACCCACGCCTGATATTTGGGGCCAAACCTGAATCTTTCCAAGACTGCAAATAGGTAGTGCCACGCGATACAATCGAACGCCATTCGTGCGTCTAACGAAAGCAGTACCGCTTCCTCTTCTGGGTGGGACTTGGTCAGGTGCAGTACCCCGTACAAACGGCTAAGGTTTAGCCTAGTACTCCGGTTTGGCATGAAGCCCGATTGATCTGGGTGTACCAGAGTCGTGATAACCCCCAGAATACGGTTCACCAGGACCGTGGCCAAAATATTTGCCTCTGAGTTTAGCAAGGATATGGGCCTATACGAGCTGCATTCTTACGGTGGTTTGCCCCCCTTCAGGATCACCACTACCGTGGCTATGTATTGGTCTGTTGGCAGGCACCCCCTGTCCCTTGCCTCTTCAAACATCTTCAACAAGTATGGAGCCACCACTCCCGCTGTACCCATGTACAGTTCGGTAGAAAGACCGTTGGGTCCCGATGCCTTTCCGGCCTGTAGGTCACTTAAGGCCCCTTCAATTTCCTGAACTGTGATATCTTTGTCAATGTCTTCCCTATCTGCATCTGGTAGCTTAGGAAGTCGGACATCCACTAGTAACTCTCTGCAGTCTTCACTTGTTCTAACTGGGTTTGAGGTATATATTCCCTCGTAATAAACGGCAAAGGCCTCCGCTATTCCCTCTCCGGTCGTCTGCATTTCCCCGTCGGAGTCCCGTATTTCCACCACACAGCTCCTCTCTCTGTCTCTCTTTTCCAGCCACGCAATCATTCTATTTGCTTTATCTCAGAGATCGTATAGCCTCCTTTGCGTTGCTAATGCTAGGGATCTAGCCGCATGATCCTCTAGATCTCTCATTTCCTGCTGTTTAAGCCGGATTTGGTGTGGGAGCGGTGGATCAGTTTCTTCCCCTGTTAGCGCCCTTGCTTCCAAATTAACTATGTCTCTTTCCAAATTGTCCCATTGGGTCTTTTTTACGCCCCGCTAGTAGTGCCTGCGCGTATCCATGTATCACCGGTTTGAATGCTTCCCATAAAGTGCATGCGGGGTCTACGGACCCCTCGTTTTCCTGGAAATAGAGTTGCGTCCTCTCCCTAATCTGCTCAACTACATCTTTGTTCTTAAAAACCCAGGGATCTATTCTGGGTGGCAATACCGCTACTCTTGGTGGGCCCTGGAGGACCACCTCTACTGGAGAGTGGTCCGAAAACCCTCTTGCTTTGATGTTTGCATTTCGGAACAATCCACTACTCTCTGTGTGCGTCAGGATATGGTCAAGGCGGGAGTAGCTGCCATGCACCATTGAGTAAAAAGTATATTGCCTTTCTCTGCGATTGTGCAGGCGCCTCAGGTCCGTTAGACCCATGGCCTCCACAAACGCCCGTAGTGGCTCCTCCCCTCTTCCCTAAGTCGCTTTCGATTTCCTGTCTCTCTCTGGTTCCATGGTCGCATTCATATCCCCCCCTAGTATTAGGATTCCCTGCGGGAGGTCCACGAGCAGGGTGCCCAGTCCAGACAATGTATCTGAGTGCAAGTTCGGTGGCACATAAACCGAAATTATGTCAGGACACTCCCCTTTCTCTGTCCTGGCGAGTGCCACGTATCTCCCAAGTCGGTCATGCTTGATCTCTTTTATAGCTAGGGGAAGGGCGGTCCTCATCAGTATTCCCACCCCTCTCGACCCCAATGTATAACCTGCGTGTGCCACCAGTTTATATCCATACCTATCTAGTGCTTTGTATTGGTTACCCTTCAGGTGTGTTTCTTGCAGTAGCACCAGATCGGGGGAGTGCTTATGTAGGTATTGTAGTACTACTGTACGCTTGATTCGATTGCCCAACCCGTTGACATTCCAAGTATGGATTTTCAATTTAATATCGCTCTGGCACCCCGCCCGCTTCTGTGGCCCTAGGGTCGGAACTTCCCTATGTGTGCCACTATCTTCTGTTTTGGCCATCCTGCTGGCTGAAACTCCACTTCTTGTACTGAACACTGTAAATATCTTGCATCCTGACTCCTGTAACACACAATAAACCATCCCATTTTGGCTATAACGATGCCGCATTCCCTAACTATGTAACTCCCCCCTCCCTGCTACCCTGCTAGGCGGGCTTAACTAACCACCCACCTCCCAAACTTGCAGAGCGCCTGTCTCCCCTTAACTGTGTTATCTAAAACAGGGTAGGCCGGTGCCTGATAATATAGATGGCGATCCTCGTCTGCTCCCACCCCCTCGGACTTTTGGTCTTATCGCTCCTGCCGATAGCAGAAATGTTCAGTTGAATGTCTCCCCTCCCCATCGTTATGGTACTTCCCCAATTTTACATAAAGGATATGCTTGACAGTATCGTTCCAGCACTTCAGCTGATCCTTGGCCCCTGGCAATAGTTTCGGTTATGCACCTATCCCATGAGTCCAATCTGTTTTGCTCTATCCATTTCCGTCGGCTGTGTGTGTTCCATCTTCCGTTAGGCTGAGCGGCTGTTCTTTCTGCCTTCCTCTTCGCTGGCCGCGTTGGTAGTTGTTTCCTGCCGTCCGCCAGCCCTCTAGCCACTCCCATGCTTCCTCTGCCATGTTAAAATGCCAGGTCTTTCCCGCTGCAATGACCCTTAATTTTGCCGGGAACAACATCATGTATTTGATCCCTTTGCTGCGTAGTTCCCTCTTGACCGCCTCAAAAGTCCGCCTTTGCCTCTGGACCTGCAACGTGAAGTCAGGGAAGAACCAAATAGTTGCATTTTCATAGCAGAGATCACCATGCACATGTGCGGCTTGCAATATAGCGTCCCTGTCGCGATAGTTGAGTATCCGGACTATTATGGTTCTGGGTGGCGCACTCGGTTTTGGCTTGGGAAGAGGGGCTCTGTGTGCCCTTTCTATAGTAAAATAAGTGGAGAGTCTCTTTGGTTTTAGATGTCATAATATTAGGTCTTCCAAGAATAGATCCACGCTTGGCCCCTCTATGCCTTCCGGGACCCCCACCACTCTAATGTTGTTTTTCGAGCCCTCCCTTCCTGGTCCTCCAGTCTCGCAGCCATAGTCTCTTGCTGTTTCGTGAGGGTCCGCACCTGTTCCTCAAGGCGCTTCGTGCTAGTCTGTAACATCGCCACTTCAGTCTCTGTCGCATTAACTTTCTCAGAGATTTTGTGCAGGCCTGCCCTCAGCAGGTTCACATCCAGGGTCACTGCATCTAGCTTGGGTGCGATGGACCCTTTCAGATCTGCAATTGCTGCTATGATTGCGCTTAAGGAGGGTTCTGCAGGTTCATCTGTTCGTGGCTCTTGGGTGCTCGTCGCCTATTTTGGGACCGCATATTTGTCCATTTTATTGGTCTGGGTCCCTGCCTGTCCTTTGGGCTTCATCCGTGAGCACAGCTCCGCGGCAGCTTTTTTCGACCCTTTGTTTCAGGACTTCAGGTTTCAGATGCGTACTCTCCGCCCCCGTCTTCCGCTTCCAAATGGCTAGGTAGGCCTCACTTCTCGACCGTGATCCTCGGCGGACTCAACGGGCGGTCCACTCGGTCCGGGCCTTAGTGCGATCCCTGTGGGAGGCAGGCATTTGCTTGCTCTTGTTTATTTCCCTTGATTTGACTCCTCCACCTAAAGGGGCTCGCTGCTCCCCCCTGATGCACCTCTGCAGACAAATTGATTCAGACTTCGTTTGATGAATGTCAGCGCGCTACGCTCTCGGCCTGTAGGTCCCTCTCTGTATTGCTCCGTGCGTGGATCTCTTTAATGATGGCGTGCAGCAGTGATTATTATATCGCATGTGAGCCCGGGGGGGGGGGAGGGGGATTCCGTACGCTCTCTGGGCCTTGTGAACTCGCTTGCGCTTGTCTCCAATGCGCTGCTACTCCTCAGTCCCCCTGCCAAAGTCGCTAGGTGGGCGTTAGGATCATCCTCTATCAGGCCAAGTAATAAATATTAGTCCCCACTTTCCGCCGGGGGCGCGGTTACCTCCTCGCTATATCAGCCCGATGTCTTCGCTAAGCGCGCCTGCCTTCTGTCGCCGGCCTCTCCTGGATTCGGTGCCTCCTTCCTCCTGCACCGATTTGTCTCTGGGACGTTGGTGTGAATTGCCAAGTTCGGCCAGCTCGTATTTTCCCTGGAGACCCGGCGGTCAGCCCTGTGTACTCCTTCGTCTCCGAACCCCGGTTCTTGGCCCCTCCTCCAGCGCTCGGTGTACTAGGCCCCAGTGTGTGCCGCGTTTACACCAGTCTCGACAACGGGGTCGGGTCTCTGGGGGGCGCCCAACACCGGCGGTCCGCTACCCACTCACCGCTGTCCTTTGGGAGCCAGGGGGTCCGTCCTCGCCGTCCCGAGCGCCCCCTTCGTTCCGGGCCTGAAGCTTCACTGCGTCCAGCGCGCACAGGCCCTCTCCAGCTGGCGCCTTTATTCAGTGTTTCCGCGCTGCTCCGGAGCTGTTTCGCAGCTCGTCTCTGTCCTCCGAGCTGCCCCTTGCGCTGCTCTTCTATTTCTGCATCCTCAGGAGCGGAGATTGGAACGGATATAGGGGTGTCCTGGCAGATGAGGGCCAGAGCTCTGACACTAAGCTGCCATCTTGGTCGGCTCCGAAGCCACGCCCCCTTATTACACTTTTAATATGCAATTCCTGATAGAGAAGGAGTTGCTATATCATGTTTTATATATTTGGAATGGCTAATGATAAATAGTCTCTACTGGTAAAGTTGGATTTAACATTGCTAGTCAAGAAATGCCACTTTTAGAAAGTTGGCATTGCTCTGCTCTTAAAGCTCTGTGTGCCTGCAGCCTTTCTCCAATACATGTCTGGGGTGGGTGACAGCTTGGCGGTGTGCATTCCCTCTAGACAGCCACAGACCAAGGATGGTTAGGTGTGTCTAATAGCCCACCTGCAGCCTGATGGCTCATCCTGGGCAGGATGGGAGGGAGGAGCTGACACACCTGATTGGGCACTGTCCTGTCCCCACACAAAAGGTTAATTACCTCCTACAGTTAGTCTGGAAACAGGGCTGGAAAAAAAGGACTTCTGTGCACTTCAAAGACCCTTTTTTGAAGCGACCCCCCCACTTCAAAGGCACACCTGGGTATAAGAGCTGAGTTTCAGACCCCATCAAATCAGACACTTCTGGGCCTGTAAAGAACCTCTGTCAGAAGGGCTGCTGTGCTGCTACATGGACTGTCACTCTGCTGGACTTCTGATCTGGAAGACCTGCTTTTTGCTGTGCTGCCCTGCTGCTCTCTGACCCTGCTGAGGGAGGGCTGGACTATGCCTTGCAACCTAAGTGATCTCCAAGGGCTTGTTGGCTTGCCTCCTGTTGCTTAAGAATCAGGGCTATCAAAGGCTCTACCCCTGCTCCTGTGCGTAGTCTATTGAAAGTGGACCCAGATATTTGCACCAGGGAAATCGACGCATCTCCTGTCTGCGTGCAGCAGAATCGGCGCATCGACTATGTTGTGGTAGCAGAATCGGCGCATCGCATCAGAATCAGCTCGTCTCAAGAAATCGACGCATTGGAACCCTGCATTGTCGCCGCAGCAGTGGGGAGAGATCAACACATCCACCTTGCCTACGCGAAGAAAACCGACACATCGCCAACACTGCATGGAGGCAATCGACACTTTACCTCGTCTGTCGGGGGCCGACATCAACTCATCGCTCCTCTGCACCCTGCTTCTCGCTGTTGCGACCAGGATCAAAGTTCTTAGTTCCCTAGGCCTGTGTGGCTCCTGGACCCAGCTTGCGCTCCATTGCGGTCAGCCTTGACATATGACTTTGCCCCATAAGCACGTATTGCTTCTAAGCGCTAAGAAAATTTGTATTCATTAAAAATTCATATCTCAACTTCTGCTTATTGGATTTTTGTCATTTTGGTCTTGATTTATTTATAAAGTTATAGTCTAGTTTTCTAAAGTCTTTTTGTGGTGTTTTCATTGTGGTACTGGGTGTGTGTTGCATAGAAATGTTACAAATTGCATCTTTAAATGAGCCTGATTGCTTTGTGCCAAGCTCCCAGAGGGTGAGCAGAGGTCATCTTTTAGTATGTATCTGACTTACCATGACTAGGATTGTGGTTCCTGCTTGGACAGGGTGCATACCTCTGCCAACCAGAAACCCAATTTCTAACACACTTCATTAAACAAACGTTTTCATCAAAATAAATATTCCTGCTGTTCCATTTTGAAGCCACACACGGAGCTTAGTATAATACGTCTTTATTCTTCTGTATGTAACCGCGAACCAAACATTCTAAACATACATTCAATTCACTGCGCTCTAATGCTTACGTCGCACTTCTACGGAGTCCATCAGGAGCAACAAAGGTTCCGTCATTACAAACTCACACAACACTACATCTCCCCCACCCTGTTTAATAAAAAATTACAATTTAAAAAAAATATATATACAATTAAATGAGGCTTTGTGGCGCTTGGATCACACATCCTGACCATGTCTTCAGAAACTGGGGATAGGCAGTAGAAATGTCTATGACTTGGGTGGCTGATGGAAAAACAGCAGCAGTCAGGGGTCTTCACTTGTCCTTTCAGACCCAGTCTCTACAATGACATCAGTGCTTGACGAACATGAGCCAGGTGTTGGAAAAGCAAGGAAGCTCACGTAATGAACTTCCCAAGATGCTGGATAATCACAATGTGTCCTTTGCTGGTCACAACATGAAATGGTTCAGCTTCAAAAGAAGCATCAGACTTTTGTTTTCTATGCTGATGAACAAGCACTCTATCTCCTCTAGTGAACGTGACATCTTTTGCATGTCTACACTTGTCTGCATAGACCTTCATTTTCCTCTTACGATCCAAGTCTTTCATGCATGTTTCTTCCTCTGTATTTGTTCTTCTGTTTGTCCATTGAGTTAACTTACTCGTCATGGCTCTCCCGAACATCAAGGTTGCAGGGCTTCCACCTGTGTTTGAGTGAGGGATCGAGCTGTAAGCTCGACGAGTGGAATATAAGACAGCTTTAAGGTTGAGCTTTTCTAATACAGCATGATGGACAGGTTTCTTTAGAGTACTCATGAAACGTTCGACAAGGCCATTGGCCTGTGGCCAAACAGGTATGCTCTTCTGATGCTTCACATTCAGGTGACTAAGAAAGTCTGAATTCTCGACTGTTGAAAAGTGAGCCATTGTCAAGCTTTAAGATCGCAGGAACACCCCAGATCGCAACGATGCTGTCTAATTTCTCAATGACCATTTCTGAAGAGAGATATAGATGAGAGATCTTCGATCAATGGAAAATGGGAGTGTTCATCAATGATCACCATCAGGTGATGTCTGTTGTCAAGAGGACCGAACAAGTCCACGGCAATTCTTTCCCATGCATGGGCAAGTTTGACATGTTTAACGGGTGCTGAATGGTTTTCGATGACAGGAAGTTGCATAGATGACAAGCCTCTAATTCTCTTTCAACTATCTCATCGAGATGTGGAAACCAGACTCTGTCTCGGAGAGCTCAGTTGGTGGCAACACTGCCACAATGTCCTTCATGGGCCACTTCAATTATCTGTTGTTGCAGACTCTGTGGAATAACAATTTTTAAACATCTTAGAATATTACCTTTCTGAGGAACAGAAAGTTCTTCTTTGACATCCTTAAACTTCTGGTACTCTCTGTCACTGGTAAGAGGTCAAGGGTGCTGGTACCAAAAAAGATGTGTAATAATGTCTTTCAGTTTCAGCATGTCACTATCTTGACTTGTGGCAGTGACAATTTGTTTCAACGAAATGGCAGCTGGGGTGCTTGATTTCACCATGAAATTTATGTAAGGTTCGGCCGTCTTAGAATGGATGCTAGGGCATTGTAGAGGCACTCATGAGAAGTAGTCAGCAGGGTTCTGATCTTTCCCTGGATGATGCACGAGGGTGTAGTTGTACTCTTGCAGTTCCCAACGTTCAATGCGAGGAGGCATTGTTACTTTTAGATTGCCAAAGATAGTCAACAGTGCTTGATGATCGATCACAAGTGAGAAGGGCTTCCCATACAAGAATACGTGGAAATGTTCACAAGCCCACACCACTGCTAACCTTTCTTTCTCAGGTTGTGAATAAGCATGTTCAGTTTGGGACAAACTTCGGCTTGCATATGCCACAATACGTCTTCGAGCATTTGGGTGTCTGCTGTGCAAGGATGGCGTCCAACCCGACAGGGCTAGTGCCAACAACAACCTAAGTATGAAGCTTTGGATCAAAATATGCCATTTCAGTAGTGTTCTCAGTAGCTTGTTTGGTTTTCTGGAAACTTTGCCCTTATTGATGTGACCAAAGAAAAAATATATTCTTTTTCATCAGGTCTCTTAATGGCGCACTGACAGTGGCAAATTCTTGTATGTATCTAGAGCAATAGCTGGCCATGCCAAGGAATGAACGTAACATGGAAACATCTTGTGGGTGATTGGAAGTGGACAGCGCTTGCACTTTAGCTCGATCAGATGTCATTCTCCCATAAAAAACGATATGGCCAAATAATTTTAACTTCATAAGCGAGCAACTGACACACTTGCGTGTGAGTTTTGTCATGCTCCTTCTGTGTTGCTCCGAAAACCAATATGTCATCACTATAATTGAAAGCATTCATAACAGGCTGTATGATATGTCAAATGACATCTTGGAATAGCTCCACAGCTGATGACACACCAAAACTTAGTCTCTTATAACGGAACAGACCAACAAGTGCAGAAAAGTTTGCAATGTACCTACAATTCTCCTCGAATTTCAACTGATGATATCCTTTATTCAGATCCAGGCGAGAGAATACCTTTGCACCATTCAATTGTGTTACCATGTCGGCAATGTTCCGACCTGGATGTCGTTCTCTTCCAATTGCCTTGTTCGCTTGACGCATATCCACGCAGATGGGTACAGCTCCTTCACTGTCCTTTTTGGGTACTGCCACTATGGGAGAAACCCATGGAATGGCATTAGTGGAACGCTCAATGATATCGTGTTTGAGAAAGGATTGAAGTTCTTTTTTAACAGCTTCCTGTAAGTGAAAGGCAATTTGTCCGTGTCTTTGAGCAATAGGACGGACATCCTCATTAATGTGAAATTGGACTTTATAGTCTTAATTTTCCTAACCCATGAAACAACGAAGGGAATTGATTTACTAATTTTTGATGATCATTCCTGTTATAGTTCACGGATATCAGTCCCATATCAGCTGCTGACATCAATGCAGCCCATGTATACACTTTAGTTTTCGATGGCATACATCGGGGCAGTGGAGACAGTTCATTATATTTCCCCTCAGACATATTTATTGACGCTGCACTATCGATAATGAAAGGTATCGAACAACAATTGACTTTTAGTGTGATCTTCGGACAATGTTTAAATAACTTTGGTGTTTCGCCATGTCGATTTTTCTTGGACCGGTGTTTTTCCTCACAGGCAGCAAGTCCAACATGTGCATGCTTCTCTGAGGTAAACATTGACATGGCACAACCATCTTCTTAACTTGATATTGATATGGAAGAACTATTTGACGAAGATTTAGATCGACTTAGTTTGGCGTCGATTTGCCTAAGCTGATGTGGTCGGTTGGCCTTATGGGCGTGCGTGGACCATCGCTTCTGGAACATTTGAGCGTCCATTTTTGGCTTCACGCCGTGATGTACTTACTTTTTCCCCTCAACTTGCAAACCATCATAAAATGGTTTTCCTTCCCACAGCCTTTGCAGATCTGCCCAATGGCAGGACATTTACCTTCTTGTGGAAACTAAAACCCACACCTGAAGCATAACTACTTTTTCTGTGGAGAATTCATTCCGTGTCACTCGGCCTTGTGCTTTGGCTTACTTTTCACATTTATGACTGACTCTCCATGGGCACCTCAGGCCTCCATTTCAGCTGCTTGTCGGTTCAGCTTTGGCAGCCATAAGAACTCGCACCAGACTAAGAGTTTCTCACAGCATTCGTTGTCTGAACGAATCTGGCAAGCATCCGTAAATAACTCTGAGGCGTATAGCTTCCTCATCATTAAATTCATTGAACTTACAGTGTTTGAGCGCATCCAGTCTCTTAACAAATTTGTTGATGGTTTATCCGGCTCACTGTCATACTTGACTGAAGATGTACCTTTCGTAATCTAAATTTTGCATTGTATTGAACTTGAGATTCAAGGCTGCTTTGATTTGACTGTATGTAAATTTGTCAGCTCTGAATGACTTCTTTTACACCTTCACCAGCAAGATTCTTAAGGTACTTGATAATCTTCTTATCTGCATCTTCAATCAAATCATCAAATGTCTCTATCCTGTCAGTTCATCTGTCAGCAATATTCAGCTTTTTGGCGGTATTGAATGGTGGTGGTGGTTTAAAGAAGGCGGCGGCAATGTAACCATTTACAAGATTGGCTGACACTGAGGGTGGAGTTCTTTCAGACACCGTCTGCAGTTCGCTAGGACCTGCTTCATCTATACCATCTCTAAGGCCCTGCGCTGTCATGGTCTCTGGGTCATCTTTGAAAGCCCATGGAACCTTGACCTCCCTCTTGGTCTCCATGGGCGCCTTTGCTTTCAGGAGACCTTGGGAGTAGCTCCGAGCCACCACCCGGTAGCTTTGGTCATGGGCAGCTTCAGGTATGGACAGCTCTGCAAGCACAAACTCTCATGCTTCCTCTGGGGTTACTTCCCCCAACACAGTGGCACAATGGCTCTCTTCGCTCAGCTTTGGTAAGAAGATGACTGTTTTAGTATTTGAATTTCGTTACATGTGTCTCTTTGTACCATCTGACACCTGGTTGATCTCTGCCTCGCAGCGCTTCTGTTTGCAGTGTTATCACTCCATATGATGTATGGCTTTAAGTTGCGAAGTGAGAAAACATGAACAGGAGTAAACCCATTAACCCAGCTGAGACCGGGTAAGTATTATAACAATAGAACAACGTCTCAACTGGTAAATCATGCAGAGGGACTATTCAAAAACGTGTATCAATCACATAGCACAGGAAGGGACAAGGAGACCAAGTCAAGGTGAAAAGGTTGTTATTTACATATAAGAGCACAAAACACAACTAAATTGCAGTAACCAAAACAACCAAATGTGCACTAGAAGTGTTATAGTGAATAAACGGCGCAGTGACACAAGTGATAAAAGGACAACGTGAGGCGGCGAAGGACAGTAGGAGTCAAACAGAAATATTTACAATTACAAACATAATTTCATTATTTGTAAATGACCCTTTGGTTGCCGCAAATGGCGTTGTAGAGTCGACGAGCGTTTCGACCTCTTTAAATTGAGGTCATCATCAGGACAATGGTTACACGATTCAAAATGTGCTCTGGAGGCACTTAGAAGGAAAAGAGGAGAGAAAGGAGAATCCAGAGGGTAATTCCACTCATCTGGAACCGTAATGAAATGTCACTTAAGGGGAGGCAGCGTTGATTAGCTCAAAGGCAGTCGTTGGAAAGGTCCATCATCAAGTAAAGGAACCTGTGGAAATCAGGACTGCACGTTAGAAAGGTCCATCGTCGAGTGAAGGAACCGTTGGAAATCAGAGCTGCACTGAGAAATAAATTCCAAGTAAACAGGGCGATGAATCCGGCGTTAATTTGTGGTCAACTAACTAGTGGTTCACCACGCCGGGATTAGTCCGGGGAGAACGAACGGGGGAGAGGGAAGGAAAAGAAACCAATTGAAGCGTCTCAAAAAGTTGCGAAGTAGCACAGTACCTCTCTTTACAGCCTTCGCCGCAGGTTCTTGGCCACCGATGTGTATACTTCTCAGTGAAACTTTCATTAACTTCAAATGCTTTATACTGAACTGGGGCTGCGCTTTGACTCCACATATGCCAAATATCGATTCTGCACTTCGATGGAGGGACATGTGGCACGCATGAGCAGTTTGCTGGATCACGGCAAACTCTGTGGGAGAGCACTGTCGATCTTCGGGTTACTTATCCCCTATCTCATTGCCAGTTGTAGCGTCCTCCCCAGCCTGGATACTCGCCAAATACTACGCCTCACATGGAGTTTAGTATAACACGTATTTATTCTTCTGCGTATAACTGCGAACCCAACATTCTAAACCTGCAATCAATTCACTATGCTCTAATGCTTATGTCACAGTTCTACGCAGTCCATCAGGAGCCACAAAGGTTTTGTCATTACAAACTCACACACCACTACACAGGGTACCCCATAAAGGTACTTTTTCTCAGCAGTTGACATTCTGGCCTACAGGCACTTCCAAAGTCAACCTGTTTCACCACTCTTTTTAATCCCACCCTAGAAGCTGGACATCCACTGCTCCCTGTATGTTCCAACATACTCTTCCATCTCCATGCTTCTGATCTTGCTGTTTTTTCCTAGCTCTGCCTGCTCATTTAAGAAATGTGGTTCAACGCCACCAATGATTCAGTTAGTGCTATATTTAATGCTACTAATACATTAATAACTTCTTCCTCAGTTACACTTTTACCAAAATATTGTCCCAAAATATTCTAGATTCTACACTACTTCCACTGATTGCTTGGCGTTGCCCATCATTCTAAGATAGGCCTTGAGTTTTCTTGGGTCTGTGCAAAGATATGTGCAGAGTCCTGATATTCACACCATTTTAGAGCTCTGTATCATTCTTAGCCAATACAAGGGTGAAATTTGCGAATTTGAGATATTGAAAAGTGAGCCATGCACCCTCCCAGCAAGTTTATTTATTTATTTGAACATTTATGGAGCAGAAACCAAGTCAGGTTGGCTAATGAAACATGATGCAGCAGCACATAAGGGAGCAGTCAAATCACAATATGAAAAAAGTATTTGCAAAGCCAATAGGTCTCGCGTACAACAGCTTTTTGGGTTTGCCATTGTTTTTTAGCTATGCTGTACAGCAGCTCAACTGCATAGCTAAAACTACTTAAAAAAAAAAAAGTGCTATGAGATGGCCAGTGCTTAACCAAAGGAAAAAAGTAGCACCTGAAAAAGTGAGCAGTGGGAGGATTCAGTAATGCATCTATGCCCCTGCAGTGGGACAAACATACGAAGAGGAAGGAAGTCAATGCAAGCTGACAAATGAAAAGCAAGCAAATGATAGTGACACTAAAGCCAGCCAATGGTAAGCAATGGGCAGTCGCTAAGCCCCTTGTAACGTAACAAACAGTCTCTGAAGAGACTGCACATGCTCTGTCTTAGGCTAGACCAAAAAGAAGGGAGCCAAATATAGGACCAGAGAATCAACATAAAATTTAACAATTCTGACAAATATATGTTAAACAGAAAAATCTTTGTCTCTTTACTAAAATCAATACAGTAAAGTTGTAAGGATAATCGAAAAAGGTTCTATAATCTAGGGGCAGGTGCAAAAAGAACCGATTCAGAGATCAAGACTTTTTCGCTTGTCAAGACAATCAGCTGCCATAGTAAGGATACCAGGTCATTAGAGATTTGTTGCTTAGTGCCCACGTTAAAAGGCTAATGATGGGTGAAGGCCATAAAACATTGTGGCACCCCAGAAAGACTTAGCAATGCCTTTATTTTGTCTGAGCTGTGCTAGAGTCGCTTTTTAGGTCGATCCTCGATCAACCTATTGTATCCTTTTCTATGGGCTCTGACTCACCCACCGATTGCCATTGGATGTTGTCTGTGGCATTCAGAAATACTGGCTTGTTATTGGTGCATTTCTGTAAAAGTAAGTCCCTCCTTTGTGTGTTTAGCTCTCTTATAGGCGATTTCACTAAGAGAACATTTTGTTTGGCCATCACACACTACAGCGTGTGACGGCCCCTCTTCCAGTATGGGCATTGCAGCCCCATACACAGCTTGGTTCCCTCCCATCTCGCTGTTCACAGCTGCACGCTTTGTAAGTGCTCCTCGTTTTTTTTTCATAGCATGGCACAGCCGCACCTTTGGTTTATGTGCGGCGCCAAATGCAGCCGCATGTTTATTTTTTCTATTGCTTCACTTTATTTTTTTTTTATTCGCGAGACAACAGGTTGATACATCAGTCAATGTGCAGGTGTGTAGGTTTCATTTTAATTTTTTTCTATTAGCTGCTCCTAAAGCTAAGTTTTCTATTTTTTTCTTTTAATTGAAGGCACAGGAGCCACCGCTGAGGCTCGAACCGGGTTTCCCGTTTCCAAAGTCGGCAGCGCTAGACATTATGGCAAGTCTTCTCGGCATGTTGCAAACAACCCTGTGCCGCAGTCAATGTCCCCTATGAGAAAGCAGACCATGCCAATAATAACACGCCAAAATACACATTTCCACGCACTTAACCCTTAATTAAATGTGTTTCGTTTATTCCCCTTCTCCGCCTCCACGAAATCATTAAAGTGTGCGCCACGCGCTGGAGTAGGGAACACAATTGCAGCCAAGAGTTGTTTTATTTCTTCAGCAAAAAAAAAAAAAGAAACGGTTGCACTGCCTTTTGCTCTGTCATTGTACATTGCGTGGAGGCGACGCGTGGTCTGCATGCTGTGTACACGTCTCTACACAGCGCTGTTTGCAAGTAGACAGGCCAGCCTCCTCTGCTCTGTCGCCGCCAGACCCTCTAAGCATCACACTTCCTCCTACCGACTTTTTATTTATTTTTTTATTTTATGCGTTTTTATATAGCGCAGACTTTACCCGAAGGTGTCAGAGCGCTTCACAATAGGAATAGTAACATACATGAGGGGAAAATTACAAATGGGCATGTTACAAAAGCAAACGTTACATTACATGAGGAAAAAGTGACAATTGTGCATATTACAAGAGCAAACAAGATACAAGAAGAGGTAGCAAATGATACGTTACAAGAGGAAAAAGTGACAAGTGTGAATGATACATAAGATACAAAATAACAAAAAGAGGTATAATACTGCAGTAAGTGGCAGTCACTCAGAACACACTGGGAAGGCACATCTATAGGCATGGAGTACAGAGTTTCCTATAGTGGAAGAACTTCCTTGAGGGAGTAGAGAGGACGTGAGTTAGATTTGGAAGTGTCTTTGAAGAAGAAGAAATTTGAGGTCAGTTTTGAAGGACCGGGAAGAGATGGTGGTCCGGAGCTGAGGTGGAAGTGAGTTCCAGATTCTCACCGCGTTGCCTGAGAAGGATTGGGCCATCGATCTTTCCTTTTTGAAAGTGGGGGGTTCAAGCAAGAAATTTTCCGCATTACGTGATGGTCTAGAGCCTCCAGAGAGTTTCAGTTTATTCGCCAATTAGCGAGGAGAGGAGGAGTGCAAGGCTTTGTGGGTGATACAGGCAGTCTTGTAGATAGATCTTGCCTCGATGGGAAGCCAACGGAAGGAAGATAAAATGGGTGTGATGTGGTCGCTTCTTTTGGTCCCATATATGAAACGAGCTGCTGAATGGAGAACAGATTTAAGGGGGGACAGGTGGGATTTGGGGAGGACAGTAAGAAGAGAATTGCAGTAGTCCAATCTAGAGAGAACTAGCGATTGGACCAGGGTTTTTCGGTCTTGCTCTGGGAAGAAGCGTCGAATTCCCCAGAGAAAGCGCAGTTGGTATCGAGCAGACTTTGCAATGGAATTGATGTGGGAGAGTAGATTGAGTTTTTTGTCGAGTACGACACCAAGGGATTTTGCACTGTCAACAATGATGGATTTATTGTTAAGTAGATTCATCTGATCCATCCATGATTGAATCGGAGGAGGAGAGAGTGAGGAGGAGGAATTCAGTTTTGGAGGGATTCAGAATCAGTTGATGAGTGAACATCCAGTTTTGAATGGAGTCGAGAGTAGAGTTTAGGATGGAGAGATCGTGTGTGGAGGACACCTTGAGGTAGATTTGAGTGTCGTCCGCATAGAGATGATAGAGGATCCCAGATTTACTTAGGAGATTTCCCAATGGTTCCAAATAGAGGTTGAACAAAGTGAGTGCAAGTATAGAGCCTTGAGGAACACCTTGACCTACCGCCAAAGGAGATGAAAGACTGTTCGCTATTTTGACCGACATGCCTGCAGCTGCGCGCTGCACTCGCTGCTCTGTTACATAGCTGCTTTGTTAGTCATATTGTTAAAGACTATGTGACATGCTGTGATCAGGCACATCGTTTACGTGAATGTTCTGTGGAAATGAGGAGATCTGTAATATTGGCTGACTCCTAATATTGTACGGGCTATGGTTCACTTGTGACGTATAGGACAAATATTAAAAGTGCACATAAACACAACTTCATTACCCCAGAGCACGTTACAGAGACCATTTATCCCCAAAGCATAAACATAATTTTCTATGTGGTGCTGGAACGTACCTGTCAGTACGCCCCATCCGTTTTATGTTCAACACACCAAAATGACTGCGCTCCTCCCATTTTGGGAGTTTCGACTTTCATTTTGTAACTGCCTTTCAGTGTTGCCGTAGCTGCGGCATTGGTTGCTACAGTAACGGAAGTAGGCTTTGGTACGCCGGAGTCTATGCTATCCGCCGTAGTCCCAGTAGCTGTGCATATTACAGTACCAGACCCTTGCTGTCTCCATTGCCAAGCTTCTTTGTAGCACAATGCCATTTCGAGATCTTTGAAATAAGCACGGCGTGGCCTTGTTCATTCAAATTGTTTTAATCTGGTGGTAGGTGTGTGAATAGAATGCAAGGGTTAAAACTTAAAACCCTTCAGATGTGTGTGTGGGGCGGACGGGGCTGCAGGTTGTTGACTGCCTCGGGAGGGTGCACAGTTACTGCAGTAACATAAAGTGCTCATTTATAGACCGAAGTGCAGTTTCACAATAAAGAAACTTAAATAGTCAATAACATATTTTCACATTGGAATACGGAGCACCATGAGCTCCATGACTGCCAGGATCTCTTTCAGTGCGTGTAGGGTGAGACAGGCAAAACAGACCATTCCTCTCCATTTGCGCAGTTCAATTCAATTCATCATCTTTATTCGGTCAGAATATATTCGACCATAAAAGCACATCCAAAAGAGATACACGTGTAGAATACAGAATACAATACAGTAAAAAATCCCATTTAATTTATCAAAGATACATATTTTGAAACAGTTCATATCAATCTAAAATTCATCTATACCTTTGTTTTAGCTCACCCCCACTAAAATTCTTTACATGCAATCAGAGGTGAATATACAGGAGGGTAAAAACCTCAAATCTGGATCCGCCATACAATCCTATCCAACTCTCTTACATTAAATCATGTTAATAGATTTACTTATAAAAACAATCTATTTATATTTTCCATATACAGGACAATTCGGTTTACCAGCATGATTCATATGATCACTTTCCCCTATCAGACCGGATTATTCATGACCTCTATCGAAATGTTCTTCCTGGCATAAAAGACACTCCATTAAAAAGCATGTCATTCTTACCCAAATATCAATAGTGGGCAGTGTCTGTAAAAAAAGATATGCTGGTCAACACTAAGTAAACGATAAATGTTTTAAAAGGCTTATTATATAATATTTCCTCCACTTTTTATAAAATTTACAAAAGAGAACAACATGCATTGTACTCGGTGTCGAGGAACTGTCACAGGGGCATTTACATAAGTTCGGGGAAGGTGACCATACGATGAAAGATGTCCATTCTAAATCAAGTCAGAATGTATCTATGATTTTGATTCGGTACGACTCTCAAGTATTGTTGCATGTCATAACTACTTAAAATAAGCTAATTTCTTAAAACAGTGGGCTTTAATAATTCGGCGGACAACCTTATATTCTCTAAGTGCGTTATACAATCAGCTTTTAAATCTTTCCTATTGATTTCAACTAGGGATTTAGAGTTAGTAAAATATTCTGGGTGCCCCAGATCCTCACAAAAGCGCTGTATATATGTCAACCATGGGATTCATGTATGTAGAGTCGATTTTAAACAATCCTCTATAACGGACCGATTTAGGGCAGTGTGCTCAGACAACCAGACTTTGTGCCACAATAAAATAGGTTGAATCTTAACTAGATCAGTGAGGAACAGTACACCCAGCTCTGCGTGGCACACAAAAGTTGAGGCACTTTTAGGTGTAGCAAGCAAGTACCTCAGAAACTCATTTTCCACGAGTTGCAATACCGTACAGTTTGCATACCCCCAAATACCTGCCCCATATAATGCTTTACTAACACATTTAGCCTTCTAAATACTGAGCATCTCTCTTGGGGGATTTGTACCTAATCTAGTGGCGAATTTCCGTAGGGCCATACAGGCACTTTTAAATAGCAATGCCCTGGTCTTAATGGCACAATTCCATGTGCCATCTTTATCGAATAAAACACCCAGATACGAAAAATTGTTAGTAAATTCTATAGTGGTATCCAGGATTTTAATAGCACTGCTTGTTTTATTGCAGCACGGGTGAGTTTGCCTTTCAGTTTCAACAAGAGTGAGGGAGGACGTGGGTGGGTGTGGGGCTTAATGGACACAGGCAGGGCCGGCGCTAGGCATGGGCAGTGTGGGCAGCTGCCCAGGGCCTCGCGCTCAGCTGAAAGACAGGGGGCCCCGCTTCCGTGTGAAAGGCCACACTTTCACAGTTAGCCCACCTGCTCCTACGAGGCCCCCTGCCCCACACTATCACAATACACATCTTGAGTCGACCTTGCTGGTCAGGGAGTTGTCGTGGCATTCCTGGGGGTGCAGGGGTGGGGGGAGGTACAAACAGAGTGGGGAAGGCACAGCAGCCAGGCCAGCAATTATGGCTCACAGTGTCAGGGAGGGGCAGCACCTCTGTTAAGTACCGGCCATTCCCTTTCTGCATTTTGTTGCTAGGTGACAGAAGGCCCCTTTGTTTCCAGGACCAGCCAGACACAGGTAAGGCGAGGTGGATGAGGGGAGGAGGGAGTAGCCAGATCAACTGGCTTTTGTTAACTTTTACATCACCCATTTTTTTTTTATGGGAATGTGTATTTAAAATGTATGTAGTACTGCCGGTGCTATGCAGTGTTTTACAAATGCCTCGTTACTGCTTCGAAGGCCCAGGGGAGGGGGGCCCCCTTTCCCTGGGCCTCTAAGCACTAGAGCAAGCTGCGAGGTCCAGGTGTGGGGGCCCCTTCCTGGGCCTTGTAGCCAGTACTCCCTCTTTTCTTTCCTTTATTTGTTCCCCTGTGAAATTAATCCAAAATATAAAAACGCTTTTGCTGGAAAGGTCGTCTTTTTTCTGACATTTTTCACTTCCAAAGTGCAGCCTTGGGATGGAGAGAAATAAAAGGTTCAAACTGTAAAAAATAACTAAAGCAAGACGAAAAGGGGCCAGATTGATTTTATTCACACCCAAAACACATTAGTGCCACTTTACAGAGTTTGCCAGTGAAGCGCTACTTTTTTGTTTTCCTCGGGTGGGGAAGTGCACCATTCCTGGATGTACTGCAATACCTGCTTGATGGGCGGATTCGAAAACAAAATGCATACCGCGGCTCTGTATTCACGAATGTGGTCTTTTTAAACCATTTTGCTTACGTTTTGTAAGGAGATAAGCAATGGACATTGAAACTGGTCCCTTCCGGCCCTGTAGTCATGGCCTTAACTTTTCATGCAAAAGCACTCATTGATTTCTGAATAACAAGTGCAAAAGCGTTAAGGTAACCATGTTGTTCCTGCTTACATTTCACATGTTTTTACTTAATCTTGCATTCCTTATGAGTGTTTGCTTTTTCCAGGATGTTGTCACTTTTTTTTTAGGCAGCATATTGCTCTTGTCTAGTGCATAATTTGAATTGAGTCGCTCCAGGTATTTATAGCGGGGTGCAATTGGGTTGTAGTTGAAGGCAGTGCGAGTTTCTCTCAGTGGGGCCGTATGGTGTTCAGTGGGGGAGAGGATGTGGCACTATGGTCAGAGCTGCCGAATTTGGAACTGGGGAACCAGGTTCAGCCTTCTTGACCAGTCCACCAGACCACTCTCCTGAGAGAGCACATTTCCATGCTAGACCTTAGAAGGCCAGAAAGACCTTATAAGAGTGGTGTCAGAGCACCAGCAGGTGGACCATAGCGGTGGCAAGTGTGGGTTAACCTTGAAGGCCTGTCCACTACAACCCCTATTGAAGCTCACCTCGAGTCTTTTGGGCAGGCCTACGAAGCAGCCCACCCTAGAGCAACAGTGACTCTGTCATTGAGGTCACAGGACCCTTGAGGAAAAAGGCTCTAGGGCGGTGCGACCGATGAGATCGCACTGAGGCGCTGACTTCGGGTGGGGGCGTCATGTTAGCAAATATATTATGTTTCTAAAAGCCCTTGCTGCCTCCTTCCTGGCCTCCACCAATTATCGGCAACAATAAAAATGTCATGATAACTCCGGTGATTAATGTTCTTCCTAGAGAGAGATGGAGTTTTATCAAGTGGAAGTTTTGACTTGTGGAAAGGTAGCGCAGAGGGTTAATGTGCCTGCTGCAAAGAACATGTACCATGCAGATCACTAAGTCCACATAATGTAAAAAGGCCAGTGGGTTACTTCTTTTGTCAGAGAGATCCTATTGTTACTTGCAGTTTATAAGTCAAAATCCTAACATAGAACAATGAGCTATTAACTGTCATCTAAGAGCTGCATGCAAACTGCAAGGTATAAATTACAGCGTTATGGTTTTTTTTCCCCCAGGCTTTGATTATCCTAATGTTGCAAAAAGGGTTCATTTGGACAGAAATCAATTCTGGTTATTAAAGAGAACCCCCAACCATAGTATTACGTTCTAAATTCAGAGTTTGTGTTTCTCCAGATCAATCACTATTAAACTATACTGCCTACTAGTATGATTGTCATGTGACTCCTAGTCCTTTGTCTTATGTAACATTACCTATTGTGATTTACACGCGTATTATTGATTGTCTCTGTGTAATGTGTGATATAAAAGTTCTCTGACACCCTACACTGTTATCAGTGGCGCTGTAAATCAAATTAAATGCATCTGAGCGAGAATGTGGTTATGGAGACTTGAGGGGCACTGTTAAAGGGTGGTAGTGAGGGAATCCGTGGCAGAGCGAGTCATTGGGGGGCACCAACATTGTTGCACAGGGCTCCACCAGCGCTAAAGGTGTCCACTTCTACTTCCTACAGTTCTAACACCAAATCAAAAACGTTGATTTGAAAACCCCTTGAATCTGAAGCATACCTTCAAGTCAATGTATGATTTAGCAGTGGTCTCGGTTGTTCAAAGTCTTTTTTTATTTATGTACAATCTTTATTTGTTTGCAATGGTGTCTTGTAATTTTGTACTATATGTGTTGTGTTTTTGCACTTAACATAATTCTGGCGAGTAAAGACCCCACACACAAAAAAGATTGTCCTACGTCTCTTAGCATGTGCGTGTGGGATACTGGTGAGAGGATTTCCGTTAAAACAAATTGCAAAGTATTAATGTCATCCTGAGGTAGCCCAATAATGGCACAGAAAGATAAGGGAGCCTTTTGAAATTTGCAATTATATTCATGTTGTGAGAGGTTTTCTCTTGTGTCATTTTATATTTTGAATGATCCGCCCTCATTACCTCAACAGGATCTCCCCTTTATGAGGTAGAACTGGAAATTGTATCATGCACTCATCTGGAAACAATCAGTTAACGAGGAGTAAATAATATACATCTTTGTGAGACCTGCACCTAGCTTTTCCATCCAATGTGACAAATGTAATCCATTTAATACAGTTTTTAAATATATGGACTTATTTCATGTGTATATTTATATTTTTGTCCATGTTACTGATATCCACGTTAGGTCTCTTCAGTGATGCCAAATAAGATCAATAGTCCTGCGATGTCACTTTCTGTGATGTCACTTCTTGTGATGTTACAAGGGCGGCTCCTCCACTAGGGCGGAGGAGCGTCACCCCACTGCTTTCTCGCAGTGCGAGAAGCAGAAACAAAAAATGCTAAATCTACCATTTTATGTTTCTGCTTCTCGCACTGCGAGAAAGCAGAAGTGTTTGGTTGGGGGCGGGCGGGTCTGCTTTAGGGCAGGGGAGGAGTGCCTTGCCCACTGCTAAGGGCGCTGACTGTTTGGTCGGCACTCTGGCCTTTCTCCATGTAGGCTGCAATGCAGCCTACATGGAGAAAATGGCCTCCCCATAGGCGCCTGGCTGGTCGGCGTCCCGACCAATCACAATGCTGCCATTGCAGCGTTGTGATTGGCTTAGGGGAGGGGAGGGAGGCTGCCTGCTTCCAGGAAAGCAGGAGAGCAGGTCTGGAGCAGAGACGACGCGAGGCCCGGGAAGGTAAGTTTATTTTATTTTTAAATTAACACCCCCCCCCCCCCCGCGAGACCCTCCACACGCGAGTCATGCCGGCCGCGACTGGATGTTACATGCAAATTAGAGGGGCCTCACATCTTCCCTTTCGCCCGGGGCCCCAGAAGTTCTAGACCGGCCCTGGACACAGGTTCAGATTACCAGCTGGGCCTTGGAGTGAAGTGCGCCTGTCGGGTTGTTCCAGTTGCCTTGTTGTGCTCAGCCTGACATGCGCAATTGAACTCTCTCCCATTTGCGGAATGTTAGGAGGCCGGGGGGATTACAGCCTGAGCCCCCAAGTCTCCTAAGGAGCGCTGGGCTCACCTAACCGAGCCAATCCTCTCACTGCTCTCATGCTGTTTACTAACAAAACAGCAAGGGAGCAGCGTCTAGATTGGCTTAGAGTCAGGAGACACGGGGGAGGGACTGGAGGGCCAAGCTATTCAACAAAGCGCGGTTGCAAGGCTCCATTAGGCACGCCTGGAGGCGGTTCCTCGTGAATTCTCAGCAAGAATTGTTCAGGTAAGAACCGTGCCGTCTGCCAAGGAAACAGGATAGTTTAAATTAATTTGTATTTGCATTAAATCGGCATGAAGTTACTGGGAAAAGTGTTACTAGAATATTGACGCTCAGTCTCCGCCTGTTTCCCTTGTTTTCTGTACCCCCAATCTCCTCCATGTTGGCGTTTATTTTACTTTAAAATACTTCACAAGTTCAGAACTTTGTGCTTAACGATTTTGTTAGCACAGCACCCCTCCATGCGCTTTGTCTGTGGAGTGCGCCTGTCCTGGTGGTGCAGGCTGCGGGTGGAACTTTCACCCACCTTGGCTAAGAGCGGCTTTTCAATATCTCCTAAGCAGCCACCCAGTGCCTGATAATTGGGTAATGACCCTGTAGGACGACAATGAATCAAGACTACTACTCCCAGAATGCAGTAGCCTGTTGGAGGAAATCCTTGACTGTCCTATGGTCTTCCTGACGACATGGAGTTGTCCGTTTGTGCTGTGTGTGGTGCCCGATTCTCCAACCATTACACCTTCAAAAGTGAGGCCAGAGGCCCTCACCCCACACACATGGACCCAGAATATGAGCGATGTTTCCAGTAGTTTGGACACCGACGGCATGAATTTCAGTGCTGTCTACCCTGCTGGCATCTTGCTTGCGTGCAATAACTGTGTGGCATACAGGAAGCTAATAGAAAAACACACACACAGCATGCACAAAATGGGCAGTCTGGCAGCAGAATTAACCTGTAGATGTGAGGCTTCAGAGGCTAGAGTGAACAGCCAAATAAAGCAGGCGAGACAGTGAGGCCCCAGAAGAGAGGCAAGTGAAGAGCCAGGGGGACCGTGAAGCTAAAAGATTACAGCGGATGCGAGAGACAGATTAGCAGCGAACTCGACGTCTTTAGCAAGACCTCGGAGCTTATGGCAGAAATGTGCTAATGATACCCCAGAAAAACGCCAAGCCCGTCTCATCCAAGACCGTGACGCAAAACAGCTAACGCAGGGACTAGAAAAAGTGCACATGATACTGTGGGTGCAATTTGGGCAGGATCCCGCTGCTGTGGTAGCATTGCCCACTTAGATGAACTTATTCTAAATTCCTGTCAGTGGTACTCACCTGGACAATCAGTTGCTGGGAAAAATGGCCTTTGAAGAGCAGTCAAGTAATGTTATAAAGTTATTTCTAAAGTCCATTCAATTTGCATTTCCATACAGCTATTTAAAAACAAATGGTCCTTCTTACACAAGTTGTTAGCTTTCTCCTGTGAGTGTTAGCTTGATTTCTGTGCATGGATGTTGCGGCATGCTAAGTCATGAAGCTATCCTCTCAGTGTATGAGATGTGCCATGGTAGAGCCACTGCAAGCACCTAGTTTCCACATGATCTACCCCTAGATCATATACAATGTCCAGATTGTTGCTGGGCCTTGGTCGAGGTCTTTGTTGAGTGAGTACATCAGGGGTGTAAACCAATGCGAAGTGTAGCTGGAGGTACCAGTCCAAACGTGGGCTGATAAATAGGCATGCCATTATGGGATTGCCCTTATAAGGATGGTCTAATGTATGAGGCATGGGCTGAAAGTGCACACGTACTTTCAGAATGG
This sequence comes from Calotriton arnoldi, assembly GCA_963921515.1. NCBI lineage: Eukaryota > Metazoa > Chordata > Amphibia > Caudata > Salamandridae > Calotriton > Calotriton arnoldi. Next base: position 676,673 of record CAWUFW010005839.1, read on the forward strand.
GGCATTTTTCACTGTGTCTGGCTTGAGCCTGGACTTTCACAATTGCTTTAATGTTCTTGCTTACTCAAATTTGCTAGATAATGCACATTTTGCCCACTATTTTTTCCAAAGTTTTCCCGGGGGAGAAGCCCCTGAACCCCCCTAATGACAGGTTGGGCTCGCTCGCTACGTTCAGTCACCACAGGCCACTCATCCAGAACTTTTACACCCCACCACTTTCAAATGTCACCATCTGCCACTGCTCAGAGTCCCACCAGGGTGTTAGGGCAGATAAGCAAGTAATGGCAGCGTTGCGGCACAAGAAGTGAAGGTGTCCCGCGCCACAGGGTCGAGGCAGCGCTTTATGCGCGTTGACCACACCTCCCCCCTCGGCACCTGTGCAGGATGCAGACCGTTGCACCCTGGGACTCAGCAGTTGAAGGAGACTAGCTTTTTTCCCCCCCCGAGGCCTAGAGAGGAGAGCTTTTTCCATTCTATTGATTGAAGAGTTGCAGTCAATAACAAGCGGTTAGTCATTACTGTGCTATGGGGAGCGCAATAACCGCTCAAGCGAAGATGGGAACTGGAAATTAAAACTTGGGGAAACCCTATGTTTTAGGTCTCGGTGGTAAAGGTATTCCATGTCGGCGATGCAATCCCTGATTACATTCTACATGTTTGACTTTATCTTGCTTTCTCTGAAAGTATATTGTTATTCTGTAGTTTGCTACTGTGATGAATTATAATATGTAACTGTAAATTTGCTTTAGTTGACAACTCCGTTTTGAAGTGGACCAGGCAGGTTACACTGAGTTTGAACTCTATCACAAATACAGAGCGAATAACTCAAGAAAACGGCCTAATGCTCTGTTACAAAAATCAAAACGGAAACAAGCAGTAAAAGTCAATTTCAGGTCAAATAACCATTTCTATTCATATTCCGAAGTGGGCCTGTTCACTCTACCCCATAAGACGTTTAATTACCATCTAACTGGAGGCGTGCAGAGGACTCTTATGTGTGCCCTCAGCAATATTTTAAGAGACAGATGAACAGCGCAAGGAAAATCCTGGGTCAAAAATAAAAGATTCGCTCTGTCAAGCCGTCCCATCCTTAATCATTATAATCTGCTGGTGAGTAGGGTTTCATACAGAACCCATTTTGAAAAAATACAATTTTCACATCTCGCCCCTTTACTGGCGCACGACCATGTTTACATTGTGTTTTGCCTCTAAAAGAACTACATCTCAGCTAAATTCTTCGTGCAACGCATACTTGCTGGATCATAATTTGTTCTGGGGGATTTAAAATTCTTCCAAAGCCGGTAAAAAGCAGACTTTATAGCCATTTTTAATATACAGCCCTTCACTGGTTCATCGCTCAGTGCATCTCTCATGCGTCATGCAACATATGACTCTTGTATAGCTCATACTTTGAACTGAGTTGCCTCCAGCTCTCTGGGTTCAGGTTGCAAGTGGAGGTTTATGACTGCGCACAATTCAGAGCTATAAAGATGATGCTGAAGGCAGCATGAGTTTCCACTGTGTCTGTCAGTAGGACATAAAAACTTACGAACCACATGCACATCTAGTCCTTGGCTTCTCTACCGAGTGATAGTCGCATATCTGTCATAGGATCCTACCATAACATGGCTAAAAGACATTGCTATTGGCAAAACCAAGAGTTCTCGCATTGCAAAGACCTATTGGCTATGCCTCCAAACAGAGCGCCCCTTAGGTTCTGTTGCTAATGTGTGGCTTGCCACGGACTTTGTTTATAACCACATCCATCATACCACAAAATTCAATAGCACACCACATAATTAAACTCCACTACATACCACAACACAAAATACCATCCCACATAATAACACTCCATAACAGACAATCCCACTCCACATAATTCCATTACACTCAATACCACATATTTACTATCACATAATTCCACAGCACACCATGCCACATACTTCCACTACACAAATCTACTCCACACCATACAATTACACAACTAACTAATCCAATCCACCCACATAATTCCACTACACACCACATACATGCACTCCATAAGGCATAGGTAAATGACATTGCCATTTATAATGCCAATGGCTCTAACTCAAACAAATGCAAGACCTATTGCATTTCCAATGCTTTTTCTGTTTCCTCTTAGCTCTTGCTACAGAATACGTTAGCTCTGTACCAGAGCTCATGTCGTCCACACACACAAACACACTGAGTGAGCTTTTTTCAGCCCACTTCCGGAAGTGCACACCATATGTTTACCATACGTTTACTTAGGGAGGACGTGTGCTGGACTGTAATGCCTCTCTATTCCCCTTCTAATGTTTGTCAAGGTATTTTGCAGTTATGCATGTGTACTTTTTCACCTCTCCCTCGCATCCTGTAAGTGGTGAAGATGAGGCAAGCTCATCTTAGCGTCACTAACCTGGGCAAGACAGCCCTGGTATTCAGTGCTCATGGAGATGTCAATCAGTCCCTACGAGAAGGTTACATTCAGACCAGACCTTCTCACTCAGCATCAAGGTGAGCTCTGACACCCAGATCACCTCTCTGGCACCTGTGTTCCGAGAGTTCAGCTACGTCAATCTTTCGGAAGAATGTCTGGGTATCCTGTGGGAAGTGTGGCTGCCCACTACTCGTGCCTGTTACATGAATAAGTGGAAAAGGTACATAGATTATTGCATCTGTACACAGGCAGACCGCATTAAGGTTTCTGTGCAGGAGACTGGTTCTAACTTCCTACACCTGTACAAGGCAGGTCAGCACTTCTACAAATAACATTTTCTGTGTTTGTGTATATGAACCACTTAGTTATTATTTTGCATTGTTAAGTCTATATTAAAATTTTCCACCCATCAACTCCATAACCTCGTCTATATTTTACACCACAGCCTGTTAAATGGTTAGTTGCCGCGCAACAGTTATGTACAGAGTTTGGTAAGTAAGAAAAGAAATTAAATTAAATGCCCTAGTACATGGGAGCTCTTGCGCTAAAGCTCGTGCAGTGCAATATTGTCATATCATCTTGTGAACTTTAATAAAGAGTGGTGTGTTGAGTACCACACTGTTAAAGTAGATAGCTAAACATTGCAGCATATTCTTTTGCGAGGTTTGTTTCTCACTGTCAACGAGAAAGTTTTCACATAGAACAACAAATATGAATAATAACATGGAATCATGCTTTGTTTTTTTGCAGAGTGAAAGCGTATCGAAAAAATGTCTTGGCAAAGTGTGTAAGTATTAGCTTTAAACACAGTATTACAAAAAGTGTTATGTTAACTATGGTAAACTTAACCTATCTTTTATTTTTTAGATAGTTTACATACCAGTGCTTAAAGGAGCAGCCCGATGCTTTACACCTAACTTTTTTTATTTGAGCCGAACATAAGGTGCTCTACCTAGAACATGGTGGTGTGAGATATGTTTGAAAATGCTACAGAAACTAGGTTGTAAAAGGAAGGGCAGAGTTAAGATATTACCCCATGCACACGCTTTTTTAGAGATTGATGCTTAATATATTTATAGTTTGAGGCACTGGGTATTGCAGGGATTTGTCCAGAATCTCAATCACACAAATCCTTTTGTCAGTTGCTGGCGCCCATAATCATAATGTATATCCTCCAAAGTGAAAAGGATTGCAGTGCTTTCATCAACATTTCCAACACTCATGTTGGCATCCAGGAGGTTGCAAGATAAGATTTTCCTAGAAGGGAGACAGAGAGGATTTGTTTTGTAAAAATCAATACATAATTGTTAGCTTGAAGTAGGGTTCGCAATAGTACAACTTATAAATGAAACAAGAGTAGTTATGTTTTCCCTATGCAAGAGAATTAATATGAAAGTTGAAACTTGAAAAAATATCGCATCTAGTTAAGTGTTGGGTTTTTAATTTTCATTTCTTTGGGTCTGCCCACTTCACACCATTGCATTTTTGTGTTTTATCTCTTCCATCCATTGGCTTTAGACATTGTCAATCTCATCTTAGATTAGCCTGCAGGCGATTGGCTCTCTCACTTCATTTGGCCTGTTTCCGTGCCATTTTACCTTCCATGAAGTTCCTGCATCCATTGCACGAGGGACTATTTGCTATCCTGCCTCTCCCTACTTACTACTGCTCTCCCACTCCTCCGCAGCCCCTGCTCTCTCCTCCCTCTTGTCGTGTATTTGCTATAGGCCCACTGTGTTTTTTCCCCTATGTTAGCCTAACTGCATGTAGTAGACTGATTTTGCTTTGCACACATTACAAAGCACACGTTTTTGTGCCACACATTTGTTCGACAAATAGGCTGCACACGTTTTTGTTATTTAGCTCTTATGCTGGGATACAGACATAACATTTCAATGCAATGTAAAAAAACATGGTGCTCTGTTTTCTCTGTGGTCGGACACTAACACCGAGACATAATAGACAAATCCAGCTGCTGTTTTGAACATGCAACTCTTATCATATAGACCAGTGTTTGTCTTTTATGGAAACAGAGATTCACGCAGAGCAGAGGTCCAGAGCCGTGAGAGAGCTCCACTACCTGAGATGTAGAATAGTTACTTATGTATACAAGGTATGGGGTCCCCCACTTATCCTAGAGATCTATAATGTAAAACTGTGTTTCTATTATTAGGGTAGGCTTAGGCAGACCTGTCTTTCAATATGACAGGGCTTTTTATTGTGTATAGTCTGCTGAATATTCTAACCACATTTTTTACTTGCATATGTCTTTTTATTGCAGCATAGCTATTGTAAAATAGAGCATGATAGTTTCAATAAATAGTATAAGCTTTTCTTGTGTCTATTTTTTGTTGATTGAGGATATGCATGAGTGAGAGAACGAAAGGTGATGGCCTGCTACCCCAATCCCTGAGAGGGTCTAGAGTGTTGTGTTCTGGGGAGCCAAATTACTTGTTTCTCTGGAAAGGATAGGAGGGCAAGTAAGATACTATTAGCTAGTCTGATTTAGTGTCCATAGGTACTGATGTGGTATGGTGACTCAGTTTCTACCAACTGATGTTCTGTTGTCTCAGGCTTAGTTCTGTTTCTAAGCAGAATCCCTGCAACACTCTCTCTCCCGCTCTAGTTTTAACATGCATTTTAATGCTGTAAATTCCAACACCACTCATGGCATAATGCTAGTGTGGATTTCCTGGGTCTCTTGAAGGTATCTATATGTTTGAGGCATGTGAGCTGCAGAGCTCACACTGTGCATTAGATCGCCATCTGGTGTTGGGCTCGGATGCTTGCACTTTGTTGTTGTCTTCGAAGAAGTCTTTGTAGTCATGTGATAGGTGACTCCTCCTTAGGACAATAGTGCGCATGGGCATCGACTCCATCCTCAGATTGTTTTTTTCCGCCATCGGGTTCGGATGCAATTTCGACACTGGCGCACAGGTCCGCTCCGGAACCCGTCAACATCTTCGACGAGGGTCCCGATGTTCCGGAAGAAGACTCCGAAGACCTCGCTATCATCTCCGAGGCAGAGGACTCCGACAGTTCCATCCCTTCAGGGCAGCGTGTGAGTACTACTGCCCCTGCCCCAACCCTCCCTGCAAAATCGAAGGCACCGGTCAGTACTTCGCCTACGGGCCCCAGTCGAGACCGTAAACGTGTTTCGGACGCCCCGCCTCCGGGCTCGGCACCGAACAAGAAAACAAAGCCTTCTAGTTCCTCGGCACCGACCAAACCACATGTGCCCGTTACACCGGCACCTTCGGCGCCGAGACACAAAGACCACCCGGCGCCGAAATCCAGTTCGGTCCCCAAATCCGCCTCCAAGCACGCGGATCCCTCTGCACCGAAACCGAAGCTACTCGACACACCCCCTAAACTAAAGCCGGTCGAGCCTGTAGCTAAACCGAAGGACACCTCGACGCCTTCTAAAGCAAAGGAACATTTAAAGAAGCCATCACCACGTTCGGAACCGAAAAGTCGGCGCCGAAAACTAATATTCAAGGAGAGGAATCTTTACACCGGATCCCATCGATCCTAATCAACACAAACTTTATATCAATCCTAAAACAGGACACATTTCCTCTGTGCCACGTCACAAGCCTGTCCCCTCCGAAGAAGAAAGACTCTTCCACTTCCCCTATGCCTCCTTCTTCCCCTATACCTCTCTCTAACACCCCTCCTCTCCACATCCCTATCACACCTCCTCAACCTGCGGATTCTCCCCACATGAGTATGAGGACAACATGGGGTACGGGGATGACCCTCATAATTTATATCTGGATCCAGATAATCCACCACAGGATGACTGGGGTTATAATGACCCCCCAGACCCTACAGACCTCCCCAGCCCTCCACCTTATCCCACAAAACCATCTCCACCAGATGATCACATAGGTTTTGGGCAACTCATACATAGGGCGGCCGTTTTTCATGGGGTTCATATTCACACCGACCAACCAGAGGAAGATTTTCTTCTAGACACTTTTGAACGGTCTAAAAAAACTGTTCAAACTTTGCCCATGATAAAGGGTGTCATTAAACATGCACCTGAAATTTTTAACGACCCGGTCAGAGCCAGGATCCTTAATCCTAGGGTGGATAAAAAGTATAGACCTGCCCCCGATGACCCCACCTACATCAAAGGTCAGCTCCCCCTTGACTCACTGGTCGTTTCTAATGCCAGAAAACGCGCCAATTCCCAAACTTCAGGGGATGCTCCGCCCCCTGATAAAGAATCCAAATTGTTAGATTCCTCTGGCAAGCGCGTAGCTGCACAAGCCACCAACATCTGGCGCATCGCTAACACCCAAGCTCTACTAGCTAGGTACGACAGGGCACACTACGATCAGCTAGAAACCCTCCTTCAACATCTACCTGATCAATACAAAACACAAGCCACTGACCTCATTCAAGAAGGCAAACTTATTTCCAATGCCTCCATTAAGTGCGCCTTAGACGCAGCCGACACCGCCGCTAGGTCAGTTAACACTAGCGTGCTTATCAGACGACACGCCTGGCTTCGCATTTCAGGTTTTAAGCCAGAGGTTCAGACTACCATACTAAACCAGCCCTTTAACCAAAACCAACTATTTGGTCCTGCTGTCAACACAGCACTAGAAAAGATGAAGAAGGATACTGACACTGCCAAATCAATGGGAGCATTGCAGTCCCCGCAGCAACGTGGCTCCTTTCGCCGCTCCTTTTACAGAGGGGGCTCCAGGAATACCACCGCAGACAGTTCCTCTTCCTATCGAACAAACACCCAAACCTCTCCTAATAGAGGATACTTTAGGGGTGGTTACAGAGGCAACAACTCTAAGGGCAGAGGTCGAGGTAATAATAACAACACCCGTACCTCCACCACTCCCAAACAGTGACTTTCCTCCACTTCCCCCGACCACAACACCCCTGTCGGGGAAGGCTATCACAGTTCCTGCCTGTCTGGAACTCCATTACAACAGACAGGTGGGTGAGACAGATTATCCAACATGGCTACTGCCTGGAGCTAACAGCTACCCCCCCACCATACCACCCAGACAGCGTCCAATGTCCACAGACCATCTTACACTTTTACAACAAGAGGTACTTTCCCTGCTTCAAAAGCACGCCATAGACCCAGTGCCTCTGCTCCAGCAGGGCACAGGGGTTTACTCCCTGTACTTTCTCATTCCCAAGAAGGACGGCACTCTCAGGCCTATTTTAGACCTCAGACCTCTCAATCAATACATACACTCAGATCATTTTCACATGATCACTCTCCAACAAGTGCTTCCCTTACTACAACAACAAGACTTCCTTGCCACATTAGACCTCAAGGACGCCTACTTCCACATTCCCATACATCCTGCTCACAGGAAGTATCTAAGGTTCGTTCTCAATGGACAGCACTACCAGTTCAAAGTACTCCCATTCGGAGTCACCACTGCTCCAAGAGTGTTTACCAAATGCCTTGCAGTAGTAGCAGCGCATCTACGAAGACAACAAATACATGTCTTCCCATACCTGGACGACTGGCTTATCAAAGCCAAATCATCCAACCAGTGTGTCCAACACACCCACCAAACGATACAAACATTACACAACTTGGGGTTCACAATAAACTATACCAAGTCCCACCTTCAGCCCTCCCATGTCCTTCAATATCTGGGAGCCACAATAAACACTTCCACTGCTCTAGCTTACCCCAGCCCAGCCAGGATAGCCATTATAAAAACCCTTGTCCCCAGGTTTCAAATACAACACTCTCTTCCAGCCAGAGTGTTTATGCAGCTCATCGGCATGATGGCATCCTGCATTTTTCTCGTCCCTCATGCAAAACTTCAAATGCGTCCTCTACAAGAGTGTCTAGCGCGCCAATGGAACCAGGCTCAGGGACATCTTACAGATCTGGTGTTGGTGGACAGCCGCACACATCGCTCTCTGCAGTGGTGGAACACCAACAATTTGTCCAAAGGGCGGCCGTTCCTAGAGCCGGTTCCACAAGTAGTACTAACCACTGACGCATCCCTTACAGGATGGGGAGCACACCTGTTACACCATACAACACAGGGCAAGTGGACCACTCAGCAGAAGCTGTTCCACATCAACCACCTAGAGCTACTAGCTATATTCCTAGCTCTCAAGTCCTTTCAACTCCACGTACAAAACAAAGCTGTCCTGGTCCGAACAGACAACATCTCAGCTATGTACTATATACAAAAACAGGGGGGGACACACTCTCCACAACTGTCCCAACTAGCACAGGACAATTGGAGGTGGGCCATTCCACAAAACATATACCTTCTAGCAGAACACCTACCAGGGGTTCACAATCACATTGCAGATCTGCAGACACAACAGATTCACGAGTGGGAACTACATCCACAAGTTCTTCTACCTTTCTTCCAGATGTGGGGCCAGCCAGACCTAGATCTGTTCGCCACACACCAAAACGCCAAATGCCCAACCTTCGCCGCCAGGTTTCCACACCCGCAGTCCAAGGGCAATGCGATATGGATGAACTGGTCCGGCAGATTTGTGTACGCTTTTCCACCGCTCCCACTCATCCCACTTGTAGTACGCAAGCTTCGACAACAGTCTCTCAAAATGATACTAGTAGCCCCTACATGGGCACGCCAACCACACTACTGGAGCTATCAGTAGTCCCATACCAAAGACTACACCTCTCCCCAACAATGCTAACGCAGAGCCATGGAGAGATAATGCACCCAGATCCATCTCAGCTGAACCTTGCAATTTGGCTCCTGAAGTCCTAGAATTCGGTTACCTTAACCTACCCCCAGACTGCATGGACGTTATAAAAGAAGCTAGACGCCCAACTACCAGAGCCTGCTATGCAGCTAAATGGAAAAGATTCGCTATTTACTGCACTAATAATAACATCCAACCATTACAAGCCTCTACGCAAAACATCATTTGCTATTTGCTACATTTGCAAAGATGTAGTCTTGCATACTCATCCATACGTCTGCACCTCGCAGCCCTTGCTGCTTACTTGCAAAACAGACAACACTTATCACTATTCAAAGTCCCCGCCATTAAAGCCTTCATGGAAGGCCTTAAGCGGATCATACCTCCCAGATTACCACCTTCCCCAGTGTGGAATCTTAATATAGTACTTACCAGGCTCATGGGTCCGCCTTTCGAACCCTTACATAAATGTGAACTTCAATTCCTTACATGGAAAGTTGCGTTTCTAATTGCAATCACTTCTCTCAGGAGAGTCAGTGAACTACAAGCTCTAACTATACAAGAGCCTTTCTTACAAATACATCATAAAAAGGTAGTTCTCAGAACAAACCCAAAATTCCTTCCCAAAGTCATTTCGCCTTTCCACCTTAACCAATCAGTAGAACTACCTGTGTTCTTCCAAAACCCAGATTCCGTGGCAGAAAGAGCTCTCCACACCCTAGATGTCAAAAGAGCCCTTATGTATTACATTGACAGAACCAAATCCTTTCGCAAAACCAAACAATTGTTTGTGGCTTTCTCTCCACCACACAAAGGTAATCCCATCTCAAAAGCCGGGGTTGCAAGGTGGATTGTTAAATGTATCCAAATCTGCTACCAAAAGCCAAACGCACATTATCAGTTCCCCCTAGAGCGCACTCAACACGCAAACTAGGGGCATCCATGGCATTCTTAGGGAACATTCCCTAGAAGACATATGTAAGGCAGCCACGTGGTCTACAACACACACCTTCACTAAACACTATTGTGTTGATGTGCAAGCCAAGCAACAAGCTTCCGTGGGCCAAGCTGTCCTTAAAACCCTTTTTCAAACTACTGCAACACATACAGGTGACCACCGCTAGGGGAGATACTGCTGTACAGTCTATGCACAGTGTGAGCTCTGCAGCTCACATGCCTCGAACGGAAAATGCTACTTACCAGTATGCATCTGTTCTTGGCATGTAGAGCTGCAGATCCTCACACGCCCACCCACCTCCCCGGGACCTGTATGTGCTCCAGTCCTATCTTAATTAGATACACACACATGGACATCTCTTTTCTTTTCTACTAACTCCATCACTCCCCAATATGGCGAAAAACAATCTGAGGATGGAGTCGATGCCCATGCGCACTATTGTCCTAAGGAGGAGTCACCTATCACATGACTACAAAGACTTCTTCGAAGACAACAACAAAGTGCAAGCATCCGAGCCCAACACCAGATGGCGATCTAATGCACAGTGTGAGGATCTGCAGCTCTACATGCCAAGAACAGATGCATACTGGTAAGTAGCATTTTCCTTTTCTTACACGAACTCTGTTAATAATCTTGGTGTACAGGGATTTAGACCAGTTATACGTGCCCATCTAATCTATCAAAGAGAGGGTATATCTGGCACAGGTCTAAATGGCCAATTGCATTCCTAGTTGTTAAGGAGGGAGGTTTGACGAATCTGCCTCTTACTTAGCCTCTCAGTAATGGGAAAACTTTGCAAACTTCTTTTGTCGTTTTCGTCATTTATTTGTTCTGTTGAAAAGGACTATCTTTTGCATGGTGTACTCCTAAATTATTTGCCTTGACTATTTTTGCTGGCAGTAGAACTCTGTGCACTTTACTCTTTCTAACCAACGGTAAATTTCCTGAACTCCACCTTTCAACATGTTGAAACTGGCATACTTATATTACCTATAAGTCTATAGTTGATGGTATCAAAGTATACCCAGGGTTTGAAAGCTAAATGTCGCAAGTAGACTGCAGCACCCATTGTGCCATCCACCACAGTAACAGTGTAAGCATGACAGCAGACCCGCTGTGTGTAGCTTTGGTGTGCATTTTAAAGTTGCAAATATAACCTGTCAAAATAACCCCTTTTGACACGCCTACACTTTCCAATTAAATATTAATAAGTAATCCTGAGGTAGGCCTTATGCCCATAAGGCGGGGTGCATGCTATTTTAAAATAAGACATGTAAAAGTGTAATGGTAAACATGTCCTTACAGTGAAAAGGCCCCCAATGCTATTTTAACTGTAATAGGGTTGGCTGATCCATAGGAAAGCATTGGGATACAATATTAAATTTAATAATGTTATTTCCGGCTAAGAAATAGCTACAAAATTAATTCTTGGACTTTTAGAAATATTTATTACAAGCCCAATTCACTGGTCAAGTCAGATTTGTAATAAATATTTTGGTAAAAATACTTTTAGAAAGTTACCTTTTCCCTGCCTAAAGCCTCTGGAGGCCAATTTGCATGAGTGTAAACTCACCTGGCAGCTAAAGCCCCCTTGACAAGGTGAGAAAACTGCTCCCACAGCAGGAGAAAGGCTTGGTGTTTCTGTTCTTCTGGCAGGATGACCATCTGGGCTGTTCCCAGGAACTTGATGGACTTCAAAGAGGCTTACCCTTTTCCAGGAAAATGTCAAATGACACCTGGGCAGCACACTTTTTGTTCCCCCAGTCAGCCAGGCACCAATGCCAGTGAGAGATGAGCGCCTCCAGAACTGGTTTAGAGTGACCTCAGAGGAGGGGTTGCTCATTTCCATGACTACGCCTATAGGGTGAGCACAGGATGTTTGCACTGGAGAAGAAAGGTTCTGCAATCTTGAGTTTAGATATAGAGGAGCACTGTGGGATTGTTTAAAGTAGGGCATTCAGGGAATGTTGCAGAAGTTGGTAGGCTCACCCCTGGAAACTTTTACCCCATTGGTTAGGGAGTGGCCAGGAATTTACACTACTCACAGGCATGTGCCAGGAATAAATGTGGCATTCCCAGGTCCCTCCTCTAAACATTTTCTGGACCTGTGGAAGAACAGAAGAGGACTGGACCTGCTGTGTGACCTGAGAAGACTAGACCTGCTCTCCTTCCTGTACAAAGTAAAAAGAAATGGACTCCAAGGGTCACAAGGCTGACCTCCTGTTCAAGCTACAAATGACACAACAAGCTACAAGCGCCCTTTCCTACAACTGCCAAGTTTACCAGGTCCAACTGGACCTGCACTGTTTTACATGACAGAGGTTCCGGTAGCAGAGGTGGACGCACTCTCTGAATATTTTACCTTTGAATTCTGCTTTAAAACATTCTTCTGGCAAGCTCCTGTGTACACAGTCTATACTGCTATCGCTGCCTACCCCCAGGTAATTAAGCCAGTAACCTGAACAGTGGTGGCACCCGAGAGATATAAGTAATTGCAAGTGCAACTCAATCAGATGCTGCTTATACCATACTCTGCTCATTCTCCACGTTTCTAGTACACATTGCCAGAGAGAAAAAAGACCAAAGAAGGCCATTTAGATTTCCAGATCCTCTGGACGGCTGACCTCACACGCCACAGCTGTGGAGCTCAAACACCTTGCTGCCTCTCAGTGCACACTACAGGCACCAACTGTGTCTACCACCAAGATTGGCCAATGTTTAGTCTGCAAATACTGTGCATAAGTAGCACGTCTTTAAGTTGTTACTGCCAAGTTTTGGAACTGTTTGCCTATTTCATTTCATCCTACACTCAATCATGCCTTCTTTAGGGAACATTTATGAATGTGGCTCGTTACCACCTGTATCTCGCCTACATACCAGTTGGTGTTTGTTTCCAATAGAGTGGGACACCTTTTGGTACCTGAGCACATTACAAATGGCATTTGCATCCCATGTATGTGAACTGCAAATATCCTATGAACACCACATCCCATCAATAATCAGAAGTTGATGGAAATTAAGGACCAAAGTCTTACCATGGTGTTTTATGACTAGGTAGTGCCTGCAAGATGTTGCTGTTCTGTTAGGTCTCATATCTGTGCAGTGTCTGTTTAAAGGTAAAGATGCTGGCGTGTCATCCTTGTAGAATTCGGGCAGCTAATAATTTGAAAGGATAAATCTCTAGAAAGTATCAGATTTTTACAAAGGTCTGACCTTTACTGTCTTGCTAGCCCAGAGTCTAATGGTGTCAGCAGAGTCTGACGTTGTGAGATTACATACTCCCCTTTTTCACTGTGCCGTTTATATGAGCATAGATTAAGTAGCTGGTGTATCCTGCCTTAAGACGTGATACAGAGAATGATTTTTAGGTAGGTCTCCATGTAAAGTATCATCTTTCATAAAGTTCTTCACTCACTTTCTGGTCTATTGTCCAAGTAGATAGCAGTCACTGATGCTGTGAGTGGAAACATACACCATTGGTTCCAAAGAGTATAAAATGTTGATCCAGCAGGTCCTCCATATTCCATAGAAAGTGTGGGAGTCAGGCATGATTGAGCCACATGGTAAGACACCTCTGGAGGAGCAACGCAGCCTGCTTGCTTGTTTCTTTTTTTATCTATGGCAACTCTATTGGGGCCTGTTAGACCTGACATCCTTGGTGTGGACTTCCCTAAAACATTTTGCCTTCACTCCTCCTGTTTTCTAAAATTGGGGTATGTTGGCACTAGGACTCTGTGCACTTTACCACTTCTAACCAGTGCTTAAGTGCTTGAGCTCTCTCCCTAAAACATTGAAAACATGGCCTACATCTAATTGGCTGATTTAATTTAATTTACTTACAAGCCCCTAGTTTATGGTACTACATGTCCCCATGGCCTGTAAATTAAATGCTATTAATGGACCTGCAGCACTCATTGTATCACCCAATAAAGTAGCACTTGTAGAAACATGTCTCAGCGCTGCCATTGCAGTCTGTAGTACAGTTTTAAACTGACAATTCAACTTAACAAAATAAACCTTTTGCCAGGCCCAAACCTTCCTTTTTCACAAATATAAGTCACCCCTAATGTAGGCACTAGACAGCCCATGGGGCAGGGTGGATTGTATTTTAAAAAGTAGGAGATATGTTTTCAAGTTTTACACGTCCTGGTAGTGAAAAACTCCTGAATTCGTTTTTCACTACTGTGAGACCTACTTCTTCCATAGGATAACATTGGGTTACCTTATTACATTTAATAAGTGCTAACTTTGTTCAGGAGTAGGGAGAAATGTCATGTTTGGACTAAAATCAATAGCAATTTAAAATCATCTTTAATGGTAAAGTTGGATTTTAGATTACAGTTTTAAAATTGCCACTTTTGGAAAGTTGCCATTTTTCTGTCCAAAAGCTTGTCCGGCCGTCTAGGAGTTTCCAGCTGCCGTGGGCAGTTAAGAATGTGTACTGGGCCCAGACAGGGAACAATATGACCAGAGTATAGCTGGGAAAGGCGTCTTTTGTCACCCCAGACTTCTTGGCAGGGGGAAAGGAAGAACTTTACAGAACCAGATGTGGGGATAGACTAGAAGATTCCCCCACTTCAAAGACTGGCACCAGGTATAAATATTGGACCTTCAGTGCAACTCTTCAGTAAACTCCTGGACCTGCAGACATTACAGAAAATGGATGGCCTTGTTCCCCATAGAACTGCCCTGCTGCTTGAGGCCTGACTTGTTTTTCAATGGACTACCATGCTACTTGAGGCTTGCCATGTTCCCCAGAGGACTGCCCGGTTGCTTGAGGCCTGCCCTGCTCTCTGCGAAGGAAGACTGGACCTGCTCTGTTCATCCCAGGCTACCTGAGGGACTCCAGGCTCAGTTGGCTGACCACCTGTTCTGAGCTAATTGGGCACAACAAGCTCCAGAAGCCTCCCTGCCTGATCCCTTCTGGCGTGAGTTCCTGATCCCAATGGGGTGCCTCCCCATGTCCTGGACCCTTGGTTGGCATCAGTTGAGCTCCTCCTATGAAATTCTGAAGTTTTGAACTCTTTGCCTCAGACTTTGAGAAGGTAACTTTTTCAGTGGGACTAACCTGGTCTTTTTATCTGGCCCATGCTCCTTTACGATCAGCCTGAACTTGTGACTTCCCCAGATTGAGCACAACCAGATGACTGCGAGTGGCACTTTGTACTTTTAGGAGCTATACCTACCTAAAATAACTCTGTTTATTAAAATATAGTGTATTGTTCTAAATTGGATTGGGATTTTTCTTGTGTTGTGTTTTCACTTTACTACCATTTGTTTGCTACATAAATACCATACACAGTACCTCAAAGTTAAGCTTGATGGCTTTTGTGCCAAGCTACTAGAGCGTTAAGCACGACTTAATTTATTGACTTTAGTGGGTCACTCTGACAAAAATTGTGGTTATTGCTTGATTAGGGTTTTCACCTACCACAATCAATAGCCCAATTTCTTACAGGGCGTTAGGAAGGTCGCAGAGGTGATGCATGTGTGTAACTTTACTACTTTTGATTAGTGTCCATCTATTAAGTGCAAAGTTATTCAAAAGTGTAGACTTACATGTCCCTACTCATTGAAAGTGGTGGTGAAGTCAGTAAAAACTTCAAATATGATTGTAAAGTTACTACTAGTAATAACTTTACAACCATATTTGACATTACGCACACTTGGCTGAGCCCTCCCTATGGTAAATATAGGGAATTGTTTGAAAGTTTATTTAACTTTTTTTAAAGTAGAAAAATATTCTTATGTTGAATATCAATGTTAATTTTATATATTTTAACTGTAGAATAATATAGAAACGTTACAGCATTATAACTTCATTTCAAATTAATACATTTAATTATTTTGAATATATTTAGATAAAATATTTCTGAAGGTTGATTAAAAAAAAAAAAAATCCCATGTGAAGTAAAAAAACGCAATTATTAAAAGTGAATATTAGAATTAAATAAAAGTGACAATTATTTTTCATCAATATTTTTACATTTATTTTTAAATTTAAAAAGCTTAATACAATATTTTAAAATAAGTGTTTTATTTATAGACTTTAACGTTAAATAAGATTAACTTACATTTTTAAATAATTTAACTTATTTTAACATTGGTTCCTAAGGGTTTTCTTTTGTATTTTTAAGTGCCTACCTCCATTATTTCCTAAGGGAGGCTGTTGCAGTACCAGTGATTATTTATGTGTGGTGTTAAAACTGCAGTTTAATCAACAAAATAAACCCTGGCTTTTACTTATGCTGCTATGTTCTTCTAGGTGAACAGTGATAAACTGAAAGGAGATATTTATGGCAACATGTTTATTTTCTGCACACTTTATGTAGATATAAGAAAGAGAGAATAATTTTGCATTTTTTAACACATCCTGAGCTACCTCTTTTTAAAGAATCTATCCTGTATTAAACTCATTCAAATATATTTTTTCAACAAATATCTAACTGCATTTTGGTGCTTTTAATTTTGCACCAAAGATTAATGTAATATTCATGTTTGCAGGCATCCTGTCTCTTTCATGTGAAAGAGTAACACTCCAAGGACTTAGGAATTTTGTAGGAAGGGTGATCGTTTGACTGTGTGTTATAAGGAATAAAGTACCACTGCTGTACATTACGAGGATAATGAGTCCCCCTAAAGTTCCATAGCCTTATAAAGGAACTCGTCCTTTGGCCTCTGAACTACTCTGTGACTTGCAATAATATCCTTATAGTGGACTTCAGGGGTAGATTATCCCATATATACAGAATGCGTTCTTATCCCACAGACCTGTTTTTAACTCTCCTCAGCCCTCTTTTCTGCAAATTTTTTGCAATCATTATTACACCTAAACTACTACTATAAAGCAAAGAGAAGAGCTGGTATTAAGTTAAAATTCCATTGTACTATAAAACACCCTACAATCCATTTACCAATAACAAATGTTGTAATTAATGTATGTAATTTCATAAACAAAAACTATTTTGCATTTAATGCTTTTTGAATTGTTCATATTCAATTCTACTTATTTTCTTTTGCTTTGAAGATCTATTTGTTCATCAATTCATTTCTTGTTGGCACTTGTTGTGCTTTATTGCATTTCCATAACATTCTCTGTTGCATTCTTCTTCTGAATATTACATTTTAATGAAAACTTTGCTGTTTTTTTCTGCTTTAGTATGGTGGTGATATAACAAGAAAAATGAAGCTATTGAAAAGACAAGCGGAAGGGAAGAGAAAGATGCGAAGTATTGGAAACGTTGAAGTACCGAAGGATGCATTTATAAATGTGTTAAAAAGAAAACCTGACAAGTGACCAGCAGAAACACTGCAAAACTTATATAATAAATATTTTTATGATATAATTGTATGTTTTGCTATGATTAATACAAAATCTTTAAATACTGATCAACTGTGAGCTGTTTGGATGTGCTTCTGCCATACTGAAAGAAGTTGTTTAAGTTCTTTTTATTCGATTTCATAGGACACTTAAGTTCAGTTACTGACAAATAATGTACAGCGCATCAGCCAGTGACAAGGTTTTTTCATATTGTCGATTGGAAATCTCAACAAAGGAACTCTAGTATACGGGTTGATTGCTTTACCGCTAAGGTGACCAGTGAACTGACAGCTACAAGGCCCTATTTTGGGACACCTCCCTAACAGCAACTAGTCCAACTCATTTGTAACAATGTGCTGAACAGTAGCTAGACCCCTAGTAAAAGCAGTGTTTCCGATGATTACATTATTTTATTTTATATAAAATTTCAAATGATGTTGTTTTACATATAACTCACATACATAAAGTAAAACATTTAACAGATTGAATCTAGGAACTAAGAATGTAAGATTGGCTGAATTTAAGCACAAGACAATAGCAGAGTTGTAGCTAATATAGGAATTAGCAAGATGCGTAGAGTATGGGGAGGAAGCTAGACATCCCTTCAGGAGGAAGTGGAAGAGATGAGTCTTCAGGGGCTTTTTCAAAACAATGAGATTGGGTTGTGTTCTCATATTGAGAGGTAGGAGATTCTAGGCAGTGGTCACATTGCCAGTGAAGGGTCACTTCTGGGCAAAAGATCTTACAAATCTAGACTATTCAGTTTGTAGAGAGATACAACTTCTGAGACATTGCTATCCGCCTGTGATGGGAAGTAGGTCCGCTTGGTAAGGAGATTTTTTTCAGAGAAATAGCTTTGTGAGCACTGGAACATATTTTAAACAGGATCTTTGGGTTCTGTCTGTCCAGCATGCGTTGCCATATAACCATCATAGCTGACCCACAAAACCTTTGCACCTTTTGCTTAGTGTACAATTGTACATGCTATCATCCGTACTAGGCCACTCTAGTACCGACTGGTTTGCATGCAGAGTAAGGGGTACACTCATCTCTAAAATTATATTGAATTTCATCACCAGGGATCAGAGTCGGAAGGTAAGTAGAGAGTCTTGGCCACCAGACAGGGGAACAAGGCACTCTTCCTGCCATCCATTGATGGGCCCTCTTCCTCGCTTGTGGTAGTTACACTCACTGGCCCAATAAAAGTGGTGCAAGTAATCACAGTGAAAAAGAAAATACCTAGTTGCAAACCCTTAGATTTCCCTCTTTCCAGTACTTGACAACTTACTCCATACAGAACCCTCTTATAATGGTCAAGGGAACAACTTTGAAGAGGTCTATACACTCAGTACCTAGACCATCAAGTACCTCTGGGATGTCACTGAATCTTAACGTGGTGCTGGTGACCTTGTCGAGGCTTGGAACCCTCAAGCAAAAGGTGCGCTGAAGGATCGAGCCTGGTGACTTGAATGACTTACAATGAGGAGTCAAGCCATCTCCTCATGTGAGTGGTCTCTGTTGTAGTCCCGCCTGATAAGGTACTCCTATCTACTGATTTCTCCATGCCCTCGATTGCGTGCAGTTCCCACACTATGTGGGTGGATGTTTGAGGAGAGCAACACCCAGTCACTAAGTGGAGAGATTTATAGCAAAACTTGCAGGAGGCAGACCTCTCAGTAGTCAGGCAAACCCTCCAAAAACAGGAGGTAGAAGGAAAAGATTTTAATTCATATGGCCTATTCTTCACTCTAACTTAGCAATGTTCTTTACTCCCCCAGAGAGCGAAACAGCCATCAGGCATGCTGTGGGCCACTTCATGGCCATTGAGGCCTTAATTCAAGGTCATTGCTACATCCTGTACTAAGGATCATACAGCACCGAATGTGAGAAAGCCAGTAATTGTTTGAGAATGTTGACTAATTAAACCACATAACACAGGTATGGACCCTTGCCAAGTGCATAAGATAAAATATCTACAACTGTATAGGGCTGTCCCATAGTCCCCAATCTGAGATGATTATAAACAATACCAAAAGATTGTTTAGTTCAACTTCACCATTTATTCCCTCCATGAACGAATGTTCTTTCAATACAAGATAGCAGGGAAAACAGCAAACATCAGCTTTCATCCATTCCTTGCAACAACACGATTCAGTATGGATCTCTCTTTTTGGGCACCACTATAGTCTGCATATGGTAAAGAAGGGGTTTTGCTTTAACTGAACGGTCTGTATACCATAGTGTAATAAATTCAATAATAGTTGTACTTTATCATTGTAGGAAATTGGGTTATTCATTGAAGGAGGTAAAATCCCTACTCGCGCAACAACCACAATCTGTCATGGTGAGCCAAAAAATCCCTAAATTAACCTGTGCTTAATTCTCTGGTAGTTTGGCACAAAAGCAGTCAGGCTTAACTTAGAGTCACTATGTAAAGTATTTATGCATCACACAAACAGTGATAAAGTGAACACACAATTCAAGAAAAATCCCAAACCAATTTAGAGAACAAGGATAAATTTCACTAAATTATATGACACCCAATTAAATTCAATCAGTAGAACCAGAGTGATGGATTGCAAGACATTTTGGGGAAAAATAGCGCCTAAAATATGAAAGCGCCAACGGTGGGTATCTGGTTGGGCAAGACCGGGGCAAAGTTAAGGCCGACTGCGATGGAGCGCAGGTCAGAAACAGGAGGTAGATTGGGCCTGGTCTTACCATCAACCTAGAAATAATGTTGAAAAAAAGTCCAGGAGAAGATAGAGTCCAGCGGGGCAAGGCAGCAGACTGTGACCAAGGAGTCATCATGGGGATCACTGGACGAAGTCTTTGTGTAGCGGTCAACGATGGTGAGAAAAAGCTCTGAGCTGGAGAAGAATTATTACCATCAATGGAGAGCCTGTCACCGTTGAGCCCAGTGAAGATTTTGATCTTTGGACTAAGACAACTATTTTGAAGTAAAAAACCTCCAGCAAGACAAAGCTTCAGGCTGTAGCTAAAGAGGGCTCCACAAGGCCACATACCAATGCTCAGAGGTCCTGTTGAACCAGATTTGCTGCTGCGGAGAACAACGTAGCAGGAGCTACTGCGAAGTCACGCCAACCGGCGAAGCACTTTGGAATTAGGCTGGGGCAGCGCATCTAACACCACTTCCAACATTCCAGGACCTGGGGGGCACGACTCAGGGAGGGGGGGTTAGGACTCACTCTTGCAGAGGCCAGGTGCAGGGTTCAAGATTCCTGGACCTTGTTATGGGCCTGTAGCTCACACAGGAGGCCATCCATCTAGCCCTCGGAGTTGCGCTGATAGTTCTAGATTCAAGCTGCAAGGCAAACCTCAAGCAGCAGGGCAGTCCTCTGGGGTACACTAAAGCCCTTCCAAAGTCTTCCACAGGTTCAGGAGTGTACTGAAGATGTGTTCTGAGGGTCCCACATTTATACCTGGTGCCAGCCTTTAAGGTGGGGTGGGGGAATTGTCTATGCTTCCTCACATCTGGTTCTGGAAAGTTCTTCCCTTCCACTTGCCGGGTCTGGTGCCTTAGTGGACTAATGTGTCCACTGTAGGAGGCTGTGTTTGACCTCATGGTCACAGGTTCAAATCCTGGTGGGTCCACTCAGCCTTTTATCCTTCTGAGGTTGATAAAATGAGTACTATTGAGTTGGGTAACAATAAACATCTGTTATTCAGCGCCAAGATGTCCTTCTGGGTGTATGTGCGCTTTACAAATACACATTACGTTCCCTTTCCAAGGCTCCAAGAACTGTGGGGTGTCAAATGGCTAGTGTCAGGTTCCTTTGTGTGTGTTCTGGAGGCAGCCCTTTGACGTGTAAGTGGGGTAGGGAACAGCTCCACCCCCAGCCATTTTGGCCATTGTGACTTAAAATGCGACTTTACCATTAAAGAGGGTATCTGAAAGAGACTGTAGTTATATATTCCTTACCTTAGAATTACCCCCAGGCGTCAGACTGGATCCAGAGATTTTTTTTTTTTAGCAGTACCCCTGCGCGTCGGTAGGTGGCGTCGGTCGACTGCGTCCGTCATCGGCGTCGTGGTCGCCGGGATGACATCGCGGTGTGTACTTAGATGCCACTCCTGCGTGCTGACGTCAGTTCTTTCTTTTTCCGCGCCAGCCAGCGCAGATCTGGAGAGAGCGTGCCCCTTAGTCACTTTTTGACTAACACTTTTTCGACTTTTGGCGATATCTTTTTGAGTCCTTCCACTCCTGGTGCACGAGGGATGTCCCATTGTTGGACCGGCTTCAAGCCTTGTGACTCCTGTCACAAGCGTCTGTCACGGATCCGCACCTCGTGTGCCTTTGGTGCCTGGAGCGTGACCACAACCCAAAGTCGTGCTCCGACTGTCGGGCCATGAACCCGAAGTCTTTGCAAGAGCGGTCCCGAAAGCTTCTGGAGGCCCAGCAGTCTGCTCTGCGCCGCTCGATGGGGAGGTCTCGGGACCGGTCGCGGATCCATCACCACTCGTCATCCAAGTCTTCGTCATCAGGTAAGTCGAAGCACAAGAAGAAGGCGAAGAAGCATCGTTGCTCTTCGCCTTCTCCCCGTCCGTCGGACGATGCGGGACCCGGAGCGTCGTCGCTCTCCGGCTCCGCCTTCGGAGCCCGCTTCTGGAATTGCTCCGCGCTTCCCTCCCTTTTCCAGGAGCCGTAGCGCCCCCTGCCGAGCTTCAAGCTTTCTACGGAGCGCTTCACAGCATTTTCGGGACTGCAGACTCGGTAGGGGGCCCTGGGCCTTCGAGGCCGGCGGCTTCAGGTTAGCAGGGCCCCTGAGGATCCAGGCCTGGATCCGGATTGGTGCCGGTCAACCTCACGGTACCTTCCCCGGCACCGATTCCAGTGACGACGCCCCCGATGCCAGCTGTGACCCGGCCGGCGTCGACCCCAGCCTCAACCCCAACTTGGACATGGAGCTGGACCGGCATCGACCGATGCTGGTACCGGAGCCGACCGGTACTTTTCTACCACTGTTCTTTCCTGGCGTTCCTTTCTCCCATGACTGGCAGCTAGAGGAAGGCGAGGAGGACTGGGAGGGGTCTGTTGACCCTCTAGCAGACTAGCTGGAGGAGCCGGACTAGAGAGAGGAGTTGGGTGAAGCCAGTGGTCTGGATACCTCCCCAGACCTTGGTATGCTTTTTCCCCCTACCGTGGCTACGGAGGAGGGAGCCTCCTACGCTGTGGTGTTGCGTAGGGAGGCTGAGGCCTTGGGCCTTGAGCTTCCTACGGTGGCAGTCAGGACTAACTGTTGTGTAGTTCCTATATTATTGGATAACAAACTGTGGGATTGGTGGCGGACTGATTCCGTGCACCCCCACCGGATACCTTAGCCTGTCTGTATCAGCTAGCTCACAGTGCCACTATAATCTCCTCTTATCACGGAGAGAAAAGATTCTGGCAACCTCAGAACATGACAACCCTGATCCCTCAGAATCGTGGAAACAATATACTACTTTTCGCTCAGTCACTCGTGCTCACTTAGTTTGTCTCAGAGAGTTACACAGAATAAACAGGCTGGGCGTTTTCAATAAGTATTTATTGAACAGTTGTTATTGTAGTGTATAATAGATGAGCTGCAACAACCATTAGACAGTAGCAGAGATATATGATTAGCAGTACTACGAAAGTAAAGGGATGGTATAGTTCCACCATCTTGCAGAAATCATGAATATATACAAGTACATAAAACACATGATAAAGTGCGTACTCCTACGATGCCTCCCTAAGTAGATGTACCTAAATGTACCTAGCATCTGTGTAGGTGTTATGCCAAGAATCCCTCTAGGATCTAGTCAACACCATTACCTGAGAATGAGAGAATATGGGACCAGATCCTGGTCTCGAGTTGGACACCCCACGATGGATGTTAGACCACTGCGAGCTGGAGCGTCTGCATGCAGGAACCTCAGCGTCTCTGGTCAGTGTGTCAGCCGGGAAGTCTCGGTCTCCTCTCTCTTCCTAAGCAAGATGTGCTGTATATATACCCATAGGTCTCCCCAGGGGTCCTACCTTACTGTGTTACTGTGTCTGCCTAAAGGATGACGTTGGGCCTGAACTTTATACAGAGATATTATACAGGAGATGGTAATCCTACTGTTGGTCCTGCTGTGCTTCCAAGAAGCCTCATGCATAATGTAGGAAAATCGAACCAGGGAAAAACCTGTGTTCTGAATGCAGTGTCATATCTAGGTAAAAGGTCAGTATCCAAGAACCGTTATGTATGTAATGTAGGCAAGAATATAGGTGAAAGTTTACAAGGTCACCTGCGCCTACATAGGGTACCTATATGGAATATAACACCCACTCCTCTTCCGACTGGACGACATATGTAACTTATTACCATATTGCTAGGCTAACGCATATTAGTATAGATTTATAAAAACATTGATCATGCTAAAAAATGTTTTAAATCCTCTAAAATATCTAAAAACTTTCAAAGAAAAATGTTAAAAAATAATGCAAGCCATAGCTCTAAAGTGTCCATAACTATAGTCCAAAGCACTATAAGCATTAAAAAAGCCATGTATGCCCAAAAAATGAAAGGAATGTCAATTTTTGTTCTTTAGTTCCAAATTTGAGCTTATTTAAAAAAGGGCGAATTTCTTCCCAGCACACAACGCGCCAAATGAGTCAAATGTTTGTGTCTTGGCTGGTAGACGCAACATTTCCGTTGCTTGCTTCCGCCGTAGACGGCCCCTGTAACACCTCGCAGAGTATGTCAATTGAGCACAGATGATGTTCCATGCTGTCTGCAGCCAGTGCTGGGGCAGCCTGTGCGCCGTCCAAAGCCTGGGTGTCAGTGGAGGAGCCGGTGTTCATACCAACAGGTGCAGTTACTACCTGCGGTGGCTCAAGGACTGCCGCCATCAACATTGGAATACGATGAGGACACTGCAGAACATGGGCCGTTATCGGGTCCAGTAATGTTAAGAACAAAACGACAATCATGAACATTCTGCGCCATCTTGTCTGATGAAAGTTCCTACGTGCACATAAACTATCTCTGGCCTTGTATGCATTGAAGGCCGTGGGACTAAGAATGTGGGTCACAGCACTTGTAACATTGTAAGGACTTTGAACACTGCCAACCCTCCAGCATTTGTTGCATCACCCAATATGTACTTTGTCTGTGGAACCAAAGCCTACACCTGGCTCCCAAGAAACTGGGGGGGCACGTGCTACATCGCTTTTGTTTTGCCACCTACCTACACAGCCCCTGCAGAGCATCATCGAGAAAAGCGTTCTAAAGACACTGATCAAGCAGACTCTGCCGCATCACAGTTCGTTGATGCAGCAAAAGGGCTCGTCCCGCTATGGGGTCCGATGGCAAACAGCCGAGCCATCAGACATCTGTCTCAAGCGGTAGAAACTGCCCTGAACGTCACAGCTGGCATCCTCACCAACAACACTGCCGAGCTTCAAGCGGTCCGTCTGGTGGCCCTGCAAAACCGCATGGTCCTGGACGTGGTACTAGCGGATCGTGGAGGAGCATGACGCATCATTGGTGCCAGTTGCTGCATATACATCCCTGATAATTCACCCTGTCTATGAAGCAATCGAACATCTCCACAGACTGTCTTCAGAAATTCATCAAGGATCAGAGACTTGGACAATTGGAAGTTGGCTTTGGGGCATCTTGAAGGACTGGGGTTGGAAAATATCAATGTTTCTCTTGGTCCCAGTATTGGCAATATGTGGTTGCTGTTTGGGTGTACACTGTATACCACCTTTGTGTTCTCTTTGCATAAGTGCCTTGCGCCCTAAGAATATGGACACTCAGTTAACAAAAATGAGAGTAATGTATGAACAAGAAATACAGGACATTATGGAGATCGAAATAGACTGACGAGATGGCTAGTTATGTTCAAAGGGGCGACTGTTAGGAACAAAACGACAATCATGAACATTCTGCGCCATCTTGTCTGATGAAAGTTCCTACGTGCACATAAACTACAGTCATTCTGATTGACCACAGCCATTTTGTACTCTGTTGGTCACCTTCATTTCACCCTGTCCTCTAGCAGCTTTCTGACTCTCTGACCAAACCTGATATGTGTGCTGGGGGCTATAAACTATTTCCACGACAAACATCAACATCACCTGCTGCCTCAAACTCGTCTTTCCTCTCATCCCTGCACAAACAGGTTACAAATACCAAACAGACTCTTGCAAGCATGGTTTATTGCACTGCACACAGCAAGACTTGTTTTTGCCAACAATGGGACCTGTTTTTATCAACAGAACGGACTCTTAGATCTGGCCGGTCTCACTTGTGTTTAGACCCTGAAGCAAGGTCCAGCTGCAATTAAATTGTCTGTTTTTGACCTGGGCGGGAGGAGAGTTAATGTTGGGCTTGTGTAACCATGTTGATGAAACAATGTTGGGCTTGTGTAACCATGCTGATGAAACAATGTCGGGCTTGTGTGACAACCTGCCCGGGGCGGAGACTCCAAGCTTGTAACCATGATAAATGAAACAAATACATTGTGTAAAACCTGTATAAAAGGAAGAGCCAAAAGCATTGCCAGTAGAACACCTCCCTGAAGACATCCTGGTGTCAGCAGTTGACGTGGTCTCCTCTAAGAGTAATAAACCTTTTTCTTGCCTTCCAGCTTCCAGCGCCTGCCTCGTTATTTTAGATAGCGAATCCAAAGTGGATTAAAGGTGACCTTGCGCCGGGCAGCATTGGGGATCTCAGGAGACTCGCTGCTTTTCACAGTAACGCATTCACGTCCGGTTGCGCACATGATGGGAGTGTCAAACACAGGTCTAACACGCATTCTTCTCCGCAAAACAGGCATCGGAGGATAGGTAAGATGCAGTCCATCCAGACTGGTCGAAATGACAAGAACCAAGATGCACTTAGTTCTCTTAGGTGAGGTGTGCCCAGATGTTGTACCATACGGTCACGGTATTTACGCTCCTGGAGTGCTTTTTCCATCTCCTTGGTGACTGGGACGTCCATTGCGTAGCAAATATAAAATAATCAGGATACCTGCTGCTAGGAACAGGATGAGCGGAAGTCCTCCAAAGATGCTTCCAAATACGGAGTGTATGAAGTTTGGTATAACTCCAAGTACCGTCTGAAAGGTGCTCAGAAGTCCAGAACCTATGATCTTAAATAGGTGGACAATGCCTGTCGTATCAGACATATTAAAGATACGATTTACCATTTCTGCAAAATGGAAAGGGCAGTTTGTATGAATAAGCGCCTGTATCTCTGCCGAAGACCTTGCGATCTGGAGATCAAAAGTCTCGAGCGGAGGTTAAGGGCACAGACTTCTGTAGAAGCATGGCTTTCATTCTGCTTAGAGTATCAAACCGTATTAAGGAATCATTCAGTGAAGGCCATAACGGCGCCTCCCTGACTGTATGTGTCGGTGGAAACAATACTTGCATACAACAAGTAACCCTGGAGCTCACAGTTACCAGATATGCGATGCCCGGGAGCATTCCGCAGCAGCCTTGACTGTTCAGCATCAAGTAACTCCCATTTGATAGTAGCCTGAATGCTGGAGTAATCACTGCAGCTGGGGGACCCCTCAAATGAAAGGACAGATTCGCCACAGAACCATTACAAGCCCAGTGCAGCATTATATCCTGGCATATGAGTGATCCACTTAAATCTTTCTCACGGTTTGTACCGCTCAGAAACACTTCCCGATCCCCACTCTGGCATCATTCTCTATCCCCACTCCGGCATCGAAATCTGTATGGTAATACCCATGATTCCTTAATGTATTCCTTACCCATTTCGTCATATCTGCCTACTTGCTTTTGTTCAAGGCAATACTGAAACTGAAAAGTAGTGACTGGTAGAGTTATGTGGCCATGGATTAGCCATTCTGTGGATGGTGATTCTGCCACTGTAAATGCTAATCTATCCAGTTTTTCGATATGCAGCATTGTATATTTTGCTCCCGTTTGTGCAATTTCTATCTGTTTATCTGTGAGATTGTATTCAGAAAACAGACGTACTATTGATATAACGCCAAGGCACGTAGCCTGCACGCGAAGATTGCAGCGTCCAGCTTAATAACATAATAGAACGCAATTGAGATTGCCCGTGTTATAATATGGCCAAATCTTGTTCTAGTATGTCTATCGCAGAAGATACAATGTTGCCTAAGGAATATATCCTGGAGCTCAACGTAGTTAACCCATTCTCTACCACTGCTAGAGATTTTTCTAGATTTATACGGTCTATTTCCCGTAACCTCTCTGTGGCCTCTTGTTGGGATATTTTTCAAATTTCATTGCAGACAGCATAATGGAAACGTTTCTGACGTGGCTTCCTGGGACCTAATAAAAAATCCCTGAGATCCACATCCTGTGACAGTAAGAATAAGTGTTGTTTCACCTGTGTGAGTGTTGAGGTTTTTAGCCAATCAAGGCACAACTTCCCAACACTGTAGGATGTCACTACCCCTGGATGTTGTCTCTGTACATAACGTGGATCTGGCCTATGGATACTAAACCCTTCGGGTTTTACCCATGAATCTTGCCTGACAATTATTAGTGTCTGTGGGCCAAATCAACCATTTTTTCCAATCGGGGTCTGATCTGTTGTATTGTATGATGTCATCTACTGTAATCTCCTTCTGTGATGTTATGTTACCCTCGGTTTGTGATGGAGTTGGCAGCCGAGGTGTGTTCAAGTCTTTGTTCTTGGCTAGTCCAAGGCAAGACGTCTGTTGCACTGACTCATTCAAAAACATGATTTGTTGAGGGATAAGGCATGCTCTAAAGAAAGCTTCTGTTCCCTGAATTTGCCATTCTCTAGTAGCCCAGACTGATTTTAAGTCTATGGTGTCTTTCCATAAGTCGAAACCTTGTTCAGACAACTGGGCAATAAAGGAAGCAGAGTAAATCAGTTTGGTGTTTGTTAACATATTTTTCTGTGCTGATGTTGGTGCTACCTTATAATAATATGAGGCTGGGTCAGACATATTAAACCCTGAAAATTATGGAAATTTTTGTGTAAATGTTTTTGAACTGCCTTTCGGCAGTGTTGGACAATATTCCCACTGATGGAATGTGAACATATTTCTAGGATTAGCAGATTTATACAGAAAGTGATGACCATAATGTTGATAACAATACATTGTTTCGAAATCTGATGTGCTTTCCAATGTTTCACTATTAGAAAATGCAGCACATTTTTCTAAGTCAGACAACATATTATTTACAGTTTCAAAGTCCCAATCATCGGAAAATGTACTTGAGGTAATGATATCACTGAATGATATTTTAAATAAATGAGGAATTCTTAAAATTTCGGTCGGACCAAATATATCGAAATCAACCTTGTCCCAAACTATACCATCAGGTATAGGAACTGCTGTAATGTTCACTGATGACAAGTGTCTTTGTTCCCAATGAGATGATAGGTGTGGTTTTAAAAGTATTTTCACTTTTTGGGCTGCAGAGCTTTGTCGAAGGTATCTTCATGCTAAAAACTATTACTAAGCCTACCCAGAAAAGAAAGAAAAGTATCCCGGTGATTACCCATAGTTCTACCCAAGGTGACACCAGGTAAGTCTTTTTAAGAAAGTGCATAATGTCTTTAACTTGCTGTTTGCGTGATTTTTTGGCTGGTGTCGTTTCCGGTTCGCTTGGATCCAAAGAAAACGTATCAAAGTTTATGAAGTAGCCAGAAGCAGTTCGATCAATTGTTGGTATTGCATCAGGCTTTGTAGAAATCGTAGTTTGCTCTCTTTGAGGCATGTTGACGTAGACATCTGTATTTGGTCGAATAGCGAGTTGTCTTTCATTTTGAGTTTGATATTGAATTTGAACTTCAGGTTCAAGAGGAACGAGTTCCATAGCAT
Source organism: Calotriton arnoldi (assembly GCA_963921515.1). Taxonomy (NCBI): domain Eukaryota; kingdom Metazoa; phylum Chordata; class Amphibia; order Caudata; family Salamandridae; genus Calotriton; species Calotriton arnoldi. The sequence continues at coordinate 705,923 of CAWUFW010005839.1, forward strand.
TGTTGCATAGTCCTTCATTCCGTGCAGGAGGTTCTTCGAACGTGATGAGTCTTTCCGTTTGAACTTCTTGAATTGTAGCGAGAGGAGGGCGTCTGCTACTTTGGAGTACACATGGCCTACTACTTGGTATCGGCCACATAGTGTGGTTTGATTAGGTCGATTGAGACAAATCTTTTCTCCTTTTTTCCGGCAAGAGGCAGTAGAAGTACAGTTCTTGTTCCTTCAACTGCTAGTACCTGTACAGGCTTTCTGTATGATGGCCCAAATTCTTTCTTGTCAGCTATTTTCTCTCTGACCAGATCCCTGACTTTTGGGATCCAGACAGGCCTTGCCATGACTGATTTGACTTCCCCAGTGGTGGTCTGCTTCATATGGACATTACTTTGTTGTGTCCTGGATTCATTTAGATCCTGTAAAACATCCAAACGATCATGGATGTCAAAAGGTTTTTCATCCGCCACTGTCTCTTCACAATAAAGATCAGGTACCCACATTCTTGTCCCAAATAGGACCTCATATGGAGTGACCCCCCCAAGAGAACTTCTTGGCATGTTGTTCAAAGCTCGCTGTACTCCATACAGATGTTTTACCCAACTTTCACCCGTGCCTAATACTCTAGCTGTTAAAGACTACTTTAAGTCTCGGTTTTTTCTCTCCACAACCGAATTTCCCTCGGGATGGTACAGAGAGGAGTAGCGCAATGCTACACCCAATCCTCGCATGGCCTCCTTGTAAGCCCGAGAGCTAAACGCAGGGCCCTGGTCAGAATGTAATGTGCCAAGTGCGTATGTCCCTATAAAGACTCGCAAATCTTTTATAACAGTTTGAGCGTCAGCCGAACATTGGGGCCACACCCATAGGAATCTTGAGCAGGAATCCACTGCAACCATGATATACCTGTAAGCCCCATCACATTTTAAGGGGCCGCAGTGGTCCAGGTGAATGCACGCGAATGGACAGTCTGATGCTGTCTAATAATGGGATTTGTGCGGGGCGAGCTGTGGTGGCCTCATTTATCTGTTGACAGATATCGCACTTTAAGACGAAGTCTTTGGTCTGCTTAGTTAACCCAGGCCACCAATAGCGTTGTTTCAGTAAAGAAACAGTCGCCGTAACTCCTGCATGGGCAGAACCTATCCCTTCGTGTGCTGCTAGAATTAAACCTAACCTACGATCCATGTTTGGAATTACTCTATCCCCCACTCCAGGAATCTGAGCAAATGGAATATTATTGGCATCTAACTTGTAGGAGTACTTGAGTGGAAACTTTTTTGGTACTGCTCCGCTGTTTTTGCAATAAGCATTGATAGCTACCATAATCTCACCGTCTATTCTCGTTTTAGAATGAGTGATTGCAGCTACGGAAGCCGTGCGTACAGCCCCCTTTGCGGCTTCATCAGCCAATGAATTCCCTTCAACGTGAACGCCATCACGCTGATGACTCGGTGTTTGTATCACGTGAGCTCTCGGTAGTTCGGTTTTCAACTCCACTACCTGTTCCCATAGCATTTTATGCTTAATTGTGCCACCTTTTGCATCTTTTAACCCGTTTTGAACCCAGTGCTGCAAATATTCATTATATGACTGTACACAGTAAAAGGAATCGCACACTATTAGTGTGGGGAATTCTCGATCCGTATTCACCAGTGCCAGTATCAAGGCTTTTAACTCTGCCAGCTGTGCTGTGCAGTCCCCTAGAGACTGCGTTTTTGTGCAACTTGGGTGGAACTTTCCATCCCGCATGAGACCTTTAACGATTGCGCATGCCGCGCTATATTGTTGCTTACTTCCTATGGCTGGTTGAGCTCATCCGTCAGTGTAAATTATATATTCATACTGATCTAGAGGCATTATTTTGTTTGGTAGAGGATATTCTTGTTCGTATTGCAGAAATGCTTGTGTCTTTAAATTTGGGTCGTACCTGTATTCTACATCTGTTGCAGTAAAAGAATTAGCCCATTGTATCCATCTCGGATGTAAGGCTTTAGCGTTAGGAACGCTTGCTTTTGTCGCAGCTTCTAAAGCTGGAACTGGAGTCACTACTATTATTCGTTTCCCCTGAGCCAGTGCTCTTTCTCTCACTACAGCAGTCTGTACAGCTGTTAGAATCTTTTCTGTAGATGCGAAGCGCATCTCAGCATTTGTGTACAAATGTGTTTTCTATGCAATTGGTACTGTTTCACCTTCATTATATGTTAGATAGGTGTACCCAGATTGACCCGCAACTATACGGATCACCATGTTGCGTACGTTTACGCGTGTCTGTAAGTGTTTGGAAGCTATCATGTCAGCTTGTAAGGAACGAAGTGTATCTGTATGTTCCTGTGCCCATTGTTTTACTGAAAAATCAGGTTTCATTAAATCGTAGAAAGGTTTTACTCTTTCTGCGTAATCTAAAATGTAGGTCCTACCAAAATTTAGGAATCCCAGGATTGATTGTAAGTTTTACAATGATTTTGGAGATTGGAGCAGCGTGCATTTTTCGAAAAAATTGGCTGCTAGGCTTTTTCCTTCACTTGAAAGCTCATATCCTAGAAACAGGATACTGAGGTGGGCAATTTTTGAGTTTTTAAAGTTGAATTTGTAGCCCTCAGATGCGAATCCCAAAATTATGGTATTCACTCTGTTCAAGTGCTCCTCTAGGTCATCGTCCGTTAGATAAATATCATCCACATAGGACAATGCCTCTTCATCCAATTTTTGAAGTAACTCAGTTACTCTGGCCGAAAACAACCCCGGGCAGTTCTTATACCCCTGGGGCAGTCGACAAAATTGACGCTGGGACCCTAGCGCTGAGAATGCTGTTAGATACCTGCTTTCAGGTGCTATATTTTGGCAGAAAAATCCATTTGAGATATCGAGTGTCGTTTCATATTTTTTCCGCACAATATTATTCATTAATGCGGCACTATGTGCATTTTGGACTGCAAATGTCTTAGTGCAAGTGTTTAAATGTCTATAATCTAAAACTAAATGATATGAATTGTCAGGTTTCATGACCGGAAACAAAGGATTGTTCATTGATGAGGTGCAATTTTCGATCACCCCCTGATATTCAAGTTGATCTAAGATCTCCCTGGCCTGTTTTTTAGCTTCTTGCTTTATTGGATACTGCCTCTGTGCAGTTGGAGTATTTTTCAAAGGAATTATGTGGTGGGTTGAATCCTCATCCCATCCAACATGGTTTTTATATAATGCCGGAGCCTGGGCTACCGCCCACTCCTGCGCATAAGTGTGTTGTAAATGCCTGGGAATATGGTCTGAGAAGGCCGGAAGAATTACTGTTTCTATTTTAGGGCAATTCACGATGAATGCTGGCGGCCAATCTTGTTCAGCTAATAAAATATCATAGCTAAATAAAATATCCGGTTCTCCCAAAAGAGACCTCTTACTGTTCTACATTTGTCTCCCTCCAGTATTATTTCATATAACTTATGTGGGACACTTACCCTAATATCAGGTGTTTCCACCGTGATATAATCATTCAAGTCCGCTGTCACCAGAAATTCCATCAGGTTCTGGTGAGCTATTGTTCTCTCTGCCGCACTGTCTAGCATCGTCAGAGCCCATTCCCCGTTCAGTAGTCGAGTCCTCAGAATTCTGGGCATGTCTGATCTTTAGACCTGCAACCTTCTTCTTTTTGAACTGTGGCTTTTGCTTTGGTTTCTCTTCTTTTTTAGAAGTGTAATCTTGAGCGTGCTGCTTGTCTCTGGACTTTGGACGCTCTTCTTGTCTGTCTGACCGTCCTTCCCTCTCGGCGTTTTTCGATGAACCCTGAAAGGAACGAGAGGAACGTGTATCAGTATCCTGATACCTGTCAGGTTTCCTAATATTATCCCTATTCCTAAGGTTATACCTCTTTTCGGAGGGCTCCTGTGGAGGAGATCTACCTCTGGATTGAGCTCCGTTTCCTTTAAATTTTTGTTGTTTTTTATTGTCCCACTTCTTCTTTGTTGAAGCAGGTGTCTGCTTAGTAGTGTCCTTTTCAGGACTGCCCATCAGTTGTGGTTTTAAAGCTTTCCCACCCAAACTGTCTCTGCCTAATTCTGCATACGCAGTTTCAATTATTTTTGGTAGTTCGTGTTCCTGTTCTAAAGGACTGAACTCCCTCAGGCGTTGGCGGATGGCCACTGAAGCTGCTTCCCCCTTAATGTTAGCTAGTATTGTGGCTGATACCTGGGCATAGTTACCTAGTAACTTCATCCCTAAGTTCAGAGCAGGCTCTGCTCCATACTCGTTTTGTATCTGTCTCAATACATCTGGTACTACTGCTAATGACGGGATACCATGAGTTCTGGTATAAATGGCAGCAAAGACTGTACCCCAAGTGGTACAATCCTCTATTTGTGGTGCTATACCCATGGGCAAGCAGATTGTTAGCATTCTGTGTTTTTCATACGGGGTAGTATTCGGGAATACTGCCTCTAGCTGTGTTATTTTCAGAGCAACCCAGAATGGCATTCGTTCACATTTTGTGGGCATTTTACCCATCACCGCGTGTAATTTTTGTGGTGTAATTTTCGCTGCTGTACTCTGAATTTGAGTTCCATTAGTTGCAACTATTGCTGGTTGGACTGTAAGTGTCCTCATGAGGAATTGCGTCAAGTTTCTGTATATTTTAATTAAATCTTTGTGTTGTGTGAGTAAGTCTCCTGGTGGCATTGTTTCAATGTCAGGATGTGGTGTGTAGGCCGCTAATATAGGCCATGTTGCCCCTCCTCTTCCGAGCGGGCCGAGTCTCACTCTCCTTCTTCTTATGTGGGGTCGGGCACCTTTAAACCAGTATAAGTGTTCCTGGTATATGAGCGGAACCTCAATGTCCTCAAACGGACAATATTCCGCTGGTGCATCTCCTTCCGTGTAGGAGTGAAATTTTTTGATCTTGCATTTGTTGCTGGGAATGTAACTCATGAATAAAATACCTCCATTCTGTTTGATTCGTGTGCCTCAATCACGAAAACTACTATGCCACCCCTAGATGATAGACCATGCTCTAGCAGTCTCAGGGTGACCGTATTTCTAAAGTTTGGTGCAATTTGTATTGCGTCTGCATCTTCCTCCTCGTCTGAGAGGGGCAGTGCTTGTTGCAGTGGGTCTAAGACCTGGTTAATCATTGTTTTTAGAACACTAAAATAGTTTTCAAGGAAACCAAGATACGGTGTTTATGCACAATTTTAGGACCACTGTGTCCTTCAAGCTTGATTAACCAACAGCCAATAAATAGGATTTTGTAGCCTACTCAGCTGTGGCGGAGTTTGTGCCCACCCACTCCAGACGTCTCTGGTGTTTTGTGAGTAGGGGTCTTTGAGAATAGCACGATTGAACTACTCAGATTCTACTGTTCAATAAGTACCCAACCCATGTTGGGCGCCATGTCGTGTAGTTCCTATATTACCTATACAGGATCTGCGCATTTGGATAACAAACTGTGGGATTGGTGGCGGACTGATTCCGTGCACTCCCACCAGATACGTTAGCCTGTCTGTATCAGCTAGCTCACAGTGCCACTATACTCTCCTCTTATCACGGAGAGAATAGATTCTGGCAACCTCAGAACATGACAACCCTGATCCCTCAGAATCGTGGAAACAATATACTACCTTTCGCTCAGTCACTTGTGCTCACTTAGTTTGTAGCAGAGATATATGATTAGCAGTACTACAAAAGTAAAGGGATGGTATAGTTCTACCATCTTGCAGAAATCATGAATATATACAAGTACATAAAACACATGATAAAAAGTGTGTACTCCTACGATGCCTCCCTAACTAGATGTACCTAAATGTACCTAGCATCTGTGTAGGTGTTATGCCAAGAATCCCTCTAGGATCTAGTCAACCCCATTACCTGAGAATGAGAGAATATGGAACCCCGTCCTGGTCTTGAGTTGGACACCCCGTGAAGGATGTTAGACCACTGCGAGCTGGAGCGTCTGCATGCAGGAACCTCAGCGTTTCTGGTCAGTGTGTCAGGTGGGAAGTCTCGGTCTCATCTCTCTTCCTAAGCAAGATGTGCTGTATATATACCCATAGGTCTCCCCAGGGGTCCTACCTTGCTGTGTTACTGTGTCGGCCTAAAGGATGACGTTGGGCCTGAACTTTATACAGAGATATTATACAGGAGATGGTAATCCTACTGTTGGTCCTGCTGTGCTTCCAAGAAGCCTCATGCATAATGTATGAGAATCGAACCAGGAAAAAAACCCGTGTTCTGAATGCAGTATCATATCTAGGTAAAAGGTCAGTATCCAAGAACCGTTATGTATGTAATGTAGGGAAGTGTAGTGTAGTTCCTATTTCCCTAATAGGCTCTGCGCATTGGAATATACCCTATAGGTTTGACATAGGACTGAGGTCGGTATGTCCCTATCGAGTATATTAAACTTAATTACTTTTGTGCCAGCTAACTCAGAGGCCACTAGAAACTCCTTGTAAACAAGAAGGGAGTAGTTTCTGGCAACCGCATAAACATGACAACTTTGTTTCCCTTTTAGAATCGGAACACTTCTCAGAATCGTGGAAACAATAGATAACAGTTTCACTCAGCTAATCGTGCATGCTTAGTTTCCTCAGAGTTACACAGAAAGAATAGACAGGCGTTTCAATAAAAAGGTTTTATTGAACAGTCTTGTTTCTCGTGTAAGAGATATGAGCTGTTATGATCACAAGACAGTATGCAAGATATATAATGTACAGCGTAAGCAGTAGAAATAAATAATACTGCGCCAGCATTATCTTTTAGCATATATTCACGTACATAAATAACATGAGCTAAAAATGCGAGTACTCATACGATGCTTCTGTAAGCTAGTTCTACCCCAATGTACCGTACCTAGTCTAGGTGTAGGGAAAGGTAAGAAGTAGGTGGAGTATTCTCTAGTATGGTATACTAAGAGTATGTTAAGTCTAGTATGCCAAGAGTCCCTCTAGGTTCTAGTCTGCTCCATACCTTGAGAATGAGAGAGGTGGGAATCTCCTGCCGGATCTCAAACTCTAACACCTCGCGAAGGGAGTCAGAACACTGGAAGCTGGATTCTTCTGCGAGCAGGAATGACAGCGTCTTCTCAGTGCGTCAGGCTGGGATATGGGCTCCTCTGAAGTCGAGGTCTCCTCTAACTTGCTTGGGCAAGGGAAGGTATATTTATACCTGGTAGGTGCTTTGGAATGTTAGCATTGACGTGAAGTCGGACAGAGGAAGACGTTAGAAATGAACCCTTCAGGTATAGCGGTTCATGCATAATAGATGAGTTCTTGGAGAAATCAATAATCCTGTGCTAGGGGAACTCCCAAGAGCTTAAGGGTCTGGTTTCTAAGAACTCGTTGTGACGTTAGGGTGGACGGATGTCGGTGACCATGCCTGTAATTGGAGTGCACGGCTAATGCCAAAATAAGGACTGGGATTCTATGCCTATATAAGGGCAATGCGAATTGTGCCTATATAAGGACATGTTTCAGGAAAACCTATATACGGACACCTAAAGCGGAATACAACACCCACTCCACTTTCGAATGAACGATAATACTAAATGCTAAACATTAAATGCTAAACATTAAACTGAGTACCACATGTTGCTAAAAACATTTCTAAAAGCATATTAAAAGAAGTTTAAAATAAACTGTTGAATGCAATAGGTACTGTACATTTTAAAGCATTTTTTCATTCTAAGCATATATTGGAAATAAATGCAACATGAATGAATAAACAGAAATATATACATATGATGAAATGGTTGACAAGTTTTCAAAAATCAAAGCCATTGCATATCATGGTATTAAATGAAATTTTAGACAAATAAGGTGACAATGTGTCCCTGGAAGTATTCAAAGAAGTCCGTTTTATAAGAATAGTTCTACTGTAAGCAGATTGTTTTGCCATGTATTTAAAAAAAAAAAAAAAAAAAGTTTAATTTTGGGAAGAGTTCCAAGTTTTGAAAATATGAAGGCCAAATTTCATTGCGTCCCTGGTACACTGTGAGCCGAATCAAAGTCAGTGTATGGGTCTGGTGTAAACATGAAATCATTTATTTCTGTAGACAAAATATCGTCTACCGATGTCAGTGACAGTTGGAATACCTCATTTAGAAGGTTAACTGCACAGAGATGTGAAGCATCGCCTTCAGCATAGGATGCTGCAGCAATGTTCGCGTCCGTTGTTACCTGTGTGCCTGTTGATCCATCTCGTACCGCAGCAGGAAGCGTCTGTGAGATCTCAATGAATGCCGTCATCAGGATTGGTAGCCTCTGGGGACAACACAGAGCATGGGCCGTTACTGGGTCCAGCAGAGTATCGATATCCGTTGGCATGACTGATGGGAGTGTTAGACAGGTGTCTAGCACGCATTCTTCACCGCAAAGCAGGCAGCGTAGAACAGGTAAGATGCAATCTTGCCAGATTGGTCTGAATGACAGAAACCATGTTGTATTAAGTTCCCGTAGACGAGGTATGCCCAAAAGTTGCACTATGCTCTCACGACACTTCCGTTCTAGGAGAGCTTTCTCCACATCGCTCGAGTGATGTCGGTGGATAGGCTTGCCATAGCGTAATAGTAGGAATAGAAATAGGATTCCTGCAACAAGCGCTAGAATTAATGGCACACCACCAAACACCGAATGTGCGAAGTTTGGGATGATTCCGAGGACTGCCTGGAAGGGTGCTAACAGTCCTGAACAGATGGTCTTAAATACATGCACAATACCACTCGTATCAGACATGTTAAAGATACGTCCCATCATTTCTGTGAAATGTATAGGGCAGTTTGTACGAATTAAAGCCTGTATCTCAGCCGAAGTCCTTGCAATTTGTAAATCATAGATTTCTTTGACCGAGGTCAAAGGCACGGTCTGTTGCAAAAGCATGGCTTTCATTCTGCTTAAAGTATCAAAACGTATAAAAGAAACATTCAATGAAGGCCATAAAGGCGACTCCCTGACTGTGTCTATTGGGGGGAACAATACTTGCAAACAGCAAGTAACCCTGGAGTCGACCGTTACCAGATACGGGATGCCTGGCAACATGCCACAGCAACTCTGATCATTCAACATGAGGTAACTCCCGTTAGAAAGTTGGCCAAACGTTGGATTAATCACAGTAGCTGGTGTACCCTGCTGGTGGCAGGACAAATTTGCCACAGAACCATTACAAGCCCCGTGTAAAGAAATGTCCTGACATATGAGTGAACCGCTTAGTGCATTTTCACAGTGTGTACCGCTTAGAAACACTTCACGATCCCCACTCCAACATCTGTATTCGTAAGGTAAATCCCAGGATGTCTTAATGTATTCTTTACCCAACCTTTCATATTTGCCTGCTTGCATTTGTTTGAGGCAATACTAAAACTGAAAAGTAGTGACAGGCAGAGTGATTTTGCCATGGATAAGCCATTCTGTAGCTGGTTTTTCTGCTACAGTAAATGGTAATTTTTCCAGTTTTTCAATGCTCAGCACTGTATACTTTGCTCCCCTTTGTGCCAGTTCGATCTGTTTATCAGTTAGATTGTATTCTGCAAACAGAGCCGACGTGTTGATAAAACGCCAAGGCACAGAGCCGGTACGCAAAGATTGCAGCGTCCAGCTTAATAACATAGTAGAACGTAACTGAGATTGGCCTTGTTGTAACATGGCTAAATCTTGTTCCAGTATGTCAATAGCAGAGGATACAATGTTGTCCAATGAATAAATTATGGATGACAAAGTTGTTAACCCATTGTCGACCACAGAGAGAGTTGTCTCTAAGTTAATACGATCAAGTTCACGTATTCGTTCTGCGGCCTCTGCCTGTGAAACCTTCCATATCTCATAAGCAGCATAAATGCCGGCATATATGAAACGCTTTCGACGCGGTTTTCTTGGTCCTAGCAAGAATTCCCTAAGGTCTGCGTCTTCTTTAAGTAAAGATAAGTGTTGTTTCACATCCTCAAGTGTAGATTTTTGTAGCCAGTCGAGGCACAATTTTCCTACACTGTATGTTGTTACTACCCCCGGATGTTGTCTTTGAAAGTATCGTGGGTCTGGCCTATGGATAGTAAAGCCCTGTCTTCTATTCAGGAATCTTTCTTGACAGATGTTTGTGTCTGTAGGCCAGAGTAACCAGTTTTTCCAATCAGGATCTGTTCTGTTGGTTTGTAGTATTGTGTCAACTGTAACCGCTGCCTGTGTAGTGTTATTACTTGCAGGTGCTGGTACAGAAGGTGTTTTCATGTGTTTGATCTTGGCTAAACCAAGGCAAGACGTTTGTTGCACAGTGTCATTCAAAAACATTATTTGCTGAGGGATGATGCACGCTCTAAACAAAGCTTCTATCCCCTGTACTTGCCAATCTTTAGAACCCCAGACAGATTTTGTCTATTGTCTCTTTCCAAAATTCAAATCCATGTCTAGACAATTGGGTAATAAATGCTGCAGAGTAAATCGGTTTTGTATTTGTCAACATAATTTTCTGTCCTGTTTTGTTTACATTTTTATAGTAAAATGTTTCTGGATCAGATGTATTGTACCCTGAAAAATAGGGAAACTTTTTAGCAAACGTTTTTGAACTACCTTTTGGTGGTGTAGGACAATGTTCCCCATTGGTTAAACATAAACACATTTCTAGGTGTTGCAGATTTATGCAAGAAATGATGACCATAGTGGTTATAGCAATAAAGCTGGTCGTAGTCTGATGAACCCTCTAAGTATTCATTGTTCGAGAATGCAGCAGATTTTTCTAGATCAAACATCATATCATTTACAGTCTCAAAGTCCCAATCATCAGAATAGGTACTGGAGGTAATAAAATCACTTAGTGAAATTTTAAATAAATGTGGAATGTTCAAAAGTTCCTTAGGGCCGAAGATATCGAAATCGGTTTTGTCCCACACTATACCATCCTGTATAGGAACGGCTGTGATGTTTACTGCTGACAAGTCTCTTGCTTCACGATGGGATGATTTGTGTGGTTTCAAAAGTAAGTTCACATTTTTACTTTCAATGTCCAAACGGATGTATCTGCCATTTATAAGCACGCTGATGGTCATAACCAAAGCTAGCCAAAGCAGAAAGAAAAATATTCCAGAAATAATCCACAGTTCAATCCATGATGAAACCAGATAAGTCTTTTTCAAAAAATGAAAAAAGTCTTGTACTTGCTGTTTGAAAGTTTTTGATGCTGGCGTCGTTTCTGGTTCACTCGGATCCTCAGAAAACGTATCAAAGTTAATGAAATAGCCAGAAGCAGTTTGGTCAATTGTTGGAATTGCATCAGGATTTGTTAAAATCGCTGGAACCAGTTGATCACTTGTTACGTTGGTGTAGACAGGTGTATTTGGACGAACTGTTACTTGAGTTTCAAGAGGGATGAGTTCCATAGCATTGTTGCTTAGTCCATCTGTTACTGCTGAATTCTCGATGGTTATGAGTCTTTCAGTCTGAACCTCTTGGATAGTAGCGAGAGGAGTGCGTCTGCTACTAGGTCGGAGTCCACGAGGCCTACTATTTAGTATTGGCCACATACTGTGGTTTGATGAGGTCGATTGACACAAATCTTTTCTCCTTTTTTCCAGCAAGGGGCGGCAGAAGTACTGTTCTTGTTCCGTGGATGGCTAGGACAGGTACTGGTTGTCTGTAAGAAGGTCCAAATTCCTTCTTGTCCGCAATCTTCTCTCTGACTAGATCCCCAACTTTTGGGATCCAGACAGGCCTTGCTGGGACTGCCGGTGTTTCCCCAGTGGTGGTTGGCTTCAGGAACACGTTGCTTTGTTTCGATCTTAGTTCATTTAGATCCTGTAAAACAGCCAAACGATCTTTGATATCAAAGGATTTATTTTCCACCACTGTGCCTTTACATTCCAGATCAGGAACCCACATTCTTGTCCCAAATAGGACCTCATATGGAGTGACCCCCCCTAGAGAACTTCTTGGCAAATTATTTAATGAGCGTTGGACCCCATAAAGATGTTTGACCCACCCATCACCCGAACCTAATACTCTAGCTGTTATAGACTGCTTTATGTCCCGGTTTTTCCTTTCCACAACAGAATTTCCCTCAGAATGAAACGGAGAGGAGTACCGCAATGCTACACCCAAACTGGCCATGGCATCTTTGTAAGCCCGAGAGCTAAACGCAGGGCCCTGGTCAGAATGTAGTGTGCCAATTGCGTATGTGCCGATAAAGACTCGCAAATCTTTTATAACAGTTCGAGCGTCAGCCGAGCGCTGAGGCCATATCCATAGGAACCTTGACTTAGTATTTGTGGGATTGCATTTGTCTAAAAGGACGCCTGCGCGTAGATAGTCTAATGCTATCTAACAATGGTGTCTGTACCGGGCAGGCTACTTCGTAGCATGGTGTCTGATGGCGTTCTGCATCACGCTGTCTATTGCAGTCTATGCAGTCATCGATGAAGATGTGAATCTGTGTATTCATTCCAGGCCACCAGTACATCTCTTTTAATGTTAATATTGTCTTAGAGATCCCTTGATGTGACAGACCCTCCCCAGATGTGCTTCATAAATCAAAGCTGCTCTACGTTCCATGTTTGGAATTACCCTATCCCCCACTCCAGGGATTCGAGCAAAAGGAACGTTGTTCGCATCAATTACATAAGAGTACTTGAGTGGAAACTTCTTTGGTAACGCTGCACCACTGCCTTTGCTTGAAGCATTGACAGCCAACAATATCTCACTGTCTATTCTCGTTTTTGAACGAGTGATCGCAGCTAAGGAAGCCGTCTGAACAGCCCCTTTTGCGGCTTCGTCAGCCAATGAATTCCCTGCAACGTGAACGCCATCACGTTGATGACTCAGCGTGTGTATCACGTGAGCTTTTGGTAGTTCGTTTTTCAACTGAACTACTTGTTCCCAAAGCGTTTTATGCTTTATTGTGCCACCTTTTGCATCTTTGAACCAGTTTTCAAGCCAATTTTGTATATATTCATTATACGACTGAACACAGTAGAAAGAATCGCACACTATTAGTGTGGGGAATTCGCGATCTGTACTTTCAAGTGCCAGTTTGAATGCTTGTAGTTCAGCTCGCTGAGCTGTACAATCTCCTAGAGATTGAGTTTTAGTGACCATTGGTCTGAAGTTACCATCTTGCATGCGACCTTTAACGATTGCGCACCTGCACTGTAAGCTTGCTTACTCCCTGTAGCGGGTTGTGCGGATCCGTCAGTGTAAATTATAAATTCGTACTGATCTAGAGGCAGAATTTCAGTGGGCAGAGGACATTCATGTTCATATTGCAGGAACGCTTGTGTTTTTAGATCAGGATCAAAAACATATTCAACATCTGTTGCAGCAAGAGAATTAACCCATTGTATCCATCTAGGATGTAAAGCTTTTGCATTCGGAATGCTCGCTTTTGTGACCGCCTCTAAGGCTGGTACTGGAGTTACGACAATAACAGGGGCGGTGCGTCCATTGGGGCGCTGGGGCGTTGCCCCACTAATGCACATGGCCCCAAAGTGTCGCCGCTGTCGCGTATAATTAATAAGCAGCAGACGACTCAAGTAATACTCCTGTACGTCTGGCAGACGTACAGGAGTATTACTTGAAGTCCGTGCCGGTCACTGACGATCACCGGGCGACGCCCGAGCAATCATCAGGACAAGGGGGTGGTGGTGATGTCGGGTCTAGCACACTTAGTGCGCATGCTCAGTTCTGGGCTGGTCATTTTTCTGACCAGCCCGAAAATGCGCATTAGCCTGCACATTAGAAGAACGGGGGTTGCTTCATGGCGCAGCCCCCGGTCTTCTAATGGGCGGGTGTGTACCCCTGCCCAAGCCAATCCTGGCGCTGCTGGAGCAGCGTCTGCATTGGCTTAGTCAGAGCGAGGCACGGGATTTGGGAAGCCTGTAGTCGGACTGCTGCGCCACACACACGACGACGAGACGACGACGACACACCTCGTATTCTGGTGCGAGGGCCGAGGCTGCTACTACTGCTCGTCGTGGGTGGCTCGAGTGGTGCAGTGCTCCGGTAAAGAAGAGACTGGACGAGACTTCACAACGTAAAAAAGTAAGTATTTTCAAGAGTGAGCTGATGACCATAAATATACTATTTTCCTTTCACCCGTGCCACCAAGCTGATTGCTGTAAATAATTGTACATTTTAAATTACTTACAGCAATCAGCTTAGTAGTATGCAGTGAGAAAATGCTCATGTTACGTTGCTCTGCACTCTCTAAAGTGCACAATCAAAGCGCCGGCCATTAATATACTCTTTTCCAGGAAAAGAGTATATTAATGGCCGGCGCTTTGATTGTGCACTTTAGAGAGCGCAGAGCAACGTTAACATGAGCATTTCCTTTCACCCGTGCCAACAAGCTGATTGAAAAGAGTATATTAATGGCCGGCGCTTTGATTGTGCACTTTAGAGAGCGCAGAGCAACCGCAACGTTAACATGAGCATTTCCTTTCACCCGTGCCACCAAGCTGATTGCTGTAAGTAATTGTACATTTTAAATTACTTACAGCAATCAGCTTGGTGGCACGGGTGAAAGGAAATGCTCATGTTAACATTGCTCTGCGCTCTCTAAAGTGCACAATCAAAGCGCCGGCCATTAATATACTCTTTTCCCTGCTTTGATTAATCCTAGTGTGGGGCCCATCCCACCTATCACACCGATGAACCTGCTTCAGCCTGCATCTGCCTTCTCCGGAGGCACCGTGCACACTAACGCCGCAGTGAGAAGCCTGCTCACCCTCAGGTAAGGAGGCTGAAATGTGTTGAGGTGCCAAGAACTTATATTTGTTATTTATAGGAAAGGCTACACATAGCTATACATTTCCATTATTATAGTTAGTGAAATATGATCGTGTGACGCCTGACCACTGTGAATGGACACTGGGATATAATGTACCATAGCTTTGACTACAACATTGCACAGTGTGTGCTAAGGATTGAAAATGTTGTTTGGCTCATTTTCACAATGGGGGGGGGGGTTCTTTTTATTTAAAGAACGTGGGTCCTGATTAAGCCAATGTGAAGTTCAAGTTTAACAAAACCACTGTAAACCGTTCTCTGGTGTAGCTTTGCGACTAATGAATTTTCTCTAATTTGTTAATTAATCCTTTTATTTTCAACTCCCTTGCTCGTTTCAAACTTCCAGTTATTGGTGTCATCCATACTTAACCAATTGTTTGTTATAATGTGGTTTGATCACCATTCTTAAAAACCTTTCCTTTTTGCCATCAGTCTATCACTCCTAGGAATATTGTTCAATGATAACTCCTCCCAATAGTATTTTAGGGCCTGATTTAGAGTTTGACGGACAAGGTTCTCCATCGGAAACGCAACTGAGTGTCTGTTGCTAAAGTCTCAGTCCACTCATTTCATCAGGCACCAAGCTTCCTCTGGATAGAGCTCCTGAGAGCTCAGTCTACTGAAAGCTTCCTAGCAGTGCCCAGTGGAGTAGGGGGCATCAGAGGAATGGCACTAGACCACTCGCCCTATTTAAGGTGGACGGTGTAATGACCTTTGTTTCCTGTCCATCACAGCCAGGGAAAAGACAGAGCACCTAGATGGATATTGCAATAGACAGCAGTCCACTGAGGTGCTACACAATGTGTTATGTATATGACCAAAAGGAACCAGGAAGAGACTTAGTGGTTACCACTGGATAGACCCAGGTACTCATGGCCAGGTGCCTGTAGATACACCGAGGATGCCTTTTGTAGTGGGATATCAACTGTCTGCTCTAAGGTTCACCAAGGACGACGCACGGGGTGTGCAGATGTGTAGGGATATTCCTTATGATACAATTTTGGTTACCTTGCTTTTATTGTTGGCCATGAGTGGATCCCACATTGTGGGCCCTTAAGTCCACACAACTTGTGGTGAGTTACAAGTTCTGTGGACCATTTTGCCATATTTAGTGAAAATTAAATCACGGTACAGGCAGGGCTTTAAGTGGGCCGGGTCTCACCGGGTCTGAGCACCGGCAGTTTTTTTAAGGGGGCCTCGAAACGGGTCTCTATCGGGCTCTGTTTTGTGCCCCGGGCACAGGCGGTCCGTTTTTTTTCTGGGACTGCAGTGGCAGCAGGCACGTCGATGTTTGTAAGTTAAAATGCTAACATAGAACAGTGAGCTATTAACTGTCATCTAAGAGCTGCATGCAAACAGCAAGGTAAAAATTAGAGCGTTATGTTTTTGTACCCCAGTCTTTGCTTGATTATCCTAATGTTTCAAAAATAATTTGTTATATTTTAATTTGCAGCACCTGGTAAAGCCTGGCAACAGCATTACCTAATTTTTGGCCCATTTTTGGGCGAAGAACAAGAGGCCCCAACCTCCTTTGCTGCTCTTTCACCCCAGCTACAACCCAGCAAACACCGGTGTTAAAGGTAAGGAAACTGATGCTATATTTTTGACACTGGAGTTAGGGCTATGTATGTGGTCACTCTACATGGTGGTTGGGGTGGGGGCACATTTTGAACATTGTACCCTCAGTGGATGGAATTTACTAATAGCCTTAGCCCTGTGCTTTGGGCAATAACTGTTGTTAAAGGCACTATCTATCCCTTGTTTAACCACAAAGACCCCAGATAAGACCTAGGGAAGGCTTAGCTTTAGAAGTGCATCCCTGTCATCAGGTGTATGCCCGCCCTCTATCAAACCAAGTTTTTAGAGGGCGAGGACTGGCCAATGATGAAGCATGACACCAGGTGGTGTGTGAGACCATAATACATCAAAAAGAATCCGTAGGTGACGGATCAAAAGAACCTAGCCAAGAAACAAGGGCGGGTTCACCAATTGGAGTGAAGGCCACCTCTGCTGGTTGAAAAGAAAAATTTCTTTTCTTGTGTCCCCTCACTCACCCAGGGTTGCCCCTAGGTGACATGCTTCATCATTGGGGCCATCCCAAACATCTACTGATTGGGGCGTGCTGCGACTTGCAGATTTACGTAGGAGCACTTACCTTGTGAGGCTATGTGTTGTGCAGTGTAGGGGGGAGTGGTGTAAGTGATGTTTTAAAATTACCTAACTAGTGAGCTATTGTTTTATTCCTGCTCCTAGTTGGTAGGGATAAAAAGGGGGTTAATAAAAGGGAAATGTAACTGTTATGTAATTATAATCCCTTGTATTATGTCAACATGTTTCAAGGTATCCCCTAAACCTTTTCTTCAGGACAACAAAGGGACCAGCCCTTTGTGTACCAGTCCGTGCCGGACCTATAGTAAAGTGAAGTGAAAAATTATTAATGCACACCTATTGTGTGAGCATTGGGAAAAATATATACATACGGTTGCTTCTGATCTTGATGCGGTCTGCCTTGGGACTGAATAGGTCGTATTGACGGAGGGTTGCTGAGCACAGGTTTCTACAGGCCCCTCCACCCAGACAGACCATGAGGCGCACTTTTGCCAAAATATTGGTAAGGCCAGCATCGGCATGATTACAGTAGAACAGATACTTGCAAGGTCATTCTTTGGACGGACACGTGAAGAGAAACTACAGATAAAGCAATTAGGACCTGATCGGCCTGACCTGAAACTACAACAAACTACCCAGGACAGAGGAAAGACTTACACACGTACATTCTCAAACACCTGGTACACAAAAGCTGATTGGCTTACAGGGTGTGTGTCAAACAATTCTCTGTTCTGCTTCCCCTGCATGCTGTTTGGTGGTGAATTGCCTTGGACAAAACAAGGAGTAATAGACTTGAAGCATTTGTCTGACAAAATCAAGAAGCATGCACACACAAGAAGCCATATGGAATGCCTGACGAGACTGGGAATGTTGGGAGACACACCGATTGAACACCACATAAACGACGCATACCGGAAAACAATACAGAAGCACAATGAAGCAGTTGATAGGAATAGACACATACTAGCAAAAATAGTTGATTGTATTTGTTTCTGTGGTGCTTTCGAACTGGCATTGCGAGGCCATGATGAATCGGAAAGTTCCTCAAAACCTGGAATATTCAGAGGCCTTGTGGATTTAATAGCAAGCATAGACCATGACATGGAAGCATATTTAGCAAGTGCTACAGTCTTTAAGGGCACCTCTAAAACAATACAAAATGAACTCATTTAGTGTATGCTAGAAATATTGAGAAGCCCTATTGTCCAAGAGGTGCAAAACACAGACTTTGTGGCTATTCAGGCTGATGACACCACTGATGTGGCCACAAAAACACAGTCCGTATTAGTCTTTCGGTACCTTGACAATGACAGTCAAGTTGTGGAGAGGTTCTATGGTTTCACACATTTAAGAGACTCTAGTGCAGAAACCATTACTTCAGCTATACTGCGTCAACTTAACCTCATTTTTCCAGAGCTGCCTCAAAAAAAAAACAACTTATTGCACAAAGCTATGATGGTGCGTCCGTAATGAGTGGAAGCCTTGGTGGAGTACAGAAAAGAATTAGAGATGTGTACCCTAATGCTCATTATGTGCACTGTTACGCCCACCAACTTAATCTTATTATGCAACAGGCAGTATCAAGGATCTCAGAGACACGAATTTTCTTTCAGGATGTAGGAGGCATGGCAGCATTCTTCTCACGTTCCCCCAAAAGAACAGAAGCACTTCAAGAGATTGTGGACAAAAGGCTTCCAAGGGGATCGTCAACTCGTTGGAACTTTAACATACGTACAGTCAACCTAATATATAAACATAGGGAGGACCTTGTGAAATGTTTTGACGCCATTGAAGCCAATGAAGGCTTTGATTACAGAAGTCAGAATGAAGCCCGTGGCTTTGCTAGAACACTACAAGACAGAGAGTTTCAGTTCTTTCTGTTTTTATTTCATGACCTAATGTTTTATGTCGAGATATTATACAACCAGTTGCAAACACGAGCCATAGATACTGTCTCTGTGCAAAGAGATACCAGTATGTTTGTCACCAACATCAGCAATGTGAGAGATGGGGTTGACAATTTAGACAGCAGACTGCCAGAGGGTTCTACTTTTTCAAACCGCAGGAAAAACATCAGCAGTCTGGTCCGAATTGCAAAGGAGATATGTGACATTGTAATTGTGCATGCACAAGAACGTTTTCTTTCACAAAACATTTGGTAAGTGCCGCATTATTGCAAAGTGAACAATTTGCAACATATGATCAATCCTTTCCTGAGCAAGCTCTGAATGAGGCTGTGGAAGCTTATCCTATGCTCAACAAAGAGGACCTGAAAACTGAGTTGACTGTACTGTACGGAATGAGTGTATACCGGAAGGCCAAAGGTGCCATTTCTTTGCTGGCTTTAATTCATAAACTTAATATGGAAAAGTCACTTATAGAGACAGTGGCTTTACTAAAAATTGTCATTACCACTCCTATGACAACAGCAGAGTCTGAACGATGTTTTTCCACCTTAAAGAGGATTAAGACATTCCCGAGGAACACCATGCTTGAGGAAAGACTGAATGCTTTAGCAATGCTCTCTATAGAGAGCAACCTAGTTAAAAGAATCCCAGACTTTAACGTTCAAGTTATTGAAAAGTTTGCTGCTCTTAAAGACAGACGTGCTGATTTTATCTACAAAAAGTGAACAATATATTGAATGCTGCTAGTTTGCGACCTGTTTAATTGTTTGTTAAATAAAAAACATCTGTGAGGTACTCAGAAATGCATTGTATCTCGAAGTCTGTTATGAAGCTCTGTGGTTATACTGAATAAGCACCTACCTATGTTATATGACTTCTCTTTATTAATATAATAACTGCACTTTCACAATTGCTTTATTAACCTTCCTGCTTTCTCAAATTTGCTTGAAAATGCACCATTTGTCCACTCTTTTTTCAAAATTTTCTCGGGGGGTGAACCCCCCCGAATCCCCCTTTGGTTGTTCGGGCTCGCGCGCTACGCACGCTCGCTACGGTGCTCTATGAAATTCATTTTCCGCCCCCACCACTTACAAATGTCACCAGCCGCCACTGGACAATAATGCGTTTCCCTTGGACTAGAGCTCTTTCTTTTGCTACAGCGGTTTGAACTGCTGTCAGTATTTTTTCTGTTGAAGTGAAGCGCATTTCTGCTTGTGTATACAAATGTGATTTGTATGCTATTGGTACTTTTTCACCCTCATTAAATGTTAAGTAGGTGAATCCGCATTGACCCGAAATTATTCGGATCACTAAATTGCGTTGACTTACGCGTGTTTGTAACTGATTTGTTGCTAACATGTTAGCTTGGAGCGAACGCAAGATTTCTGTGTGTTCCTGTGTCCAATGTTTGATTGAAAAATCAGGCTTGATTAATTCGTAGAGGTTTAACCCTTTCTGGGTAATTTAGAATGTATGTTCTTCCAAAATTTAGGAAACCCAAGATGGATTGTAAATTTTTCAGCGTTTTTGGAGGTTGGAGCAGCGCACACTTTTCTAGAAAGTTAGCTGCCAGGCTCTTGCCTTAACTTGAAAGCTCATATCCTAGGAAAAGGACATTGAGATGGGCAATTCTGGATTTTTTAAAGTTGAATTTATAGCCCTCAGAGGCGAAGCCCAATATAATGGTACTCACCCTGTTCAAGTGCCTATCTAGGTCATCGTCTGTCAGATAGATGTCATTCACATATGACAATGCCTCATTATCATAAATTTGTAGTAACTCCGTTACCCTCGCTGAGAATAACCCTGGGCTGTTCTTGAACCCTTGTGGGAGTCGACAAAATTGACGCTGGGTCCCCATTATGGAGAAAGCTGTTAAGTACCTGCTTTCAGGTGCTATGTTTTGACAAAAGAAACCATTTGAAATGTCCAATGTGGTTTTATATTTTTTGCGCACAATGTTATTCATTAATGCTGTACTATGTGCATTTTGCACTGCAAATGTTTTTGAACAAGTGTTCAAGTGTCTGTAATCCAAAACTAGACGATATGTATTGTCTGGTTTGGAGACAGGAAACAAAGGATTGTTCATTGAGGAGGTGCATGTTTCAATCACCCCTTGGTATTCAAGTTGATCTAAGACCTCCCTGACCTGTTTTTTAGCTTCTTGCTTTATCGGGTACTGCCTTTGTGCAGTAGGTTCATTTTTTAGATGTATTTTGTGGTGAGGTGAGTCCTCATCCCATCCTACATGATTTTTATATAATGCTGGGGCCTGGCATAAGTATATTTTAGGTGAATTGGAATATGGTTGGAGAAGGCTGGCATAATGATGTCCTCGCCATGTGGGCACTCCCTGACAAATTGTGGTGGGCAGTCTTTTTCTGCTAGAAGTATATCATAACCCCTTGAAAGTTTCTCCCAAAAGAGTGCTTTCACTTGTCTTGGTATGTCTCCCTCCATTCGGAGTGTTATTTCATATAACTTTTGTGGAGTACTAACCCTGGTGTCTACAGTCTCTACTGTGATGTACTCATTCAAGTCCACTATCTCCAGAAGTTCCTTCAGGTTCTGGCGAGCTATTGTGACTTCTGCTGCACTGTCCAGCATTGTCTGAGCCCATTCTCCGTTCTTGAGCTGTGTTCTCAGTATCCTCGGCATGTCTGATCTTCAGACCTGCTACCTTCTTTTTTGAGAATTGAGGTTTTGATTTATTTTCCTGAACGTGTTTGTCGTCTTTGGATTTCACGCGTTCTTCTCTATGTTCTGACCATCCTCTTCTTTTCCGATGTCTGTGACGATATCTGAAAGGTACGAGAGGAACGTGCATCAGTATCTTGATACCTGTCAGGCTTTCTTAAATTATCCCTATTCCTGAGGTTATACCTCCTTTCAGAGGGCTCCTTTTGAGGAGACCTACCTCGGGATTGAGAACGTTTCTCGTTTGAATTTTGTTTATTAGTTTCCCACTTCTTTTTAGAAGATGTAGGATTTTGTTTAATACAGTCCTTCTCAGGACTTTCAGATAGTTTTGGCTTCAATGGTTTTCCACCCAAACTATCTCTGCATAATTCTGCATAAGATTGTTCTATTATTCTGGGTAGTTCTGTTTGATGTTCTGTAACATCAAATTCCCTTAAGCGTTGGCGGATCGCCACTGATGCTGCCTCCCCTTTAATATTAGATAATATTATTGTTGAGACCTGGTCAAAGTTTTTCAGTAATTTCATACCTAAATTCAGAGCAGGTTCTGCCCCGTATTCGTTTTGAATTTGTTTCAGGACATCTGGTATTACTGCAATTGATGGAACACCATGTGTTTTAGTATAGATGGCAGCAAAGACTGCGCCCCAAGTGGTGCAATCTTCCAGTTGTGGTGTGATCCCCATTGGTAAACAGATTGTTAGGATTCTGTGTTTCTCATAAGGGCTAGTATTTGGAAATACTGCTTCAATTTGAGTAAATTTTTGAGCTATCCAGAATGAAATTTGCTCACCTTTTGTGGGCATTTTACCCATGACTGCGTATAAAGTCTGTGGTGTAATTTTTAGTGTATTCCCATGTTGAGGGGTTTGATTTGGAATGGTCAATGGTGGTTGGACTGTGAAAGTCCGCATGACATATTGGACTAATTGTCTGTAAATTTTTATTAACTCTGTAAGTTGAGTAAGTAATTTCTTGTCTGACATTATATCGAGGTCAGGATGAGGAGTGTAGCCGGCAAGAATCGGCCATGTTGCTCCTGGTCTACCTAGTGGACCGAGCCTGGTAATGTTTCTGTGATGTTTTAGGGCGCCTTTAAACCAGAGCTGATGCTCCTGGTATGTTAGTGGAATTTCAATATCCACGAAAGGAATATATTCCTCTGGTGGTTCATCTTCTTTGTAGAAGTGAAACAGTCTTGTTACTGGATTTGATTCTGGGAATACTATCCATGAATAGAATACCTCTGTCTGAAAGGATTCGTGTGCCTCTATCACGAAAACTGCTCTACCCCTCTTGGTGGTAGGCCGTGTTTTATAAGTTTTAGAGTGATGGCTCTTCTTAAGTTTGGAGCGATGTCTATAACACCCTCCTCGGTTTCATTTAAACCGGTAAAGTTAAAAGCTGTTACGACTGGTTCAGCCGCAGCTACACCGTTCCCGGTGTCATTGTCCCCGTGTATGGACATTTGTTTTTTGAAAAATGTAGAACAAGTTTCAAGGAAACAAAAGATAAGGTGCACAATATTTTGGAACACTGTATCCTTCAACGTTGAACAAACCAAGATAGCTAATATATAGGGTTTTTTGTCCTATTTAGCTTTGGCGGATATTTAACCCTACCCACGCCAGACGTCTTATGGAGTATGTGAGTAGGGGTCTCTGAGAGAAAAGCACGACTGAGTTACTCAGTATCTAGCGTTAAATTAGTGCCTTACCAAACCGTTGGGCGCCATGTAGTGTAGTTCTTATTTCCCTAATAGGCTCTGCGCATTGGAATAATATACCCTATAGGTTTGACATAGGACTGAGGTCGGTATGTCCCTATCGAGTATATTAAACTTAATTACTTTTGTGCCAGCTAACTCAGAGGTCACTAGAAACTCCTTGTAAACAAGAAGGGAGTAGTTTCTGGCAACCGCATAAACATGACAACTTTGTTTCCCTTTTAGAATCGGAACACTTCTCAGAATCGTGGAAACAATAGATAACAGTTTCACCAGCTAATCGTGCATGCTTAGTTTCCTCAGAGTTACACAGAAAGAACAGACAGGCATTTCAATAAAAAGGTTTTATTGAACAGTCTTGTTTCTCGTGTAAGAGATATGAGCTGTTATGATCACAAGACAGTATGCAAGATATATAATGTACAGCGAAAGCAGTAGAAATAAATAATACTGCGCCAGCATTATCTTTTAGCATATATTCACGTACATAAATAACATGAGCTAAAAATGCCAGTACTCATACGAAGCTAGTTCTACCCCAATTTACCTAACCTAGTCTAGGTGTAGGGAAAGGTAAGAAGTAGGTGGAGTATTCTCTAGTATGGTATACTAAGAGTATGTTAAGTCTAGTATGCCAAGAGTCCCTCTAGGTTCTAGTCGGCTCCATACCTTGAGAATGAGAGAGGTGGGAATCTCCTGCCGGATCTCAAACTCTAACACCTCGCGAAGGGAGTCAGAACACTGGAAGCTGGATTCTTCTGCGAGCAGGAATGACAGCGTCTTCTCAGTGCGTCAGGCCGGGATACAGGCTCCTCTGAAGTCGAGGTCTCCTCTAAATTGCTTGGGCAAGAGAAGGTATATTTATACCTGGTCGGTGCTTTGGAATGTTAGCATTGACGTGAAGTCGGACAGAGGAAGACGTCAGGAATGAACCCTTCAGGTATAGCGGTTCATGCATAATAGATGAGTTCTTGGAGAAATCAATAATCCTGTGCTAGGGGAACTCCCAAGAGCTTAAGGGTCTGGTTTCTAAGAACTCGTTGTGACGTTAGGGTGGACGGATGTCGGTGACCATGCCTGTAATTGGAGTGCACGGCTAATGCCTAAATAAGGACTGGTATTCTATGCCTATATAAGGGCAATGCGAATTGTGCCTATATAAGGACATGTTTCAGGAAAACCTATATACGGACACCTAAAGCGGAATACAATAGAAGAATATAGGTGAAAGGTTACAAGGTTACCTGCGCCTATATAGGGTACCTATATGGAATATAACATAACCTCCTGACTGAGGTGCTTCAGCCGGCAGCAGCCTCTTCGGAGCCCCTGCTGCCTTTCAATGAGGCCCTCACTGACATCCTACTGGGCACTTGTCCAAGCCCAGCACAGGGGTTCCTGTGGACAGGATGATTGCCCGACGTCACCGCCCGGCTCTGGGTGACCCACATTTCCTCTCCCAACACCCTACTCCCGAGAGCTTGGTGGTCCAAGCCTCATCCTCAAAAGGTAGCACATTCCCTACAGCTCCCCAAGATAGGGAATCCAAGAAGGTGGACCATCTTGGGAAGAAGATGTTTTCTTCCACCAGCTTAGGACTGCGGTCGGTGAACACCGCATGTCTCTTGGGCCGTTACGCACACACAGTGTGGGACACGGTTACACAGGTGCTGCCACAGTGCCCGGAGGAGGCCCAGGCCGTGCTCACCCGAGCTGTTGCTAAGGGTCGAGACGCAACAAAGTTCACCATTCGGTGTGGGCTGGATACCGCCGACTCACTGGGTAGAACGGTTTCCATGTTGGTAGCCCTGAGGTGCTACGACTAGCTGAGGACCTCTGGCTTCTCTGGGGACGTTCAATCTACCCTTTTGGACATGCCCTTTGATGGCCTTCACCTGTTTGGTGACCTGGCGGACAACGCACTCTAGCGTTTCAAGGACTCTAGGGCTACGGCCAGCTCTTTAGGCCTCGCAGTATCTTCTCGCCCCATGCAGTCTGCCTTTCGCCCCTTTCGTGGCTACGGAAGGGGTGCCTCACCACATTCCACCCAGAGCCACGAAAGCTGCCCAACCTCTTTACGGCCGGGGACGTGGGACCCAGCGACGTGGGTCTGGGGGCCAGAGGGCGGGCGAGTCCACCAATGCCCCCCCTGCAGCACCCTCCAAACCCTCCTAGTCCGACCTTTCAGGGCCACCAGTGGGCAGCAGGATTTGTCAACATCTCCCCCACTGGCACAACATCACGTCGGACAGGTGGGTTTTGCAGATAGTTTGAAGGGGCGACTCCCTCCCCTTCAAGACTCCCCCTCACTCCATGCCACCAGCATTCCGAGGCATGTCAGAGGATCATTTGGCCCTTCTCCATCAGGAAGTTAAAACCCTTTTGTCCAAGGGGGTATTGAATGTGTCCCAGTACCAGAGGTGGGTCGTGGCTGCTACTCCCACTATTTTCTGGTTCCCAAGAAGGACAAAGGCCTGCGTCCTATCTTAGACCTCAGGGACGGCAACTGCTTCCTCCAGAAGGAGAAGTTCAAAATGCTAACCTTGGCTCAGGTCTTTTCTGCCCTCGACACTGGAGACTGGATAGTAGCGTTGGACTTGCAGGACGCTTACTTTCACATCCCCGTCTTGCCTGTCCACCGGCGTTACCTACAGTTCACGGTAGGCCACAAGCATTTCCAGTTTACCGTGCTCCCCTTTGGCCTTACCAGCGCCCCTCGGGTGTTCACAGAAGTGATGGCGGTGGTCGCAGCTCATCTGCGCGGATCAGGGGTTCCAGTCTTCCCCTATATCGACGACTGGTTGTTGAAGGCGAGTTTGCCCGAGGCTGTCATTTCCCACCTCCAGACTATGGCAGACCTCTTGCATTCCTGCTGAAGTCGCACCTGAACCCCTCTCAGAAGCTCCTTTTCATCTGAGCGGTTCTGGACACAGCACAGTTTCGGGTCTATCCTCCCGAGCAGCGAGTCCGGGTTATTCGGGCTATGATACCGATGTTTCAGTCTCTATCCTGGATTTAGGTGAGAATGACCCCGAGGCTGCGGGGTCTCATGGTCTCCTGTATCCTGCTAGTGGATCATGCCAGATGGCATATGCAGGCTCTGCAGTGGGACCTGAAGTTCCAGTGGGCATAGCATCAGGGGAATCTTTCTGATGTCATCCAGATCTCGGAGGGGACTGCACGTCAGTTGCAGTGGTGGCTCACGAACCAGGATTGGGTCAATCGCAGATCCCGCTCCCTTCCCCAACCAGAGTTCACAGTGGTGACAGATGCGTCACACCTGGGATGGGGCGGCCACATGGGAGAAGCGGAGATCAGAGGCCTCTGGTCTCCGGCGGAGTCCGGGCTCCACATCAACCTTCTGGAGGTCCGGGCGATTCATCTAGCACTGAAGGCATTCCTTCCTTCTGTCAAAGGAAGAGTAGTGCAGGTGTTCACGGACAACACCTCCACCATGTGGTACTGCAACAAACAGGGCGGGGTTGGATCGTGGACCCTATATCAAGAGGCACTTTGCCTCTGGACATGGCTGGAACATCGAGGCATGTCCCTGGTGGTTCAACACCTGGCAGGTTCCCTGAACGCCAGGGCTGACTAACTCAGCCGCCGGTGCATGATGGATCACGAATGGCGTCTTCACTTGGAGGTGGTGCAAGGTTTCTTTCAGCAGTGGGGAGAGCCTTGGTTAGATCTATTTGCCACCGAAGAGAATGCGCAATGTCAGCAGTTATGCGCTTTGCAGTTTCTAAGGCGGCACTCGCTCGGCGATGCCTTTCGTCACGAGTGGAATTTCGGCCTCCTGTACGTCTTCCCACCTGTACCCCTTCTACCCAAAGTGCTGAAGAAGATCAAGCGCGACCAGGCCCAAGTCATTCTTGTGGCCCCGGACTGGCCATGAAGAGTCTGGTACCCCGAGCATGGCCATCGATCCTCTGATCACACTGCCTCTTCGGGAGGATCTTCTGTCGCAGCAGCAGGGGACGGTCCTCCACCCGAACCTGTCCAGCCTCCACCTCCTTGTGTGGAGATTGAGCGGCAACAGTTGACACCTTTCGACCTTCCTCCCAAAGTCTGTAATGTTATCTTGGCAGCCAGGTGTCCCCCCACCAAAACGCTATACGCCTGTAGATGGAACAAATTTGTGGCATGGTGCACAGCAAAGGCTGTGGATCCCCTTTCTGCCCCTCTTTCAGAGGTTCTCCTCTTCATTCTTTCTTTGGCCCAGCAGGGCTCTGCTCTGGGCACTCTTAAGGGCTATATTTCGGCCTTTCTTCGCCTTCCTGATCAGCCTTCTCTTTTCAAGTCCCCGATTGTTAACAGATTTCTGAAGGGCATTACTCACCTCTTTCCTCCTTCTCCTTTTGTAATGCCCCAGTGGGACTTGAACCTTGTACTCACTTATCTTACGTGTGCTCCCTTTGAGCCACTACATAATTGTCCTCTTCGTCTCCTTACTTTGAAGACTGTTTTCTTGCTTGCCATCACCTCTGCTCGCAGGGTGAATGAGCTTCAGGTTTTATCTTCCAAACCTCCCTTTCTTGCTGTCCATCCGGACAAAGTAGTCCTCCGTACTAGGCCTTCTTTTCTGCACAAAGTGGATACTTCCTTCCACTTAGGTCAGACGATCACACTGCCCACCTTCTTCCCGCCTCTGCACCCTTCCAAAGAGGAGGAGAGACTCCACTGTCTGGACCCAAAGCGTGCGCTGTCTTTCTACATTGACTGCACAAAAGACTTCCGGGTGGACGATCAACTCTGTGGGTTAGGTGGGCGCTACAAAAGGCCAGGCAGTGCACAAACGTACCATCTCTCGATTGAGTTGTCCTATGCATTAAGATCTGCTATTCTTTGGCTAAAAAGGAACCTCCAGTGGGACTGCGCGCCCACTCTACCAGGGCGACGGCACACACTACTGCTTTGGGACGTAGAGTTCCCTTACTTGACATCTGTCAGGCAGCCACGTGGGCATCCTTGCACACGTTCACCAAGCATTACTGCCTGGACAGCCAAGTCCGGAGAGACAGCGTTTTCGGCCGTTCTGTTCTCCAGGACTTCCTGGTGTGAACTTAGTTCGCAGACCCACCTCCGGGGTTGGCATTGCTGGGGTATCTATTCTAAGGTAAGGAATCTTTAACTACAGTCTCTTTCAGATGAACAAGTTACTTACCTTCGGTAACCATGTATCTGTAAGAGACATATGTAGTTATAAATTCCTGACCACCCCACCCATACTCCCCGTTCTGTGAACTGAAAAGGGTAGAGACTCCCTTCTAGGGCCCTAGTTTTGTGCACCAGTGGTCAGTGTCTTGCATGGCTCTGCGCTTCTGGCGTGGAAAGTCGTGTCAGAACTGACGTCAGCCTTAAGGGGCGGCGTCTAAGTACACACCGCAACGTCATCCCGGCGACCACGATGCCGACGACTGAGTCGACCGACGCCACCTACCGATGCGCAGCGGTACTGCTAAGAAAAAAAATTCTCCGGATCCAGTCTGACGCCTGGGGGTAATTTTAAGGTAAGGAATCTATAACTACATATGTCTCTTACAGATACATCGTTACCGAAGGTAAGTAACTTGTTCTTTAAATTAGAATTTATTTGAGTCCAAACTTGACATCCCCATCAGCCCTCAAAAAATGTTAGCACTTATTAAATGTAATAATGTTATCCAATAGGACAGATGGGCCTTACAGTAGTGAAAAACAAGCTTAGGAGTTTGTCAGTACAAGGATATCTAAAACTTAAGAACATATGTCCTACTTTTTAATACAATGCACCCTGCCCTGTGGGGTGTTTAGGGGAAACCTTAGAGGTGACTTAGGTTTCTTTTGCCAGGCCAAATTGGCAGTTTTAAACCTGCATTACAGGCTGCAAAGCAGGCCAGAGGCATGTTTTAAAAGGGCTACTTCAGTGGGTGACACAATGAGTGCTGCAGCCCACTAGTAGCATTTAATTCACAGGCCCCGGGTACTTGTAGTACCACATACTACACACTTATAAGTAAATTAAATATGGCAATCAGGTGTAGGCCAATTTCACCATGTTGTGGGGGGAGAGCACATGCACTAAGGCACTGGTTAGCAGTGGTAAAGTGCCGAGTCCTAATGCCAAAAAAATGAATTCAGAAAACAGTAGGGATGAAGTCAAAATGTTTGAGGGAAGACCACTCCAAGGATGTAAGATCTAACATGTTTCCCCCTTGCCCTGCTGAAATTAGGGAGAACTACCCACCTTCATGGTAGTTCTCATCTATAAGGTGGAAGAACCTGGAAAGACCATCAGCATTGGAGTGGTCTGTCTCAGGATGGTGCTCCACAGTAAAGTCCATTCCCTGTAGGGAGCTGAACCTGCTCAACAGTTTAGGGACAGGAGTCCCACACATTTAATCGGTTAGGGTGTTCATCTCTAATTGATTACATCCTTGTGGACATAAGGTTATGGCCCCTGGTTTTGGACTTTTAGAATATTGCCCAGACACGATGGCGACCACAGCCCTCTGTCCCTCGACAGAATTCTACTCTTTATAAGTGTTTAGGTAACTCGTATCGATTCTGCTGGACAGCAGACTGA
This sequence comes from Calotriton arnoldi, assembly GCA_963921515.1. NCBI lineage: Eukaryota > Metazoa > Chordata > Amphibia > Caudata > Salamandridae > Calotriton > Calotriton arnoldi. Next base: position 735,677 of record CAWUFW010005839.1, read on the forward strand.
GGCTGACCTCATCCAGACGTAGAATACATTGGACTGCAATGCAGCAGTCCCCAGATTCAATTGACGCCCTGTACAAAGCAGTGGACAATTCTTTAACAGGTTTGTGTAAAGCTATTTCACCAATGGTAAAGTCTGCTGTCCCGCTAGGGTGGCTGAAATTCATGCATTGCTAGATGGTAAACTAAAGGACTTATTTTATATTGAAGCATGGTCCAGGGGCCCCAGGTAGAACACACCTACATGGCTTAAGAAACAGTGTAGAGCTGCCAAATTAGCTTTAATAGAGGTTTTAAAAACTAAGGCTAACTGTATCATTCGATCTGTGAGGGTTCTCTTCTGCATGCTACTAAGTGTAAGGACTCCATGGCATTCTGGAGTATAGTTACATATTGGAACTGCGAGGGTAGAGCTAACTACTCGCAGCTGACTCATGGAATGAACACTACAAGTCCCTATAAGGTGTCCTGGAGGGACAGGAAGTACACGTGGCTGGAGCTTTTGATTACGGCTTGCCAAGCAGGGAGCTGTCCCCTTCTGGACAGAAGGACTACCCTGCGATAACTCTGACGGAAGAGCTCAGGGCCATTAGCAAGATTGCCCCTCATAAGGGTCAGGGTAGTGATAAAATACCCGGGGACATCTATCTTTCTGAACCGGACGGTTGAGGTCCATATTTGTTGGCGATCTTTAATGCCATTATGGAGGGAATGCCCATTCCCAACTACTGGGCTGGGGCAGAAATCATACCTATTTATAAGAAAGGCTCCCCATTGTTGCCTGCCAATTACAGACCTATTAGTCTAATTGACACTATGCAAAAAGTATTTTCTCAGGTAATATTATACAGACTGCAGGGCTGGATGGAGGAACACAAGGTTCTCAGCCCCTTTCAACCAGGTTTTAGACAACGTATATCCACTATAGAACAAGTTTTTAGGTTGCAACTTTTATATTGGAAAACTGTCTTCCTTGAGAGTGGCAGTTTCTATTTGATATTTGTAGATCTAAAGTCAGCATTCAACTTAGTCCAGGGGAATTTACTCTGGTCAGTATTGGCCGACATGGGGGTTCCTTCCTACCGGTGCAATGTAATTAAGAGGCTCCACAAAAAGAATTTTGCTCAGGTTTGCTGTGGTAAACTGGGGGAACTCTCTGAACCTTTTGCTGTCAGCAGGGGAGTCTGACAAGGTTGCGTGTTGGCCCAGACGCTATATTGTTTGCATAGTAATGGTCTTATAGACTCATTGAACACCATTAATAACAATGATGCACTTAGGCTCGCCTCTTGTAAAGTACCGGCGTTGATGGTTGCCGATGATACCCTTCTCCTTTCAAAAACTCCAATGGGTATCCAAAGGATACTAGATCATTTTAATGCTTTTTGTAACATAAGGGGATTAGAAATTAACGTTACTAAGACTAAATTTATGGTCTTTAATCCATCTTGCTTTACACGTCCAAACCCTAGTTAGAATGGTATTCCCCTTGAGAGGGTTTCTACTTTTGATTATCTAGGACTAACCCTTAGCAAACATATGGATTGGTCGTTCCATATTGGCAAGCAAAGGCTCAAATTGGCACAAATATGGGTGGACTTGCCAGGGAGTATAGGGGATCTTTCTTTATACCCATTAGCCCACTATTGAGATTTAGAAATCACAAGCCCTAGGCACTACCACGTATGGGGCTGAGCTTTGGGGACATAAATTTGCAAAATACATTGTGCAGATAGAGAATAGCGTTATTAGGCAATTAGTGATCCTCCCCAGCACTCCATTAGTTCTGCTTAGATTAGATCCAACTGTCAGACCAATTTCGGAGGGGATTCAACTTAGTCCTCTCCTCTTCTGGAGAAGAATCTGGGCCACTCCTGAGCTGATCTCCTATAGATTGGCTCTGTAGGAGATTCTAGGGCAGGGTGCCATGGCTCCATTACATCAGGGAAACTTTAAAAAGCATTGGTAAAGCAAGCCTGTGGGATGATCCTGCCCAGGCATGTTCGACGATGCCCAAAAAGGAACTTGTGAATTGTTACAAGGGGTTCCAGCTATCTTCCTTCTTGATGAGTTCTTCCCTGGGAACTTTGACAGCAAGATTTATAGGGATTAAGGAAATTGACAGATTAGAAGATTTTCTGGACGAGATCCAACCAGCATTAGCAAAGAAGCTTTATATTCAGTTCAGGCATGGATCACTTCCCTTGCGCTCATTTACTAATCATTGGAAGGGTGAGGGCTAGGACTCGTTGCAGAGATGTCCTTCTTGTGGTACAGCTGAGGAAACAGAGGCCCATCCCTTATTTTTTTGCCCAGCCTACAAGAAATCTAGGTCCAAATGGCTAATCCAACTTTGCAGAAATCTAAGAACATCACATTGCTATGAGGCCCTTAGAATTTTGAAAACCAATTCATACCAACCTATTATTTTTACTGTCTCTAGATACCTGTTTTCAATTTGGTGCGTGCCAAAAATGTTTCTGTGTTCATTTGTTTATTCCTGTGGGGTCTTAAACCGGGACTTTGAGCGAGCCACTTGACAGTTCTGAAAAAACGTAAGGTAGGCAGCATGGGTAGCATCATATGTATAGTTTCCATTCATTTTTTCATGCCCAACCCGGCACATAGGAGTAAATGCTGGGTGAAACATTTTACTCCAAGTGTGTTTTTGACGCTTTAAATGTCATTGATTTTATAATATTTTGATCTTAAGCACTGTGCACTTTATATTCATCCACATTAGATATTGCCTGAGCATCCCCGAACTAGTGCTCATTCCTAGACAATATGCTTGGCATAGCGGACCCTTCTAGAGCTAATTTATAGGTTCTCTTTGAGGTTTTTGCAGCTCAGGAATTTGTTTTAGCAAGGTGGTATCAATATGTGCTCTACTACTAATAGATCTAAAATGTTTTAATTTGCTTTTTAATTATGCATTGCAATGTAACCTACGTTCCTCCATTTGGAATTGTCCATGGTGGACACGCACCATGTGCCTTATTGTGCAAAGACGTTTTATGAGCTGCGTGTTTTTACTCTTATTATTGAGATGTATTGTAATGTATTGCGTATTTATTGTCTACTATGTGTATTATTATCAAGAAGTTTTTATTGTGCACTTTTATGGTTCTTCAAACCGAAATAAAGTTAGCAAAATGAAACGAATTCAGAAAACAGAAGGGATGAAGGCAAAATGTTTGAGGGAAGACCACTCCAAGGATGTCAGATCTAACATGTGTCCCCCCCCCCCCCTGCTGAAATTAGGGAGAACTACCCACCCTCATGGTAGTTCTCATCTATAAGGTGAAAGAACCTGGAAAGACAATCCGCATTGGAGTGGTCTGTCCCAAGATGGTGTTCCACAGTAAAGTCCATTCCTTGTAGGGAGCTGGACCTGCTCATCACTTTAGTATTCTCACCCCTCATCTGCATTAGCCATCTGAAAGATCTGCCTGAACCCAGATGTGAGTTTCAAACAAGTCTGGTCTAACTTCTTCAGTGCCCAGACCACAGCAAAAGCCTCCTTCTCAATTGCACTCCACCTCTGTTCAGTGGGAAGTAACCTCCTGGTAATGAAAGCTATAGGTTGGTCTAGAACCTCTTTATTTACCTGAGAGCATAGTTGCAGGGCCTGAACCACCTCCTGGAGTGGAACACGTAGTCCCAGCTGTAATTGAAGACTGTAATGTTATCCATGTAGACAGCACTGAGTGCCTCCATCCCAGCCAGGACCCTATTAACCACCCTCTGGAAAGTGGCAGGGGCATTCGTTAACCTAAAGGGAATTACCCAAAATTGGAGGTGCCTCTTTGGGGTGGAGAATGCAGGCCTCTCCTTATCCCCCTCGGTTTGTGCAATCTGCCAGTACCCTGAAGTCAAGTCAAAAGTGCTTAGGTACTTGGCAGTTCCCAACCTATTTATTTAGCTAATCAGCTCAGGGGATGGGGTAAGCATCAGTCTTTGTAACTGAATTGAGCACCCTATAGTCCACACAGAATCAGAGTTCTGGGGCAGTCACCAGTGGGGCAGCTTTGGGTACCAGCACCACTGGGTTAGATCAAGGGATATTGGACTGCTCAATAACCCGTAACTGCAGCATCTTGGACACTTCCTCCTTGATGCTAGCTCTCACCTTGCCAGACAGCCTGTAAATATTTCTCATGAGCATGCTGTCCGCAATGCCAATATCATGGGTACACAGAAAGGTGAGCCCAGCGGTTAGTGAGCATAGACAGGTAAACTGCAAGTGGCGTTGGTCCCCCTGTTGATCTGGGGTCAAGGTAGGGGAGAGGTTGCCCCCTTACACAGACCCAGCCCGCTCTTTAGAAGGTAGACGTTCTCTCTCCTCCTCCACCCCTTAATCTGTCACCAGGAGCATAGTGACTTTGGACCTCTCATATTGGGTCCTGAGGCAATTTACATGCAAGACATGTAAGGGTTTAATGAGGGTCTTAAGGTAAACTAGGTAGGTGACCTCCCCTGTCTCTTGTAGGGCCCTGGGCTGCATTGACTCAATCACCCACACTTTTTGGCCAGGCTGAAACTCGATAAGAGTGGCCTTCTGATCATGCCTGAATTACGTCCTGGCTGGCTTTCAGGTTCTCACTAGCCTTTTTCAAGAAGTGTTTCATCGGAGTCCTGAGAGCTAACATGTAGCTGACTACATCCTGGGGGGGCTTCTTGGGAGCATGCTCTCACCCCTCCTTCACCAGACTCAGAGGTCCCCTTACAGGGTGGCTAGATAGGTGTTCAAAGGGACTAAACCCCACTCCTTTCTGTGGTAGCTCCTTGTAGGCACAAAGAATGCATGGTAAGATGACATCACTTCTGTGGCTTGGATATGAATTTACCTTGAAAAAATAAAAAGACAAGAGGTGCTTGGCAAAACAGGAACAAGTTGGTTTAATTAAGCGCAGCGGCCGGAAGAGCAGCAACAGAGTCATGTCTGAAGACTGTCTCAATGTAGAGGTTTTGGCTGGCATTTTATACAGTTCCTGAAGCACAATAAACCGATTACATATTCTTGTAGAGCACGTAAATCCAGGCCTAGTCTTGAATCATAAATTCAACCATCTGATCAGGGGGTACAGTTGGCTCTCAACTTTACGAAGACTCAATGTGGGACAGTGTATATGTGTCCAGATGTCAGGCATGGGGAGTGCCTGATGACTGCGTGTAGTGTGCATGCTGTTGTGTTCTGATTGGCTGAGACCTCACATGTAGTTAGGAATAGACTTTGTGGTATTTTGGGAACGGGTGCCTTTGGCCAAACGAGTTTTATTGTGGCCAGTCTCCTTGGATCTTTTGTGGTGTAGCTTGCCTATCTGTGTGATTGATCTGGGTTTTTGGTGTTCGCTCATTTGTCTTCAGGGTAAGTGCGACCCCACCTGTGATCTATCAGGCTTGGTTTGGGGGTCACAGGGCCTGTCTGACCACGTATCTCTGACTCGGGGTTGATGGGGAGGTCATCTCGGGTGTATGACAGAAATTAAACAAGTTTGTTACTACTTGTACATATAACATGGCGGCCATTGATATCGCGTTTACAAACATTCTCATTATTATGCGTACATTTGTCATGGCGTACATCGACATCGTATTTACCGGTATTGACATTGTTATGTGTACATTGACATCGCATTCACCGATATTAACATTCCCACCTCTAGTTGAATTTTTAACTACATCATTTTTCTCGTATGTCATGACAGTCACTTTATTCAAAGCTGGGTGTGTTTCTGTTGTGTCTGCTCTAGCTATTTGCATACTACCTAATTTGAGAACTGCGTTTTTACTGCAGGAAACCCCCACTTGTAGGAAACCACATAATAGTAGTACAAAAATGAGAACCTGAAACCATGACGTGCACAGTTTGGTCACCCAGAGGGGGAGCCAATAAAAAATACTATGAAACCAGTCCTGCTCAGGGGCACCTCCCTCCTTCATGTCCGCTTCTAGATGATGCACTGCTTGGATGGCAAAAGCGAGAGTTCTGTTTTCAAGATCATTTCCAGGAATAAACTTGCAACAGAAAGCCCCAATCTTGGTGCAAACTCCTCCCTCGCGGTCATCAAGTCTAACACATACCGGTGTTGCATCACCATAAGGCGGATGGTCCTTAGTTCTTCCCCGATAAAAGTTAGGCCGAGCTCAGTGTTGTTAATCATCTTCAGTAGTTGCCACCTGGTTATTTGTAACCAGCAGGTGTTTGCCTTTGTTTTTACGGTGAAGAAAGGTATGGATCCACCTGCGTTCACCTGAGTGGCAGAAAACAGACTGAACTCTTCCGTAATTACCTTGTACTGGGCCCAGACGAAAGAGTCAGCAGTTCTTTTTCTTTAAGCATGATGCAACAGAGTTATTTTGTTCTGTAGTGGATGTTGGAACAACTTAGACAGATCTTCTCTAGGGATGACCAGGGTTGGGGTGTGTATGGTCACGAGGGTGCAGAGGCCCTACCATCCGGGGACGAGCTGTGCATAGGCAAATTCTCTGCACTGCCATTAGTAATCCATCAACGTGGAGGTGCCCCATTGCAGGTCCGGTATGTGCAATATTGCCTCGCAGTATTCATTGGTACCAAGCGGTATTGTTCCTTTGCCTCTGAAACAGAAAGAATACAGGGTACGTTTCCGTACAATTAGGGGTTGCCCCTTTCCTTCCAACCATATATACCTACTTATCTCGTTATCCCAGATTACCTGGCATGAGGTTTCTGTGCTGGTGTTTGACCCCCCCCTTCCTGTTGGACTCATTTCCCCTAGCGTCATCGAGGTGAATAGCCCTGCACTGGAATTCCATCTCATGGGTCCATTTGGCATTATGAAAGGCCGCCCCAAATATGTTAAGGGCCATAGACTGAGGCGGGAGAGGATGTATTTGTGCACTGGGGTGGTGGTTTTGCTACCTCTAAGAACCTCTTTTCTACGAAGTCTCAGGACCAAACAGTGTCCTACCCTATAGTGCCCCTTCTGTGCATCCTGTCTAGCTCGGTTTGAATGCTGCTAGGTTTGGTAAAATTTATAATGCTGTGGGGTTGGTCTCATACCGGATGTTTACTATTGCTATATGGAGTTCTACTCTATTAGGTTGCATCTTGGCCCTAATCCTACATAAGTACAGGTGGATGAGACATTTTGCTTTTTAGGGGGCTATCCCTTGGGATAAGTAAAGCCTGTCTGCGCCTACGGTGTGGGGTATCAGCAACATATATACCACAACCTATTCATGGTTTGGGTGCCCACGGTGGCCATGTGCTGATACCATGTGTTGTGTAGGATTGTGTCTGTAGTGCGTGTGAAATGCTAGCGTTTGGTTCAGTGTAAGTGAGGTCCCTATGCAAGCGCTGCAAGAATGTCGAAGTAGGTTCCATGAAACTAGGCAGATTTCTGGCTTAGGAGGGGCACAAGAGCACCCACGCTAGACAGAGTGTACAAAAATAAGTAAATTTGGAAACATTTGTAGGTCTTGGGATGGTCTCCAGGGAAATGTCTGTCATCTGGGCGCCCAGGGGTGTTTTGGCTTGGTGCAGTGCAAAAAAATAGTCGGTTTGTAAAAAAGTGTCTGTATAGGCAGTTAGCAGTCTATGTTCTTGAACAATTGGGCCTTGTTAAAGTCCTGTTGGGAGCTTTGGCTGAAGGGGTGGTGGGCTGCTGTAATGATGGTGCACATGTGGCTCGTTTGCAGACCTGTTGGAAAAGAGCTGTGCATTGTAGGTCAGCTTGGAAAAAACACATATCTTTATATAGTTTTTGTGAAATTCCTGTGCCTTCCTTTCAGGGGTATATTCTGTAGCTTCACTTATGCACGAAACCTTTTAGTGGGGTACTGGAAGGAGGTGGCAGTACTTTAGGGAATCGTGGGGTTAGGTCACCTTAGCATGATTTTTTGGGTACTTTGGTCCCAGCCCTCGCTATAGCAGGGGAGAGTACTTTACTTCCTTTAAATGTCTGTATATGTGTGTCATTTTATCGGTGCGGGGAGTATCCTTTTGACCTACACGTGCATCATACAATATGAAGGTAAGTGGAGCTGTAATGATTTTTAGGGGCCTCGTGGGTAATGGCGATGGTTCTGTTGTCATGTGCGTGTCCCTCTGGTCTCTGCACGTGGCGTGTAATGAGGTTCTCCCTAATGGAGTTAGGTGATTAGGTTGTCTTTTTTATGGAAGGTTCAGGTTAGGACTCGTGATTGGCCAGTAGTGGGTAATGCTAATGGCTTTGATGGATTTTCTCGACAGACAAGGTGTGATGGGGTTGCTTGCTTCAGAGTTTTGAGTACATCCTTGTCCTAGGTGTGTGGGAAATCTGGCTCCTGATGCTGGAGCGCCTGCCTCGTTTTGGAACTGTAAGGGGGCCTCCGTTTGGTGGGAAACCTGGGGCTGGTGATACCTACATAGCTCTTCCAAGGCTTGATTTGGACGAGTGGACTTCGGTGCTGGGTTTTTATGCACCAGTCAGGAGCCTCCCTGCCCCCTCATCGGACTGTCTTCCCCTTGGGTGTGTGGCCAGCAACCCCACCCGGGGGAAATCAACAGCGGAGGGAGACCCAAGCCCCTGCAGGCACCTGGATGGCGAACTCGAGCGCAGATTCCCAATCAATATAGTGTACTGGGGCCCTAAAAGTTGTTCGCGAATGCAGGTAAGGAAATGTATCTGGAAAGGGTAGGAAGGGGATACGTCATGTCAGGGGGTGGTTTTGGACTTACTGCCTGTTTGCAGTCTGTGAGGACATTGCCTCCTCAGACAGTTGACCCTCCCTGCCGCGGCTGTGGCCCCGGTCCTTACTGGGCTGGGCTCCCTGTCTGCTGCAGCTGTTTCCATGTGCTCGGCCAACCACCCAGCCCCTGCTGCGGCAGTGTGGCTGTTGCCTGATTTCCCTGAGGCTGATTGTAGGATGCATCTGCTCTGGGCTTGGGGATATGCTGCAATATCTAAAGGTTGTTTACCCCCCACCACAATGAAGCAATCATACCTGCACTGTTAAACCCAGAGACCCTACCCTCTGTTCCTCATACAGGCCATTATCACTGTTAAATACAGATAAAATCCTTGCCAAAATATTGGTGCAATGCCATAGACTGGTCACACAGTTTTTGATCCTTCCAGAACAAGCTGGTCTTAAACTACAGAGATTCACAGCTTTTAACCTGAGAACGCTGATGGTGAGTGCATCCAGCCCTACTGACGGTGGCAGTGATCCTTGACGCTGAAAAAGCGTTTGACACAGTGGAGTGGCCAGTCATGAGGGAAGTCCTACGCCAATTGCGTTTGGGGGAGCTACTTTCTGTCACTCGATCTTTTGTACACCTCCCCCAAGGCCAGAATTAGGATTAATAGGTCATACTCTGGGTCCTTTTGTGTTGGCAGTGGGACCCTGCCCCCTTTGATTTTTGCTCAAGCAACTGAACCATTGGCATGCTTTGTAACAAAGTGAGACTCTTACCATGGTCTGTCTCAGAAACAGTTAATTTATCATCTCGCTATACGTGGATGATGTGATAATGTACATCCAATGACCTAAGGAGAGATTATCTCCCACCATAGGGAAGTTGTGCGATTCAGGCGTTATTCGGGCTGCAAATGATTTGGTTCAAATGAGCTTTTCCCTCCCTTACTGACTTTTCTACTGTGCCCACTTTGGATTATCCTTTACATGGAGCCCAGATGGAGTTGGGTCACCTTAGCCCAGGATGAGCTCCTTAAGGGTAATTTTGGCACAAAGCTAGATCGGCTGAGAACATGTGCTGAGAGACTGATCAGTTTGCCCCTTTCTGTGATGAGGAGGATGTCACTTATTAAGATGGTAGTGAGTGCTACCAAAGTTTTATTCACCAACGTACCAGTATGCCTCTCCATGACCTTCTTTAGACAGTTGTGATAGGGATTTCTGCGACTTAGATGGGGGAGGGGGTAAACAGTGCCTTAAGAGGTGCTCATGTGACCCCTGAAAGCTTGCTGTTCCAGATTTTTATGTACATTATCTAGTGGTACAAGTGCACCAGCAGAAATTTTGGTTCAAATCTTGGACAACAGCAGTGCATGTCCGAGTCAAATGGGCAACTGTTCGCTCCCAGATGCTGTTTGAGCGTGTGTGCATCCAGCCGTGTCTTGTGCAGAATGATGTGGATGTTGAGCTTGATGGAACTTGGTGACACTATTAATGCTTAACATGCCGTACTCTCCTTTATTGCCCCTTATATATAACCCATTATTCCCACCCATCAAGAAACAAGATATGCAGAAATTGTTATGAACATTGGGGTTGGCAAAAAATCTTTGTTGAGGGCTCCTTTCTCTCTTTAGAGTTCCCAAAATCAGGTAGGAGACTCACCAATAGCACTGCTGAGTTATCCGAGATTGCACTTGGTGGCCACAGCTGGGTTTGCCACATTAATCAACCCTCCACCTGAAATGTACCAGTTATGTCTGTTTTGGGGTGCTTTATCTGGAACTCGTACCTTATCGCTTTTAGAAGCTTTAATTGACCGCATCGAATTCCTTGATTTTCATAGAGCTGTTCTTTCCTAAGGAATTCACTGGATCAAAATTCTGTAAGTCAAGCTGGGAAACTCAAGACTCTGTCACTGCTGTATCTAAAAAAAAAAAACTCTTCTTGATAAAAACCCTGAATAAATCAAAGAATGTTTGCCTGATTTCAGTCCCAAAGGTCTTTATGTCATGGCTACATGGGCACCATATTTTCATGACAGAATTTCATTTAGTCAAGAATCCACTTGCTTTTCTCGCCTTGTTCTATCTCGATATGAGTAGGTTCTTCCCATTACTTAGCCTCTTCTACTGGGATCTTATCACTAAATCATGCGGTACTTGTATAGCGCAGCTTATCACCCGAGAGGGTATCCAGGCGCTGGGCTGCGGGTTTCAGTTGAAGAGCCAGGTGTTGAGTCCCATCTTGAAGTCTGTCAGCGATGGTATAGTTCGGAGGTGTAGGGGGAGGGCATTCCAGCACTTTGCAGCAAGGTGGGAGAAGGAGCATCCTCCATTGTGGCAGAGGTGCATGAGCGGTGAGTGGAGTGGAGGTTTCTGGATGGTTGGTGGAAGTTCAGGTGGTGGTTCACGTATGCAGGTCCTTGGTCGTGGAGGGCTTTGTAGGCGTGGGTCAGTAGTTTGAATTGGCATCTTTCCTGGGGATGGGGAGCCAGTGGAGGTCTCTCAGGTGTTGGGTGATGTTGGTTCTTTTGGGCAGGTTGGGGATCAGTCTGGCTGCTGCGTTCTGGATCATCTGGACTCTTCTTATGAGTTCGCTGGTGGTGCCCACATAGAGTGCGTTGCCGTAGTCTAGATGGCTTAGTAATGAGGGCCTGCATCACTGTTTTGCTGATGGGGAGCCATTTGAATATTCCGCTGAGTATGTCGAGAGTGTGGAAGCAGGCTAAGGAGACGGCGTTAACATGTGGTTTCATGGAAAGTTTGCTGTCCAGGATGATGCTGTGGTCTTTCAGAGTGGGGGTGGGTTTGAGTTCCGATGGCCACCAGGAGTCATTCCAGAGGGAGGTGTGGCTGTCTAGGAGTGCTCTTTATCATTTGGGCTTTGTTTTGCTGCTAAACCCTAATAATTGTCAATTCATTTGGTTTAACAGTGAAGTCTCATTGGCTAATGGCTGTCTTAGCGGATGCCATTCCTGCTTCTCGATCTTGAAATATCCAGGGGATTTAGGCTATCCACGACATTATGCTTTTAAAGAAAGTCTCATAGGTGTACCATTCCATGTGGGCTGCTCCAGATAAAAATTATGTATGATTTAAGTCTACCAGTGATACACTATCTCCAACTGCGTTGCTAACTTACAGACAGGGTCAGATTTATCAACAGTTTGCGCCAGTGCAGTGGCACCAACTATCGATTTGGGGGATCCACTTTCCAGCGTAACACCTGGTTTGTGCTGGAGAGAAGCCCTAAGGTAACACAAGGTAGAGCCATGTGCTGCTGTGCACTTTTTGCGTTAAGGGAGCGTCCCATGCAACCACTCATGTATTTTGATGCAAAGCCATAACTACTAACATTTGTAGACTGGGCTTGGAACCAACAATGTATGCTTCCTCTAGGCAGGTGTAAAGTTGGAGAAAAGTTTTTATTTCTCCAAACATTTCCAACTTTGCATGTATACTGTCCAGCACACTAAGTTGGAAAAGTTTTAAACTATGTCTAAGCATAGTATTTTGTACTGGAAGGGTAACCTTCTCTGTAAAAACAAAACCTGCTAGGTATAATGCAGACACCCTTGAACTATAGTGCAAGGGTGTGTGGTCGGCACAAGGCAGCCTAAAGTATGCCAGCACTGCAGAGAGAGCAACACCACCTTCTTAGTAGAGGTGACCCTGCTCTTTCCCCTTCATGCAGCATTGCAACTTTCTTTTTTTTTTTGTCCTCATATCACCAGTGTTGCAAAGCCGTGCCTTTAAATATGACCTGTACCGCCCTCAGGCCACTTGCAATTTAACAACTAGCCCTGCCGTCCCAGTCCTACCAGTTCCCTGGCTTACTGGATTCATGCAGGGATAATCATTGGACAACAACTTAAGGCCTAGTTGCTCCGTACCAACTCAGATAGTCTTCCCAGATCGCACCACTAGAGCCCCCTTCGAGTCCTGTATCCACTCTGCATATAGTGTTAAGCGCCTGAAGCCAATTGCATCCCTGAGGCGGAAGGGGATCTAACCATCTCTTACAAATCTCTCTCCTGGCTAGAAAGATCATATAGAAGATCTCCCCTATTTGCCGAGAGGGACTAACTGGGATCTTCATCCAATCCCATCAGAACCAGTGTTGGATTCATCGTTATATTTGACTGAAAGATATCATTAACAACGTTCTCAACGGCATTCCAATAGCCCTGTAGTTTAGGGCACTCATAAAACATGTGGATATCATCAGTGCTAGACAAACCGCATCTTCGACATCTTGGGGTTGGTGCTGTTACAAACTTGGCAAGTTTTTTAGGGGACCAATACAGCCTGTTTATTGTGTAGAAATGGTTTCTTTTCAAATGTGCAGGTTTAACCACCTTATGAAGCGTCTTTAAGGAACGCTGCCAGACTTATTGCGGCCCCGTCATCTGAATATAATCTGCCCAGATCTCATGCCGTGCTTTTAACGTCTTATCCTCGGTTTCCAACAAAGTCCAGTACCAGTCCGCTACTTCCTTTTTTCTCGGAACCTCGTTCTGTATTCTTAATTTGAATTCCCACACACCACCTATCTCTTGCCCGTTGCTCACCACCCAGGAGGAAAGTTGGAGATACTTGAATCTTGAGAGGGAGTCGGCCATTTTTGCCACCAGCATTTCCCAGGGCACCAGACCCTGCGTCAACAGAAGATCCCCCCACACTTCAATTCCCGCCCTCCTCAATGGAAGACTTAACCGATCTTGAAGACACTCAGGTGTACCCGGTGAGTCCCAGATTGGTGAAAAGTCTGGGAAGTAACCTATTTCAAGTACCTTCTTTACCTGCAGCCAAAGAATAAGTGCTGCCTTTAAGATCTTCAGCCTTACTTTTTTGAAAATTTTCTTGCCCCCAATTTGTAAAGAAGGCCTTTAGAGCCCCATTCCTTCCAACAATCTACCCCATGCCAAAACTCCTGGTTTACCAAGGAGGATTCTGCAGTTCTTAAACTGAAATGCCATACAGTATAGCCTCAAGTCTGGAAGGGCCAGTCCGTCCTTCACCAACCTGCGCCTCAGTTTCTTCCCGGCAAGCCTAACTCCCTTAGACGCCCAAACAAAACTCACTAATTTCCCCTGTATCTTATTAATCATTAATTTGAGGAACTCGAGAGGGATACAATTGAAAAGATATGTCAGTTTAGGTAGTACAATCATTTTAATTAGATTCACTCTCCCGTATATAGTCAAGGGCAAATTCCTCCACCTACCAAGTATTATATCCACCTCCTTTGCTATCCTCTCCAAATTAAACTGGGGGATATTCTCCAATGGTTTAATGATGCTAATTCCAAGGTATCTAAGCTCATTCTGTATATTTCCCTTCCAATCTGATATATTCCAGCACATTATTCCGGTTTTTGCGTTATTGACCAAATACCCAGATAATGCCCCGAAATCTCTCACTAATGTTTCTACCCGGGGAATAGTTTGGACCAGATCCGCAGTAAAAATTACCAGATCGTCCGCATACAAAGCTACTTTATTTTTATATGTGCCTGTACTGAAAGGGATGACCTGATCATCCTGTCTCAATTTCGGGGCCAATGGTACAATGTACATGTCAAATAATAATGGGGAGATAGGGCAGCCCTGCCGTGTACCTCTAGTAATCGGAAAACTGCGTGTAAGAGACCCATTAAGGAGGATTCTAGCTGTTGATTGTTCGTATAAGGCCTTCAATGTAGTTATAAAAAAGGGGCCAAACCCCATAGCCGCCAAGACTTCCCATAGATAGACCCAACAAACACAATCAAAAGCCTTGGCGGCGTCCAAAGTTGCTATCGCCAAAGGGATCGAACGCGTTGTAGCCAGATCAATACAACCAATTAATTGCTGGGTCAAATCATGGATTTGCCTCCCTGGAATAAACCCTTTCTGGTTGAGATGGATAAGTTGAGGAGCCAATTTAGCTAATCTCCCTGCTAAAATGCTGATAAAGATCTTACAGTCTGCATTAAGCAGGGATATCGGGCGATATGACTCTGCCTTCCCTGGGTCCTTAGATGGTTGAAGGATCAGGACCATAGTGACCTCTCGCCATGATTCCGGAACCCTCGCTTTCCCCGAATATACCAAATTAAACAAGTTCTCCCCAACTGGGAGTACTTTCTCAATTAGAAGTTTATAGACTTCCGAAGGGATGGCGTCAAAGCCAGCAGCCTTCCCATTCTTGGCTCTGGTCAAGGCCTCCCGGATCTCTTCCTGAGTGATCTGTGCTTCCAGACTCCCCTTCACTAGTCAACACTGGGAGATCGATTGCCCCCAACCAATCTTTAAGCCAACCGGGATCAGGGAAGGTGTCTTCCTCATATAACAAGAAACCTGCAGTGTCATTGATACTGCTGAGTGATCAGAAATATGGGCTGGATGGTGAGAGCTTTTTAATGTTGACCACAAAACTTCTTTCAACCAAAAGATAATCCAGTCGGGAGCGATGACAATATATCTTACTGAGGAAAGTATAACCTGTGAGCTGACCTTTCAGATGTCTCCATACGTCCACTAGCCCCAAGTCCTGCATCATGTTTTTCATAGCCCGTCTTACTCTAGGCACTGGGGCACCAACCCTTCGTGTGGAGCGGTCCAGAACCGGGTCCAACAGAATATTAAAATCACCCCCCAAAATTAGCGGGGCCATGGCCCCAGCTAATCTTAACTCAAGATCTATTATGTATTGCGGGTCATCCTCATTGGGGCCATAGAAACCGACACAGATAAATTCATATTCTGCCCATTTCATTACGGCGGAAACCCATCTACCAGAGCTATCCGTACTTGAGGATTTAAGCTCAATACCAGCACCCTTCCTTATTAAGATTGCTACTCCCTTGCAACATTGTACTTGATCAGAAACTGAAATGTTCTGGACCCAACCCACCCTGCGAAATAGTTCCCTACTCTCACTTGCCACCAGGTGCGTCTCCTGCAGAATTATTATATGTGCCTGGCTTTCTTCCAGGTACCAAAGGACCATCCTCTGCCTTGACCTAAGACCATTCACGTTCCAAGTGAGAATAACTATATTAGCCATCCTGTCCACCCCATCTCCCCTTCACTATTACTAACTTACTAGGATATTTCAATCCTAGTAATAATGAGGAATTTTTATTTTTATCCCACTGCTCCCCACCCGTGCACCCCTACCCCACCCCTTCCCACCCAACCCTGGGGAACCCTCCCTATCTTTACAGGCCTCAGGGTGCCTATTTGGGCTAGCCATTGGGGGGTATTAAAAAAAAAACAGAAAACATCAGATTATTACTTCTTTTTTATGGAATCTATTAGCGCATCAACATCTTCCACAGAGCGATAATTATACATTTGATTGTCCCACATTATGCGGAGCATTGCGGGAAATGTTAATTGGACCTTGGCCCCAAGCTTCCTTAATTCTTCCATCTTATTTCCAAGTTCCCATTGCCTTTGCTCTGTGGATTTACATATATCCGATCTAATTACCAGGGAGAAACCTTTGACTTGATATGGACCATTCTTTAGGGCCCACTAAGGATAGCCTCTTTAACAATATAGGAGAGAAAGTTCACCATGATCTTCCTTCGTTTGGTCCTGAGAGGTTTGCGACGAAAGGGCTCTCTGTGTACTCTTTGGATTTCATGCTTGAGATTTATATCAGTGTTATCCTTTAGAACTGTATCACGAAGGACATTGATGATAAAGGCCTTCATATCTGGATCCTCCTCAGCTTCCGGAATATTCAAGAATCTTAAATTGTTCCGTCGGGAATGGTTCTCCAACCTTTCAAGATCGTCCCTCAGGCTTTGATTTTGCTTACCCAATTTAGTAATTTCTGAGGCGTTTTTTGTCTCGTCTTGTTTAATTTCCCCCTTCTCATCTTCCAAGATCTTAGTACGGAGGGCAATCTCATCTAGTTTTTGAGTTAACTCCGAACATGAGGCTTGTATTCCAACCGGATTGGCTTCTGAAACTTCAAAACAGGTCTTAATATCATTTTTCAAACCCAACAGGATACCGGCCAATGACTCATCTGTATTTTCTATAGCCCCCTCCCCTGTCTCACCAGCCACATCTCTCCGGGGGTGAAGTTCTTCCGACTCCTCTGGAGACCTCATCGTTGCCAGAGCATCGTACCTATTACTAGTAGGCACTGACACAGTCACTACGCTCTCTCGTGATGTCCCTGGAGGTCCTGGGATGTTCCTGGGTCAAATCTGGATTCACTTATCCCGTACCTAGTGGTATCTCTTAAACCACTCTCAAGACCTTTGTTCTCCATATCAGGTACCACAACACCAATGTTTTTGGGGATCGCTTCCCCAAGCTTCCCCTCTGCACCCTGGGTAAAACACGAAAGAAGGATTTAAGTGAGGGTGTTATTTTAATGGGTACTGTATGGGCCTTTTTACTCCTTTCCCCTACACTTTTTACTGGGGATTTGCTAGCTCTCCTACCTTGAGTGCCCCCTCTGCCTTGCCGCCCTCGTCTTCCTGTGGCAGAATCCTTTACCTCCTGTGTTATCCCCTGTAAGGGGTCTACTACTGTATTGTGTCCAGCTTTACCTCCCACTAAATTCCTGGTTCGTAAAGTATATCTAGAGGGCTTATCTCCAATGTTTCTTTCTAAAGGAGCTCCTTTCTCTATATGCAGCAAATTAAACTTTCTCACCCAGGCTTCTTCAGTAAGAGAAGTGAAACTTCCTGCCCCTCCTGGTTCTCCCCTCCTCAAAACTTCCACGGAAGAGGACCGGCTACTGCTCTCCGCTGCGATGGGCTCACAGGGCTGCGGGGAGCTGCAGCTTGTGCTGGCTCTGCCACCAGACCTCGCGCCGGCTTCCCTGCAGCGGCGAAGCTCTTGCGCTGCCTCCCTCCACTGTTAGTCCGCAGGCACCGAACCAGCCGCACCAATGCTCCATAGTCCCATTATTGGCAACACACCCCACCCACACCACAACAGAGTATGCATGAATAAATAAATACACAACTTTTGTTTGGGAAAATTAGTGCTGCAGGTTTATTCCATACAAAAGTATGCAATATGGTGGGTTATCTTACGGGCGATCCAAGGGCAGGCAGCTGTACCAACCTATGCTGCCCTGCCCGCCTGATGAGCCAAGCACTGTGGAGTAACCAATCAGCGCTACCCTTATGGGGGTGATCCCCTTACTGGATCACGTGACACATTGGTCCCTATTACTCACGCCCTTTCAGGGCGGAGCGTAGCAAGGCAAGCCCCCGGTTGTTCAGGCCCACAACCGCCCGAAGGACTAACGGGGCGCCGACGTAATTGTTCCAGGACCCTCCCATGAGGCTCCTGGGATTTGGCTCTGGCACCCCTATTGTGCTCTTGCAGAGGTACTCTTCTGTACCCATTTGCTTCCAGATCGCCCTGTAACTCCTCCTGCAACGAGAAAGAAAACATTACAACGTTCGATGTATTTCGCCTGCCAACCCCACGCCGGGTAAGCGGTAGGGTGGGAGACGGCGTGTCCGGCGCAAAGAGGACGCCAAGATGGCCGGGGGGAGGCATAAATACCTCCCCACCTCCTCTGCGTGCCGGAAGTGACGCGTCTGGTAGGGGGACTCCTCCTTGAGTCCCGCACATCATTGGGGGTGGGGAAGTGCCCAAATGGCACCAAAGGGGCCGCCCGTTTAGGGTGGCCCCTGCGGGGGCCGCGGGCAGCCGCATAGTCCCATTATTGGCAACACACCCCACCCACACCACAACAGAGTATGCATGAATAAATAAATACACAACACAACTTTTGTTTGGGAAAATTAGTGCTGCAGGTTTATTCCATACAAAAGTATGCAATATGGTGGGTTATCTTACGGGCGATCCAAGGGCAGGCAGCTGTACCAACCTATGCTGCCCTGCCCGCCTGATGAGCCAAGCACTGTGGAGTAACCAATCAGCGCTACCCTTATGGGGGTGATCCCTTACTGGATCACGTGACACATTGGTCCCTATTACTCACGCCCCTTTCAGGGCGGAGCGTAGCAAGGCAAGCCCCCGGTTGTTCAGGCCCACAACCGCCCGAAGGACTAACGGGGCGCCGACGTAATTGTTCCAGGACCCTCCCATGAGGCTCCTGGGATTTGGCTCTGGCACCCCTATTGTGCTCTTGCAGAGGTACTCTTCTGTACCCATTTGCTTCCAGATCGCCCTGTAACTCCTCCACAGCTCTGGAGGCGGCCCCCGTCGCCTAAAGAGCCTCCCACCAAAACAGCTCCTTTCTCACTGCAACCTGAAATTTCCCGGGCCTCATTCATGTCCAGAGGAACAGATCCAAGCCCACCTGTGCAAGTGCACCCCAACATTGTCAAATTAACCTTTGGTGTTCGCCCGGCATAGCTCATGCCTGATGAAGCCAAAGCCCCTTGTTCTGCAAACCTGCGCATGGAGCGGTTTATCCTTCTCTGGGAATGTACCAGTGCCTCACATGCGCTGCAAGAATGTGATGGCCTCCCAGGAGGGAGCTCTACCCTTAAACATCGCTGTATTACCCTTCAAGCTGATGTGGCTCCCACCTCCTGCAACCTGAAGTTGCAGGCCTTCTAGCAGTTCGTGCTCCCTAACACCTGTTTCCCCAATACCTGGAACAGCAGCACACATGCTTGAAGACCGCTTCCACAACCAGGCTATATACTCTGGCTATGCGGGCGGGGCATTTCCTGCTCAACTGAAGCAACCCGTAACCCGCCCAGGGAGCAGGGTGCACCTACTTTGTTGAGGTTGACCAGACATGTGCACCGACCTTTGTGATTAATAAACCATGGCGAACAGGACTGATCGCCTAGCGCACACTACTGCAGTACATCAACCATTTGGAGTGACAACTTCGCCACCTGCCAGGCTTGCTTAACTAAAGCTCGATGACAGATACACACATACCTGCTAACCAGTTGTGACCCTTGATGTTCAACCCAGCTAATGACCTAGTACCTTGATATTCCAGGGAATATTGCCCTCCACAAGATCAAGCCACACATGAGCCTATGGCCTACACCTACTGGGCCGAGGTGCATAGTGTGCTCTGGAATTGTCAGTGATGGTGCTCCAAACACATTTCAAACCGCTATTGGAGCCACAGCACACATTCTGGCGTCAACCAGCTGGCGCATGCCACCTGGCTACCTTGCCGCTGCGAGATTTTGCTCTTAACGCCAACCTCTTGCGGCTACTGGTGCACATAGTCTGAAGGTCTTGCCTCCACTCTATTTATGCCGATACCTGCAATGTACCCCTCTGCCCCTGTATGGGCGGGAAAATACCCGTAACATTGCAAATCCCCCTGCACTCACAGTCTCGGGCAGTCAGGAGGGGGAAGAGAGGTCCATAGAATTGGTTCTGCTATCTTGCTTGGCCACCTAGCCCCCTCGTCTGACAGCACCCTATCTGCTGTGTCGCCCGTGCAATGTCCGCGCCCTGGCGCAGGACGTCCCGATCGACACCTCTTCTAACAGACTGCCTTCAGGAAGCTGGAGTGAACGGTTGTATGTTGTGCACTGACCATAAAACCTAGGTTTGCTTTGAGAGGGATCAATTTGTTGCACTCAAACTAGTGGCAACGTGCAGTTCTATAGCATTCTACCCTGCAGGGTGTGCCTGGACGATCCTAGACACCCCCTGTGAGCCAACCTGCTTTGACCCAAGATGCAAGGCACTACACCCGGTACACTTGGTTATCCCGAACTTAATTGCCCTCCCCGGAATCGTGTGTCAAGGTACCCGCTCCCTGAATTACTCCCTAATAGTCTATGTGTCACGCCATGCTCCTTTTTATTCCTTGTTCAAAGCAGTGAACTCGCTCACCCACGAGACCTGCTAGAAGCAAGTTTAGTGTAGCCTGTACATGGAATTAAATTCCCCGCCAACTGCACAGAGGGCAAGCCACACTCACTGCTACTGATGTCTGACTAATTGGCCCTTGGAGGCCGTGGCAGTACTGCCCGGGCGGCAAGTACGCCCACGGTACAGTTGTAATTTAATACCTCCTGCCGCTGACAACTGCAGGTGCCTAATACCGGGCTGTGAGTATGCGGCCCAGGAAGCCTAAAAATAGGCTTGGTGTGGATGGGTAGTTAGCAATGCCTGGCAATAAGTGTAATGCCTTTGATAAACCTCTCCTGACTGGCATCTATGCCATTCTTAAACATTCACGGTTTTGCCACATGTCACCCTTCTGGTTGGTGATATGGAACCTCCTACCCAGCATAAGCGGACAGTCTCGCGTTGCCGTCACACCACCTGTGTATCTTGAATCACCCTCCTGTGTCACCTAACCTCGGTTCTAGAGTGCACTTAATCCACGCCGTGGACCAGAATTTCACAGGCCTCTTTGATTGCTAGACCCTGGAGAACACATTGATGGAGTCAATTCTGGTTTGAAACAATATATATGCATTGTGCCCTCTATTGGAGACAACTCACCCCTCATGTGTAGTTGTGGAGTGACAACTACACCAGTGCCTACACAAGTCACCCAACAGACAAGTAGACCCTGACTACTTTGTGTTCTGGTGCTAGATTAGGGAAGAGTCTTGCCTTCACTTGCTGCTCCCTGGGAAACACACAATGCCCGTGCTCTGGCTACAACTCAGCGATGCCCTCGTGTGGCAATGAACCCCTGGTCAAATAAGAGTGCCACTCCAACTAATAAAACTTACACCTTGACCATGGGTGGGTGGAGTCTAGCTCTCCCCAAACTTCTGCTGTTGAAACCCACGGACACGCCTCCTGTCAGTTCAAATTAGTAATTCCTGTCACTGACCACCACAAGGGGCTCCTACTGGGCTGTGTAAGTGAGGCCCAGGGTGACCTTGACGATCGGCTTGGTGTGGATGGGTGCTAACATTACCTGGCTGAAGTGCAATCCCTTTGACAAACACTCCTGCCAAGATGTGCCACTCAGGTAGAAGCAAGAGTTATCCAGCCCACCTTACTTCCTGTCCCAGTTATCTGAGTAAATTGTGAAAGATGCACATTTGAAATGGTAGCGGATACTGTGACTTACGCCTGCAAATGCTCTGCACAGAGCAGCCCGCTAGACAATGGCTTCCCTTGAAAGGCGGTGCCAACAGACCTCCTAGCTCTAAAGGCGGTACCTCTGAGTAGGGCTCTACTCTAACAAGTGCCCCATGCATCGGATACCGCCTCCGGCTGCAAGCCGCTCAGTGCTACCGATGCCTTGGCACTTCATGCCCCACAGCCAGCTCACCCTGCTACAATGCGCTCGTGACTGGGCCTCAAAAGTGCGGCGAAAGCGCGAGACTTCCTAGCCTGACCTTGGCTCTTCACCAGGCTCCCTCGCAAGAGCCAACCACAACCTTGTGGCCTAAAACATTCGCCCTGTGGGGCGGATGCGAATTGACTGCAGACCACTCCTAGGCGTTCTCTACCCATGTTGTAAATGGAGTTTCAGGTAGGCTAGGGCAGACTAGACACCCGAGTATGAATTACTCTTGTGCAGCTTACTGCTTTTTAAATTAAGCCCCTGCTCGCAAACTGGGAGAAGGATAGTGCAGTGGGCACAGTTAACAATGCTTCCATCAGGGACAAACATCTTGCTAACCCGGTTTGAGGAGCAAGCACGCTGATGCTGATCATGGGCGGGCCCATGAAATCCCACCCTTGTCCGCCCCCGCCAAATTCTGGTGGTAGTGATCCTAGCACAATTGCAGCAATTTGGTGAAAGTGCCAGGTTTACAATGATCTGTACTCGACAATACCAGGACTGTGGAAGGTCTGACCTCGTTCCAGTGCCACAAAGATTAACGTGTTTGTACCAGTGTGAGCATTTTGTGTTGTACTAATGCGCACACGTCATAGCAGATAAGAAGAGAAGCGGCCAGCTCCCATCGTCCTCACCAGAAGGCACTGGTTTCTAAATCCGGCCCCCCACATGATCTTGGGCAGAAAAGTTAACCGGTGAGGATATCAACTTCCTCACCTGCAAAAGCAGGGAGTGCTGGCGAGCAGGCTCATCCCTGAATACCAGTCACAATGTTAACCGTGTCTGTCCAAAAACGTTAGAGGGCCTTTCCCCTCCAACATGACAAATTGTTGGCCTCCTGGACACACTTAAGCTGACACCTGCCAACTTAGTTCCATCTGCCCCTATTACCCTGTGCTACCAAACCTCATCATGACATCACAGGGATTACATAACTCACAAGGTCAATCGGGCCACCGTCCTACAGCTCAGTTAGCACACTCCGTGGCTGCTGGTAGGAACTGTACTTAGCATAACACAGCACCAAGTAAATGTAAAATTGTACTTTCCCACCATTGGGCTGGTAATAGACGGCCAAAAACGACAGCACATGGGCATGAGATCCCAGTTTCTTAGAGTAAAACAATTATCCTGCACTATTAACAAATGTGCCACATGCACCCATGCCCTATCCACCTGTTTCTATGTGGATGTCGTCCAATTCAATGCCATAGGCAACATGTCAACCAGTTCTCTCCTTTGTGGTCAACCACATCCCATATGCCGTGATTTCTCCCTTAGTACCTATGCTGATGTACACCTGGTCCATCCCTTGGTGGCACCGGGACCTTGTTGTAAAAGCAGCAAAGTCTTCACTCAATGCAATAAAAGTAAATGGTGGGATGGAGGTGGTTGGGGAGACTCACACCTGATGTTGCAACAGTCAACACCACCCCTTGACCACCTAGCCTGCATTGAAACCTGCGCCAAAATCTACCTCCCCTGTACCAGACTGGGAACATTTTGTCCCGAAGAACAGCCCTCCGCCTGTGAAACTCTGGGTGAGCTCAGCTGGCTGAAGCTCCGACTGAATTTGATACAAATGTTTGCATGCGAAGTGAATTATATTCCAATCTTCAGGGCTTGGGTGGGATGGAGGTGGTTGGGGAGACTCACACCTGCCTTTGGAAACAGACTAGTTGTCTATCGACTTATTGGGGACACAGGTCACGGAAACTGCCCCTTCCAATCTCTGGTTCCAGCCCCTGGCAGAGTAACCAAGGGAGCAGACAGGGAAACCTTCGCATTACCGGGCCCTTGCTGACCGTGTCTGAGCGACAACCGAAAGTCCCAAAGGCTATTTAGTACCACCAGGACAAGGAAGGAGTGGTCCAAATTTGGAGCTTCAGTACGCACAAGCGCGCAGTCGCTTAATCTATCAGCCTCGCAACCTTTACTTGCATATAAAGGACGATGCACAACTTAACAAACAGGCACCCAACCACGAGGAAAACATCCCCGCAGGCAACATGGGCTCCCCGGACAAAAGGACGCCAGCCGAACACTAACACAATTATGCAGACAGGCACATTGCTAACCGTGGTGTGTAGTTTGAGAGCAGCACGATTGCGCTGTGCCATGCTCTCTCTCCCTTCCCCACTACTGCAGGCGTTTAACAACTTACTCAGTTTCCCAAACTCACAACCACTTTAGCAGGAAGAATGCCCGTTAGCAAAACGATCCGGGAACCCTACTACCTGGCACTTTGAGGAGGTTTGACCATGCCATAACTTCTGGCGCATTGTGTATTTGAGCTCGACCTGGAGGTATTAGTGTACTGCAGACAGGCGAAAGAAACGCACTGCCCCAAATGGACAACCGCCCACCCGCGCCGTGTCCAGGGACCACCGAACTCACAACGCTTACCCTCACGGGACAGGCGCTGGACTCAAGAGCCAGTTCGCCCAGTCCCTCCCTATTGAGAGAACCTTCTTTCGCCTTGACTTCTTGTAAAGAGACGCTACAGGGCACGCAAGCGACCCAAAACCAGGCGACTGCCGAGAACAAGGAACTGGAGGAAGGCGATGACGGAACGCGCCTTGCTGTTTCAAGTTATGTATAAAATTTACTACTGGGGGTAATTAACCACTGACCCCCGATACTGCTTATCTCGCAAGGGCGTGTCACTGTTCAACTCTCAAGCGTTATTACCACGATCGCACAGACAAGCCAGCCGGGAGTGCGATGTCAACAGTGCAGTGTGGATTCCTCGCCGCGCATTGACAGGCAACATGTGCCACACAAAATGGCCCTGTGCCTTGCGGTAAAGGTGAGAGAGCGGAAGCCCTAGAAGGGTGCGGGTACACAACGGATTACCCACCGTGACCGCAGAGACACCTGTAAACCCCCAGGAAGGAGGGGGGGGGGGGGACTAACAGATGCAGGAAACTATGGTCTTCTTCACTGCAGTACCAGCGACCGGAAGGAGGGGGTGGGGGACCCTGTACCCTGCCAGCGTCTGCTCTGATGAGGGTCCCACCGGGGCCCCAAAACAACCAATGCCCCCAGGTCGACGCCTTGATGAGCTGCTGCTGCGGCGTGTTTGCCCGGGGAGGCCCAGCCATAACACAATGGAGGGCCAGCAGCACTGGAACAGCACCCTGCCCTCTCTGGGCCCAGCTAGGGCACTAGGCCCCGTTAACACCGGGCTCACCTAAGCACGCCGGCAGGCACACAGACTTACTCATGCCAACACCAGCGTTGCCTATACCAGTATAAGCCTGGCAAGAAAGGAGAAACAACAAGACAGTGGGGCAGTGCAACCCAGTGGCGTAAACACCTCATAGCACTCTGGAATATACATAGGCGAACAATATGGTGTTAGTACGTTAGCCCCCCGGTGTTGTCCTGATACTCCCCTGGTTCAAACGTTATGACATTCGGTTTGTATCCTCTGTTTTTGGTCACATTTACCTGCCCTTTACTACGAACAGCTGGCAGTTATGCTAAACAGGCCCAAAACCAAGTTTACAATTACCAAGGCACCATCAACGGCACGAAACCCTGCAAAAGTTCCCGAAATTGACCTTGCATCATGATTTTGGGATGCCGCTCCGGGGGGGGCTGATAGCAGCCTGCAGGGGTCACATCACCTGTAACGCTACCGCAAGATCGCAATGGCGCAAGTAGCCCCCAATGCGGCCCCCCCTGACGAATGGCCCTACAAAGCCTTTACTGTGAGTAGTGTGGGCGCGCTGGACCCACTGGCCACCCCGTGCAAGGACCACCCGGGCATGGACGCACGCAAACCAGCCGGGGGGGGGAGCGGCAATTGGTGCATATCCCTGCCCCCGCCCCTGCTCCACTTGCTGCTCCATGCGTCCCTTCCGCTCTCGGACCACATTGTCACTCTGCAGACTCCAACTTCTGCCCCGCCCGTGCCGCCTCCCTGGCTGGGGCATAAACGCATAGCTCCCCACAAAGTGCGACCGGGATCGCTTGACACCCCCCAGGCCGGCAAGGAACACCATTCGCAGGGGAGGGGGCGCTCCGCCGCAGCCCACTCCCCCCCATGCAACCAGGGGCGGGGAGGGTGGAGGGAGGAAACTACCGTGGGATATCCGCCATCCGCGGCTATTTCGGCAGGAAATCAATGGGCGCATGGACGTACTCAGGAACTTGAGCGTACGGCCTCGGATCGGGCCGCAAACCTCAATCCTACAGCACCTGGTATTCCCAGGCGGTGTCCAACCCGCAGATATACGGCGTCTATGGCCCGGCGGGTGCGATGTTGGGGGCGAGATGAACATGGAAGCTCCTTGGCATGTGGGACAGGGGCACGCGGCGTGAGGCCGTGTAGCATGAGCCCCCTCCGCACGGCAGAATAACCCCCGGCCCCCAGTTCGTCGGTGGACCCGGCGCGCCCCGATCGAGCGCGAGAGAGAGGTGTCGGCCTGCAATGCACCCCCCCCCGCGGGTCCCGCAGCCATGAGGCCGTCGGCGAGCCCCAGTCAGGCCCCTGCCAGCAAGGCACAGGGAGGCCGAGGGGCCCGACACAGACCAGCACCGCCCGCGAGTCGGGGGCACCCCAAGGGCCGGGATGGGAGGAGGGAGTGCTGCAAGTACACCACACCAAGGCAACACCCCCCCCCCCCACGACATAAGCCAGGCAGGATGACTGGGGCGCCGCTACCTGGACACTACGACCGGGCACCACCGGCCGCCCCACCGCAGTGCTAGCAGGATAGCAGACGCGTGGGGAGATGGCCGGGCCACAGGTCCTAACCGGCCGCCTGCGAGGGCTGCAAGGCCATGAGAGGCGCGCAGGGCCGAGACACAGCTGTGATAGCACGACCCGGGAATGATAAGCAACGTCTGAGCCCACAGGGCAGGGCTGGGCAAGCGCTGCGGGGCCCGCGACCACCAGGGCCTGCTAGTGCAGGGGCACCGGACGTGGCCAGGACAGCCCGACGTGTGCGGGTTGCCCCCTAACCAGGGCCCAAGCGGGCCGGTAGCAGCCCAAACCCCACCTCGCCCTAGGCGGACAATAGCCTCAGGGATGGCTGGGTCAGGCCATCAGCCTGGGGACGCCCAACCATGGGGATGGGGAGAGGGGCAAACTCACCGCGCAAACTGCTCCGGGCCCTGGTGCAATCGGCACACAGCTCGTGGACACGTCCAGCGAGACGGCGTGTCCGGCGCAAAGAGGACGCCAAGATGGCCGGGGGGAGGCATAAATACCTCCCCACCTCCTCTGCGTGCCGGAAGTGACGCGTCTGGTAGGGGGACTCCTCCTTGAGTCCCGCACATCATTGGGGGGTGGGGAAGTGCCCAAATGGCACTAAAGGGGCCGCCCGTTTAGGGTGGCCCCCTGCGGGGCCGCGGGCACCCGCAGAGTCTCCGCTCGACCAGCACCCTCTGAGTCTCCAAGTAAGTCCCACACGTCCAGGCCATCTTAGGGGGCCTTAGGAGTCCTCAAAGTGCGCGACTCATCGCGCCCGGTATCGCCTCCCCCCTCCAACGGCGCCCGCGACCGCCTAGCCTTCAGCCGCCATGTTCCCCCACTCCCTCTACTTTTCGCAGCATTGAAACTTTTGTTGCTGTGCTGTATTACGTGGCTTCTAAGTACATTTGCCCCATAATGTATAATGGTCCACAAAGGGCTAGGCATATATTTACAAGTTAGCACTTTTCCCAAAATGTTATGTTGCAGTTTTAGACATTTCACAAGAAATTTGTGACAAAAATAGTCTACATTTCAGTACCCATCACTCAAGTTACCCTTCAAGATATAGCAAAGCATTTGTTGCAACTTCACCAAACTCCCTCTGCAGTATCAGGCCTTATCTGTGTAAATGTGACTATTAGGTTCTAGTGCACCTGGTTATCACCTCTACGTCATAATCTTCCTTTTCATTTTATGTATTGCTGTCTAATCGAATACTCACAAAGCCCTTAATTTAGGGGGACAGTTAATGTCACAATGCTGCATTTCTATATACCACAGCTCCGGAAGCCATACCACTAGGTTATCTTTGACATAATCAAATAGGTTGATAATCTTTCCAGTATTAAAATCCCACTACTTAGTGTACCTCATATATAGTGTGTGTGTGGGTGGTATGTTTTTCTAGGAGCCAGCTGTAACAATCCTAGCCACGACTAGTAACTCTAAAAACAGACACCAGTCCCTTCCCTGTGCCATGTCCAAACCCTTTGTGCTGATACCCAGCATCCCTGTTGCTGGGTATGCCGAAATGCGGACATGATCACCAGATATGGCGTGGGTTACCTAACCACAGCACCCCCAACATAGTTCAACGCTCCTGGGTACATTTTACTAAGTTTGTCCAGAGCTAAATACCATTCTAGCATCACGTACATGGAGGCTTCTATGTGTTGGACTGATTTATCACACTGCATGATGCCTTACCACAGAATTTTCCACTCGTCCTATATAACCTCTCTGCCCAAGGTGGCTTCTCATCTGTCCGTGATGGCCCATTTCACCTCCAACAGTGGTTTAGTAAGCAGCATGTATAAGCTGGGCACTTACCCCCAGTTCGACTAAATGTAGCAATTGATTTCAAATAGTGTTTTCTTCCTTGTGGCAGCCCTATATTTGTTGGGTGTGTCTCTCAGTGCCCGAGTTGGTAGTACCTAAATCTTATTTTGGGACGTTATGACCACCTTTACAATTGTCAAAACACCTAATTTGATCACCCTCAAACATTCCCTGAGGTCCTGCATTTCCCTTCCTGAATACGATGTTAACACATGCTGGTATAAAATCTTTTTTTTTTAAATTAGGTGGCCTAAGTGGTGAGGAGTATTTTGTAAGACTTTTAGAGAGATTGCCACAGAATCTCGCACATGAAGGAGAGTGTTTGCAATCTGACTAAAGTATAATTTTTGTGGCCTATTGTTTCGAGGTAGCCAAAAGACATCACAAAAGCCTGGTCCATGATTGCTTGTTCCATGTGTGCCTAATGCTTGCGTAATTTCTTTTGGGACCATTTCCCTACTACTCTAAACTGAGGAGCTTTGTAATAATGTGTGCGTTAATCCCAAACCACTATGCCTAGCAGCGCGTATATTTTTTCCCCACTACACAAATATCAATCATATTTCGGAATCACTCTGAACACCTCTTTGCAAATGTAATTCGGGAGAACCTGTTATACTTAAAGTAGTTACAGCACTATGTTCATTTTTATAGTAGTGACTCGTCCAACCAAGATTGAAGTGTAAATGTTTCTATCTGCGTAAGTCTTCCTGTATGGCCCTTATTAACAAAGCTGTAGTAACCTTGCGTAGCCTGCTCAATCCCATGTATTTAACCAACATGTACAATAGTCCAAACTGAACCAACAGAGCCAGCTCACCAGCACCTCCCACTAAGAATAGAGCAAAACAACAAGTCACCCATCAGAATTAAAGGTAAACAGGAGAAGGACAAGTAAATCATGGAAGAGGGCTGAACCTATCACAATATGTAAGCAAGGCGTTTGGGCACAACACAATTGGCGAAACCTCTTCCACGCAGTATCACACTTCCAATGGAAAGCTCTATCCATTCTTGTATTGTTACCCCCTCAGCTCCTGTATACACAAAGGCCACACAGAGTTGACTTTCACCCCATGAAGATGCACAGAAAGATTGCAAGACCTACTTTCTAGCAAAATCACATTTTACCCGACGTTCTTGGTAGACATCATTGAACCTGCTAAACTCCATCCAGGCTGAACATTGTTCCACTGTCTCACGCCTCCCTCTAAGATTATGTTTAGTCATACCATGATGACCCAGCCCAGGTGTGCTAAGACAAGGGTGATGCTTGTTTCTGCCTGCTGGGGAGAAGGTCAGTCCATAACCCCTGCATCTGGTAGTCAGCACATGGTAACTCCTAAACATGCGTCTCAAACCCTACTCTGTACTGCATATCCACCCATGCTCTGTTCACTATATAAATACCATCTGTATCCTAACAAATGCAGCAACTTCATCCTCAATATTAAAATTCTCACCCCGGACACATTTGCATTTCCTCTTTTTATATAGTCCCATGCCAGCTCCCCTTTATCCTATGCCAAAGCTATTTCTGCCCACCTGATACATTGTCATATACTGGCCAAGGCTGATTTCTACTCCGAAATTATCTTTACCCAAGAGGGTGGCAAGGCCTTCTTCACATCCTTTCAGGTTCCTCCAGACCACATTCTGTCAATATGCCAACAGCAATCCACAAATTATTCAATGAAAAACTCAACAAGGTTAGAGCCAACATTACCAATCAAGGCTTTCTTTCCTCCTCCTCCCACCATCCTCAAGTCCGCCCCTCTTTCCTAGACCTAACGCACATTGCTTCTTCCGTAAAAGATACCACCACAAAGATGCCATCTTCCCCTTATCAACAACCTGCACCCGGAGGCGCTTACTATGCATTTCAACTTCTACATGTCGACAAGTTCCTCTTCAGTGAAAAAAGTCAGATCCACAAGTCCCAAAATAATGAAAGCCACAACAACCCCTCATATCTTTGCAATAACAATCCCGATTATGTATGCTCCTTCCTTGGCTTAATAATTGTAAGGAAAGTTACAAAAACATCTTCAAGCCAACCATGATTCGCACCTTCTCCTAGTGGACTAGAAATTCGACGATGTTAAATCAAAATGGCAACAACAAAGTAACCAAGGCAACTTTACACCTCATCTGCTGGTAAACCTGAAGCTGTGATGTGTTCAACATGGCGGATTACCAGAGACTGCTTTTCCACCCTTTCAACAAAGAGTTGCAAGGGTTTGTTCCCCACTCAGAAGAGCCATCCAAAAGGTACAGATGGAGTGCCTCTAAATCAAGAAAATGGCCCGAGGTTATCTGTCGCTTTAATATGCTGTCTTACATAGGAATCATATGGCTACTACGAGTGTCAAATGTCAATTCCAACTTCTGGATGGTGGAAGCATTTTCCTGAGCATTGTTCACATTCTTGTGTACTTGGTGTCACAGTTCTTCTTACCCATAATATCGGTGTAGGCAGTGGAGGTATTTAAATCCTTGTGTCTGATTCAAATCCATTGTGCTCTTGCTTTACTGAAGGGTGCTGATTTGTCTAAATACAGTAATCTGTTGTCTAAACCCTGATCATGGCCCCCATCAACGTTAATGACTCTTACTTTATTTGTATTGTTTTTTTTATGTATTCGTGAAGCCTTTCTTCACAGATCTCTGGTAGGGAAGAAGAACAATACATGACAGTAAGGCAGAGCTGAAGATTTAGTGATGGGGAATGAGTCAGAGGTCGTATACATGAAAGTAGGAGATACGGAAGGGGTATATTTCTACAGGTGGGAGAACATATTGCTGTACGTCATTTAAGAGCATGCTTTGCTGTAGTAGGGGGAGGTACCAGGAAGACGTGGGAAGCTTTGAAGATGATGCATGGAGATTGCCACTTTAAGCTATTTCCTAATGTTGATGAGAGTAGAAGAACTTCTGTTGACATAAAAACCCTGTTATTTTGTAGCCTTAGAGCATAGCTGAAGAAAGTGTTTGCATCTTTTTTTACTGAGGGGTTGTCTCTCTGGATTTGAAAGGTGTCCAAAGCACTGCCATAGCTTATCCCAGTAGTGTGAGCTTATTGGCTAGGTAGACATGTTTCTTGGTGGGAGGGCCGCAAAAATAACACATTTTGAAGAATATGTAGGCATCCCTCAGAGTGGGAGTAGTGTAAGAATGTTTGTGGGAGCCAATGATTAGAAGGAGAGCCACATGTGCGATGGCTTTTAGATAAGATTGTAATTATAGGCATCAATACGCACAATGAGGAGACACTGGTCTGTGACACTGAAGTTGACTGCTGAGAAATAAAGCCTAATTCCCTGAGCTGTGCCTGTTTGTATCACGCTGTATGGCTTTTGTGCAGTGTGACCTTTAAGAGTCACAGGTCTAAGTAGCAACCAAGTGATTGAGTACAGGACAAGGTAGTTGATGATAAGATGCTCTTTTGATGATACAGAGACAATCCTGAGTGTTCAGATCATGGATGGCATTGTTGGGGACAAACCTGGCACATATGCATCAACTCTGAAAAAACCTTGATCTTTAAGTGTATTAGTTCTTAAGGAGAACACCATGATGCACAGAACTCCTAGGGGCTCCATAGATGATCATAGGCAATCGCACGGGGCTGCGGAGTACCATCCATGTATCTGGAATCTGAAAACATTTGCATTTCACACAAATGAAGAAAACCTTTTACGGCCAAACTGAGGAAGTCGTCAACTGCACTCTCACATGCTCTGAACAATATCACTGCATGATTCTGCATAAGATATCAATGAATATCAGAGGAGTGGAAACTAATTTACCATTGTCTGGGTGTATTGACATGCTGCCACCTATTCATATTTGGTTCCAATCCCACTTGAAGCATGGCGCAAACTAGGGGGCCAGCAGCAAAGTCAATAATATGTCTGTTTGAATAAACAGCCTTTTTTTTGCCAGCCTGGGGACTCAGGACCACAGTTTACTGAGCTGCATGTAAGCCCTGGGGACTCAGGACCACAGGGTACTGTGCTGAATGCAACCCACCACCATATGTTTATACCACCTATTACAGGACACCGCAGTGCAAGCAATTTTCTCTGAATAGTAATTGCATGCAGGCTAGGGGGGTGTGACACAGTTGCTACAATTTCAGGTAAAATCTATCCCATATTTGCTTTAAAATGGTGGACTATTTTCCTCTGTACCGTGCTTCAAGTTTTCTATCTCGCCATAAGCCAGCCCAGTTTCTCCAAAAAAACATCAGAGGAATGTACTACCCCGAATCACATAGCTGATCCAGCGATCTCTGAGAGTTTGGCTTCCGTTTCCCTAGTCCAAAGGAAAAGAGTGCTACAAGTGTATTTAAAGGGCAGCTATAACCTGAAAGCCCGAAGGTTAATCTTTACTTTTCATCTAATGTATGTGTAGATTCTCTCTCAACCTCTAGCTTCAAAATTTGTGAAATGTTTGTGAATGACTGGACACATTTTGTTAAGTACATCCACTGAGCATAGGTAGACTATATTACATATTTTCAAGTTGAAATAACTGAAGTGGACTAGGACTACACTTCCCAGAATACTGTAGGTTGCTAATGAGGGAGTACTAGGTGATCTGAAGAATTATGCTGAAAAGAGGGGAAGGTGGCAGCGGGAGGCAGGGTTCGAAGGGCACAGGTTAAAAGAGGGTTGTTAGCTTAGAGGGGAAGCTTGAGCGAAAACTCAGCAAATGAGGGCAGGAACAAAGGAAGCCAGCTGGGTATAAAGTGTAGTAGGTGAGTGTTGCAAGGTCATCCTTGTGCCCTGGGCACCCCCCCCCCCCCTTTTTTTTTTTTTGCTGACTGGTACTGGTGGTAACCGACTGACTGTCCCTGGGTTCTGCCTAACCAGGTCCAGGGCCAGTGCTATGATGAAAACACACTTAGAATACAGTGCAAACACCTACATACACTAAGGTTAGGGTACACTATGGGTTAGGGTACCCCTAGGATTGACATGACCTCCCCTATAAGGCCCTAGTACATAATAGGGCAGGGGGGTTGAAATTACCTTTAAGTCCCTAGTATATAATAGGGTATGGCAGTTTAGAGGCCAGCAGCCCTTTCAGCACTTGCATGTGTACACTGCTGACGCCTGAGGTCAGTTTAAGAGCAGCCCTGTGTTGTAGGACTGCTTTTGTTTTGTTTAAATTTGTTTATTGAATTTTTTAAATTGACTTTTACATATCAGGCATTGCATCAGAAAACATGAGTAAATTTGCACCTTTGGACACTAATACATTACATCACATGGCATCTAACATTGACCAACCTTTACAGAGTAATGTCTAGTGTACACATAATTTTTGAGGTGCCTACGTTAATAGGGCATAAACAATATGCAACATAACATTAATGTAAAAAGAACACATCACACTTTTTCCTTTCTCTTCCTGACTAATGTGACAACGAACCATATCATCATTTATATATCACCGCTATATTCCACCCACCCCACCTTCTCCTTTACACAGCTTTATTGCATAACATTCTTATACAGTGCCTTCTTTGCTTCTTGAATAATCCATACTCCGCTTAGATACATGTAAGGGGCACACAGTGGCCATAGCCTTGCGCATTTCCTCCTCCGACCATTACAACCATCCCTGCACTCTTCTTACTGCACGCTATTCGCCATTTACTACCCCACATCCAGCTCAGAGGAAGTGCCCTGCGATTCCAAATACTCCTGCCAGGATGCACGAACGTCTATCAGCATTGCATCCCACTCTGCCACCAGCGGCTGCTTTCGCACCCCTATAGTGTCTTGGCGATGAAGCGCTACACTTTCCACCTGCGCCCAGCATAAGAGTGACTGAAACCAAGCCTTCGCAGCTGGGGGCTCAGGGGACTTCCAGCGCTTAGTGAGCAACCGTTTGGCAACAATGAGCCGCAGGTCAATGAATCGGGTCGTTACTCTATACTTTCTGGACCTCCGATATAGCCCCAGGATACATATCTCCCACGTCCAATCTAGTGCACGTTCCGTGCAGCGGGTTAAATGTTCGGTGACCGGTGCCCAGTAGGACCGTATGGCAGCGCAGGCCCATAGCATGTGCAGGAGGTCTCCGCCTATCATACCACATCTGGGACATTTGGCATCATTGCAATTGAAATATTGATTGATCTTGGCTGGTGTCATATAGGCTCTGTGCATTACGAAATATTGTTGCAGGACTGCATTTAATATGTAAATTGTGCTCAAACTCGACTTTGGTGTTTGGGGCACTTAAAAATTAATAAACTACAATATTTTGGCATATTAGGTACACCCAGGGTCTCCCCTAGGAGTCCCAGTAGTTAAGGTGCAGGTATTTGTAACAAGGACCCTTATAAAATAGGTTTTATATGCCTTAGGTTTAGTGAATTGCACATTTCACTTCCCACATTGTAGTAAAAAGCTTCCCAAATTCAACTTTTGTGCTAGGAGCACTGTGGAGTGAAGATCTGCAATATTCTGACATTCAGAACCCCCAACGTCTCCCCTAGGTGTTCCAGGGGTGGGGGTCATGTAGATATATGCAGGGTCCTTATAAAAGATATTTTATAAGCCCTGGTGTTGGAGAAATTGCCCAGTTCATTTTCCTCATTGCAGATAACCAGCCACATAGGTTAACATGGCAAGAAGTTATTAATTTATAATTCCAGCCAGGAAAACCCGAAAAATATAATTCAAGGACTCACTAAAATAGTATTGATAAATCCAACAATATGCTATTGTTGAATTTATTCTAAAACATACAGGCAAGAAGTTACGACTTTCTTGTCTTTAAGCCAAAATTCAGCCTTTAGTGATCTACCCTGATTGGTCAGAGTTAAGTGAATTAGCCAGGCTGCTTTGATGAGGTGATAAGTAGCTCCTGGGGTAGACGGGCTATTCTGGGAGGAGAGGGTTCTGCTACATAGGAATGTCAGAGCAAGGGGGAGGGGTCGTTAACAATGATCTTGAAATGAAGGAGGAGACAGGCAGGAGAAGTCAGTTTCATTTACACCCCTACTCTTTGAACCCAGCCAGATGGCAGGCTTAAGCAAAGAATGTGCAAATGGCAGAGGGAAGGAGTCTATGGAGATGAGCCATCCTGGAGGTTGGGTTAGCCAGCTCTGCCGAGACTTCAGCCATATTGAATTTTGGAGAAATATTGCTTTCTGGGAGACCACAGTGCCACACTTTGGAGGAAATGGTCATGCTCTGGGGTTTTGTCCTGCACCTCACTGGACAGGAGTGCCCTCCTGAGTGACCCCAGAGAACACTGCATATGTATCTGAGAGGATCAGCGCCTCTCAGCTCTGCTGCTTGAAACTGAGAAAAGGATTGCCAAGCTAGAAACTCGAGTTGCGCCATCATGCCCTGCATTCTGACCGACTGCGCCTGCTGCATTATCTAGAACTACAGCCCTTTGGATGTACCTTGCTTCAAAAGGAATAAAGAGTGGACGCCAAGCTGGAAACTCTATTTGCACCATCAGGCCCTGCATTCTAACCGACTGCGCCTCTGCATTATCTGGAACTACAGCCCTTTGGATGTACCTTATTTCAAAAGGAATAAAGAGTGGCCTCCCTGCAAGCTACAGGTTAACAGTGCTCACCTGAATCAACTCCACCAAAATTCCCCTGCCTGGAGTGTATCCAGTGGACATTTAAGGGTGTTGTCCAGGTGCATTGTGAGAATTATGGCCCCAACCTTTCAAGGAACATCTTTGAGATTCCAGACCCTTGAATTGTGTTTTGGACATATTGGAACCTCAAGAGGAACTTTTGTGAAAAAGTTCCAGAGGGTGACCGGACTCACAGAAAGGCAATCCTGCGAACCCTCACTGAATCCGGCCTGCTGGAGAAGGCTGCACAACGTCTGGTGAGAAATCCTCCAGAAAAGTTTTGGAGTGGGAAGGTAAAATCTTGACTAGGACCTTCTGCTTAGTGTAACCGTCTAGGACTCCATCACGGAAGGTCTCAAACTTTGACTTTGTCCCCGTCAGAGGCGACCAAATGTCCAAAAGTGGTACTATTGGTTTCTAAGCACTAAAAGTGTTAAATCTTCAAAAATTCATATCCCTGGTTTCCTACAGTTGATTTTTTCGTTTTGGTGTAATTCTGAAGATAAAAATATTTCCTATTTTTATAAATTGGTTGGATTTTTAATGTGTGTGGTGTCTTAATTATTTACTGAATTGGTGTTTTTAAATGCTTTACATGCCTGTCTCTGATGTTAAGCCTGCTTGTTCGCAGCCAAGCTACCAATGGTTGAGCATGAGAATAATTTTCTGAGACCTATTCTGAACCCTAGACTGCGTTAGTGGCCTTATTTCCAGTGGTAGATGCACATCTACCACTACTAATAACCCACTTTCCAACAGTGAGGGTCCGCAGAAGGGATGTACTGAACAGTTTACAAACATCAGAGGTTGGGGAGTTTTAAACTGGACAGAGAGCAGAGTAAATGAGGGTGCCAAACAGAAGGATGGGGGCTGGATGGGAAGTGGAGGGTTCGGGGGGCTCCCTCACCTTGCTGGGCTGCTGGAATGCTTGCACTGCCCATGGCTCCTGCCCCTAGCCCCTTATTTATATAATAAATAAAAGCAAATGCAATGGACGGGGGTGGGGATTTTGATCAAGACAAATGTCAGAGGAAACAGAGAGAAAGACGCAAGTGAAACGAGAGAAAGAGTGGGGGAAAGAGAAGAAATAGGACGGGAAGAAGTGACTGGAATACATGGAAGGCGAACAAGGACAGAACAACATGGATACACCAAAAGGTTCGTTGAAATAAATGGTCAGCCACCCCTTACCACAATTAAGCAGGTAAAAGTGTCTAAACAAAAAACATGTCTCACTCCCAATGTACACAAAGCAGCTTCCACATTGAGCCTGCATGCAGACTGGGGCTGCCTGACCCGTGCACTTTAGGGAAGCCATTTCAAAACAAACAATGGCGCCTCAAAGCAAGCCGGACGCAACATCCACATGATTCCCCCACCCCCCAAAAACACACATGCATGTTATTTTAAAGAGGGAGGAGTGACAGGAACACAGCATGTTGTCTTTTTTAAGACTGTGGAGGGTTTGGAAACCAAGCAGGAGAAGGAACAGAAACCTGGTGCAAATACTTACTCAATAGTGTACTCAGGGTCACAGTAGTCCCCCATGTTCATCGGCCGCAGGGAGGACAAGGCTGCTTCCGAGGGCCAGGAAAAATCCGGCATGGGAGAGAGGAATTGCTGGTTCCTTAAAGGGACAGGATTACTTGGTGAGCAGCACCCAAAGCGAGTGCCTTTTGCCTACCCCGGGTGGAACGTAAAGGAAAAGTCAGAGGGGTTGGAAGTTCTAAAACGGTATATGCAGGAAACATATGGATGGAGGTGTGAAAAGCGGTGTCAGTGTCAGAAAGGATTTGGTCCCAAAATCTGTTACGTTTCAGGCAGTGCCATAAGAGATGCAGGAGAGTCCCCAGGTTTCCACACCCCTGCCAGCAATCACTGGAATGCCCAGAGTCCCATCTGTGGATTCGGGCTGGTGTCAGATACCAACAGGAGATGATCTTGTAGGCAGTTACGATACGGGCCATATTGTGCGCTGTGGTGAATGCTATAAAAAATGTCTTCCTATTCCCTAAGGGTAGTGGCCCCCCAAGGTCTGTTTCCCACCGATTCTGACCCTTGGTTTTTATGGGGGTGGTATCCTTAGCAAGCATGGTGTACAATTCAGATATAAGATGTTTATCATCTGTTTTGAGCGGTAGCCATTTCTCAAATGGGGTCAAGGGATGCCCTGCTCTCGTCCTGTATCCCAGGGAGGTCACTCAATGCCGGAGCTGTAAGTATTGAATATGTTCCGCCGCCGTGAGAGAGTAGTCCGCTTGTAATTGACTAAAGGAAATTAGGCTGTTCTGGTCAAAAAGAGAACCTATTATTTTGCAACCCCCTTTCTGCTATATTCGAAACCATCCCCGGGGCCAACCCCAGAGGGAAATCTGGATTAAGATCAGTGTCAACGGGAACGTAGTCAGGCCACATCGCACCGCCACCATACCCCATACTTTAAGCATGGAGCTCATGACTGGGGAAGCGTATAAGCCCCAGGCTCTGTCCTTGCGTGGTAACCAGACCTCTTTCCAGATACTTGAATTTGCAACAACTTGGTCCATAAAGGACCAGTGCTTTTCGGACAGCAGGCGGTTCCATTCCACCTAGAAATGGAGTTGCACCGCTTGGAAGTAGCGGAACATCATAGAAACCGCATGGCTCCCATCCGTTTTCTGGCGACAGAGTAACCTTTGATGGGGGCAAGGACTCCTGCAATCCCACAAGAACTGATTTATCTCTAGTTGTAATGATCGCAAAGCCTTCGAAGGAGGAGTTAGGGCTAGCATCTGAAATACGTATAAAATGCGCAGAAGTATAGTCATTTTTATGGCTGCTATTCGACCAGTCCAAGATAGGCTGAGCCGTTTCCATGCGGCTAGCAATCCATGTGTCAGAGATGAGAGCAGAGTATTTATACGACAGGGTCTTGGAAAGGGATCCGGCTAATTTAATACCAAGGTAATCAATTGAGTCTCTTGCCCACTTAAATGGAAATTGAGCATGCAGGGCAGAATCATGAGTAGTCAACGGAAAGATTCAAAATCTGGGATTTTTGTAGATTCACTTTAAAACCAGCGCAGGGAGTGAGGATATAGGGCTGGTAACAGACAAGATAACATCAGCATAAAGGCTGATAAGATGTTGGTCACCACCGAATACAACACCGGTGATATCAGGGTTATCCCGAAGCTGCTGCGCAAAGGGCTCAATATATAAAGCGAAGAGGAGATAAAGGGCACCCTTGCCATCTACCCTGAGAAATTGGAAAGGTGGAAGAAGAGAGGCCATTAACCTTCACTGAAGCCCTGGATTTGCAATAGATGCAGCTGAGCCATCGGCAGAATTTGTCCCCAAAGCCAAACTGGTGTAAGGTCGCAAAGAGATGGGACCAGTGGACGCGGTCGAATATCTTTTCAGCGTCTAAGGAAAGAAGCAAAGCTTCTCTACGAAATCAATGGATCTTATCAAAAATATGGAGAAGGTGCTTGGTGTTATCGCCGCGTTGAAGTGCTGGGATAAATCTGGCATAGTCCGGCTCGATTAAATCCAGCATCACTGGGTTTAGGCGGTGCACCAAAATTCCAGTGAACAGTTTAGCATGTATATTCAATAGTAAAATAGGTCTATAGGATCCACATCGAGTCAGATCCTTGCCAGGTTTCAGTATAACCGAGATAGCGGCTTCCAGCAAAAAAGCAGTGAGAAAGCCAGAATCTGTAAACGAGTTATACAGCCGGGTAAGTATGGGTGCCAGCTCCTTGCAGAAGACCTTATAAAAGAGGGCACCAAAACCATAGGGACCCGGGGATTTCAAAGGCTTCAGGCGAGAAAATTGAAGAGATTACTTCATCAATTCAGATGGGTTGGTTCAAAGCCTCAAGCTCCACGAACGGAGGGTTAGTGAGCTTGGCCCCGTTAAGGTAATCTCCCTGGGGGCTATCCACAGTAGAATATCAGGAGCCATAAAAGGCCTGGAAAGCAGAGGCGATCTCAGAGTCGGAGCAGGCTGTCAAGTGAGGGCCAGATTGAATTTCCCTAATCATACCAGAATGGGTTTTACTGTGAAGACGGTCAGCCAGCATTCTCCTGCAGCAATTGCTGGTGAGATAAAATTTGTGTTTGAGGCGCGCTAAGGTGTATTCTACCCGGTCGAGATCAAGACGCTTAAGGAGGAGCCACTGCTTCTCAAGCTCCCTCCAAACCCTGGGGGTGCCCGTCCGTTTATGAACGGCCTCTAGTTTGGAAACCGATTTTTCTAAGAGCAGTCGCTTATCTCAGCGTCTAGAGTTCTCAGATGCTGAGAGAGCAAGGAGTTCTCTGTGGTCTACCAGTTTCAGGGCCTCCCGGACGGAGGATAGAGGGACCTCGCCAGTGTCATTAGCCTGGAGGTAATCGGTAATACTACGTTAAAGGGAGTCCACAACAAAGAGCGAGTGAGAAGACTGTGGTTGAGTGATATCAATTTTGAGAGATAGGGAGAGAGGGGAATGGTCAGACAGTGATGGTGGAGCAATGACCTCCGAGACGAGGGCCAGAAGAGTCGGGGTTGCAGAGAAGTTATCAATGCATACATATGTTTTGTCGGCCACAGAATAAAACATATAGTCCCTAGGCAGTTGGTGGAGATGGTGCGATACATCCTACAGTCCACAATCCGCCAACCACTGTATTCCTGAGGCAGAAAAGGCTCCTGTTTGGTCAGAGCATAGCCCAGAGTGATCCAAGTCGGTGTCCATTACCAAATTCATGTCCCCCCAATCTAGATGGCAGAGTCTGGGGATCTGAAGGCAGGAGCCAGGGAATTAGAAATGAAGAGTTCCTGAGATTCATTAGGTGAATATATGTTCACTAAAGTAAAATGAAAGGTACCCAATTTAAGTCCAATTGCAAGAAAACGCCCCTTAACTTCAGCAACCATGTCCAGAACCTCCCCTTTAAATCCACAGGAGAAGAGAATGGCTACCCCTCCCTTCTTAGAGAGGCCAGAGGACCAGATCTGGCGTGGGAACCACCTGGAGTGCATTCTGGATGTATCTTTTGAGAGTAGATGTGTCTCCTGTAAAAGGCAAATACCACTGCCGGACTGTTCCAGTCAAGAAAGCACATCGGACCGTTTGATGGGATTGTTAAGGCCCCGTACTTTGAGGCTGGTTATCTTAAGGGCTGGGAATATAAGGCGGGGGCAAGAGCTGTGAAATCTGATGTCTCAGAGAGTGAGAGCTCACAGCAGTGAGTTCCACAAAGCAGGAGAGAGTCCCATGATCACCCAGGCCAGGGCCCAGAAACCGGCATGTACAGCAGAGCAAAAGAAAAAGGAAAACCCCGAAAAAGAAAACCATCAAACAAGAATATACAAAATATTCATTGAACAATAAATTGAGTCCATCATGGCAAGGTACACAGTCAGGAACGTAAGCCAAGTGACAGCAGGGATAAGCAGCCATGGCTGCACGAATGGATGATCCCCAAGGAAGGGAACAACAGGGTTATCACCCAATGAAGGTGCTCGTCGTCCTCGGCCCATGCCGGCAAGGTGCCTTCCTACCGGGCATGGTAGTGGTATACAGTAAGAGATACAAGCACTTCAGGCCACGTTGGACCAATCGGAGCCCTCCATTAATGACTTCAGGACTGATTGCCTTTCTTGGGTTATAGTTGCAGTGGCCAGTTTTATAGTTGCGTTGGAGTTGCCAGCTCACTGCCAGCGTTTATGAGTCGGCGATCTTGGGAGCTGGCCCGGCTGGGATCCTCCGGGGAGTCAGCGATACCAAGAACACTGCATGCTTCCGTTAGAGTTCTAAGTTGGTATAGTTTGTCCTCATGGCGGAAAATGATCCGGAAAGGGTGACCCCAAGTTTATGGTATGCCGATCTCTCTAAGATGGACAAAGCAAACACAAGGAGATGATGGACGGCGTGCTGAAACTTTTCAGACACTCACCCCGTCACAGATCTGGGTTGAATCCATCATCGTTCTTTAGCTCACTTCGGCACCCCAGTTCAGATACAGCTATATGCAAATTAGTCTTGACCCTGTGCCTCATGGGAACAGTCCAGCCCGAACTGCCAAGCCATGTCTTCCCTGGACCTGAAACAAGCATCCTGGGACTGGTTTCGGGCTAATGGCCCTCATCGGCCAGGCTAGCTTGAATACAGTGCCAAAGTGAGTAAGGGATCCACGTCTGGGCATACCCTGCCAACTTAAGGCGAACAAAGCAAACACAAGGAGATGATGGAACGGAGCGCTGAAACTTTTCAGACACTCACCCCCAGTCACAGATCTGGGTTGAATCCATCATCGTTCTTTAGCTCACTTCGCCACCCCAGTTCAGACAAGGCTATATGCAAATCAGTCTTGACCCTGTGCCTCATGGGAACAGTCCAGCCCGAACTGCCAAGCCATGTCTTCCCTGGAAGATAAGCACTGACAGGGCGGGATCCCGGCGTTTCTGGAGTTATAGCTGCCAAATCTTGATATAGTACCGGTGCGTGTTCTCAAAACTGGAGCGGATAGGCCCCCCGGGCCTTACAGACGGATAGTCACTTTTAGTTGAAAATCATGCAGACAGACTAGGATATCCGCAGGCGGTGCTTTGTCTGCCCTAGTCTGGCCAATGCAGTGGACTTAATCCATTTTGATTTCAGTTTCGCCTGGGTCACCCAAGGCGTGCCGGAACAGGGCCTCAACATAATCCTTTAGATCAGAACCCTCAGCCTGAGTAGGGACCGCCTTAATGCGGATATTGGGCCTGGAGGTCGAGGTGTTGGTCTTCCCATCTTCTTGTTGGAGTCACTCACTTCCTCATCACGAAACAAGTGTCTCTCTTCTAGGGCCGACAACCTGTCGCTACCTCCTCCAGGTCCCTGCAGACTTCACGTAGGTCAGCCGAGATATCTCTTTTTACTGCTTGCAAATCATCCCGAAGGGAGACAAAAAGAGCTTCTAGAAATAATTTAGTTGCTGGGCCATCTGGATCGTCCAACTCAGCATGAAGATTCTTAGCCGGCGTGTCTTGTCCCGCATGTTACTCCCAGTGGGCTTCGTGAGCATGTCCTTAAGAGAGCGATTCTTCTTCATCCTGGCGAGGATCTGTCACTTAACAAGTGCAGCAGCCAGGCAGTGCTCCTCTACACATCGATGGGGGCCACAGGGTCGGAAGTAGAACGGTGAACTGCTGCCCCCCCCCCCCGTAAAGAGGTGAAGAGCAGCTGAGGTTGAGGGCCACCAGACTCAGGGCCCTATGGAAGAGCCCCTGTTCGACCTGCCAGCCATGGAAGCAAAATCAGAGGGATGTTCAGCGTGCCACAGCACCTCCAGGCAGGTGACAGACCAGGTGGCCCCACAGAGGACCACCTCCTGCAGAGAATGTTGCCAATAATGTAGGGGGCCGTGGAAGCACCACAGTCATTCAGACCTACCGGGTTCAGAATCCAGCAGCTACAAGGAAGGAGTAGCCGTCAGGTGCAGGGCCAGCAGTTGGGGCCAAGTGAGAGGCCAAACAGTTTACCGCCAGGTCAGCAGGCAAGATCCACAAATAAGGCCTGTGGCAATATGAGCCATGAAAATATAGGTAAAGCCGGGGGG
The DNA here is from genome assembly GCA_963921515.1 of Calotriton arnoldi. Taxonomy (NCBI): domain Eukaryota; kingdom Metazoa; phylum Chordata; class Amphibia; order Caudata; family Salamandridae; genus Calotriton; species Calotriton arnoldi. The sequence goes on from CAWUFW010005839.1 coordinate 779,305, forward strand.
AAGGCAGGGCCTGCAAGCACTGAAGGGGGCCCCTCCCAAATGTTTAGAAGGTGTTCAGGGAAGCGGGCCCCCGAATGTTAGCAGGCCCAGTTATGCTCTACAGAGGTCACTGTTCATTGGAGTGGGGGCAAATGGTATGTAGTCTGCTGCTCTAGGATGCATGGGGGCCCCATCAGAGTCCACAGGGCCGCAGTTGTAGGATAGGAGCCACAGGAGAATCCAGGCTAACAGGCCCTGGGGGAGAGCCGAGATAGGCCCAACCGGGCTCTTGCACCCCCCGTTCCCAGGGCCACCCAGCACGGCCTCTGCATTACAGGAAATCGGCCACCCTATCCTCTGTAGACCATACTTCCCCTTCCTCCAGCCCACAGGGCTCACTGCAATGTCAGGGGAAAGGCGAGGAGGGGGAACAGAAATGGGCAGTGTCCCTCGCCCAGACAGGAAACATTGCTCAGCTCCATCAGACCGCCCGTGTCACAACAGCCACAACCTTGCACACATCACCGGCTCACCTCAGAAGTAGTGGCAGGCTGCCATGCAGTCTCGTCACGGGCGGTGTCGTGGGGCAGCCTCTGACTTACACCGCGAAAGGCCCTGTGCGCCCCCGCCAAGTCGCTGCTCTTCAGGCCCCTCGGGCCACTGCCCTAGTACTACCAGGCATCACCGTGTGCTCCCCCAGCCTTGCCGGGGGCTGGGAGATGAATCATCAAAATCGGGCAGAAATGTGTGATCTTCGGTCCAGGGAGATGAGAGAAAAACGGCAGGAAGGGCGTAATGTAAGGCTATTGAGGCGGCAGAGAGGGAGAGACTAGGAGACACCTCTCACTTGTCCACCATCTTGGCCCCAGACCTTGCAAGCCAGGATTTAAAAGCGTGAGATGTAAATAATAATTAAAAGAACATCGCACAAAGCGCAGTGTCTGTGAAGCGTGTGCCACAACAAACACTTGAGGGAAGTGCTTGATTACATTGAAGCGCAGCAGCCGCACACACGCAAACAAATATAAATAAATGGGTGCTCTCACACGACTAAACTCTCTCGTATATAAAATCACTGAAAAAATGGTTGTATCTGTACAAAGCTATAAACCACTCTTTTGTTCATATCTCTGGTTCCCTACATTGGATTTTTGTCATTTTGGTGTAATTTTAAAGATAAGAATATTCTCTATTGTTATAAATTGGTGTTAGATTGTTATTTTGTGGAGTCTTTTACTTTTTAAAAAATTTTTTTTTACTGTTTTGGTGATATTAAATGCTTGACACACCTGTCTCCTAAGTGAAGCCTGACTGCTCGTCAGCCAAGTTACCAAGGGTTGTGCAAGGATTCATTTATTGAGACTTGACTGGACCTAATTTATGATTGTGGTGTTATCACTAGCTGCAGGAACCTACCTGGACCTACTAATAAACGACTTTCCAACAGCTGTATAATTGATTTGAAGCATTTTCCAGCAAAACAGGCTTTGATGAATAAGACAGCTGTGATTCTGGCAGCTGCTCATGACTTGCCTTAACAGGATAATTGTTCTATTCTAAACAAGAATGGAAATGCCAGTCATTGAAGCTTCCATCCCAAAAACTGAATATTTATGAATGACACTGGTCCTGCATTTTGTAAGTCCAAAAGACTTCTTTATTCTACAGTAACATGGACGCTGCAGCATAAGAAACTGTTACAGGATATTTCAGATACAGCAAAAAGTCTACATGCATTTATTTAGTGGGGTTTCTGAAAATTGTGTTCTAACATGCATTAGGGCACAAACACCATACTCTTGTTTCTGTTAATAGAGTAATCATATATGTTAGAACTGGGGGGCGTGGTCTCGCTGTGAATGGAGTGAGACGCAAGCCGCGGGAGCTCTGGCCGCTCGCTGCTTTTCAAAGCCATTTCAGCGGAGCTGGGGCTTTATCGGCGCCGTTACTCGGGGCGCATATGTGGCGGAGAGTGAGGTGCTCCCCCTGACAAGCGGAAGGCGGCTGAGACTCGACGGCTGCGGTGGTGCGGCCGCTTCACCTCGGCCTCCCGGCCCGGATCGCGGCAGCCGCCATTTTGAGGCACCCAGGCTCGGACCTTCCTCGTGGCTGGGGAGTGCTGCCCTGAGCCCCTTAGGACTCCTCCAGTGCTGTGCTGCTCTGACCGAGGCTCCGGTATACGTTTGGGGCGGCCAGCACCCCTGTGGCGCCAAGGGTCAGAGGGGGATCCTCTCCTGCCGCTCCGGCTGTCCACCATCTTGGGGCCAGGCACAGCCCCGATCGAGACTGGGATGCCCGGGAGGGGCGAGCGGTGAAGCAGGCCCCTGGGCCCTTTGGCGGTGAGTGACGCTGCTGTGTGGCTGGCGGTAAAAGGAGGCGGCGAACGGAGGCCCCGGCTGAGGCGGGACCGGTCCCGACTCTGCTGCAACGCGCGCTGAAGGCCTGTTGGAGGAGGTGCGGGGGTGCTGGGGCTTGACTACTGCCCCGGGGAACGGATCTTCGCTGCGGCCCCACACTCTGCCTGACTGCCCGTCCGCCTCCCTGTGACGATCCTGCGCGGGGACCGCCTGGGGCCTTCCCCGTCCACACCGGCCATATTGGGCCTTGCCGCACCGGACCGCGTGGTCGAGGCGTATGAGAGGACTGGCCTGACCTCGGCACGCTCGCCCTACGGGGGGGACGACTCACTCTAGCACCAGATCGTCTGGGCCCTCGCTGACCTGCTGGCTGGGGTCTTCGAAGCAGCTACTCTGCATTGCTGCGGCCCTAGCGGACTCTAACCTTCCCTTGGTGACCATTGGGACCCAGCGCTATTTCGCCCCCGAGGTGGGGGACGCGTCGCCTTACAACATTTTGAACCGGCGGACCGGGCCCTGGGCTCGAGCCGGGGGTGGCCTCCTTGAGCTCGGAGGTACACGCTAGGTGGGCAACATTTAAGATACAACCCCTGCGAGCTGGAGTGGAGGAGTAATCTCGTGACGAGCTGTGTCTGCCCCTGGAGTCGCAGGCTGGTGCGCGAAGATGGATCCTCCCCACACCTCCCAAAGCGAAGCTACTGGTGGCTGAGCCCTAGACCCGGTAGCCCCAAGCGGGCCCTCGCCCCCTGGGACCACGATTGGCCTGTCTGTTCTGCGCTGGATGCGCGACCCGGGGCGGCCTGGGCTTACACAACTCAGCCATCGGGATTTGACCGTCTTAAAGGCGAGGATCCGGATGCAGCCCGGTGTTTCGCGCCACTGCCTGCCTTCTCCCGCGCCATATTGACTGTGGGACCCCCCACCTGACGCGCCCTGACCTTCGCCATCCGAGTTAGCACAGGTACAGCCGGTACCCTCATCTACTTTCTAACGGCCCTTTGACCGCTCCTAGCTACCATGCCTGGCGTTGTTGGGTACTGGTCACAGCCGGGAGATGACACGCACCAAATCGGTGAAGGCCACAGCGGCACCCCCAAAGGACAACCCTGTCGCTGCGCTGTGGGGCAAATCGGGCACAGCGGCCTCTGGGGAGATGGCCTCACAGACTGGGGGGGACTCGCCACCTGTCACCCAGGCTTTCATGGCTAGCTTCATGACGGAGCTCAAAACTGAAATAGGCTCCTTACGTACAGAGGTTCACTCTTGTGTACGGGAGCTCAAGAAGGAAGTCACTGACTTCGGGGAAAGAGTAGATGGCCTCGAGAAGACTGTGGATGCACGAACAGAGGACCAGGAGCAACTCTGGCAGCGCCTGGCCACTCTTGAGGAACAACACATCGACTTGCAGCTGAAACAGGAGGACTTGGAGAATCGGAGCCGCTGGAACAAACTCCGCATCCGGGGGGTTCCTCTCGGGGCGGAGGGGACAGACATCATGACCTACGTGGCGCAGCTCCTACACGTAATCTGGGGAGATGATGCCTCCCCGCCGGCTTTGGATCGGGCACACCGAGTCTCCGGGCCCGCAGGCAGATCGGGCCTCCTCCCGGACATTCTGACTCGGGTCCATTTCTTTACGGAAAAAGAGGCTATTCTCAAAGCGGCGCGTTCTAAACCGGACCTCACCTACAACGGTGCCAAAATACAGATCTACCAGGACCTCGCGCCCACCATGCTCTGGAGACGCCGAGATTTTAGGCCTGTGATGGACAAGCGGCGAAGCTTGAATATTCAATACCAGTGGGGCCACCCTTTTGCACTCATCTTCCAGTGGGAGTCCAAGCGTCGGATGGTGAGGTCCCTTCAAGAAGCGGCGCAACTTCTCCATCTCTCCCTAATGCCGCCGTCTAGCCCTACACGTCTCCCGCCCCTCACTCGGGCCCCTGCCAAACCATCATGGTCTACCATACGCCGCCACCGGCGCCCTTCACATCCTGGAGAGCAGTCATCTTCGCAAGCCAAGAATGACATTATTCAACACATCCGATCCATGGAAGGGGACCGCTCTGCAACCAGCTCCCAGCCTTCATCTCCTTGACTGACCAGAATCTCATCCTCGCCGGCGGTGGAACACGCCAACCTCGGAAATTGTCTCACAACCCAGAGGTGTCGGCGTCCAGCCCCTTGAGTTGACCCTACCCCAGCTCCCTACCTGCAGTGCTGACGGTGCTGGACTGTCCACCCAGATGACACCTACGGCTGGTGACCCGCCCCCTCCCTGCTCCTGGGACAGTGACTTCTCCGGGATCACTCGTGCCTCAGGGCCTCGACTGACCCACGACTGGAACAGGACACTATGGCCCGGTTGGCCAACGTTGGTTATATATACTTTGAATGTCTATATCTCTTCTCTCTCCCCTTTCTCCTCCTAGCTCCTCTGCATCCCTTTCTATGGCGGGCGGGGGTTCCCCTCAAGGCGATCTTTCCTTTTCGACAGGAGCGTTGCTTATCTGCCCTCCCTCCCTAGTGCCCCACCCTGCTCTCTACAGTGGCATGACGGACTACCTCAGGCTTTGATAAAACCATGGCTGTCATCCATCCCCTGAAGATCCTGTCCCTCAATGTTAAGGGTCTTAATTCCCCCAACAAGCGACACCAAATATGGCGCTACATCTTACAACAAAATCCAGACATCATCCTCCTCCAGGAGACCCACCTTTTAAAAGCGGATATCCCTTGTATGGCCCATCCTAGATATCCTCTTCAATTCTGGGCTGCAGCCCCCACTAAAACGGCTGGAGTGGCGATAATCTGTAGATCTGGCATCAGGCAGGGGGAATCTAGGGTATTCCGTAGCCAAGATGGCAGCTTTGTCAGGGCTGGGGTCCGGATTGGACAACGCCTCTTCACACTGTGTAATATCTACGCGCCCAATCAGGCGCAGGATTCCTATCTCCGGGCGATCTTGCGGGAGCATGTCCCACAGGCAGACCCCTCGCTAATCATAGGGGGGGATTTTAACATGGCGTGGGACCCTACAATGGATCGCAGTGATACCTCCTTTCATGGGACAGGAGCTATGTCCTCGGCTCTTAGGAGGCAAATATTGGACCTTGGCCTACTGGACTCCTGGTGTTACCATTCCCCTGATACACGCGAATATTCGTACTACTCACACGTACACCGCTCGTATTCGCGCATCGATTATATTTTTATTTCTCACGCCTTGATCAGCGACTCACTCTCGGCATCCATGTCCGCCATCTCTGTCTCCGACCACGCTCATCTCGAACTCCTCCTGCAAGACCCGTCTGCTTGTGCCTCTCGGACCCCATGTTGGCGCTTGCCACCGCACATACTACAAGACCCAGTTGACGTGGCAAGCCTGCGAACCGCCAATGACTCCTACTTCGCAACCAATGACATCCCCGAAACCCCCTTTCCTGTAGTGTGGGATGCATTCAAGGCCACGATCGGCGGTCATATCACATCTCTTGCAATCGCGCGGGCGCGCCTCCTGGAAAATAACCTCTCCAAAGACATCAAGGACCTGGAGAGACAGGACCAGAGGCGCCCCTCACTTGCACACAAACGTCGCCTCGCGAACCTTCGAGGGCAACTCCGCTCTCTTCAAACTAACAAGGCTGAGAGAGCCCTCTTAACGCTGAAACAACGCTATTTCGAAGGGGGACAAGGTGGGTACGGTATTGGCTAGACGCCTGCGAGTGCGTGCATAGCTAAAGCACACATAGCCAATGTCCAGACTGACAATGGCATGAGGGCCACCACAGAGACGGCTAAGCGTGAAGCCTTCCACGCATATTACTCAGCGCTCTACGCCGCGGACGAACCACCCCCGGGCCGGGTAAAAGATATCCTAGACAACTGCTCCTGGACCCCAATCAGTCCATATCATGCTCAGCAGCTGGAGGAACCCCTCACTCAAGAGGAGCTCGCGAGTGCTTTGAAGGACTTGCCCCTTGGGAAATCACCGGGCCCGGATGGCCTCCCCTTGGCCTTCTATCGCCTGTTCTTGCCACAGCTCCAACCCTACCTCTTACGACTGTTTAACTCCTTCTCCGATACGGAGGGACCGTCACCCTCTATGGGACTGGCAGAAATTGCCCTCATCTCTAAACCAGGTAAAGACCCAACCCTATGTTCTTCGTTTCGTCCTATAGCCCTCTTGAACACAGACCTTAAAATTTTCACTAAAATATTGGCAAAGCACCTTGACCCACACCTGCCCGGACTTATAGAGCCGGATCAAGTCGGCTTTATCCGGCACCGCCAGGGAGCGGACAACGTGCGTAGAATTGCTCATCTCGTAGGGAAGGCTCAACAGTGGAACATACCGGCATGTCTTTTATCGCTCGACGCGGAAAAGGCGTTCGACCGAGTGGACTGGACCTTCCTGCGAGCTGTGCTGAACAAAATTGGGCTAGGTCAGACCATGATAGCCAGGATCATGGCCCCCTATCTCTCTCCACAGGCCCGGGTGTGAGTTAATGGCCAACTCACAAACCCCATCTCCATACGACGGGGCACGCGGCAGGGCTGCCCCCTATCCCCCCTGTTGTTTGCCCTCGTAGTGGAACCTTTGGCTGTGATGATTCGGCAGGCTACGGATGTACACGGCATCCTCCTTGCAGGTCAACAACACAAAGTGGCTCTCTTTGCCGACGACCTTATCCTCACGCTATCTCGTCCGCACACCTCCCTCCCGGCGCTTCTCTCTCTGTTGCAGTCCTTCGAATTGGCCTCTGTTCTCAAAATTAACCACGAGAAGTCCTGGGCCCTGAACCTTACGATCCCCGAGGAGGAGATTCCAGCTCTGCAATCCCTCGTCCCCTACCAGTGGGCCACTAGCTCCATTCGCTATCTGGGACTCCAGCTGACCCCTACACTTGCCACATGGTCCCAAACAAACTGGCAGGAATGTAGAAGATCAGTTTTGGAAGACCTGAGGGGCTGGAAATCCCTTACCCTCTCCTGGCTGGGCCGCCTAAACGCTATCAAAATGTCGGTGCTCCCAAAAATTCTATACCTATTCCAATGTCTACCCACCCCCATCCCGCAGCGCCAGATCCAAAGCCTTCAGCGAGACATCACTGGCTTCATCTGGGGCGGGCGTCGGCCACGATTCTCCAACAAACTTCTTATGCTCCCGCGGGACAGGGGTGGGCTTGCGTGCCCTAACCTGCTAGAATACTATTGGGCCTCCCATCTTCGCTTCGTCTCTGAGTGGATAGCGAGAGAGAGCGAAAAGGTCTGGTTCCACATGGACAGGGCGGTAACCGGGCGAACCATTTGGGACCTCTCCTGGCTCCACCGGACTGCACGCTCCCGTAAAGCTTACATCGCCGTGCCCACCAAGACGGTGCTGGACATCTGGGACAAGGTAGCAGTTACCAAGGGGCTCACAACCTTCCCCTCCCCCCACACCCCCATTGCAGGTAATTCGCTATTTCCACCGGCTCTTAACCCGCAGGTGTTCTCTAAATGGCCGGAAGGTGGCTGCAGAACGATCCGAGATCTGTTTGCGGGGGACACACTCAAAACCTTTGCTCAATGCAAGGAGGAGTTCCGACTCCCAGAGGGAGCCAGGTTTCAGTACGTGCAGCTTCGACACTGGCTGTCCACGCCTGATATACTGCCACCTGAACATTTACCCCCTTTGAACGCTTGGTGCGCTCCTTCGACGACTCGAAGGGACTTATCTCTCGGACTTATCAGATCCTGCAGCACCCTCCGCGGGTAGTCACTCACCCATACCAACGCCAGTGGCAGTCGGCGTCTCCCGCTGAAATTACACCCGCCCAGTGGAGCCGGTTGTGGCGGGACATACCGAAGGTCTATCGCAGTATATCACAACGGGAAACGGCATACAAGATTATGACGCAGTGGTATTACATGCCCTCTCGATTGCACAGGATGTTCCCCATTTCCTCCCCGCTGTGCTGGAGATGCTCGAGCTCCCCGGGCGACTTTATTCATATTTGGTGGGCCTGTCCGCTCATGACCCTGTTCTGGAAGGAGGTTCTTAGTCATATTAAAGGAGTACTTGGCTTCCCCCTGCCTGAATCCACAGCCACAATTCTTCTAGGCCTCAAGCCCGATAACTTGCGAGCGCTCACCCGTAGTGATTGGCATATCGCCCTCCACATGCTAGGGGCCGCTAAACAGATCATCGCTCTATATTGGAAAAAGGCAGAGACCCCTCCCACTGCTATTTGGTTCACGCGCCTGTGGCACATAAGGACTATGGAACTCTTTACTGCGAGCCTTCAGTCCCGCGACACCCGATTCACCAAAATATGGCAACCACTGGTCAACTACCTCTGTAAAATGGAACACGCGCGTCTTCTGCCCCCGAAACTCCGGGCTCTACGCCTCTTCGAAGACGCTGTGATCCCACCGGAACCAGACAGACTACCTGTATAACCACACTGGCCCTGCCCCTTATTCTACATGGTGTATGCCCCGGATGACGACCCGATTAGTGAACGCCATTGTCCCCTTTTGCCCCCCCCCCCAGCCCGCCACCCTCCTCCTTCTCGCAATTGCCTTGATCCCCACTATTTGGAACTACACGCAATGCGATTCTCTCCCTTGTCCCGCTCTATCTATCATTGCCCCCTTGTACAGCTCTCTTTCTCCTACTTGGCTTTCCTGTCCTCTCGCCATTCTCTATTCGTTGACTTCCCTCTGCACACTCTTACAGGCTCTTTTCCTTCTTTTTTCTCTTCTCTTTGTTATGATAATATGCATGTTGAGAATGGGTCTTGAAACTCCCCCACATTGCAGTCTAATGCTGTGCCTCTTGCAACACGAGGCCGGCCCTCCAAGGGTTGTAGGCGACTTGCTGTGTAATACTTACATAGATATTAGTCACCAAAGTCTCTCATGCCTCCCCTAAATAACGCGGCCGGCCCTGCGTAGGGTTGTGGGCCCTATGCTGTGTATATATAGACCCTTTCTATGGTTCCTCTACGAAAATAAAAACGGATTTATAAGAGAACTGGGGGTCTCTAGTTGGCAGAGGAAGGTACCTTTGTCCAATTAGGGACCCTTGCTTCTAGTCAGGGTAAGGGGGATACACTACTAAAATAACCCCTGCTCACCCCCTTGGTAGCTTGGCACGAGCAGGCAGGCTTATCTCAGAGGCAGTGTGTAAAGCATTTGTGAACACATACAGTAACCCAGTGACAACACTACAGATGGACACCACACAGGTAGTAGTATAAAAATAAGTATTTTTATATAGACTTAACACAAGACCCAAACGACAAAAATCCACAATACGAAAAATATGACTGTCAAATGGTAGAAAATAGCTCAGTTCAATAAAGATGATAAATGCAACACTTTACTCTCAATGTACCTTTGGATGCGTAACGCAAAACAAACAAAAGGGTCGCAGGGAAGGTGATGCTTCGATTCCTTACACGCAGAAAGGAGGATGCGTCGGTTTCTTACTGCGGCCCGGTTCCGATGCGATGATGATCCGGTGCGATGCGAGAAAATGGCGTCTTGCTTACGGTGCGACAACGTTGACGGGATGCGTGCAAGCCTGACGGCCGTGCGGCGACTCGGCGATCTTCTGAGCCGCGAAAGGCCCTGCGACACGCTTCTCCGGTGATGCGCCGGCGTCCACTATGGCGGCGGCACGCTTCTCCGGTGATGCGAGGCGCTTCGGTGATGCGATGGCGACAGCGGCGGCGCGCTTACTCCGCGATGGGATGACAACTGCTGCGGCGGCACGCTTCTCCGGTGATGCGGGGCGCTTCGGTGCTGCGACAGCGCGCTTACTCTGCGATGCGACGACAGCTGCTGCGGCGGTGACACGCTTCCTCTTCGTTGCGTCACGCTTCAAGCTCCCAGCAACACGCAGTCTCTCAGAAGGCCCAACAGCAGTAGGCACTTCAATTCCCAGCAAGGGAATTCAGGAGGGGAGCTGGGTGTGAAGTCTTGTATCCCTGAGACTTCAGGCAGGAGGCAAGCTCAATGTTCAAGCCCTTGGAGATCTTCTTCAAGAAGATGAAAGCACACTCAGTCCTTTTCTCCTTTCTTTGGCAATAAAGTAACCACTGCAGGTCAACCCCAACAACACGCAGCATAGGGGTAGTCTCCTCCTTCAGCTTCCTGGTTCTTCTCTTCAGCAAAGGTTCGTCTTGATTCCCAGAAGTGATCTAAAGTTCTGGGGTCTGGGTCCACCTTTTTATACCCATAAATCCTTTGTCCTCTGAAGGCAGAGGGTCCTGGACCTAGTCCAAACCAGTTCTGGGTGCATTCTGCCAGTGCACAACTTCTTCCTTTGTCAGTGTGGGCCAGGGTCATCAGACACACCACAGGAGGTGGAGCCAGCATTGTGGAAGGCAGGCACAGCCCTATTCAGGCCCAGGTGCTACTACTCCCACCACTCCTCATGCAGGTAGGTCTATTCAGCCTAGTGCTGACTCACCCTGTCTCCTGGAGTCCCCAGCCCCTGTCACTCACAAACCCAGACATACAATACACAAGCTAGCAGAGGCAGGCTGGATGGCTAGGCAAGAAAATACCTACTTTCTAAAAGTGGTATTTTCAAACACAGAATGTTAAAACCAACTTCACTAAAAGATGTATTTTATCATTCTGAGTTCAGGCATACTAAATTTGTTTTTCTTCCATGTTCCCTGGGTCAGTTAGGATTATAAGATGTTATAATCAAACTGCCCATTCTGGCCTATGGGGACAGGTAGCCTTGCAATAGTGAAAAACGAAATTGGCTGTAATTCACCATCAGGACATGCCACACACACCAGGGCATGTCCTACCTCTTACATACAATGCACCCTGCCCGCAGAGCCTACCTTAGGGGTGACTAACATGCAGAAAAGGAAGGTTTGGGGACTGGTAAGTGGGTGCACTTACCAAGTCGACATGGCAGTACCAGACTGCACACAGCTCTGCAATGGCAGGCCTGAGACACGCTTTCCAAGCTGCTCCGGTGGGTGGCACAACCAGTGCTGCAAGCCCACCAGCAGAATTTGATTTACAGGCCCTGGGCACACGTGGTGCACTGCACTGATAGTAAATCAAATAAGCCAATCATGGAGTCACTAATCCACACATCAATTTATCATAGGGAGCACTTGCACTTTGGCACTGATTAGCAGTGGCAAAGTGCCCAAAGCATCTAAACCAGCAAAAACATGTCAACAACAGAGGAGGCATAGCGAAAAAATGGGAGACCCACGCCAATGGTACCAGGTCTAACACATGTCCCCTCCAGCTAAAATGTGGGGAGAACTACCGTACCTCCTGGGTGTTCTCATCACTAAGGCGGAAAAATCCTGACAGACCATCAGCATTGGCGTGTTCTGTACCAGGGCGGTGTACCACCATAAAGTCCATCCCCTGTAGGGAAATGGACCACCTCAACAGCTTTGGATTCTCACCCCTCATCTGCATCAACCATCTGAGGGGCCTGTGGTCTGTCTGAACCCGGAAGTGAGTCCCAAACAGGTATGGTCTCAACTTCTTCAGCGCCCAGACCACAGCAAATGCCTCACGCCCAATAGCACTCCACCTCTGTTCCCGTGGAAGTAACCTCCTACTGATGAAGGCTACAGGTTGGTCTAGGCCCTCCTCATTTAACTGTGCCAGAACAGCCCCTACACCATGCTCTGAAGCGTCTGTTTGAACAACAAGTTCTTTTGAGAAGTTGGGCGCCTGAAGCATGGGGGCCGTGCACATGGCAGTCTTCAAGGCGTCAAAAGCTCTCCGACAGGTGTCAGTCCAAATCACTCTCTTGGGCTGCTTCCTGGAAGTCAGCTCTGTCAAGGGTGCAACGATGCTGCCATACCCTTGACAAGTCTCCTGTAATACCCGGTGAGTCCTAGAAAGGCTCTCACCTCGGTCTGGGTCTTGGGGGTTCCCAAGCCAGAATGGTATCAATCTTGGGCTGTAGGGGCGCCACCTGGCCGCTCCCAACCTGGTGTCCCAAGTACACCACGGAACCCTGCCCGATCTGGCACTTACTCACCTTGATCGTGAGGCCTGCCCTCCGCAGCGCCATCAACACTTCCCCAGAGGTGGTGCAGATGTTCTTCCCAACTGGCGCTGAACACTGCGATGTCATCCAGGTAGGCGGCACTGAAATCTTCCAGTCCAACCAACACCTGGTTGACCAACCTCTGAAAGGTGGCAGGGGCATTCTTCATCCCAAAGGGCATAACCCGGAATTGGTAGTGCCCATCTGGTGTGGAGAATGCTGACCTCTCTTTGGCCCCATCAGTCAAGGCGATCTGCCAGTACCCAGACGTTAAGTCAAACGTGCTGAGGTACCGCGCAGCCCCTAACCGATCTATGAGCTCATCAGCTCTGGGGATGGGGTGCTAGTCAGTCCTGGTGACTGAATTGAGTCCTCGGTAGTCCACACAGAACCGGAGTTCGGGCGTGGCACCAGGCGTGGCAGCCTTTGGGACAAAGACCACTGGGCTGGCCCAAGGGCTGTGAGAGGACTCAATTACCCCCAATGCAAACATCTTGGAGACCTCCTCCTTGATGCAAGCTCTCACCCTGTCAGTCACTCTGTAAGCCTTGTGCTTGACAGGAAGACTGTCCCCAGTGTCCACATCATGGACGCACCAATCAGTGACACTAGGAGTCAGGGAAAACAGGTCAGGAAACTGTCCCAACAGTTGGCGACAGTCTTCCTGCTGCTCAGGTGTCAGGGAGTTAAGTTAGAGAGGTTCACACCCTCCACTGACCCATCTTGCTCTGTTTCAGACAGGAGGTCAGGAAGAGGTTCTGTCTCCTCTTCCATTCCATCATCTGTTGCTAGGAGCATGCCCACTTCGGACCTCTCAAAATGGGGCTTTAGGCGGTTGACATGTAGGACCCGCAAAGGGTTCCTGGGAGATCGCAAGTCCACCAGGTAGGTGACCTCACTCTTGCGCTCCACCACCCCAAATGGTCCGGTCCACTTATCCTGGAGCGCGCAAGGCTCCACGGGGGCCATGACCCACACTTTCTGCCCAGGCTGAAACTCGATCAGAGTGGCATTCTGATCATACCATCGTTTCATCTCCTCCTGGCTGGCTTCCAGATTCGCCTCAGCGAGTTGTCTGAATCGCCTAGTCTGGTTTCTAAAGGCCAGCATGTAGCTAAATACATCCTGGGGAGGTTTACTGAGAGCTTTCTCCCAGCCTTCTTTCACCAGACTCAGAGGTCCTCTTACTGTGTGACCATAGAGCAGTTCAAAGGGGCTGAACCCTAAGGACAAAAGGCATGGCAAGAGGACGTCCCACTTGCGCCTCATGAGTTCTTCCAGACCCATAATCATGCCCTTCAGGGTCCGGTTGAATCTCTCAACCAGCCCATTACCTTGGGGGTGGTAAGGAGTGGTGAACTTGTACGTTACACCGCACTCCTGCCACAGGGACTTCATATACTTGGAAATTAAGTTTGTACCACGGTCAGACACCACCTCCTTGGGGAACCCCACGCGGGAGAAAATCCCCATCAGTGCACGTCCCACCACGGGGGCCGTCACTGTCCGAAGAGGGATGGCTTCCGGGTGGCATGGTCCACCAAGACCAGGATGAACCTGTTGCCCATGGATGTCTTGGGGTCCAGTGGCCCCACAATGTCAATACCCACCCGTTCAAAGGGGGTGCTGACCACAGGGAAAGGCTGGAGGGGAGCCTTGTGCTTCCTCCCACTTTTTCCACTTGCCTGGCAAGTCTGACATGTCCTGCAATGAGTGTCTGAACTCTTGCGTATCTGGGGCCAATAAAAGTGGGTGACAAGCCTTTCAAAGGTCTTGCCCTGCCCCAGATGTCCTGCTAAAGGCACATCATGAGCCAAACCCAGTAGGAAGGCTCTGAAGCGCTGGGGTACCACCAGCACACAGGCTGACCCAGGCTCAGCAACCTTAGGCTCGCTATACAGGAACCATTCTCCCAGTAGATCCAATGTGATCCAGACTGATCACCTGCTGCCTGGTTTGTGGCCTGTTGCCGCAAACCCACAAGAGAAGGGCACGTGTTCTGCTCCTCGCAGAACTCCTCCCTGCAGGGTCCTCCTTCTTGCTGCCAATGGGTCAGCTCAGGCAGGTCCCCCAGTTCGGCCACTTGCTCCCCTGTAGGTTCCAGAGCATCACCCTCAGGTTCTGCTTCCTCCTGGACCGTGGGAACGACGGGGGCCGGTTTCCCGCGCCCCCTGCCTCTTCTCTTCAAGGCAGGCACCTGGGCCACCCTCTCAGGCTCCAGGTCCTCTTGAACACCTCTACTGGCTGCCATAGACCGAGTGGTCGCGCACGCCCACTCAGGCAGACCCAACATCTCTAGATGAGACCTTCTCTCCACCTCTGCCCAAGGTGAACTTTCTAAACCGTTGCCCAACAGACAGTCTACAGGCATGGCTGGCCTCACAGCTACTTGAAAGGTACCCGAGACCCCCCCCTCCCCCACTCAAAGGGAACCTGAGCCACTGTGCAGTGGCTCTCTGAGTTGTCCGCTGCAACTACTGGGCAGATTGCATTGGGGATCACCTGCTCTTCAGACACCAGCCGACAACTGACAGCTGTCACACTGGCTCCGGTGTCTCTCAGAGCCTCCACCCTTTGGCCATTGATGGTCACCCACTGCCTGTATTTTTTTAGTGTTATCAAGCAGTTGGGTCCTGGGGACCATCTCACTGTCTCCTAAAGAGACCAAGGACATCGCTACGGGACCCCACCCACCTTGGGCACCCATCTCCTCCCCCAGGGCTACACTAGCCACCTGCCGGGGTGGTGCACCAGTGGGTGCTGTCTTCCCATACAAGGGACATTTAGAATCATAGGAGCAGTGGCCCACTTGACCACACTTAAAGCAGTTCCTAGGCCCCCTGTGAACAGGCTTATCTGTCGGGGCCCCTGGCTTCCTCTCAGGGGGAGGCTGGGAACCTTTCCCTTGGTTCCCTTGGGGATTACTTTGGGGCCCTTTCTGGAACTCCCTCTGTTTACCTTGTCCCCCCCACTCCTCTGCTGGGGGCCCTGCCCACCTTTGGCGGAGTCTCCCACGTGACCCTTGTGGACCCGGGTGCTCACCCAGCGGTCCGCCTCCTCAGCAAGCTTCCTAGGGTTAGTCAGCCTACTATCAATAAGGTGCTGGCGTAGCTCTGGAAAACAATTTCCTGATAAGTGCTCCCATGCAATCAAATCAAAGAGCGCGTCAAAATCATTCACTTTGCTACCCTTCACCCAACCATCCAATGCTCTGCAAAAAAAAAAAAAAGTCACATATTCCACCCAAGTACTTGACTCCAACTTTTTGCAATTTCTGAACCTCTGCCTATACAGTTCAGGAGTCAACCCAAACCTAGACATCAATGCTTCCTTCATATGGCTAAAAGAATTGTGGACCTCAGAGGGCAAGTCTAACAAGGTATCCCTCCCCTCACTAAGGAACCGTCCCCACAACCCCGCTCCCTAATCCTTCTCAGGGACCTGGTGGGAGGACATAGCTACATCATAGGCCTTGAACCACTGACCAATATCATCATTCTTATAAAACTCTTTCACCACATCTTTAGGTATATACACCCTGGCTTCAACAGGCATGGACGGTGTGCTGCCACCAGAGGGATTAATCTCTAAGCTCCTAGCTTTCAACTCCAACTCCCTCAAACTTCTCTCATGCTCCATTTGCATCCTCTTTTCCTCTAGGGACAATTTCTTAATTTCCAATTCTAACTGCCCACCCATCTTAAGCTTGGTCAGCTACATTTCATGCACCACCCGCACGATGAACTCCATCCACTCCGGATCACCAACCGACCCCTGCCCACACCACGTCTTCAACAAAGCCGACGCCACCATCGCACCCCATCTCCGGGACATCATCAACTCCTCCTTCCACACCGCCACCTTCCCGGAGAGCTGGAAGCACGCCGAGCTTACCGCCCTCCTGAAGAAACCAACGGCGGACCCCACCGACCTCAAGAACTACCGTCCCATCTCGCTCCTTCCGTTTCCGGCCAAAGTCATCGAGAAGACCGTCAACAGACAGCTTGCCGCCTTCCTCGAGACAGAATGGATCCTCGACCCCTCGCAGTCCGGGTTTCGGGCCAACCACAGCACCGAGACCGCCCTTATCGCAGCCACCGACGACATCAGAACCCTAACCGACAACGGGGAAACAGCTGCCCTCATCCTCTTGGACCTCTCTGCGGCGTTCGACACCGTCTGCCACCGCACCCTAGTGAAGCGCCTCAGCAACATCGGAATCCGAGAGAAAGCACTGGAATGGATCATCTCGTTCCTCGCCGGAAGAACCCAGAGAGTCCGCCTCCCCCGTTCCAGATCCGAAGCCACCGAAGTCATCTGCGGCGTTCCACAAGGATCCTCACTCAGCCCAACCCTCTTCAACGTCTACATGAGCCCCCTCGCAGCCATCGCACGCCGACACAACCTCAACATCATCTCCTACGCCGACGACACCCAGCTGATCCTCTCCCTCACCAACGACCCCACCACCGCCAGAGCCAACCTACACGACGGGATGAGAGACGTCGCCGACTGGATGAGGAACAGCCGCCTTAAGCTGAACTCAGACAAGACGGAAGTCCTCATCCTGGGCTCATCACCCTCCGCCTGGGACGACTCCTGGTGGCCCCCGGCCCTGGGCACCGCGCCCAAGCCAACGGACCACGCACGCAACCTGGGCTTCATCCTGGACTCCCCCCTGTCGATGACCAGACAAGTCAACGCCGTCTCATCTTCATGCTTCAACACCCTGCGCATGCTCCGCAAGATCTTCAGATGGATCCCCACTGAAACCAGGAAGACCGTCACCCAGGCACTCGTCACCAGCCGACTGGACTATGGGAACACCCTCTACGCCGGAACCACAGCCAAACTTCAAAAGAGACTCCAGCGCATCCAGAACGCCTCCGCACGACTCATCCTGGACATCCCCGACACAGCCACATCACCGTGCACCTGAAAGACCTGCACTGGCTCCCCGTCAGCAAGAGAATCACGTTCAGACTCCTCACCCACGCACACAAGGCCCTCCACGACCTGGGCCCAAAGTACCTCAACGACCGCATGACCTTCTACACGCCCACACGCCAGCTACGATCAACCAGCCACGCCCTCGCCACCGTACCACGCATCCGCAGGAACCACCGCCGGAGGAAGATCCTTCTCCTACCTGGCAGCCAAGACCTGGAACTCCCTCCCCACTCACCTTCGGCGAACCCAGGACCATCTCTCCTTCAGGAAGCAGCTCAAGACCTGGCTGTTCGAGCAGTAACTTACCCCCTCCCCCAGCGCCTTGAGACCCTCCCGGGTGAGTAGCGCGCTCTATAAATGCCGTGATTGATTGATTGATTGACCCTACTTCTCTCCCTGTCCTCCAGCTCTCCTGGGGACAGGCCCTTGGAAGAAACACTGCTACCTGCTGGGGAAGGTGCTTTCCTCCCCCCTGGTCCCAATAGCCCATCTAGCTGCCCTCCTGCATCCTCAGCCCCCTCCTCATGCTCAGCGGTACTGCTTGCTTTCACCCAGGCCCTCAGCGCCTTTTGGTACTCATCCTTCTTGGTGAGACCTGTAGTAGCAACTTTCAATTTCCTGCAGAAGTACTTTAGCAGTTTCACATTGTCACTTTCCAGCTTTTCTTCTTCAAAATCTAAATCCACAGATGCGATGGATGCTGTTTTGCTCATGGTGACTAAACTTGCCAGTTCTTGGCAAAAAATAGAAATCCCAGGAAAAACAATCTACCAGAAATGTATGTGGTTGCGTTTGGTCTGCACTCACTAGTAGTGTACACCAATTACTGTATATGAGTCACAAATGCAAGTCCAGAATCCTCACCGCCGACCACCAATGTTAGATTTGGGGGTCTCTAGTTGGCAGAGGAAGGTACCTTTGTCCAAATAGGGACCCTTGCTTCTAGTCAGGGTAAGGGGGATACACTACTAAAATAACCCCTGCTCACCCCCTTGGTAGCTTGGCAGGCTTATCTCAGAGGCAGTGTGTAAAGCATTTGTGAACACATACAGTAACCCAGTAACAACACTACAGATGGACACCACACAGGTTGTAGTATAAAAATAAGTATTTTTATATAGACTTAACACAAGACCCAATCGACAAAAATCCACAATACAATACGAAAAATAGGACTGTCAAATGGTAGAAAATAGCTCAGTTCAATAAAGATGATAAATGCAACACTTTACTCTCAATGTACCTTTGGATGTATAACGCAAAACAAACAAAAGGGTCGCAGGGAAGGTGATGCTTCGATTCCTTACACGCAGAAAGGAGGATACGTCTGTTTCTTACTGCGGCCCGGTTCCGATGCGATGATGATGATGATCCGGTGCGATGCGAGAAAATGGTGTCTTGCTTACTGTGCGACAACGTTGACGGGATGCGTGCACGCCAGACGGCCGTGCGGCGACTCGGCGATTTTCTGAGCCGCGACAGGCCCTGCGACACGCTTCTCCGGTGATGCGCCGGCGTCCTCTGTGGCGGCGGCACACTTCTCTGGTGATGCGAGGCGCTTCGGTGATGCGATGGCGACAGCGGCGGCACACTTACTCCGCGATGCGACGACAACTGCTGCAGCGGCACGCTTCTCCGGTGATGCGGGGCGCTTCGGTGCTGCGACAGCACGCTTACTCTGCGATGCGACGACAGCTACTGCGGCGGCGACACGCCTCTTCGTTGCGTCGCACTTCCAGCTCCCAGCGAGAGACAGTCTCTCAGAAGGCCCAACAGCAGTAGGCACTTCAATTCCCAGCAAGGGAATTCAGGAGGGGAGCTGGGGGTGAAGTCTTTTATCCCCGAGACTTCAGGCAGGAGGCAAGCTCAATGTTCAAGCCCTTGGAGATCTTCGTCAAGATGATGAAAGCACACTCAGTCCTTTTCTCCTTTCTTTGGCAATAAAGTAACCACTGCAGGCCAACCCCAACAACACGCAGCATAGGGGTAGTCTCCTCCTTCAGCTACCTGGTTCTTCTCCTCAGCAAAGGTTCGTCTTGATTCCCAGAAGTGATCTAAAGTTCTGGGTCCCCCTTTTTATACCCATAATCCTTTGTCCTCTGAAGGCAGAGGGTCGTGTACCTAGTCCAAACCAGTTCTGGGTGCATTCTGCCAGTGCACAACTTCTTCCTTTGTCAGTGTGGGCCAGGGTCATCAGACACACCACAGGAGGTGGAGCCAGCATTGTGGAAGGCAGGCACAGCCCTATGCAGGTAGGTCTATTCAGCCTAGTGCTGACTCACCCTGTCTCCTGGAGTCCCCAGCCCCCGTCACTCACAAACCCAGACATACAATACACAAGCTAGCAGAGGCAGGCTGGATGGCTAGGCAAGAAAATACCTACTTTCCAAAAGTGGTATTTTCAAACACAGAATGTTAAAACCAACTTCACTAAAAGATGTATTTTATCATTCTGAGTTCAGGCATACTAAATTCGTTTTTCTACCATGTTCCCTGGGTCAGTTAGGATTATAAGATGTTATAATCAAACTGCCCATTCTGGCCTATGGGGACAGGTAGCCTTGCAATAGTGAAAAACGAAATTGGCTGTAATTCACTCTCAGGACATGCCCTGACTAACATGCAGAAAAGGGAAGGTTTGGGGACTGGTAAGTGGGTGCACTTACCAAGTCGACATGGCAGTACCAGACTGCACACAGCTCTGCAATGGCAGGCCTGAGACACGCTTTCCAAGCTGCTCCGGTGGGTGGCACAACCAGTGCTACAAGCCCACCAGCAGCATTTGATTTACAGGCCCTGGGCACACGCGGTGCACTGTACTAGGGTCTGATACTAAATCAAATAAGCCAATCATGGAGTCACTAATCCACACATCAATTTATCATAGGGAGCACTTGCACTTTGGCACGGATTAGCAGTGGCAAAGTGCCCAAAGCATCTAAACCAGCAAAAACAGGTCAACAACAGAGGAGGCATAGCGAAAAAATGGAAGGGAGACCCACGCCAATGGTACCAGGTCTAACAATATAGGACAGTGCCTTCAGTGAAGCAAAATGGCAATAGAATCAATGCTCTGTGATTTGGGCGTTCAGGTCCTAAAACACTCTTGGCTAGGAGATAACCGAGCAATAATCACTGTTCTGTACTTCTGTTAACAGTCTTAAGCACCTGAACATTTTAGCCCATCAAGAGGCACTACCCGTTAAGATGTTTCTGCTATCTAACAATCTACTCGATTCATCGCAATACGGGTTTAGAGCAGAACACAGTACCGAACTGGCCCTAATCAAATCCACAGAGGAGGTGCGAGAGGCGTTGGACAGAGGAGGAAAGGCGATTCTGATTATGTTAGATCTGTCAGCAGCCTTCGACACCGTCCATCATGAAGTTCTTATGGACCGGTTGTCTGAAGTAGGAGTACACGGTGCAGCTTGGAACCTTCTACAGTCCTTCCTCTCTGGAAGAACGCAAACAGTGGACCTGGACAATCATAGGTCAAAGCCTTTCTCCCTCCCGTGTGGGGTGCCACAGGGCTCATCGATAAGCCCGACACTTTTTAATGTGTATGTGATCTCTTTGGCGGGCCTAATTAAATCCTACGGCTTCCAAACCACCTCCTATGCAGACGACACGCAAATAGTGTTGTCAATTAAAGATGGGGAAGAGACGGAAATAGGAGCTCGCTTTCATGATTGCATGAGGGCCATCTCAGGATGGATGTCGTCCAACTGCCTGAAACTAAATTCAGGCAAAACAGAGGTTATTATGTTTGGAAACAACCCTAACCTATGGACGCCAGATTGGTGGCCTGCAGAGCTGGGCCTCTGCCCTTCTCCCACCAGGAAAGCAAAAAACCTGGGGGTGATTATGGACAATAAGCTCTCTTTTGGCGATCACATAAGTTCGGTGGTCTCGACATGTTTTTTAATCCTGAGAATCATTAGGAAAATAAAGTTCTTTCTCCCGGAGAGCAGTCTCAGGACAGTGATCACGGCCCTTATTATGGCACGGATTGACTACTAGAACAGTCTATATTTAAATGCCCAAAAACAGCATGTTAACAGGCTTCAAATTGCACAGAATGCTGCAGCCAGAATGCTAACAGGTATTCCCAAATTCGTCTCTGTAAAGAAGGATCTAAAACAGTTACACTGGCTCCCTGTGAAGCTAAGGGTACGCTTTAAAGCGCTCTGCACTGCCTTTAAAGCCCTCAATGGAATTGGCCCCAACCATTTGAGGTAAAAATTTAAATGGTATGTCCCCGCAAGGAACCTTCGGTCCACAGGGGCGAAACTAGTCCTAGTTCCTCCGATTAAAAAGGCCAGCTGGGGGGGGCAGAAGTTTCATCACCTGTGCCTCTAAGGCATGGAATGAGCTTCCACCCTATTTGAGGAACTCAGCAGATCTCCTTTCCTTTAGAAGGGGGCTGAAAACCTGGCTTTTCTCACAGTAAAATCTTTATCACTGACGACCAGCAGGTATGCTCAGCGCCAGGACACCCTTGGGTAACCGTGCGCTATATAAACTCAAATAACATAACATGCACCGAGCATACATGGATTTGTATCGTCTCTGTGGGTTTTATCTTGGAACAATGGCAGCTGTTGGGTCAATCAAGATCCCCGAACTTTAAAGGTATCTGCAGTCTTTAAGTAGTGGATAGTATTATTCAGCAGATGCTTGTCCATCAAAGTGGATCAGTGCAAAGAAAGATGGCACAGGTACAGAGCTTATGCACAACAGCAAAGTAAACTTGTTGCAATGGAAAGTAGCTGTCTAGGCATTTCCTTTCCTAGCTGCCTGAATCCAAAAACAACATGTAGGGTAGTGTTGAGGATCAGCATGTAAAGTTTTTTTGTGATCTCCGCTCATCAAGAGAGGACCTGGATCATTCAAAACGTTACATTAATTCTCCATGCCTTAGTGTAATTTGTGATAATTTACCTCAAGTTGGAATACTCCTCTGCAGGGTTTTAGTGCTGCTTACCAAGGTTAAGTATGGAATTCTGGGACATTCCTTTCAGATCAGGACATCTTAGTAGCACCACCTTTTAGACGTTGCACTGAAATGTACAAGCATGGATGTAAGAATGTTGCACGCCATGGCTCTGTAAGCGCCCCATCTGGAGAGGTGACCAAATAAGTTAAGGACTTTGAGACCAACAACAATAGTCAAAGACCATACAGTACCCCGTTAGTATAGACTAACGGTAGAAGACCCATCTCATAATTTCCTAAAAACTGTTATTCTGCTGAAGCGGTCTCCAAGCCTGAATGAATTTTCACCCAAGACAAAGACTGCATCTAGTGTCTCTGTGGTAGGCACTGAAGCCCAGTCCCAACATCCTTGGCTTTGAAAAGATATCCAACCATGTGTGAGAGGTTGGCCTGGTATATGATGTCCACTAGTTGAAGTGGGCACCTTGCACTAGCACCCTTATGGTGATTTAAGAGGTCCAAGATAACCTTAGAAAGCTATCCAAGTGGTAGCTGTGGAGAGCAGCCTTCAGGCTTAGTCTTGAAGGAATGTTAAGCAGCTTGTTTTACCAGAATGCAACATTATTGTATTGGTTAAATGAAAGGAGAACCACACAGTAGTTATAAGAACATATATTATTATAACACCTTAAATACCTCACAGTATCTACTACACACAGATAAACACGAAGCACACAATACTGTAGCACAGAAACAATCCTAAGTAGCACTAATTCACAGTGGGCTCCCAGGGGAGACCAAACCATGTACTAAAATAGTGGTATAAGAACCACGACTTGAGTCAAGACAGTGTCTAGAGAGTGTCGAATCGCTGGGACCCTAAGGAACCACCCAAGGTGAGTAAGTAGGGACCCCACGGAGGACGGGTGCAGTGTGAGAACACAACGCGTGCTACGTGCAATTCAATGGGAGAGTCGCGGTTGCAATTTTACAGTTTAAGGACCTTTCCCAGTGGATTACGAGGAAACCCTTTGGAACATAGAAGGTTGGAGAGCCAACCCACACGTGGATACCGAAGTACCAGAGTTACCTAACCCAGGGAAGCCGGGTGCATAGGGCTGAAGTGGCGTAGGAAACCGCCGTCGTTCTCAATGGGAGTCTTCAAAGAAATGCCACTGCTGGAAAGAAGAAAAGTGTCCGGTGGAATCTTGATGGAAGGAACCTGAAAGCAGAGGGGACAGGGTCTGGGTCACTCAGGAGTGACCAGGGGCTCGGTAGACTAATGCCCACCGATGTCGGGTGCTTTAGGTGCGAAGGAGACCTTGACTCTACAGCTGCAGGGACCAGGTATCAGGGCTCACCTGGGGTTTACACAGGAACGAGAGGCAGGAGACCGTTGCACAGGTCCCAACTTCCCGCTACCACTAGTCTGCCCAACAATGTCAAAGCAGAGCCAGTGAGTAGGGGGAAGAGGGGAAACAAGGGGAGAAGACAACAGCAGAATGACCCTCGACTCGATCTGGGCAGCAGAACCACTGGAGAAGAACCCCTTGGCACGACCTAGGCAGCAAGGACTCGTCACTGGAGACGTCGAAATCCTGTGGACAAAAGTACCATCAATGATCTACTCTGAGCGGTTACTGAGACTACTAACATCCCCATGCATGGTCATAAAACAAGAAATTCATAAACGGCTACCTGTTGGCTTCCCCTCTTCCACTGGTGTCCATCCACAGTAAAACCAGGGCTTCTAATGCAACACTACCTAAATAGAGCAGAAAGGAAATTACTCACAATACAGGGCCCAGTAGTGTAATTAGATAATCTGATGGAAGCTTACCAGTAATGTGGTGCAGAGAAGAAGGAAAAGTAGCCCGAAAAGATAGGGACTAACTACCTGAAGTCAGTTTATATAAGGTAATCAAAAATGTGCAAAAAGTGCGGGCTACACTATCTCGTATCTTCGCCTCTGCTGGAAATACGAGAAGCTAACAGCTCAGGGAACTGTCAGTGTACAATCATCAAAAGACTCCTTAGAATCTCAGGAGTTAAAGTATATATTCAGAAAGCCCCCTTTACATCAGGAGAGCCCCCTTTATTTCTTACATATGATGCCAAATGTTATGCCCCCCCATCAGGGAAATGCAGATGCTCATGAATCACCCCCAAATACGAGAGCAAGGTAATGCACGGGTTAAACACACAGACGTTTGCCATTCACTCAATGCGCAAAGCGCGTTACCGCATTGTGTAAGGAGTTCGGTTGAATTCACCAGACTCCAGAATGGTGCGGAGCAGATGGCCAGAAACAGGAGACTGAAGGACCCCTACACGGGCCCGCAAGGCTCGAGGAGAAACTGCGGTGTTCTGAGAAGGCGAGGAGCCGGGCGTTCGTGGATGCGGCAGCGGCCGCTGCGAACCCGGAAGTGAACGCGGTGAAGATCCGGACGGGAAGGGAATGCGAGAAAAGCTCGTACGCGAAGCACTCCTTCCGTCCGGAAGCAGGGATTTAACTCCCTTCAAGCTCCGCCCAGTGCACGGACGGTGGCCGGGACGGAGCGTACCTGACACCAGGAGACGCCGAGGACGACCAGGAGCCGGATACGAGCTGTCCCACGAAGGATGTCGAGTGTTGAAGGGTCGGTGTCCGGCGGAAGCACCAACAAGCCTTGGCAGCGACAACCCACAAAGAAGGTCAAGAAAGGTTACGGTCTGGCCCAACAAGGACCAGAGGACTCACCACAGCAAGGGGAGTCAGGGCAGGCCTGGAGCAACCAGGGGAGCCCAAGAAAAGCAGTGTTGTCCCTCAAATGGACTGTTGGACTTGGCCCTTTTTGCAGGGTCATCCCTGAACCTTTTGCCTTCCTCCTAGCCTATTTTCTGACCTGTTGTTGGTGGTTTTAGGACTCTGGGCACTTTTTCACTGCTGATCAGTGCTTAAGTGCATATGCTCTCCCTGTAAAAGTGAGGTGCCTGCTGTTGTTTTGGGCCCTCTGGAGACTGCGTGTCGCTGGAAGCGCGATGCAACGAGGAAGAAGCGTGACGCCGCCGCAGTAGTTGCATCGCCGAAGAAGCGTGACGCCGCCGCAGCTGTTCGCCGTCCCATCGCCGAGGAAGCGTGTCGCATCACCGGAGAAGCGTGCCGCCGCAGAGATTGCCGTCGCATCACCGGAGAAGCGTGTCGCAGGGCCTGTCGCGGCTCCAAAGTTCATCGATTTTGCTGCATGGCCGTTGGGCGTGCACACATCGCATCCCCGTTGTCGCATCGTATCAAAGACGCCATTTTGTCGCATCGCACCGGATCATCGCATCAAGGCGCCATTTTGTCGCATCGCACCGGATGACAGTAAGAAACAGACGCTTCGCCTCCTCTCCGATAAGGAACAGACGCATCGCCTCCCCTGCGCTGCAGTAAGGAACAGGTGCGCCGCCTCCCCCGAAGCAAGGAACTGACGCATCGCCTTCCCTGCAACCCTTTTGTTTGTTTTGCGTGACGCATCCAAGGTACTTTGAGAGTAAAGGGTCGCATTTACCATCTACTTTGAACTAAGCTATTTCTACCATCTGAAAGTCATATTTTTATTACTGTATTGTGGATTTTTGTCGTTTGGTCTTGTGTTAAGTCTAGATAAAGATGACTTATTTTTCTAAACTGGTGTGGTGTCCATTTGTAGTATTTTCACTGTATTACTGTATGTGTTCACAAATGCTTTACCCACTGCCTCTGAGATAAGCCTGCCTGCTCGTGCCAAGCTACCAAGGGGGTTATTTTAGGAGTGTAGCCCCCTTACCCTGACTAGAAGCAAGGGCCCCTACTTGGTCAAAGGTGCCTACCTCTGCCAACTAGAGACCCCCATTTCTAACATTGGTGGTCAGCCGTGAGGATTTGGACTTGCATTTTTTTGACTCATATACAGTGATTGGTGTACACTACTAGTGAGTGCAGACCATTACGCAACCACATACTGTTTTTTCTGTTTTCTGGTGTTTTCCTGGAAGTATTTTTTTTATACTGAGACTGGTTAGTTGTTGCAAAATGGAACTGGACTTCTGGCACATGTTCATCTACACAATGAGGGAACTACGTGCGTTCTGCAAGGAAAGGGGGCTGCCTGTGAGGAGAAGGTCCAGGGAGGATCTAGAGGCATCCCTATTTCATTATGAGTTACCCCGCTGGGGGCCAACACTACCAGTAGAGTCTGAGGAGGAGGAGGACTTCCCTGAAAGTGAGGGAGAAACAGAAAAAGATGGATGGCTTCTGGCTTGTGAGCAGAGGCTGAGAGAGCTTGATGAGGAGCTCAAGAGGGCTGAGACCAAGAGGGCCTTAGCCCAAGAAGAAGAAATGTGTGTAGCTCAGGAAGTGAGCTTGGCTGGGTTGGAGGTTGAGTCCAGCTAAATGGTGGCTGCAAACTTGAGTTATCTAGTGCTGAGGGAGTAGTACACACACCCAGAGATGTGGCGCCTGACTTGAAGGAGGGGGTTAACATACACCAGGGGATTCAAGGTTATGAGGTAGCTCCAGTGGTGCGCAGTGTCCCTGAGGTGGATTGGGGAACTGGCACAGGGGTACATAGTCCTAGTGATGGGAGGGACACTCTACTGACTCTAGATGAGAGGTGCAGGAAGAGGGGTTCCCCCTTGGTTGAAGTCCTGTTGTATGAGTGTGGAGACCGCCCAGAAGAGTGTGGATTAAGTGACAGAGACAGTCAGACACTGTCTTGCCAATCTCAGGAGAGTGGTGGGTACGTGTGCGAGGCACTGGATGGTGAGGTGAAGGATAGTTTGGTTAACACATGTGTGGGGCTGTGCGATTCAATTGTGGGAGAGCATATTGTAAGTCCCTGTTTTCCAGAGCTATGCCAACACCTGTTGGAGTGTGAGTTCTCTGATCCCAGGGAGCTTGCACGGGAGGCAGACCTCTGGGTGGTTGCCAGAGGTTCTGAAGAGGCATTGGGGAGTGACCCTAAGAGGAGTGGCTCAGGTATCTTCCAGCCCAGAGTGGTGGGAGAGGTTCAGAGTAGCCCAGCTAGGTCCCGTCGTAGTGGGAAGGTTGTAGGGCCTCACGTCCTGTCTCCTAGGAGAAGGAGTGAGACTGGGATGTGTCCCGATAGTGCCCAACCTCAGTCTCAGGGCCTGGATGGTTCCTTAAGGGAACACCAGGTAGAGAGCCTAAGCTGTACTAGTAGTCCATTTGAGGGGGATCTCCTAGTGTCAGGAGAACATGGAGTGTCTGTAAGCAGACCTCCATCAGTGGAGGGTGCAGAAGTCCAGATTGAGGGGTGAGAGGGGGAGAGAGTCTCCAGTGGAAGAACCAGTGGGTCAGGGGCCAGCCAGAAGGGCTGAGTCTCCCAGGAGTGACCACGGTGACACCACATCCTGGGGGATCTTCACGCACTGTCAGATGGACAGGGGTCGGGAGATCTGCGCCAGGCAGACTGTCACACGACACATGAGTTATGTGTTACCCTCGGGGGGGGGCATGTGTGCTCCCAAGGAAGTCCTGGTGCGCCGGGCAAGTGTTCAACCACAGGGGTTAGTCCCTGGGTTGGGAAGCCACGTTCAGGTGTTGCCTGACCTGGAGGGAAGGACAACTGTAATCAGTGTCCCTACCGGTTTGTCCTCTGGGGGCACCACTCCAGGTGGGACGGTGCAGGACCCCAGTAAGGGGGGGGGGGGGCAGGGCAGCCTCCCCCTGACCTCTGCCCAGTCTTAGGGTACAGACCCAAAGCTGGGATCCCAGTTGCAGGATAGAACCCCTGAACTGGTGGGCGAATTGTGCAGGACACCTGCCACAGGTGCCCTGACAATTCTGGAAGAGGTACCGCTCCAGGTGGGAGGGTGCAGAGCCCCAAGGAGGAGGACCGGGTGTGGGAAAGCCCACCCCAGTTTCCTGTCCAGCCACCGGGTACAGGCCCGGGGCTGGTGGGTCAGTGTCAGGATGTCATACCTGACCTGACAGGAGGGAGAGTGGGCCAAGGGTGCCAGGCACCCGGGGCTACTGCCCCCCGCTCTCTAACGCCACAGAGGTTGGAGAACCATGAAAGGCCTGGTTCTCATCATTGACAGCTGTCAGTGGCCACTGTGGCTTGCTGTCCTGGTGGACAGAGTTGCCGCTGGGAGGGGGACTGGAGTCACACCCCGGGGATGGACTGGGCCACACCTCTGTGTTGGCCATGTGGGTACTGTCTGTCTGTTGGGACACACCTGTGAGCAAGCTAAGGTTAGGTGCTGCACAGATGGTGTCCACAGGTGAGAAGGGTTCCCCATGGGTTAGCTTAGTGGGCCCTGAGAGTATGGACAGAGGGATCCAAATGGGTTCAGATTGGCGTAGAACTGTAGTATGCCCCTGCAGTTGCGGGCCAGGGTCCATATTCTATCGCCCAAAGCAGGGAAGCCCATCAAGGTAGTGATTGGTCTACCCTGCGTTTAGGCTGGAAGGGGGTTGTGTTGGACTTGGCCCTTTTTGCAGGGTCATCCCTGAACTTTTTGCCTTCCTCCTAGCCTATTTTCTGACCTGTTGGTGGTGGTTTTATGATTCTGGGCACTTTTTCACTGCTGATCAGTGCTAAAGTGCATATGCTCTCCCTGTAAATTGTTGTATGGATTAGTGATTCCATGATTGGCTTATTTGCTTTACTTGTCAGACCCTAGTACAGTGCACCATGTGTGCCCAAGGCCTGTAAATCAAATGCTGCTGGTGGGCTTGCAGCACTGATTGTGCCACCCACAGAAGCAGCTTGTAAAATGTGGCTCAGGCCTGCCATTGCAGAGCCTGTGTGCAGTCTGGGACTGCCATGTCGACTTGGCAAGTGCACCCACTTGCCAGTCCCTAAACCTTCCCTTTTCTACATGTTAGTCACACCTAAGGTAGGCCCAAGGTACCCCTATGGGCAGGGTGCATTGTATGTGAAAGGTAGGACATGCCCTGATGTGTGTGGTATGTCCGGATAGTGAATTACAGCCAATTTAGTTATTTCACTATTGCAAGGCTTTCTGTTCCCATAGGCCAGAATGGGCAGTTTGATTATAACATCTTATAATCCTAACTGACCCTAGGAACAAGATAGGAAAATAAAGTTTAGTATGCCTGAACTCAATGTTAAAATACATCTTTTAGTGTGGGTGATGTTTACATTCTGTGTTTGAAAATACCACTTTAGAAAGTAGGTATTTTCTTGCCTAACTCATCCAGTATGCCTCTGCTAGGTTTGTGTATTCCATGTCTGGTTTGTGAGTGACAGGGGCTGGAGAGGGCTTTGGCTCCAGCAGTCTGATGGGTCAGGGCTGGGCTGAATAGGACCTGCATTGAATAGAGAGTAGGGGGAGGAGATTTCCTTTCACTGGCCTGAGCCTTCATAGAATAGAGAGTAGGGGGAGGAGATTTCCTTTCACTTGCTTGAGCCTTCATAGAATAGAGAGTAGGTGGGGGAGATTTCCTTTCAGCTACCTGGGCCAGGTCTGCTTTCAACAATGCTGTCTCCACCTCCTGCCAGGAAGCTGCACCAGGGAGGACAGAACTGGTTTTGGCTGGGCACAGTTCAAATTCAAATTCAAAATATGCTTTATTCGATTTAAGTCATTTAAAATCACAAAAGCAGACAGATAAAAACAATTCATGGATGCAATACATTAAAAACAAATATACAGTACAGAAATTGACTTATTGCACAGTTCATTAGGTAGTGGAATAAATAACCCAAACACATGAATATTGTTAACAAGATCAAACCCAGAATAATTGGTACAAACATGACTATGTACTAAAAAATTTAACTATTTGATCTCTTCCTTACTTTTATTATACTCTTTAAAAACCAGCCATGACACCAATACAATAAACACTATCCAACAACTGCAAGTATAAAAAGGCAGGTCTGCATTGCCTCCAGCCCCCCATCTTTAATAGAGGCATAATACATCTTGATCTTTCCTTCTCATAAAACTTGCAAAATAAAATCAAATGTATAGTAGTTTGTAGTGACAAGTTGTCGCATGGGCAATGGCAAAGTTCTCTAGAACTATCATTCATCTCAGGATAACTAGTTAATCGATGAAAAATGCCAAACGTAAAACGTGTTAAAAGATACCTGTCATATCCCCCTGTACAACATAAGAGATATGGTTGGATATCATATGTTATCAAGGTCAGTTGGTGTTGGACTACCAAACTTTTGCTCATCTCCAGAGCCGCTCTAAGTGACTCGAGATGAGCCATACAGATTACTTTGAACTCCTTCCTAGAGATGGCGTTCATGGACTCTGGGACATTATAGTATTCTTGGTGCCCAATGTCAGTTAGAAAGTTTTTAACGTATTTCAACCAAGTAATCTTACTTGCATTATCCAAATTCATCGAGTCGTGAATAATTTTTCTATTTAATCCCGTAAAACTAGAAGTCCAAATTGGGCACAGACACTCTCTGCCTTCAGAGAACAAAGGATTTTGCAGTATAAATATTGGGGCCCAGAACTTTAGATCACTTCTGGGAATCAAGACGAACCCTTTGCCAAGGAGAGATACCAAGGAAGCTGAAGAAGGAGACTGCCCCTGTGCTGTTTGCCGTTTGGGGTTGGCCTGCAGTGGTTACTCATTGCCAAGGAAAGGAGAAAAGGAACTTTGTGTGTACTTTTACTATCTTGAGGAAGATCTCCAAGGGCTTGAAGTTGAGCTTGCCTCCTGTTCTGAAGTCTCAGGGATACAAAGACTTCACCACCAGCTCCCCTGAATTTCCTTGCTGGGAATTCTACCTGCAGTGAGGTGCCTGCTGTTGTTTTGGGCCCCCTGGAGACTGCGTGTCGCTGGGAGCTGGAAGCACGATGCAACGAGGAAGAAGCGTGACGCTGCCGCAGCAGTTGCCGTCGCATCGCCGAAGAAGCGTGTCGCCGCCGCAGCTGTTTGCCGTCGCATCGCCGAAGCGTGTCGCATCACCGGAGAAGCGTGTCGCCGCCGCAGAGGTTGCCGTCGCATCACCGGAGAAGCGTGTCGCAGGGCCTGTCGCCGCTCCAAAGTTCATCGATTTCGCCGCACGCCCGTTGGGCATGCACGCATCGCATCCCCGTTGTCGCATCAAAGACGCCATTTTGTCGCATCGCACAGGATCATCGCATCGGGCGCCATTTTGTCACATCGCACCGGATGACAGTAAGAAACAGACGCTTCGCCTCCTCTCCGGTAAGGAACAGACGCATCGCCTCCCCTGCGCTGCAGTAAGAAACAGGTGCGCCGCCTCCCCCGAAGCAAGGAACTGACGCATCGCCTTCCCTGCGACCCTTTTGTTTGTTTTGCGTGACGCATCCAAGGTACTTTGAGAGTAAAGTGTCGCATTTACCATCTGCATTGAACTAAGCTATTTCTACCATCTGAAAGTCATATTTTTATTACTGTATTGTGGATTTTTGTCGTTTGGTCTTGTGTTAAGTCTAGATAAAGATTACTTATTTTTCTAGCAAAACCAAAGGGGATGATGGACGGAGTGTTGAACATTGCAAGCACTCACCCCCAGTCAACTGATCTGGGTTTAATCCATCTTAATTCTTTAGCTCACTCCACCACCCCAGTTCAGACATGGCCATATGCAAATCAGTTTGACCCTGTGCCTCATGGGAACAGTCCAGCCCGAACTGCTAAGTCATGTCTTCCCTGGACAGGAAACAAGCATCATGGGACCGGTTTCGGGTTCGAAACCGGTCCTAGGATGCTTGTTTCCAGTCCAGGGAGGACCTGGCTTCGCAGTTCGGGCTGGACTGTTCCCATGAGGCACAGGGTCAAGACTGATTTGCATATGGCTGGGTTCAAACTGGAATGGCATGGTGAGCAAAAAAACGATGGATTTAGGCCCAGATCTCTGTACTGGGGTGAATGTATGACATTGTTCTGCATTCTGTCCATCAACTGTTGTTTTTGCATTTGTCACCCCGAGTGGGACGGGTATGCCCAGACGTGGGCCCCGTGCTCTCCATGCCACTGGAATCAAGCTATCCTGGCTGAAGAGGGGTCAAACCCCGAAACCGGTCCTAGGATGCTTGTTTCCAGTCCAGGGAGGACCTGGCTTCGCAGTTCGGGCTGGACTGTTCCCATGAGGCACAGGGTCAAGACTGATTTGCATATGGCTGGGTTCAAACTGGAATGGCATGGTGAGCAAAAAAACCATGGATTTAGGCCCAGATCTCTGTACTGGTGTGAATGTATGACATTGTTCTGCATTCTGTCCATCAACTGTTTTTACTTATTTTTCTAAACTGGTGTGGTGTCCATTTGTAGTATTTTCACTGTATTACTGTATGTGTTCACAAATGATTTACACACTGCCTCTGAGATAAGCCTGCCTGCTCGTGCCAAGCTACCAAGGGGGTGAGCAGGGGTTATTTTAGGAGTGTAGCCCCCTTACCCTGACTAGAAGCAAGGGCCCCTACTTGGTCAAAGGTGCCTACCTCTGCCAACTAGAGACCCCCATTTCTAACATGGACCCACAGGCCGAAGGCACAGGAGTCGTGAGGGGACCTCTAGCAGTTTCACAAAACAACAGCTTGCAGGGCACAGAGTGCGAGGAGGCCGAAGTCCTTTGTACGAAATGTGCGCAGAGGGTTGGGGCAATCGATAGCCCAATGCACTTAGTTGGGGAACGCCAACAAGCATATGCACTTGCAAATGTACGCGGTGCACAGGGGTTCGGGCTATACGGTCCCCATGAGGGATACTGGCCTCAAACTTGGTGAGAGGTCAGCTCGACCTCAAGGAGCGTAGGAACCCACGTCCTGTGTTGCTGGAGCCTTCGGAGTCCGCAGGAGCTCAGGATCAGCAGACCGGTCAGTAGCGTTACGGTGCCTGCAAACGCAGGGGAGTGACTCCTTCATCCCAAGGGAGATACTTCAGTTGTCCTTGATGCACCACAGGTCCTGCACGGAGCCTGTATGGTGCACGGGCACGGACGATGCTTTGGACGGAGAGGGAGACGAAGTCGGGCCCAGTCGAAGTCCAGCGAAGTCCAAACGGTCGGTCAGTGGTTTCTTGATCAGAATCTTGTCCACGTCGAATCTAGGGTCCTACAGCCAGGTAAGCCCTTTTGTACCCACGGGAGAGGGTTGGACAGATTCATGGGACCCTCCCAGGGGAGGGTCAGGACAGTGGGGAGGTTACTCCCATGTCCTTTGTCCAGTTTCGCGCCCGAGCAGGAGCCAACGGCTCCCAGGACTGGTTTGAACTGGACTATGCACAGGGACACCAAATGTGCCCCTCGTGCAGACTTTCAGGCACTTTGGAAGTTGCCCCACCCAGCTCCAATACACTAAATCTTGTCTGGGAGGACATCACACCTCCCTGTGACAGGATGCCTATTGTACTGCCTTCCCCTGCTCGAGCTTGGCTCAGCAGCAGGAGGGTAGAAATGTGTCTCTGGTCGGCAACAACCATTTTGTGCTGTCCGGGTCGAGAAGGCGGGTACTGGGAAGACCAGGGTCCCACGAAGCTTGCTTCTGAGGGGTGGAATCATACCGCCCACACTGGTTACGGGTGTGGAGGTATGATTCCAATGTGTTTGATACCAAACACGACATGGTTTGTTGCAGCCGTTTGAGATAGCATTTTACACGAGCATATAATGCACCTCTACCTATATGTCGGGCTGCGTCACTGACATCCTGGGAGAATGGTCTCCGAAGGCTGCAGGGGTGCTCTGCTCATGCAGGGGCACCCTCTCACGTAAAACCCAGCACCCTGCCTTCAGGATTGTCAAGGCCTGCTATAGGGGTGACTTATAGGTTTTAAGTGTAGTGACTTATAGATATAGTAAACCTATATCTAAAGTAATTGGTGCATGCACCATCTTACACAGGCTGCAATGGCAGGCCTGTAGTTCCATTTTGCATGGCCTCTCATGGGTGGCATAATACATGCTTCAGCCCATGGAAGGCCTCTGGGGTACCTATGCCCTGGGTACATGTGTACCATATACTAGGGACTTATAAGGGTACCCCAGTACCCAATCTGGAGTGTACCTAAGCACTTAACATTTTAGGGAGAAAGCAGATAGACTGAGGTCTTGATTAGCAGGATCCCAGTCAGACTAGTCAAAAACAGTGTAACATCAAGCAAAAAGTGGGGGTAACCATAAGAAGCAGATCCTACTTTCCTACACCATGCAAAATACTAAAAACGTTCTATGTAGATGCGTAGAGTGCTGTGCTGTGTGTGTCGCTTCCAGTCACGATACTGGCTGAGATATTGAATTCGGCCAATTAGATCTTTTGTCTGCTACCTTAATGCTCGCCAATTATTTTGCAGATTTTAAATTGTTTATACCTGTGTTCCAAAAGGGTGCTTAATAACTGCAGCCTAATGTTCTGTGTGAAAGCACATTCTGCTACAGCCTCCCTCCTGTGTCCCACTTCCGTACTCTGATCAGAATATCCTACAAAGCACTGGCTAGGCCTTATGAATGGTGTATTGGGGAGATTTCTGGTTCCATAATGATGGTCAAGTTAAATTTGTTATATTGGCAAATTTATTCTGTCACAGCTCCTGCCACTGTCATGTATTTTTACATGACAGTGCATTCAACGTAGCCACTGGAGACAAAAGTAATATTCACCTTTTTATTCTAATCAATACAGAAGTGCAGTTAAAACATTGGCAAAGGCAAAATATTTGCATTTTATTGATGTCTATTTTGATTCGGTGGTGCCAACCTGTGCGGAGAGATGCCTCAGTGAGGTTTGGTGGTCTTTGTCTTCGTCGTCGATGGCAAAGAGCTCATGTGCTTTCAGCGGGGCAAACCTGCGCTGGCAGGCCGAGTCGCGGTTTGAAGTAGCTGGCTTGACATCACCAGCTCATGGACCTTTTTCACAAACATTGGCCAAAAGTTCCCAAACTTGCAGATATTCTTCCGAAGGGTTCCTTTAGGGTCAGAAAGGGTCCACAGCACCAGCCAAAGGTTCAGGAGCTCTGGTTTGCCTCTTGGGGTCTGGGACTCCATCTTCCACAATGCACCTGGTCAATCAAAGTGAAATTCAGGTGAAGCTGGTCAGCTGGAGTTGTCCTTGAAGTGGATGTTGTAGGTGGCTTCATCCAGCACTTTTCTACCTGTTGCTGCTCAAGGAGTCCACTCCTTTTCCTTCAAGCCAGGCAAAGTCCTTCTCTTGTGCAGTCCCAGGGTCCAGCAGGGCAATCCTTCTCCATATGTTTTCAGACAGTGATCTGAGGTGCTCTTGCAGCTCTCCCATATTTATTCCCAATTTTGGGCTGGCAAGTGGGAGGGATACCCAAACCAATAGAGTTCAAGTTGCCACCCTTTGCTATGACAACTTCCTGGGAAGAGTGGTATATTTTTGTCCCAGAATGTTCATCTCAGCAAAAATCAAAATGGAGAAAATCTCTCCTTGGAGTTCAGGTCTGGCTAACACAACCCACAGGGGTGGCTGGCAAACGTTTCCCTACACTCTGCTTCCATCCCCTCTCCTAATCTAATTAGAGGGGGCTCCCCTCCGGCTGGAGATAGAAAAAGTGAGGGCTGGCCTGGGTCCTGTGACATCTGGGCTTCTACCTCTGAAGACCAGTTTATCTTCCCAGCCCTCTTCTTGTCCCTGGCTTGTCCAGGAACCAAATCTCCTCCCACCAAATGGCTGTATTGTTTCAGCCCTAGGCCTCTTCACATCTAATCAGGGATCAGCTTGGCTCAGGCTGGCCAATCAGAAGAGGCTGCTACAGGGCTGCTCTGGTAACCTCAGGAAAGTAAGTTTTAAAACTCCTTTCCTGCAAGAGTTATAATAAATCTAACCGTGGCAAGTGGTTGGATGTATTGTAACTATTATTTTGATACTTTGAATTATGTTGCTAGCTCACTCCTGTCAAACGTTAGACTTTATTATAACGTTTAATGAAACCTTCCCATATTAACATATGTAGCTAGCAGCACTACAATGGGGAAAAAGATTTTGGTTGTTTTTCCCTCACTGGGGCATTTAAAGCATCTGTAAGAAAAAGATAGTGTAAACTTTTAATTCCAAAGTAGAATTTGAACACAGCTTTATTTTAAAACCAGTGTGCAAGGCAGGGCTGGCTTTGAAATAACACCAGACACCACAGCAGTGCACACTTAAGTGTATTACACTGGGGTCTCTAAACCTACATGCCCTACCATATACTAGGGACTCACAGGTAGGTTGTCTGAACCAATTACACCAATTATCATTTACCTTTTAAACAGACCACTGGCCCTGGACATGTTTAGCAGGGCACATTCAGAGTCAGTAACCACCCGTATAAGTCAAAAAATGGGGCTGATCAGGGCAAAAAGGATGACTTTCCTCCGACAGCTTAGGCATTTAAACATTCATTGCAGACAAAACCTTACTGACAAAACTGTATTACAGTATAGGTCTTATACAGTAAAAGTTACTCAAAGTATACAATTACAGCTTTTTGTAAACAAAATTGATTCGCCCTACTTTCTAATCAGTAATCTTGGACATGAAGAAAGTTCACCCACCACCTTGTGCATGTTAACTCTGTTTTCAACAAACTCTATTATTCAGGACAACCACTGAATAGAATGTTGACAGATATGTAGGAAGCAAATTTGTTTTGTTGATTATTCACAATATTGATAACTTTTCGCTGGTAGATATCCAGTTGATCAAGATCATTTGTAAAATACTTAATGCTGGTCAGAATTATTCAGATTAAGAATTCCAAGTCCCTGCTTTCCTAGTAAGTTGTGCTAGGCCTCTTGAAATGCAGATTGTTCAGCAGGGTCACTGCATTCTTAGGTTGAAGAAACCGGTGTAACTCTCATGATGTAATGATTCCCAATGTACGACCTGCGAACTAATGGTAGGAAACAGCTTTTGACTCTCATTGACTATCCACCTTCCACCTCAGGAGCCGAAATGCTTCCTTCTGAATAATGCAAAGCACTTCCTGGACCTAGTCATTTATTTTCTCTTTCATCGCCACCTCTTTCCCCCTTTTGGAACTCTGAAGTAGCCTATTAGCGACATCTAGCACCTTATAAATCCAGAGTAAATAAACAATATTGTAGCAGGCTCCAGAATGTTGAAAAGCAAACCTAGACATGTGCTAGAGACTTTGTGTGGGACAAAAGTCATTCTTTTCTCGCCTCCAGATTCTGGACCATTGTATCAGAAGAACTGAGACCATCCCCATCCTTCCTCTTATTTCCAGAGATTTTACGAATACACCCGTTTAAAAAAACTTGTTGAAGCAATCTTTACATTAACTTAATCTGTTGTAACACCGCTATCTTTAAGATTCCCCAGCTACGTTTCCTTGTTTATTGGCACATGTATTTTTAGATGAACACCACAGTGCTCCAACTTATGGTTAGGACACTTTGAATACATCATTTATTAATAGAATAAATATATATTGGTCATCGACATGCACATATAGTTAACACAAAGGACTTTACCAGACAGGAAACTCTTTATTTGCAAAATAAATATTTGCATGAAAAAACAAAATCATGAAGAATTCTTAACATAAAAAGAGCACCAATGAAAATACAGCTTCAACAAGTTAGCCCATTGCAAAAGCAATTGCGAAGTCGAAAGTTCAACTTTTCTTCGGGTGGCGTGCAAAGGCAGGCAGAGCAGCTTCAACTCTGAATAAGTAAGGGCATATTAGTGGGAGATGTTTAGCAAGACTGATAAATTAAATAAAAGGAGTGCATATACTTCCAACTAAAGCAAAAGTGAAGCAGACCCAAACAAAGCAGACTTCATTCTATATCATACGTGTTTTCTGAACCCTTTATCAATGAACCGTCTAGTAAATGTATGGATAAAAGGAATGTACACTGCAACTCCTGGGTTGGGTGATTAAGGAATGACAGACGGTGCTACACTAAGTATAGTACAGTATACTGCACCATGCCATGTGTAAAAACGTAAACGTAACACAATCTACGTTTAAAGATCCATTTGTAAACAACGATTTTGGCTTCCTACTGCCACAGAAAAGAAATATGCAATCTGTTTAATGCTATCCAGCGACTAATATTTTCAGCCTCCATAGCGCGGACATGTGATATAACCGTAAGATGTTTATGTTCGAGTATCACCATTTGCTTCACTCTGTTTATTACCAAAATGACGATAAGTTTTGAGAGTAGTGTCAAATCAGTGGATTACGTGCATTTGTTAAGCCTCTGGGTAAGAAGCCCAAGAAAGAATGAGTGTTTTAGCAAAGCTCACATCTGTGGCCACTGTATAGCATCCACTACTTTGAGACGTTGACAGAAATTGTATGTAAAAAGGCAATTTATTTACCATGAATATTTTTAATTTATTTTTGTTTTGACTGTGAAGAGTAAAATGTCCGTGGTCCGGTTTTCAAAGGGAATAGACAGTCCATTTCCCTATCTTCTCTTACCAGAAGTCTGTGAGTTTCCTATATATTTTAACTTGGCTTCAAAACTGTTTTTTCATTGAAACTGCTTTCTTTAGTCTCTAAAATCACCATTTAAGCCCGTTGTACTTTGTACTCTGCCTCCCTTTCCTTGGCATAGTTTGTTGAAGTAACATAATGTAACATTTTGTGTTCCCGATTTTTCTTTTTTAAATCGAAGTATACCCGTTATTTTAGGTTAGGCGAAACAACTTCAGATTAATGTTTCTATTGCAAGAGGCTGCAAATCTACTGCAGTTTAAGCATTTACATTGTCTGAATTCCCACGGAGTGCATTTATTTGCCAGGCACATCTAATAGCTTGGTGAGTGATGATTCGTCGAGATCTACTAACCCGTGGCAATGGCAATGAGAAGCCAGTAGGGAGGCTTAGTCGGTTTCATTTTGGACAGAAGAAACCCCTCATATCCGGCATCTAGAAAGGTAGTATAGACAGAAAGACCATACACATGGTCAAGGGTTTATGTCCATTTTTATGTCACTACGTAATTGTATTTACCAGTATTTTTGGCAGTACAGTAGATTTCAAGCGGTGCTGCCTTTTCATACCAAATACCATGTATTTAATAAAAATACAAACTCTACCTAAGTCACTTCGACAAAAGCATTGCGGAAAGTGCCAATTTGAATGCATTCAACACATCAGTCATCTAGGTTTATGAGCGAATAGTTTCAGTTTCAAAGTATTTGCAAAGTCTTCAAGCATTTTGTTGCCAACCACAAACCATGTGAAATAAAAAGAAAAACACGCATTGTAAACGGTATACTGAAATGATTAGGAATGCAGATTATTCACCTTTCATAGTCAGATGGATTACCACTGCTAAGAATCCTGAGAATTAATCTTCAGCCTTTCAACTGAAGAGGTATTCAACACATATATCTTTATTAAACTGTGCACTGGACGATCTGACGACGATCCAATTGAGTACAGTGATTCGGCTTCCATATCTGTGGAATGTTGAATAGGGCTTGCCTTTTCTACCCGCGCAAGTACTTTAATTTGTGACATCGTGACCACTTCAAGCTTGCTGAACAGCAAGACCTTGATTTGCAAAGTACAAATATTCTCTTCAGCAACCTTCAGTTTTCTTCCTTCATACTGTGTAGTGGGTCCACGAGTTTATTATGCACATGCATCAAACCTTAAAAGAGAATACAAAAATGTACTTTAGTCCACCATGTTGTAAATTGGAAAAGGCCCGATTCACAAAGATTGGTGTACTCATGAAAGCCAGGAGTACTACTCATGGCTTTCTCCTAGAATTCAGAAGTAAAACAAGACTAAGTCACGGCAAAATCTTTGTGAATGCGGACTACAGTCTACATTAGGAGAGCAAAACATTTAACCAGCTACACAAATTTTGGTGTGTATCCTTAATACAATGAAAGCAATTAGGAAACAAAGAAAATATAGTTACCTCTAATAATTAGGATTCATTTTTTTATACGTCATAACTACCTAAATCACTAAATTAAATGAGGTGGTGGGTGTGTTCTCTAAAAACTCCAAAACATGAAAGAGAATGTGACTACACTGGGTCTGGTGGCACACTGAACTAATGCATCCACTGCAGGAAACTGTATTTGACACATGGTTACAGTTTTCAATATTGAAAGGCATGCTTAGACTTTCGTTATTCTGAGACCAATAAACTGATTGCTACTGAGTTGGGTAACACATCTGTGAACTGGCGCCAAGAAACCTACGGGTTAATGTGTGCCCCAAAATGCATGTTATGTCAACACCACCCGATTTTGCTTCTGCCTCCGTGCCACTATGCACTAAGGGCAAATTTCCCTGTACTGTTACCTTGTAACCATCAGGCATGATTGTAATAGGGTAAACACCATGACCATGTTCCATATTGACTAAGTTTTTTTTAGAGCAGTCCAATCCTGAAGCCATAAACAAACCCTTCACAGAATGAGAATGATCAGAATAAGAGTTAGAGCAAATCTCACAGCTAAAAGCTCCAGATGCTCAAGAATTAAATTTTCTGAAACAAAGACACCTGAGCACCACAACAGGTCAGTGTTTCTCAAACTGTGGGCCGCAAGCCTCTGGTGGGTCACGAAAGTCCAATCAATTAATAAAGAGGTCTTTCAATTCTGTATTTATCTGGTCACATTTGCTGCGCTTCAAAGACTGAGTCAAATGTCAGGCTATGTCTTATGAGAAATTGTTGTTTGTTAGACCGGTCAGCCTTAGGGTGGTCTTCCTGCCAACGTTTTGCCTTCCTCCTCCATTTTTGTGCTAATCTAGTTTTTGCTGGCCTTAGGACTCTGGGCACTTTACCACGGATTACCAGTGCTAAAGTGTTTGTGCTGTCTCCTCTAAACATGGTAACATTGGTTTATACCTAATTGGCATACTTAATTTACTTGCAAGTCCCTAGTAAAGTGGCACTACAGGTGCCCAGGGCCCATGAGTTCAAATGCTACGAGTGGGACTGCAGCACTGATTGTGCCACCGACTTAAGTAGCCCTTTAAACATGTTTCAGGCCTGCCTGTGTGGAGCCTTTGTGTGCAGTTTTAAACTTCCATTTCGACCTGGCAAAGTAAACCTCCACACAGAGGCAGAGGACAATCCATTGAGAGATGGTCCTTTTCTACACTGCCCGACCTTTCTTGGCATCCACATAGCCAATGAAGAGTTGATAGTCCACCCGGAAGTCTTTGGTACAGTCCAGATAGAAAGACAAGGCATGTTTTGGGTCCAGGCAGTGGAGTCTCTCCTCTTCCTTGGAGGGATGCGGGGGCAGATAAAAGGTTGGCAGTGCAATAGATTGTCCCACATGAAAGGGCATGACCACTTTAGGGAGGAACGAAGCTCTTGTTCGAAGCACCACTTTATCAGGATGGACAGACAGATAGGAGGCTTGGATGATAGAGCCTGGAGCTCGCTAACTCTGCGAGCAAAGATGATGGCAATTCAGAAAGCAGTCTTAAGGGTTAGAAGCCTGAGGGGGCAATTATGAAGAGGCTCGAAGGGAGCACACATAAGAAAACTCAAGACCAAATTTAAATCCCATTGGGCATTATGAAAGGAGACTGAGCAAACAAGTGAGTAAGGCCTTTAAGAAACATATTGACAATGGGAGATTTGAACCAAGAAGGCTGATCTGCAAGACTCAAAAAGGCAGAGATAGCCGAAAGATAGCCCTTTACGGTGCCCAAAGCAGAACCATGCCGGGCCAAAGAAAGTATGTACAATAGAACCTCCCAAAGAGGGACAGAAAGAGGATCAACAGCCTTTGCTGTGCACCATACCACAAATGTGTTCCATCTACAGGCGTATACCATTTTTGTGTGTGTGGGGGGGGGGGGGAGCGGACACACGCCAGACTGCCAAGATGACATTACAGACTTTGGGTGGAAGGTCGAAAGCGGTCAACTGCCACGCTCAATCTCCTTGCAAGGAGTTGGAGAATGGACAGGTTTGGGTGAAGAACCGTCCCCTGCTGCTGCAACAGCAGATCCTCCCAAAGGGGCAGTCTGATTGGAGGATCGATGGCCATGCTCAGAAGGTCGGAATACTAGATTCTTTGTGCCCAATCCGGAGCCAAAAAAATGACTTGAGCCCAGCCGTGTGTTATCTTCTTGAGCACTCTGTGCAGAAGTGGTATAGGCAGAAAGGCGTAGAGGAGGCCGAAGCTCCACTCGTGATGAAAAGCGTAGCCGAGCGAGCACCGCCATGGAAACTTCAGCACGCAATACTGCTGACATTGCGCATTCGTTCTCTTTGGAGGCAATCAGATCTAACCAAGGCTCTCCCCACCCCAGAAAGAGACCTTGTTCCACCTACGGATAGAGCGATACCAAAGGGGATGATGGACGGAGCGTTAGAGCAAATCAAACACTCACCCCCAGTCAACTGATCTGGGTTTAATCCATCATCATTCTTTAGCTCACTCCACCACCCCAGTTCAGACATGGCCATATGCAAATCAGTCTGACCCTGTGCCTCATGGGAACAGTCCAGCCCGAACTGCTAAGCCATGTCTTCCCTGGACCGGAAACAAGCATCCTGGGACCGGTTTCGGGTTCAAAACCCTCATCAGCCAGGCTATCTTGAATCCAGTGGCAAAGTGAGCAAGGGACCCACGTCTGGGCATACCCTGCCAACTTAGGGCGAACAAAGCGATACCAAAGGGGATGATGGACGGAGCGTTAGAGCAAATCAAACACTCACCCCCAGTCAACTGATCTGGGTTTAATCCATCATCATACGGATAGAGACGCCATTTGTGATCAACCCGGCACCGACGGCTGAGTTCGTCCGCTCTGACGTTCAGAAAACCCGCCAGGTGATGAACCACGAGGGATATGCTCTGATGTTACAGCCATGTCCAGAGGCGGAGAGTCTCCTGACAAAGGGTCCACGACCCCACCACGCCCTGTTTGTTGCAGTACCACTTGGCGGTGGTGTTGTCCATGAACACCTGCAGTACTTTCCCTTTGAGAGAGGGAAGGAATGCCTTCAGTGCTAGTCTGATCGCCCGGAGCTCCAAAAGTTTGATATGAGACGGGTCTCCGCTGGAGACCAGAAGCCTCTGATCTCCGCCTCTCCCAGGTGGCCGCCCCATTCCAGGAGTGACGCATCCATCACCACTGTCAGATCTGGTTGGGGAAAGGAGAGGGATCTGCCTCTGACCCAAGCTTGGTTCGCCAGCCACCACTGCAGTTGCTGCGCAGTTCCCTGTGAGATCTGGACATCGTCGGAAAGATTCCCCTGATGCTGCGCTCACTGGAACTTCAGGTCCCACTACAGAGCCAGCATATGCCATATGGCATGATCCACCAGCAGGATGCAGAAGGCCATGGAGGTCCAGCAGCCTCAAAGTCATTTCACCGAAATCCAGGATAGAGGCTGAAACATCGGTATCATTTCCCGAATATCCTGGACTCGCTGCTCTGGAGGATAGACCCGAAACTGCACTGTGTCCACAATCGCTCTGATAAAAGTGAGCGACTGAGAGGGAGTCAGGGGGACTTCAGCACTTTGATAGTGAACTCCAGCGAGTGCAGGAGGTCTTTCGTTGTCTGGAGGTAGGAGACAACGGCCTGGGGCACGCCCGCCTTCAACAGCCAGTCATCAAGTTAGGGGAACACTGGTGCCCCTGATCTGCACAGATGAGCTGAGACCACTGCTATCACTTTTGTGAACACCCATGGGGCACTGGAAAGGCCAAAGGGGAGCACGGTGAACTGAAAGTGCTTGTGGCCTACCATGAACCATAAGTAACGTCTGTGGGCAGGCAGGATGGAGATATGGGAATAAGCATCCTGCAAGTCCATCGCTACCATCCAGTCTCCTGGGACTAGGGCAGAAAGTAAATGGGCCAAAGTGAGCATTTTGAACTTCTCCTTCCAAAGGAAGAAGTTGAGGGTC
Source organism: Calotriton arnoldi (assembly GCA_963921515.1). Classification (NCBI taxonomy): domain Eukaryota; kingdom Metazoa; phylum Chordata; class Amphibia; order Caudata; family Salamandridae; genus Calotriton; species Calotriton arnoldi. Next base: position 823,384 of record CAWUFW010005839.1, read on the forward strand.
CGGAGGTCTAGGATAGGACACAGGCATTTGTACTTTTTGGGCACCAGAAAGTAGTGGAAATGAGAACCACGTCCTACTTCTGGCACAGGGACCCTCTCTATGGCCCCCTTGGCCAAGAGAGCCATAACTTCCTCGTGGAGAAGTGTCAAATGATCCCCCGACATACGGTTGTAGGGGGAGGTGTAGTCTCGAAGGGGAGTAGCCCTATCAGACTATCTGCAGAACCCACCTGTCCGAAGTGATGAACTGCCAGTGGAGGAGGTGATGGCAAATCCTGCCTCTGACTGGCCGATGATGGGCCTGAAACGTCACACTAGGAAGGTTTGGATGCAGTGGCAGAAGGGGAAAGGGCGGACTGGCCCGACCGTTGGCTCCCTGACTTACGAGGACGCTGGGTCCCACGTCCGCGGCCACGCAGAGGCTGGAGAGCTTGCATGATTCGGTGGCTGGGCTGGACAGGACGTGGCTGGGTCCCCTTCCGTAGCCAAAAAAGGGCCCAAAGGCAGACTAGGGGGACGGGTTGGAGCCATGAGGCCCAAGGATCTGGCTGTAGCCCGAGATTTCTTGAAGCGCTCAAGCGCCGAATCTGCCTGCTTGCTGAAAAGGTGAGTGCCATCAAAGGGAATGTCCATCAGAGTAGATTGAATAGCCCCTGAAAAGCCATAAGTTCTCAACAAGGCGTAGTATTGTAGTGCTACCGACGAGGCAACCGTTCTGCCTGGCGAGTCGGTGGTGTCCAGTCCACAACGAATGGTGAATTTTGCTGTGTCTCTCTCGTCCGCAACTGCCTGGGAGAGAACGGCCCAGGCCTCCTCCGGGCACTGAGGCTGCACCTGCGCAACAGTATCCCAGATGGTATGGGAGTATCGGCCCAAGAGGCAAGCGGTATTCACTGACCGCAATGACAAGCTGGAGGTAGAAAACATCCTCTCTCCAAGATGGTCCAGCTTCTTGGATTCCCTATCATGGGGGAGCAGAAACGAATGCGCCTTTGGAAGAGGAGGGTTGCACAACCAAGCTCTCAGGGGAAGGATGTTGCGTAAGGAACGCTAGGTCACCCGGAGCAGGGCGATGGCGGCGGGCGATTGTCCTGTGCAAAGGAGCCCTGTGCTGGGCCTGGACCAAGTGCCCAGAAGGACATCAGTGAGGGCTTCATTAAAAGGCAAAAGAGGTTCGGAGGTAGAAGCCGCAGGCTGAAGCACCTCTGTCAGGAGGTTAGTCCTGACTGCCACCGAAGGTAGCTCAAGGTCAAGGACCTAAATTGTCCTTCTCGCCACCATTGCGTAAGATGCCCCACTCCTCCACAGCCATGGTACGGGGAGAAAGCAAGCCAGTGTCAGGTAAAGTGTCCAACCCACTGGCCTCACCCAGGTTCATCTGCCAGTCCATGGGGTCTTCAAGCTGGTCAGTTAAAGGGTCCAGCGGCCACTCCCAGTCCTCTTCACCAACTCCAGGTACTAAAACAACACCGAGGACGAACACAGGGACAAACTTGCCCTCCGGCATTGGAACCAATGCCGATCGGCGCAGGTCCGGCTCTGTGTCCAAGTCAGGGACAAGGATTGGGTCGACGCCGACCAGGGGTACGGTCGGCATCGGGAGCATTTTTGCTGGGAACAACGACGGAGAAAGTCGACCAACGTCGGTCCGGATCAGAGAACGGATCCACGGGGGCCCTCTGGATCCAGGGGGCCCAAAGGCGCACCAGCGGAGTCGGACTGCCCAAAGAGGAGGTGCAAGGCCTTATAAAACTGTCGCAATTGGACAGGAGATGCTCCTGCTCCCGGAAAAATGGGGAGGCACGGAGTTGTCTCGGAAAGAGGCTTAGAGGACGGAGGCCTAGAGCGACGATGCTCTGTGTCCCGTGTTTCGTCGCCCGATAGACGGGGGGGGGGGTTGAAGTCGAAGAACGGCTATGCTTTTTCGACTTCTTCTTGTGCTTACCTGAACGTCTCGAAGATTTCGAATGGGACCTTCCTCTTGTTCAAGAATGGGAGTGACGTGGAGCCAAGCGCCGGGCCTCCAACAGCTTTCGAGACCGCTCCTGCAAAGCCTTCGGATTCATGGCTCGGGATTCGGAGCACGACTTCGGGTCATGGTCGCGCTCCAAGCACCAGAGGCACACGAGGTGCAGATCCATCGCAACATCATCCGATGACAGGATCCGCAGGGCTTGAAATCGGTCCTATGCTGGGACATCTCGACGCCACCAGGAGTCCTAGGTAGCCAAAAAAATAGCTAAGGGGTAGCTCTCTCCGGATCTGCACTTAGGCTGGCACAGAAAAAGAAAGAACTGACCTCCACGTGCCCGGGCGGCGTCTATGTAGGTCCCACTAACATCATCTCCGGCGTGCACAACACGGACGATGGCCCCGGAGCTGACCGACGCCACATACCAGCATGCAGGGGTACTCCAAATAAAAAATCTCCAGATCCAGACTGACTCCTGGGGGAAATTCTAAGGGTAACGAATCTACAACTAGAAGTCTCTATCAGATAGGCAAATATAAGTCACACCGTGCCCACTCCTTTGTGTAGACAGGTAGACATCCTTCAAAATAAGGGGGAGGTAGAGGGTATTAGGCTAGGTCCACCCTTCTTTCAGTCATGTACACAGAAAAACCGGAATACCGGATATGGAACCTAGCTTGGGTGGTGTATGACCCCAAATCAAGTTGAGTTGGAAGGTCTGGTTTCAGACAAGAAAGAAGAATTGCTTTCTTGAGTCCCCTCACTCACCAGGGTTTCCCACTGGTGACATGCTTCATCATTGGGGTCCTCTCAATCCGCTGCGGATTGAGGCGTGCTTCGACTTGCGAAATTACGTAGGAGCACTTATATGAGACTGTGTCGTGCAGTGGATGGAAAATAAAAAAATACCTGACTAGTGGGCGAAATATTTTATTCTAGCTCCTAGTCGGTATATTAAAAAGGGGGGTACTAGAGAACAATGTAACCATAATGAGTTAAATGCCTCTAGTGTTTGTCAACATGTTTCGAGCCTCCCCAGGGCTCTTCCTCAGGACCACACAGGGGCCAGCCCTGTGCGTTCCACTCCTAAGTGACCTAAAAAGTGAGGTGAATAAATAATTAGTGGTAAGTGATGTGCCACACCTACTGTGTGTGCACTATAATACATACAATTTGACTCAATGTACCGTAGTATCTGTAGAAGATAAAACAGAGCAATGTTAGAAATACACTTGCCTGCCAGGGCACTGGCAGGTGTTATACTGCATGCAACACAATGCGTCTGGATCACACTCAAACATCGTCCGTTGTATGTGAAATAACATCGTTGTCATCTATTCCATCGTGCCTTATTGGTGGAATTAACGTGTGCGTATCGTCTCCTAGGGAGATCCTAAATGAATAATAAATGTTAAAAACACGGACACCACGTGACAAACCACATATAAAAACCACAAAAGTTGATGCGTGTGGCGCAATTACATACTTTAAATGAGGGTCAGAATTGCCCCATGGTCTGGAGGGGTTGAGGGGCTCGTAGTCACACTCTGAAAGGATGGTAAGATATGGTTAAGTATTGGGCTGGTGGCGACTCTTTAAACTTTGAGAAAACAGGAGCCGCGGTTGCCCGGTGTTGCCGTTTTTGCCGCCAGAAAGGATCTGTTGTGGCTGCGCTGTTGGGAGGAAAAATCGTGGCACTTACTTGAGCTGAGCACGCCACGCCGGTGATTCACCTACTCGTACCCCTGGAGACCGCATATTAACGTGTCTCTCCACGGGTACCTGGTTAAGTAGTGCTACTTCCGCCTAGTCATCAGGTGGATGCTAGAGCTGTAACTGAACCAAAGATGGCCGCCCGAGTTTGGCAAAACCGGCGGCCATGTTGGGAGAATGGAACATATTTAATCATTGTTGACAGAAACGAGTGGGACTTATTTCATTATTAGAGGAATATTACTTAGGGTGGTATTTACCCCCCCTAGGATGATGGTTACTTCCATGTGGGGTGATATAACTGAAGTACAGTAATGTCTGTGTACTGAGGCATGGCAGCGTGGTCACGTGGGTAGCGCGATCTAGGTGTTTATTCTGTTAATCCTCTGATTTAGTAGAACTATCGGATACATAAAGTGTTTACGTCACCGTTGTAAATACATATATCGTTAGCGCAGGGGTACCACCCCACGTAGCCACACCTTGTGAAATAGGTTTTGTTTGGGGGCGTCAAAATAGCCTGGTCACATGGCTTCAGAGATCTGCTACTCGTACAGTGTGCATCTCTTTATTGACGATGTTTCGGGCACTTATGAAACTATGTGCGCCGACTCACTCGGTTAATAGAGTAGTATCGTGTGGGTTGGGCAGCCATGTGTAGTATCTTGTGACTTTCAGATTTAACCCACGACGCTCAGGCATTTCTCTATTTTGTGAATTGCCCCCAAGGGATGTTGTCGTTCAAACCCTGGGTGTCCGTGCGTAGTTTAAAGACCCAGCGCAGTTCCTTTTCTAGGAGTTTGTGTTCAAGGTTGTCTGTCTGTTTTATGTGTTCCAACACCACCCATCTGAGATCATTGGGGGTGTGTTGTTTTTCAATGAAGTGTGTGGTCATTTTTGTGGTTGCCCGCTTGCACCTGATATTACTACGATGTTCAACTATCCTTGTGCTAACCTTCCTCGTGGTCATGCCCACGTAGTGAAGATTGCATGTGCAAGTTATCAAATAGACTACCCCTGTGGTGTTGCAATTTGAGAATTTTCTCAGTTCCCAGACCATGTTGTTGTTTAGTACCACACTCTTGGTGGGTGATGTCAGGTGACATACGCTCCAGTTATTGCACGGGTAGTGTCCTTTGGGTAAGGTCTGTAAAACCCTCTGGTTTCCCCCGGTGTGAGTAGTTGTTTTCGGGCGTGTATGTACAAGGATGTCTCTCAGGTTTTTCCCTTTCCTGTGGGAGAACATTGGTCTCGGAATGTCCAAATTACCACTGTTCAAAATGCGCCAATGTTTCTTCACAATTTTGGCCACCTTGTCTGACGCTACATTAAACGTGGTGATACAGATAGGTCTTTTGTCAGTCACAGATTTTTCTTCTTGGAGAGTTTCAAGAAGCGCTTCTCTATGGTTGTTAGCCGCTCTTTTCCTTGCCCTATTTACTAGATGTGAGGGGTATTTCCTTGTAATCAGTTTTTTTGACAGTTCTTTTGCTTGAAGCTTGTAATCCTCTTTTCTCCGTGCAGTTTCTCCGCAGGCGTAGGAACTGTCCAAATGGGAGGTTCTCCTTTAGTTGTCTCGGGTGGAAACTGTCATACAACAGGAGACAGTTCTTCGCTGTTGGTTTAAAGTGTGTGGTGGTTTTTAGTGAGTCTCCTGTTGCAAAGATGTTCAGATCCAGGAAAACCAGTTGTGACCTGCTCATTGTGAAGTAAATTTGAGAAAGGGGTCCTGTAAGTTTAGCCAGGTCATGAAATCGGTGGCTTCAGATTCCCCTCCCAAATGAGTAACACATCATCGATGTAGCTCTTCCATAACAATATATGGTTGATGTAAGGGTTCGTGTTGTTGAGTATCTTATGCTTTTCAAGATGGTGTACATAGAGCCCTGCCACACTCAGGGCGAAGGTGCTCCCCATGCTGGTACCATGCTGTTGGCGGAATAGGGTCTCCTCGAAGCGGAAGAAATTCTCTGTAAGAGCCATCCTGCAGCATTCCAAGACATGTCTTGGTGTGTGGTATAGCCATTCTTGTTCAAAAAGTACTTCCTCTATGATGTTAAGGGTCTCTCTGTGAGGTAAACTAGTATAGAGACTTTCCACATCCAACCCAATCAGTATACATGTCGTGGGGTTGAAGTTTAAGTCCTGAAGAAGGCATAGTACAGCTTTTGTGTCCTGTAAGTAGGTTCTTGTTCCTTGTATCAGCGGGCGAAGGAATGCGTCCGCGAATTTGGAAAGAGGTTCCAGGATGGATCCAATACCGGAGACTATCGGTCTTCCTGGTGGGCTGTCTAAGGACTTTTGTATTTTTGGTATTGTATAAAAATACGGTGTTGTCGGGTTGGTGTTCATCAAAAAATCGCCTTCTTTCTTGGTTATCCAGTCATTTGCTGTAGATTCTTCAACCATGCTGGCAATTTCGATACGTAGTCGTTCTGTTGGGTCTTCTCTTATTCGTATGTAATTCCTCTCATCGGTTAGGAGTCTTAGGCACTCTTTGCGGTATGCAGTGGTGTTCTGGAGGACGATTGCTCCCCCTTTGTCAGCTGGTTTTATTGTGATTTGGTTGTCGTTAGCCAGAAGTTGGATTGCTTCTTGTTCCACCCTGCTTGTGTTGTGGAAGATCTTAATAGTTCTGGGGTCTATTTCACTCACTTCCTTCCTTGAGAACTGCTTTCTCGAAAGCCAGTAGTTCCACTGGTAGATTAGCTGATGGTGGAGTAAAGTGAGACTTCCGATGTATTCCTGTGTCACCTTCTTGGGTAGGTATTGGTGGTTTGTCTTTGAAGAAGACCTGCAGCTTAATCGTGCGAATAAACTCATTCATTTCGCAGCAAAGTTTAAATTTGTCTATATTAGGAGTGGGAACGAATCCCAGTCCTTTTTCCAGGACTGTTTTTTCAGTTGGTGTCAGGGTAGCGTCTGATAGGTTCACCACTAGACTGGGTGGTGGCTGGTGGAGGGGTTGTTCGGAGGCCCCATGCTCCTCGTATTCATCCTCGTGGACTCTAGAGGTTGTGCCCATTGTACTTGTTGTCCTCTTCTGCCTCTTTGCGGTCCTTTGCCTCTTCCTAAAAAAGGCTGTCCCGGTTGTTCAGGTGGAGGCCCTTGTTCCCAATATGAATATGGTTGTTGTTGGAAGGGTTGTTGATGGAAATGTGGTGGATAAAAGAAAGGTGGGGGCATGTTGTATGGTGATGGCCCTTGGAAGGGTGGCCAGCCATATCCTCCCCTGTTCCTTATGCGTCCTCTCCCTGTACGTCGATTCCTATTGGTGTTATTCCGGCTGTAGTTTGATTCTGAATTGTCAGAACCAGTATCAGAGCCGTCAGTGTCTGAGTTGTAGCCTGGGTTTCTGCCAGATGGATTATAGTCTTCCCTTGCGTAGGGGTAGACTTTCTCATGTGAAAAGGATTTCTGGTCTTTCTTGAACTTCTGGTACTTTGTGTCCTTGAGGGTCACCTCAAATTCCATCATTGTTTTATTCAGCTCTTCTAGGCGCTTTTTTAGCTCTGTTACTGTCTGGTATGATTTTAGGTGGACTTCCAAAGTGTGTATTTCCTCCTTCATTTTATCGGACAGGGGAGCTGCAGTTTTGATGATTAGCACTAACCAGTCTCTGGTACAGTGCCACGAAATGAGTGACCAGTCCTTCTTGAAGGTTTTGTCCTGCTGAAAGATGAAAGGTTCGTTTCGTACAATCAACCCTCGTGGGGCGGTGTTTGCCCTTAGGTATTCAGTCATCACAATACCATGAATTATGGTATTTATTTGGTTCCTTCTTAATTCTGTAAGTTCGTCCCAACATTGGCCAGCTTCACTGGAGTCCCTGTTTGGTGTTTCTGCTAGTGGTAGCATGGATGAGATGATTCTTTCTACTTCTTCCTCGGAGAAGGTGAGACCTGTGACTTCAGTCATGTTTGCAGACTAGTGTGGTTGTCAGGTGTGTACCGTATGTCTATGTGGGGGATATGGGGTTACTCCCACAGCTGTACGCTGTAAATTAGACACTTCAAAATAAGGGGGAGGCAGAGGGTATTAGGCTAGGTCCACCCTCCTTTCAGTCATGTACACAGAAAAACCGGAATACCGGATATGGAACCTAGTTTGGGTGGTGTATGACCCCAAATCAAGTTGAGTTGGAAGGTCTGATTTCAGACAAGAAAGAACAATTGCTTTCTTGAGTCCCCTCACTCACGAGGGTTTCCCACTGGTGACATGCTTCATCATTGGGGTCATGTGACCAGGCTATTTTGACGCCCCCAAACAAAACCTATTTCACAAGGTGTGGCTACGTGGGGTGGTACCCCTGCGCTAACGATATATGTATTTACAACGGTGACGTAAACACAACAGGAGACTCACTAAAAACCACTACACACTTTAAACCAACAGCGAAGAACTGTCTCCTGTTGTATGACAGTTTCCACCCGAGACAACTAAAGGAGAACCCTCCCATTTGGACAGTTCCTACGCCTGCGGAGAAACTGCACGGAGAAAGAGGATTACAAGCTTCAAGCAAAAGAACTGTCAAAAAAACTGATTACAAGGAAATACCCCTCACATCTAGTAAATAGGGCAAGGAAAAGAGCGGCTAACAACCATAGAGAAGCGCTTCTTGAAACTCTCCAAGAAGAAAAATCTGTGACTGACAAAAGACCTATCTGTATCACCACGTTTAATGTAGCGTCAGACAAGGTGGCCAAAATTGTGAAGAAACATTGACGCATTTTGAACAGTGGTAATTTGGACATTCCGAGACCAATGTTCTCCCACAGGAAAGGGAAAAACCTGAGAGACATCCTTGTACATACACGCCCGAAAACAACTACTCACAACGGGGGAAACCAGAGGGTTTTACAGACCTTACCCAAAGGACCCTACCCGTGCAATAACTGCAGCGTATGTTACCTGACATCACCCACCAAGAGTGTGGTACTAAACAACAACATGGTCTGGGAACTGAGAAAATTCTCAAATTGCAACACCACAGGGGTAGTCTATTTGATAACTTGCACATGCAATCTTCACTACGTGGGCATGACCACGAGGAAGGTTAGCTGAACATCGTAGTAATATCAGGTGCAAGCGGGCAACCACAAAAATGACCACACACTTCATTGAAAAACAACACACCCCCAATGATCTCAGATGGGTGGTGTTGGAACACATAAAACAGACAGACAACCTTGAACACAAACTCCTAGAAAAGGAACTGCGCTGGGTCTTTAAACTACGCACGGACACCCAGGGTTTGAACGACAACATCCCTTGGGGCAATTCACAAAATAGAGAAATGCCTGAGCGTCATGGGTTAAATCTGAAAGTCACAAGATACTACACATGGCTGCCCAACCCACACGATACTACTCTATTAACCGAGTGAGTCAGCGCACATAGTTTCATAAGTGCCCGAAACATCGTCAATAAAGAGATGCACACTGTACGAGTAGCAGATCTCTGAAGCCATGTGACCAGGCTATTTTGACGCCCCCAAACAAAACCTATTTCACAAGGTGTGGCTACGTGGGGTGGTACCCCTGCGCTAACGATATATGTATTTACAACGGTGACGTAAACACTTTATCTATCCGATAGTTCTACTAAATCAGAGGATTAACAGAATAAACACCGAGATCGTGCTACCCACGTGACCACGCTGCCATGCCGCAGTACACGGACATTACTGTACTTCAGTTATATCACCCCACACGGAAGTAATCATCATCCTATGGGGGTAAATACCACCCTAAGTAATATTCCTTTAATAATGAAATAGGTCCCACTCGTTTCTGTCAACAATGATTAAATATGTTACATTCTCCCAACATGGCCGCCGGTTTCGCCAAACTCGGGTGGCCATCTTTGGTTCAGTTACAGCTCTAGCATCCACCTGATGTCTAGGCGGAAGTAGCACTACTTAACCAGGTACCCGTGGAGAGACGCGTTAATATGCGGTCTCCAGGGGTACGAGTAGGTGAATTACCGGCGAGGCGTGCTCAGCTCAAGTAAGTGCCACGATTTTTCCTCCCAACAGCGCAGCCACAACAGATCCTTTCTGGCGGCAAAAACGGGCAACCGCAGCTCCTGTTTTCTCAAAGTTTAAAGAGTCGCCACCAGCCCAATACTTAACCATATCTTACCATCCTTTCAGAGTGCGCCTACGAGCCCCTCAACCCCTCCACACCATGGGGCAATTCTGAACCTCATTTAAAGTATGTAATTGTGCCACACGCATCAACTTCAATGTGTTTTTTATATGTGGTTTGTCACGTGGTGTCTGCGTCCGTGTTTTTAACATTTATTATTCATTTAGGATCTCCCTAGGAGACGAGACGCACACGTTAATTCCACCAATAAGGCACGATGGAATAGACGACAACGATGTTATTTCACATACAACGGACGATGTTTGAGTGTGATCCAGACGCATTGTGTTGCATGCAGTATAACACCTGCCAGTGCCCTGGCAGGCAAGTGTATTTCTAACATTGCTCTGTTTTATCTTCTACAGATACTACGATCCATTGAGTCAAATCATATGTATTATAGTGCACACACAGTAGGTGTGGCACATCACTTACCACTAATTATTTATTCACCTCACTTTTTAGGTCACTTAGGAGTGGAACGCACAGGGCTGGCCCCTGTGTGGTCCTGGGGAGGCTCGAAACATGTTGACCAACACTAGAGGCTTTTAACTCATTATGGTTACATTGTTCTCTAGTACCCCCCTTTTTAATATACCGACTAGGAGCTAGAATAAAATATTTCGCCCACTAGCCAGGTATTTTTAATTTTCCATCCACTCCACTAACACTGCACGACAGATAATCTTATATAAGTGCTCCTACGTAATTTCGCAAGTCGAAGCACGCCTCTATCCGCAGCGGATTGAGAGGACCCCAATGATGAAGCATGTCACCAGTGGGAAACCCTGGTGAGTGAGGGGACTCAAGAAAGCAATTGTTATTTCTTGTCTGAAACCAGACCTTCCAACTCAACTTGATTTGGGGTCATACACCACCCAAGCTAGGTTCCATATCCGGTATTCCGTTTTTTCTGTGTACATGACAGGTAGACATCTCCTTCATAAGGGGAACCCATCGCAGAAAGTTTTTCAGGAGGTGTGGCTGATTATACTGGGCACACCACAGGGGTTTGCCCACAGCTATCAACCAGTAAAGAAGGATCCTGATACTTTGGATTGTTTAGAGCCAACTCCACAGGAAGCAATGTAAAAGTGCGAGGGGTTGCCCCATGGGAATTTTACCCCATTGGTTGGGGAGTCCTTCACCACCTGCAAACTTGAAATTGCCATTAAAGTGGCACCCTTGGCTACCAGCCCCAAAACACTGCTGGACAAGAGAAGAAAGACTGCACCTGCAGAAACTCTGGACCTCAGAAATGAAGGCTGCAACGAGAAAGACTGCACCTGCTGAACCAAGACGGGATTTCTGAAAGAGAAGGGCTGCTCCTGCTGTTGACTTTGTGGAGAAAGGCACCAAGGGTTGGACCTGCTCCCACTTGTGACGAGGACCAGTGAGTTGACTTAAAGGGCTAATTGGCTGGCCTCCTCTTAAGCTTCAGGGACACAAAAGCTAAAGAAGCCCTGCACTTGTACAGTGCCCAGCTGACCAGCTGCCACTGGACCTGCCCTGTGCTCCGCTGGTGTAGCCTGTGAGATCGAGTCCTGGCCCCCAAGAGGTGCTCCCCAGTTCCTGGACCTTTGGCTGGTGCTCGGGTGTACTTTCCAACCACAGAACGGCAACTTGAGAGCCTAAAGCAAAAGATAACAGTTTTTGGTCGGAGTCTGAGGCTTATAGTGCAGAGGGCACATTCCAGGATTCCGAAACTCTTCACTCTTGCCAGAGCAGGTAAGACTTGATTCGGGCCCGACGGCCCCAGGGGATTTTGCTGCTAATTTGAGTATGTGTGCACTGGAAAACTACTGACCTCAAATCAGAGTCGTAATGGACTCTTGAGACTCGGACTACTAGTGGGGAATACCCTGGAAGTTACCTATAGTGACTGGGGAATAACCACGGGTGCTAACATGAGGAGTGAGTGCAACAAGGAATCTTCAGGGAAACACTAGAGCTCCGATACCATGGAAGGACTGTGTAAAAGGTTTGTAAATGTCATTCTTCCTTTGTTTGGGTAGTTTAAAAAATAAAATACTTGTCTTTTTTCATAAAAGCGAGTATTTGGCTGGACAATTACATATTGCTGCTGCTTGAAAGCCCATATTCAGTAATCTGTATCCAACCCCTATTCACCCCCGCCGCCTCCACCACCACCAAAAGGGAGCCCTGGACTGCTCGGACCACGCATACCCTGAGAGTCAAGTGCAGAAGGGGTACTTTGCTCAATTACTCAGGATCCATAGTAGGTCAGGCCCCAAGACATCAGGAGTAAAAGGCCTTAATCACCACGGTTGGGCCCAGTAGCCCCCAAGTGCCCAGTGGCCCTCTTAAAGAGGTTGTGAAGGGACAAGATCCAGCACATGCGACTCCATGCGGCACAGTGCTGGTTCTGGACACTACCACCTGCGGCGCTGTCTCCAAGGCCCCAGCCTGCTCAGCCATACCCAGAGTTTCCAGCACCTGGGACGGATCTATCAATGGGTCACTGTAACCAAGCTATAACTGAATGATGAACGCTAATACGGGCAATCCAGTCTTGGGTTGCTTGTATTCCTGTTCGGGAGGACGTGGCCTGGCTGATCAGGCTGGACTCTTCCCAATGGAGCAGGGTCAAGACTGATTTGCATATGACTGGGTCCAAACAGAGGTAGCATGGTGTACAAAATAACAATGGACTGGGATGTGGCCCAGAGTAATTACCAGTGGCTGAAACTAATTCAAGCATCCCATCCATCACTTTTTGTTTGCTTAAGTGTGATGCCCTGAATTGAATGGGTATGTCCAGACGCGAGTCCTGTGTACACTGCCATTGGAATCAAGCTATACCCCCGACTGAAGAGCCCTAAATAGGGCAAAACTGATCTTGGGATGCTAATCTTCCGGTTCAGGGAGTACCTGGCCTGGCAATTCAGGCTCAACTATTCTTATTGGAGCATAACATAACAGCAGGGTCACAAATGATTTACATATGGCTGGGTCCAAACTGAGGTGGCATGGTTGGCAAAATAACTATGGACTGGGATGCGCCCCGAGTAATTAACAGTGGCTGAGATTAATTCACGCATTTCATTTACCACTTTTTCTATACTTCATATTCAGCATGTTCAGAAATGCCATGATCCCCTCTGGAGCTCCAGCTGGCTCCATGGGTCTGATGGCCTACTTGTTAGGAGGTTTGCAGCCGTCTACCACTCAGCGCCCTTCATGCCATTTCTCTCATTGCCTCCAGTATCATGGGTGAATCTGGCCCAAATCAAACGTTACCAGCGGGACTGACGCAAAGAGTGACACCCCCTGCATGGGTCGTTCCACATTCATCTGCCTTGAAGCCGGACTTCAACATCTCTCTGCACCACAAACGGCGCCACAGATAACCCAAACAATGTCACTGATAACACCATTGGTGACGCAGCAGACACTGTCTCCACCCCAACCACTGCCTCCACCTCAGCTGATGCCACATACAGCTCAGCCAGAGAATCTGCCAGTGATATCCCACCACTCCTGAAGAGAGGCACAGAGACTAATAGAGGAAGGCAGATATTACTTTGGAGACACAGACCCTCAAGATGATCTCAGGGTGGATGATAAGTGGACGGCACACTAGACCCAGAATTTGCAGGCAGGATACGTCCCCAGCATGGGAACTGCTATCTCCAACGGAACATCCCCCACTGGAGGTGAACTCTTATCATACCATCATCAGGAGGGCAGTGGACATGTTGGACCTGCAGCCGCCATCCTCGGAAGTCAAATCAAGCATTCTTACTGAGGCCCTGCATTCCACCTCCCACAAGACGAAACCATTGCTTCCGTTCGATGAAGCACTCACAGAGCCCATGCTAGTAATATGGGAAAAGCAAACCACTTCCACTGTCATTTTAAAGACCAATTTCTCAGTGATATAAACCAGCTCCTGGGGATCTCCCCCCCTCCCCCCACCCCATTTCCTTTCAGCTCATCCAACTCCAAAGAACCTAGTGTTGCAGGCCTCTTTGCACTATGTTTTCAATATTGCATTATTTTCTGTCACACTGATGGAAACATCTCATAGAAGACTGCACACATACATGCCCTTAAGGCCCATTTTAAGTTTTGCATGGGGACTTACTGTGGTCCTAAAAGTTATATTCAGGTGCCTACTTTCGTTTTATATTAATGCCAATGTTTCGGTTTCCATCCCACACTGTAGGACACAGCTTTCAATAGCTGACTGGATGTTTTACATGGGACGAGGGAGAAGTTTGTTAGTTATAGGAGAGTTATGTGCATAGAAAGATTTCAAACATTCCTTGGTCCACAGAGAGCTTCTATAGGTGGTTTCTTAAGTAAGATCTTTTCTTGGGGACCAGCGCCAGTCAGTGGTTACTGGGCAATATCATATGTGGATTGTGCCATTTACGACTAGTAAAAACTCAAATACAGCTTCACACAGTAAATAAACCTAAATAACCAGATGCCCACCCATTTCTGTATCTTCGAGGGATTGAATTTTGTAGGAAATTACCATCTTTTTTTTTCTATCTGCTTTGCTGACTTTAGAACTCTGTGCACTTTACCCCTGTTAACCAGTAGTAAAGTGTTTGTGCCCCCCCTCAAAACATGGTTAGACTGACTCATCCCGGATTGGTACATTTAACTTTCCTGCAAGTCCTTTTGTAGAAAATACACTTAGGATCTGGAATTTAAATGCCACTTGGGACTAAAGAATATATAGTGCCATCCACTATACTGACAGTGACTTCAGGCCTACCCTGTGTAGCCTGACTGCTGCAGTAAATAACCTGCAGTGTGACCTGTCAAAATAACCCTTTTTGACAGGAAAAAACCTACCTCTTCTTCCTTTTAAATATTCGTAATCCCTTTTGTAGGTCTTGCAGCCCACAAGGCAGTTATTTAAAAGTAGGACATGTAGAAATGTAATCTTAATATGGCCTTACAGTGACTTGCACTTAAAAACTATTTTCTGATGGATACTTCTAACTGCAGATTCCTCACCCAGGCGCCAGACTGATCTGGAGATTTTTCTCAGAAATCCGGTCGTTTGCCCACAGGTGGTGTTGTGCCGCTCATGGTTGAGTCAGTCCCACCCCAGGAAATGACATTGCGGCCACAATGTATCCGTCACCTGTGCACGTCAATGTCAGTTCCTTTCTTTCCAAGCCTTCCAATGCACATCCGGAGCTCGCTCCCTCGGCTCATTCACCTGAAAGAAAACTTTTTCTAAAAGGTATTCCAGTGTGTAAGCGGCTCATTTCCCCTTGAAATGAAAATACAGGTTGTAAATCCTGCAGTGACTGCCACAAACAGATGTCATTGATGGGCCCTCAAAAGGTCTGTCTCTGGGGTCTGTCTGAGCTCCTCGCAGTACTCTGAGTAATGCAGCGACTGCACTCCAATGAATTTGAAGGCCACCCAGGACAGTAAGGCCAAACTCTATGTCGTTGAACATCATAAGAAGGCTAGGAAGTCCGATCCCGGTTTAAGTCAAGGACGTGTTCTCGCTCCCGAGAGAGGTCATCGTCACATTCAAAGTCATCAGGTAAGAACAAAAAGGCATAGGAAGTCCAAACACTGTTTCCCTTTTTCTCGTCACTCTCAGCAAAAGAGGCTATGCAATGTCATGGTACGCAAAAGACTCCGTCTCCAATTTCAGAATGAATCCTGGCTTTAGTCACGATCCAACACTAGTTCCCTGCCCATTGCCAAGCCACTGCTTCTTTCGACAGCTAGATCTCTGTCCAACAGGAAGAATCTAATCCATTTCTTCTGTTGTATCTGAGGCTTAGCATCAGGAAATGCCAGGCAATGTCATCTGTCAAGTCACTTTTTTGTCCAGTGGCAATATCATCATTGGTGCCATTACTTATAATTTCCTGACCTGGGGCAATAGCATTTCCATACATAGAATTCTACAACAGTCCGTTATCTGTTTTCTACAGAAAATTTAAGGCACATATTTATCACTATCATATGATCAGCTTGTATTTCTCCAATTGTGAAGTTCAGCATTTCCTTTATATGTTTACAAGTAAAACTATTCTTTTGCTCTGTAAGTGGAGCCAAATTCAGTTGTGACAAACTGCCCTTCATCTGCTCCATGTAACTTGACGGCATACTTCTTTCCAACCCTTCTGTTTTCATATCAATGTTGCGTCATTTATTTTAGTTTGTGCATTTTGGCAAAGGAGCGCCAACTCAGAAATGTTTGCCATAACTATGAACGTGGGTTTACCACTCTCAAGACTGATTATGAAGCTGAAACTCAGATATTAACACAAGTACAAGTTGCTCAGTACTCAAAGCCCTTCGGCTACAGCACAGATGGGAATTCCACTCTGCTCTGCCTTCCGGGTTACAGACCCTGAATACACTGGCCAAAGCAACAACTGCAGGAAAGGTGAGAGGAAGAATGTATGTTCTCAAATACAGTCAAGGAGAATGAACATCTGGTGAATAATCTTAGTGATTTAGAAATCAGCTTATGTGTTAAAAGTATCCAAGTAAAATAAACTAAAACAAGCAAACTTGAGAAGTTTTGTCTGGTCAGTAAAGATGTCATATCAGCCTGCTCTATAGTATGCCACTGTCTGTATCATACAGAATTCCACTTTAACTTTGTCCAAATTCTGTCAATTTGTTTATATTGTTAATGAAACTAATAACTTGACGACCCAGCCTCCCTACAATGACTATGTAACTAACCTCCATCATCTCAGCTGCACCTC
The DNA here is from genome assembly GCA_963921515.1 of Calotriton arnoldi. Taxonomy (NCBI): domain Eukaryota; kingdom Metazoa; phylum Chordata; class Amphibia; order Caudata; family Salamandridae; genus Calotriton; species Calotriton arnoldi. The sequence continues at coordinate 839,942 of CAWUFW010005839.1, forward strand.
CAAACTATGGTCACATGTGCTACATATAGGTGCTCTTCAAGATCTTCGTTTAGTATTCAGCGATCAGGCTTCTATTTACAAAGTACAACAGCATGGATTATTTTTGAGAGACTGTCAAGAGAAAGGGGAAATAAACAATGCAAGGGGGAATAATTGCAAGGGGTTTGAGTTGCTACGGAACCTTCCTATGTTGGCAGGGTTAGTGATTTCAAATATTATTCCAAAATGTATTGCTCATTTCTGTCAAATACTAAGCCACACAAAAACATCAAATTCCACCTACATCGAAAGTACTTACAGAATGACTGACTGATTTTATCAGGCTTTTGGGTACAACCCTTTTGCCAGCACAGAATGTTAGAAAACATAACAATCAGAACTGGAAAAAGAAAAAAGGAGCTTACACAGTATTAGAATTTCATGTTCCTTTGTCCGAATGTATGTACAAACAGCTGAATTATCATTATTCTTCTAAAAATAAACCAACCATAAACAATGACGGCAATATTCTATACCCGTCTCACTGTGCAGCCCGACACAAACGCTCACCTTTAAAATACTTCACAGTTTTCACTCTCAGTTCCAAAGTAGCATCTTCGTCACAAACAAAGATTGTTCGAGGATGTTGCTGAAAAGCAGAAACAGTCCACATGTGGTTCAAGCCTTCTTCTATGGCCTTGTATAAGGCAAATGCTTTATGAGCTCCTGTTATGAGAATCATGACCTAGAAAGTATGAAATCCATAAACAAAATATCTGTGAGACTTTATCACTGTGATTATGTACTATGATTTTTAAAAGATTTTCAAATTTGATATCAACATTCAGAGGATGCTGGAACACAATTCCAACTGTTTCTAGCTAAGGACACTTAGCAGGATATGATTATCTGTAATTGATATCACATTCTTCATCTAGTCAAATATTGCCTCAGCAGTCACCCTCATTTTGGAAGATAAGCTAGAGAGAAATCCCGAAATACCACTTTTATTGGGGGTAAAAATGCTGGGGGTCTTGGAGGCAAATATGGTCTTAATTCCAGTCCCAATCATGAATATAATTTTTAACCACTGGATATAAGCGGGGTTATGCATGTGCTTCCATAAACACACACATAAGATAAAGTGCATTTATAAAGCGCACGTTCACCACAAATGATATCTTGGCACTGAATAACAGATGTTTATTTTTACCCAACTCAATGGTCCTCATTTTATTGACCTCAGAAGGATGAATGAACCCGCCAGGATTTGAACCATGAGGTCAAACACAGGCACCTACAGTGGACGCATTAGTCCACTAAGCCACCATACCGGGCCTACTGTTAAGTGCCACTGAACAGGATCAGGTGCCAAGAATCACATAGTGTAGCAACATTAATGGATCTTGGAAAAAATACTTAAGAGTCACTGTGGTGACTAACTTCAACTGCTCAGTTTAACCACTCTGTTGATTAAAATAAACCAAACCGAATAAAAGATTTGAAATGCTATCAGTCCAGAACAGCCATACTGCTATATTTAAATTTTTAAAAGCTCTCAGTATCATACAGAACTGTACTTCCTGCCTATCTATGACACTATTTTAATCACATAGTATTTCCAATCAATGAGGATTATTTGACTATATGCATTTTACTTATTATTTTATTTAACTGTAAACTTGGCCGCTGCTCTAGTCCTAGAATCTGAAAAATAATGTTGATCATGTCCATCTAGAAAGATATTCTGCAACAATATAACTCTAAAGAAACCAATGATAAGTGTAGGTTACCGATATAAATTCATGCCTCCTTTGCAAATACCTCTGAATAGGATAATGAGCAAAGTAAAAGTACAGTGTAGATCTTTAAAAGATGAAACATTTAATATTCCGCTCTGTGTCTTTAAGTGATATTTAATTTCTTACCTCTCTGGCATCCATCACTGTCCCCACCCCGACAGTCAATGCCATGGTTGGTACTTTGGAGAGATCACCATCAAAGTACTTTGCATTTGCCAAAATGGTATCCATTGCCAAAGTCTTTAATCTTGTCCTTGACATTAAGCTGGATCCTGGCTCATTAAAAGCAATGTGCCCATCTGGTCCAATGCCTTCACAAATGCAAGACAAAAAAGGAAAATTAAAAAAAGAAAAAAATCAAACTGAAAAAGTTCTAAATTATCTGAACCTAAAGCACAGCCTTGCCGAGCTTGGATCTCAGAGGAAAATTTTAATTCCATAAATACTGTGTACCACATTCAAACTTCAAATAATCATGTGGTAGGTCAAATATTCAATAACAAGACTCCCTCAAGTTCTAGGAGACTCTTGTCTAGGGTACAGCTTGGTCTTGGCAACAAGATTAATCCATCACATCCTCAAGTCCAACCTAAAAATATTGACCTATTATGCCATGTAATCGATGTTAATATAGTAGGATTATGGTCCAAATTGCTTTCACTCACTGCTACACAAAACTATTGTTACTAAATACTTTTTGTTGCATTGTTGTTTCCGAAATCGGAAACCAAATATGTTCAAGGTGCTAAGGAGAGAAAAATAAAAAAAACTAGACCAAACAAGAGCTTGAAAAGGATTCTGTGATTGTAAAGATGTTACTTACCTATAGCAATAGTTGTCCACTTGTTATAGATTGGTGGTTATAATTTATCTGTTAAAAGCTAAACTGTGTTTGCCCAGTTTTTTCAAAGGATTACAGGAGCTTTTCATCTCAGCAATATCGTTAGGCCCTGATTGTAAACAGGCCAGTGTTTTCTGACCCTGCAAAAGGGGCGGAATACCAAGCTTTGTCGAGCTTATTGCACTTATCGCACACAGTAATTACCAAGTGTGATAAAGTTTGAAATCTTCATTACACTTTGGCAGGTCAAACCTTCCTGAATTATATAGGGGAAAATAGTGTGGCATTTACCATGACATGCGCATGTTGGTGCACTAAGAACCAAAATCCTCATGCTATTCCCCAAAAACCTGGAATAAGAGCACTCAAATTCCATGGGGAGTCAGATTTTATCAAGTGCAATAAATAGCACCTACTCTTCTAGGTCACTGGTAATCAAGGCCTTAAAGTGGCAAAGACCTGTAAAAATATGAAAACTTGGAAGTTATGATTTAAAAAGTGTTTGGGGGTCCTTTTAGGCAGCTCGTAAAATTATTATTAAATTAAATTGAAATTGTTCATTCTTTGTACAGCAAAAAGAAAGGCAGTGTAAGAACTCTATTTTGTTCATTTGTGGAACTTGGTTTGCAAAGAACTTAAATGCCGCATTAAGCCCAGTAAATCAGTAGTGTTTACAAAACAAATCCAGTACTTCTCATATTGTGTGCCTATACTAAAGATTCATCGGCATGGGGAGGGTTACTTAACAGAGCTTCTTCTTACCTCCAACAAACAGTTCAATCCCGCCAGCTTCTTTGATCAGCTTTTCGAATGCCTCACACTCTGCCTGCAGATCTGGAGCATTCCCATCAAGAATGTGAGCATTATTAGGGTCTATGTCGATGTGCTTGAAGAAATTGTTCCACATGTAAGAATGGTAACTCTCAGGGTGATCTCTAGGAAGACCTAAAGACAAATGCAAGAGTAATGGGCATCACTTACAAAAAGAATAAGCAAGTTAAAGTGGGACAACTGCATTTCCTGCTGAGAAAGAAATGACTTTGTATTAATGTCTTTTACAATTTAAGAATTAAATTACTCAACAAATTACAATTTGCAGCTTATAAACAAGCTGCAATGTAAAGAAGCCCTTGTGCAGTCAACGGTAATCACAAGCAGCCATGGGTAACATACTGAAAGCAGAGCAGTTCCATGGTCTAGGGAGCTTGATCATCTATATACTATAGTATACGGTACAGTTCCTGACCTCCAGCTCCCTATACCTTTCGTCCACAGCTAAACAGAGATGGAAGCTTACTAGTATCGAGGAATTCACATTAGAACATTGGAATGTTGGGAGCTCCATTGAAAACAATGGAGTAGCTCCGGGCTTATAATGGCTGGTATAAGCCCGGAGCTCCAACATTCCAATGCTTCTTTGTTCACAGCTGTGGCTGTGAACAAAGGCTTCAGGGAGCCTGAGGGGATTTCAATCCCCTCGCGCTCCCTGAAGCCTTTGTTTCATTTGTTAGAACATTCTGCCCTCTAGTGGCAGAATGTTCTAATAGCCTTATAGCCCTTCGTAGCTGGGCTATACCGGCTATTAAAGTCCCCGCTCCCTTGTTAAAGGCCCTCGCCTTCGGCTCGGGCCTTTAACGCTGTAGCGGGCCTTTAATAGCCGGTATAGCCCGCTACGGCGGTCTATAAGGCTATAGTAACGTTCGAGTATGTCAAAGCTTTTTGTTATGTGCCAGTGTAATGTAAATAGAGATTTTTAGGCCAAAACTGAGAGTAGCTGCAGTACTCAGTATTCTCTGAAATGTATCTGTTGTCTTGGCAGTGAGATCACTTTAGATCACATGACCATAGCGAGTACTTGAACACTGAGGCCGATCACGACAGTAGTGAATATTTGTTGGATCCGTTAAGACAAGAGAAGCAGTGGTAAATATCTCTTGCACAAGAACGTGATGTTAGAAAGCAGTCTTGGTCATAATGTTTAGTTAGGTACTTGATGTTTACAGGGAATCATAATGTAAAAAAAAAATTAGGAGTGTTCTAATCGTATGATTTGGGAGTTAGGGGGAGATTTAGTCCCTCTACCGTTGATCAGTCAGTCTTGAGGAAAGGGTTTACCTTGGATGAGCACTTTTCTATTTTGGTAGCAGTAAGACCCTCCCTACCATTGGTGGAATTTCACCTGAAGTGATAATTCTGGAAGAAATACCACCACCTGTAATTCCGAGGTTCTCCAGGCCTGGAATTATCATGTCTGCAAATTCAAAACTTGATAATTCCGGGTCTGGAGACACCATATCCTGTTTAATGCTGCAGGGCTGTAAGCAACAGCGAAGCCCACCAAACCTGTGCCAGAGCAAGGGGGGCTGTCAGGAGAAGACATTATTCTATAGCTCTCTGTAGGAAGGCAAAGCCTGCCCTGAACCAGTCCCCCACATCAACAAACCCCGCAACCCCACACCTGAACCTCCCACTCACTCTTCCCCCCTCTTCTGAGCAGACACAAAATATCAGTGTTTATCCCCACATTTTTAAGTGGCAAAGACCTGAATTTGGGAAAACCAAAGGGAAAACAACTCAGTATCTTTGAGCTGTTTGTGTGGTTCTTCCCCATTCTAGAGAGATAGCCATAATGCCAGTCTTTGGTGCAGGGATACCAACCAAAATCGTACATCTATTATCACAGCACCAAAAACCCACACGCTTGTAATGGACCCCCAAGATGGCACCAACTGCGATGCCCCCAGCTCTGTATTTGCATGGGTATTGAAGTTTGTGGGCAGTTGGAGATTTCACGATTTAGTTTCTAGACCTCTGCTGTGTTAGCCAACTGAAGATCATCTGTGAACAAACTGCTGTATGTGCCTTTTCAGATTTGGTGTTGCATTAAGAGGTGCAAAGTAGTCTAAGCCACCCTTTGGCCTTTGGGATGTGTGAGGGCAACAAGAGACAAAATCTGTGATTGTCTCTGTGTGTACAGAACCTAGACTCTCCTCTACCCCACTTTATCTTTTTTCTCTCTGGACATTAGTCGTGTCCCCATAGGAACAGTAACCCATTTTTTGGATTTATATTGAATTCCTTGTGCAGTTGGGCACAGGTAATCAATGCAAGATTAAAATTAATCATTAAGTGTACACACAGAGGGGCATTTCTGCCAAGAATGTACCAGGAATGTAAAGAAAATGTCAAACTTGACATTTTCAAAATAGAGCGATACATAACATGAGACATAGCAAAAGAACAAAAAGGCAAAAAACAATCACTATCATTAAAGGGGAACAGTTAGCGGACAAACCAAAACTGCAGGGAGCATCAGACAGAGCAAATCATACTAGGCAAAAGAAGAAACGGTCTGAGGATATCATATCTTGGCCAGCCAAAGTTTGGCACATCCATACCCTTAATGATCCCCTTTTCCAACCTAACCGGGTTCTACGTTCATTCTGATCTAAAGTTGCCTTTTCTAGGGAGCCTGTGTTAAGGAATTCATGCCACCAAACCATCAAACTGATAGCCGTCCTTAATAGCCAATATTGAGCCTGAACCAGTCTGGCCAGTGAGACTGCAAAGACATAAATCCCTACGGTATTGTGTGGTACTGCAGGTGAATGCCCAATATGATTAGCTTTGGGCCCCAAGAAATGTCTATTTGAAAGAACCCATTACGTTTCCTAAAAATGTGGTCCCAATAGGTGCGTATAGCGCAACCTACTGCAAAGATATGGCCTGCATTGGCACCGTTGGTGCCATATCGAAAACATTTCTGCCTTGCTTGGCAGTTCGGGCTGGACTGTTCCCATGAGGCACAGGGTCAGACTGATTTGCATATGGCCATGTCTGAACTGGGGTGGCGGAGTGAGCTAAAGAATGATGATGGATTAAACCCAGATCAGTTGACTGGGGGTGAGTGCTTGCAATGTTCAACACTCCGTCCATCATCCCCTTTGGTTTTGCTGTCTTGTCGCACCTTCATGATGTATAAGCGGTGAGGCGTAAAACAGAATTCAATAATATATGTAATATGATGGGCCCTGACTCGTGCAACGTGGAGGACATTCTGAGCAAGAAAATTACTAAACGCGATGTCTTCGGCAGTCACCACCAACCCAAGATGTCTGCTCCACTTGTCCTCCCTTAGTTGAGATATATCAGCACTCTCCTCTAGCTCAGCTAAGAGAATAAGCTAGTAGGCAAAATAGATACTCCCCTTCAGGGGCCCCTCATAACGAAATCTAGAAACCTATTTTGAGAACAGCGAATCTCATCTCTTAAATTGTAGATATCTAAAAAAGCCAATACGGGGAAGGAAAACCATTGCCATAAAATCTCTTATGATGAATGTATCCTCATGTGACGCAACTGGTGCTATGTAAAGCGCTCTGATACCCGATACGGGTCAAGTTCGCGCTATATAAAACTGCGTAAAAAAAAAAAAAAAAATAGAAGTAAGCCACACTTGAACATTTATCCCAAAGTACAAAGTTTAGCTTCCTCCCAACACTCCTGGAACCTATGATGGATAACCAAGAGCATATTTGGGTTATAGTCCAGATAGGTAAATTGACAAAAAGAGAGCGATGCCTGGAAAAACTTTGTTAAGATAAATCCAAATCGGATGAAACACCCTCAAGGTCTTGAATCTGGTCCTCTTAAAGTACAAAATATCAATCAGACCAGTGCGGGGGCAGTAGTATCACCTCTCAGAAGGGAGATAATCTGGGAACTTGCTCCCCAGAATCTATGGATCCCTAACGAGAACCATGGCAAGTCGTGAGAGAGACCCCAATTATCCCGGGATAGTTGAAGTAGTAATATACTGCACCGGGGTTTCTTGTAACTCCATATTAATTTCTGCCAGCAGGATTGGACTATATTAAAAAAAACCTTAGGAAGATAAAGAGAGATGGACCTAAAAAGATACAACTATCGGGGAGGAATGATCATTTTAATGAAATTACACCTCCGAATCGACCCCCAGATGTAACTGATTCCACTTATTGAAGACCACAATTGATTGCTGATGAATTTTGCCAAAGTTGGATTCCATGACCTCCTCCATACATAAAGTCAATTCTACTCCCAAGTATATTGCCGAATGCACCACCCACTTGTCCTGAACGGGATCCATCAATACTTTAATAACACTGCAAGAGGAGGTCCAAGTTTACCTTGTTTGCAGCAAGCAACTACTAAACATAACCATCTTCCCTGGGCAGTCAGAAGCAACTGGCCAGAAGGGAATCCTAACTCCACTAGCAGCAATAGAAAATATAGATACTACTATACTATAAGAAGTGAATGGTGCACCATTACAACTGTTGTACACGTCTGAAACCAAACACCCGTACCTAATTATATTTTCTATCTTTCAAAATGATCTCCAGGGTCTCAAGCAGGTTTTCACGTTATTGTTCTCATAGCTCTAAACCTGTGGCATTTAATGTAGGGCCAAGGAAATGAATCAAAGCCATATGTTCAATATAAATACTGACTATACAAGCGAATTATCTTTAGATGCATAATATGCACATTTTTGTAAAGGGGTGGACTGTCTGAAATTCTGGCAAGAATCAAGCCCTCCTGAGTCGTTATTCTAGACAGCCCCTTAGAGATGTAGTGCAATGTATACACAGTTAACAGAAGTTGGGGAGAGGATGTGGCGTAACGGCCAGAGCAGTCGACCTCGAAGCTGGGGAACCAGATTTGAGTCTCGGCAGGGACGCTCAACATCCTCAGATTCTGGGCAAATCAAATAATCTCCCCGTGCTTAACAAAATGAATGTGTCCATCTGTAATGCAACTGGTGCTCATGTAAAGTGCTCTGATACCTTCGGGTTGGGTTGGCGCTATATAAAAATTAAAAAAAATTTAAAGTTAATTGGACTGTAATTGGCCTAACAAGTACTGATGTGTTTAACCAGGACCAACTACTGAAAACTGCAAGCCAAAATAATCTACACCCTGAAGCCTGACTGTTGGTGCATTAGACTGATCCGGCAACAAACAAGAAAAGGTAAAGAAAAAAACAAGTACATGAGCTAAATGCAGATTTTGATCCAGCAACCTTAGGTGGGACTAGTTGTGTGAGGTCACCAGAATTGCTGTTAACATTGGTTAAGTTGGAGACAATGGTCGCACCGTCTTCCCGCAAAGCTGGTAGATGTAAGGGTGACTCCTTTCTATAGCCACTGTGTTGCTGAAACATGTGGATGCAACCAATGTATCCTTGACAAGTCACTGATTGGAGGAAAATCGAATGAAGCATAAACAACCTTCAGGCAGACAGGATATCCAACACAGAGAATTGTTGAGACACCTGGCACTCACAAACACCAAACCAGATCCAGCTGGAGCAGGACTTTAGGAACAAGATTCCAGGAGTAAGTAACCAGGAGGGAGAGCCACCATCACAGTTACTGGAGCATTTGTGACACATGGTACTAAGGGTTCCAGTTCCTTTTATAGGGTGAAACAGGAAGTAGGTGTTAAGAAGCAGCAGAAAGTGACACGGAGGATGTAGTGCCACCAAGATAGGTTGGGAAGATACAACTTTACTGACTGCAGAGGTGACCATGATGGATAAGAGAAACCATACTTGCCACCCTCACTTTCTTATAGAAAGTTTGATTAGGAGTCATCTAAGTAGAATTTTACAGACATGAGCTGAAAAGGAAATTCTGAGAAACTATATTAGAGGAAAGGTTCTAGCTAATGCGTTTATCACTCTTAGAGGTGGAACGACTTCACACAGTTTGTCTAGAGTAGCTACCTCGGAGCGGCATGCACTTGCTGGGACAAACAAAGAAGTATGCCTCCTAAAGCATGCCAAGGAAAAGACAACTGCTGTAATCCGCAGATAACAGCAAGAGTGTCTGCAAGGCCTAACAATGCAGGGTGTGCAACTGTATTAAGAGTTCAAAACAGCTTTAGCTCAATAGCTTAATGAACAATTGTCATTGGTATTAATTGATAACATGAGAGCGACAGATTTACAATCTCAAAAACTAACTTTATAACATTGGGAGTACCTAGCCTTCCACAGCCCATTAACCACTCTTAACTTTCCATCTGTAATTTCAATGGTGGGCACATAAATAAACCTACATTAAATTATATGATTAGAAAAAATACCTGTGTTAATCTAGATGTACAACAGACCCAGAATTCAATTTCTCTTCTCCCAAATCTCCTTCCCTCTCTTCCACAGTTTTTATGGATAAACGCTTTATTTGTTCTAAATCGCTCATAAGTAACACGCCAGATCTGTCATGTAATTCTCAGTAACATATTCCCACTAATGGGTTCAAAAGAGGTGTGGCATTACACATAGTTTTGTTTAAAATATTATTGTCCATGAGGCCCCATAGCGTTAAAAGCTTAATGTCTCCACATTAAGAATATTACCAATTAAAATCCATGCAATGTAATCATACATTGAAAAGTCGCCCAAATAGATGCCCCGTTCCAATAGTAACGTCTACGAAAGCAATCAAATAATACCTACAGTTAGATGTATTCATATAGTCATGACAGGAAAAAGATACCCACTTTTTACAGTTTTTGCCGTTTTGTCACCTTGCCCGGGTCGTTTTTCCCAGCTGGAAAGTATGGTAGCGTTTGGGGGAAGTGCCAAACTGATGTTGAACGGATTTCAAAGGTGAAGAATACAGAAAGGTGAACTGGACAGCACATTAGACCAGATGTCCTCAAACTGTCGGGGGGCACCCGAGGGGCGTGAAGTGGAGGGAGATACCCTGCCTCTGACCAAGTGGAACATTAAGTATGCCCCTGGAGAACACAGACCAAACATCATGCTAAGAACAGCGCTGTAATCTTAGTGAAAGGAAAACAGAGTGCCACTCCGTCATGGCCTTCAGTAACGACTCTTGTTAGTCAGGTCTTAGTTGAGATTAGATGGAGGGGGGCACCAAATAACCCTCAAGGTCCCACCTCATTTCTGATAAGGGATCACACTGGACGCTTATGTGGAGTTTGTGCTGCTAATAGCACAATAGCAATAATGTATTTGCATTTTTAAAAGGGATAAAAACATAACTGAATGTTGTAATTGTTAGATATGTTCAGATTTTTCAGGTGGCCCAATTTTCTTTGAAAAACCTTTAGCCAGCCCTGGTATTTTAGCCAACAGCGGGCACTGCATTGCCTTTTGGAGTTTTTAGTTTCCCATTTAACCCTTTAAGGATGGGCTCAAATATTTCAGCAGGCAAAGTGATTGTGGCTAAAATGCCAGGACTGGTTAGAAGTGTCACAAGTGACATGGAGTAGTTTGTCATCTGGGTATGTATGTTGCAAAATAAAAAGGCAAGAATAAACATTAATTTTTGTAAACATTTCTATAATGTCCCTAAACATTTTGGATCTTTTGCGTACAATATTATTTCAAACTCACAAATGGCATTTATTGTAAGAGAATAGTAACAGAATACTGCTTAAACCAACTAAAGTAATAAGAAATAACCTACCTACATATTCATCCATGTTGAAAGTCTTTACATATTTAAAAGAAAGGTCTCCCTTCTTGTGATATTCTATAAGCTTTTTGTAGCTCCCCAATGGTGTGCTTCCTGTAAACAAGAAGACAAAGCATAATGCTAAATCTGTTCAATAACTGGGCATCGTCTATAAAATGCTGAACTAGAAGAAACGTTGTATTTGCATCAGACAACAGCTATGCGTAAAACAATCTGACACCACAGTATCATAAATTAACACAATCATCATTGCTCTCATCAGTATGAGCGTGCTCACCCAATAATGAGGGGGCAAGAATACAAAGATAATCAACAATATGTGGTTATATATCCTTTTTATTCCCATGCATTTACTTTGTATAACATTATTTCAGATTTATTTTTCTTAGGATTGCATTTAGTTTGGATTCCTTTTTTTGTTTTGTTGAAATACCTATTGTGTGCTTCCCAAGACTTTACAAGGGCTTACAGCCGCCCATTGCTTACCACTGGTTGGCTTTATTGCCACTCATTTGATTGCTTCTTATTTAGTGTCTTTCCTTGTTCCAGCTTGCCCATCTTCAGTTGTCCCTCTTTACCACCTGTCTGATTGGCATGCCTTCCACTACTCACTTTTAAGGAACTACTTTTTCTTTTTGACTAAGCACTCCATAATAGAGCATGCGTTTTCCAGCTCCCTAGTATGTTTCTCCATCGCCCCTGGCAAATACCCGCCCTCCGTGCTCCTTGCTGCTGGCTCTCTCTTGAGCACTCCTTTCCCCCCCCCCCCCAACCCAAATTTCTGCTCGCCCCATGATGTGTTGCTTTCTAGTTCGTGTTCTTCTCTCTCCATCCCCAAGTTGCTTTGCCTTGGGTGCTGCTTTTCCCCTCCTCCATCCACTCCATGTTGCCTCCTCCCAACCCACTCCTCCGTTGCCCCTATGTCCACCGTATTTATTTATTTTTAGAGGGAAGGGATTGTTGCCAGTATATCTGCCTTAAGAAAGCGCTGTCATAGTACTTCTTTTTAAAAAATGTATAATTTGCCAATCCATCTAGGATAGATAGCAAAAGATAACAAGCATTGGCATAGCCAATAAGTCTCGCCTTTGGGACCTTATAAGTGTTTACCCATGCAGCACATTATCCTGGGTGCTATGCCGCCAGGGATTGAATAGCTATACACTTACTACACACTGGGTCATGCAGTCCGATTCAGGAATACAGGCTTGCTTGAAATCTAAATTGCGCACAGTTTAAAATATTTTGCAAAGGACGCCCTGCTGCTCCCTATCTTTGCAACAAGGTGGACCCCGGGAAGAGGCAGCAAGACCATGAAGGATGGCAGGGGCGATTTGGTATAGTTTAAGAGTTTAAAAGAGCAACGTTAGAGCAGTACATTATGCATAATACTTCAAATGCATTAGTTGGCCACTCAAGGATTCAACGCATGCAACAGAACGTGCAGCAGTCACGGGTAAACCAACCGTCCTTGTACGTGCAAACATCGAAAATGGAAGCAGCATCGAAATAATACCATCTGCACATAATATCATTAGCCACCCGTCTGTGAAAAACCAGGAATGCTACGTTAAAACTTATTTACAAAGACATCGCCCATTCTACCCTGCAATGTGTGCTGGAGCCAACAGCAACACAAACGGCATATCCATTACTAGTGCAGCTGCGGACAGAAAAAGGTAAACCATTGCGAACAGTGGAAAGTATTAAAGTATTGAACCCGCTCACACGTGCCTAACAAGAATGGTGAGTGTCCAGCAAAGCAATTGTCTGCAGCAGCTACCTATTCAGATGGCACCTCCAATTCCTTACTGCAAACAGTAACGCGATTGAGGGTGATAACAGAAACCATATTGCCAAGGCTACTACGTAGGCTCTAAACAAAGTGATTGAGTCGAAAATTGGACTCTCTGCCTAATCTCCTTCCTCAACACCAAGTCAATATGAGGAGAGCACCAGGGAGATTTGCGACAAGTGAGTATATGGAGAACTTCTTTGCACCCCACCAATGCACTATCAATATTCACACTTCCTGGAAGAATTCCGCCTCCCAGAGAATCAGAGTAACCACATCCAATCAGAGGTCAGGAATTTACAATGATTCTATTCCACAGAACCAATCAGAGGTGGTGCAGGAACGCAGACATCCAGCTTGCCAATAGGAAGGCATAGATGTATTCTGGTTCTACTGCCGCAGCCAATCAACGCCATAAAGACTACATAGCAGGAAACAAGTTATGTAGCTCCTACCTCTTCTGTGTGTATACCAGGGGTCTCCAACCTTTTCTGTACTAAGAGCTACGTATGCTCAATGAAAATCATCCCGAGCTAGTAATATTATTAATGTTGTGATAGTGACGTCATCAGGGCGGGATTATTTTCATGGCCACCATATGCAAGATTATGAGCAGTGATCACCTCAGTTCAACGGGCAGAGTTGCCATAATGTAAAACAAAAACAACAAAAACAGGCTTTGACAATGTAGAATGCATCTACATGGGTAATACATAACAGTCATAGCTGCAGTGCCTTAGTACCAAGGCAATTATATTAGTAATAAGCCTCCAGAGCGACTCATGATTAATCTGTCAATATCAGTTTTAAATATATAATCTAAATTCAACTATATTTCTCCGAACACCAACTGAGTTCTGAAAAGAAATACATTTTCATCTCAAATGTATGGTTTACATTTTTGGTGTACCTATATTAATTCAACCAAGCAAATCCATTATTTACTAGGCTGGGCTGCACACAGGAGCGTTACTCACAGGCAGCTGGAGAGCTACTAGTAGCTTCAGAGCTACCAGTTGGAGAAGCCTGGTGTATACGGTGGTGTCTGCCAAAATACACGCTACTAAACCCACTTCACTGGAAAGTATAAGTAAGCTCCTTAAACAAAAAAGTAACATGGTGGGAGGGGTAAGGGACGGGGCCAGGGGCAACAAGCAACAGAATGGGAGGTGCAGCCGCAATGATGCAAGATGAAGCGCAACAGCCGGGAACAAAGTAGTGTTTACGTGAAGCCTTTATGGCACACGTCACGTGACAAGGTCTGAGGCAGTGCTAAAGTAACATGGCAGGAGGGGAGAGGGCCGGGAGGGTGAGAGGGCAGGGAAGGGGAGGGGGGCAGCAAGCAATGGAGCGGGAAAAGCAGCTGCAATGATGAACAAGCCAAAAGAAAAAAACTGTGCGCCAGACAAACCATAAATAAACAAACGAGTAAGACAACATGTAACACGGGCAGGCTCCATGGGAGGAAACCAAACACTAAAAGGCAGGACAAAGACAACAAAGGGACCATAGAAAAGCAAGATCGGCACTACCAGGAACCAATGAAAAATGATAGGAGTGCACAAAGCCCACAGAGTAGATACAGCATGTCTCAAAGAGACAGCACATGTGTTGCCTAGGCAAGACCTAAAAATGGTGCCTGTGTCAATTTTTAGGTGTGCATGCATAATTACATATAAGTGCACATATAAATTAATACTGCTGCAACTACGTCATTGATGCTTTTTTGGCCTTTTTTTATTCTTTACTTTTGGCCACGCTGGACAACAACTTGCTCATGCTGTACATCATCGCCAAAAGGCATTGGCAAAGCCAACAGTTCCCAAAGACGCAACCAATTGACTTTGCTAATGCTTGGTTTTAATGTTAATTATCTATTTTTATTGTTTTAGAATGTCTAAATAATTCACTGTTGCTCCCAACTCCTAAATACCTTTTAATCTTTCCCAGCACCCTATAAACTCCATATTTTAACTACAGCTGCACATTTTTCAGTGTTTTAATAGGATGTAATCGACCCGTACCTCTCTTTTATAAAAGAATAAAAACACATGAATAACCTCACCTGAATGCTATTATACATCTATCTGTATACATTCATACCGCTGGTAGCCACTGGGTAATTATAGTTAGGTCATAGTTTTCATGGGAAGAACGTGGTTTCCTGTGCTAGTAACTTTGGTGCAGTTTGACAAATCTTCACAAAACTTTAAGAAAAACAGTTAATCCACCTCACCTCCTTCCTGGAAAGTTTCGGGGTGATCCATCAAGGACCTTGCCAGTCTTGGTTAAAACCGATTTGTTAACAGCTTGGCACTCTTAACCATCAGATAGAATTCAGAATCCTAAAAATGGATTCTCGTCCACTATTTGCAACCACCGTTGCTAAATTTTTGGGGTGCATGCGGCATTGAAGAAGATTGGCGATATCTGAAAATTAGCCGACCATGCATTTTGCTCCTTGGCTCAGCCTGCTTGAAGCTTTATGTATCCAACTGCCTAAACTTAAGCAAGCAAGCTCCGATCTATGTTTTAGTACATATTTTAGTTTCAAGTGTTTTGTATTGCTATTTTTGGTCTTTAGAATTATGTTATTTGTATTTACCCATGCCCAGTGCTTATGCTTGACATATATTTATGTATTTTTGTTATGGAACAATTGTGCTCCTACTGTTTGATGCAATCTGTATTTATACTTTAATGGCATTCTTGTCGAAATAAACTCTTTTGTACTGAACTGATCCATCAGGCTGGAGCTAAGGAAAAGGGGGCAGTCCCATGCAATTTCCCATAGGAATTTTGGGAAGTGATCCAGAAAAAGCAGCTGAACAGAATTACTCTAAATTTGGCAGAAAGCTGGATTTTAACTCAGAAAGCAGGCAGGGGCCCCAATTCTTTTTAAAAAAAATGTGTCGTAGGTACCCTAGTACTCTTGACGGACTCAGCGAGGCCTCCCGATGAGGTCCAGCGGGACTCAGTGTGGCACTCCCATAGGGTACCGCTGGAGTACTGCAGAGTATCATGGGACCGTGCAAGTATTAAAAAGTGATACTTACACTTTCCAGCGGTACTTTGGAGTATGACATGTGCAGCAGTATCGCAGCACTGCAAAAAGAAAAAAAGGAAAAAGTGGGACAGGGGCTGGTGGGGTGGCCAGCAAATGGGGAGGTTGGCTGCACGCGGGTGGGGGAATGGGTGGAAGTCAGGCGCAGGGCCTGGCCATGTCATGCCAAAGGCCCAATGCCTTCCTTTTAATATTAAGGACAATCCTGAACCAGACATATTTTACCCACTCCTGCAATGCACTTCCAAACTCCAAGAAACACAAAAACCTACTATTTCAAACACATTCCTAAAGCCCAAAAAACCCAAACTAACTGCAAATCCAAAGTAAATGCACAGTAAAATTATTCATCCGACAAAACAAGCACCTATCCAAATATGTATGTTTGAGACATATGAAGTGGGATGTAGTTGACAGACAAACAGAAGTGAAATGTAGTTGGCTAGCCTCAAAAAGTCTGAACAAGCTAGCAATGGTGATGACAGAATGATTAGTAAAAGTGGCTTCGCTGGTGTACATTCTAAAGTAGTTTACAGACAAAGGGACAGACAGAAGGTGATCCATAAGAGATGAGCAATGACAGCACAAGTCTATACTTGGAAAGCATTTTTAGCGTATGATATTGAGCAATAACTATTTTCAGGAGATCACCTTGGGTATTTAATTTGTTATTAAGAAACCACTCACTTGTCTAGGTATTATGTACAAGAAGAAACAGGTTTGAAACTAAACCTTTCACTTTTTAACCGTACAGCACAAAGACTACTATCAGGCTTTCCCCCCAATCCTTGCAGTAAGAGAGCCAACCGTCAATATCAAAGACACAAGTACTCCGTTTGTGACAAAATGTTGGCCTTTTACACACCCTTGACTGTGTAGTTAAAAGTGGATGAACAGTTAAGCCCAAGTACATATTAGTTGGTGTTGGGCTGAGTGAGGGTACAGTGCAACAAATCATCACAATTGCAAGAAAGATGTCAGCGTTCAGACAGAAGTCAGAGTTTTTTTGTAATGTCTCAATAAATCCATATGTGTATAATAACAATAAAGGTCAAATAGTAAAAAGCATACAAAAACAGATAAAATGTAATACAAAGCAATACTGCTAAAGCAGGGCCTTTACCGTATACCAAGCAAAGACCACACTCCTGACAACAGTAAATGATGTAGTTACTGTAAAAATATCTTGATCCTTCATATAATAGCTGCTCGAGTGATAACACAAGTATTTGTAAGTAAATTTGAGAATATTACTACTAAAAACATGCTTATTTTGTTATGGGTTTAAAACCTTGGTATGCATGGATATAAAACTGGCAGCAACAACAAAAAATGCAGATACAACCATGGAACATCAAGTCATGAATTAATCAAAGTGTAGTTTGGGAAAGTGTAGTAAAATCAATAGAATAATTTGGTTATCGGCCAGTGTAGGGGTTGTCAGGAGCTTAAAAATATCCTGTGAAGAGGATGGGGACAACTAGCAAGTATACAATACAGAAACACGTTGTTTCAAATCAGATGGGAACGGTAAAACAAAGGTGAGTTTACAAATATACAAAGCAAACAACAAGACTGGCAAGCAACGCATAAAGTCCCAGTAACCATAAGAGCTCTAAAGAGAACCAGAAATAACAAGCATTTGCAATGCAATCGGTCTCGTCTTTGGGACCTTATAAGTATTTAGAAATGCAGCACATTGTGGGTACAGCAACATTTACTGTTCTACTGTGCACAAATCAGTGAAAGGGTGCACTACCACAGGCTCTCACTGGGTGTCCCTTGTGACCTCTGTTGACCACATAAGGTACTGCACCCTGCAATATGGTTAGGGAAAGGATATGGCGCAGCGGCCAGAGCTGCCGACTGGGGAGCTGGGGATCCATGTTCGAGTCTGGTGTTGGTTCTACATCCTGTGATTATGGCCTGATCCTTTAAATTCCCTCAAGTACCTGGATACCTGCGCTATATAAATGAAAACTACTAATTTAAAATGACGCTGAGAAATCAATGCAGCGAGCTCGGAGATGAGGGCCGGCAAGCAGTGTTGTGCAAGGCCGCCATTGTTTAAGCTGAAGCGCGGCGTGCCACGCTGCTAAAGAAAAAATACAAAGATACCATGAAGACGCAGTCTGTGGGGAGGGGATGGAGCGTCTTTAAAAGCTAAAGCGTGGCATCCATGATTTGGGTGCCACGAAAAGCCAGGAAAACACGTGGACTCTGCTTTGTGGAAGCAGGAGAGGGTGTTGTGCCTGCAACAGCAGCTAGGATAAAGTCATTAACAAAATAGTGCTTACAAACTGTAAATAACGCATACTGAGTAACAACACATGTAACAGGGGCAGTCAAATTCAAATCCTTATTCAGTCAAATTAAAATAGACCATAAAAGTACATGAAATACAGTACGAATTCATCATTTCGCATAAAATTCAAAACTATTGCGCAATTGTTAAGATAGTTTAAAAAATACGAGCCTTAGCACCCCCTTAAAACTCCATAAATCAGCGAATAACAAGGTTAATGGACAGTCAGGGAAACCATTTGTATTCGAAGGTTCGAGGCACCCAGTCATAGCCCATTCGATTGTAGCCAGAAAAAAGGGGAACAAAAACCTCAAAAAGGGTCCGCTATGTACTCCCCTTGGCGTGAAAGTTGAAAGGGATGCCTCAACTTTATATCTTCAGTTAAGAATAAATATGGCAAGAACCAGGTCTACCTGAACATAAGCGGACACTAAAGGTTAATCTCCTCTAACGCGTACTAATATATATTTAGTCGCCTTGAGACCTAGGACATACATCTACCAGATAAATACATTCAATGAGTATAAAACAATACAGTAAAACAATACAATAAACACGGTGCAATTATACTATCATAGTTTTTCTAGCCCGGATGGTCGCTTTCAAGAAGGCACAAACATGATAAGTTTCAAGCGAGCCTAGAGACTGTAAGTGGAGCAGAGCTACTCTACACTGCTGGAGCCCTAGTTAACGTAACAAGGGCTTGGGGCTTACGTGGTAGGCTGTGCAAATTGCAAAAGAACATAAAGTGCAGAAGTGATTGTGCAGATTGATTATCACAGGGGCAAGCAGATACTAGGTTTCCCTCTGGATCTTGGAGGCTTTTAAAACACAAAGACCAATATATTGAGCCAGTCCTAAAGCGAAAAAGAGTGATCGCTCCCATTGTGTAAAATCTAAAGATAAGTACATTGGGAGTTCGCCTAAGGCTAAAAATCTATAATAATTCAATACTGCGGGTTTCACTAGCTCATTCTTCAGTCTTCTAAGTGCTCAAGAAATGTTGCTTTGACCGCTGTTTTATCAGCTTTGGATATACTACTGGGTTCGGTCATGAAAGAAGAAAGACCCAGGATTCCAAAGTGTCACGAATATATCTCAGCCATGGGATAGAAAAAGCCTTATCCAGGCTGAGACAATAAAGGATGATATCCCTACATAACGTTGCGGCAGGGTTCGTCCAGACGCTAACCCATAGCAAAAGAGGTGCCATTTGGACCTTGTCGGAAATAAAACCCTGATTTAATTCAGAGTGAATGATAAAGCTAGAGGTAGTAGGAGGTAAGTTTATCATCCGAAGGAGAACTCTGTTTTCCTCAGCCTGCAAGTAGCTGCATTTAATAAAACCCCATACTCCTGCTCCATAAGTTGATGCACTGATGCACTGAGAGTTATACACCTTCAGTACTGGCAAGACAGTCCCACTAAAGCCTGGTCTGATAAGATTACAAACCGTCCCTGCAGTTCTACCAAGTTTATAGCTAGCATGGGTGAACTGAGGGTTCCAAGACCCTGAGGCACTAAAAGTCAAGCCTAAATAAGACAATTTATCAGCAATCGTTAATGCTTGCCCCTTGATTGTAATTTTATTTAACCATATTTTACCAGGTCCACAGGACATTATGTGCGACTTCGTATAATTAGTGTTTAAGTCGAGATCTTGCATGAAAATAGCGAAATGCTCCAACTGCTGTCTCGGTGCAATAGGAGTAAGAGCTAGGAGGACTGAGTCATCTGCGTATAGTAGGGCTGATGCCAAAGTGCCAGCTATTCTGGGTATATCTCCTCAGGCGGAAGTTAGGTGGGCTGCTAACCGTTTATGTGAATAATAAAAAGCAAGGGTTCCAGTATGCACCCCTGCCGAACTCCATTCTTCAACATAAAATCGGATGAGAGCTCACCCTGAACGTTTTGGTGGACTATGGCTGAGAGGTCACCATGTAGAGAGTATAAAAAGTTCACCAGAGGAGGTCAACTCCTAGGTCCAGCAACATTAGCCACAACTTGACTCTGTTTAATGAATCAAAGGCAGTGGACAGATCCATGAAGGCGGGATAGATAGGACAACGCCTGGCGTGGGTGTACTTAGAGATTATCAGAGCCAAATTCAGACATTGCTCATTGGTGCCTAAATTCGGTCGGAAACCAAATTGAAGGGGCGACAAGATGCCCTGATTAGTAACCCAATTAAGTAGACGATCATATATAACTCTGCCAATCACTTTGATTGTGCTATCAATAAGTGAAATAGGGCGTAGGGCGATAGCACTCAGGAGACATGCAATCACCCTTTTTAAATATTGGCACGATCGTTGGACGAGGAATGAGGGATATTAACTGTTAGGCAAGAATTTAATATGTTAGTGATAAGGGGGCCCCATATATCGGGCATGCATTTAACCAAATCCATCGCCACCCCGTCTGGGCCTGGCGCTTTACCGCCAGAGCTGTGTTGGATAGCTAATTCCACTTCCTGCAAGGAAATCAAGAGCAGCAGTGAGTTTCAGTCTATTACATAAGGAGGCTAGCAAGCTCCGGTCATACTCAATATGATAAATTGAGGCAAAATGTGTGACCCAGTCTGAACTTAGAATATTATTTTGCAGGTGGGGCGCAGCCAGGGAATTCTTAGTTCTAATTTGTTTTATTAGAGCCCAAAAGGACTTACTGTACTTCCCCCCGGGCTGTGCTTTCCAGCGACTCCCAATCCTGTTTGCATTGTTCCCTCTTCCTATGTGAGAGTATAGCTTTGTATTCATGTCATGCTTGAAGGATTCCAGATATTACCCTTGGCTGACCATTTAATGCCAATCTCAAGTTACGATTAGCCTTGGAGCAGGCCCCATCAAACCACCTAGGATCTGCATTAAGTGAATAAGATGGTTTGAGCATAGAGTCCATAATGCTACATGTTAGCCTATTGTAATGCTGAGCCATCGACTCATGTCCACGGTCTGCTAGGCAATTGAGAAACCAACCTAAATGCGAATGAAGTAGAGTGGACAGTGATTCTAAAGGTTTATTCAGGCGCCACACTAATCTTAGGCCATCCACCGATCTCTTAATCGATAACATGGAAATACAAAGGGCATTATGGACTTTCCAATCTGGGTAAAATCTCTCCTTTGGAGAACCATGGTATAAGGTTAGGGCTGACAAACAGAGTCGACTATTGAAGCCTCGCCCCCCCGCTCTATAAGATGGGACCGCACTACTGACACCTCCAAAAGCTTCAAGCAAATCAACTAGGCCGTGGGCAGCAAGATAATTAAGAAGCTCTGCCCCCCTTTCATCCTGAGCGGCGACATAGGCATCTATATGGTCGTGTGATTTGCATTGAAGTCACCGCAATGAAACAAATGACAATTTTTAACTTTAACCTGTAGGTCAGATAAAAAAATTGAACAGGTTGGTATAATGTGAACAAATGGCATTGGAAAAATCACTACTGTAAAAACTTATCAAGTAAAAAACATTCTTTGTTTTGGGTATGCAGATTGTGAACACTATAAATGATGGAAAGGCGGATTTAACTTGCGAGAACTCTACCTGAAGGCTTAAACTAACCCATATGACTAGCCCACCCATGGCCCTGCCTCAGGGCATGGAATTGCAGGGCAGGAATAGCCGGCGTAGCCTTCAAAATGTGGTGCAATCGAGAGCCTGGTTTCCTGCAAGGCAATTATTTCATGCTTTAGCACAAATGACTGCCAATCCAAATTATCAATCTTCCCCTTTAGGCCTGCAACGTTCCAAATGAGTATAGAAAAAGATCTATACTGTGTGGTTCTGGTATGTGAAATATTGGCCGAATGTTGAATAACACAAGGAACAGTGGATATTACAGGACCATTTCCGACCAACTGTGAATCCATGTCTGAAAGTGCTTCGTACCTATTGGCAATAGGCACTGTACACTGATCCAGTGCTTAATTTGTAAAGTACTAAGTGCCGGGGCTCAAAGTTTTGTTCAGAAGCCGCCACCAGCACTGCAGAATGTTCTGGTGCCAACGACCAAGACCGGGTAGGCTTGAGCGCTCTTCATGCACATTTAACCCACCACAAGACACTCCGTGCCCCTCTCTCTCACTCCTGCACGTTCTTTGTCATCCCTGCTTCCACCCTTTGTCACTGTTCCATCTTTTTCTTTATCACCCATTTTGTGTTTTTCTCTCTCTTGTCTTGGGTAAAAGTGCGATAGGAACAATAAGTGCTAGTGCCCTAAAATAAGTACTGGTGGCCCCACCTGCAGCCACCGGCTCAAAGTGAGCACTGATATTACTTTACGGTTCACATCCAGAGGCATGCCATGGATTCCAGTGGCCCTGGTCAAACAAGGAAAATGGGTTCTTGCAGAACCAACGGGTGATGGCGGGTGACAGGTGGTCCCAAGTGGGCTGGTATTGTAAATAAGGGCTGGCTCCTCTGCCACTGACTGACCATCCTCGTAACTCTTAATATGAGCACAGTGACAAGACGGTTCTATTCAGTCGCTGAAGGGGCATCCTTCCATTTCGTTCAATATGCTTTTTTTGTTTTTTATTTTCAGCCTTTCAGCAGCTTGGCACTACTAGGCTACTGCACACAGCACTGTCAGTTAAAAAGACAGTGCAAGACAGCCATGCCACAACTACCCACACAATTTGAAGGGGCCCCCTCAGGTTTACAGGGCTCGCCCCCGGCCCCTCTACCCACGCACTATGCGGGCTGTTGGGGTGTCATTTTACATCCCTGGTATCGAATATCAGCGAGGCTTACAACCGTGCTGCCAGACTGCCAGTCCTGTACAATTGTGTTCACCTTTTGTTTCTCCAGTAGGAGGCCCAGTCCTGTTGCACTCCGTCAGATTGCATATAACAGGCCTTCATTTTAAGTAACATGTTCTTTCTTTTTGACCAGACCAGTCATCAATATTCCCAATCACACAAGATGAAACAGTAATTTTACCCCGCCAACGGCCAGGCAGTCACCCAGCTAATTATTTTAATTTTGAACAGTTATCATGCAATCCGACCGCCAGTGAAGAAATGTATAGTCCTGGCCCTGTGAAATAAGTGCCGGCGCTGAGCACCGGAAAGCACCAGCAGAAATTAATCACTACACTGATTACTAGAGGTAGACGGCAAGACAAGAGAACTAGTAGTTACAGTACTAGAAGGAATACTAACTCTGCTAAGCGGATTGGAAATGACCGAAGGCAACTTGTCACACCCACAGTGCGTAGAGGGACGGCTGCCCAAAACCCCCTGCTGCTGGTCCAGAGAAAGATTACTCGTTCGCTGACTGCGAGGAAAGTGGGGGGGGGGGGCGTGGGGGTCTATAAAAGTAGCCGAGGGGAACCAGGATGATAGAACAACTAGCTGAAATATTACTCCTAGGGTTGAATAGCAGTTGATGAGTCAGCCATGGGAGTCTAAAATTTACCACAATACAATCTCCCAGAAGTTTTGGTTGATTCGGCCCTATCCATGCGCACCTCCTTTTAGGAAGGGTACGATCAACAGCTCGGCCACGTAAGGGCAAGCAGCCGGAGGAAGATTGATAACACGTAGTTTAATATGTGGTTGTGTCATTGGAACTTTTCCCCCAGGACCCTTCGGAGAATGTGTGACTTTGGAGACTGAAATATGTAGAGAGTCTGCATCCGACCTAAACGATATGCATTTATTACGTAACTGGTCTTGGGGGTCTAAAGTGTTTAAAAAAGAAGCAGATGGTGCGTGTATAGGATAACTACCAGCCACCAAGAGCGCGTCGTTTACTTTTGCAATACCTCCAGACCTAGTGGGGCAGTTGTTAATAATGCTTGTTTGAGCGGATCAATGACCTCAACAAAGTGAAGAAGAAACCAACTTAGATTCAATGGAGTCCAAGCGTGAGACCAGATGGGAAAGGGATATTCTAAGCATTGCGCATGGCTTCTCTGAAGTTACTTGCTAAAAGTTCCTTAAAAAAGTTAGTGCTCCAGTTCTCATCTTGGTGTGGTGAGGAAAGAATCCTTGGGCTGTGTGCTGGTACGTTCTCGGTTTCTTGTGAGGTAGCGGTAGGGGGGAGAACAGAGCTAAATGAGTGCTTACGACCTTTGCCACATTTGGATTTCTTTACTGGCTTAGGTTGAACATCCTTATTGTGTGAGACTGTGGAAGTATTAGGAGTGGCGGGGGAGAAATGACCTCCCAGTTAGTACTAGGTCCTTGGGGCGTAAGAGAAACAATGTCATTGGTGGGTAGGACTATGGATGTGTCCAGAGGCGATCGAGGAAATAAACCAACTAACCCCCCATTGTCACTGCCAGGATTTAAGGAACGCCTTCGCTCAGTCAGGGCTATTTCATTGCAGAAGACGCTTACTGTCCGTTTCAGCATCCGGTCAATTGACGTGGTTTTTACTGTAGGGGTAGAAACAGAACCACTACACCCCGGCTTGCTTACTGCCCATGGTAAAGGCCAAAATAATCAGACACTGGTGTCAAAATCAGACTCCTTGAAGGGCATATACAAACAGAGTTAAATAGCAGGAAAAAAAAACAACCCAAAAAGCCTGTCTTGCCTGTCCAGCCCAGGTACGACGATCAGCTGATATAGCTTTATTATTCGGGGTATCCACTAGGCGAAACAGTAATACGATAACAGCAGACTCAGAGGGTGGGCCCAGTCGGGCCTTGGCTGGGCACATATGGGCCTGCTCATGGCCCAGGAACGCGTTCCAGGACACCACCACCGATGATTGATGTGCCTCCAGGCGCTGGAAAAGTGCAGTAAGCAGTAGGGCGGTCTGGGGTCTGTAATTCTTGCCCCCTGCGCCGGCACCAACAGCAATCCTCTCTTGCTGTGGGACCCCACCACCGATGATTTAAGTGCCTCCAGGCGCTGGAAAGGTGTGGTGAGCAGCAGGGTGGTCTGGGGACTGTAGTCCTTGCCCCCCACACCGGCACCAACATCAATCCTCTCTCTCGAGGGGCAGTCCTTATGGGAGGTTACAACAGGAGTAAAGGAGGGACTACTAAACAAGTTAACCAAAGAAAATAAGCCATTTTGAGAGGACAGTCAAAGGAGCCAATAAATACATGGGCGGAAGATGGACGGAGCTTAAAGCCCAAACTCTGAATACAACGTGTCTCGAAGAGACGGCGCAAGCGCTGCCTAAGCGCAACCTAAAAAGTAAGGAGGGTCGAAGTAATGATAAAAAAGAAACAATTTAAACATGGGCAGGCTGGCGATGGTGTGTTTTCAAATTTGAAAATAATTCTAGATTCTGGACGCATAACCAGAAAATGATTGGTTTAAGGTTTTTTTTCTTTTCTTCCTAAAGACTGGGATAGTAATTATAAGTGTAGTTAATCAATGTAATAAGTCTGAGTTTAAACAATTGTGCACTAGACATGCCTGTTTGTAGGTTGATCTGCCATCAGTCGGGAACATTACAAAAGAACAAAGAAACCGGCTGATGTGATTGTAGAGGCGGGCAGCAACATGAAGGGAAGTTTTGAGTAGAGCAAGGTGAGTTTTAGGAATGCCAGATAGGATGGAGTTACCATAATCAATGTCTGTAGTACCAAGTCTTGGATCACCTTTTTGAAGTCTTATTCTGCAAGGAGAGGCTTGAATCTAAGCTGATGCTTAGTGCTGCTGGCTAAGGTGTTGGTATGATTCTAAAGGTTGTATCAGGCATGAAACTTGGGTATCTCAGACGTTGTCAATAATGGAAAAAGTGCAGTCTAAGATTTTGGTTGAGGTAAGCCATTTTTGAACTGGAGTGGAGCTTGGACGATATAAGAAAGAGCTTGTTTTATTGGCATGAAATTGATATGATGTGCAGTCTTCCAGGTTTGGATGTCCATTAAGATACTAGGATCTTCAGTAGTGGAGCCCTTCAGGCAGAGCTGTGTGTCATCAGTATACTGATAATACAAGAGCCCTATGTGAGAAGTTGGCCTGGCATATGCTGTCCACTAGTTATAGTGGGCACCTTGCACTAGTCCAAACGACCCTTATTGATGATAGGTTTAAAGACAACCTTAATTGAAAGCTATCCTAGTGGTAGTTATGGAGAGCAGCCTTCAGGCTAAGTCTTGGAGTGTAAAGCAGCTTGGTTTACCAGATTATAACCTCTTGAATAACTAAATGAAAGGAGAACCACACAAGATATATATAAAATATATGTATTTATTTCTAAACACTAACTACTAATCCCTTTATGAGAGTAGAGTTCAAGATACACAATATCACAGTATTAAAACGACAGTAAATAGCACAATACACAGTGGGCTCCAGGGGGAGACCAAACCATATACTAAGAAAGTGGTATAAGAACCACGACTTGACTAGACACAGTGCCTAGAGCACGGAGAATCGTTGGGACCCCAAGCAACCACCCAAGGTAGTGACACAGGAGACCCACGGGGGACGTGTGCAGTGTGAGAACACAGCCGCGAGCGCCATAGGATTCAATGCGGAAAGTCGCGGTTGGAATTTTAAAGTTAAAGGACACTTAGGAGAGGACTTTGAGCAAACCCCTTTAGACTTAGGGGGTTCTAGGGCCAACACCCACGAGAGCACCGGAGTACTCGAGTTACCTCACCCAGGGAAGCCGGGTGCATAGGTGTCAAAAGGTGTCGGGAATCGTCGTCGTTTTCAATGGCGATCTGCTGCAAAGTGCTGCTGCCGTGAAGGAGAAAAGTGTCCGGTGTGATCCAAGCCTGGATCGAAGATGTGAAGAACCTGAAAGCAGAGGGGACAGAGTCTGGGTCACTAGCCAGTGACCAGGAGTGGAGCAATCGAATGCCCACCGATGTCGGGTGCTTCAGGTGCGAAGAGGTGAAGCTTGACTCTGCAGCCACGGGGTCCTGAGACGTCGATGATGACCAGGAGCCGGATTCGAGCTGTCCCACGAAGGATGTCGAGTGCTGGGGTGTCGGTGATCGGATTGACCACAACAAGCCTTGGCAACAGCAACCCACGCAGGAAGAGAAAAGATGCTTCTGTGCGGACCAGCAAGGTCCTGGGGACTCCCCAAGCGATGGAGAGTCAGGGCACGTCTGGAGCAACCAGGGAAGCCCAATAAAAGTTAGAGTTGCCTTCTTGGGGACCCACAGGTCAACGGACCAGGGATCGCGAAGGGACCTCGAGAGGAATCACATAATGGCGGCCCACGGAACACTCGTTGAGTGTAGGCCTGCAATCTTCGGTGCAATTACTGCTCGGGGTCAGGGCTACAAGTAACCCAAAGCTCAGCCTCAGGGGTTGCCGGAAAGCTGATGCTTCTGCAAATGGTCGCAGTGTCCAGGGGTTCGGGTTGCACGGTCTCCACGAGGGATACGGGCCTCAGACTTGCTGTGGGCACAGATCGACCTCAGACACCTCGGAAAACCCACCTCCTGTGTGGCAATATTCTTCGGAGTCCGTCGGAGCTCGGAGATGCCAACCGGTCAGTTGCGTTAAAGGTGCCTGCCTTGCAGGGGAGTAACTCCTTTACTCCAAGGGAGATTCTTCAGTCATCCAGCGTAGTGTAGACCGTCGAAGTACTTGGTTTCTGGTATCAGAGTTTAGTCCAGGTGTAATCTAAAGTCCTGTAGTCAGGGTTTCCTACTTTATACCCAAGGAAGGGGTGGGACAAACTCTGGGGACCCACCTATGGGAGGGTCAGGAGAGAGGGGTGGCTACACCCATTTCCTTTGTTCAGTTTCGCACCAGAGCAGGGGCTGTGTGCCCCTGCAACCGGTTTGAGCTGGACTATGCACAGGGACAGCAAATGTGCCCCCAGTGCAGACTTCAAAGCACTCTTGGAGTGCACCCACCCAGCCCCAATACACTAAAGCCTGTCTGGGAGGTGGTCACACCGCCCTGTGACAGGAAACCTATTGTCCAGGCCTCCCCTGCCGGAGTTTCGTCCAGCCGCAGGAGGGCAGACTTGTGTCTGTGGCTGCAGCATCCATTTTGTGATGCCAGGGTTCTGTTAAGCTGGTACCGGGTGTACCGGTGATGCCATGTGGCTCCCTCTAGAAGGGAGGAATCATACCTCCCACCCCAGTACTGGGATGGAGGTATGATTCCAAGGTGTTTGACACCAAACACGACATGTTTCCATGCAGCCATTCTCAAGTTAGCATTTACCGCGGGGTTATAATGCACTTAAGAGTATATGGTCTGGCTGCATCACAAACAACCCCGGAATGAAGATTCCGAAAGCTGCAGAGGGGCTCTGCTCATGCATGGGCACCCTCTCACATGAAACCCAGCACCCTGCCTTCAGGATTGTAAAGGCCTGCCATAGGGGTGACTGATAGGTTTACATGTGCAGTGATATGGAGAGATATAGGGAACCTATATCTCAGAAAGGGGTGCATATACCACCTTACACAGGCTGCTGTAGCAGACCTGTTGTGTCATTTTAAAAGGCTTCCCAGGGGTGGCACAATACATGCTGCAGCCCCTGGTAGGCGTCTGGGGTACCTATGCCCTGGGTACATAGTATACCATATACTAACTAGGGACTCACAAGGGTACCCCAGAATCCAATCTGGAGTGTACCTAAAGTACATGCAATCAATTTAAGGGGAAAGCAGATAGGCTGGGGTCCTGAATAGCAGGATCCCAGCCAAACTAAGTCGAAAACCAGCAAAACACCAGGAAAAAAGTGGGGGCAACCATGCAGTCAGATTCCACCTTCCTACACCCTAACTCTCTGATAAATTTACCCAACTGCTCAGGTAGAGATAAAAAAGTGCAGGATCAAAGACAGACCCCTGCTGAGGGTGAAGGATACGTGAAGGACAGGAGCAGGATAAGAGAAAGTGTTGGCAAATGTAATCACATGAGATGGGTTCAAGAGATAAGACATGAACCAATTTAGAACTTTATCTTCAAAGCCCATATGTTCCTTGTGTGTTGGAAGAAGGATGTCATGTGTCAAAGACAGCTGAGAGTTCAAGTAACATCATCAGGTAAGAGTCCACTTCATCTAGGATACATGGAGTATCATCAATGATTTGAAGGATGGCTAGTTAAGTACTGCAGGTAGCTCTGGCTTTTATATGTTTTTTGACTTGAGAATGTCTTTGAAAACGGTTTGTTGGTTATTGACACAGTTTTCTAGTAATGTACCTAAGAAAGGTACATCTTTGACAGGACAGAAACTAGATGTCACGGAAGTAAAAGGGGAGTTAGCATATTTTTTTTTTCCAGAGGGGGTGTAACCTGACCTCATTTTATACAGCTTGGGGCACTTATTTCTGGCTAGGGTAGATAGTAGCAGGTCTGAGGCTTTAGCTTAATAGAAGTTTGCTATACAATCCTTGTGAAACTATACAAGCTGTTTGGAGTTTTTCTTTATGTGACTATAGGAGGCTGGGTGCTGGGATGGGACTGGAAAGATGATTCAATGGCTTTGAATTTAGCGTCAAAGGTGCAACGAAAATTCTTCTCTTCTTGCCTCCGACTAGCAGAAGCCAAAGGGACTATATAAAAGGTTTTTTACATTTTGTTTTGGGCTAAAGAATATTTGGGATCTAACACATGATTTATAGATATGTTTTGGTAGATTTTTCTAGTTCTAGATTAACCCCGGAAGGAATACGGCTCAGAGAGCATTTAGACACCTCATGTAGGGTTTTTACCTTTCCTTATGCTGACATATGGTACACTATGATACAGATTTCATATTCCTTTTTTTCCGCTAAGTGGCACAATATCTTTAACAATCCTGGCCAACAACACCTTTAAACAGGTTGTTGGTGACATTTATGTCCTGATATTCAGGAATTCAGAGAAGATATGAGGCAAGATTATTCGTACTAACAATCTTAAAATTGTATAACTGTCTTTTTTGATACCTGTGTTTTCAAACAGTGGTCAAGGAGAAGGGAATTTGGTAATAATCAGACTCATCCACTTTTAGTGTATCCTCAACAAAAATGGAGTCCTAGTTGACAGAAATTACATCAAGCATGGAGCCTTTAATGCAAGTAGGTTTAACACAGTGTTGAGTCACATCATTTTCATGCAGGAAGGACGCAAAGAAGGAAGATGAGCTCTCATGAGGGTTCCCCCTGTGGAGGTATTGTGTAAACTAATGCTTTGGCGCAGTTCTACAAGGTTTGCTTTCCCACCAAAGGCTGATACGGGTGAGCTTGGTTCAATGCACCAATGATGTATGTGAAAGAATGGTTATTGTAGCCCCACCTAAGACTAATCAAAGTATTATTGAAATAAGAGTTCATGCGTTCGGGTTACTAAAAATTCCCATTAAGGGAACAAAGGCACTATGGTAACAGTAACAAACCTTTTTTGTAATTCACATAATCACACACCCACTGCACTAAGAAAAATGAACACTTAAGTAAAAAGTATTTACTACTACAGGAGCAACCGGTTTCGCAATACATCTAAAACAACTACACAGAATACTATAAAAACAGAAAGAAGATATGTTATAAATAAAGAGAATAAAATGAACATTTCGA
Organism: Calotriton arnoldi; assembly: GCA_963921515.1. Taxonomy (NCBI): domain Eukaryota; kingdom Metazoa; phylum Chordata; class Amphibia; order Caudata; family Salamandridae; genus Calotriton; species Calotriton arnoldi. The sequence continues at coordinate 870,680 of CAWUFW010005839.1, forward strand.
ACAGGGTTAAAATGTCATCAAGAGCCTAACACCGTAACATTTACTTCTATGCACTACACTAAAGAAGTATGGAAGGCAGCGCAACTTGCAATCTAGAGTTTCTTAGGGCGAAGAGAAGTACTGCATACCTTGTTGACAGCAAAGGCTGTCTTGATCAGTGGAGGCTTGAAGTCGAAATTCCCTGCGAAGGGCAAACACATGCTACGGTCTTCCTATGGGATTCAGCTTTATCAACTTCAGGTGAGATGTAGCATCTGCAAAGTGTGCTGACAGTAGGTGGGACAGTCTCTGGCAGAATCTTGTGCGATTTTTTTGCTCTGAGCAGAGGACCTCTCCTGACAAGTGGTCAAGTGGCAGTCCTTAAATACTAAATCATATCAGGAATTGGAATTTCTGACATAAGGTCAGGAATGTCTGACATAGATTATGTGCCTCAAGGTGTACGTCCTAGACGTTTCCTTATGAACATATAAAGTAAAAGGACGTCAATTCAGACAACACTATTTTGGCTAAATGTCTATTTGTTCTTATTAAACCTTTACATGGTGAAAAGTAGACATTTGACCCAGCCAAATGTCGCATCAGGTGTTATATCTATGTCATTAGTCGGATGACTTGACACTATGATAGTTCTCAGAAAGCTACGGTCAAACAACATCTGCTTTAAATGGCTACATGACAATGATTCTGCATAATTCATGAAATATGGGAACTTCCACTATCTAATATTTAGAAGATGGTAAATTCTATTATCCAAGATAGTCGGACCTTAGGGGCTTTATGCAGAGGCTGTGGTCCGCAACAAAGATGTGTGTACTCTATGTATGTATTAGTATTTATTTAGTACAAACCTAGCTAGAAAGCACACAGCGCTGTATATTACATGGAGGAGTTGGGAGACAATCTACAAGATTGTGTACATCACGTAGGGATTACACAAATACATTTTACACATTACATTTCTCATTTTGAGGCCCACAGAGAGAAAGTAATTTGCCTAATATCACAAAATGTTAAGCCAAGTGCTAAGGTTAGGATTCAAATCTGGGTCCCCAGGTTCCAAGGTCGGCAGCTCTAGCCAATAGGCCACATCTCATCATTCCTTTTCATTGTTGGTGGACGTGAGCTGAGAATGGCAGTTAGCCAGGCATTGCTCAACAAAGGAATTGGGTGCACCAGGGGTGGTAAATGAGGCTTATGCTCGTCGAGTCAAGAGACAAAATTCAATTGTAAGGTACTGAGAATAGTGGAAGAGAGTTAACAGCCATAATTCAGCAGGGCAGAGTTATAACAAATCATTGCAACTCTTCCACCAGTTTTATCTGCTCTTTCCAGGCTTAAGAAGAAATAATCAGGTGGCAGAAGAAGATCCACAAAAGCTTGTGAAGCTTTGTGACGCCATGTTTCTGTCAGCATCATGAGATTAAGGTTCATACAGACAATGGTTGGCACCGATTTCCAATACCTTTGTGCATGGTCATTCATTATCCAGCTCTTAACCCATTGCCCTGGCTGTTTAGGTGGTCGTTCGCCATCCCTGGAGATAGTGCAGGACCTGCAGCTACTCTAGTGCCTTGAAAAAAATGTCACTGCAAGTGTTGCTGGTTCGTCTAGTCTTTTTGGCTATTGCCCATTTGTGGTAGTCACTTTGCTTAATTAGCCATTTTTTGTTTTCTCGGTTTCATCATGTTGCTTAAGCAGCACCTCATTGTGGCTGAAATTTCAGCTGAAACCTTCCCAAGTAGATAAGTCATCTCTTGGTAACTTGATGCCTGCACCCTAGCAGAATTTCCAAAGGATACTTTTCTGCAGGGCCTGTTACCATTTGCAGAAGTATAGGACTTAGGTGGCCTGCTCTAACCAGTACCTTGAAGCCACTGTGTCCTCTGTGCCCTTTTTGTTGCAGATGTTGTGACTGGGCCCCATGTGTGGTCGCTGGATGATGTCCGATGGGCTAACTGTCCCAGTTTGGTTTATCTGAACAATGGAGTATAGGCAAGAATTTATTTTGTCTTTTCCGTTTATCTCCTCTGTAACATGAACGAGATTTCAATTACGTGTGGTTTTAGTGTGCATTTGTCCTTGATTTTCATGAACTCCCCTTCTTGTGTTTTATTTGTCCTCATTATTATTTCTTCAGATTGTTTACTGCTGCTTCTGTGTGGCTGGTTAGCAACTTGCTGTATATGTGCATCACTTCTCTCCTCGATCTGAGGTGCTGCATGCGTAGGGTAATCTTTTCCCTTGCAATTCAAGACTGTAATTTTCTAATAAAGCCTTAATTTCCCCAGGGATAAGTGGAGGGACATTTCTATGATAGTCATTTAGCATGCTGGAATAAGTGCAAGAAGCAGACGTGTCCTGTGTGAAAGGTACTGATGGAGCAAGGTTTCAAAATTGAAACTTGCTTGGATGCAATCCTACTCATAGTACTAATTTATTAAAAATTGTACTGTCAATACTAACATTTGCATTCACAAACACGAAAGGGATAGATGCTTGTCTATGTGTTTTACTAATGAATAACGCTTGTCTGTAATACAAAATGGCCGCTAAATGCGCGGGACTCTATTGCGCATGTCGCAACCTGATCACATGGTGTGACGTCTTTCTTTGCTTGGTGGGAAACTTCTGCTTCTGCGCAGTGTGCATTAAAATGGCCGCTCAATGTTCTCACATGCTTAAGCTTGCTCTCATGTTATTATTAAATTGTCGTTTTCTTAATAATACTAATGCGGGATAGTATTATGATTAAATGGGAATAGAGTTAGGGAAAGTGGGTATACAGGGAAATGTTTTATTTGTGATTTTAATATTTTCCTCTTGCACTTTTAGTAATTCGTAAACTTGGGCCTGGGTTGGTGAATTGAAACTCGAGAGACAGAGGGTTCTGCGCATGTGTCCTGTGTGCCTGCCAAGTGAAGTCAACTTGGACGTCTCCCAAGGCCACGACCTATTGGCCGAAGATGATGTGAACTATGTTTCCGGAGGACAAAAATGGACACTTTTCCCCTGTAAATTGTATATCATTTGTCGTGAGACGGGTGGGAAATAAAGTGAATGTATTAATTTGAAGGGGCGGGAAGCTAGGAACAATAGGCTTCACAAATTAAGCCAAATTTGTCATGGTGCGAGAATCCACCTCCTGTCCCTGTCCAATCAGAAGTAGTGGTCCCATATTTTAGCAACATTAATGGGAGGTACATGGGCGTAGAAGGGTATAATAGAATATAGCATCAGTAATTAGTCAGAACAGATGATACCGAAGACTGAGATCAGACTCTCGGAACATACAGAAGAGCTCCAGGCTGCCATGCTGATCGGTTGCTGACTGAATCCCTATCCAGAAGAGGTCCTGAGGAGGGGGCGGCGGAGTCCATTAGACGGGAGAATCGAGGAGAAGTCGAGTGCCAGAGAGCGGAACGGCGCAGGCGTCGTTATAGAGAGGTCACCAGTCCTGTCCTGATCCTGAAGGAGGCCCTTGCTCTTCATCCTTCCAGGGTCCTATTCTTTCCAACTCCTTGGCTAAGGGGCTTGGTTCTCGCATTTAGGTAACTATACTGCAACCTTTAGTTGCGCTGCTGTCTCTATCCTCTTTTATTTTCTTAAACACTGTCATTTATTAGAGAATTCGTTCATATGCTTCCTTTTGGGTATTCTGATCAAATACCGTGTTTCCTGTATTTTACTCTGCTAAAACTTTAGATAAACTAATTTAAAACTTCCTGACTCAGTGGTTATTTCAGGATTATGTACTATAGTGAATGTCACTCATTTTAAACTTCCCAATTAGCAAAGGATCCATTGGTAAGTTATTACTCTTCAATCAGAAGGTAATTGGTAGCAGGGATTTTTGATATAAGAGTATATCTGACACCCAGCGTAAGTATTAGCGTAGTGTGAATGTATGGGCCCAAGTGAGTATATGGTGTATGCATGCTGTTTGCTAATATCGCGCTGGATCAGTTTTCTGGTAAGCAGAGGACGGTTAGTGTTACTCTTTGTTAATTGGGTAATGAGAATTTTTGTATTTTTTATGAACTAACATTCCGCTTAAAGTTTTGTTTTATGTTGTTAAAGAATCCCCGGGGAAAGAATAGCGGGTGGCAAGTGGAAGCCATACTGCAGTGAGGTTATCTGTCAGGCAGAAATAGTACTGAGAAGTTAAGCAGGACTTCAAGTACTTGTTAGGGACTCTATGCGTGTGAGAAATAGCAAAAAGGGTACGCTGATAAAAATTTGATGTTATATCACCTAGTAAGGGTAACATTGAAGAAGTAACAGGTACTTCTGGAGCTTGTGTGAAGAGTAGACGGAAGGGTTTTACTCGTAGTGTATGTTTTAGTAAACGGAAAGTTTTACTAAGTGTGAGAAGAAACTATCTTTTTCGAAATTAGTGGAAATTGGCACGATAGCAAATGTTTTATGTTCTTACTGAAATTTAATTAAGATTTATAGAGAAAATAAGTTTGCGTAAATTTTTGTAAAGGGAGGGTCAGTTACCGGAGAGGGAGCTGACGTCACAAAACGCCGTGCTGTGGTAGGTTGAAGCAGCGAGTCTGGAGAGACGCTTGTAAAGGAGGGGTTAGTAGTCAGGAATAGTACTGACGTCACAGGTGCCGCGCTGGGATTGGTTAAACCAGTGAGGACAGAAAAGAGCAAATTGTAAAGGAGGGGTTGACAGAGAAACGTCACCAAAAGGCCGCGCAAGGATTGGCTTAGAAATAAAAGATAGCAGACATTTGACTGGTTGAGATTTTAGAAGCAAAATTCTAAGTGGATAAGGATTGCATGTTAAAACGCGATCCGACTTTAACAGGGAATCGTCCAGATAGGAGATTTCTAGGGTTTGCAGAATATAATTTTATACACCGAAGATTAGATAGAATGTACGGAGAAAGAAGGAAAATGTCATTCTTACAAAAGATTAAGAATTATTTTAAAAAGGACAAACCAATCAAAACTAGGGAAGGAATTATTATTCCACCAGCTAAAACGCCAGCATCATACATGATGATGGAGAGAGGTTATCATACTTGTGTATGGATGGAGAATTGGATAGAATACACCAAAAATGATGGAGTATTAGCATTTCCTGAAAATGGCACGTTCAATGGGCGAATTCTTCAAAATTTGAGATTGAGAATGAATGACTTAGAACCCAGACCTAGATTAACTCAATACGAAGCCTTAGAAGAGTGGGAAACTGAGGCGTTTGAACGTGACCGATCTACAAGTAATAAAAGTTACCCAGGATTTTATCCCAGATATTTACGTGAGTCTAGAGAAGGTCAGATGAAACAATGGAGAAGGGCAATGATTACAGAGGGACTGTATCCATTATTCACAGAATGAGAGAAATCAGGAGGCAAATGTACAGAAAAGACAAAACATTTAATAAGAAATGAGGATTCAGAAGACGAATTTATGGAAGAAATGTTAAGAAATCCCCCACCATATCAGGAAGGGACAAGTGGATGCCCTCCTAGTGCACCACCACAAACTCCAATGGTATCAAAGGTAATGCATGAATTTACCCCGACTAGAATACTTCATGATAAAGAAAAAGAAGCTTTAGAAAAGACCAGAGCAGAATTAGTACGGAAAATAACTCAGATAAAAGTACATCCTGATTCATTAACTATTCCGGTAACAATTGGTCCAGTAGTTCCATTATATGGTACTCAAGGAAACTGCCCTCCGTTAATACCTGTACCCACTCCTATGAATACTCCTGTAAATCCTTCACAACATGAAACTAGAGTAATAATTGAAGATCAATTTAGTGACTGTGATTCCACAATATCACTCATGGACTTACCTATTCAGAGGTCCAGTAAAGGGCACTCACAGGAAAGAGGTACCTGAAGGTTCAAAAGATGTGAGTTTAATAACTTCATCAGGGGCAAAAAGTGCCACCATAGTAACACCTGAAGATCTAGAAAGATGGGTACATGGGTCAGTTAAACAGTGCACACCTCCAAAAGTATTGGATATCCATAAATTAAAAGTTGAATTAGAAGAAATAATAGCAGGAAATGTAGGAGTAGAACGCTTAAATTCCTATGATGAAGAAGAATTATTGTTCCTGTGTAGGAGTATCACTAGAAATGTGAGGATATTTCATGAAAAACTGTCCAATCTAGCACTACAGATGGGAATCGAAATAGAGAGATCCAAAGTCCTACAGAAACCTTATAGAGCAGAATTTTCAGACAAAGATTTAGAAAACATGAATGCATCTGGAAGAAGACTACAAATAAGAGAATTAATGTTAGTCTTACAAAAATGGGGAGATCTAGATAAATGGAGATCTAGGTGGGCCAAGAAAAAGGAGGAGGCAAGAACAAGTAGAACAGCATCTGAATATGTGATGAAAGAAGTAGGAAAAGCAGATCAAATGTATCCCATGCGAGAAGTAGCGGGAGGAGGATATGTACATGTCCCATGGAGCAGACAGGATATTTTATCATTTACGAATGATTTTCCAAAGCTGAGGGAAAAGCCAATTGAATGGTACAAGCAGGTTGAAAGGTTTGTAAAAGTGTCAAAGGTATTGTTGAAGGATTTGGATGGTCTGTTTGACATAGTGGTACCTGCCGATTTATGGACAGATTGTAAGATCACAGTGGATTGGCCAAGTGATGAGTATCCCAGAGATCCAAAGACAGGTGCCCCGGCAAGTGAGGTGATGAAAAAGTATCAGCAGGTGATAACATACCTGAAAGGAAAGATACCCCCGAAAGAAACAGATTGGGTGAAAATAGATTGAACTACCCAAGAAGCCAGTGAAACAGTACATTCTTACTATGAGCGCCTTTTACATGTGTTTAAACAGTATAGTGGATTTGAGGACATTGGAGACAAAAACATGAGTCAGTTTGTGTATCGGTTTGTTTACGGGTTGAAGCCAGAGATTTGCCAGATGATTAAACAACACATGCTGTGCTGGCAAGGGAAACCTATTGACGAGATTCTGAAATATGCGAAATATTGTGGAGACGATATTGAGGATAGACGCAAGAAAAGGTGATGTGGGCTCAGGTGAAAATGGCAGAGAAGCAGGGAATTAATTTGGAAAATCTGAGTGAAAATCAAGGAAAAGATTCTGGAACGAGTGGTGATACTGGGAATGGTGGAAAATTTAGAGGACGAATGAGTAGAGAAGAAGCTAAAAAGAAATTCCCTTGTCATGGATGCGGAAAATTGGGGCATTGGAAGGACGAGTGTAAAAAGATTCGAAATAATAATGGCCCAAATCAAAACTTAAATCAACAGACACAGAATGACTCACAGCAGAGGGTGTAAATCCCCAGAGTCAGTTGCCACCTCCACCTGTTCAGAGCAAAGCATAGTACAGACATCGGATATTCAGGAGGAAGTGGTAAGAATGATTATATGACATCACAATTTCTTTTACAGGAAAATTTCAACGAAAACTACTCATGACGGTGCCTAGGAGAGGGGAAGAAGGAGTGCGTACTTGGCGCATCCTTACAGGTAGATCAGTCTGGTCCATTTGTTGAAGGAAATGTGAAAGGTAATGATATTACTTTCCTTTTGGACACTGGTGCTACCAGGTCTACTGTGAGATCAGCAGACATCCCAGACCTTCCTCTCTCGGGTGAAGATATCCAAGTAGTAGGGGTAGCTAATCAAAGAATTGGAACACCTCTTACCGAACCAATGGAAGTCAAAATTGGAAACTTCAAAGAAATGCACCAATTTGTAGTGTGTGATTCTAGCCCCGTGAATTTATTAGGTAGGGATTTATTGTGCAAGATGAATTGTACAATTTTCTGCACACCGGATGGTGTGGCAGTTCAAACACCAGATGAAGACCATGTATATAAAATTATGGTTGCAAAACAAGGGACAGAAATAGACGAAATGTTCTCTTTGATAACAAAAGATGAGTTGCCAGATGAATTAAAAGGTACAGTAAACCAAATAGTATGGGATTTCACCGGAAAAGAAGCAGGACTTATGGCAAAAATAGATCCAGTTCAAATTACGGTAAAAGAAGGTGCAATTTTCCCCAATACCAAACAATACAAAATGAGTGCAGAAGTAAAAGCAGGAGTCATTGAAGAAATAAATCGAATGGTAAAACAAAACATTCTAAAAGAAGTAATGAGTAGCCCATGCAATTCACCGATCATGGGACTAAAGAAACCTAGTGGGAAATATAGGATTGTTCAGGATCTGAGGAAAATAAATAAGATTGTAGAACCATGTTGTCCTATAGTACCAAATCCTGCAGTAATACTGTATCAGATTCCTTGGAATGCAGGATGGTTCACAGTAATTGACTTATGTCAAGCATTTTTCTCAATACCACTACATCCAGACAGCCAGTATCTTTTCTCATTTAAATTTGAGAATAAAGTCTATGTGTGGAATCGTGTTCCTCAAGGGTACACAGAAAGTCCTTCCATCTTCAACCAGATACTGAAAAAGTGTCTTGAAAAATTAGGGATGCCAGGAAGTTCAGTTCTAGTTCAATATATCGACGACTTATTAGTGGCGTCGACCACCAGAGAAGACTGTGTTGTTGATTCCATAGCATTATTAAATCTTTTGGCTGAGGAAGGGCATAAAGTCTCACCTGAAAAGTTACAGTTTTGCAGAACAGCTGTTAAATATCTGGGACATCAAATTGAGAGGGGAAAAAGAAGAGTAACCTCTGAAAGAGTAGAATTAATAAAAAGAATGCAGATGCCTGTAACCCAAAGACAAGTACGAATGTTCCTAGGAATAGTGGGATACTGTCGACAATGGATAGCAAATTTTTCCATGTTAGCTAAGCCCCTAATTAACATGACCAAAAAGAAAGCAAAAGACCCTGTTGAGTGGGAGGATGAAAGTGTAGAAGCTTTTGTAAAATTGAGAAACGCTCTTTGTTCAGCACCTGCCTTAGGCATGCCTGATTATAAAAGAGAATTCGCATTATTTTGTCAAGAAAGAGACAATTGTGCACTTTCTGTCCTAACTCAGAGACATGGACTAGACAGACGTCCGATAGCATACTTTTCTGCTACACTGGACCCAGTAGCAGCTGCGTTGCCAGGATGTTTAAAAGCAGTAGCAGCAACTTGTTTGAGCATTGAACAAAGCGAGTCAATTGTAATGGGACACCCTGTAAAAGTGTATGTTCCACATGCGGTTGTGATTCTGTTGACCAGAACCCGAACTCTGCATCTTACTCCTAGTCGGCTGACTAAATTTGAGAGAATAATAATGGGTGCTGAAAATGTGACCATGGTAAGGTGTACAATAATAAATCCAGCAACCTTACTGCCAGACCCATATCACGAAACAAATAAAGATGACGAAGATGAACATGATTGTATACAGATTACAGAATTATGTACAAAACCACGCCCAGACATTGAGGAACAGCCTCTTAAAAAGCCAGACAGGGAGCTATTTGTTGATGGATCATGTCAAAGACATGAAGATGGTAAACTAACTGCAGCATATGCAGTATGTGAATTAACTGGAATAGTCGAAGCATCCTATTTACCAGGAGTCAAATCTGCACAAGTAGCTGAATTGATTGCATTAATAAAAGCTTGCAAAATTGGGAGGAATCAGAGAGTAACTATATTTACTGATAGTCAATATGGTTACGGGGTCGTGCATGATTTTGGCCAACTGTGGATGCAGAGGGATTTCATGACTTCTTCAGGATCCCCCATTAAAAATGGACAATTTGTAAGGGAATTGCTGGAAGCAATACAATCACCAAAAGAATTGGCTGTGGTGAAATGTGCCGCACACCAGTCAGGAGATGACTGGGTGGTAGTCGGCAACAGATATGCTGATCTGGTGGCTCAATATTGTGCCAAAACCAGAACGTCAGTCAATAAGAGGGTGGAAAGAATGGGAATCAGCTGCCAACTTATGCTGTATATGCCACCAGAAACTTGGAATGAAGTTAAGAAATTACAAGATGAGGTTGATGAAAGTGAGAAGAATTTGTGGATCAAAGTAGGTTGTTCCCAAAGAGGAGATGATGAAGTGTGGATCAGTGCAGATGGCAGACCAGTCATGCCAGACTGTTTACTCTCACAAATGGCTAGAATGCATCATGGAGACACACACATAGGGAGAGATGCAATGATTAGGCTGTTCAGACAAAATTGGTACAATCCCAAATTCAGAGCTGTCGCAGAGAGTCTTTGCCAGAGATGTCTAACTTGCCAAATGCACAATCCAGGCAGGAAAACGATAATTGGGTTTGGGAAGATCGGGAAGGCAGAGGGTCCATTCATAAGACTCCAGTTCGACTTCATACAGTTACCACCATGCAGAGGGCTGAAATACGTACTAGTCATAGTGTGTCTGTTTTCAAAGTGGGTGGAGGCTTATCCAACTAGGAGAAATGACAGCATTACAGTTGCAAAACTGTTACTACGAGAGCTCATACCTAGATTTGGTTTCCCAGTATCTTTGGAATCAGATAGAGGAAAACACTTTAACAGCGAAGTGATCCAGATAATCTGTGAAGCATTCCAAATCAAACAAACTGCACTGTGCATATCGCCCAGAGGCTTCTGGAGTGGTTGAACAATTGAATGGCACTATAAAGTCAAGACTGGGAAAAATGTGTGCATCAACATCATTAGAGTGGCCAGACGCACTGCCACTTGTTTTGATGGGAATAAGAAGCATTCCTGATAGAACGACAGGATTGAGCCCACATGAAATTATGATGGGAAGAGCAATGAGACAAACACATGTTCCCACAAACAAATTGGTAAATATTTCTGATGATATGGTTCTGGATTATTGCAAAGGATTGGCTGACCTCGTGCGTTCTGTCTCTCATCAGGTTGGAGAAGACGCAGTTTCCAGGCAGCCTGAACTAGAACATGATCTGAATCCTGGTGATTGGGTGGTAGTGAAGAATCACACCAGAGAAACGTGTCTATCACCCAGGTGGAGCAGACCTTGTCAAATCATATTGACTACCAACACAGCAGTGAAGTGTGCAAGATTTCCTAATTGGATTCACGTAAGCCACACAAAGAGTACCAGAACCTGAAGAAGAGAATTTACAGACAACGCCAATCACTGAAGAAGCTGAAGGTTGCCCAGCCGAAGAATCTCAGGCTAGAGGTTCGAGAGAAGCTGACGGAGAACAACCGAGCACAAGTCAGGATTGGATACCAGTGGTAGAAGTGCCTGAAGTATACTACAGAACAAGAAATCAAACAAAATTGCAAGAAATTGAAGAAGATCAAATAGGGGAAGAAGAAACAGTTCAAGATCAAGAAGACAAGACAGTAAAAGATCTTGAACTAAATAAGATAGGGAAAGAAAATTGGACTCAAAACAGTGAAGATTTAATAAACTTTGAAGAGGGTCAGACAGGTTTAGAAGAATCCGGTCAGGCTGCAGAAGTTCACAGTGCAATAAGCCCTGATCAGAAGCAGTTAGATCAAGAAAAGTACACAGAAGAAGAAAACGTTGAAAAACATGAACTTGAAGAAATAAACAAAGAACAAAGTCAACTGTTGGAAACTCACAGTGGTGCTGTTACAGAGAAACCAATCAGACCTGAAAAGGAACAAACAAAAGAAGCAGTAAACAAAGAAAATAAAGCAGTACTAAGCAGTGAAAATAACGAGACCACTAAAGACGAAAACAGAGAAACAGTGCCAACAAAGAAAACAAGAAAAGGAGATCAGTGGCCGAGTGTCATTAAAAGAGTAAAGTATCACATAACAACCAGAAGTGAAGATCCAGATCAAGTACCTGAAGTGACAAGTCAAACTGAACAAGAGAAAAAGTCAGGAAAAAGAAAAAGTAAAAGACTGAGACTTGTGAATAACAAATTCAAGGGTCCTGACTGGACTTATATTATTCTTGAAGATTTTGAAAGTTCAGAGTCAAGTGACAGTGGTGGCGAAGGAACAAGTGCAGAACTAACTTACGAAGAAGAAACAAGACCACCCTGACTAAGCAAAAGAATAAGCTGAAGAAAAGAAGCAGAGATAAGAAGAGCAATCTTCCTTGTCGAAAAATGCCTGATGATAGAGTTACTAGGAGACCAAAATGAAATTGTTGTAGGAGATGCTGTGCAATCTGCATCTGTAGTCTAGTATTAGTGCTTATAGTATGGTTAGTCCTGATTGTAGCAGTTCCTTACCTTATGATAATAGATAAGAAGATTAATAATGAAACTAAAGGGAGGACAGCAAACATGAAGGGCAATAGAGTAGAGCTAATGGCAGAAGATGAGGCAGAAATTCATCATGAAATAGCTGATAACGACACTAGTTTAAATGTTTTCACAAAGTTATTATTTCAGTATGTAGATACAATGGAAGTTAGTAATTGTTATGTCTGTATGAAATTACCTGAATCAGTAGCAGAAGGATTAACATACCATCACTTACCACTGACATATGGCATCTCATGTAGTGTATTAACAAGTTTATTTTATAGAACAGGTAGACTACAGTATTATTATTCAAACTTAGATGTGATATTTTCTGAGGTTCCGATTCGCAAGAGTATGAACCCCGTGCTTAGTAGTCAAGACGCACAGTTTATGGGAGAATTTTTCTTAATAATGAAATCAATAGACATAACACATGCACATAGACACAATCTAACATGTTCTTTATTAGAAGAAGAGAAGATATTTTTGAATTTAGTAGAAGATAGAAGACAAGATTTCCAAAAGAAAGCTTCAGACCATCAGGCTCATTTACCACCTTGGGCAGAAAAAGAAGGGAGTTACACACCTGGCAAGGCTCAAGCTGCTATGGCTCTGGATTTCGAAAAGAAAGGGAAAATTTGTCTACATAGGTTAAAGACTGACTATAACAATGTTTTCATCGGTACCAGTGAATGTGAACACAATTTTTTAATTCTGGGAGGTTGGGGACTCAAAGGAGGAACAGATTCAGTTTTTCCTGGAATCTATTATGTATGCGGGAATAAGGCTTACTTTAGGCTTCCTGCACGGTGGTATGGAAGTTGTTATTTTGGAATAGTTTTTCCAAAGATATACCACGTAAAAAGAAACACTGGGAGCAATGAAAACAATGGCGAATTAATACGTAGTAAAAGAGCTAGTTTTTCTGAAATAGTAGGTGATATATTTGGTGCATTGATACCTTCAGTGGGAATAATTCTGAACTCAAGGAAAATATGTAAATTGTCTACAGTGGTTGATCGTTTATCAACGGATACTGCTGGAGGTTTTCTAATGATTAATACGGAAATGGTTGCGATTAGATCTATGGTGATGCAAAATCGACTTGCTCTTGACATTCTATTGGCAAAAGAGGGAGGAGTCTGTAAATTATTGAGAACGAAACACTGTTGCACTTATATTCCTGATAAGAGTGCAGAAATTGGAACATATATTCAGAACATAACTAAACTTGAGAAGGAACTTAAACCACTGGAAGTTGATAGTGTATGGGAAAGATTGACAAATAGTATATCGTCAATTGGAACCTGGTTTGCTAATATAGGGAAAGGACTTATAGGTCAAATATTAGTACCCTTAGCAGGGTTAGCAATAATAATTTTAGCAATAACAATATGGTGCAAATGCTGTAGAAAGAATGGAACGTATAAAGTGACAGAAAAAGGAAAGAAGAGAAAGAGGGATGAAATCGAATTAGAAGAATGGAGAAGTGATTTATACAAGAAATTGAAAGGAGACTGTAAGAATAGAAAAAGTAAAGATGAGAATGAAACGATTTGGTAGAAGTTGGCATCTGATTGAGGGTAGTGTTTTTGATGGCTCAGAAACGCCATCAGAGAGGGGATTGATGGAGCAAGGTTTCAAAATTGAAACTTGCTTGGATGCAATCCTACTCATAGTACTAATTTATTAAAAATTGTACTGTCAATACTAACATTTGCATTCACAAACACGAAAGGGATAGATGCTTGTCTATGTGTTTTACTAATGAATAACGCTTGTCTGTAATACAAAATGGCCGCTAAATGCGCGGGACTCTATTGCGCATGTCGCAACCTGATCACATGGTGTGACGTCTTTCTTTGCTTGGTGGGAAAATTCTGCTTCTGCGCAGTGTACATTAAAATGGCCGCTCAATGTTTTCACGTGCTTAAGCTTGCTCTCATGTCATTATTAAATTGTCGTTTTCATAATAATACTAATGCGGGATAGTATTATGATTAAAATGGGAATAGAGTTAGGGAAAGTGGGTATACAGTGAAATGTTTTATTTGTGATTTTAATATTTTCCTCTTGCACTTTTAGTAATTTGTAAACTTGGGCCTGGGTTGGTGACTTGAAACTCGAAAGACAGAGGGTTCTGCGCATGTGTCCTGTGTGCCTGCCAAGTGAAGTCAACTTGGACGTCTCTCAAGGCCACGACCTATTGGCCGAAGATGATGTGAACTATGTTTCCGGAGGACAAAAATGGACACTTTTCCCCTGTAAATTGTATATCATTTGTCGTGAGACGGGTGGGAAATAAAGTGAATGTATTAATTTGAAGGGGCGGGAAGCTAGGAACAATAGGCTTCACAAATTAAGCCAAATTTGTCATGGTGCGAGAATCCACCCCCTGTCCCTGTCCAATCAGAAGTAGTGGTCCCATATTTTAGCAACATTAATGGGAGGTACATGGGCGTAGAAGGGTATAATAGAATATAGCATCAGTAATTAGTCAGAACAGATGATACCGAAGACTGAGATCAGACTCTCGGAACATACAGAAGAGCTCCAGGCTGCCATGCTGATCGGTTGCTGACTGAATCCCTATCCAGAAGAGGTCCTGAGGAGGGGGCGGCGGAGTCCATTAGACGGGAGAATCGAGGAGAAGTCGAGTGCCAGAGAGGGGAACGGCGCAGGCGTCGTTATAGAGAGGTCACCAGTCCGGTCCTGATCCTGAAGGAGGCCCTTGCTCTTCATCCTTCCAGGGTCCTATTCTTTCCAACTCCTTGGCTAAGGGGCTTGGTTCTCGCATTTAGGTAACTATACTGCAACCTTTAGTTGCGCTGCTGTCTCTATCCTCTTTTATTTTCTTAAACACTGTCATTTATTAGAGAATTCGTTCATATGCTTCCTTTTGGGTATTCTGATCAAATACCGTGTTTCCTGTATTTTACTCTGCTAAAACTTTAGATAAACTAATTTAAAACTTCCTGACTCAGTGGTTATTTCAGGATTATGTACTATAGTGAATGTCACTCATTTTAAACTTCCCAATTAGCAAAGGATCCATTGGTAAGTTATTACTCTTCAATCAGAAGGTAATTGGTAGCAGGGATTTTTGATATAAGAGTATATCTGACACCCAGCGTAAGTATTAGCGTAGTGTGAATGTATGGGCCCAAGTGAGTATATGGTGTATGAATGCCGTTTGCTAATATCGCGCTGGATCAGTACCATTGCTGTTTATTTGGTAGATGTATTCAAGCATGGTTCAAAGTGATCAGATTGTTGGCTATAACCATCACAAAGCGGTTAATGTATTTATACAAAGCATCACCTTTACTCAACAGTGTAAGTAGTGTCAGTCTGATGACCACAATATCACAAAGCATTAACTATCTCCAACGCAGCTCCATCCCCTCTGACTTTTTATCTCGTCTTTGACCATGTACAGTGCTTTACTGCCTTTTGGCTTGGTTCACGCTATTGAAATAGAGTATATATACACATCCAGACAGGATTAAGGAAGGAGGCTTTGATCATGGGATGAAGTCCCTGCATAACAATCTTTGACATTAGCAGTTGGGAAGTTAAAAGAATAAGCATGAGAGGGAGAAGAGGCAATATCAAATATATCAAGGTGCGTAAATCATTTTGCGACTGCAAAACCAACACTCTCTACATGTGAGCCATGATTACATGTGTAAATGTCTTTCAGAATCAGGCCTACAATAGTTTGACTCTGCAAAGACCGTGAACAGTTCATCTATTGGCAAAATATAAAGGAGTCCTCATTCTAGTGTGTGCTATATGCTCACAATTATGGCAAAGTAGCGAGCTGAGGCCCACTGAGATGAAGTGAATAAAACAATGAGCTGAAGCAGAGCAGGTCAGAGAGTGGATGGTCTTGTTGATACTCAATTGGCAACCTAGGCACCGAACCACAAATATAAGTGGATTTATTTACAGTAACATTTTGTGGATTTGAGTAAATGATTAAAAGTAAATACACCAAAGCATTTCACAAAACGTTTCATCAGAATCTAAGTTAAGAAAGAGAGCAATTGTACACTCTGGCATTAAAAGTGTTGCCTTATTCAGAGCTCTACTAGGACTGAAAATCTGCCCTTAAAATAGGCCGTTCATAGACAGAGACAGTGAGTAGTCATACATTTGACAGAATTAGAACATTGGTATGTTCAGTGTATGATATAACCAGAAATGTGCCATAATCAGAACCTTGCTAGAATTCACACCCTAACTTATCAGACTTACGAGAATGCTGGCTTATTAGTCACGTCAGTGCACGGCATCAACCGATGGAAGTGGGTTTTTTATACGAGGCAAGTAGATATGGGACACATTCCATCCTTTACAAAAATATGTATGTGACAAAATTCCACACTTGGGCTAGTCTAATTCTCAGTAGATTTTCTTAATGAAAGAGCATCTCACTGCATATTTCAACTTCATATAAGATATCTGGCTGTCCAACTGAATGACGCACCCAAGAGATGTGCATCTTTAAACCGACCAGTCGAGAGTTTTGACACAGGAAAAGCTCAGTGTTGCAACGTCATTGTTTGGCACCAATATGTGTGAAGACGTTTTGTGGTTTTCACAACAACGAGTCAATCTAATACGTTTTAGTTAACAAACAAAAAGTACTTTATGATCATGAAAACCATTATTTATTATATATAAGCACAAAATGAACTAGCTTTCCACGAACTTAAACTCATACATACCTGTAGGTAGACCCAAGGTGAAATACCTTCCAGGACCTGGCTTGAACTGTATAATTCGGTTACAGATGTACTTTGCAGCCCACTCACTGGCCAATTCATAGTCATCAAGAATTACAAGTCTCATTCTAGCGATGAATAAAAAATAGGAATCTATAATTGAAACAAACATAACAGAAAGTATCACACTAAAGGAAGAGACAGAGAATTTTTTACTGCTGTAAAACACACACAGTTAACACACAATTTCAAAATGATACAGCAGCTCAATACATAGATGACCTCACCCAACAGAAGACTTCAACGATGGGAACACAATATCATAGGATTATGGACGGAACATTAGATGGGATGTGGTGTAAGATTGAAGTGTGAGCCAATAAATAGTTTCCTCCATTGTGTTCTTGAGCAAAGCGTAAGTAATACTGTACACAAAAGTAAACTTAATAGGAATAATAAATCTAGAAAATCAGCAGATCGTTTTTAAAGCGGGCAGATATAGGTTTATAACATATTTCAATCAGAACAGTAATGTGCACAATTACAACGAGGGTGAAAAGTTCATGACTGAGGTTGTGAGAACATAAAAAGAACAACCTGATACATGGTAATAGTAGCGAATAACTAAATCTGTATTAATTACACTTTGAAAGAAAAATGAATTATATATATATACATACATACATACACACATATATTTATTTTATCTTTTCTTTCAGAGTGCAATTAATACAGATATGCAACCAGAGATAGTAATTCCTCTGATTTTTCACCATTAAAAACTTTTCAAACCCTCACAAACATTTACAGACCTATTCGTTTTTCTACACTAGCAAAGTTTTTGCGGAGATTCAACAAGAGGGTGCAAAGAAAAAAGGGGACCTGAAAAAGCATTTTGGCAACAATGCATTTTCTATAGACTTTGTATTCATGCGTAGCGTGAAAACGGCTGGACGGATTGGAATGAAATTTGGGAGGAATATAAATTATGATGTGTAGTGATCCTCTTGGGTGTTACAGGTACTTAGGGTATTTTTAAACTTATGAGGTATTTTAACTTCGTGATTTTTGTTACAATAATTTTGCAACAGTACCGAGGTACCTAGCAATGACAAGTCATTATGTGATTGATTAATAAATGCAAGTCAAGGGATATGCAGTTCCTTAGAGGGAGGGAAATTCAGGTATTTCTAAAAAGTGCCCTCACACACCCCGAAGGATGTCATGCTTCATTATTGGGCCTGCTCCTCGTCGGGCCGGCGCTGCAATGCCCGACGGGCACCCGCGAAGGGACTCTTTGGCGGAGATCTTTTTTTGATGAAGCCGTATGGTGTGTGCGGGTGTGTGGGCTGGGTAGTGCAATGAGTGTGTGGGTGATTTGTAAAATAGGTCTAGGGCAACCCTTTCTAATAATTTTATTCCTGGGGGGCACTAGACTAATTAAAAGAGAGTGACCCTGAGTGGATATAATGGTCCTACAGGGCCTGTGTGGTGTATTTGGTCGACATGTTACATGCCAATGGTAGCCCCTAGTGGGGCTAGTGGCACTTCATCAGGACCGTATTTAGGAAAATTGTTCAACTCTAGTACTATGGCAATGCTGGTTCAAAAATGTGTATGTTGTGCTGGTAACCAGACTTGCAGTGAAGACCCAGGTCCTAGTTGGCCTGGCAATCTGAAACCTGAAGCAGGGAAGGGGATAGGAAATAAAAACAAGGACAACAGTAGACCTAGATTAGGATATTATTTAACACCAAGGTCATGGCGGTGTGGCTACATCTTGAGTGTCCAGGCTTATCTTTCACCATGAGTGAGCTAGGCCAGGGGCACCTGATAGTTACGGTGTCTATGGTGCGTGAAACACCCATATTGTGCTTATATAGGTGATTAGCAAGTTGTCGTAACGCGGAATAGTGCGTTCACGTGTTAAAAACAGGCACTATGGCAAGGATACAGCCATAAGGGTAATTGAGATGTCTAGTGTTATCATGGTGGCAAGCACCACTCGACGGTCGGTGGACTATCCTGGTCATAAGGCATGCTCTTAATTGGTTACGTTGCAATAAGATCGTGACGAGGATCATGCAAACAATGAGCCAACCGAACTCACAGAGACACAACATAGTATTCGTTATAGATCGCCCACAGTTGTAAAAGTATCTCTGTGTGACCAAGTATAGGTGTTAAATCCTGTGCAAACAACAATTCCCTCGGTTATTCCTATACGGGTAAGCACACAGAGCACACTGAGTGAGGGCGTGGTTGAGACATTATTCGTCATGGTAAATCACAGGCAGCAGCGAAAAACAAATATGGCCAAACGCGCGTGATCATGACCTGTACCAGCGCGCAGTATCGGATAGTAAACTCAACCCTGGTAAAATGGGTCTGATCTGACGGGGCGTATGACAGAGCACTTCGTTGCTCTGACCTAAAAAAAATGGAGTAAATACACAGAGCGTGTAGTCAGTGAACGCGGCAAAGCGTAAATACTTAACGGCATAGTTGCTTGCTGGCCGGTAATGATTTCAGGAAAAAGGAAAGAAGGAAAATCTACTTACAACAGAGTGGCGCTGCAACTAGCTCAAGTCCTACCCTTGCTCTGTTTCTCGTAGGGAGTACTTTCGGGGGCGCAGTATTTGTTATGTGGAATGCTATGATGTGCATGAACAAAGTGGCTAGACCTTCTAATGTGTCGGCCATCTTGGAAGATTTTATTAATGTTCGTTCCGTGGACAAAGCTGAAGTGTAGCTGCTTAACTACAGAGGTAATGGAGTTTCTAGTATTCCGGTAAATGAACTTAACCCATTTCCCCCTAACAGTTGTAACTACTGAAACACACTTAATAAATGCCTTTACTAAAGTTAAAGGCAGACAATGTTGTTTTAAAGCCACTTTCCCTGTGTTTTGGGTTAGGGGCATAGATTTAGTTAAGTATTAGGTCTGACAGTTTTACCCTACCTATTACCACTTAACTAAAGTGGCAAGTGGTAGGGGGGAAATTATATATAGTCTCTGTATATTTAAAAAAACATTTTGAATCTTGTGGTACTTCCAAGGAGGAACTGCAGTACTTAAAAAATATATGTAAACCATTTTAAAAAAACACTAATACACTATATTTCACAAATATGTACTACAGTGTATTTGTAATTTTTTATATATTGAATTTTAAAAAAAAAGTGTATGGAGTAACGGAGAAATACAGAGCAACTTAAAAACAATTACCAAAAAGGTACATTTCTTTAATGTAGGTACCAGTGCGCTTGTCTGTACACTTTTTTAAAACTATATAGAAAAATATAAATTAATTTCCCTGCCTATTAACACATTAATTTAGTGGGGATTTAGTTGAGCAACTTACCTGCTTTGGCTGATAGTTTTAGTTTAACACAGCAAGTATTCTAGAGCTGGCACTTAAAAACAACATTTGGATCCACCTCTACTAGTGCTGGGGAGTAAGTGAGATGAGGGCTTTCCAGAATCTGACAGTGTTTTTCTTTGGCCAAGGTATGCACTCCAAGCGAAGGAGTCTGTGCTCTTCTTATAGTGCGGCATGGCTTTGAACTCAAAAAATGAAGAATCACACTTATTTGGTGTGGGAGGGGAGAGAGAAGAGATTTTGTAACAGGGACTGTAGGATACTATCTCCCTTATGTATCATTGTCAACAGATATCCTACCACCCTGAGATCAGTGTTTTAAAAAAAAAAAAAACAATTGATGGCTTTGTCCTGTGTCCCCAATGGGAACACTAAATATTTGTATTTTGAACCTTCACATATCCTATTGGTGTCATGCTTCATCATCGGGTGGCACCCTGGTCCCTATAAACCAGGGTGGGCTCAACCATCTTCCAGGGAGAACTTTCGATAAAGTTATAGAATTAACCTGGAGAGTACATAAAAATACCTACCGGTTATCTCAGCATCACTTTATCTTGCGTACCAGTGGTAAGGTTAAAATGTTTAAAAATCGGGTTAAGTGGGGAGGGGTACTATCCCTATGCCCTATGGAAAAGTCAACATGTTTCAGCCCCATAAGGTATAGGGATAGTGACTCCTCCCTACTTAACCCTATTTTTAAACATTTTAACCTTACCAGTAGTACCCAAAATAAAGGGGTATCGGGTTAACCACTAGGTATTTATATATACGCTCCGTTAGTCCATGAGATTAATCAAAAGTGCTCCCTGGAAGATGGTTGAGCCGACCCTGGTTTATAGGGACCAGGATGCAGCCCGATGATGACGCATAACACCAATAGGGTGTGTGAAGGTTCAAAGTAATAAAAATTAATATTACCATTGGGGATAAGAGGCCATCAATCATTTTGGAAAAAAAAAATACAAAAAAAAACCCACTGATCTCAGGGAGGTAGGACACCTTTGTTGAAAATGACGAACTCGACAGCCCTAGCGAACAGCAAGTGGTAAAAAAAGGATATGGATTGGACTGCGACATCTGATATCTCCAGTAAGTAAATATTAGTTTTAGGGTGCAGCCTGTTCTGTGTGTTTGGGGGAGAGTAACTGATTTGGGTGAATCTGAAAGGTTCCTGGTTGTTCCTGATCTTTGATTTTTGTCATCTTGGGTCGAAATTCCCCATAATCAGGATCTTTTTTTGACATAGCTTTAGTTGTTATAGTGAGGTTGGTAATTTCTAAAACATGACAGCCATTACGAAAGAAAAGTACAGCACAGTCATAATTTCAGAGCAAGTAATTGCATCTACACAGATCATTGAGATTCCCAACCCCTTCCAATGATTCTACTCAAGCAGAGGATTTAAATATATGGTCTCTGAATCGGCTCTCATTACACTTAGTATGTGAAGTTCTTCATCCAGAAGTGCATTGTGAATTTCAAGGATGTATTTAACAGCGTACAGGACATTGGTGATACCAATCCTGATGGATCCTTCAGCAGATTTGGCTCACTTCACACAGGTTGATGGAGATGAGGAAGTGCTTTCAAGAGGCATACTCCCAAAAAGTGCTTACTTTGACTTGCGTGGTATAGAAAAAAAAGTAGGATAGATCCGTTGCTGGCAAATTAACAGACTTCATCCAAGAGTTGGTCTGTTTCCTGGATGTAGATATAGGCATTCCAATGGTCCTAGTTGATGGCCAGTTTCTCTCCAGGTTTAGGTTGCCTCTGAAGATGGTTATCACGATGTGAATGGTGTTGTTTAAAGGGAAATCATCACAGGTGAGAAACTGTTCTTGAGCTGAAGAGGTAGATGTTGAGTCGACGGTCTGCAGACTTGTATTGCAGGAAAAGTATATAGTTGCCAGTTATTTGCTTCGATCTAAATGGTACTAATATGCAGACTTATTGTGCATTTATCTACATGTGGATGTCTACCTGCTGCCCTTTTGGGATGATTAATCTTGAGGAAATCATAAGGTAGCTAGGTAGAGTGTTCCTTTCATTGAAGAATGCCCATAATATGAAGGAGCAAGTCGGTTCTGCCTTTGCCATATTGAACAGTGATGCACAAGGAGTCTGCTGGGTTGTTGTTGCACATGATGTATTTTATTTGTGTTTTGGACTGGCATTTTTCTTCAGTCCACGGTTGGCACCACAGGGTGATGGATGAGTGACCTGGATGCACATTGATTGGTTTGTATTGTATACTTTCACTCCTGAGAAGGGAGTGATGGTTTGAGTGCAGCTGGAAGGAGAAGCGAGGAGGTGAAATTGGGCGCATAGGAAAGCATGTTCTCTTTAGTGGAAATGGGTATAAGGTATAATTTTACCTTGTTGTATTAAAAGATTTTAACCCTTGCTGGCTATAGATAGGTCTCTGTATACATAATGAGAGAGAACTGTGCCCATTTTTGTAGTCTATTTTAAATTATAATATATATAATGAAAAAACCAAAAGTTAAAGTTAAATTATAGTTAAGAAGTTTATTTATTCTTTCTATACAAACCCAACTTAACCTATACAAACTTTAGAAATTCTAAAGTTATAGTTCCAACTTAAATTTATAATTTACTCACCATTAGTTATAGCTTAAATTTATAATGTACGCACCACCTTCTATTTACTATAACTCGCGCACCTCCGTACACACCTCACCTGCCACACTACATTAACCATAACTCACCTCTCTACCATGTACTGTCTTACCAGAAATGTCATTTGAGATGTCGTAACTGTTATGAATGCTATGATTTTACATTGCACAAGTCATATAATATGCAACGGTATAACAAACGCATGGAGAAAGGGCGAGTAGTGTGGAGTGAAGTATAATAGAGTGGATTTGCATGTTGTGGAGTAGAGTGGCGTAGAATAGAGTGGCATGGAGTCGAGTGGTATAGCGCAGAGTCAAGTAAAGTGTCATAAATTGGAGTGGCGTCTCGTACAGTAGAGTGAAGTGCTGTATCACAGACTGCTGGAAAGTCTCATACAGTGTTGTGGAGTGGTATTGAGTGTAGTGTTGTATAGTGGTGTAGATTGGGGTAAAAGGTCATACAGTAGAGTCGAGTGGAGTGGCATAGCTTACAGTGGAGTAAACTATCAGAGTGTTGTACTTTACAGTGCCATGGAGTGGGGTACAGTGGAATGGTGTAGCATACACTAGAGTAAAGTGTCAGAGTTGCGGGTCGTACAGTGGGGTAGTATGGTATGTTGTAGAGTGGTGGAAACTGTCACAGACTGGACTAGAGTGGAGTGGTGTGGAGTGAGCTAGAGTACATTAGAGTGTGGTACAGTGGAGTTGCATAGAATGTTGTAGAGTAGAATGGCATACAGTGCCACTGAATGGAATGGCATAGAGTGGAGTAAATTATGGTGGAGTGTCGTAGAGGGAATTGTGTAGAGTGGACTGGTGTACAATGTAGTTGCGTACAGTGCAATAGCGGACAGTAGAGTGGGGTTGCACAGACAGGAGTGGGGTACAGTGGAGTGGCGTAGAGTGGAATAACGTATAGTGGAGTGGTGTAGTGTGGTAGAGTGGAATAGTGAACAGTGGAGTGGGGTATTGTGGAGTTGTGTAGTGTGGAATAGCATACAGTAGAGTTGAGTAGAATCGAATGGCGTACAGTGGAGTGGAGTTAGGTACAGTGTAGTGTGGAACTGTATACAGTGGAGTGACGTAAAGTGGCATGGCGTAGAATGGAGTGGCATAGAGCGGAATAGCGCAGACTGGAGTGCCAAAAAGTGGAGTAGCATACAGTGGCGTAGCGTACAGTGGAGTGGTGTAGCGTGGAATAACGTGGAGTGTAGTGACGTACAGTGAAATGACGTATAGTGGAGTGCCATACAGTGCATACAGTGGTGTAGCATACAGTGAAGTGTTATACAGTGAAATAGCATAGACTGCAGTAGTATACACTGGAGAGGAGTACAGTGGAGTGGCGTAGAGGGGAGTGACGTAGAGTTTAATACCGTACAGTGGCGTAGAATGTTGTACTGTGGAATACTGCTGTAGTGTACATTGGAGTGACTTAGAGTGGAGATGGGTAGTGGAGTGACAGAGTGTAATACCGTACAGTGGAATGGCATACAGTGCAGTGGCGTACATTGGAGTGGTGCACAGATGTAGATTAAATTTGTCAGGAATGTACAATATGGTGTGGAAATTAATGCAAGACCGCGATATGCGCGGTCTTGTGTTTCTCCAGATTTAACAAGCAATGCAGGGACACGCATTGTTGCCTTGTGTTACTTTGTAAATGTGACTTAAGTATTGCATTGCCCATGTGAAATCATGCATGACACAAGGGTAACACAATACAATAATATATCTGGCCCTTACTTATATATTGTGCCACGGCATACCACCTTAAGTTTGGGGTATACCGTCGTACATGCCGATGACAAGGTAGTATATAATTGGATAACGGCTGGCATTACAAAATTGAAAGGCATACATTTTTAGGTCGAGCCTAGGCAGCTCGCATGCGCTGTCTGCAAGACATGCTGTATGTACAATATGGGCTTAAAACACGCCCATCGATTGCCATTCGTTCTTTGTTGTGCCATTCAGAAATGTTGGCTTTTTATTGGTGGATCGCTTTTAAAAGTCCCTCATTTGGGTGCTTGGTTGACGCCCATGCGATTTCACTAAGTGATGCTTCTATCTGGCCATCGCAACGCGTTCACGCTTCCTCCTGGCGAAGCGTGAGATGGCCCCTCCTCAAGCCTCAGCCTAGTCCATCGCAGCGCGTTCACGGTTCCTCCTGGTCAGCCACCAGCCCTCTGTCTCAGGCGGTCTCCTCCTCCTCCCACCGCTAACTCAGGCTGTCTCAGTTTCTTCCTCCATGTCTCTGACCCCTTACTGTCTCCCGTTCCTTTCGCCTCTTAAAGGCAAACCTGTCTCTGAAGGTTACCGCTCCTCCCGGACTAGTTCTTTCGGTGCTGGCGTCTTTCTTCCGCCAGTTATGACCCCCCTGTTTCAGCGCTACATATTGTCAACTCTGAAACTTACTGGCAGTGTGAACACTGGAGTTGCGTAGCCAGGAGCTCTGAAGATGGCACGTGGGGAATAACTGAAGCGGCAGAGCTCACTAGCCGTGTATTCAAGCTCACTCTACAAGATAGCGGGTGCACTTACCTGCCATGCTCACTGCCCACCTCAGTGCAGCCCCGCGCACCGACAGACCCTTAGCCTGCTGTTGGAAGTGCCTCGCCAGATAGTGCTGCTGTTCTAGTAAGTGGTTTGTTGAAATGTTGCACACAACACTTTATTTTGCATTTTAAGTGTATACGATATAATAGTGACATCAGCCGTGACAAACTCCGGCTAGCAGTCCTCTAATGAGAACTTTTCCTAAGGTATAGGGGGACTCCTAATCAAATGTGAAATTACTCATGTACTTGAATATTATCAATATCACTTTCAGAACGGGTGACTTGATACTACAATTTATGCCTGTACGATTTGATGTGCTTTTATGGTTTTTATAAAAAATCTAATAAAGATATTTCTACAACTACTAGTGCCGCTGTTCACATTCCCTCAGGGCCTCTGCTTAGCCTACGGCTGCAGTGTGCGCTGTTCGCCTCTGTGCCAAACTCTCCTGGCGTCCATATGCAGTCAAATGCCCCATATCCCTCACTGCCCACGTGGCGTCAGAGTCTGAGGAGCGTGCCTGCCCCGAGCGGGGACAATAACCAGGCCTGCACGGGAAGCGACACTTTCACAGACTGCAGTGGTGCACGTACACACAGACTGTGGCAAAGCTGTTCAACATTGCTCTCTCACATGAGTTCCTGTTTACGTGCAAAAACCCATGTACTGCACAAGAGTGGGACCGGTTAAGTCCTATATGAAGCGAGGGAATGTCATCAAATGTAACATTGACACAGGAGTTTTAATACACAGAGAGATGCTTTTGCCACGCCACAATAAGGTCAGTCAACGAACCAGCTCTGTTATCCCTGAATTTAAAATGGCCTCGCCCACATGCGCAATATTAACTTGGTTATCCTTGGAGCAGTGACGCAGTCGCCTTGGTGACCGTTATGTGTGCACCCAGAAAAGGCATATGGCGACCACTTCCCTTTGTTTGGGAGTATTTGAGGTTGCGCGGCTATGCCATGCCCTTGGATTGAAGTGATGTTGCAGCATGCGCTCTATTCAAGACGGAGGCCATTCAGTCTCCTCTGAAATGCTGGGGCAAAATAACAAACAACCATGGTGAGTTCGCCAACGAATGACCGCAGGGATGGGCGGGCGTATTTTCTGGAGGACGAACTTTCAACCATGGTGAGTTCTCAGACGAATAACTGCAGGGATGGGTGGGCGTATTTTCTGGAGGATGAACTTTATTTCAGGTTGAGTGAGACCATGTCAAAATAAAGTCATAGAAATCACTCCCACTTATTTTGGTAGGCATGAGGAGAGCCAAGTCCTGCTATCCACTCCCAATCGCCTATCCATTCACCAACAACGTGCCCTTCGGTTCATGACCCCCACCAGTCCTCATGTTTACCACCACCACCCAACTGCCAAAGGCAATAGCTCGTTTTATTTTCCCATTGTCTTTGCCCACTAGTTTTCGAAATTGTGTTCCCAATGAAAAGAAAAAAAAAAATACCACTTCACCTGAGCATGTCTAAGGAAAAAGTTGGTTAAAATATGTACATGTGCATATGCCCCCTTTCGTCTAAATTAGCAGATTTATCCATTCCCCTGGAATGCAACGTTCTATTCTT
Source organism: Calotriton arnoldi (assembly GCA_963921515.1). Lineage (NCBI taxonomy): Eukaryota > Metazoa > Chordata > Amphibia > Caudata > Salamandridae > Calotriton > Calotriton arnoldi. The sequence continues at coordinate 897,755 of CAWUFW010005839.1, forward strand.
GGGTTTACCAACTTTGCTTGGAGGAATGTCTGCCCGCCCGAGCTTCAGTTAAATGTATTTAGTTATTAGGAGTTTTATAAACCACTACCGTCACCTATACCATTTCAGAGCACTCACAATAAAACAAGATTATCTAGAAGGTATCCCTTATCTAGAAAGTCCCAGTGTTATTCAGTGTGTTATCTGAAAGCCCAGGATTGAAGGATGAGTTGTAGTGTCTTTTTTTTCCTCGACATTCTCCCCTCCCAGGTATCTCCAAGGCTGTAAATGAAAAGGCTGACCCATTTAAAACTTCTGCCTCTATGGAGAGGTTTAAATCGTGGTTCTGTACGATTGTGCAGCAAATCAACTCATTTCTGTATCACTGACAGACACATTGAACCAGCTATTTGTCTCTACTACTTAAATGTTAATAGAATGTGGTCAATCCTTTCACCAGGTAGTTTCTCCTTACCTAAAGGCATTCCCAGTATTTTGCTCTGATCAACCGGCAAAAAACACAAAACATTACTACAAATTTCTTTTCATAGGTTATTCTCTTGCAATATCAAAACAGTAACATTTCCTGATGGCATAATAAGCTTTGCTCACTCAAAGTCTGTCAGAAGCATCATGGTTCATTGCACTCTTCACCCGTTTCCACAGCGAGCACTGGGACCATGCCACTTTACTTGCAGTATTCACAAAAATACTCCGATTCAGAACACCTCTTGACTACATCAATTGCATCCTAGAATGTTATTTGGCTTGAGGATGTCAGCTTGGGTGTTGAGATGTATTGTGACCATCTACCAGAAAGCCCCTTTCATACTTTCTTTAGTCACTGAGCGACGCCTTTGTTGTAATGTGCATCTGCGCACAGCTAAAACATGCTAATCCCGTTAATGACCATTGTACAAATAATAGTTTGCATTTTAGAACCTATTTTGAATGTCTTTCATGACTTGTGTTGCTGTTTACGTGGTGTAGCCATTTCCGTTTGCATTTTTAGCAAAGATAGTTTGCCTCGTGTCTTCAGTTTTGAACGTAAGTGACCAACGTCTCTATAAGAGAGTTCATTGCCACACATCTCATAATTCCCATCGCTGCTCAAATTTGCATAGGCATCAGAATGCCAACAATGTCAAAGGACTTTAATTAATGCCCGGTAGTAATAGGGCCAGTATATCATAGATGATTTACCACAAACTTTAATGTCTTTAATGGCTAATGTAATGGATAAAGTGCTGCATGACTAAACACTTATAAGGTCCCAAAGGCGAGGCCTATTGGCTATGCCAATGCTTGTTTTTAATAGACTTTACCTGTGTTCTGGTTTAGGACCTTAATTATAGGTAAGTTGTAGGTTTTATGGTCCGGGGTAAACAATTAAAGAACCCACGGACACCAGACATGGCAACGTATATCAGTTCTTTTATGCTCAGGGTGGTGAAACATGCTACTATGATGCCTCTGTTGAAAAACTGTAACACCAGATCCTGAGAGTAGCCTACCCTTTCTGAGGAAAAGTATGGGGAGCAAGCTGACACAGCAGCTACAGGAATGTGTACAGGTGAACAACAACCCGCACATACTCCTGCAGTGGGTGCCTGAACTTGCTTCCCATGCTCTTGCTTGGGGAAACATTTATGGAATATGCATTTACACTGCATGATTGATAATTTCGACTTTAGCCTGTCGGCGTCACAAAATCAAAAATAGCTGATTTTACCATGGAATTGACAACATCCCTTTATGTAGAACAACTGAAATGCATGATTTCTCTTGGACAGCTGTTTATGAAACGTGGACTGTGAAAAACCTGTTGCAATGACTGGAAAACTTCTCTGGGATCACAGACAGGGATCTACTCTACCACGGTTGCATTCTTTTTGTAAGGAACAGAGACAACAAATCAGGCACATTGTTAAGGGCACTGTTGTTTGATATCTACATTCAGCTTTTGGTTCTAGTACTTACAAAACATCATTTTCAAATGAAGGTGACACCCAGCTACACATTCACTGTGTGGCAAGAATGAACCACGACTGAAGAACACCAGCTGTCCAAGGCTCAAACATATGGATGAAAAAGCAGCCTACATTTAGGTGGCTGATACCACCACAGTATATTTCCTAACCCACCCTCCCCCGGTTTCTTAAAGAAATGTGTGCAACCCCCACTATCTAGGCTTTAATTCAAGATTCCAAATGCAGTTAGCACGAGAAATACCAGTCTGAGAAGAGTACGGCTTCTACTCCAGTGAAATCACTACATTGATCTTTCCATGTCTTTGGTTATTTCTCAGTTAGACTAATGAAACGTAATCTGAGTCAGGGCACAGCAGAGATGAAGAGTTGCCAAAGACTACTGTCACATCCCGTGCGAAGGGCCACGGGTAAGCGGGGGCTACTGGGCCTTAGCCATGGGTGTTGGGATGGTTTGCCTCGGATTTCCCAGGGTCCGTCCTATTATGCCTCTGTGCTACCTTGGCCAAGTGAAAGGTGTGCCCTGGGAATATCGAATCAACATTAATGATGGCACAGAATATCGAGGACAGACTATAGAAAATAAAATACTGACAGGTAGTAAGTCTAGAGTTTCAATACTTAACTCCACATTTATGTGCAGTTATATTGAACGTATGTAGATGTGGAGTTAGGAATAGTAAATCCATGCTTCCCTATATGCACTTATCTTTCAATATTTTGTCCATCGATATTAGTATGCCACAATATTGTTGGTGTTGATATTTAGAAATACAATTCAAGAGCAACATATTCAGCCCTTGACTAGTCTCAACTAGGATAGATGCAAAAAGAACAATTAATGGACAGAATGTTGAACAATGTCAAACATTCACCCCAGTACAGAGATCTGGGCCCAAATCCATTGTTTTTTGATTTGCATATGGCTGGGTCTAAACCAGAAGGGCATGGTGTGCAAAAAAACGATGGATTTAAACCCAAATCTCTGTACTGGGGGTGAAATGTTTGACATTGTTTCAGCATACCGTCCATTAATTGCTCTTTTTGCATTTGTTGCCCTAAGTGCGAAGGGTATGCCCAGACGTGGGTCCCGTGCTCACCATGCCACTGGAGTCAAGCTAGCCTGGCTGATGAGGGGTGAAATCCTGACACCGGTCCCACGATGCTTGTTTACAGTCCAGGGAGGACCTGGCCTGCTATTTCGGGCTAGACTGTTTCCATGGTGAGCAGGGTTAAGACTGAATTGCATATGGCTGGGTCTAAACTGGTATGGCCTGGTGTGCAAAAAAACAATGGATTTAGGCCCAGATCTCTGTACTGGGGGTGAATGTTTGACATTGTTTCAGCATTCCGTCCATCAATTGTTCTTTTTGCATTAGTCTCTAGGATAGAGCACCAATAACAGAGGTACAAAGCGGTGTGAGCATTTTGCACCTGGCTATCAACAGTCACACTTCAGTGATCAAGAAGAGAGGCTTAAGACTCTGAATAAGAGATAGCAGTCCCACTGTTCCCCTCCAGCATCTAGCAAATGGCATGCTCAGGGGGACTAATCAGCAGCTCCTTGCAGCAAAAGCACCTAGTCAAATTTCTAAATGAAGCCCTAAATTCTTATCCCCACACTAGTTGCTAGGACTTCTCCACCCCTCCCCCCCCCCGGCTTCAGGAATGTAGTCAATACACTTCCACTGTCTGGTAAAACAATCTCACTTCTATCTTGTTCACATGAACAGCCCAGGGGCCTCCAAAATGGACCTCACAGTCCCCCATTATTCTGGTTCACTCATACACACCATGTATGCACCTTACAGGCCACACACATACATACATACATACACACAAACATGCACTGGGGTGTTAGATGTGTACCAGCAAATCGTTAAACTAGTGGGCCTGGTGACCCCCCCTCTCTTTAGACACAGATAAAAAGGTCTGGTCACAATTATAGATTTTTAAAAACACCGTACTCTGCCACCACTGCTCTGCATGTTAAACCCATGACAGTAGTACAATGTCCAAAAAATAAAGGCACGCTTTGTGTGTTCCTCCAAGTCCAGAACAGTTCCAGGCCTCTTTGCCTGTTAAGGGAAAAGCCTAGGCCTCTGCGTATATGCTAGATAAGGGAGAGACTGGGACTAAAATCAAAAACCATGATACAGATACTCGCAGTTGAGCAATGAGATCAGGACTGTACAGCAAGCAGGGGACATTCCTGTCACAACAAGAACATAAACAGGCAGTCAGTCTCAAGCAGGAGAATCTGGAGCCCATTACCCAAGCCCTCAAAAACCTCCACACGCTTCCACGGGACCAAAGGATCAAACCTACAAAAGGTACCCACCTATACCTCAAGCTATAATCGCAGGTTCAGAAAAGCAAAACGAATCCCTTAATCTCGATTTAACCTCAATTATAAAGGTAGAATGAACGACTATAGCACAGGGATCATAGCACTGGAACCTACTGTCCTTACCCGTAAACCCACTGCACCTTCAGAATATCTCTGAAGTCAGACCACTTCCAAGAAGTTCACACTTCACAATGCGGCAAATGTCCGAAAAAATGTGGCTGTACAAGAGTCAATCTTGTTCAACCAAAGACTGACTCAGGCAAAACTTATGTTTGAATATACACAGTACACACAGGTGCAAATGGAGGAAGACCCTGTATAAGCAACTACATGCAGGGTTGAAAAAAGGTGAGACAAAACAGATGGGCCTATGCCATATGGAGAAGCCGATTAATATTCAAATTATAAATGAGATAAGATGACTATAACCATTGCTTTCTTCCGTATACCACTTCTTTAGCTTAAAATAAGCCATTGCCCAGGCAGAAATATTTTTCAGTCTAATGTCCCTAAATTAGGGTACACGCAATTAATTTTTCTTGAGACAATCATCTCAGAATAGATCTCGGAATCTAATAAGCAGAGTTCCGTGAAACAAACCTTTCTTCGGTATTGGGTTGGAGGCGACTGTGGCATAGAATTTAGCTTTCATTTAACAGTGAACTTGAAACATAGTCTTCACTAATTACCCACATCACATTAAGGCCAGTCAAATGGTCTCATAATGTATGCCTCGTAATCTAATCATACTGCACCGGTTCTTCTGCTAACTTCATACAGTGTGCAAAATTGTATGATATGCTGCTATATTAGTGTAAAATTAAAGATAGCCCAGATACCATTACCTCATTTCTCTTCCTCGTCCCCATTCTTGTGTGTGAGGAGGTCCCGACCCGCGCAAACACCCTTAAAGCTATAAACCACAAAAAATAACTTTCCTCCGCTCATCTATCCTGGGCACGTATCCATCAAACATCCTTTTTTTTAAATTATATTACGTGCAAATGCTTATTGTACCTACTGGAAGGCGGTTCCCTTTCCTTGGAGGCGGTTCCCTTTCCTTGGAGGCGGTTCCCTTTCCTTGGAGGCTTTCAGGATTAGGGTCTCGCTGCAGCGCCGATGGGAGTCTGCCCCTGATTCACAGACGCTTTTGTTTCCAAATCTTCCTTTAAATCCAAAGCTTATTTCTATGGTAGACATTACCCTGCTCAAGGCCAGCCAAAAGTCAGTGCCAATAGTTTCAGGGGCAAGAAGAATTCTCATCTAAAGATTCTTTGGCCTATTAAGCCAAACCTCACTGCTCCTGGCAGTTTTGTTATGTTATGTGTATTTATAAAGTAAACCATCACCCTCAATGGTATTCTGGCACTGAGCAGGTGTGTGTGCCTAGACATGCCTAGTACAGGTTGGTTAACTGAAAGCCAGGTCTTCAACTTCTTGCGGAAGTCCCAAAGGTGTTGGGGGTTTCAATCTCATCATCAATCTGAAAGGGGTGAATTTGTTTGTAAAGACCATTTACTTCTTCAGTCGAGTGTAACTTTGAGTTTCTGGGGACTCTTAGCTTGGAGGATACCTACTTTCATGTCATCATTTGGCCTCCTCACCACAGGGTTCTACGGTTTGCTATCCAGTCTTTTTGCTTCCTAGTTGTAAACCTTACTTTTGGTGTAAAGTCAAATCCAAAATTTTTGCCAAGCTTCTCGCTCAGGTGGTTGCCTTCATTCACAACAAGGTACTAGCCGTTCCGACTTTCGTTCGCATTGTTATTCTCCTGTTTTTGTATGTTACATGTTCAAGGTGAGATTGTGCTGAAGCAATATTTTACGGAAATGTCTACTTTGCTCTTTCCTGACTGTGAATAACTCCCTGTAATATTGCATTTAAAACAAGGAAGGCTATTTTTTAAATGTTTTAACCCTGGTCATTGATGTACTGATAACTGACTATGAAGGTGAAATATGCCAAGTCTGAGGAGTTGCATCTATATTGCTATTGTAATGCACCGTGACACATTTAAATGTTAATAAAGAAATACAAACAAAAAAATATAGCCTAACAAATACTAAATAAATAAGCAAATCAGGAAATAAATACAAAAAAACCTTTTTTTTTTTTTAAAAAGAAAAAAGGAACTAGCCGTCCCCATCCTTATTTGAATGCCTGGCTGATTCATGCACCCTAAAAAATGCAATCTTTGATGGATGTGGATGGAGTCAGTCGGCAGCCACCTGACCATCCCAGCATTTACTGATGAGCCTAAAGAAATCCATTTACACACCTAGGACCTATTGGGATCTGTGGAGTACTGATCCCTAAGAGAAGTATAAATCACACAGAAGTACTTTGGCCGTGTGTGGACAGGAGGTCCACACACATCTGGCATTTCATCCAGTAAGGGCACCAGCTACCATATCTGGGCACCAGCTACCATATCTGGGCACCACGAGATGGTACACGAGCTTGGAGAGTGCATGTGACTTTTTTGCACAGTTTCACGACCCCCTCTGAAAGGAAGAGGGACGTTGGATAACAGGCCACACAGGTCCAGTGGTGGCTTGTATTTTTCTATTATATTGCACTTTTTTTACTACTATCCGCAAAGTGACTGAATGAATAGGTCCTGACCATTGCCTGTTAGCAGAAACATGTTGACCTTACAAAACTAGGGTATATCTGTTGAAGCCCTAAGTCCTCTTGCATTTTAATGATGTCGCTGTGACCACCCAATAAATTTTCAGTGGACCCAGACAGACATTTTTAAATCACACCTTCTCGCTCTTCTGCACTCTGCCCCTCACTCACCTATCTTTCTACGCTCATCTTCTTAGAAAACACCTCTGCTCCTCCCCTCGGGGAGTCGTAGCCCACACTACGGTGTGAGGAGGGAACCCATACGATGAAGCATGTCACCTAACTGAGAGTTAGGGTTCTTGTCCTGAGGGAATTCTCTCCCCTCCCATAGGTTTCTAGATAGCACTCACTCTTCTTGAGAGAGATAGATCTTTCTTCTGTTTCTTTCCCTAAAGAAATCCAGACAGGTACCTACCCAGAATCTCCAGATTGAGGCTCGGTTCCAGACATGTGGGAATGGTATTCTTGCCCCCCCCCCACCCCCCAGACTGCGCCTGTTGAATACGGTCTCACCTGATGTCCTTGCTGGCTCACCATTCTTCCTGCTCAGAAGTGGATGTGGAAGTGGATGTGAATTCAAGGGAAGATGGGGAATACTCGCTCTTCAGGTATGTAATGGTTCTTTCCTTCAGGAGATTCTAGATCATGATTTCTCTTCTTATTTTGTGCTTAACTTCTATGCTCCCACAGAAATTTTCTTGTTCATGGGCACACATGTTCACTTGGGTTTGGTGGCGACGAATATTATCAGTTGGTGAGATCTAGCTTCTCGCATTTATGAGCTTAGGATTCCATCGACAGAGAAAACTGTTCAGGAGCTTCATTGGTGGTTGGCTGTGGCTCACTTAGAAACTTTCCACTTCTACCATTGCAGCCAGTTATTCTGACCACGGATGCCTCAGGTCTGGATTGGAAAGCCATATTGGAGTATCTTTCAGCGCAGGCCCAGTAAAAGGAGAAAGAACTGAAGCATTTCTCCAACTGGAAAGGGCCGTCTGTAGTTTTCCATGCACCATGTTTTTGTCAATTTTGTTCAAGAAAGATAAGTGGTTCTCTGAACTGAAAATACAGTGACCAAGGCCAACGTGATCAGTCAAGGAAGCACTCACTGCAGGGATTTGGGAGAGATTGAAGTCCAGTCTATCTAGAGGGTGAAGGAAAATCTGCTTATTGTAGTCCACATCGGGGGTGAATAATTGAGGAGCACGTTGTCCAAGTCGAATGTCACCATTGTCAAAGGAGTTTTGTACACTTCAGGCTTTGTTTTTTCAGATATGTAGGAGATTCTGCAGCGCTATGGTGGATCTCTTTGCCTTCAAGGCCAATGCTCTTCTCCATGTGCTGTGATGTTTTTATGTTAGAATAGTTCCTAGTAGCAGGGACAGCTTCCAGGAGTAGGGATTAGATTAGTGTAAATGAGTTAGTTTCCCAGAACACATTGTGATGGAATACGTCAGGTTTAGATGATAAATGGTTAACAGTGCTTGTTATTGCTGCAGTCTGCGAATAACAAAAAAAAGCAGCACAGTAGTGCATGTTATTGTAAAGAGTGAGCTGAAAAAAGAGAAAAGGTTTCTACAGTTACTGTGGGAGCAAAGGACTCATGGCGGTTCTCTAAATATGTTCTATACTTGAAGCTGAAACATGTTTATTTTTGCAGAGTTAACTTAGTCCTGGTAAGTGACATCCATCGTTATTCATGCTAGCTAATAAGTACTGCTAAACTATTTAATGGTTTCTTGTTTTCATTGAGTGTACCACTTACTTACTCTGTTGTATCACACAAAAAGTACCAGGCTGGTTGAAATCAGAGAAAGTTAGTACATTTGGTACTAACCCAGCACAGCACGTGTGTATTGTTCAAGGTTTCAGGAGGAGGGTGCCTGAGGATTGTAGCCCTGATCTGCCAATGGCCTGTGGGTCTTATTCTTGGTCTTTCCTTCCCAGTCATCTCAAATCTTCTAAACCGGCTCTGGAGAAGCCTTCCGAGGATTGTCCTCATATTACCATTCTGCCCTCAAAAGACAACAGTAGGGGGCGCTAGAGAACCCGGCTGCAAAATAGCCATCACTTAGCGAGACTCTGCTGGCGGACACTTCAATCCAACATTTATTTGCAGTGCCAAGGCACCGGACAACACTCACTGGGCTAACTGATATGCCCTAATTGATACAACAGCCGAGGATGCCATTAGTGAGGGGAAGGTGACAGCGGGAGCAGTGTGAACATTAGACAGTCCACTGTGGCCTACCGTGCGGCTTGGTGGACTGCTGCAGCTCACCCCCCCCCCCCACTCCAGAGATTCTTGGGGAGTTTGTGGGTCAGCTCTTCCTGGACCGATGAACTGTGACTGTGCACCTGACATCAAGGCGCCACCCCTGCCCCAAAGGGACACCTCCCTGGCGATTTCTGCACCCCGTGGGGGCTGACGCACCGGGGGTGGCAGCTGCCGGTGATCGAGGCAAGGCTGCTTTACTTTCCATGCTGCCGGTGACCTGCGGTGACCCGCGTGGGGAGGCCCGCCACACTGAGGTGGCCGCCAGACAAGCGGTGGCCATGCACCCGGGGCCCTTGTGCTGCCTCTCCTTGAGGTACATCTGTGCCGGCCACTGCTCCTCTTCTGTGGGGGCTGACGTGCCAGGGGTCGCGGATGCTGCCAATTGCGGCCAGGCCGCATGGAAATCTGCATAAGACTTACTGTGAACAGTGCGGTAGAGCCCTGATACGGTGTAACGGCAGTCCTAGAGGACACCATCCTGGGAGCCCCGATATTACCTGGGATGTCTTTTGCTGCAGGGGCGGCGTGACAACTTGCGGTCATTGGACTAGTGAGTCGCGTTGCCAGTGGCCCCTGCTGCCATGGGGAGAACACCACGGGTCGTCAGCAAATAATGTGGCAAGCCCACACACTTGTCTGCAAAGTCCTGTACTGCCATATACCAGGGGCTGACGAGGGCACTGTGGCCGAGCAGCTGCACCCCACCCCTTAAGCAGAGGAGAGGAACATTGAGCAACACCCCCCTCCAGCCCCCAAAACCTGGCTCCTTCTGGACTGGGCCTGCTGATCTGCCCACTGGCTCCTTCTGGACTGGGCCTGCTGATCTGCCCAAAGGCGAACGCCCAATGGACATCATCAATGAGGGCCCCTGGCGGTGAGTAGACATGATCAACACTGGAGTAACCTAGAGGGCGGCCAGCGCACCTGCCAGACAAAGCTGCCGTTTACGGGTGTGGGCGCCTCCTCATCCCCCGCTTCTCAACTGTCCCTGGGCCTGCTCGTGTCTCCAACTCTACTTTGAGGTGAGGCAGGACCCTGATTAGCTGCTGAAAGATCGCGGTGCTCCCTGACCATACGCAGACAGTGACCTGTGCACGTAGGCTACGCAGTGGGGTGCATCGAGACGCCTGGCCGCCCTCATTACTGCACCAGCTGGCCATCCTAGTGTCACACCCAGGGGCCCCCTGGTTACAATCTCTGGACCACCGGTGAGTGGACTCCACAGCCAAAGATCTCGTAAACACAACCATCTGCTCTGCCGGCGCACCATGGGGAAGCTGGTTGTTCTCCAATCCAAGCTGGAGTTCGAAGCGAAGCACCAAGCGCGCTATACAGACCATGACGGGGATGCTGCTCCCCCGTTGGAGGCGTCCCAAACCACAAAACGTACAGGATCTAGATATTAAGGAGATGCTGAAAGACAAAAAAGTCTCTGAACCCTCGTCGACAAAACAGATCTGTTAACCAGTCGCATCGACTTCATCAAGGAGAGGCTAGACAAGCATGACAACCGCCAGGAGACCCGCATCTCCAATGTGGAGGGCACGCAGACCACTTCAAGGGAGCACCTACTCCAAATGGATAAAATTCTGTAAGTTATCAAACAGAAAAGTCAAGACCTAGAAGCATGATCCAGGTGAAATAATCTCCACATCCTCTGAGTCCTGGAATCTACGGCAATCAACAAGACGGAAGTCTGTGTGGAACGCATGCTGCGGTCGCTGTTCTCTGATACGCTGTCTGTGGTCTTCATCATGGAGAGAGCCCATCGGTCGCTCAGCCTCCGAACTCCCCTGGGAATGCTGGTGCGACCAACTGTCGCAAGATTGCTCAACTACAGAGACTGTGATACAGTCTTGAGGCTCACACGGGAGAGTCGCACTGTCCAATATTAGGGGAATGATCTCTCCTTCTACCCAGACTTCACGCTCATGATGCAGGCGGCCCAAAGCAAAAATGTCTTCCTACTACATGCCTGCTCCAGAAAGCGGTCCACCAACAGCATTTGATTTACAGGCCCTGGCACACGCAGTGCACTTTACTAGGGACTGACACATATATCGAACAGGCCAATCATGGAAACACCAATCCATAACACAATTTACCACAGGAGCACTTGCACTTTACCACTGATCAGCAGTGAGAAAAGTGCGCAGAAACACAACGCCAGCAAAAACAGAGTCAAAACCGGGAGGTCAGAAAGCAAAAACTCAGGGAAACACGCCAAAAGATGCCAAGTCTAACAGTTTGTAAAGACTATTTACTTCAAGATGGACACTCTTCAGTCGAGTGTTACTTTAATCAAGTTTCTGGGCGCTCTGGACTTGGAGGAAGCCTTCTTTCATGTTGCAATTTGACCTCCTCACCACAGGTTTCTACAGTTTGCCATTCAGTCTTTGCTTCCTATTTGAAGTTCTTTCTTTTGCTGTAAAATCAGCTCCAAATTGTTTTTCCAAGCTTCTCGCTCTGGTGGTTGCTTTTCTTCACAACGATGGACTAGCCCGCTCCATCCGTATTTGAGAACTGGCTAATTCATGCACCCTTAAAAATACAATCTTTGATGGATGTGGAGTCAGTCGAAAAGCTCCTGACCATCCCAGGATTTATCGATGAGCCTAACGAAATCCAAAACCACAAAAGAACAACTGTCTACAACGTGCAGATGAGTGCTAACGGAGTGTCCGTATTAAATGACGGTTCCCTAACCCACCCACCCAGAGGTGGCATGTTTCATTATAGGGTAACCTCCTCACATTATGAATCTAGTCATAATGCAGGCTACAACACCCTCTCTGAGAGGAAGGAGCTTTGGGATCTTTTCTCTGGTAACGGGAGGTATACGAAATAACTCAAGTGAGCTGGGTGTGGTGAAGGGTGCTAAACACACACACCCCAAAAAAAAAAAAAAAAAAAAAATCAAAAAGTTCTCTTTGGTAACGGGAGGTATACAAAATACCTCAAGTGAGCTGGATGTGGTGAAGAGTGCTAAACACACAAAAAAATCAAAATTTAAAAAAAAAAAAACGGTGTGAAATAAAACTAGTTCCAGGGTACGCAACAGACTTTATTAGGGCATCGCTAGACCAGGATTAAAAGCAGGCTATAAGAGGAGGGGATTGAACCTGTCAGAGTGAAGAGTAGGTTGACATTTTTCTGCCTGGTAGCCTCAAAAAAGGTGTGGCGGCCTTCTTTAGGACCTCATTTATGGTACTACAAAAAGTGTGTATAACCAAATGTAGTGTTGGATAAAATAAATTTATTAATATACAAAACCAGTGGTTGGAGTGGTGATCCCTTCAATCAGATGTCCACTGGTGGGTATTTGCCTGAAATAGACAACATATTTTAATATGATATGCAGTTACCTCACTAGATAAATCATAGCACTCATACCAGCAATTTCTAGTTCTAGTTCACAGGGGAATCCTGGAACCCGTAACAATTAGCAATTCTTGTTCGGGACCAATACATAAATACACTGTCAGCTACCAACTGAGATGTTTTAGCTTACCTGCTAATGTCAGGTAACATACCCCAACTTTCCCTTGGTGCAACAACTCAAGGTGGCAACTGGTCCTACAAAAATGAAGAGGACAAATGCAAATCAGTTACTCCCGGAACCAACTAAGTGAGGCAAGAACTACAAACAGCTGCAACAACAGTGGTGGCCGCTGGCACCATGGAACCATCCGATGCCCCCATTATCAGTCACCTGTGCAACATTTTTAACCACCTCCACCCCCTTTCTTCAACCCTACTTTTTTAGAACAGGGTTGGGGCAGATCAAGATGATGAAAGTGGCAGCAAGCGCACGTACATTTAAGTCCACCGTCTTCTTCGCACCACACGCGGAGCATGACAAAAACCAATGCCTAACCGAGCACCAGCAGCGAGATGACCGGATTGTGAACCTAAACAAATGTGTCCGGAATACTGAGGAGTCGAAGCTACTCAATAGAGGTTTAAGATTTGTCACTACCTATCAGGGCAACAACTTCCAAATCCATCACGAACTATCACAATTCTTTAGGAAAATTCAACCGCAATTTTATTTAGCAAAAAAGAATGAGACCGCGACTATCGGTCAACCAACCAATTCTAATCTCTGCAAGAAGTCTAACTTCAACCCTCTGCCACATACGATACCTCCAGAGGTTGTAACCTTTGAAAAAGCTGCCTTGAAGGACATGGAATCAAGTACCATACTCAACAAGCAACCGTTTCAAAATTTGTCCCAAAATGGAGGATTCCATAACAATAAAACAAGGCGACAAAGGAGGTGCCATTGTGCTCCTGGACACCACCACCAACAGGGAAGAATGCTTAAGACAGTTTGGTGTACAAAGTGCTTACCGCCAATTGAAAATGGATACCAATAAGAGACTTCTAATGGCAATCACTGCTACGGTTGAGGACGCAAAGGATAACGGCTGGTTGACGTCCAAAGAGGCTGAGTTTCTGGTCAATAAAGATCCAGTCATCCCATCCTTCTATGTCCTACCTAAGATTAAACAAATCCCAACGACCACCACATGGTCGACCGATTATCCATGGCATCAGCTCCTTGTTGGAGCCACTGCCGCAATTCGTGGATTACTTCTTGAGACCAATAGTATGAGAGATGCCCACGTTTCTACAAGATACTAAGTATCCTTTGGTGTAGAGTAACTCTACACCTACATTCCGCAGGATCAGACCTTGTCAACCATAGAAACTTTGTTGACGTCCAGGGATCTGGATACCTTGACCCCAGTATCCTTCGTAATGCAGTGTGCCACACTACCCATGAAAGAGAACTTCTTTGAATTTGATGATTACCTATACCTACAAATCTCAGGGACTTCAATGGGCAGTATCTTCGGTCCTAGAATAGGGAATCTCTATATGCACTCCTTAGAGACAGACGTCTTGATGCCCAATAACCCCTACCACTCTAACATTCGACAATGGAAGCGCTATATTGATGACATTTTTGCCATTTGGCGAAGTGATGCTGAATTCATCACGGCCTTCCATCACTGGTTAAATTTGTGTAACCCTTTTTTTTTTTTTTATTTCACTTGCGAATATAGCCAGGAAAGCCTTGCATTTCGAGACCTAAGGATATATTCCTCCTCAGGAACTCTACAGACGGAGTTATTTAAGAAACCAATGGCCAGGAATGCCCTGCTTGCAACACGAGTTACCATTCAGTCCTTAAGGGACAATCTCCCTTTTGGCCAGTTCCTCCATCTAAGGCCAAATTGCTCAGACATTCAGAGATATAAAACCCATACGGCCAATTTAACATCCCAACTCTTGGATCGCCAATATCCATCATCATTGACACACAAATTAGCTAAAAGAGCGAGAAACAACCGCAACGCTCTGTTAGAGACACGAACATCAAAAGAACCTTCAGAATGATTTGTCTGCGTCAACACTTTCTGCAGCGCATCAGGTCTAATTCTGAAATCCAACAATAGGAATTGGCACATTCTAAATAAAGGGACCCAGTCCCTCCAACGACCACTTTTTGCATTTAAAAGGAGTTCCAACTTGAAAGATAAATTGGTGGGCACAAGGCCCAGAACCTAGAAAGTGACCAAACAAAACTCCCTCTGGGGTCTAACACCTGTAAAATGTCATTTTCCATGTGACTCCTGTGGAGTATGTGCCAAGACATCCCATAACACACATACTGATATTGGCACTACCATACCCTGGGAACAGAGACAACACACAAATTGTAATAGTGAACAGGTAGTATATCGGATTTCCTGTCCCTGCGGTCTTAAGTACGTCGGGATGATGAAATGCAAGGTCAAGACGCGAATAATAGAGCACAAAAATACCACTAGGTGCAACAAGCAAGCAACAAAATTGACTGCACACTTCTTAGAGAAGGGTCACCAGACAGATGAATTATCATGGACTATGCTGGACAAGCCCACTATTCCCCAGTTTTTCCCAAATGTGACCAAATATCTGTTTAAAAGAGAACAAAGATGGGTCTTTAGATTACGTAGTGACAAACAAGGCCTGAATGATGATATTACCTGGTCCATACTGTCACAAACTTGAAATCACACAAGTGTCTTTAGGGATGTTGACATTTTGGAACATTAAATTCCTCTGACGGTTTCCAGTCAAACATAATAGTGACGTAACCATACACCATGACACACTCTCCTGATACTTATATACATATACCATGAAGTGTGGTTCACACTTATATGATACATACATACATGGTCTTTCTAGCCTTTATTAATTATAACGGGGGACTTAGCTATTCCAACTGAGCAATTATCAATACTTACGCATGCCCTAACATTGCCTAGGTCCATGTATCCTAGCATGCTAGAAGTCCTTTGAGTACAGTGAGTGAACACACTCTTTCTAACATGGGCTTACACTACATTCTCAGCACTTCAACACTCTACGCTGGGTCAACAGAGGACTACAGTTCCCACCAATTCTGTAGTTCCCTAGATCAGCGTTGCAGCTGACTTGTAAGTGAGGGGTGTGGCCTGTACGTGATGCTCTCCTGACGTTACTCAGGAAGGCGACATAGGTGACTCGGCTTAACCCCGTGAGTCACTACCTTCCTTGGCGCAATCCGCACTGCCCGCCACCTGGTTACAGAGGTACGTACTAACAGCGCGGGTACCCCGACTTGAACCACAAGTCTAATTAACTGCGGTTGTAGCTTGTACACGCCTGCCTATGGCGGTCAACAACCCCTCCTTAAGCAGCAGTTCGCAAATCCACCGCAGCTTTTTCACGATGCAGTATTAGAGCTTTAAATAGGCACTACAGACACCCCCCCACCTCCCTGGGGACCTATTGGCTGGGTGTACTTGGACCACGTCTTGCATACCCCTTTCCTCAGCGGTCATATGCGATGGTTAACAATCCACTGCTGTTATGTCATGCAGCACTAAAGCTCTGAATGGGCACTTCAACCCCCCCCAGGAGACCTATTGGCACCTATTTGGACGGGATACTTGGCAACTCCACATGGCCTTAGCAGTCTGTCCAAACATAAGATGGGGTTAACTCGGTGTTGTAATTGACCCGTTCTTTTTCTATCAAGGGTCCATTCGTTTATACTGAGAATTAGGTGCCTTTGTTATGGGACCATGAGATCTGTGATACATATCCCACACTATAGTTTTCACCAAATGAGTCTTGATGCCCTATTAAACTCGCGGCATCATTCCAGGTATCGAGAAATTGGGTGTAGAATACATACCTTTTATTACCATATGAGCTTTGGCATTGTAGTCTGCCTGCAGCACCTACTCCAAGTCTCTCCACCACATTGTTTACTTCTCTCAATATGGTGACTAGAGCACGCACCATTGTTTAGCCTTGCCATCGCATTAGAGGATATATGTTCCCTCATATTACATACTCCTAACCATGCTCTACAATACATTGACATGTTGAGGTACTGTATGTGGTCTGCAATGGAGTCATTTGTTTCACGTACCTAGTTGGTCATGGGAGTAACTGATTTGTATTGGTCCTCTTAATTTTTGTAGGATCAGATGCCACCTTGAGTTGTTGTGCCAAGGTACAGTCGGGGTATGTTACCTAACATTAGCAGGTAAGCTAATACATCTCAGTTAGTAGCTGACAGCATATTCATGTATTGGTCGCCAACAAAAATTGCTAATTGTTACAGGTTCCAGGATTCCCCTGTGAACTTGTAATTGCTGGTAAGAATGCTATGATTTATCTAGTGAGGTAACTGCATACCATATTGAAATATGTTGTCTCTTTCAGGCAATACCCACCAGTGGACATCTGATTGAGTGGATTACCACTCCAACCACGAGGTTTTGTATATTGACAAAGTTCTTTTATTCTACTCTATACTTGGTTACACACACTTTTTGTAGTAGCACACGAGGTCCTGAAGAAGGCTGCCACACCTTTTATGAGGAGGGTACCAGGCCGAAAATTAGCGACCTACTCTTCACTTTATGACAGGTTCAATCCCCTCCTGTCATAGCCTGCTTTTAATCCTGGTCTATGGACGCCCTAATAAAGTCTGTGGAGTACCCTGGAACTAGTTTTATTTCACACAGATTTTTTGTTTAGCACCCCTCACCACACCCAGCTCACTTAAGATATTTAGTATACCTCCGTTCACCAAAGAAAATATCCCTGAGATCCTTCCTCTCAGAGAAGGGGGTTGTAGTTCGTATTATGACTAAGTTCATAATGCGAGGATGTTACCCGATGAAGCTAACTCCTGTAGGTCTATAAACCTCCTCGGGCCTCTTTTGTGTTTTGATAACCTAATGGAATTCAGAAAGGTACCTAAAAAGAATCTCCAGATAACTGAGGCTAGGTTCCAGACATGTGGAAATGGTATTCTTGCCCCCCAAAGTGTGGTTCACCATCCATCCTGCTTAGAAGTGGATGTGAATCCAAGTAAAGATGGTGAGTACTCACTCTTCTTCACAGGTATGTAATGGTACCTTCCTTCTGGACATTTTAGATCTTTACTTCTCTTCATGTTCTGTGCTTAACTTCTATGCTCCCACACAAGTCATTTTTTGTTCATGGGCATGTGTCCGCTTTGGTTTGGTGTTGAGGAAGATTATCAATTAGTGAGATCTAGCTTCTCGTCGTTATGAGCTTAGGATTCCTGTGACACATTCTACACTTCTGCCACAAACTAACAGCATTTTGTTAACAGTCTCTCCAAAGACATTACTTCCATCATTGCCCCAACAGCAGTATGTCACCATAAACTCTACTTCTACTATCCACCTCCTCTAGAAACCCATTAAATAAATATCAAATCTGCTTAACCTACTCAAATTGATAGCTCTTCAAGAAATCACTAGTCGCTGGAGCACGACTCCACCCCACCAATTTTATACATCGGTAGAACACAGTTTTCTCCACCCATAGAATGAAAACAAGCTGGCAGATGCTCCCCTAACCCAACTCTGTGTCCTTTTACAATTATACTGGTGTCCTCCGTAAAATGATTCCATAGTCTGTGAACTGCTCCTCATAAACAGTTTATTAAGCACAGAACGAACCGCTCCAGTGCCTAAAGTTCCTTATAGGTGTGCAGCTTTTCACTCAAACCAAAGCACATGAAATGCACTTGTGAACTGAACTCGTGCACAGGCCATCATACGCTCCAGCACGATCTCGGGATTCTTGTGCTGCAAGGTTTCTCAATCCAGCTTCGGCGCGTGGCTCGTTGTAAAGAAGGCTCATTGGGAAGGCTATTTTAGGCAAGGTAAAGCAAGCGCGACATGTAAAACAGAATGATGTGTTGCGTTGAGCGTTTGTTGAAAGTTTAAAAGCTAAAAGCGCCAGTAATAAAACCAAATATCTAGTGGCCTGTTATTAGTACAGTTACTGTTGCCCCATAGTTCATTAGCACATGAGGATCTTCAACAATCAAATGTCGCAGAGAAGGTGCTGTTCGAGATTTCCTCGCTTGTCAAGTATGTTGCGGTCAAGAAATGAAGAGACTTGAAGTAAAAAGCAGAATGCTTTTATTTCTCTAGGGGGTATAAAGAACAGCACACAAGATCTCCCAGTGGCTGTCCCCAGCTCCACCAACCGACTTCTCTCAAACCACCACATAGGAGACGCCGTCAACTTTCTAAATTCCACAAGTATCTAGAAGCATGCAATTAAATTAAAACATACCTTTACTGTAGCCTCCCCTATAAGATCCAATAAACAATATGTCTCCCTGCTTTGTGAATTTTGGAGGGGCCAACAGTCTATAATCTTGGTTTGGATTGTTGTTTCGAAATTGTTTCACCAGGTGCGGCCCGTGCAGGTAAGTGCGGTGGGGCGGGGTTGGGGGATTCGACAGACGACCATGAGGGAAAATTAAATAAATAATTAATTTTCCCTCGTCGTAGTTTGTCGAAATTCCCCCCACCGCTCTTACCTGCACGGGCCGCTGCAGTGTTTCACTGCAGCCCTGAAGTGGTTTAACCACAAATCACATCTTGGCTGTAATCATTTGGAATTGATCAGGACTAACATTAATTATGTTCATACCTCAGTTCACTAGAAAATACATGAACAGACGACAAACAACCAGTGCTTTCATGTATATTCAATTCCAAATAGAAGCTTGAAATAATCGGCACAAGACAGCAAAAACACAGATTGCTAACCTATGAAATTTAACCGATAAATATATACATAGTCTTTTTTGATATCTGAATAAATATGGTTTTAGTATAGTTTAGTCTTCAGAGTAATGATTATATTATCCCCAAGAAAATCATATTGATGTTTGTTCACTGTGCATACCATTTGGATTTCTGGTTTCCTTGAGTTGCAAATAAATATAATCGCGAGGCCATGTATTCCAGAAAAATTCTAAACTCAAGCAATTATTCTCAAAAGCTGCCAAACATCTGAGGCCCACAAACTGGTTGATGTCCCGAAACTGATTGGAGAGACTAGTATCCAGAATATGCTCGAAAATTTCAACCACCTCTTCAAGGGCCTACACCAAACCCATCAAGCTACACAAGAAAACCCATAAAATGAGAGAGGCATTGTCATAAAAATATGTTTCTTTGTCGGGTTCAAATCCCACATGTGTTGATGATAGACGAGACCAGTTCTTCAGATCCTTGATTTAATAAATTCCTTTATTTGTAATAAATGTATAACAGCCAACAGGTTTCACCCATGCGGGCTTCTTCAGGGCTAATATCCTAATGCACACCAGTAATGGAGAAATCTTTAAGTTTATGGCCCCGTTCAGTCGCCACTTTAAATGTTCTGGTTGTCTAACCTAAGAAGGCATATTCAGTGCTACCCTGTGGTTGCTGGGCCCCTTCAGGGACATGAACGTATTCTGACATTTCGGAGGAGCAGCGTCGCTTGCAGCATGGCCGCGAGATAAGGTTGACGATTTAACGCAAGGATCTGAAATCAAGGATCTGAAGAACTGGTCTCGTCTATCATCAACACATGTGGGATTTAAACCCGACAAAGAAACATATTTTTATGACAATGCCTCTCTCATTTTGTGGGTTTTCTTGTGTTATTTGAAACCGTTGTTGGTGGCAGGTTTCGGGAGGTGGGCATTGGTACTGTGATAATATTTGAAACATTGTTATCAATCCTAAACAAACACAAGTAGTTGGTGCAGCTCAATACACCCTGCCACCATTTTGCATGTAGCACCATCAAGCTACACATCGAGAAAGTAAGTTCTTCTGAGCCGAGACACCACAAAATACAGTTTCAACTATAACCGATGGTGGAGCACAAACTATAAACACTTAAAGAACTGGAGGTGATTGAAAAGGAGTCCGGGCCCAACCCGTGGGTCTTGTCGAAGCCCAAACAACCGGGAGCTGTATTGTGTGTCAACCTGTTGCTACCCAACAAGGCCAACCTTTACGAAATACACTTGATGCTTGCAACAGAAGACCTAATTTTGTAAAGGTGGTTTTCCGAGCTTGTTCTCAAGGCAGGTTACCACCAAATCCCAGTAGCAGAAGAAGGCTGGTACATCACAACTTCTAGATACATGCCTCTGTCAATAACAGCACCTGGGTTTCGGATTATCCTCTGTAGCAGAGGTAGTTCAAACATGATGAAACAAGCACTGACAGGGCTCTCAAGGGTCCTCAATGTGTTGATGATGTCCTGCTTCATGCCAGAAAAATGTAAGACCACCACCAGTGGCTAAGAGCAGCCCTCCAATGTATTTCAGTACAAGGCCTCGCCCTTCATCGGCAGAAATGTGTCTTCTAACACATGGCATATACTTCTACATCTATTCCAAAGATAAAGTCAGCGTGGACCCTAAAAAGGCAATAGACATCCAGGACGCCAAAGCCCCCCAAACAGCATCTGACATGAGGAGTATTACTCTGGCTGGTTCAGTCCCAACCTGGAAACATACACAGAGTTCCTGAGAGACTTGACAAAAAAAGACAACTTGGTCATGGATGGAGCGACACTAAGTGACCTTAGATAAGGTCAAAGAAGCACT
The DNA here is from genome assembly GCA_963921515.1 of Calotriton arnoldi. Taxonomy (NCBI): domain Eukaryota; kingdom Metazoa; phylum Chordata; class Amphibia; order Caudata; family Salamandridae; genus Calotriton; species Calotriton arnoldi. The sequence continues at coordinate 918,979 of CAWUFW010005839.1, forward strand.
ACTCAGTGAGACAGCAATGAAAGACTTCAATTGGAAATGGTGAACTAGGTTGCTGTCTTGCACTGAATCATGGGGACTAGTGATGCCTTCCAGCCTAGTGTAGTCTCAGATCAATAAAGAGACTTTAGCGATCAGGTTAAGATGTGAACACTTCCACCTCTACTTTTAAGGACATGAGTTTGACCGCAATCAATAAAATCACTGTACATAGACAAGTCCCACCTAGCACTCCCTTGAATTGAGAAATGCATGATGCAATGGTACTGATGCATGGTGGCCTACCAGCCAGAACGCAACAAGCCTGGCTGACTTTTTATCCAGGCATCCTGGGACAGCGAAGACAACAACCCTGAATGATGTCAAAGAACATAACAACCTGGTTGTAGAGACTGCTCGGGTATGATCGCTGTCCCGCCCACAAAAGCAAAAGCCACTTGAACAGATATACTGCTCCAGGTGGTGAGGCAAGCAGCCACAAGTCACCAGTGGAACGTTCTGCTGCGAAACAAGAGGGAAAGAGGACTGAAGGACTAACATACTCTCTCAGCACTGTGGAAAGTCATGAACTCGCCAAGTGCCACACAAGGTGGACTACTCTTGAGGGGACTGAGAATTGTAATCTCTGCCTTGCTGCAAGAACATATGATTAAGCTCCTTCACACCGGTCACCAGCCTTGTCAAAATGAAGGCATGTGTGCGCAAGAAACTGTGCTTTCCGCAAATGGATATCTTCGGGGAGAAGACCGTAGCTGGATGACACTATGTCAAGCAACCTCGTGAGTAACTACGGTGGCTCCCTGAACTTTGTTTGCCTGACTTTGTTTGGGGTGGGACTTCGTCCCCCAGGACTCCTATGTGGTTCAGCAGGGCCAGGGAAAGCCCAACGCATTTAAAAGCGCCAACTGTGTCCTGCAGCGGAGGTGTAACTACAGCGGCTCCCTGAATTTTGTCTGACTGCCTTTGTCTGGGGTAGGACTTTGTCCCCCAGACTCCTGTGTGGTTCGGGCAGGGCCAGGGAGAGCACGAAGCGCTTAAAAGCTCAAACGGTGTCCCACAGCACAGGACGCACCTGGGCATGCGCCAGGACAATGACTGGGCCTGTCATCGACCGGAGGAGACTGGGCTGGGCCCCACCCTCTTTCGGCATTTCCATCTACAAGTGGTGAGCTACGTTCTGAAAGTCAACCTCTGTCTGCTTGGGTATTTTATCTTTCTCATAACTTCGTCATTTTAACTTTGTTGCTCGAAAATTGTCAAGCGACTAGCATGAGCAAGCACAAACAGGGCTCTCAAGGAAATACGGACCCTGTTAATAAGCCATCTCAGCCCGTGTCACGGGGGTGATTGCGAAAGGAATTGATCTTGCGGAGCTGCGATTATCCCTGGATGCAGGGGAGGGCCCTAGTCTTCCAGTGTCCTCCCCCCAGCAAGACCCACTTGCCCACCCTGATCTTGTGGATTTGACTGCTCCCCCAAGCACGTTGCCAGTTGACCATGAACCCTCTATAGGGAATGAGGCGTGTGGAAACCTGAATAGCAGTGACTGTGCCCCTTCTGCAAAAAGAAAGTGCCAACCGAAACAAACGGTCAATCGTAGACTCCCGGCTCAAATCACTAGCAACCGAGATGTGCCTGCAGACCCACAGGATGCTCGGGTAGAACCTATCTTAGACTGGGACCTTATCCTAGACAAGTTTAAATGTCATTGAACAGTGTGCCGCCCTTTTTGGGTAGAGACTGCATAACCTTGCTTGAAACTGGGGTGGCATGGTGAGCAAAAGAATGATGGATTTAGCCCAGATCTCTTGACTGGGGGTGAATGTTTTGATTTGTTCTGCATTCCGTCCATCAATTGTGTGTCTTTTGCTTTCTTGCCCTAAGTGCGCCGGGTATGCCCAGACGTGGGTCTCTGGCTCACTGTGCCACTGGATTCAAGCTATCCTCGCTGATAAGGGGTGAAACCCCGAAACTGGTCCTAGGATGCTGGTTTCCGGTTCAGGGAGGACCTGGCTTGGCAGTTCGGGCTGGACTGTTCCCATGAGGCACAGGGTCAAGACTGATTTGCATATGGCCAGGTCTAAACTTGGGTGGCATGGTGAGCAAAAGAATGATGGATTTAGCCCAGATCTCGAGACTGGGGGTGAATGTTTTGATTTGTTCTGCATTCCGTCCATCAATTGTGTGTCTTTTGCTTTCTTGCCCTAAGTGCGCCGGGTATGCCCAGACGTGGGTCTCTGGCTCACTGTGCCACTGGATTCAAGCTATCCTGGCTGATAAGGGGTGAAAACCCGAAACTGGTCCTAGGATGCTGGTTTCCGGTTCAGGGAGGACCTGGCTTGGCAGTTCGGGCTGGACTGTTCCCATGAGGCACAGGGTCAAGACTGATTTGCATATGGCCAGGTCTAAACTTGGGTGGCGTGGTGAGCAAAAAAATGATGGATTTAGCCCAGATCTCTTGACTGGGGGTGAATGTTTTGATTTGTTCTGCATTCCGTCCATCAATTGTGTGTCTGAAGCTGCTGAGCTAGCTTTGCCCAAAATGTCTACCAACATGAATGTTCTTTCTTCTACAGGTGTGGTTCAACCTGTACTCCCTGTTTCATCGGGGAAGGCGGGGGTACTGGCAGATCCCATTATTCAAATACCGCCTGTTTGGTCCAAAGTGTTCCATAAGCTGATACTGTTTATTTCTCAGCCACCCCCTCCACCTGCCTACTAGTGACAGTGTGCCCCACTCGACTAGTGGAGGGCTATTTCAGGGGGCCTTGGTTAATCTTTCTTGGGAAGGGCCTATACAGAGCCTAGGAGAGCGCCTTCAGCCTAAACATGAGAGATTTGCCCCGTCTTAACCTAACACAGGAGTGCTGTCGCAATCATGACAGAGGTACCCTATTCTAGCTCCAATATTGAGGAATCCACCAGCAATCTCAAAAATAAAGTTTGCCACTGTCTGTGCCATAATTCTAACTTCAACATTAGTGAGTATTGGGACACATTATTTGTAAAAAGGGTTGTGTGGAGTCGGCCCTGCTGCTAAAAATCTGGAAGGGGATTGCATAGTTGTCAGTCAGTCATAATCACTTTATTCGGTTAATAAAAACCTAAAAGTACACTACAAACAAATCTTATAAAAACAACATTAAAAAACATATGCAAAGTTCATTTGGAATAAACTTATACACCATAAAAATTCAACTTGAAAAAAATCCCCAACCTTTGGATGTTATAAATGAAGCATATGCAAAATTCTTTAAAAAATTACTCTTATGCACAATAGACGTCCAATTTAAAAATCCTTTCATTGCAGTTATAGAAGAGCTAAAATACTTCATAACATAGAGGCCCTTCTTTTCCTTTCCCTAACCGCCGCATCTAAAAAACTAGCAATGTTAAAACATTCCCATGTATTGTTCAACATCTGTAAATATACTAACGCAGGCCTTACCTGCATAAACCCTTTATTTTTTAAAATAGGTACTTTTGCGAACGATGGTGACGTTGCAAAACATGGTAAAGTGCAAGGTGTCTTGGGTAGAGAAATTATCACAAGAGCAAGGGCCCAAATCTTTCAACTTTCTCCATCCCGGAGGTTCAGCAAATAAAATGTGCAGGAGGTTGAATCTAAATCTGGTTAAAAGAAAGCGGTGAAAAGGCTTTGTTATAACATTTTAATAGGGTTCTATCTTTGGAGCTGTTTTCAATAATAGAAAGGCTCGTACCGTGGGTTTCATTAACTCTCTGGCCTCTCTTTCGGTTTGCATCATGTTTAAAAAATATTTTTAACCCACAGTAAGTCCTCTTTCCTAAGTTTGTTTGGAGAATCGAAAAGTTCGGGGTGCCCTAATTTCTTTGTTGAGTTCTTGACATAACCTATCCAGGAGATGCTACTTGCTCTATCCAGGGATAAGCAATCCCGGGCGATCTCACGATTTACCAGCAATTCTGGGTTTGTCTAGATCGTTAACCAGCTCAGAAGCGGGCCAGTCCAATCAAGTCTGAAACAAAGCCTATACCTAATTCTTGATGGATAATGTAAGAGGGTATAGATTGCGGGACTGAGAGCAGATTGCTGAGAAACTTGTTTTCCACCAATTATAATTCCTCAGCCTCCTTATAACCCCAGATTTCAGCCCCATATTTAGAGATGGCAATACATTTTGCTCTGTAGATGTTGAGCATGGCTTGTATTGGCTTGGCCCCTTGCCTACGCGCAAAATCAAGAACTGCTACTTTTGATCTTACCATAGCGTTTCTTTTGTGGTACCCATGAGCCCCTATCATCAAACAGCACCCCTAAGTACGAGAATGGGGTCACCCTTGATATTTCAGTTCCTTCGCAGAGATAAGTTTTTTACTTTTTTGGTCTAAGGCCCATGGTCATAGTGTGGGATTTGGAGAAATTAACACTTGGATCCAAAGATCTCATATAATCTGCAAATGATTTTAGGAGACTCTGCAGCCCGACCACTGTACGCGCTAATAAGACCGCATTGTCTGCGTATAAAAGCGCAGGGATTGACTGATTGCATAGTTATTAACTGTAGGTCACCTAGTCTGGCTAGGCATTTGATCCATAACAATAAACAGCACCCCTCGGATGTGGGTATTAAAATTCTTCCACTAGGGTTCTTTTACAGGCACCTATGGCCTGACATACAGTGGGGCCTCCCCAGGCAACTCGAAATATGGGGAAATTTTGTATCCCCTCCTCTAGCAATTTCTTCCCTCGTCAGACCTCGACCACAATGAGACTACTGGACCCACAAATCACTAGACCCAACATAAGCAGCCCAATGAAGATTAGCCATCCCACCAAAGCAGCAACTGTCGCATAGAGCTCAACTATTAAATTTATTTGTTGGAATATATCTGGTATTAGAACGAAGCTGTCGGACTCTTGAGTGGTTAAAATGTATTACTCAGTTTGATGTGATTATGCTTCAAGAAACCTGGGCCCGGGAGCTGTTCACTTGGGATGGGTTTGAATGTTTTATTGTCCCAGCTATAGCCTCCCTTGGCCAAAGAGCATGAGGTGGGCTAGCCTCCTTGTTCCGCATTTCCAGATACCTCAGGGTTATGCCTGTCCCTTCGGGGTAGAGTGGTATTCAGATTTTATGGGTTGTGAATTCCAATAAGTTCCACCTCTTTTTAGTCAACTTTTATAAGCCAGTTTGAGACTCAGGGTGCCAGTTTGAGTCATTGTTTTTAGTACTGTCAGTCCTTGAGTTAAGGTCTTTATCCAATTTTAACTGTTTTAATGTGTTGTTGGGATGGATTTTAATGCTTAATTGGGCTTAAACCCTACCGTCTATGATCCTTTTCTGGTCGGAGATATTCCATTTTGCCCAATCTCATCCGACATCAGAGGGAGGTGGCTGTACAATGCTATTGGGCAGGCAGGCCTTTGTACAGTGATGGAGGTGATGGGGAATCTTTTTAACCAACGAGCCACATTTGTAGGATGGGGCAAAGGGTCAACCATAGACTATGAGTTCATTTCGAGGATGCTTGAACAATATGCAAATTTTGGGAAGGTACACAAAACTTGTTACAGCGACCATAACCCCTTTGAGGTTGGGCTGGCATTACCAGTTAGCAGCTGTCTAGACCCCATCCCGGGACCATCCTGCTTGACCTTATAAGATCAGGGCCGTAGAGTTACGTGGTGTAACAAATAAATCCCCACTTTGTTTAAAGTTTTAGTCGACTCAAACCTGTGTCTGATTATGGACCTCTGCTATCCCTTGAGGCTTCTCCTGCCCTTATACTAGAGGTCTTTCAGCTCTTAAATCTTTCTATTCGAACCATAAGGCCTGATTTATCAGGGCCCTGTAGAACTATGAAGACTGGCTGATTCGACAAAAAATGAAGGGAGGCCAACAAGTGTCTCCGGAAAGCTCTCGAAGCCAGGCCAAGAAACCAGCAGACCATTACGACCGCAAGAGCGGCTTACAAGAGAGCTATCTGGAATAGAAAACTGACCCTCAAAGAGGAAATGTGGTAGCAGTTAGTTACTACTTGTAACTCCAGGGATGCCTGGGCCTTCTGGCAGTTAGTCAATGGGAAACAGTCTCATTCCGCCAGGCCCGATGACATAGGCACAAGCATCACTCCTTCACAATGGGTGGCACACTTTAAAAAGGTTTATGCTTTAGGGGTGGGTGAACCCCCGGCCGCCACCGAAGGGTCCCTGCATTTTCCACTGGGTGTTACCTTTGGGCTTGAGGAGGTACGTTCTGCCATTCCAGCCAGTCCCCCGAGCCAAGCACCCGGTCCAGACGCGGTACCCCTGGACCTTTACAAGACAAACATCTCCTTCTGAGCCTACTTATTAACCAACGCCTTAAATGCTGCCACTCAGTCTAACACTGCGGTTATGGTCCCTGTTTTCAAGAAGGGCAGTAGACAGGACCCAGGTTGCTACAGACCGATGTCTTTATTAGATTCAGCTGTTAAAATAGTGTGTCGCATTATTTTAGGACGCATTGAGGACTGGGTCCATTCAAACAACATACTTTGTTCAGCCCAATATGGTTTTAATGAAGGCAGGGGAACCATGGAACAGTGTTTTTAATCTGAATCTATTAATGGGGAAATATGTGGTCGCTAAGAAGGGTGCTATTTATTTAGCATTCATGGACCTGAGCAGCACCTTTGACCGGGTCATTCGAAAAAAAAGCTATAGAACATTCTAGCTGGTCTTGGGCTGCCTTAGCCATTGATCGACTTTTTATGTGCCCTTCATACAGATGTTAACACGTCAGTCACATATGTCATCAGAGGGGAATGCACAGATTTATCTAGCTTACCGTGGGGGTACAGCTGGGCTGTGTCCTGGCGCCTATTCTATTCCTGCTATATATTAATGGTTTGAACTCTTTTCTGGCAGCCAATGGGAAGGTCATGCCCAGAGCAAAATTCACACCTTCCCTCTTATATGCAGATGATGCAGAGCTACTCTCCCGTACCTCAAACGGCTTAAAGGGTCTGGCTGATTTGTTTGTTAAGTTCATAGATGATTTGGACCTTGACGTTAACATCACAAAAACACACTATATTGCATGTGGGAGACAGACCTCCAAAACCAGACCCACTGCCATCAAAGGGAAGGGCATCTCAAGGGTATCAACTTTTCCTTATCTGTGGGCTACATTTGACCAACAGAACAGCTGGGTATCCTGCCTCGTTAACCGTCGTTCACGATTTATTTAAGCATGTGGATCCCTTTTTAGGTTCACATCAACGGTGGGTAGTAAACGTATACTTCTGTAGTTGCAAATTTATAGAATGAAATGTTTATCAGTGTTGCTATATGGCGCTGCCATTTGGGGGTATATTAACTGCCAGAGCATCCAGAAGAAAAATCGCTTTTGCAGAAGATTGTTGGGTTTGAGTCCTAATAGTTGAGCTTTTTTATGCACGATGAACTGTACCTTGACCATGCTGAAGAGTCAGCCAAAACTGCCTCTTTGTTCTTGTGGGGAACAGTGTGGAGCGGTGAACATACCGAGCTCAATAGGGCCATGATTGAAGACTGTCTTGGGTGCGAGTATGGGCGCAAAATCCCTTGGTTAAACTACATCAGATGTGCTGCTATATCTTTGGGATGCCCAGAACTGTTATCTAGCCCTCAGCTGCTTAATAAAGGAGACAGGAAGCTGTTCTTAAAGCGTGCCAGAGAGAACAGACCCTGGAGAAACCAACTCGGAGAGGCCTTTTATCTTTAAAAACCAATGTTGGACCTGAACCCCATCTCTACTTTGTTAGAAACCCCAGGGAGCCGAGTTCTGTCAAAATGTGTCCTTCTGATGGCAGTTCACCCCAGACCTTAAAGCACTTTGTATTCTTCTGTGGGTATTACGCTCCCTCTCGAAGGAGCTATCTGCTCCCCATTCTCAGGTCAAGGGTTTTTTTTTTTAATCAATTTAGACCGGCCTTTTTCTATTTACAATTATTAATCGGCGGCCAGGTTACTCTGCCAGGTTTCTAGAAGGACCTCCATCTCAAGCTCGCTTCACGACCTTCACTGGCTTAGGGTGGAGAACCGCATTAAATTCACGGCCCCAAGCTATATGCATAAAATCAAATCTGGCTCAGCACCTCAGTACTTGAGCGCCCTAGTCCATCCGTACCTCCCACCTCGCCTCCTTCGCTCCTCCACTCAGGCCAAATTCTCAGTTCCTAGGACCAGACTGTCGCGCATGGGAGGCCGGTCCTTCTCCTGTCTTGGCCTTTCTCTGTGGAATTCACTCCCTACGCCACTTCGGAATGAAACCATCTACACGAACTTTCGTAAAGGCCTAAAAACATGGTTATTCAATCAATAGTCTCTTCTCTCTCTGCTCGTGTCCGATGGCGCTGGGAAACCCCCGGGTGTTAGAAGTCAAGCTTCATGTGCAATAGTGAGACTACATCTCCCAGAATGCTTTGAGAGAGAAGGGGGTTGTGCACTCTCCCACACTGCTGTGGGAATGGTCAGGTGACGGGAAGATTTAAGCCCTCAGCTGTTGTGCCTGAGTGCTTGGCTTTCCGCATTTGGCGTATTGACCTGCTCCCTAGTTGGATTATTGTCAACACGGATTCCTGTTCCTGTGATACCTTTGTGAGCTGCCTAAGCTATTCTTCCTACGTATTGGATTTCCTATCCTTCAGCATTCTGCAGCGCGGGACGCGCTGCCACCCTAACGGAATTCCCTCCCCTGTGAATTTAATGAGACTTTCCCTTTGCCGTGGATTATCGCGTTGATCACGCTAACTTTTTCCTCTTGATAACGCTTTACGGAATTATAGGCAAGCTGCTTTATGTTTTCTGATCATGGATGCAACGAGCTGTGGTTTTTAGGCTTACCAGTGCATCCTTTTACTTTTTGTTTGTAATCCCAGCTGTTACTCATTTTGCACTGGCAATTCCTGCCTTGTTACAACGCAAGTACTCGTGGATTCCTCTCTCGGAGCTGACGCCTGCGAGGGACGCCCCACTCTTCAATTTGGGCTCCGATTACTGGTGCTACTCGTTTCCGCTTTTTGCTGGTCTCCGCCCAGATTGCGGGCGCTGTTTTGTTTTCTGAAGGCGGACATTTGAGAACACACGCTACCGTTTTTATTAGCGTGGTTCCTGAGAATCTTCTTTTGACATATTTCCGAGTCTGTTCAGTTATCCTGCATTACGTAAAGACGACAGAAGCACTGGAGCGCGCAATATTCTGTAAGAGTTGGATACTGTGTGACCCCCTCCCTAAGAGACCATCTGATTAGAGATCTACTGACCCTTGACAACAAGTAAGTGTGGAGGAGTGCACAGTATATGGTTGGTTTACTCATTGAGGGTACTGTGTGTTTAGATATAACGTATTCTCATCACTGATCTTTGTTTTGGTGTTCCTTCCACTTAGGGATTCCATTTCTTACTGGACTTGACCTTCTCCCTGTCTGGCTGTGTTGGGACTTCTCTGATGGTCTTTCTTGGTCCCTTCATTTTTTGGGGATATTTGCTCCCTCAAGTGTATTCTGCCTTAAGCACTGGGGAGGCTGTATCTCTGGAAAAGGAGGGGACGCATTCTTCGCTCCCGGGGAACGGGCGCTTCGGCTGGTGGATCCTGTGTTAGGCCAACACCGGGTAGCTGAGCGCCTTATAAAATTAATAATAATAATAATGAGTGATCATGCTTTGGCTTTTGCGGTTTGCTCTTTTTTAAAATGCGCCTTGCACTGGAATAAAGTAATGAATTCTTTAATTGTAACTTGGTCTTTTATCCCAAAAGTTAAAGTGATTCCCAATGTTGTGAATGAAACCTTACCTTTGTTTATTCTGCTGATCTTATCTGTATATTTTTATGACTCACTGTGTTTTAACTTGAATATTGCACTTTCACAATGCTTATTCTTTTACGATTATATACTTCTAATCGAATAAAGATTTCAATCAAGAAAACCTCCCATCACAAGTGATAACTGAAGTTACCCCTACATGACCATGGTACAGTGTGGTGCAACGTTTGTTCACTCCCGGATGGTAACACCTGTTAGTTGCCAAAGAAAGATACACCAAATTCCCAGTTGCAGAAAAGTGAAATCCACGTGTTTGATCAAGTGCAACCCATGATAACGAAAATATTTGCCATGTACAGCATCCTCGTCTCAAGATGGACAATGGCCACCCTATTTCAAAGAAAACTTACCATTCACTATTGAAAAAAAAAACTCCAATGTGACCTTAAGCCAACGGGGAGGTGGAGCTCTTCATGCGCACACCTAAAGCTGTCAGCATTGGAAAGGAACATGCAAACCTAGAGATCACCATCTACTGGTTCCTCAGAGTCTAATAAGTCACCTCCCATTGCACTACCTGATGCACACCAGATATGTGATGCTGGGAAGGCTGGTGGGGATGTGACACCCAACTACCATGGACCAGCAACAATTCCACCCAAGGCAAATATATATAACGAGTACGCCAGCCATAAGAAGACACCGAAAGGTTGGTGACCGGATGTTGATCAAAGACCAGACACCAAGTTCCTGACCCTGTACGAGTGCCATCTGTGGCAAGAAGAAGCTATTTGAGGAACCATAATCGCAAACACAAGAGGATCAGACACAAGCAACAACAGAATATGTTTTTATCCAAGGGGCTGCCTCATCCTTAGAAATCACCCTGCCCTCAGGAAGAACAAGACTGGGGAGACGGGAAGAAGAGGTATAGGTAGCAACCAGGCCCCTTAGCAATGAGCGGGTTGGGACAACAAATCTGTTGGGACAACAAATCTGTTGGTCCACCCCTCTTTAACCCAAGAAACAAGTCAGGAGCTACCAAAAGCCACAAAGTAGCCAAAGAGTAGCTAAGAGGGGTTTGATCAGCTGCACCTCAACCATAGCTTTGTTATGGTTGGATAGAGATGCAGTTTCTCTTCTGAGACACAGTGATGTCACATGCATGTTGGGGTGCTGGATATGGCACCCGCACAGAATAAATCCGTCCAGAACTGAACGAGACAAAGTGTGTGTGTGTGTTCTCTGTAACATCACAGCTGGACGTGAACAACAAGCAGATCCCACTACAGGTCCCATTACACCTGCATCCAGACAGGTCAAATGTTTACTCATTCTATATTAATAGAAGTGGGTGAGCCACTGAAAGCTCAAGCCTGGCTCTGCTCAGGTCCGGTTGGAATCTCGAGTACGAAATAAGCCGAGCTTTCACGGGAGGCGATGTAGCTAGTGGTTACGTCTGCTGATCATGCAACATGGAGAAGGTTTGAAAGCCAGCTTTGGCTCAGTATCCTGTGAACACTGGCAAATCGCTCTGGACCAAAAAAAGGGGTAAGGTAGTCCGAGTCTGTCTGTAGTTACTCGCTTTTATGTCTTTGGGCAAGGCTTGTGTTATGTAAAACTGTCAAAAATAAAATATGGACTCTCTAATCCATGGGTACTCGTAAACATTTTCCCAGGCAGGTGGTACGACAGAGGGCCACACTGATGCCAGTAGGGGGTGGTTGGGGGAGTGGGGAATTTGGTGTAGGTGACGCAACACATGTACATCTACTGTCTGAATTGAATTGCACGACGTGGAACCAGAAAGCCTGGGATCACTTGACCAAATTGTGTGATCTTAGACAATTGTTTTATTTTACTTTCATTGTCACATATAAGAGGGCCTTGAAATACATGACTTCAGGATGTGTACCATACAAAACATTCTCCTGTGTATGATTTAATAAACTGCAATCTTGTTCATGTATACTAGCAACTCTGGTCACCCAAAGGGTGCACAAAACAACTGACTTGCCTCTTAGTTCACTATTGGCATTGTTGACAGAGAGAGGGGGGGGGAAGCATTAATGTGTCTAAATTCATGTTTGAAAACTATCATTTTAACAAAAAATACTTCTCAATGTACTGATATAATCTGATTTACTAAGGTGAAACAATTTTGCATGTTAATGAAATACACTTTTGAATTTTGAAGAGCCTGCTGCAAAATGTCTTTATAAATGAAGGTGTTTCTAAAGTTAAGCAGTGCAGGACATCATAGTTACTTCCTCTCTTTAACAGCAATTCAACCTTTAAATAAATACTTCCCCATTTATTTAACATATTTTTAGTATTAGTGCTATCTCGAGTAAACAGCAACCCAGGGCTGCTGTTGACCAGGGGGGCTCACATAAAGTTCAACTTTGAGTATCACTGCTCTAATCTCTTTCTTGAAGAATTAGGGACAAAGCATAGACCTTTGATGTCAAAGCTTTAACCATCTAGAAGCTGAATTGCCAGTGTAAAACTGGAAAATCCAAGTGATATCCATTTAGAGGCTGAATTGAGCAGTGAAACTAAAACATGTGGGTTCAATCCTGATGTCCCTGCTCAACCAGTGTGTGATCTTAGGCAAATGCTTTATTTCACCAAGCCTCCGTTTTTGTTCATTAACAAATATGAGAACACCTCAAATGCATGAGTTCAGGATATGCGCCCTTCAACAACCTCTCAAGTTTGATTTAATAGCCTATAATGTTGCTCCATCTTGGAGAAGAATGTAGTCCAAATATAGGTGATACATGACAACTGACTTGCCTCTTAGTTCATTAATAGCATTGTGCAACAGGAATGTTTCCCAGGGCAGGTTTAAAACTCTCAACTCAAATAAATACTTCTTAAAGCAGAAAAATAATCTGCTGTAGTAAGATGAAGCACTTCAACGTGTAAAGAAATAGATGTTTTTTAATCATACTCTAACATGTTTGCTGCATTATTTACTCAAGGTTCGACTCGAGCAGGAGCAATTAGAGCTAGAGCTCGGCTCTCCCTGTTAATTTGTTGGCCGGGCCATCTATAATAACAATCAATACAATGCGCTGCAGCACTATATGAAACCTACTTTAATCCTAGGTAGTCTCAATGTACCCATTTACTTTCATTTCTAGAACCCAGACTACCTGGGTGTCAAAACAAAAATGCTTGTCTTTTTCTGCAAAGCTCTCAAGATTTCCCATACTCTTAGGACATTTTAATTGTGAATTAATTTTCTATACCGATTTACTACCCCCGACAGGGCGTGCAAGCGCATTTAGGCAAGTAGCACGCTACTCAGGAATCCAAGAATGGAGGAGTTAACAGTTAGCAGATTAGTAATAAGTGTTTCATTTTTCCCCCCATGTGGATAAGTTGTGTTAAGTTTGTGCTCTTGATTTCTGAGCATCCACTCTAGCTTTTTTTCTTTACCATTTTGCAACAATCAGACATACAAGTACCAGAATGCCAAGAAAAAGGTTGGACTGGGTGAGCTATTAACACCTGGGCCTTGAACACTTCTGAATTCTATTCATGCAGAACCTTAGATTCCAAAACTTGGATCTACGATTTCAGAATTCAAATGCGAGTCATCCTCTAACACTACAGTGGAAAAACACGAAAACAGCTTGTTGATAAAAACGCTAAGCGAGTTGAGCTCCCAGTTCTCAGTGAGATTTCATAGCATGGACTTACCTCCCGCCCCCGTTTTCAACTTCTAACCCGAAATACTTCAAATTCTGCAGGCAAAGGCAACTACATAGCATTATGCGCCAAATTAAAACGTCCGGGCTGGCAGCAATACGAAAATAGCAATACGGATGCAAGGTGTACCGCCCCCAAAATTTGCTATTGGCTAGAAAATAGATAGTACCGCCTCGGAACAGACTTCAGTCGCCCGGAAGTGTTTGTCCCATTGCTTGACTGTCTTGCAATACACGTATTTTTCTGTTCGAGGATTGGATAATTGATACTTTTAACATTGTCAGAATATGTAGTAATTTTGGAGTTCCTTATACATATTTGCAGCCGTCAGTTTCAGCGCCGGCTCAAAAAAGTTCTATTTTGTTATAATGTAAGCTCTCATTGTGAGCAGCGTCCATGGCTTGACCCCTGTGTCGACGTAAAAACGTAGAATGTTGGCGCACGCTTACGCTTAACTCACGTCTATAAATTATACAGACACGAGCTGGGTAGTTCATTGGAAAGTTGAGATTGTTGTTTCTTTGCGCGTTATTTTTATTTTTAAATTGGGAGGTTAACGGGAAAGCTTGTTTTTAGAAATATGTAATTGTCGCTTCTGAGTCTACGGTCGATTTGTGTAAAGGCAAATTCGTACTTTACTATTTTGTTTGTAAACTCCTGTTTTGCCGTGTCGAGTACTCACCTTAACTTTCAAACCTGATAGCGTGTTTTAACTGATGACAATAGAGCGCTGTAGTGAGTAAAAGGGGACTTAATCTCACTTTCGGACACTTGGTTTCTCGTTTTGCACATACTTTTTCTGATGGTGTGAACTTCAAATTATCTTTGAGGGTTTAGTTTAGAGCTGATAGGTGTGTGTATGATAAAAATCCGCCTTCTCTACTTCTCGAGTGGTTGTTCCATTATTCCACGTAGGTGCTAAGTGCTTCGTTTGCTTATGCAATGATACTATCACTCACCAAAATCTTGACATGATCTTCCTCACTGAGACCTGGTTTAATGACTCCTCTCATACTTTGTTTGATCTGTTGGTACCCACTGACTATTCTATCCTCAGAAATGACAGGGCAGACAAAACTGGAGGAGGTGTCGCTATCATCTTCAGAAACTCCCTTCAAATTAAAGCGGTCCCAACCACCCTCTTCCATACATTCGAATGCCTTTCCCTAGAACTTCAAATACATCACGGCTCACCCTTTAGATTCCATGCCATCTACCACCCGCCTGGTTACTGCTCTTCCTTTGTGGAGGAACTGACTGACTTCATCAGTGACCAACTCTCTCAAAGTGACAGACAGATCTTCCTGGGTGACTTTAATCTCCACTGGGGCTCCTTGGAAGACTCGGCTGCCAACAAGCTTGCCTCCTTTCTCTCAGCCAATGATCTCCTCCAACATTGCTCGGAAACCACACATTCTAAGGGCTCTATTCTGGACCTTGTCATATCCAAAGAAGACCTGCTGACCACTGCTCCCCCATCCATGTAGACTGGTCTGACCACCTCCTCATTCCCTTCCGCTTTCACCTCTCGCACGTTATAACTCTCGGCCAACCTAAAAGAGCTACTACCTGGTTCCGTAACACTAAGAACATTGATCTTGACACTTTTTGTGATTCCGCTATGCAGGCACTTCCTAGACTAGACCCTAGCGTGGATGTCAACGATCTCACTTCTCAGTGCCTCTCAGTACTAGCAGTCGAAATCGACATTGTTGCTCCTCTCCAAAGCAAAAGGAAAAGACCCACCCCCTCAGCACCTTGGTTCAATAAAGCGCTCTACGATGAAAGGAAAACCTTAGATTCCTGGAGAAGCACTGGAGAAAATCTCCTTCCACCACTAATCTCTCTCTTTTACGCTCAGCAAGATCCATATATCACAATCACATCTTCCTGGAAAAAGCATCACATTTCAGATCCCTCCTTGACTCGGCTAAAAACAGACCCAAAAAACTTTTTGACCTCTTCAAAAACCCAAACTGTTCTCCTCCAACCATTAAGCCTGAGGATTCCTCAAAGAAAGCAGCAGATTTCGCTATATTCTTCGATGAAAAGGTCAAAGCTCTGGTGGATAAGGTCGCCCACCCCCCCCATGGAGGAGCGGAAATCCTTGGTCACCTGGCAGAACTTTGACGTCATCTCGGAAGATGACCTCCTCAAATGCATCCGCGAAACTAAACCCTCCAACCATTCCTCCGACCCCATCCCTAGCGACATCGCCATCGATTTCTATACCTATACTCTCTCTTACTGGGCCAGGCTAGTCAATCTCTTCCTCAGTCAAGGCTCCCTCCCAGTTACCCTCAAATCAGGTCAGGTCACCCCTCTTCTAAAAAACCCGCCGCGGATGCGAACGACCTCAACAACTTCCGCCCTATCTCCAACCTCCCTTTTCTGTCGAAAATCACCGAAAAATGTGTTGCGAAACAACTTTCCTCACATATTATGGACAATAACCTCCTCGACGTCTTCCAGTCGGGCTTCATCCAAAACTGCAGCACTGAAACAGCCATGCTGCAAGTGATTGACGATGCGCTGCATATACTCGACGCTGGGGATTCATGTCTTCTGATTCTTCTAGACCTCTCTGCAGCCTTTGACACGGTTAATCATAGCACCCTCCTCAACACTCTTCAACAGAGAATGGGACTGGATGGCACAGTGCTCAAATGGTTTGCCTCTTTCCTCTCGGACAGATCCCAAATGATCAAGATAGGGAACAGTCTTTCATCTCCTGTTGCCGTAGGTCAAGGCGTCCCTCAAGGTTCTATCTTGGCACCCACCTTGTTTAATCTCTACCTGGAACCTTTAGGGAACCTCCTAAGCAAATCTGGGATCCTTTACCATCTGTATGCGGACGACACGCAAATCTACCTTAAGGTGTCCTCCGCACACGATCTCTCCCTACTCAATTCTACCCTCAACTCTATTCACAACTGGATGTCTGCTCACCAACTCATTCTGAATCCCGCCAAAACTGAATTCCTCCTCCTCTCTACCTCTCTCTCACCTCCTCCTGTTCAATCTTGGATGGATCAGCTGAACCTTCTCAACAACAAACCCATCATTGTTGACAGCGCTAAATCCCTAGGTGTCATTCTCGACAAAAGACTCAACCTAATCGCCCACATCAACTCTATTGCTAAGAATGCACGGTACCAGCTGCGCCTTCTGTGGGGATCCGTCGGTTCTTCCCGGAGAAAGACTTAAAAACCTTGGTTCAATCTCTGGTTCTCTCAAGACTGGATTACTGCAATTCTCTTCTGACTGGCCTACCCAAATCCCACCTCTCCCTCTCAAATCCATCCTCCATTCAGCAGCTCGCTTCATTTCAGGGTCTAAACGAAGCGACCACATCACTCCTATCCTGTCCTCTCTGCGATGGCTTCCGATCGAGGCAAGATCTATTTACAAAACTGCCTGCATCACACACAAAGCCTTACACACGTCCTCCCTCGTTACCTGGCGAATAAACTGAAATTGTCCGGTGGCTCTCGCCCTTCTCGCAATGCGGAAAAGCTTCTGCTTGAGCCCCCGTCTTCAAAAGGGAAAGATCGATGGCTCAATCCTTCTCGGGCAATGCGGTGAGAATCTGGAACTCGCTTCCCCCACTGCTCCGTGCCACCTCCTCTACCCGGATCTTCAAAGCTGACCTCAAGTCTCTTCTATTCCAAAGACACTTCCAGAACTAATACGTTCGGTCTTAGGCCCCTCTAGGAAGTCCGCACGTCAGTATAAAGTTGTACTTGTGTCTGTTCATTCCTTATTTTATGTGTTGTGTTGGTTTTTATGTGCGTGTTCCCCCATTATAAGTCCCCTGTGAAGTCACGCCCTCTCTACTACCTCAAGGAAGCTCTTCCATGATAGGAATTCTGTATTCCAAGCCTATAGAAGGGCCTTCTCAGTGTGCTTCGAGTTACTGCCACTTATTACAGTATTTTGCCTTTAGTGTATTTTGTACCCCATGTATCATATATTTTGTACCCCATGTACCCCTGTTGAATCCACGCCCTCTCTACTACCTCAAGGAAGTTCTTCCACTATAGGAAATTCTGTACTCCAAGCCTATAGAAGCGCCTTCCCAGTGTGTCATGTGTGACTGCCATTTATTGCAGTATTATACCTCCATTTGTATTTGGTATCCCATGTTTCATGCACATCTGTCACTTTTTCCTATTGGAACTCATTCCTCTTTTGTATTTGGTTTGTTTGTTTTTGCACAATTGTCACTTTTTCCTCATGCAATGTAACGCTTGTCTTTGTATTATGCTCATTTGTATCCTCCTCCTTATGTAATGTTGCTGATCCTGTTGTGAAGCGCTCTGACACCCTCGGGTAAAGTCCGCGCTATATAAAAACGCATAAATAAATAAATAAATAAATAAAAATGCAGTGCTTAATTTGTAAAATGCAGGTGCTCAAATATTTCTAGGAGGCCACCCCCACTTCCCTTGGCTCCACCCACTTCAACCAATGGGTCTACCCACTTACTCTAGTTGCTCCACCCCAGTGCTTAATTTGTAAAAAAAAAACATAAGTGCCAGGGCCCTTTTTGGGAGATCACGACAGCCTGCACCACACATTGCTCATGCCAGCGCTGCCAATGACAGTTCCAACACAACTACATACCATCTCACTCCTAAAAGTGATACAATTCAGACTATTTTTATGTATTCTGACTTATTAAACACAGTTATTGTGCTCTTGTGGGCAATATTTTACAGGCATGGTTGGGATTTTAATTTTAAGGTAAATAAAAATAGAGAGAAAGGAAAAAAAAAACAACTGAGAATCATCCAAAACCGTCGTTTTCCCTTTTGTAACATAGACTTAAAAAAAAAATATATATATATATATATATATATATACACAGGAATAATACAATTCAAATCTGTTTTAGACCTGTCTCATCTATCCATAAATGATTAGTAACGCAAATAAAGACAGAACAGACTTGTTAAAAAGGTGATACAGGGAGAGGACTGTAAACCAGTTCGTATTTAACCTTCCAGAATTAGAAATTAAGATCAAGTAAAGGAATATTTATTTCACCGAGTAAGGGGCAGTGCTGGCCTCCGAAATAGCAAGAGAGAGGCAGAATAGAGAGAAATAAGGGGGAGAGATGATTGGAAAAAGGACTATGAAGAATAGAGCACCTGCAAGAGCGAGAAATATGAACAGAAGTGGAGCGAGGTGCAGAAAGAGGAATGAGGGAAATTAAGCACCCTTGCCATTGGGCTGCACCGACAGGCCCCAGAAATCCTTGAGACCCCTGCGCTTAATAGTTTACAAGACGAGCATTGAGCACAATGCACTTCAATCGTGTCCAGCAGCAAAACATGGCACCGACACGCAGCTCCTCTGCTAATGCACCTCAACAGTAAACTTGCTTTACTCTGGTAACAAAAGCATAGAACTCCCACAGTTAATGCAGGGCAGAATAGAATGGTAAAGAAACACAACTACGACGCGAAAACCAGCACAAACACCACCCGCCCAGTATGGCATTACACTTTATTAATCTAATGAAAAACATCCCGTTCCATCCCAAATTCAGCCTCCATCCGTACATGCAAGGGCATTGGGGGGGGGGGGGTTTGAGATATGGCAACTCTACGCAGGCCTCCCATGAAATCGAAGACCAATGAATGTTTGTGAGATACGAGAGAGTAGTGTAGGCAGTGTGTCGTGGGCCCTAGTGCAAAGAAGGAAATGGGTCTCTGGCTGCTCTTCGAATTTTAAAATACATAATTTCATTAAAGTGCAGTGGCCCCTCGCGCCTCTGGGTCCGCTGCACCAATGGAAGCTACGCCCCTGATATGGGAATCTCAAGGCCCATTCGTCACATTCTGCGAGTGAGCCCGGCTACACAACCCATCACAATTGACTTGCCCCTCCAATGGGGACTCTTTTTTTCATGCTGCCCTCCTAGGAGTTGTTTATCAAGGTAATTGAGCTTTAAACGTCCTCTGCTGTGAAGCACCGGACAACAAGGTGACACCATGTACGTGGTGTTCAGAGCAATTTAAACCCAAGCAAATATTTACATATGTCAGCCAATCTGCTTTAAAGTGACTTCCCCTATGTGAATAGATGTCACTTTGAATTCTTGTCGCCTTTAGAATTCAAAGTCTTTCAAAGTCCCTGTTTTTCACACTCCCCTGCCTTTTTACTCACACCCACAATAACTACGGAGAAGAGCTCCCTAGAACCATTAACGCGTAAACAGATTGAATTCAAGCACAAACTAGCCGGCTCTCGGGGCCGCACTTTCAATTACTGCCCCTGCACCCGTCTTCGAGAACATTCCCTGTGCCCACGACTAGACAGCGTTCCCTCACTGCACATCAGAAACACGACAGGCCTCTAGTCCACAAACCCAACTCACGTTTTGTTGAAAGTGAAAGAAACCACGAAGGCCAGTCTCCTTACCTGCACGGAATCTCCAGAGACCGCCTTCAGGGCTGTGGCTGACACTGGCGCGGGGAGAGAAACTAAAACAGGAGAATAGCTACCCGCAGGCAGGTAACCCCGGGCACTCTCAAAGACAGACCCCTGGAGCCAAAGAGAGGCAAGGCTAGTTTCTACGAAACGGAGAGCACTGAAACTCTGACTATACCAGGGTTTCTGAGTCCAAAAGTGTGTCTGCGATTCAGAGGAAAGTGGCAGAGAGGGTTCGGGAGGAGCAGGCCGGGAGCCACTGTATTATTTATTTTCAAATGTTTACGGGATATGCTGCTCCCTCTAGAAAAGAAAATACCCGCCTTTTGCCGCTATTAGAGTGACGTCGGGGGCAGGAAGCGGAGAGGCGGGCGGAAGTTAGAGAGTGGGGGAAGGTGCCTGTTCCAGAAGGCAGAGTCTGCCCTGGGGACTACGCAGCTTTTATAGCAGGAGGATCTAGATTACAACTGGGGAGAACGATGTTCCATCATCAGCCTTAGGCAGGAGCATGGGCAAGCACTGCTCCGTGTGTGCTCTCGGACAGTCCCTCTCCAGAGAGGCGGAATGTGCCTCATAAGGCATGCGGCATCCAATTTGAAATATTTTATGGCATTTACCGGAAAGACCCATGTGGAGGGTAGACCCGGCCCTGAGAAATAAGTGCTGGTGCTAAGCACCGGAAAGCACCGGCACAAATTAAGCACTGTGCTTATGTGACCTCCTCCTTTTTTTCTTTACCATAATCGGTGCCATTTTAATAGATTATTTAAGAAATTGAATAACCCTTTCTCACATTTTAATGCAAGACAGTTATGGCCATGTGATGAAATGTCACTTTCACCATCCTCCTGCATTCTGCGAACATGAGCTGTGCTATGTAGAAGTGCTTGTGAGGAACCAGCATCTATTTACTTAGGTGACTGTGAGGGAAGAGCTGCAATACATATGGTGTAATGGATAGTGTAGATTTAGATGCATGTGTATTTGTATTAGTGCTAATAGAGCAGAATGGGAACCCATGCAGTGAAGTGACCGTAAACTCGCAGACAGGGCCACTTGAATTATGTGATTGTGCGAGTGTGGCATTTTTCACATTATTATGGATTTGCCACATAACCCATCATCTGCTGCATAATCTGCAGATTTGAACAAAAAAGTGCTTTTAGCTCAAACGGCTCAAAAGTTACTAAACGTGTTGCAACGCAGTGAAACGCCCCTTGCAAAGGTTGACTGATCATCATTCTGCTGCTTATTGCCAGGGCCACTGGAATTATGCGGCAGGAGAGGGCCAAATTATGCGACTGGGTTGACTAAATTATGTCAAAAAAAGGAAAATTATGCAGCACATTTTGTAACCGTATTACTTAATTATTTAATCATTTTAAGGGCGAGCCTAGGCAGCGCATGCGTTGTCTTTTCGAGATCTTCTGTAATCGGTCGATGGGCTTTCAGCCCACCCATTGGCTTTTTATTGGTCACAGTGAATAAAAAATTAGCTAGCATTCGCGCCAAGAATTTTCAATTCTATTAAGGACACGGAGGCGAGGATTATGCTTTCTCTTTCATTTATTGCCACTCACAGCAGCCAATGAAAACTTTGTTTTTATGTAAATAAACTTCATTTCCCATGATGCACATGTAACACATCACATCCTGTAAGCCCCGATAAGAGCCACCATGACCGGAAATCCTCCTCTTTCTTTGTGCGAACAATAAAGTTCAATAACATAACAATAGTCCAAAACATCCTCCAACGTGGAAGAACAAATCCAACTGGAAATATTGGCTTCTCAACCAGGATGAGTCTCACTCCATCTTCTTCTCCGAACCTGGAAAAAATGAGAGATAGAAAAACCCTGTAACTTCTGCTTAAACAGAATATAAATACATACGGGTGGGTAAACATTACAATACTGTAATACAATCTGGTGGGATAATCCTCGCCTCCGTGTCCTTAATAGAATTGAAAATTCTTGGCGCGAATGCTAGCTAATTTTTTATTCTATTACAGGACCGGAGGCTTCAGTATTATGCTAGTTTAACGCTGGTCAAATACCACAGAGGAAATATCACCCACCGGTTTATAATAAAACTGTTTAAAGGTAGACTCAGATGACCAATCAGCCGAATGCATAATGTCTTGAATAGTAGAACCCAACATAAATGTCTTGGAGGCCATGGCGCCCCGAACAGAATGTGCCCCAAATACCTGGGTATCAATACCTACCTCTTGCCTAACAGATTTTAGCCATCGGGCTATAGTAGCCGCGGTAACAGGTTTGTAAGGTTTTTGCAAAGCAATTAATAATTGTACCACACCATCAGGCCGAATAGACCTGGTACATTCTTCGTAAGTCTTGAGACATTGAACTATACAAGGCTTCGTGTTACCAGGAAAAGCATGATATTCCACATTTCGTGACATAGTTTTAGTTCTGGAAGTAATGTTAAAAGAAACTCCTTCTGGAGTGAATACCTGTAATGTCTAGGGCTTTAACCCCTTGCATGCTCACGACGGCCCCCAGCCGTCACGCGTTACAGTGGGCGTGTGCTCACGACGGCTGGGGGCCGTCGAAAACCCGCCCACGCATTAATTCTCCCGCACAGCGGGAGAATTTACCGCGCACGGAAGGGGTTAACATCGGAGGACCCGTCTATAAGCAGAAAGACATAACAACATGGCGAGTTTGGATGACAGTTGTTTCCTTGTAAACAAATTATTTTGTGGCCATTTATTGAATAAGGAAAGAACTAGAGAGACGTCCCACAAGGAAGAATACTTTGGTTTGGGTGGGTTCGCCACCCTAATACCTTTCAACAGTTTACATACTAGCGGATGCATCCCTACTGGTTTACCCTCAATCTGGGAGTGACCCGCCGAAATGGCGGAGCGGAAATTGTTGACAGAACGATATGCTAATCCCTGAGAAGCCTTTTTGGACAAGAAATTTACAACATAGGGTAACTCTGTCCCCACGGGATCCACGTGCTGTTCCACGCACCAACGAACCCATCCTTTCCAGGCTGAAGAATATCTTTTCTTGGTTGAGGGGGCCCAAGCCTGGTTGATAAAAGCTGAAGCTTGTTCCGAAAAACCAGGCATTTGCCAACGTTGCTGGAAAGTCTACAGGCCATCAGGGACAACTGCCCCGATAGTACCATCGGATGCATCTCTCCATGAGGGCCCTGGAGCATCGTTGAGGACCACGGGATCATCCTGGGGGAGTCGCAGCTCGCCTCCAATAATATCGGGAACCAAGGCTGCGACTTACACAGGGGGGTCACTAGGATCACCTCTGCCTTCTGGCGCATTATCTGCGTGAACACCAGAGGAATTAGTATAAAGGGGGGTAAAGGCATAATTCAGGCTCAGGGACCAATCCTGAGAAAAAGCATCCGTCGCCAGGGCTAACGGATCCGGCCTCCAGCTGAAGAATTTGGTCATTTGACGATTCAATCTGGATGCAAACAGGTCGATCTCGCAATTCCCCCAGATCGCCTGTAACCATTGTACTATCCTGGACTGGAGTTGCCAATCGCTGTAGTCCTTGAGATGTCTGGAGTTCCAGTCCGCCACTACGTTTGACTGGCCCAGGATGTACTCTGCTATGACCGAGATTTGGTGACTCAGGCAGTAATGCCAAAAGTCCTTCGCTATCTCTACTAGCATGGAGGACCTCGTGCCTCACAGCTTGTTGATGTACTGAACCGCTGATATGTTGTCCATCCGCAAGAGGATGCAACACGAGACTCGCTTGGGTGAAAGTGTCCGGATCGCAAACGACCCTGCAAGGAGTTCTAGACAGTTGATGTGGAGGTCTAGTTCGCGCAGTGACCAACGCCCTCCTGTAGAAATATTTCCACATCGAGCTCCCCAACCCCAACGGCTGGCGTCGGACTCTATGACGACCTCCGGCAGGGAGCCGAAAATAGCTCTGCCGTTCCACGCCTCCACGTGGGCGAGCCACCACTGGATCTCCTCCCGTACCTCTGGGGAAAGAGGTACCAGATCCGTGTACGCGAGGCCCTTCTGTAGATGTTGAATCTTTAACCGTTGAAGGGCGCGATAATGGAGAGGACCTGGAAAAATTGCCTGTATGGAGGAGGCCAACAGACCCACTATTCTGGCAATGACTCTCAGTGAGACCATCTGTTGTGATAACAGGGAGTGTAATTCCTTTTTGATATCCCGAAGTTTGGAGCGGGGAAGCCTCAACTGAGCTGTTTGAGCATTTATGACGAAACCTAGAAAGTCCACCGTCTGGGAGGGACAGAGCACCGACTTGGATTCGTTGATCACGAACCCCAGGTTCTGTAACGTAGCAATGGTCATGCTTAAATGCTGGACCGCCAAGGCTGGAGACTGCGCCATGATGAGTATGTCGTCCAGATACACTATCATGCGAATCCCCTGTTCTCTGAGGTATGCTATCACTGGCTTCAGTACCTTGGTGAAGCACCATGGTGCTGAGGAGAGTCCGAAAGGAAGGACCAAATATTTGAACCAGCGGTTCTGCCATTGAAATTGCAGGAACCGGCGATGGGGAGGAAAGATGGGAATGGACAAATAGGCGTCCTTCAGGTCCAACCGGACCATCCAGTCCCCCTGCTTGAGGAGATCCGCCAACAGATGGATGCCCTCCATCTTGAAATGTTTGTAAGTCATGTAGTGATTGAAATCCTTTAAATTGAGTACCAACCTGTAATTTCCTCCTTTCTTCTGTACTAAGAAAATATTGCTGCAGAAACCGCGAGGGCCCTCGTCGCAATATGCTATCGCGCGTTTCCGCAGCAATTCTTCGATTTCGGAATCTAGTTGGGAAAAAGAAAGCTGTCTGGGCAGTGTTACCTGATAAGGGGTCTGAAAGAAATCTAGATGAAAACCCTGAATTGTCTGCAATATCCAAGCATCCTGCGAGATTTGAACCCAATTGTGATAGAAAAATTGGATACGACCCCCTAAGGGCAATAGGGAAATGTCCGGAGCCCTTACCTGTAGAATCTGAGGCTTGGAAATCTCCACGATAATTCCCTCTGTGGAAGCGCCTCCGATTGAAGCGCTGTCTGGTGGGGTAGAAGGTACCCCCACGGGTGGAGTCCCAGTCGCCACGTCCTCGTCCGAAATCACCTCTTTGAGGACCTTGGGAGAACTGACGGCCAAACGAGCGTCCTCGACCTCATCCGGCCCTGTTAAAAAGGCCAGCCTTGAACACTCTTTTGATGCCCGACTGTGCCTTATCGAGGCTCGTGAACGTGCCCACATATTTAGCTACATCTTTAACGAATCGTTCTCCGAAAAGATTGCCCCCTGCTGAGGGACCTGGTTCTGCCGCGGCTAGCTCCGTGAGATTGGAGTCCATACGCATAAGAAGCGATTTGCGTCGTTCTGTTGAAATGGTGCAATTTGCGTTCCCCAACAGGCAAATAGCTCTTTGGGTCCACCCTGCCAGGATATGGGGGTCTACCGCAGTGTTGGCTTCCTGCGCCTCCAAGGCCATCTCTAAGATTTTTGCGAGGGGTCCAGCGACATCCAGAAGTTTGTCTTGACAGCCTCGCCAAGCGCGATCAATACCCTTTTTAGGGTCCTTCGCGAATTTCTTCAGGAAAGTTAGCAAACTGGAATCTATGTCCGGGGTGTCCGCCACTCTGTCAGTGAGGTCTGGTCTCGGGCACTCTGAACGCAGCCTGTTTCGTACCTCCTTATCAAAACTCCTGCGAAGGTTATCATGCAGGTAGGCCGCAACAGCAGGGGCAGGAGCCCAGTCAGATGACCTGGGATGGACTATATCCGTGGGGTTAAAGGTGAAAGGAGTGGAAATGGTCTGAGAGAGGTCCTGATCTATATTTTTGGACTTCTTGGACCTTTTCTTGGGAGGAGCCTCGTCCGAAGTGTCCGTGGCATTGGTGTCTGTGTCCGGACGCTTGGACTTACTGGACTCAGGAGTAGGTAGCGCCGAGAGAGCGGTAGAATGCGGCCAGGACTTAGCTCTGGGTTCTGTAGCCGAGCCACCCTTTGTTGGGTCTGCAGGTGAAGTGAAGCCATGACGCTTAGCAAATTTTTCCAATTGTTTCATAATTGGTTTCAATGCGGTGGCCAATGCCTTCTGCACAGTCCCAGGGACTGCCTTCTCGAGGGCCTTATTCACCGAGTCCTGAACCGAGGCGTCCAGGGCCTCCACAATGTTGTCCTCTAAGGAAGGAGTAGCCACTTCCTCCTCATACAGGTTATCATCCTCTTCGTAAGTGACCCAATCCTCCATTGTGGGGTAGATTTTATAACTATATCTGCGCATAAAAAAGGTCAAGAGGAGTAATGGGGGAGCTAACCCACAGCACAGAAATAATATCAGGTACCTAGCTCCTCAGCAACAGCTATATAAAGTTTTTGCAGCCCACAGGGCGTAAGAGCCAAAAGAGCAATAATATAAGGAGTTGTGCACACTCCAGGCCCAAAACACACTATTTCAGCCAACCAGGCGTAGAAGAAACTGCTCTGGGGAGAAACGAAAGAAGAATGAACTTTCTAGGCTAATTAGGGCAGTAGCGAGGTGCGCAGCCCAAATCCTACCAAAAAGTAGCCCAATTGGGCTGCGCACGTCGAAACTATTCACTAAGGGGTTAATTCCTGGCTCAGAGCGATGCGGCTGATTAGGGGAGCCTCGCGCTCTCAATTATGCCTGTAATCGCCGCCGAAGGCAGCGCGGTACCGGAGAAACTCAGCGGGAGCCGATCAGTCCGCAAGTGAGTAAACTGTGTTTTTCCCGACGTAGCGGATTTGAATGCCCCACGAGTCTCTTTAAAGCTGCTGAAGGCAGCGCAGCACTCCGGCTCCCTCGGGAGACCGATCCCAAGCCCCACTGGGCGTGCAAACCGTTGCGCGATGCTCGCGCTACAAATATAACAACGCTGCAAATCACAGATAAAGCGCACATAAGCTGAACATAGCGGCGCGATTTTAAATAAGGTAATGCCATGCAACGACATAGACGTTTCTGAGACACAGATATGTACTTAACTTTCTGCGTGAGCAGCAAAGAAAGAGGAGGATTTCCGGTCATGGTGGCTCTTATCGGGGCTTACAGGATGTGATGTGTTACATGTGCATCATGGGAAATGAAGTTTATTTACATAAAACAAAGTTTTCATTGGCTGCTGTGAGTGGCAATAAATGAAAGGGAAAGCAAAATACGAAGCCTCCGGTCCTGTAATAGAATTCCCTCCACACCTCCCTGCCTCCAAATGACAGAGGGCTGTTGGCTTTTGAGCTATTTGGCTGCTTTCGTTTGGCTGACAGACTTTGGAACACAGTGGAATGTGAATGACTTTCGGCAGCTCCTCTTGCCTTTGCCTTGAAGCATAATTTGGCAGCAGCTTTTTTGTGCTTCCTTTCCTCCTTGCCTCTGAATGATCGAGGGCTCTTAGCCGATGCGTTTTGTTAATTTTTTTTAAAATAATGCCTTATTTATGTGTGTTGTTCGCAGCTTTTCGTGCTTTCTTTTCTCCCTGTTGTGAATTCTCTCTAGACCTCCTTGCCTTTAAATGAGATAGGGCTTTTGGGCGATGCGTTTTCTTAATGTATAATTTCTTGGAAAATAATGACTTGTTTGTGTGCTTTCGAGCCTAATTAGTACCGGCTGTGCGTGCTTCCTTTCCTCCCCTTGGCTCTGCATAGTGTTTTCACTAAGCTAACAAATGGAACACCACAGAACGTGTATGATTTCTGGCAGCTTCTCTTTCGCTTAGGTTTTATGCTGGATTACGACATGGGCGATATATTTCAAGAAGCCCCTGCCTTTGCATATCGCTTTTCCTAGGCTGATACACAGAACACAGCGGATTAAATATGATCCTGTTGCTTACTTGGAATGGTGTGGAAATGTTTTTTTGTTGGTGCATTTAATGGGTTTCACAAATAAATCTACATGAAATAAGTTGTGTACAGACCGATTTTGTGCCACAAAAACAAGACAGGATATTTTTGCTAAAAATAATTCCTTTATTTAGTTAGGGTTGTAAAAGTTTATTTAACTACAAAACAGAGTGTGGTGGTACATTGTTGATTTATTGCACGGACGCTACATTGTACAAGTTGATTTTTATATGTTTCGCTGCTACAATTAAATAATATGTTTGGCATGCTTTAAATTGGATTATTTTGGTACTTGGGTCGCAATAAAATGAAGCCCTCATTTAGATTTATGGACTGTTATAAACAAAATGCAGCAGTATTCAATACATTTTGTTGAGAAAAGGGGCATAAAGTTGCATAAAATTACACATTTTTGGCAGTGTTTGGGAAGCATGTCGGTGTGCTTTCAAAATCCATTTGTGTAATTACCTACAGCGCACACGTTTCCCGCAAAAAACAAAATGCTTACATGCTACTTTTTAGCACATACGACACACATTGAACCTTGGCCCACACAGGCCACTATACTATCTACATACCTAATGAGGAAGTGTTGGGAAAGTTTAACAAACAAAATTGCATATTTATATGAGCGTTTGTGCTCATATGGCTTTAGCACGATTTGGCACTGGCTGTTCGCTTTTCTGTTAATTCCTTAGGTGAATTCACTTCAGATCTCCCTCTTCAAATGACAAAAAACTCATGCACCATACATTACGAGAAACTACCGGTTCTGCACAGTGCATTCACTTTGTAATTGGAAAAAAAACTGTGGATTTGTAGTCAGCGGTCGGTGTCCTGGTAGCAACTTAACAAACACCCACAGCGTTATTTCCCTTACCACAAAAATTATTTCCAAAATGGTACTGGTGCAGAAATAAAAAGTTTGACAACATATATGCTATTATTGACAGCTGCAGATCACACGGTGCTTGTGAAATAGAGCAGCAAGTCTTCTATCGAGCGCAGTATTCGCTATATACTTTAAGGTGTGAGTCTTGCTTTAAAGTATTTCATTTTATCACTTGCTGTGCTTTGGAGCAGTTGATCTAAGGAACATAAAATGGCATAAAACAACATATTTTGTGCAGTATTTGTGAAGCGTGTCTAAGCGCTTTGAACAAATATTTCTGAAATTTTTAAGCACACACATGCTTCCCATAATATAAAATTTAAAAAAACGCACTTACACTACTGGTCACGTGTTTTTACTATATTTACTTTTTTTTAAAACACATTTTTTATGCATTTCTGTTCGGTACGTAGTTTTTGAACAAAATCGCTTTTGTTACTAGTTTCCCCACATCGACACAGTCATACAATATTAATCGTGTCAGTCATATTACGATGCTTGGGGAAGGTGTTTCTTTACTTCCACAATAAATGTTTTATTTGATTTTTAAACATTACACATGTAGGGTGTCTTACGACAATATTACTGAACAGATATTGCAGATGTGGAGGAAAAGATCTTATGATGTGTGCGTGCCATTACTATATTTGTATCTCGTAGCATATTAAAAAAAAAAACTATTTTCCTAACAATAATTTACAGTACTTTACAAAGGGCAGAGTTCACTGCAAATATAGTTTTCAAGCAAGACTCCTGGTGGTGTGCATCCATTGTGCATTGTTATTTTAAGCAGGGCCTCGTCTTCATGGTAATTCCCAAAAAGCATCAAGGGAGCATCTGGTTTCTTATGAGCTTCTTGTTTACTTTCCCAAGGTTTGTTTCTGTCCAGATAGATATCTCTAAGTCCAGGCACTGTGTACCTTGCTAGGGCTCAAGAGCCTGTTCGCTACAGCAGTACACCATATACCCAGCTGTTTTATATTTTAGGTCACTGTTAGAACTGTGGGTCTCTAGTTGGCAATGGTATACACCTTTGACCAAATAGGGACCCTTGCTTCTAGTCAGGGAAAGGGGAATTACACTACTGGATAACCCCTGCTCACCCCCTTGGTAGCTTGGCACGAGCAGACAGGCTTATCTCAGAGGCAGTGTGTTAAGCATTTGTGAACACATACAGTAATACAGTGAAAACACTACAGATGGACACCACACAGGTTTTATAAAAATAAGTATTCTTTATATAGACTTAACACAAGACCACAAACGACAAAAATCCACAATACTGTACCCAAAATGGACTTAAAGATGGTAGAAGTAACTTAGTTCAAGTTGATGATAAATGCGACACGTTTCTCACAAAAGTACCTTGCATGCGTAACGCAAAACAAAGGGTCCGCAGGGAGGGAGATGCGGCGAGCAGGCGCGATGCGATGAGAGTGCACCCTTGATGCAATGCGACGACGTGAAGTTGATGCGTGCACGCCCGACGGCCGTGCGGTGAACTCTGTACCTTTGGAGCCGCGACAGGCCCTGTGACATGCCTCTCCGGTTATGCGACGGCAGGCAGCTGCGACACGCTTCTCCGGTGATGCGACGGCGACCCTTGCGGTGGCGACACGCTTCCCCCTGTGATGCAACGGCAGGCAGTTGCGACAGCGACACGCTCATTCTCGTTGTCGCGCTTCCAGCTCCCAGCGACACGCAGGCTTCTGCAGACAGAATCCCCAGCAAGGGAATTCAGGAGGGAGCTGGTGGTGAAGTCTTGTAGCCCTGAGACTTCAGCAGGAGGCAAGCTCTAGTTCAAGCCCTTGGAGAAATATTCTGCAAGATGATGAAAGTTCTTTGAAAGTTCCTTCTCCTTTCCTTGGCAATGAAGACCACTGCAGGCCAACCCAGCAAACAGCACACTGGCAGAGGGGCAGTCCAAACTCCTGCAGCTTCCTTGGTTCTTCTCCTTGGCAAAGGTTCGTCTTGTTGTTCCAGAAGTGATCTAAAGTCTTGGGGTCAGGGCCCCAATATTTATACTTGCAAATCCTTTGTCCTCTGAAGGCAGAGGGTCCTGTACCTAGTCCAAACCAGTTCTGGGTGCATTCCGCCAGTGCACACCTTCTTCCTTTGTCAGTGTGGGCCAGGGACATCAGACGCACCACAGGAGGTGGAGCCAGCATTGTGGAAGGCAGGCACAGCCCTATTCAGACCCAGGTGCTACTCCTCCCACCACTCTACATGCAGCTAGGTCTATTCAGCCTAGTGCTGACTCACCCTGTCTCCTGGAGCCCCCCAGCCCTTGTCACTCACAAAACCAGACATACAATACACAAGCTAGCAGAGGCAGGCTGAATGGTTAGGCAAGAAAATTCCTACTTTCTAAAAGTGGTATTTTCAAACACAGAATGTTAAAACCAACTTCACTAAAAGATATATTTTATTATTCTGAGTTCAGGCATACTAAACTCGAATTTCTACCATGTTCCCTGGGTCAGTTAGGATTATAAGATCTTATAATCAAGCTGCCCATTCTGGCCTATGGGGACAGGTAGCCTTGCAATAGTGAAAAACGAAATTGGCTGTAATTCACTATCAGGACATGCTACACACACCAGGGCATGTCCTACCTTTTACATATAATGCACCCTGCCCTTGGGCCTACCTTAGGGGTGTCTGATATGCAGAAAAGGGAAGGTTTAGGGCCTGGCAAGTGGGTGCACTTGCCAAGTCGACATGGCAGTCACAGACTGCACACAGGCTCTGCAATGGCAGGCCTGAGACACACTTTACAAGCTGCTTCTGTGGGTGGCACAATCAGTGGTGCAAGCCCACTAGCAGTATTTGTTTTACAGGCCCTGGGCACACAGGGTGCACTATACTAGGGTCTGAGAAGTAAATCAAATAATCCAATCATGGAGTCACTAATCAATACATCAATTTACCATAGGGAGCACTTGCACTGTGGCACTGGATAGCAGTGGCACAGTGCCCAAAGCATCTAAACCAGCAGACATATCAAAAACAGAGGAGGCAATCAGTAAAAAAATGGAAGGGAGACTCACGCCAATGGTACCAGGTCTAACACGTGTCCACTACAGCTGAAATGTGGGGAGAACTACCCTACCCCTTGGGAGTTCTCTTCACTAAGGCGGAAAAATCTGGACAGACCATCAGCATTGGCGTGTTCTGTACCAGGGCGGTGTTCCACCGTGAAGTCCATCCCATGTAGGGAAATGGACCACCTCAACAACTTTGTATTCTCACCCCTCATCTGCACCAACCATCTGAGGGGCCTGTGGTCTGTCTGAACCCGGAAGTGAGTCCAGAACAGGTATGGTCTCAACTTCTTCAGCGCCCAGACCACAGCAAATGCCTCACGCTCAATAGCACTCCACCTCTGTTCCCGTGGAAGTAACCTCCTACTGATGAAGGCTACAGGTTGGTCTAGGCCCTCCTCATTAATCTGTGATAGAACAGCCCCCACACCATGCTCTGAAGCGTCCGTTTGGACAATGAATTCCTTTGAGAAGTTGGGCGCCTGAAGCACGGGTGCTGTGCACATAGCAGTCTTCAGGGCGTCAAAAGCCTTCTGACAGGTGTCAGTCCAGTTCACTTTCTTGGGCTGCTTCCTGGAAGTCAGCTCAGTCAAGGGTGCAGCAATGTTGCCATACCCCTTGACAAACCTCCTGTGAGTCCTTAAAGGCTCTCACCTGTGTCTGGGTCTTGGGGGGGGGATTCCCATGCCAGGATGGTATCAATTTTGGGTTGTAGGGGCGCCACCTGGCCACTCCCTACCTGGTGCCCCAAGTACACCACGGAACCCTGCCCGATCTGGCACTTACTCGCCTTGATCGTGAGGCCTGCCTTTCGCAGTGCCATCAACACTTCCCAGAGGTGGCGCAGATGTTCTTCCCAACTGGCGCAGAACACTGCAATGTCATCCAGGTAGGCGGCACTGAAATCCTCCAGTCCAGCCAACACCTGGTTGACCAACCTCTGAAAGGTGGCAGGGGCATTCTTCATCCCAAAGGGCATAACCCGGAATTGGTAGTGCCCATCTGGTGTGGAGAATGCTGACCTCTCTTTGGCCCCATCAGTTAAGGCGATCTGCCGGTACCCAGACGTTAAATCAAATGTGCTGAGGTACCGGGCAGCCCTCAACCGATCAATGAGCTCATCAGCTCTGGGGATGGGGTGCGCGTCAGTCCTGGTGACTGAATTGAGTCCTCGGTAGTCCACACAGAACCGGAGTTCGGGTGTGGCACCAGGCGCTGCAGCTTTTGGGACCAAGACCACTGGGCTGGCCCAAGGGCTGTGAGAGGACTAAATCACCCCTAAGGCAAACATCTTGGAGACCTCCTCCTTGATGTGAGCTCTGACCCTGTCAGTCACTCTGTAAGCCTTGTGCTTCACAGGAGGACTGTCCCCAGTATCCACGTCATGGACGAACCACTCAGTGACACCAGGAACCAGGGAGAACAAATCAGAGAATTGTCCCAACAATTGGCGACAATCTTGCTGCTGGTCAGTGTGGCAGAGAGGCTGACACCATCCACTGACCCATCTTGCTCTGTTGCAGACAGGAGGTCAGGAAGAGGCTCGGTCTCCTCCTCCATTCCATTATCTGTCGCTAGGAGCATGCCCACTTCGGACCTTTCTAAGTGGGGCTTCAGGCGGTTAACATGCAGGACCCGCAAAGGGTTCCTAGGAGACCGCAAGTTCACCAGGTAGGTGACATCACTCTTGCGCTCCACCACCTCAAATGGTCTGGTCCACCTGTCCTGGAGCGCACAGGGCTCTACAGGGGCCATGACCCAAACTTTCTGCCCAGGTTGGAGCTCAATCAGAGTGGCATTCTGATCGTACCACCGCTTCATTTCCTCCTGGCTGGCTTCCAGATTCGCCTGAGCGAGTTGTCTGAATCGCCTAGTCTGGTTCCTGAAGGCCAGCATGTAACTGTATACATCCTGGGGAGGTTTCCTGGGAGATTACTCCCAGCCTTCCTTGACCAGACTCAAAGGTCCTCTTACTGGGTGACCATACAGCAGTTCAAAGGACTGAACCCTAGGGACTTCTGTGGCACCTCACGGTAAGCAAAAAGCAGGCATGGCAAGAGGACGTCCCACTTATGCCTCATAGGTTCCTCAAGACCCATTATCATGCCTTTGAGGGTCCGGTTGAATCTCTCAACCAGCCCATTACCTTGGGGGTGGTAAGGAGTGGTGAACTTGTATGTAACACCGCACTCCTGCCACAGGGACTTCATATAATTTGATATGAAGTTTGTACCACGGTCTGACACCATCCCCATCAGTGCACGTCCCACCACGGGGGCTGTCACTGTCCTGAGCGGGATGGGTACCGGGTAGCGTGGTCCGCCAAGACCAGTATAAACCTGTTGCCCATGGCTGTCTTGGGGTCCAGTGGCCCCACAATGTCAATGCCCACCCGTTCAAAGGGGGTACTGACTACAGGGAAAGGTTGGAGAGGAGCCTTGTGCTTCCTTCCACTTTTCCCACTTGCCTGGCAAGTTTGACAAGTCCTACAATGAGTATCTGAACTCTTGCGCATGTGGGTGGCAAGCCTTTCAAAGGTCTTGTTCTGCCCCAGATGTCCAGCTAAAGGCACATCATGAGCCAAACCCAGTAGGAAGGCTCTGAAGCACTGGGGTACCACCAGCACACGGGCTGACCCAGGCTCAGCAACCTTAGGCTCGCTATACAGAAGGTCGTTCTCCCAGTAGATCCAATGTGATCCAGACTGATCACCTGCTGCCTGCTTTGTGGCCCGTGGCCGCAAACCCACCAGAGAAGGGCACTTCTTCTGTGCCTCACAAAATTCCTCCCTGGAGGGGCCTCCTTCTTGCTGCCAATGGGTCAGCTCAGGCAGGTCCCCCAGTTCGGCCACTTGTTTCCCTGTAGGTTCCAGGGCATCCCCCTCAAGGTCTGCCTCCTCCTGGACCGTGGGAACTATGGGGGCCGGTTTCCCGCGCCCCTTGCCTCTTCTCTTTAAGGCAGGGGTCTGGGCCATATTTTCAGGCTCCAGAACCTCTTCAACACCCTTAATGGCTGCCATAGACCGAGTGGTCACACACGCCCACTCAGGCAGACCCACCATCTCCAGATGAGACCTTCTCTCCACCTTAGCCCAAGGGGAGCTCTCTAAATCATTGCCCAACAGGCATGGCTGGCCTCACAGCTACTTGAAGAGTACCTGAGAACCCCCCCACTCAAAGGGAACTTGAGCCACCTCACACTGGCTCTGCGAGTTGTCCGCGGCAACTACCGGGAAGAATGCATGGGGGATAACCTGCTCTCTGGACACCAGCCGGCAATTGACAGCTGTCACACTAGCCCCAGTGTCTCTGAGAGCTTCCACCCTATGGCCATTGATGGTCACCCACTGCCTGTACTTCTTAGTGTTATCAGGCAGCTGGGTCTCAGGGACCATCTCAAAGTCTCCTAGCGAGACAAGGGACATTTCTGCGGGACCCCACCCACCTTGGGCACCCATCTCCTCTCCCCCCCCGCCCCCAGGGCTACACTCGCCATCTGACGGGGCGGTGCACGTGGTGGTGCTTTGGAATCCCTCATGGGACACTGCATCATACCAACGGTGGCCCATTTGACCACACGTAAAGCACTTAGAGGGGCCCCTGTGAACAGGTTTACCTGTTGGGGCCTCTTGCTTTTTCTCAGGGGGAGGCTGGGAACCCTTCCCTTGGTTCCCTTGAGAATTACTTTTGGGCCCTTTCTGGAACTCCCTCTGTTTACCCTTGTCCCCCCCACTCTTCTGCTGCGGTCCCTGCCCACCTTTGGCAAAGTCTCCCACGTGACCCTTGTGGACCCGGGTGCTGACCCAGCGGTCCGCCTCCTCAGCAAGCTTCCTAGGGTTAGTTAATTTGCTATCAATAAGGTGCTGGCGTAGCTCTGGAAAACAATTAGCAGACAAGTGCTCCCATGCAAACAAATCATAGAGCACTTCAAAAGTATCCACTTTGCTACCCTTCACCCAACCATCCATAGCTCTGCAAAAGAAAGACTGATACTCCACCCAGTTAGTTGCCTCCAGCTTCTTACAATTCCTGAACCTCTGTCTATAGAGTTCTGGGGTCAAACCATACCTTGTCATCAGGGCTTCCTTCATATGGGCATAAGACATCCTATTCTCACTGGGTAGGTCTAACAATGTATCCCTCCCCTCACTCACAAAGCGGACCCACAACCCCGCTCCCCAATCCTTCTCAGGGACCCGGTGGGCCAACATTGCTATCTCATAGGCTGCAAACTACTGCCCAATATCTTCCTGTCTGTGGAATTCCTTTATGACATCCTTGGGGATATGGACTCTGCTTTCTGCAGGCACAGATGGTGCGCTGCCACCAGAGGGATTGATTTGTAAGCCTTTTGCTTTGAGCTCTAACTCCCTCAACATTCTCTCATGTTCCAACCTCATTCTCTCTCTCTCTCCACGGACAACCTGCTATTCTCTAGGTCCCTCTGACCCTCCAATTTGAGCTTGGCCATCTCCAGCTTGTGCGCCCTGTCTCTTTCCCGGTCTTCCAGCTCTCCTGGGGACGGGCCTTTGGAAGAGACGCTACTGCCAGGCGGGGACGGTACCCCTGCCCTGGCTGGAATCAATGGTAGATTCGGCTGCCCCTATGCATCCCCAACTGGCTCCACCACTAGGTCAGGGGTATTTCTTGCTTCCGCCCAGGGCCTCAGCGCCTTTTGGTATTCATCCTTTTTGGCAATGCCTGGGGTAGCAATTTAATTTTTTTTGCAAAAGCGCTTTAGCTGTTTCACATTGTAGGTTTCCAACCTCTCTTCCTCAAAATCTAGATCCATAGATGCAACAGGTGCTGGTCGGCTCATGGTAGTAAGAATTGGCAGTTCTCAGAAAAAATAACAGTCCAAGGAGAAGAAAATTCTACCAAAAAAGTATGTGGTTGCGTTTGGTCTGCACTCACTAGTAGTGTACACCAATCACTGTATATGAGTCACAAATGCAAGTCCAGAATCCTCACTGCTGCCCACCAATGTTAGAACTGGGGGTCTCTAGTTGGCAATGGTATACACCTTTGACCAAATAGGGACCCTTGCTTCTAGTCAGGGAAAGGGGGATTACACTACTGGATAACCCCTGCTCAACCCTTGGTAGCTTGGCACGAGCAGACAGGCTTATCTCAGAGGCAGTGTGTAAAGCATTTGTGAACACATACAGTAATACAGTGAAAACACTACAGATGGACACCACACAGGTTTTATAAAAATAAGTATTCTTTATATAGACTTAACACAAGACCACAAACGACAAAAATCCACAATACTGTACCCAAAATAGACTTAAAGATGGTAGAAGTAACTTAGTTCAAGTTGATGATAAATGCGACACGTTTCTCACAAAAGTACCTTGGATGCGTAACTCAAAACAAACAAAGGGTCCGCAGGGAGGGCGATGCGGCGAGCAGGCGCCTCGATGCGACGATCCGATGCGATGAGAGTGCGCCCTTGATGCGATTCGACGACGTGAAGATGATGCGTGCACGCCCGACGGCCATGCAGCGAACTCTGTACCTTTGGAGCTGCGACAAGCCCTGCGACACGCCTCTCCGGTGATGCGACGGCAGGCAGCTGCGACGGCGACCCTTGCGATGGCGACACGCTTCCCCGGTGATGCGACGGCAGGCAGTTGCGACGAAGACACGCTTCTCTGGTGATGCGGCAGCATCCTCTGCGTGGCGACACGCTTCTCCGGCGATGTGACGGCAACAGCTGCGACAGCGACACGCTCCTTCTCGTTGAGTCGCGCTTCCAGCTCCCAGCGACACGCAGGCTTCTGCAGACAGAATCCCCAGCAAGGGAATTCAGGAAGGAGCTGGTAGTGAAGTCTTGTAGCCCTGAGACTTCAGCAGGAGGCAAGCTCTAGTTCAAGCCCTTGGAGAAATATTCTGCAAGATGATGAAAGTTCTTTGAAAGTTCCTTCTCCTTTCCTTGGCAATGAAGACCACTGCAGGCCAACCCAGCAAACAGCACACTGGCAGAGGGGCAGTCCAAACTCCTGCAGCTTCCTTGGTTCTTCTCCTTGGCAAAGGTTCGTCTTGTTGTTCCAGAAGTGATATAAAGTCTTGGGGTCAGGGCCCCAATATTTATACTAGCAAATCCTTTGTCCTCTGAAGGCAGAGGGTCCTGTACCTAGTCCAAACCAGTTCTGGGTGCATTCTGCCAGTGCACACCTTCTTCCTTTGTCAGTGTGGGGCAGGGACATCAGACGCACCACAGGAGGTGGAGCCAGCATTGTGGAAGGCAGGCACAGCCCTATTCAGACCCAGGTGCTACTCCTCCCACCACTCTACATGCAGCTAGGTCTATTCAGCCTAGTGCTGACTCACCCTGTCTCCTGGAGCCCCCCAGCCCTTGTCACTCACAAAACCAGACATACAATACACAAGCTAGCAGAGGCTGGCTGGATGGTTAGGCAAGAAAATACCTACTTTCTAAAAGTGGTATTTTCAAACACAGAATGTTAAAACCAACTTCACTAAAAGATGTATTTTATCATTCTGAGTTCAGGCATACTAAACTTGAATTTCTACCATGTTCCCTGGGTCAGTTAGGATTATAAGATGTTATAATCAAGCTGCCCATTCTGGCCTATGGGGACAGGTAGCCTTGCAATAGTGAAAAACGAAATTGGCTGTAATTCACTATCAGGACATGCTACACACACCAGGGCATGTCCTACCTTTTACATACAATGCACCCTGCCCATGGGCCTACCTTAGGGGTGTCTAATATGCAGAAAAGGGAAGGTTTAGGGACTGGCAAGTGGGTGCACTTGCCAAGTCGACATGGCAGTCACAGACTGCACACAGGCTCTGCAATGGCAGGCCTGAGACACACTTAACAAGCTGCTTCTCTGGGTGGCACAATCAGTGCTGCAAGCCCACTAGCAGTATTTGATTTACAGGCCCTGGGCACACAGGGTGCACTATACTAGGGTCTGAGAAGTAAATCAAATAATCCAATCATGGAGTCACTAATCAATACATCAATTTACCATAGGGAGCACTTGCACTGTGGCACTGGATAGCAGTGGCACAGTGCCCAAAGCATCTAAACCAGCAGACATATCAAAAACAGAGGCGGCAATCATTAAAAAAATGGAAGGGAGACTCACGCCAATGGTACCAGGTCTAACAGTCACGGAATAAGCCCTGTAAAAACCACATCTTCCCTAACACGTTATAAGAACGTAAAGACATCAGGTTGTTTTTGTAACTACTTTGCTGTTTTTAGGATGTGCCTAACAACACCGCCTATAGCAGCCATTTCATACACATACTTTTTAATTTTGGAAGGAAAGCATTGTGCTTCAATTTTCTTTTTATGTATTAAGTGTAAGCACGATAACCAGTGCACACATGTTACCTTATGCATACAAGAAAATGCTTTTAAAAAAACTTCATAAACACTTATAATAGTACTTAAACACAAGAACAGTCACGCACAATGCTTTTGAGGGTAAAACAAAATAACATTTTAAACACACACAGACTCTTCAGGATCACTAGAAAACAAAACTATTTAAAAACACTCCGGAAAGCTTTGGAAAACTATGTGTCATTTCAAAAGCGCACACACATCACAAAGCATTTTACATGCATTTGTTTTATGCATCATTATGTACAGTGTGTAAAAAGTTTTTTTCCATTATTGGGAAACTAAGGACATCTTGCCTGTTCCATAAATACTGTGCTGTTGTTTATACATGCATAACATCCCTTACTATGTATAGCACTCGCCCCCATATCACAAGCCTCTTGTTCTCCTAACAAAAGCAACTGCTTTCCCCAGACCTGCCGGCTCGTTACATAAAGATAAATACGCTTAAAACTGAAGCTGCCTTTTAATAGGCTGATAGACTGAACACTGCATATTAATTATGATTTCAACATTTGGAGGCTCAAAGTGTAAGCTGACTTGAAAGGCTGTCAGATGGAACTCCACTGATTAATTATAAAGCTGTTGCAATTTTTTGATTGCTTTTTAAAGTACCTTTTTGTTGGTGGGTTTAATGGGTTTAACAAATAAGAAAAGTTGTTGTGCACGGATCTACTTTAATCCACATGATCAACAAAAGATATTGGTGCTCAGACTCGGTAGAGTTACATCATGTCCTGCTTTCTGCCAAACCTCCCTGGAGATTCAAATTAAATTACAGCAATATAGTAGTTTAAGAATAGGTTTCTATCAATTTTTTGCCACACAATTCCACAACTAACAATTCCAATACAACAGACATAATTACACTACACACCACATGCATACAATACATAACACACGGGTAAAATACATTGTCATTTACAATGCCAATATGTCTAACTGAAACAATTGCAAGACCTATTGCAGTTTCAATGCTTGTTAAACTTGGTAACACACTCTGGGCATTGGTTGCACCTCATTAGTACCAGTTTAGCACAGAAATGTAGCAATAAGCAACAGAAAGGTAACCAGTCCAGCTTTGCAAAGGGCCTTCCACTGCGTGGCAACACGTCATAGCATTTTTAGCAACTGTTGACCGGTTTGAGCTAG
The DNA here is from genome assembly GCA_963921515.1 of Calotriton arnoldi. Lineage (NCBI taxonomy): Eukaryota > Metazoa > Chordata > Amphibia > Caudata > Salamandridae > Calotriton > Calotriton arnoldi. Next base: position 959,249 of record CAWUFW010005839.1, read on the forward strand.
AAACAAGTTTCTTGTTGTTAAAATCCGCAGATTATGCAGAAGATGAAGGATTATGTGGCACATTTATAATTATGTGAAAATCACCACAGCCGCGTAATTGCATAATTCCAGTGGCTCTTTTCCTCGCATACAGTACCCGGATCTACTGAGCCAACAGCGGAGGACGCATTTTCTCACACTTGGCGGCCAAAGCCTGGAGCAACCTTCCCCTGCACCTCAGGACCGCCTCATCGCTTGAACAATTCAGGAAAGGACTCAAGACAGAGCACTACACAGCAGCTACAGCGCCTTGAGACCCTTGTGGGTGATTTGCAGCGCTTTATAAATGGCTGATTGATTGAGAGTGTCATGCTGGGATTGGTTAGTTGATGTAGTGTCATTTATTTATTTGAAAAGTTTTATATAGCGCTGGCTAGACCCGGAGGTATCAGAGCGCTTTACATGAGGTAGGACATTGGTTTCAGAACATTGTTACATAGTTACATCAGTTGCTGGAGCGTCGCAAAACAGAAAGGGAAACAGTATAACGTAGTTACATGAGTAACAAAAGCATAGCATAGCATAAGAAAGAAACCGGCAAAGGGGAAAATACTTCAGGGGACACAGAAAAGTCAGGCTGGAAAAGGGGAGGCAGACAGAGAGTCACGGAGGGAGGAGGCAGGAGGCAGGGGAGGGAAAAGAAAAACAACGGGGAGACGAGGAAAACAATGTCCAATGCCTGGCTGGGTAGGTGACGGCCGAGGGGTGAACCAGAGCCAACTCCTCTATAGCTGCATAGGACAGCTCCACCGGGCATCGGTCAAGGTTGCTCGGGCACCGCGGTATGAACAGACGGTTATGAGGATAAGTGAGAAACAAATTACATCAGTTACAAGGGCATGTTACACAGATGTTACTAAAGCATAGAATAGCACCAACACATAGAAAAACAATGTTACACGGTCACATGAGTAAATGGGGTATTAGTAACAGACACATATCCTAGGGGCATAGAAGGTAAGGGGGGAAAGAAAAAGGGATAAGGAATGCAGCTCGGGTCAGGCAGACCAGCAAGGGGAAAGCCACTGGGATTGGAGGCAGCCACAGGAATAAGGAGGGCAGGAGATAGCAGATACTGTGTCCAATGTCCGGCTGGGTAGGTGACGGCCGAGGGGGTAAACCAGAGCCGATCTCCTCTATAGGTGTCTAGGCAGCTCCACCGGGCATCGGCGATGTTGCACGGTCTCATACATGCATGGAAATGTGTTTGTAATGATACATTATTAGAGGCTTTCATTTGACTGCAATTTTGCAACTCACTTAGCGCTTGGGAGTTCAGGTAACATTTCTAATCCTGTGCATCCTTCCACTGCTACCTGAGATTTGCGCTTTGGGATCGTCCTGGCTGGCTCTACCCGGAGGTATCAGCGCGCGTTACATGAGGACAGTTACTTTAATTACATCAGTTCAGAAACAAAGAAAAAGCGAAGCTAAACATAGAAACAGTCCTGTGGAGCATAGAGGGTCGTGGGGGCCAGGGAGATAGAACTTAGGGGAACATTGCAAAGTCACAGTAAGCAAACAGTCGTACGGAACTACAACAATTACCAGGGCACAAAAAACAAATCCTTGCATAGGCTACCAGGGAAAGAAGAAACATAAGAACAGGTCAGAAGAGAACATAAAGGTGGAGGGGGAGGGGAGATGAGCCCGAAACTGGACAAGGGACAAATCACGCAAACCGGCGGTGAGGAACAGCTAAACATCATGAGTCACATAAAGACAAAGTAAACAAATAAACCAGACAGGTCGGGGAGAAGGAATCCACAGCATCTGGGGTCGGCCTCAAACACCACGCTGGCACAACCTGGCTGTGGAGAGGGTCAGAAGGGGGGGGAGTGGATGTCTCAGATGGATCCTCGTTGACAAAAGGAGAGAAGGCGCCCTGTTAAGAGGGGATCATCGTGAGGGGACGGCAGTTTTAATACCGGGTCTTCCAAAGGGCTATGTGTTAATTTTCGTCCCGGGGGCCGGCCACCAGAATCTTCGAGCCTTCCAGGGCATCCCTTCACACCATGCTGGGATTGGTGGGTGATGACACAAGGTGCCGCGCTGTGATAGGTCAATGATTGTGTGAATACTGCATTGAGATTCATTAACTAGTTTTCAGTAAATTGTGACAGGATTAGAGAAGTATATTTGACGTTTACGGAACAAAATCAAAACATTGAATTTTTGATGCATATTTGAACTGATAGATTATTAGCTTCTGTATAAATCGTGAAATGTTTAAAAGAATTTAGGAGCTTTGTGAGAGGTAATGTTACAATTCCAATATGGGAAGGTGAAGAGGCCCCTCCCGAGGGTACACCTGCACATTATATGACAACAGAATTGGGATTACATACATGTTTGTGGCTTCATCAGTGGTGCATGATTACTGAAAAAGAGGTATGGTACTTTGAACCTAGATTTATTGAAAAATTGAAGGAGAAGCTATAAGAAATGACACCACCACCCAGACCAACACAATATGAATCATTATACATAGGAAAAGATAGCATCAGATAGCTAAATATCAGAAAAAGACTAAGATAGCTGTGCGTAATTATGCAGATGCTCGATGGGGTGAAGTTCAACAGCGATGGAAAAAAGCTACAGTCGAGGGAACTAGGCTATATCCAGCTATTACCACAGAGACATTAGAGAAATAAAAAAGAATAAGACACGGAAAAGAAAATGAAAAGAACGAGACAGATAGTGATTCAGGGGATGATATGTTAGAATAAATGCTTGCCGCGCGTCCACCACCGTATGTGACCCCTACCACTAACCCAAAAGTAGTACTAAGGTAGCTACTGCCTCTGTTGAACCAAATGTAGTTCAGTTTAAGAGACCATTTCTGACATTACAGGTTTCCCCACCACCTGTTGCTCAAACACCAACTACGATTACACCTGGTGTTGCTGCTTCAATTATGGCTGTTCTAGTACAATTACCACAAGTTGCAACAGTACAGATAGTGCCCAGACCAACTGCGGCTGCCCCAATAACTATTGCCCCAATACCAGCAGCTAAAGGAGCTGTAGGAAATACAGCTGTGTCAAGGTTTATCCCAACATCTCACAATTCTCCGATTGTTGCATGGAAACCACCCCAAACAATTCAGTCTTTAAGAGAAGGGGGAAGGATTGTGTTCACAACACCAATTGTTCAGGGAGAGGTAAATTTATTTGAAGATGGAGTTTTGCCAACATGGTTTGAGGAAGCAGCAGTACTTAGAAAGACAGAGAATGCAAAACGAAAAGTTAACCCAGAACCTGAAAAGGAGAGACAACTTAATGTTTCAAAGCTAAAAGTTGAATTAGAGGAGATCATTAGGGGATGTTTAGAATGTTGCTCAAATATGAATTTACCTTGAAAAAATAAAAGACAAGAGGCGTTTGGCAAAACAGTAAAAGTTTGATTAACTAAACTCAGCGGCTGGGAGATCAGGAACAGATTCGGGGTCTGAAGACTGTCTCAAAGCACATTGGTTTCTGCCATCATTTTATACATTACATGAAGCATCATAAAGTAATTTGTGCATTCCTTTGGAGACAGAAATCTGGGCCTAGTCAGGGGTTCATAAATTTGGTAATTTGATTAGAAGCACAGGTGGGTCTCGACCTTGCATTGACACAATGTGGGGCCAGCAGGTACGTGTCCAGATGTCCGGCATGGGGAGTGATTGATCACTGCATGTAGTGTGCATGCTGTGTTCTGATTGGCTGAGTGTTCCTAACTTAGTGTAGCATCTGAATTTATGGTGTTTTGGGAATGCGCGCAACTCCGGCCAAACATGTTTTATTGGGGCCAATCTCCTAAGACCATTGTGGTGTCGCTGCCTATCTGTGGGATCGATCTGGGATTTCCTGTTCACGCGTTTGTCCCCCCACCTGTGATCTGTCAATCAGTTGCTTCAGGCCTAGGTCACAGGACCTGCTTGACCACGTACTTCTGACTGGATTGAGGAAGAGGTCATATCGGATGAATTCAACAACTGTGATGCGAGTTCGTTATTATACGTACATATATCATGACCTGCATTGATATCGTAGTTTCCAATATTACCATTCCCCTTCTAGTTGAATTTTCAGCTACATCATTTACCTCATACTTCATGACAGTCACATTATTCGAGGTTTGATGTGTTTCTGTTGTGTCTATTACTAATTCCCTAGTTACTTGCATTCTACCTAACTTGGGAACTGCGTTTTTACAGCAGGAACCCCCCACTTGTAGGAAACCACCCAAAAATAGCAAAAAAAAGAGCGATTGGAAGCAATGACAGGTACAGTCTGGTCACCCATCGGGGGAACCAGGAAAATAAGTCTATAAACCAGTTCTGCTCAGGGGCACCTTCCTCCTTCATGTCAGCTTGTAGACGATACAGTTGTTGGATGGCAAAAACTAGTGTTCCGTTGTCTGGGTCAGTTACGTTTATGAAAGTACAGCAGGATGCACCGATTTTGGCACACACCCCACCCTTCATCGTGGTCATCAGGTCCAGCATCACCTTAAGGCGGATGGCTCTTAGCTCTTCCTTGATAGCGTTTAGGCCGAGCTCAGTATCGTTGATCCCCTTCAGCATTTCCCACCTGGTTATCTGCAACCAGCTGTCGCTTGCCTTTGTTTGCAAGGTAGAGAAGGGTATGGACCCTCCTTTGTTTACTTGAGTGTCAGAAAACAGTCTGAATTCTTCCGGAATGTCCTTGTACTGAGCCCAGCCAACAAAGTCTGCAGTTCTTTTTTCTCCTGCCTGATGCAATAGAGGTGTTTTCTTCTGTAGCCGATGTTGGAACAACTAAGACAGATCTTCTCTAGGGATGACCAGGTTTGGGTATGTATGGTTATGAGGGTGCAGAGGAACAGCAAACTGCCCACACTGCCAGTTGGTATCCATCAACATGGAGATTCCCTATTGCATATCTGGTACGTGCCGTATTGCTTCACAATTCTCATTTGTGCCAAGCAGTATCGTATCTTTGCCTTTGAAACACAAGGAATACAATGTAAGTTTCCGAACAATTAGGGGTTGCCACTTCCCTCCTAACCACATATACCTATCTATCTCAGTGTCCCTGAATTCCTGACATGGGGTATCTATACTGGCATTCAACCCTTCCCTTCTAGACTCATTTCTCCTTGATATCATCAAGGTGTAAGGCCCTGCACTGGAACTCCATTTCTGGGGTCTATTTGTTATTAAAGAATACTGCCCCAGATACTCTAACAACCACCCTGAGACCACAGACCGAGGCGGGAGCAAACATGTTTGTGCACTAGTGCGGTGGCCTTACTACCTCCAAGAATCTCTTCTCTGGAAAATCTCGGGGCCAAACAGTGTTTTCCCCTATAGTGCCACGCCTTCACATCCTGTCTAGCTCAGTTTGAATGTTGCTAGGCTTGGAAAAAAGACATAGGGCTGTGGGGTTGGTCTCATACCGGGTGATGTTTACCACTACTCTATGGGGGTTCTACTCTACTGGGTTGTATTTTGGCCCTAATCCTACATAGGTCCAGGTGGATGAGACATTTTGCTTTTTCGGGTGCTATTTCTTGGTATAAGTAAAGTCTGCGCCCACCGCACGGGGTATCAGCAAGCAGACAAAGCACGACCTAGCCGACATCTGGGTGCCCACTGCAGTCATGTGCTGGTACCATGTGTTGTGCAAGAGTGCGCTGTGTAGTGCTTGTGGAATACTAGTGTTTGGTTCAGTGTAAGTGATGAGGGAAAAGACCCTACTCAAGCGCTGTAGAAATGTCGAGGTAGGCTCCATATGACTAGGAAGATTTCTCGCTACGGATGGATACGTCCGCACCCATGCTAAGCAGATGGTGTACAAAGGTGCAATAATACATAACTTTTGGAACATTGCAGGTGTTGGGATGGTGTCTGGAGGGGTTGTCTGCAGCTTTTTGGCATCTGGGGTGTCTTTGCTTGGCACAGTTTGTAGAGTCTGTTGTAAAAAAATGTCAGTAATAAATAGTCTGTGTTTTTTTTGGCTTGAACCCTTGGGCCTTGTTGGGATTTAGGAGGTTGCTACTGAAGAGGTGGTGGGCTGCTGTAAAGGTAGTGCATGTATGGCTCGATTGCAGACCTGTTGGATAAGAGCTGTGGTTGTAGGTTAGCATTTAGAAAAATATACATCATTATTTGGTCTATGATATTCCTGTGCCTGGCCTTTTTGGGGCATTTCTGTGCATCAATTTTGCGTAATCTTTGGTGAGGTACTGAATGGGGACCCCAGTTTGGGTGTTATTTTTAGGAATCATTGAGTTTTTGGTCATGGGTTGGCCAAGTTTTATTTTATGGGTCATTTGGTCCTGTCCCCCCCCCATGACAGAGTTGAGTGTTTTAGTGGGGTGAACTTCGCGGGTGTGTGGATGACTCTTTTTACCTAACTATTGTTTTATGAGCATGGCCGGCCCTCTAATGCCCTACTTTCCCTAACGTGTGGGTCTAGTTTTATCGATGCGGATGGTACCTTTTGACCGACACATGCGCAATATGCCGCAAAGGATGGGGGCGTGTTGCAATTTGGGGTTTGTGGGTAATTGCAACATGTCCAGAGGGCACGTGCATGCCCCTCTGGTCCTGCATGTGGCGTGTAACAAGGTTTTCCCTAATGGAGTTGGGTGTTTTGATCACGCACTTTTTCTGGAAACTTCGTTTTTGGGCTGCTTCCTGCAGGTCATTGGGCGCCTTCCTAAGGTATTGTGTAGTGTTGGTTCAGTGGGGGTTGAGAAGCTGCTCTGTGGCTCCCTTGTGATTCGGATGTGACAATGACTGGGTGCGGACCTATTGCTCCCTTGGTCGATGTTCGTAAGTACTTGTGTTCTTTGATTTGGGAAGCTGGGTGCGGTGGTGGACGTATCCGTGCACCTTGTGTGGGGGCTGCGATGTTCATCTACAGAACCCCTTTCCCTCCTGACGTCCCTCTTTTCCTCAGATCCAAGATGCTTTGGGGCTGCTGCCCTCGGCGGGAATCAGGGACCTTTCACCCGGTGATATGCTACTCTTGCTGTTTTGGAAGGACATGGTCAGATGAGCAGACTTTGGTAGTTTGGAAGCATTAGGGGAGAGGAAGACGCAAAATATATTGCTTGTGATGGGAGTCAGGTGCGTGGCTGGGACTTGTCATGCTGCAGGTAACTAACTGGGATGGCTGATTGCCCTGGTGAATTTCCCTTCTGACTTAGTGCCACATTGTCACTTATTTGTGCTTGGACTACAGAGTTATTACGGGGGCACCATTATCCCTAGTGCACAGAAAACCTGGCTTCCAGCACTGGAGCGTTGCCTCATTTTGGAACGAGGGGGCCTCCATTAGCGGGAGGACTAAATAGAGTCCTTTTGACAGGAACCAGTCCCATTTGTACTTGGCTGAGGGGACCTGGGTATCTATTTTATGCGCTGGTTGGGGGCCACCCTGCCTCCTCGTCAGACTGCCCTCCCCTGGGGTGTGGCCAGCCAACTCTGCCCTGGGAAACTAACAGCAGAGTGGGGCCTAAGCCCCTGCAGGCCCCCAAATGGCAGATTTGTGGTGCAAATTTCTGATAGACAGACCATATGGCAGCCTTGAGTTTTTCCTGACTGCAAGTAAAGACTTGAGTTTTTCCTAATGCCGTGTTACTAGGCTTCATTGTTGTGAGTTTTCTGAAGTGGGTATGAAGTGGATGTGTTGTATTGGCGGTTTTTTAGGCTTACTGCGCATTTGGATTGGGCGATTGTGTAAAGGTATTGCCTCACCAGACAGCAACCCCTCCCTGCTGTGGATGTGGCCCCGGTCCTTGCGGGGCTGGGTTCCCTCCCTGCCTGCCTGTAGCTGTTGCCATGTGTTTGGCAAACCACCTGGTCCTTGTTGCGATAGTGTGTTTGCTGACTGATTTCCTTGTGACTGTGTGCGTTGTGCGTTGGGGTTGTTCTCAGCTTGGTTTTGTGGATGGAGATTTTGCAGGGACTGGCCCAGGCCTATCGATCTTTGCTCATGGTAGGCCTTTAGGCGGCATAGGTTGGCCATGTGGCCCATTCTGAGGCAGTAAAAACATTCTCTAGGGTCTGGCTGCCGCCGGCCTTCCTGACCTCTGCCACCATAACTGGGCCGGAACCCTTTGTGGTTCCGCAGTGGAGTCCCTTTCAAGACTGGTGCCATTTGCATGCTTGTGGCAAATGCAGCCCGCTTGGAGGTGGTTTTACTTAGTTTGCGGGGGCCTGGCTTAGTGGTGTTTTCCTGGGCTTGCTCCTGGTTGTGGCCCTTCCTATTGGGCCATTGTGTGGGGGGTGCGTGTGGTGGCGGGCCTCCTCCCGCTCTGGGATTTTCCCCATGTGGCTGGTGGGGGCACTTCCTTGTGGTGGTTTATCATTTGCTGCGTGCGCAGAGTTCCCTCCAATGGTCACTCACTTGCACACCGTATTCAGCAGTAGGTAGGGGGCTTCGGGCACGGGGGACTCACCACATAGTGCCGGGCAAACTTGTCTGAGCCACTTCTTCACTCGGGGAGGTGCCAGAGTGGCGGCAGAAGCTGAGCTTGATATTCCTGGGTGTATGCGCAGTCTGTTTGTCACCGCCATTGTCCCTATGCGCCTTGGGCCGGCTCCCCACCTAGCCTCGGGTGACTCAGGCATGCACAAGTCGAGGTCCCGGATCGCTTGCTCCTTGTGTATCTTACTGGCTAACAACCTTTTCGTCTTTCTGGCTGCTTTCACTAAAAGGTGGTGTGTGCGACATGCCCACTGCCAAGCTAATTTGATAGCTCAAAGAAATTTCCCATATATTCCAGGACAACTCCTGCGAAGGGGGTCAGACTGGCCGGAGCCTCCCTGGCTGATGTCTATGTGAAGTGGGAGTGTCTCGCTGGTTGGTGCTCTGAGGAGGAAACTGCATGGGAGGACCAGGCTATAGTCCCATTCTCAGCAAACAGAATGGACAATTTCAGTTTGGTCATTAGATGTCGTCCTAAGATACTAGTCGGGGATGAAGGAAAGTACATCAACTGTTCCCCCTTCCTACTCCCCCCTATCTCCAGCTCGAGGGGTTTGCTGAAGGGGATCCCGGCCACAGTGTCCGAGACCTCTTGTATGGTTGCAATGCTCCTTGATAGGGGACTATCCCCTCCCGTAGGCACAAACACGTCGCCCCGTGTCCATCAGAAAGTGGTATGGTGTCTCGTTTATCAGCATCGTGACCAGAGGCTCCTCCTCAGGGCTACCTGGGGCGGACAGTAGTATGTGTGTGTCTGGGGGTGTCCTGTTAGGTTCTGGAGCAGGTTCCCTACTTCTTCCTTTGGTTTGTGGGGCCAGTTCTCCACTCTCACCCTTGCTGTCAGATCCTGGGCTGGGGGCTGCAGTCTTCTCCCTCACTATCGCTAGTCCTATTATTGTTCAGACCTGCTATGGAATTCCCTGTCGCCCGTACATGCTCGCCCGGACTGGTGGGAGAAAATGTTTTCTGCGTAACTAGAGCTGATCGTGGAGGGAGGGTCGAGCTTGAGGGAACCCTAGCACCGAACTGGGATGAGGCTGAAGTCTCCTGGGTTTGCCGGTCTGCCAACCTCCGAGCCCTAGATCTAGTTGCTTGATGCCCGGTGGGGGTCCCTAAGCCCCCCTCGACTGGCGGATTTATGTAACCCAGTGCAGGAACGGCTGGGATGGCTAGCATCAGAGAGAGCACCTCCATGCCGGTGTATGGTGCGGGAGGTGCGGGTGCCTTGCTTGCGGATTCTGGGACAGAATTGTAGGACGGGGCCACCTCGAAGATGGCCCACAGTTCTAACATTGCCTCTCTTCTAGTCTTTTTCTGTCCTACGTATTTGGTCTGAATGTGCGTCCTCATGTGGCCTCTTATGTTGGTGTCAAAGGTTCCCCCCTCTGGCCAGGGGAAAGCATGTGTCTGAGTGTGTGCATGCCACTCACAGCAACATTTATCTAGCTTTTTAGCTTGCATAGGGACCCTAGTTTGCATGTGGTCTAAAGGCGACTCCATGATGGGTTGGGAACTTATTAAGGGCTAGTACACTTCTAACTTCTCAATTCTTTTAAACAAACCTAAATACTATTGTGATCATGGGGAAAATATGTGCACGGGGTTATGCCGGCAATAATTATTTTTACTATGAGTTCAGCTTATGACAAAGATGCATCAAACAAGTTAGTACATAAAACAAAACATATGAAAAATAACTTGTAAGAAAGTGCAATGGTTAATTTAAAAACATTATGAATTGTTTTTTAGCAGCAGAACAGCAAATATGAACAAATGACAACTTTTTCATATGCACATAGAAACATTAACGAGACATAACATTCAACATGAAACACAGTTGCAATAATGTATCAGTACCACAATATCAAGAAAAAAATGCATCAGTTGAAAACCATAATAGAAGTTAAAGAGAAAAAACGACAGAAAAGAAAAAATGATCACTTTGTCAAAAACACTTAGCCCACTCCTAACACATGTTGCTTAATGATGAGGGGAGGCTCTGCGCGGTACACAGAACTAAGTGAGCCCGATAGTATGTCAATATCGGCTCGGAGACCAAGATAGTAACAATTTACACAGAGAAGAAGGAGCAACTCGACAACTACAGGCCCTCCTCGGCCAAGCACAAGCTGCACCTTATTCTACAAAGTCCAAATGTTTCCCTAACATCCAAATTACACCCTATGTCACACCCAGGGGTCATGCGTACTGGCTGTCACACCCAGCGGTCCAAGTGAATAACACCTCTCACTTCTTTTAGATACTACCATTGTTAAGAAACCGATAGCACTAAGAAAACTCCTTTAGACTAAGAAATTAAGATCGAGATGCTAGCTCTGTATCACATCCAGAACCTATGCATACTGGCTGTGTCACGCCCAGTGGTCCAAGCGGTAAGGCCTCAGCCCTGTATCTGCGGCGTACCCCAGGGATCGTCCCTCAGCCCAACACTGTTCAACATCTACATGGCCCGCTCGCACGCATCGCCAGACAACACGACCTCAACATTATCTCCTACGCCGACGACACTCAACTGATCCTCTCCCTTACCAAGGACCCCCTCGCCGCCAAAGCCAATCTCCATGAAGGAATGAAGGCCGTCGCCGAATGGATGAAGATCAGCCGACTAAAGCTGAACACGGACAAAACGGAGGTCCTCATCCTCGGCTCCAACCCCTCAGCCTGGGACGACTCCTGGTGGCCAACGACGCTGGGAGCAGCCCCGACACCCACCGACCACGCACGCAACCTGGGAGTCATCCTCGACTCAACGCTCTCCATGGCCAAGCAAGTAAACGCAGTCTCCTCCTCCTGCTTCAACACCCTCCGCATGCTTCGCAAGATCTACAGGTGGATCCTGACAGACACGAGAAGAACAGTCACCCAGGCCCTCGTCAGTAGCAGACTGGACTATGGGAACGCCCTCTACGCGGGAGCCCCGGCCAAGCTCATCAAGCGACTGCAACGCATACAAAATGCCTCCGCACGACTGATCCTCGACGTACCACGCCACAGCCACATCACCCCCCACTTGAGGAACCTGCACTGGCTCCCCGTCGACAGGAGGATCACCTTCAAACTCCTCATCCACGCACACAAGGCACTCCACAAAACTGGCCCAGCCTACCTCAACAGACGACTCTTCTTCTACGTCCCCAACCGCCAGCTCCGCTCCGCCGACCTCTCCCTCGCCACCGTCCCTCGCATTCGAAGAATAACCACCGGCGGCAGATCCTTCTCACACCTCGCCGCCAAGACCTGGAACACCCTTCCACTAAGCCTACGACAGACCCAAGACCTGCTGACCTTCAGGAGGCTACTCAAGACCTGGCTGTTCGACCAGTAGCAGCATCCCCCCCCCTTCCCTCTCCCCAGCGCCTTGAGACCCTCGCGGGTAAGTAGTGCGCTCTACAAATTCTGTGATTGATTGATTGTATCACACCCATGGATCAAGCGTACCCTCTGTGTCACACCCAGTGGTCCAAGCATTCCCTGTATCACACCCAAAGACAAGCGTACCCTCTGTCATGCCCAGCGGTCCAAGCGACTAAACAACCCTCACCTTGCCTAATGTGCTAACTATTGAAAAAAGGTGATCGCCATATGATCGCCTCCGAGGCCGCCTTGCGACTAATCAGCTCGGACACATAAAATAGGCAATATGTCAGATTTCTGTTAGTGGCAGGGCGCTCAGGTTAGATTTTTACGCATCTTTCTAGTATGCCATACACCAAATGCTGGGACTAAGGAAAAGATGTGGTCTCTTACCCACTGACGGTGGCTTCAGGGCGGACCCCCGTCCCGCAGATTCAGCTGAACCAATCAATTGTGGCGTCTGCTCACCGTTCTTGCTGCGCAGATGTGAATCCCTAGAGGGGTGGTCCTGTTCCTTTGGCTGCAGTCAGGCTCGAAGAACCAATCTCTCATGGCTGGCTCGCCACGATGTTGCTCAGATATGGATTTACCTTGAAAAAATGAAAGACAAGAGGTGTTTGGCAAAACAGTAACAGTTGGCCGGGAGAATAGGCAACAGATTCGGGAACTGAAGACTGTCTCAAAGCACATTGGTTACGGATGTCATTTTCTACATTACACGAATCTTCATAAGGTAATTTGTACATTCCTTGGGAGACAGAAATTTGGGCCTAGACATGGGGCCATAAATCTGTTCATTTGATGAGATGCGCAGGTGGGTCTCGACCTTGCGTCGACACAATGTGGGGCCAGTGGGTACGTGTCCAGATGTCCGGCATGGGGAGAAAGTTATCACTGCATGTAGTGTGTATTCTGTGTTCTGATTGGCTGAATGTTCCTAACTTAGTGTGGCATCTGACTTTATGGTGTTTTGGGAATGCACGCCCCTCCGGCCAAACGTGTTTTATTGGGGCCACTCTCTTAAGACTGTTGTGGTGTTGCTGCTATCTGTGGGATCAATCTGGGTTTTCCTGTTCGCTCGTTTGTCTAAGGGTTACGGGCCCCCCCACCTATGATCTATCAATCAGTTGCTTCAGGACTAGGTTGCAGGTCCTGCCTGACCACGTACTTCTGACTCTGGGATCAGGGGAAGGTCATATCGGGTGAATTTAACAACAGTGATGCAAGTTCGTTATTATATGTACATATATCATGATTTGCATTGATAACGTATTTTCCAATACTAACGAGAACTTGAACATTTGAATCCATATCAGAAAAAAGAATTGATTTACCTATGTAAGGAAATTATAAGACGTGCAGCAATCCCACATGAAAAATATACTGATTTGGCCCGAAAGTATGATGTTGACCTTTCAAAAAGTTTTCAATTGCAAAGAAATGACAGGGTTCAACTAGATGATGGAGTAATTGAGACAATGCGTTCTTCTTGAATGGATTTATTCATAACCAAACTAGTAAAATGCATCCGTAAATGGAGCGATTTTGAGAAATTAGAAAACAAATGGTCTAAAAAACTTGGAAACAAAAAGAAACAGTCAGAAGTAGATGGAGAAAATTAAGTCTTACAGGTTCACAAGATGACGAAGAAGCTTCAGCTTATCCACTGAGAGAGATAGCAGGTGGAGTATATGTTCACGTAAGTTCGAGCACAGGTGATCTTGCAGCATTTATAAACACCTTTCCAAAATTGAGACACAAACCCGTGCAGTTGTACACACGTTTTTACAGATTTGTCAGAATTTCAAAACTGCTTTGGATCAAATTGAATACTTTCTTTAAAATTGTAGTGCCAAACGATTTGTGGGCTGAGTGTAAAGTTGTTGTACAATGGCCGCGTGAAGAGCCAACAAGAAATGTCTGCACTAATGCACCTATACCTATAGCTATGGAGAAGTATGAAGCAGTGATCACATTTCTGAAAGGCAAGGTTCCTCCAAAAGACATTGATTGGATAAAGATTAAAAGAACTTCACAAGACCCAAAAGAATCAGTGCATGATTACTATGAGCTGTTGCTTCAGTTGTTTCAACAGCACAGTGGGAGAGAGTATCCGGAACCGAGTGACAAGGGATTTTTTGTGTCTCAATTTGTTATTGGGTTAAGACCAGAGATCAGTACGCATATACAACAGAGTGTGATTTGCTGGCAGACAAAATCGCTTGATGAGATCCAAAATACTGTGGTGATAAAAAAGAAATGAAGCAGAGAAAACTTAAAGAGAAATTCATGTTAGCCCAAACAAAGTTTGAACAGAAAGGTTTTCAGAATCAGATGTTTGCAGAAATCAAGGTAGTATGCAAGGTGTTGGTTTACAAGCTGGAGTATAAGTTACTCAAGGAGTGTTTGGTAAAGATAGAGGTGTTCCAGTCAATCAAAACTCTGGTATGGATGTTGCTAATCTGAAGAAAATGACTCATTGCCATTATTGTAACAAGATCGGGCATTGGAAGAGGGAGTGCAGGATTCATCCTGACAGAGCAAATGGAAATGTCTAAATGCAGGGAGGAAATCCAATGCAAAATGGTTCAGTTCAGCAGTTGCAAGTGCCCATGCTAAAACAAGTCCCAATGATGCAAGCTCCACACGCCCAGACGGTTCCACAGAATATTGGAAACCCCTGATTTAATTTAAGCCTGTTACCAAAAGAAAATCGGAACCTGTATTCAGAACCCAAATCAGAACCCGTTCCAACAATTTCCTGTATTTGTTAATGACGGTTTTGGCTCCAACAATTCCCAATAACTGTGCCTGAGGGGGGAGGAGGATTGTGTGCTTGGCGCAGTCTTAGATGTAGACCAGAGTGATCCATTCGTAGAAGGAGAAGTTAATGGCCACTGAGTGTCATTTCTTATTGACACAGGAGCTACCCATTCCACTGTTAGAACAACGGACGTCCCAGACCTACCCCTCTTGGGAATAAAGATCAAATTTGTAGGAGTCTCAAACAAACAGATCACAAACTCAGACTTAGAAGAAGTTCCTGTAAACATAGATCCATTTGTGGAAAAACACAAATTCATAATCTGATTCAAGTCCGGTAAACCTGTTTGGGAGTTCCAGACCCATGATGAGGATGTGGAGTTTAAAATGGCTTGACAAGATTCCCATTGAGAACAGTTGAGGAGTTACCTCTTGATTTGCAAGAAAAAGTGAATCCAGATGTATGGGACTTCACAGGGAAAGATATTGGACTAATAAAAGGTGTAGAACCAGTCCAAGTTACATTAAAACCAAACACAGTGTATTCATAAACATCTGTAATTGAAGACATGCTGAGCAAAGGAATTTTGAGGGAACTGGTTGGGAGTCCAAGCAACTCTCCGATCATGGGTTTACAGAAACCCAATGGTAAATATTGGATTATGCAGGATCTCCGAAAAATGTATTGTGTTGTTGTTCCGTCTTGTCCGATAGTACCAAATTCAGCCACCATATTTTTCCAGACCCTGTGTTAGAAATTGAGGTTTCTGGTTGGTAGAGTATACACTGTGTCCAAGCAGGAACCACAATCCTAATCAGGGTAGGTCAGATACACAACCTAAATTAAGCTGTTCTCACCCTCTGGTATCTTGTCACTGAGCAGTCAGGCTTAATTTAAGAGGCAATGTGTAAAGTATTTTTGCAACACTTAAATTACAGTAACACAGTAAAAACACCACAAAAGGACTCCACACCAGTTTAGAAAAACAGAGAATATTAATCCAAGTACAACAAGACCAAAACAACAAAAATCCAATCAGTAGAACTCGAGATATTAATTTTTAAAGACTAAATCCAAAAACAGTGCTTAGAAGTCCTTAGCACTAAAATGTTACTTGAGGCCTCGCTAGAGCTAGGTAAATTCAAAGTTCAGGCCGACTGCAATGGGGGGCAGGCTGGCTACATGACCCACGCAGGGCCCGCTGAAAAAGTACCTTGTATGAAGCAAGCATCGTCGTTGAATTCCCTGCGTCAGTTCCAATTCATGCAGTCTGGTTGAAGTGGAGCCTCGCCGTCAGTGTTGAGGGGTCAGGGCTGCATCAGAGTCGAGCCTCGCAGTGAAATCTCCGGATCGGTGCTGTGACGTTGGCAAACCTGGCAGTCGAGATCTGCATCGTCGTTGAATCAGCACTGCGTCGGTTTCGGGGGCCCTGTGTCGGTTCCGATTGCTGTGAAAGGGGTTCACAGCATCATTTTTGCAGAAAACAGCCGCAGAACCCTAGTCTGAGTCCTAGGACTGGAGGGGGCACCTCAGACATGCGTAGGACAAACATAGCAGAGTCCAGAAGCACCAGCAGAGTTGCAAGAAGGGGTTTGTGACCAGGACATTGGGCCCTGCCTCGGACATCCGATTGCGGTCTGACCACATTATACGTGCCGCGGCAGGACATCCACACGGCACGAACGCGAGTACCTGACTGCCCAAATTGGCCATACTATTGCTCTGAGAAGGCGCTGACCTGGGCCTCTGGATCAGTGCGCCCACCCCCGCATGGCGGATTGCGGGGCGGGGCTCCCCAGCCATCTGTGCCCTCTCTGCGGGTAACTTCTGGCCCCATAGCCATCACTGGTCTGCATACCATCGGCCTGTGTGCCTCACAGTAGGGAGATCGTGCCAGGGGAGTCAGGGCTTCATCCGTGATCTGACATACAGGGGACATTATGGCGCTATTGTGTGCAACCACAGCACATTGCGGTTGACTGGAGCCGCTTGGCCGCGCCTTGGTTGGGGAGACTGCGCTGCACAAGCCTGTAATTATCGCTGACCTGAGGCCACGCGCTCCGACACCCCCTGTAATACCTGGGTGCCTTTACAAGCGCAACTAATATCCTACACGACTGGAACTATTTGTAGCGAAATCAAGATGTAACAATCTCAGAATCACAGGAATACCAGAGTCTACGGCAATTACCAAGATGGAAGAATTTGTTGAAACCCTGTTTCGGGAGCTCTTCGGAGAGGCTGTGTCCCCTGTCTTCATCGTGGAAAGGGCACACCGATCCCTGGTGCTGCGGCACCCCCACCTGGGGACGCCAGCTTGCCCGTCATTGCACACCTTTTAAATTACAAGGGATAATGTGCTGCATGTTGCCTGTGAATGTCAAGCTATCTGCCACCAAGGAAATGACCTATTCTTCTATCCTGACTTAACCATGTCAGTGCAGACGGCCAAGCAGGAGTTACTTCCTGCCAAGAAAATGTTACAGAAGGCTGACATTCCTTATGCCCTCCTCTTTCCATACTAGTTAATTAATACGAGGGAAAACCGCACTTCTTCACCAACCCCAAATCATCACTCCAATTTGTGAAGACCATTACACTGCAACAGCGCTCCCCTGGCGTATCGCCCCGCTGAGGGCACCTCTCTTGATGACACTGAGTAGAGGATGATGCCCACCGGAACTTAGACTCAATCGTTGTACCTGCTAAATCCTTCTGTGTGCTGCGGGCCCCGCTGCAGTTGGTGTCCACTATTGGGCCTTATTGATGCAACCTGCTGAATTCCCATTCCTATCTCGCTCTGTGTCACACCATTGTGGAATGAACCCCCTTTTGGCCACCGCTGGCAGGCTTGAATGTCCGGCTCTACTTCAGTCCCAGGGATACTTCCCAGATCGAATGTTATGACTGTTGTGGGTTATTTGGGAGGGGGGGGGGTAAATAGCACTCAGCCATATTTGGGGGTTGGAGTGGGTTGTGGGAGGGGTGGGTTATTGTACACTGTATGTTGTGATGTATGTGTTTTTTTCTCAGCCCTTCTTGGTTCCCTAGGTAATATTTTAATGCTTATGCGGCACACAGCACTCCAAGCACTGAGCAACAGACTGCCCCACACATCACACAGATTAGCAGCGCCTCACTCTGACACCAACAAAATGCCTCACTTGCAACATCCGTGGTCTTAATGACCACAGGAAAGCTCGCCTAGTACATGCCTGTCTAGCCCATCATCACATAGATATCTGCTTTGTACATGAGCTACATCTCACCTCACGCACTGCTCCAGGACTACGAGCCAGATGGTGCAGTGAAACGCCCTTCTCTTTATACTCTAATTACACTAGAAGGGTTGCCATTTTAATCCGTAGAGGCCTCGCTTGGCACCTCACCAGGGAGGGCTACTACGTCATTCTAGCAGCCACTCTCCACAACCTGTGATTGTGGCTGCGATGTATGGTCCAAACACAGACGACCCGGAATCGTTTTCTGAGATATGGAGTTTGGTGAATGGCATGGGCCCTGGGACCATTCTATGCGGCGGTGACTTTAATGTAGCGCTAAATGACCAGCTAGGTTGCTCCAGATCCTCTCGCCGTTTAAACCCTGGCGCAGCCTCGGCCCTCAACATACTCATGCAAGATAACCACTTGTACGATGCGTAGAGACAGACACATGGGAAAGCACGCAAGGGCACCTGCTTGGTCCAGAATAGATCTCTGGCTGGTGTCTAAGGAGGTGCAGACATGGAGTTCAAAAGTAATACACTTGCCCCGCACCTTTTCCGATCATGCCTCTCTGCTTCTGGAACTGAGGGTGCCCCAGGGTCCCCCTCGCACCTTTTCCTGGCGTCTTGCCCTCGGGGCATACGAGACTCAGTGTTAAGTGAGGAGGTTCGCACAGAGATCGTTGGTCATTTTACTAACAATGAGGGCTCAGTTAGCTCACCGTCTGTGCTTTGGGAGGCATTCAAGGTGGTGATTCGCTGCGTGTGTATCGCTAAACAGTCTGGCATCTTGAGAGTTCTAAGCGGATGGCTGATCAGATTGGAAAGCGACATATGGAATTTAGAGATGGAGTACTTCCAGACCAGTGTCGCTACTAAGCTGGCTGAGATACGAGGGATAATATCTGCATACACCAAGGAGGCAACCCGCAAAACCACTTACCTTGGTTGTGACGCTCGGGCCCGACGATATGGGGAAGGAGACCATCCGGGTAAAACCCTGGCTCTGCTCCATCAGCCACATGCCTCCACATACGTGGTGGAATTACTGGATGCGACTCCGTGATTCAGGGCACTCCCAAGGGCCTACTGCAGACTATGTCCTCCTTCTATTCCAAGCTTCATTCAGCAACCCTGGTGCACAGCTTGCCTGTACTCACAGACTACTAAGCCACTACACAGCTACTATGGCTGGACAGGGCACACAGAAAATACCTTGACACTCCCATTACCACTGAAGAAATAATATAGACAATTAATTGACTTCCCAGCGATAAAGTACCCAGAATCGGTGGCTTGACTACAGCCTTCTACAAAGAATATGCTTCCCTGCTAGCTCCACACCTGCTGGCGATGTTCGAGGATTCTCTGGAGGCAGTTAGTCTGCCCCCTACGCTTAGAGAGGCTGTCATTGTATCCATACTTTTGGCATACAAACCTGCATCCTGATGCAAGTCATACAGGCCATTGTCGCTGATCTATGTCAACAATAAAATTATGGCCAAAATTCTTGCCTCTTGCCCCTTCTTTCTGACATAGTGCACCCAGACCAATCTGGGTTCATCCCTGGGCGCTCCACCTCTTATAACCTCCGAACCATATTTGCAGTCATGCATCATCTTGCCCCCAGAGTCTACGATGTAGCTGCTCTGCTTGACACCACTAAGGCATTTGATTCATTGGAATGAGCCTACCTTTTCCTACTTCTCCAACGATTGGGTCTCAGTCCTACCTTCATACGATATATTTGCCTTTTATACATCCTTCCTACCGCTCACGTCTGGCTCAATGAACTGCTTTCAGACCCATTCCCAATTACCCGCGGTACACGGCACGGCTGCCCCCTATCGCCACTGATATTTGAGATAGCGATGGTGCCCCGGGCTGCCAGACTACATGCTGCTTGAGGATTAGGATTCACCTCCAGGGGATTAATGGTTTCAATGTTGCAGACGATATTACTCTCTATATTCATAGCCCGCATGAGAATCTAGCGCCTATCACTCGCGAAATCTACACTCTACCCCCTCACTGACAATGTGCTCCCTTTTCATACAGACTATACCTTGGAGTGGGCCTCTGACCCTGTCTGATACTTAGGAGTCTGGCTTAGTTGAGATCCAGATGACATTTGAAGAGCAAATTATGGTCACATAATTGAATGGTTGGAGGACACAATTCCTGTCTGGTCCAAACTACCACTCTGCTTAGCTGGGCAGATTGCCATTGCGAAAATGGTGGTGCTTCCCAAATTTCTGTACCTTATTTGTAATATTCCCATTTTACTTACAGTTCAGTTCTTATGACGTCTGATCTGGTTACATTGGTCTGGGCTAGGAGACCGCCTCGCATTTCCTGGGATGTACTTACCCTGCCCCTATCTCAGGGAGAAATGGGAGTGCTGGATATGACACTCTATGCACTATGCGCTCTAGCACAATTCTTACATTATTGGGTGCACCTGAAGCCACATCAGCCACACGTTGTTGTGTAGGACGACGGTGCAGACCCTTGGCCTCTATCCATGGCGCTATATGCCTCTTACAGGGCACCACGAACGGAGGTCGACACAGTGGCGTGCGCACGCTGGGCATGGGAAGGGCTAACAGGCTGGACTATCCTTCAGATACACCCCTTCTATCCCTCTTGGCTGCAACCCTCTACTGCCGCTGCTGCAGGACAGGGGCGCTCAAGCGCAGGCACGCAGACGGAAAATAATCACATTCTCAGATCGCTACCCAGATGGTACGTTTCTGCAGGTCCCAGGGGCCCCAGCTTCATCCACATCAGCTACACTGGATCTACTCTTGTATTATCAGATAAGGGCTACCTGCAGAAATATCCATGACACTTTTCCGACACAACCGCAGACACTCCAGGCACTAGAACAGGTATTAACCACACCCCCCCACCCCCTCTCGTAAAATGATTACCTGCCTTTACAACACTCTGCAATCCTCCTACCCGGTCACAACTCGATTAGACGGTGCTGCCTGGGAGACGGACGTGGGTATGTCGCTGTTGGATTCTCAGTGGTCCTTCTGTTGTGGGTAATTGGAATTACTCTCACCACATTATAGATTGCGCCTAATACATTTCAAATTCTTACATCGCCTATACCGTACCCCATTGCAACTCTTCAAAATGGGCCTAGTCTCCGGTTCTAGATGTCTCCGATGCACTGCTCCCCAGGCCTCCTTTCTTCACCTGGCCTGGCTGTGCCCAGACATGACAAAATTATGGAAGGAAGTTTTCTCAATCATACATGCTATCACTGGACAGCTCTCCCCTTGCACCCCCGTGATCGGGCTACTGGGGTATGTCCAGGACATACCAGCTGCAGACCGCAGGCTCACAGCCATGTTGCTTCTCCTCGCAAAAGGAAATGTGGCCATGTACTGGTGCAGATGTCCGGTAACCACGACTACTGCCTGGCTGAGGGACGCAACATATTGCTCTGAGCAACTTTCCCACTTTTGGGGCCTGATGCCGCCTCGGTCCCGACCCAAAGATATTTGGGAACCTCTACTAGCTTATTTATGCACCACTGACATGTCAGCGCAATCACCTCCTGCAACCATATCTCCTAGGCCCTGTGTCACTAATTCACTAATAGCCCCCCACTTACTGGTCACGCTGGACCTATACATCTCTCTGTCCTGACGCTTCTGATGGGCTCAGGCTGACCATTACTACATGGGTAATCCTGATGCCCGGTGTTTGCTGTGAATGGTAAATTTAATTCAATATCTTATAATTAGGCTTTCCTGTTTTCCGTTTCTATTTTTGGTAAATTCTGGTGGTGTTTTTTCAGTGTTTTCCAGTGATTTCAATACCTCAAAAAAACAGTGCTTTTCACTGGTTACTCATTTTCGCGCCATAAAAAACAACTGAAACAGTGTTTTACAGGTGTTTATGGAACGCTTTGCTTTTATTTTTGCTTGCTTTCTTCATTGATGCATGGTATATAGACAGTGTACGTACAGTGTATATGAGGTCCAAATACATTTTTACAAGTCGAACTTATTGTAGTACACCATACAATATTTCTTCAGTGAGTCTTTGGTCATTCGCGCTCTCTCTTTCCTTCCCATGTAAACTTTTATTTGTGAAAAGGCCCTCTCGACATTGGCACTTGAGACTGGCAACGCCAAAACAGCCAGTACACAATTCGCCAACTCTGGCCACTGATGTAGCTTTCCATGCCAATACTGGTGCACCTGAAGGTTGACATTCTCTGGGACAGGTTCTGCAACATATGCGTTGAACTGGGTGCATATGCCCTCAGAGGTATTAAAGCGGTCAAAAATGAAGCTGTACTTTTCAAAGTCTGGAGAAAATTCCCCTTTACAGAAGGGATCTAACACTTGTGCAGAGTACCACAGTGAGTCTTCATTGACTTCAAACGCCATGGTTGGTGAAGGGACATTTCTATGCATCATTGCTAGCCATTTCTCATGCATTGTAAAATAAAATTTCCTGAACTGGTCCTCAACACTTCTTTGCTTACCAAGTGGCAAGCATTCTAACAGGGAACATTTTGCAGTGCAAAGTCACTAAAAGTGTCGCCTAGCCTACTCTCGAGGAGATGTTTCACATCTACACCAATTATGCTGAACACTTGGTAGACAAGTGTGTTTTCAGACTCTAGTTGTTTGATTATGTCCACTACAGCAGTCATGTTTTCCTGTAAAAATCTAAGAATGCAGTAGAGTGTACTTTTTTTCACATCACTATCAATATGCACCCGAAGATCCTCACATTTCTTGCCTTTTGCATCATCACTAAGCAAAAATTCTGTAAACGGTCGCCACATAGATAATATTGCATTCATGGCCTCTAGGACTGAGAACCACCGACTAAATGACACAGTTGGGATGACTTTCTTTCCTGCCACACAAAACACAAAATGAGAAATATTTGCGTTTTAGTTCCCGCGCATAACGAAACAGTGCACCCGAATGGACTACAAAATCAATAGCATTCTTCATTAAATCTGAAGATTGTAAAGATGCTTTCAGCATACCATCTAGCAAGTGGCAAGGATCTCTTACAGGGAAACACTTCAGCTCAGGTATTGCTTTTGACAGGTCAACACATAACTTTTTCATATACGTAGCTGAATTGCTGCAACTACAAACAATATCGCTCCAATCTTTGTTAAACTTGGTAAGAACTCTCTGCAGCAGCATTCCTAGTGACACTGCGTTGCATGTTTCCAGTACATCTAGATCAGCCATGATGGTACGTCTGTACCATCCATTTTTTGCATCACAAAATGTGGTTAGCACTGCCACTGCTGGGTCGCCATGCATCTCTGGAGTTTCATCAATGGTAACAGATCTTTACATCACCTTGGAGTAACTCTGAAATATGTTCAATATCTGCAAGGAACACCTCTGGTAGGTATTTGTCATACATTTGTGTTGCTTTTGGTAATGTTTTGCATGCTGGTGCACGCTTGCGAAACAGATTCCCAATCGGTCCATCGGCTTGGTGTAAGCTGGTTCCAGATTACACTAGGGCACGTACAAATTCATGTGCCGCATCCTTTTCTTCCTCACGTTTTCTTTTGAAGCGTGTTGTTGTCTCAGCAAGAGACATCTGGCATAGGCTGTCACTATTAGGTGGTTCTTTCAATTTCAAGTGGGTCTTTGTGACAAGATGTTCAGCAATCGTCTTGCAGTCTTCCCAGTCACTATTGGGACAGTCACTCTGCAAAACCTGCAAATTAACATCTTTTGCCCACGCACTTCTTCAACCATGAAATCTTTGTTTTCCAGCACATAATCTTCTGCCGTCTTTATTCTGCGGGGCATTTTGTTCTGCGCAAACTAGATCAATACAAAAAACACTTAGAAACCGGTTGCGTACTGTTGAGAAAATAATGATGCCACTAAACAGGCTGCCAATCAATTGTTGAAATTGAAGAACTCATATTTGAGGCATAGCATAAGAATCCATTTTTATCTTTAAAGCCTGATGACACCAAACAAAGAGTCTAACCAGCCACCCAAATGAGAGACTGTCAGTCCAATCTCCAATGAAAAATTAGTTTTAAAGATGGGCACTATGTGGCTCAGATTCCTCGCTCTGGGACTCTCTCCCTCGTCCTCTTGGCCTTGAATTGACTAAGGATTGGAAAGTCTTGAAAATGTGTTTGTTCCAATAGCTGACCTTGAAGCAAAACCTTCAGCCATCAGGGCTCTAACAAGAACATTCACGAAAACTGGCAAATTGCAGTTTCCAAGTGCTTTTGATTTAAAACTTTAAAAATCTGTATCCTTGGTACCCTAAATGCTTTTTAACCATCATGCTTTTAAAAAAAAAAATGGTTCTGGATGTATCTTGTAATGTGTTCTTAACTTTAATGTTGTTTGGTACTGCTAGAACGTATCACATGTTACTCTGGACAGTAGCCTCATGCTTTTGCCAAAGATACCAGGATTTCAGTAGAGTTTTCCCAGTGAACTAAAATCCCGTCTCTGTCACTCAGTGGTGGCTAGTGATGTTTGAAAGTAATGGGGTGTAAAATTCATCTTCAACTTTCACTGAATGAGCAAAGTGAGTGACACCAACTGACCGAAGGGAGTTTGAGGATGAAGGATATTGTCTCCACATTCACTAGGCATACAAATGTATGCAGATGGGCTTTACATTATTGTTAACTCACAACATAATTCAGAAGTGGTGGGAACTTACTGTTTCTTTTCATTTTACATTATTGCTACAGCACTAGCAATATTATTTCAGATTTGCGCTTTTTGTTTGTCAGACAATGATGATGGAGTTCAACTGAGTACCTAGATCATAGAGACTAGTGGCAGAGACTGTCATGAAATGATTGTGTGCGCGCTAGGATGAAGCAATCGTGTTATAAGCCTCGTGGGAGCAGTTCACAGTGAAATACACCAAATGCTGCTTTAATTACAAAAAGAAGATGTGCCTTTGAATTCATAAGCACATGGGTTCATGCCATCTATAACCAGAAAAATATCACCATTTCTTTTGAGATGGGCAGAGGCGCAACTAAAGTCAAATTTCGGGGGGAGGGGGGTCGCGGGCTAATAAAAATTTCGGGGGAGTGGGGGGGGTAATTCTTCCAGCAATCTGCAGAGTGAAGATGCAGGGGCTCTAAGAAGGGGTGAAAGAACAACAAAGCCTCGTTAAGTAAATGGTCTTTTAAAGACCTGTGAAGTACTTGGGTGCGGCTGCAGCAAGACGGACACCAGACCACAACAGCTCCTCTCCCCCCCACGTGAGCCAGGCAGGGGGCCTGGTGTTGCTCTGGCCCTTGGGCCATTCACACCTCGGCTCCCCATTCTCTTGTCTGTCTTCGCCCCCTGCACTCTGTGTTGCACTTGCTCGTCCATGTGCTCTTCCACCAGCTGCTTTCTCTCTTCTGCCCCCTCTTCGTGCTGCTGCTCTTTTGACCACGTCCTCCCCCACTCTCTGTGTTGCTTGAGAGAACAGCCCCATTCTCACCTCGATCCCATCTCTAGGTCCAAAGTTGCGGTGCAGCCATGATCTGATGTGCGCGTCGGTCTGCTCGTCCCGACTTGGGCAGGTGTGCGGGGCAGCGAGCAGCCTGCAGTTAGTTAACTCCTTGCCCTCCACACACACTAAGACACAAATAGGCAAACCCTGTCCTTCCTCCGCTATTCAACCCCTGCTCGCACAAAGGTATGGGGGCATTAAAGCCATCAGAGCCTCTCTGCTGCTACAGTGACAGTGGTGTTTGGTTCAAGGTCTGTGATCCGGACGACTGTGTGCTACAGGCAGCCGAGGCTCCCCTTGGTATGCCATAGTGCCCCTGCAGCAGGGCGTTTCACTCCCACACCCAGCTCATTTGCTTGCGCCCAGTCGTATGCGATTTCACTAATGTTGGTTAACGCGTATTTTGTTTCTTTAGAGCACAACCTTCTGTAAATGCGCTGTAACAGGCCTTCTGGTATTGAAGTAAATGGAAAGAACGCTTTAATACCAGAAACAATACTATCCTGTTCCTGGAGTGTTTTTACAGTGTGACCCCAGGTTCCTGCAAAGACGTCACTGGCTGGCGTCCGTTTTTTCTGTAGCAATGTTACAGTTTGACAAAACACGCACTTTCCAAGGAAACAAGGCGATAGTTGCACATTCACACACACAGAACTTACCTGCTGGGCCGTGGAGCACTGGCGGTCGTCGTCTGGTCGTCGTCTCGTCCTATCAGTCTGAAGTGTGGTGCGGTGTGTGGGGCCAGACAAAGTCCGGACAGTATTTTCAATGGGACCCGGCCCTGCCCACCAACCTTGCCAACCAATGTGTCTCCCTGAATTTAATGGGGGTGACTCACGTTCCAAGCTGCTTTCTTCTCGGGCCTAAATTGCAGTTTGGTTGTAATGCTTTGGCTCCATCAAGTGGCCAAGTGATGCAACAACTATGAAAATCAGTGACACTGTTTAAACCGGGTCAGCTGATTTTCATCCAGTAGGGTACTGTCGGGCACAGTCGGTTTTAACCGATTTCCGGACAGCCTACTTATAATCATTGTATTGTGATTGATGTCGCACTAACTTTTTGCTGTCTCACAATGACTTTATTCGCTGCTTCTTATTCCTACCCTTGTTCCCCTTCCTTCATTACCCTGCATGATTTGACAAAGTACAATTTGCATTTCCCTCCGTGTAACATTGTTTTCTTTTGTGGGGTCTGTTGCAAATTGTTTTGCGTTTCCGAAATGTCAATACATTTTTTTTTTTTAAATCCGACTTCACCATAAGTTGTGATTTTAAATTGTGAGTCCAGAGAAATCTCTATCTTTCCCAATTGGAAATTACATTTAAAATATGTTTTAGGGCAATCCCAATGTTAACCTATGGGAGAGATATGCCTTGCAGCTGTGAAAAACGAATGTAGAAGTTTTTTACTACCAGGACATGTAAGATTCAAAAGTACATGTCCTACCTTTTAAATACACTGCACCCTGCCCATAGGGCTGCCTAGGGCCTACCTTAGGGGTGACTTGTATGTTATAAAAGGGAAGGTTTGGGTCTGACAAGTAGGTTAACTTACCAGGTTGAAATGGCAGTGTAAAACTGCACACACAGGCTCTGCAGTAGCAGGCCTGAGACATATTTAAAGGGCTACTGAAGTGGGTGGCACAATCAATGCTGCAGACCCATTAGTAGCATTTAATTTACAGGCCCTGGGCACAAATAGTGCCCTTTACTAAGGACTTACGAGTAAATCAAATATGCCAATTGTGGATAACCCAATGTTACCATGTTTAGAGTACAGAGCATATGCACTTTAGCTTTGGTTAGCAGTGGTAAAGTGCCCAAAATCCTAAAACCATTGAAGAACCGGGCCTTTGGGCCTGGCGGCGCAGGGCACGCCTGAAATCTTCGGGTTCACCTGCCTTGTTGCACAGAGACACGGAATACCCTGTTGGCGTAGAAAACCAAGTTTATTAGCTGCAGCTAAGCACAGTTGTCCAAGAAGTACATCAAGTAGGTTCTCAGGAGACTGCCACTTGACTCCGTGGCTCACAAGCTTTTATCGTCGAAATACATCTGTACAAACATACACCCATCACACAAATTTTTAGCCAATCAGGAGAGTTTGAAAACAAGATATTGTGTCACCAGAATGCTCTCTGCTTACATGTTGTGTGTTATCCAGCCCCCAAAGTTAATCAATACTGGTACCCATAGTTCGGTGTTTGCAATGGCAGGACATATCTGTATGCTTCAAGAGGAAGGTTACAAGGTAGGAAAACACAGGGAGAGAATAGCGAAGGCCAGAAGATAAGATATGGCGAGAGGAGAATACTAAAGGCTAACAGGTAGTTGATTCGGGGATTAGGTAGTCCAGACAAGGATTAGTTAGGCCGGCTGGTGTCTGAGATTGGTTTAAGGACAAGGACGGAGGGGGTTTTTGACACGTTGCAGTCCAAAAGGGCAGAGACACTTCGCTCATCGAGCAGCCTGTGTAAAGGCAACACAAAAATGGCGGTGACTGTAAGATGGGGTCAAAATTAAAGAACCTCAGACCCTCCTTTTGCCATTACGCAGGCAATACACAAAGACTTACGCTAATCTGAATCAATGTCGATGGTCATGAAGTCGTCAAGCTGTTGCTGCAACATCATCTTCATCTTCATATTCTCCGTTTTCTGTGGCATGGGTCTTGGGACACACATAATAGCACAAAGACCACATATTGCGGGGCCACATTGTAAACAAAGGCAACACGAGAAGATGATGGCCAAAACTACTCCAACAAAGGTCAATACCTTCCATCCCCATGTGGACAGTAGTTCCCAAAACCATCCCATCAGAGACCAATTTCCTTCGTCCTGGTGGATGGACTCAGCAATGTGGTGCAATTTAGAGATGGCCTGGTATACTGTAGGGGCGTTATCAGGTATATAAATGCAACAACTCGATCCAATCAATGTACAGACTCCACCACGATCTGCGAGAATGATGTCTAACACCATTCTGTTCTGTAATGTCATAAGGCGATCCGCCTGAAGCTCAGCAGTGATATTACTCAGTGCTCCGACAGTTTCATTTATTGTTGCCTCAACTACCCGAATGAGATGTCTGATATTTCTACTATTGGCCATAGGGCCCCAAAATGGGAGGAATCCTTTAAGGAAGTCACCTCCTTCCTGTCCTGCTGTGTCCTCCAAAGCAATAACCCCTCTGCCGTACCTTGTCTTGTGATGTCCCGAAGGAGCTGAATATGTTGGAGGGAGGAGAAAAGCCATATAACAAGTCCCTGAGAAATCGGCTGGTAACCATGTATAGGCTCTGTCATGGCAGACGAAATATGTTCCTTGAGATGCTACCAATGGTGGAGACGTTCGGGATGTATAGATATATGTAATATTACAAGTGCTCTTTCCCAATTGAGCCTTAGGATTTTGACCATTGGCTTGGAGACATAGGTGACCTTGGTGGGGTACAGTATATATAGGTGGGGATCCTTTCCTTTTGGCTCTGTCTGTAAGGCTAGTGACATAATGTGTCACATTCCAGTCAATGTATGCTTGTCGCTCGTCGGTGGGGAATTCACTAAATGTTTTATAATGTTTTGACATAGCCACTATTCCCTTTATTAGTGAATTATGACTAACGTCAATTCCATCCCTATACGGACCAACAGGATGTCGATGTTGGTTCTCATAGGCATTGGCAAACATAGAAGTGTAAGCCCAAGCAGATCCTTTTAGGGAATAAGGGTAGAACTAAATATGGCATTCCTTTATCTGTATTATGGGGTAAAAGTCCACAAACCCAACAATCGGTGGTATTGATTACTAATTGATGCTGGTGTAATAGCTGGATGAATGAATTGTTGAGATATTCCATTCTCCTAATTTGTTCATGCCCTGGTAGCGTATAGAATTGGTGTGGGGAAATAGTAGTGCGAAAAGGTATGGGCTGAGAGGTAGATATAGGTACAGATGCTGGCTGCAAAGTGTGAATAACCCAACCCACACAAGCTAATAAAACACATAACAGAGTTAAAACACATAATACTACGCCACATCTATTAAATAGTAATTTACAATATTTTTCCTTCATTTTGTTTTTTTTATCAATTTCTGATTCACCGGAAGTCATCCCCTAAAGTGTTGCTCGTGGCAATCTTCCTATCTCGCTCAGTTGTGGTTATTGGCCGTCCTATGACACTGCAAGTCCTGCAGACCTAGTGCCACTACTCAGGTCACAAACCAAGTCTCCTACCACGACCCTGCAAAAATGGGATGAGTCCAGTATCACATAAGGAAGAAAATATATACAATTCAAAAATTCAAAAATGCAATCTAAGAAATAAAAAAAATGCAGTTTAGGAACGAAGGAGAGAAAAAATAAAAATAAATTTCAAATGTCTTTGGCCACTCTAGGCCTCAGATTGTATCTATCCTTGTTTGGCACAGTCTGGTCTTGAAAAAGTGTCTCTGGATCAGTTGTATCTATTCTGAGATGCGATGGTACAGCTTCTTGCAAAACATCATCGTCCTCTTTCTCAGTCCGAGTCCATTCTAGGTGTGCATCGCCAAAAGGTACAAACCGGGGAACTCTCTCTCCTTCACAATCACCTATACCTTCGCGGACCCACTGATCAAAAGGCAAAGGCAAGGGTACCCTTTTGCAGTGCACACCATGGATCCAGTTCTTTTTCCCAACGACTTTTACGGCTGTACGTGTCGTCAGCAGGACCTGTCTTGGCTCCCGCCAGCGAGGCTCCAAATTCCTCTTCCTCTGAAAATTCTTAAGGCACACCCAGTCGCCAGGTTGGAGGGTGTGCCCAGGATCCGAGGAAGCCTGTGGCAAGGTGTCTTGTACCTGCTGATGGAGAACACGCAATTTAGTGGTGAGGTCATGCAAATAGTCAATTAACATTGGGTATTCTATGTCAGAGTACTTCTTGGGTCTAGGGACACCCCAGACATTAGCCAGGCGTCCGAACACAATCTCATATGGGCTAAGTCCCACACGAGAATGAACAGTTGTTCGAGTTGACAAGAGGGCTAGAGGTAAGGCGTCGGGCCAGGCAAGACCTGTGCTGGCTTGTATCTTTGCAAGTTTAAGCTTGAGAGTGCCAGTATAGCACTCTACCAAACCCGCTGACTGAGGGTGGTTTGCCGCGTGGAATTTTTGCTTAATCCCAAGACCTGCACATACTTTCTGCATGATTTGACCCACGAATTCACTTCCATTGTCACTCCAGACAATTCGAGGTAAACCAAACCTCGGGAAGTATTCTTTCAGAAGGACCTTAGCTGTAGACAAGGCAGTATTATCCTTTAGGGGGTAGGCCTCTATCCATCTGGAAAAGGCACATACCACCACAAGGACATACTTTAGGTTTCTGCATCTCTCCATATGAATGTAGTCTATCTGCACTACCTCAAAAGGATACGTTGGGGGAGCAAAATGGCCTGCTGGGGTTGGTGTCCCTCTTCCTGTGTTGTGCATCAAACAAACAATGCAATGTTTAACAAGATTGTCTGCACATTTAGGAATCCCTGCATTCTGCCATACCGGAGCCAAAAGCTTGCATATTCCTTTCGCACTGATGTGGGCTGGACCATGCGCCATAGTCACTACTGGAAGTACATAGGCGTCTGGTAACAGCCAACGTTGGTGTTCTGACAATTCTATCCAACATCCTGTCGCATCCAACATTCCCGTACTATCTCTCCACTTACTCAATTCTTTCTCTGTAGCCTCTTCCTGAATCATTTTCACACTTTCTATTGTGTCCTCACACATTCCTCCTTGACTGACCCATCTAGCAGGTCCAGCAACATACATATGACTCGTCACATCTCTCGCTGTCTCTTTCGCTATCTGATCCGCAAAAGCGTTTCCTTCACCCACATCATCAGTGACCCTTTTATGCGCACTACACTTCACAATTGCTATCTGAGTGGGTAAAGCAAGTGATTCCAAAAGGTCATTCACTAACTGACCATGCTGTATTTTAGTACCATGTGAGGTAAAGAATCCTCTTTCCCTCCAAAGGCGGCCAAAACTGTGGGCCACCCCAAATGCATATTGGCTGTCGGTGAACACATTCACTCTCTTCCCTTCGGCCAATACACAAGCTCTAGTCAGAGCTATCAATTCAGCTGCTTGGGCTGAATTCTGCCTAATGCGTGCTGTCTCCACAATCGTATGCAAAGTGGTAACAGCATAGGCTGCAGTCGTTTCACCATTGGGGAGCTTAAAACACGAACCATCCACCCATAGGATCCCATCCGGGTCCAGGAGCGGCGTATCTTTTAAATCAATCCTACCTTTTGTCTCCTCCTCTGTACGGAGAAAACAATCATGTTGCTCTTGAATGTCTTTCTCTACTGGGATTGGTAACAATGTAGCTGGATTTAGGGTATTACATCGCTTGATGTGCACGTGACTAGCCAAGAGCGTCAGCTCATACCCCGATAAACGGGCGCTCGTAAGATGCTGGGTTTTTGTCCTGTTTAAAAGTGTATCCACTGCATGTGGCACCATGACAATAAGCGTATTGTCTAGCACCAATCCAGCAGATTGGCGAATAGAAACTGCTGCTGCTGCTGTAGCTTTCAGACAACTAGGTAATGCTTTAGCTACAGGGTCTAACGTAGCCGAAAAATAAGCACACGGGCGTTGTTTGTCACCAAATTGTTGTGTCAAAACTGACAACGCGCAACCTTCTCTCTCGTGCACATAAAGTGTGAAAGGTTTGCTGTAATCCGGAGTACCCAACACAGGAGCAGAACACAAGGAAGTACGCAAATCAGTAAAACTTTTCTGGCATTCCTCTGTCCAAGGAAGAGGTTGGGGGTATCTTTAAGGGTAAGTGCTAACAAAGGTTTTGCTAACAAAGAAAAATTCGGAATCCATTGTCTGCAGTAAGAGGTAATACCTAAAAAGGCACGCACCTCTCTCTGTGTGCATGGTACAGACATTTGTGCAATTGATTGGATTCTTTCTGGGGTCAACCGCCGTCCCTCCTTCGACAAGAGATGACCTAAGTAGGTAACCTCTTGGCGACAATATTGTAATTTAGAGGATGAAACCTTATGATGAAGGTCAGACAAGTGATGCAACAGTGAAACAGTAACTCGGTAACAAATTTCCTCAGAATCAGCAGCAACTAGCAGATCATCTACGTACTGAATAAGGGTGGCACCTGGAGGCAAAGTGAAAGCATCGAGCTGAGTTTTCAAAGCCTGACTATAAATGGAGGGACTTTCACAATAGCCTTGAGGTGCGCGCTTGAACCGGAAGCTTCGGCCTCCCAAAGAGAAGCCAAAAATATCCCTACTTTCCTCAGCAATGGGAATGCTAAAGAAAGCATTCTTAAGGTCAATGACCGAAAACCAGGCAGCTGAGGCAGGTATCATTGTCAATAAAGCAGTGATATCTGGGACGACAGGAAACTGGGGTACAACGATCTTGTTGACCTCCCGGAGATCGATTACAAAACGATAAACCGGTGGCTGGGAAGAGTCAGTACGTTTAAGGACAGGCAGAACAGGACTATTGCACACATTTCCTCTAGTCTCTTCAACCACACCTTTCTCAACCAAATCATAAATGATAGCCATCAGCGCTCTCTCACCATCACTCGAAATTCTATACTGAGGAATGCGAGGTAACCTAACATTGGACTTGAGGGTGACAACATAGGGTGGAATCTGCAAGAGACCAACATCATTGGGGCCTGTAGCCCAAAGAGTAGTAGGCAGGGAACGTAATTCAGAAGGGAGTTGGTCTCTAGACAAATATATCGGGGAAATTAATCTCTTGCCTAAAGTAAGATGTACACCAGAAGGAGAACAATGCAGTGTCGCATACAATCTCTTTAACAAGTCCAACCCCAACAAATTCTCACCACAACCAGTTGTCAAAATAAGAGGAGCCTCCAAATCATAAGGGCCAATGGAGATAGGTAAAAGACAAGAAACTGGGTTACGAACCGGGGCGCCAGAAAATCCTACAGAAACATTTGTTAAGCCAGACAAAGGTGCCCCAGGGAGTTTAGCGTGGATGATAGAACTCTTCGTTGCACCAGTATCCAAGAGAAATGGTTCTGATACACCAAGCGCAACGACATCAACATAAGGCCCATTTTGGTCCACTGGAACTGAAATGACTCCCTCACTTTGTCCACGGCTGTCCTAGCTAGAGAAACCCTGATTCTCATCTGCCATATAATAATCGTCATTATAATAATGGGCAGACTGAGTATTTTGCTGATCAAAATAATTCATGGAATTTTGCGGCGGAAAGGAACGTTGATCCTGGGACATGGTACTTCGCCCCTCCCCCTAGGTGTTGACTGGAAGCCACCTCGGCCTCGCGGCCCAGGCGTACCACCAGCACGCTGCAATAATATCGGGCAATTATTCTTGAAGTGACCTTCTTCCTTACAATAGGCACATTGATTAGGACCCAGTGGAGGCCGTGGAACAAAAGGCTCAGGTTTCTGAAACACCTTCTGAAACTGGGGAGTCGGCTGAAACTGGCGCTGAGCAGGACGAGGAGGATAAGCCTGTTGTAAAAGAGCCTTCGTCTTTAAATCTTTAGTCTTTTTATCCAATTTGTCCTTCTCCTCCTTATCCCTATTTTCGTAATATTGGGCAGTAGCCAATATCTGGGCTGAAGAAGAAACAGCCCATGAACTTTCGGAATCCTTTAATTTATTAGAGAGCTCGGGAAGCAAATTAAATACAAATTTATCTACGAACAATCGCTGTCCCCCCTCTGTGCTCATATCCTGACCACTGTGATCAAGAAACGTTTCTTCAAAACGAGTGAAGAAGTCGGAGACACTCTCATCCTTCTTCTGCTTACAGGCAGCTAACTTATCCCAATTAACTCGCAGAGCGGGCATCATAGTTTTCATTAAGGTAATTATTCTACCAGGAAGTTCTGCAATTAAATTATCGGGTTTAGCACCACCCACTTGGAGCCCATCAGCAGCCAGTATAGCATTCCAATCACCTCCTAATTCTTGGGCGTGGTCCTCTTTCCGAATCCTAGCCCACAATGGTTGTGGGACAACATTTCCCATTAACATATCTATGTCAGCCAAATTCATAATACAAGTGTCAACAGTCTGAGAATTCCTTGTAGTAACCAGCAGGGTTTTTACGGGGGTCAGGTAAAGACTGTTTAAGGGCCAGCACCTCAGATCTCTTCCAAGGTACATGTACCCATATACGTTGGAAGTGAGCCGGTATAAGCGGATTATTACCCTGGGCTGCAACCTCTTCTCTCCATACTGGGGGAACCTCTCGCATAGGATAGTGTTTCAGTTTGCGCCTAACAGAAGGATCAGGTTCAGACAAAGACCGGGAAAAGAACATTGATCTAAAAGTAATAAGTGTCCGTATAGCATTCTCAACCTCAGGACCCACAATAATTCCTTTATCAAAATCAGTCCTAATACAGCAAACCCTTGGGAGCTAAACCCAATCCCGTGGCCTCCCATTCCTGACCTAGGATTTCACACATGGCATTGAAAACGAATCTTTGTACAGGGGCATCCCACTGTTCAAAAGTATCCATGATATCTCGAACAGTATATTCGAGATCACTGAGGATCCACCTGCGAGCAAGACCCATGAACGTATCTCGTTCTTGGGAGTCAGGAAGTAAACTACGGGTCTGCCTACGGGGAAGAACAGGAGTCAGACTTACTGACCCAAAGAGAGGAGAAAAGAGACCAGAAACAGTCTCAACCATCCGCTGACGGATAGAAGGGGAAGTTGACAGAAAAACAGGAGATAATGTATGAGACTGAGCAGGAGAAGAGGCAACAGGTAGAGCGGAGGTCGAAGGCAAAGAAGACTGAAGCAAAGAAGTCGGAGGCAGAGGAGCTGGAAACAAGGGAGCTGAAGGCAAAGGAAATGGCGGGAGTGGCAGTGCCACAAAGGGCTGTGTTGGAGGAGCAGGAGCTGGAGCTGGTGGGAGAATAACAGGTTGTTGGACGGGTAACAAAAGCGGGGGTGCATTAGCGCCTTGTACATAGGGCGGGGGCGATCGTAATAAGTGAGACATTAAAGGATCCTTCTCAGGATCAGCATCGCGATTTGGGGAAGAAGTTGGCAGCACTGGGTAACATTTGTCAATCGCCATGTGATGTTGCCTATCTAAGATCTCTATTGCATGATCTATTTCATTATTTTTAAACTGTTGGGCAGCCTGTATGACAGTGATATCTTTTTCTTTCTTATCACTTTTTGCCTGTTTAATTTCTTTCTGTATGGCTTCCTTGCGCCAAAGGCGAAAAGAGTCAAACATAGCCGGCCGGGCTTTTCTTTTAAACAAAGTAGCTTCTAAATTGTCCAAAATATCAGGCTCAAAACTACCATTATGTGGCCACTGTAAAACACCATCTTTCTTCGTATAGCGGACCCATATTTCATTAAAGGTGATGGGGCCTATACCATGTTTAGAGTAAAGCTCATAAGTAGGAGTTCCAGCCGGAGGAATTGGACAAGAGTCCTCCAGTCGGGAGTCCATATCGCAACAAAAACAACACCATTTTTTAAACTTACTGAAACCAGGCATCGTTATTTCACTGGCTTCCTACAAACAACAAGGGGCTAATCAAAACAGCACAAACGTACTCACCCCTTGGCTTCGACAATTGCAATTTTCGAATCTAAGAACCCAAAAACAAACAAAAAAGGAGTGGGAGCTACCCACCAGTACTTAAAAATGTCTTCTTCACGCCAACAGAGGTCCGTCTAACGTCTCGCAATACCAGTCATCACCAAAAGAGGGACCAAGGCAGGGCAGCAGTCAGGGCAGCAGGCACCAGCAGCCGTGGGAAAGGAGAAGCCACACTTCAAAAGACCATCGGCCCACTTTTCGACATACAGGGGTCGCTGGTGTGGGGGCGCCTCCTCTGGAATTTTCCTGCGGGGCTCCTCACGATCCTTGGGCTCAACCGCTACCTCTGAAGCCGCCCCACGCTTGGGCGCCAATTGAAGAACCGGGCCTTTGGGCCTGGCGGCGCAGGGCACGCCTGAAATCTTCGGGTTCACCTGCCTTGTTGCACAGAGACACGGAATACCCTGTTGGCGTAGAAAACCAAGTTTATTAGCTGCAGCTAAGCACAGTTGTCCAAGAAGTACATCAAGTAGGTTCTCAGGAGACTGCCACTTGACTCCGTGGCTCACAAGCTTTTATCGTCGAAATACATCTGTACAAACATAAACCCATCACACAAATTTTTAGCCAATCAGGAGAGTTTGAAAACAAGATATTGTGTCACCAGAATGCTCTCTGCTTACATGTTGTGTGTTATCCAGCCCCCAAAGTTAATCAATACTGGTACCCATAGTTCGGTGTTTGCAATGGCAGGACATATCTGTATGCTTCAAGAGGAAGGTTACAAGGTAGGAAAACACAGGGAGAGAATAGCGAAGGCCAGAAGATAAGATATGGCGAGAGGAGAATACTAAAGGCTAACAGGTAGTTGATACGGGGATTAGGTAGTCCAGACAAGGATTAGTTAGGCCGGCTGGTGTCTGAGATTGGTTTAAGGACAAGGACGGAGGGGATTTTTGACATGTTGCAGTCCAAAAGGGCAGAGACACTTCGCTCATCGAGCAGCCTGTGTAAAGGCAACACAAAAATGGCGGTGACTGTAAGATGGGGTCAAAATTAAAGAACCTCACCATGAAAAACGAGGTCAGGAAAAGGGAAGGAGGAAGGCAAAAAGCTTGGGGGTGACCCTGCAGAAAGAGCCAGGTCCAACACTGTGCACTGTAGATTAGTTCAGTTATTGATCTTTGTCAGGCTTTTTTCTCTGTGCCATTGGATGAGCACAGCCAGTTTTTATTTTTATTTACGTTCCAACAGAGAGTTTTGTCATGGTGCCACTTGCCATAAGGCTATGTTGAGAGTTCTTCCATTTTCAGCAAGATCTTGAAAAAGAATCTAGAGTCACTGCAGATGCCTTACAAGTCAGTTCTTGTGCGGTACGTTCATGACTACATCTTAATCATCCTCTTTCTTTATTCGGTCATCCAGTCACCATAAAAGATACAAAATACATAAAAATCACATAGTACAAACAAGGCATATTTAAATCCATTATCATATAAGATCGATGAAAACATGATTGTAGTAGCTAGAGCATATCATACTGAAATGACAATTCATACGATGATTGCAGAGCGCAGGCGTATCGATCGCTGTATATAGGTTGCAATCATATTTCTACAGATGGTAATGTTTGCAAAAACTGCACCGCAGCCCTGTACTGTCTTTAGTTCACTTTCTTCAGGAAGGGCAAAATAGGCACTTTCCTTAACGGGGAATAAAATTTGTAGAAAAGGATAAAGTGCATTGTACTTTATGCAGACTGACCATCACATAGGCAAACAGGCAAATTGGCAACAAACGTACTTTGCCTCGGGTACGCTACAAGGAAAAGTACAGTATTCAGACATAATCTGATAAGAAAGAACCTGTGGTGTAGGTTGCTAACCCAGGTCAAATAAGGCTCAGTACTGCAACATGTCCTGATCTGAGCATGGGCAGCAACTGTAGGCATTTCTGCAATTTTTGACATTATTTCCTCAGCACATTTAGCCAAAAATAATTTCTTCAATGGTCTAAATAAGCTGGGAGAGAACACGGGGATTCAGGAACAGCTCATCTAGATCCAGCCAGTTACAATTCTTGCATATATTTGCGATCCATGAAATTTTTGAACTCTATTTTTATTTGACAACAGTTGTCTAAGATTGTATGGTTCAATAGAGTTTCTTCCATAGACTAAATTTTCAGCCATAACAGAAGTGGTTGGAGCCTCACTGAGTCACATATGTACCCTAGTCCAACTTATGTGTTGCATATAAAGTTACTGGTGGGCTTGGGAACAGCTGGCAACCTTTTTATAAAACCGTTCTCTACCTTTTCGAGACCCGATTGATTACAGAAGCCCCAAACACCAGCCCCATATGTGGCG
Source organism: Calotriton arnoldi (assembly GCA_963921515.1). Classification (NCBI taxonomy): domain Eukaryota; kingdom Metazoa; phylum Chordata; class Amphibia; order Caudata; family Salamandridae; genus Calotriton; species Calotriton arnoldi. The sequence continues at coordinate 997,596 of CAWUFW010005839.1, forward strand.
GCCAGGCAACACTTAGCTTTATAAATTGTTTTAATTGGCTTTCCACATAGTCTGGCTGCAAAACCCAAAATTGCTTTGACACTTATAGCTAGTGCAGTTGTCCTGCCTGCTTTCAAAGTGTCCCAAGCCATTCTGTCATCAAATAATATTACCAGATATGGATAAGACGGTACCTTTCTAATTTTAGCACCATTGGCAAAAAAAGGCATATTATTCCTTGTTCGAGATCCAAAAATCATTATATGTGTTTTAGATTGATTTACCATAAAATCTAAGATGCTCATGAGGACACAAAACTGATCTAATAAACGCTGCAATCCAATTGCAGTTTGCAGGAAGAAAACAATGTCATCTGCATAGATTAAGTCCAGTATAGTACGTTTGCTGACCATGAGGCAATCAACTCTAAATTTCTGTATATGTTTTTAAGGCCATTGACATATAAAGAGTGAAGGGGGATAGTACACACCCCTGGCGCACACCTCGGTCGAGTTTAAAACTGTCTGTTACTTCCCCTATTGGGCCATACATGACGCTAGCTCTTACCTCCAGATGGACTTCTCTTAAAAAGTTTATGATGCTGGCCTCGACCCCCAGCTCTGTCATATTTTCCCAGAGTTTTGATCTATTGACGGAGTTCAAGGCCAATATCAGATCCATAAAAGCTGTATACATTTTACCTTCCTTTGCTATAGTGTACTTATTTATTAGAAGGTAAAATTGAAACACTCCTCTACAGACCTGAAGCAAACACGAAACCCAAACTGAAGATCCAAGAGGACGTTATTTTCCGTTGCCCAGGTTTTCATGCACTCTAGCAGGATCCTGTCCTTTATTTTAGCAGTGGAAATTATTAGAGAAATAGGGTGAAAGCACTTTGGGTCCCCCAAGGAACCTTTTTTAAAGATCAGGTCTATTGTCGCGTGAGACCAGGTCTTGGGTGGGCCGGTAACTAGGGCAGCCTTGATAACATTTGTCAGGAGAGGAGCCCAGGGGCGAAGATTTGCCTTGAAGAGATCCGCTGGTATCCCTCCTGGGTCTTTTGAAATGGGGCGCCTATTAATAGCCTCTACCTCAATCTCAAGGGTGCAAAGAGGTTGAGCTGGGACTATTAAAGGTGCACATGTTGAGGTCTGGGTCGTGTTCAAAGCATGACCAATAGTAAAGGCAGGGTCCGAATATAGTCTGGAGAAATGCTCTACTCAAGCCTCCGGGGGAATCCCTGTGTCAATCCCAGTATCTTTGGCTCTCACAAAATATTTACGATTAACTATTTGCCAGAAGAGCCTGCTATCTCTGACCTCACTGGCTCTTACCAAACCTAGGTAAGCTTCTTCCCCATATATCCTTTTCCAGGCAACTATAGCTGCCTCATACCTCTTTGTGCAAAGGCTAACCCGTACTGGATCCCTTGGCACAGCTATGAGTGCCAACAACAACTGATTGTGGGCTTTAGTGCAAGTTGTATCAATCCACTTCACACATTTATTATGATGGATGTTTATCGTGACTGTAAGCATTTCACGGACGGTCCCACATATTCTGACAAAGCTGCTAATTATCTCAAGCTCTCCCTCCATGTTCACTTCCAGTCACTGAGTAAAATCACAATAAGTTGCAACTATTAGATTTGAGAGGAACAGATCTTTGTCTACTCTTGCACAGACCATAATAACGCCCTTATTAGATAAGTAAACCAACAGTCTCAAAAGGGCCATCACTTGCTGCTTTTCAAAGAAATAATTTATTTTCAAGACAGTAACGATCTGGTGGTCACTCAATGGGGAGTCCAAAACCACATAGTCTCCCACCCATGGCCTCAAATTGTGGCACAGTAGAACAAAATCATTTAGGCTTGGGCGGCCATGCCCAATGAAGGTGGAAGTAAGAACTATACCACTATTTGTTGAATCAAAAGCAAAAACTAGATTGTACCTTGTTATTAACAAATTAAATTCATTTCTATAAGGGCTGTGGCTAAAGTGTGTTGTAGACTCCCCTTCAGTATTCAGCAAACCAGAAGAGATTTCTGAAGACGCTCAGCAGTGTTTAGCATTAAAATCCCCCATCCACACAGCCACATAGCTACCTTCGAGTTTGCTCTATGTCCTCTTGCAAGGCTTTCGCTATGGCAGAATTATAAACATCAACAACATTATAAAAGTTTACCAATTGCATGCATGCTCTCTTACACTTAACAAAAATAATCTGATAGTGTGGCTAGGCCAGATTAGGCCACATAATCTGACCGGAATTGTTAGTGCCACCAATGTCACCAGGCCTCCTTTGGCCCTGACGTAGAGCCTGCAATTTCAGGAGTGTGATAGGTCACCAACCCATCAATAAACAGGGGGGTTCCAGAAGCTGTGTCTCTTGAAGGCACAGAACTGAATACTGTTTGAAGAAATCCATCCAGTCCAGATTTGCCACTTTTTAACCCAGACCTACCACATTCCACGAAGCAAGTCTTATTCCTTTGCCTCCGTTTCTGCTAGAGTCCCTAATGTCAGTGCTTTCCTCAGTTGAAATAGGACTGGTCACCCTTTCAAGAAGGACACGAATGTCATAACCTGCGTCTGTATCTGTATGGGCCTTGAGGTGAACAGGCTTGTTTATGAGTCAATCTAAATGATCTAGCTCTGTTACCAGTAAAAATCTATTCATAGTGCTGACACGTTTGATAGTACTTTGTGGTGGCCTGAAAGGATTGTTAACTGGTCTATAGAAACCCAACGGTAGGACATCTATGGCTGAATAGCTATGTATTTGAAAGCTAAGTCTGCCCAGGACTTGCTTGACTGTGGCTCTGCTCCTGAAGTTAGCAACAATACAGTCATAGTTGTCAGATTTTGGAAGATTGCCAACCCAGGAGACCCTACGAACATGATTGATCACATTATGTAATGGTCCTGAACCGTCTGCCTTTCTGTTAAGGCAGTGCAAAACCTTATTTAGCAACTGGCCATAGTTTTTATGGGTACCAGGCATCAGCGGAGGAACACCTTTAAGAACTAGCACAAACGGAGTGGCCTGGGGGGGTGGCTAAATAATTTGGAGGCCCTATGGAGGTGGTGCTAGTGACTGATCCTCATTCGCGACCTAAATTCGGGCAATGCTATCACTGTGAGCTGCCTTAAGGCTAGTCCCTGTGATATGGGATTCCCGAGCTAGGTGTTGTTGGAGCACCTGGGGTTCTAAAGGGGGCCTAAGGGAAGATAGACAATCCCTCTAAGCAATAGCATGACCCACATACATTTTAGTGTCTGTGCTTGCATCCTCAGAAGCCTAGGGTAATGGCCATTATGGTTTTTGTCCAAAATATGTTCCTCAAGAGAGTCCTGCATACCCATTTGGGCGGAAATCAGGTTAGCTAATTTATACTCTAGCCATGTGATCTTGCTATCTATGTCCAGAGCCGTCATCCCAGGCACTACCCTGCCATGGCCCCCTCGATTATCAAGCAAGAGTCCTGAGCTCATTTTCCTTTCCTGAACTGGGTGTGCTTCTTTTTGGCCAGGTGTGACAAAGAGTATGACTCCGGTGGGTTGGATACAAACAGTACATCATCATGCACAGCATTTAGGGCAATTAATTCCTCTGAGACAATTACGGTGCGCGGGTTTCTTCCCCTAGTACCTTACTGCTGCAAGGGAGCATTGGAGCTGCCACTAGTTTCTGGCAGATCGCTAAGCTCTGTCCCACTGCCTTTTTCAGAGACAGATTTTATAGCAGTAACAGCTGCTCTTCAACATAGCTAATCTCCTTCTCAAGTATTCCCATGGTATTTTTTAAATATATTACTATGGTGCCTGCCCATGGATTCTCTCTTGCAGTAATAGATTTTCTCTTCCCCATAATGGCGTACTTGCACACTGATCCAACAGAAATGCGACACAGTTGGAGAAGAGCAGGAAAATAAAAAGACTGCCAAAGGGACAAACTGCATAGCATGAACCTGAAATTCAGAGAGGGGTGGCCCAGCCTCTTCCAGGCACTGACGGGCACAGGGCTGGCCCGATCTTGGCGTGGGTGGGCCTGGGCTTTGCCCAGGTATGGCTTGTGGGCGCCCTGCAGAGCAGGAATTGAGGGCGCGATTTATCCACGTGTAGCTGAAGATGAGATGGCAAGCCCCTCTTCACGAGGCGAAGCAGTACAGCATGGGACAGAGTCCCTGTGAGCCTCCTGGCCCACCAATGATGATGCAGGTGTCCCACGCACAGGAAATCACTGACGCTTTATATTTGTGGAGCCGCAGAAGATGAAGGCAAGCCCATCCTCACGGGGCGAAGCAGTGCAGCATGGGACAGTGAGTCCCTGTGAGCCTCCTGGCCGCCAACAAAAATCCGGTACTTTATTCAAATTATAACCACTGGAATGATACACAGGGATAGGCCATCTGCATTCTATCCACCAAAGACTACAGAAAGTTGTGATAGCCGTACACAGGCGCTAAATGACCAAATCGTCATTATAGGCTGCAGAGTCTTTAGAAACTCTGGGACGGTATGACATTGACTAGTCACTACAGCTCCTTCTTAGTCTGCTGGGAAAAAGGCTAGGTTTTCTAGGTGTGGAGAAACCCCCAGCAAAATACCATATCCTGCATCTTACTCACAGGCTGCTGTACACACCTGCCAGATTTTTAGCCAAGGGATGGCTTACTTGTGGCATTAGAGACATGAGAAGCTCATATACAGGATGCAATTGCTTTATTGAATCACAAGGTGTCCCCATGTAAATTGCAATACTGCCAGAAAGATGTTCAATATCTAGGACACATCATTGAGAAACGTGCAAGGAAGGTGTCACCAGAGAGAGTAGATGCAATTCTGCAAATGAATCCACCTCTGTTAGAAATGGGGGTCTCTAGTTGCCAGGTTGTTACCCTGTCCAAGTAGGGACCCTTCTTCCTTGTCAGGATAAGGGGGATACACTTCTAAACCAATCCCTGTTCACCCCCTTGGTAGCTTGGCACAAGCAGTCCGGCTTATCTCAGAGGCAGTGTGTAAAGCATTTGCACATAACATACAGAAGTTCAGTGAAAACATTACAAAAGGACACCACACCAGTTTTAGAAAAATATCCAATATTTATCTGTGTAAAACAAGACCAAAACGATAAACATCCAACATACAGTTGGGTACAAGTACTATTAAAGCAAAAATAGGCTTTAAACAGTTTCTTGAAGTGGATAGCTCCGTCCAGGGCTACCACAGCGATGTGGATCAACAAATTCCACTGTTTCGGCCCGACTGCAGTATCAGAAGTCCCTTTAAAAAGTACCTTTTAGTTCAGGCCGACCGTGGCTATGTGTGCGGGCGTCAAGGCAGCGGTGTGAAGCGGAGCAGTGCGGCGTGCGGTGTCCTCAGGTCGAGGTGCATGCAGCAGCTCGGTGATGGTCGTCCAGCAGCGTCTGTGAGACCAGGGCTGCGGTGCTTGTCATGGTGCTGATGGTCATTGTGCAAGCACCGGCGTCTGTCGAGGATCGGAGGTCATTGGGGCTGGCGTCGGTGGGCCGAGGCTGTGGTGCAGATCAGAGGTCATTGTGGCTGGCATCGGTGGAATGAAGCGAGGCAGTGCATAGTGCGGTGCCCACAGTTCACGGTGCAAACAGCAACTCTGTGGCGGCGGCGGACGTTGTCGCCAGTGAGACCAGGATTGCAGTGCAAAGTGCATCGGTGCCCTCTGCAGTGCCTTCAGGTCACGGATCTGCCGGCGGTCTTGGTGACGGCATCTGGTTGCGGTTTCCCTCTGTGGCAACTGAGACACGCGGTACCCAGAGGAAGGTGAAGTCTTTGCTGTTCCTGAGACTTCTTGAATGGGGGCAAGTTCTACATCAAGCTCTTGGAGAAATTCAAACAAAGAAGTTGCAGAAAGTTCAGCCCAGTCCTTTCTCTGCCCAGAAGCACAGCACAGCACTCAGCAAAGTGGTAGTCTCTCCTCACAGCTTCCCCAGCTCTTCTTCTTGGCAGGTTCCCTGATCCAAAAGAGTTCTAAAGTCCTGGGGTCAGGGCCCCAATATTTATACCACATTTTCGCTTTGTTCTGTTTGTGGCAAGTGTCTCTGAGCCCAGTCCAAACCAATTCTGCCCTCTCTGGCCAAGCTTCTCTACAGGAGGTGGAGACAGTATTGTGCAGAGGAGACACTGCTCATTCAGGTGCTAGTGAAAACTCCTCCCACCACTCTTAAGTGCAGACCAGGCCTATTCAGCTGCAACTATGAGTCACCCAGGAAAGGCATGACATACCTCAACCCCCTTGTGGCTGTGTACTGGGAATGCGCTTCCCCAGCCCCTGTTACTCTAAAACCAGACAGTCAATACACAAACCAGCAGAGGCACACAGAATGGTTAAACAAGAAAATGCCTACTTTCTAAAAGTGGCATTTTCAAACACACAATTTAAAAACCGTCTCTCTAAAAAGATGTTATTAAATTCTGAGTTCAGAGAGCCTAAACTCCATTCCTCTATTGTGTCCCAATGGAAAGTTATACTTGTAATATGTTACAAAGCAACTCCTATGTTAGCTTATGGGAACAGATAGCCTTTCAATAGTGAAAAATCGAAATTGGCAGTATCTCACTATCAGGACATGTCACACACACCAGGACATGTCCTACCTTTCACATACACTGCACCCTGCCCATGGGGGTACCATGGACCTACCTGAGGGGTGCCTTACATGTAAGAAAAGGGAAGGTCAAAGCCTGGCAAGTGGGGGCACTTGCCAGGTTGACATAGCAGTAAAGCTTGCGTGCAGACACTACAGTGGCAGGTATGAGACATCTTTGAAAGGCTGCTTGTGTGGGTGGCACAATCAGCGCTGCAGGCCCACTACCAGCATTTGATTTACAAGCCCTGGGTACACACAGTGCACTGTACTTGGGACTTAGTAGTAAATCAAATAAGCCAAACATGGAAACACCAATCCATAAACACAATTTACAGTAGGAGCACTTGCACTTTTATGCTGAACAGCAGTGAGAAAGTGCACAGAGGCACTAAACCAGCAAAACGAAATCCAGCGTACCATTAAAAACAGGAGGCCAGAAAGCAAAAAGACTGGGGAAACATGCCAAAATATGCCAGGTCCAACAACCTCTAACACAGAGAGAAATCAGGATGTTTTGGGAATGGAATGACTATAGTAGACAGTGGATACCAAACATTTCCCTAGTGGCTAATCCTTTACTAAGGCTAACATACAAACATGTGCCTGATCCGCTTCCATGGGACAGCGATTGCCTAAAAGCTTTCCTAGAGCTGAGAGAAAGTCTGTTGTGCCCTGTCACTAAGAATGACTAATTACAGTAAGATGTTTACATTGTTTTACAGTAAGAGGGAGGGCTGCACTCTCTCAGTGCTTACTCAGCTGCATGGAGATGCTCAAAAACATGTGGCTTATTTCTCGACAACCCTCGACCCTGTGGCCGCAGGACTGCCAGGCTGCCTTAAAGCGGTCGCGGCAGTTAGTGTTGGTATCAAGAGGAATGAAAGCATAGTGATGGGACACCCTTTAACTGTAATGGTCCAACACACTGTACAAATACTACTTACCCGATCAAAAACCCAGTAGGATGGGATAGGATGCGGATTTATAAAGCACACTAATACCCGAAGGTGCCAAGGCGCTGGGCGGTAGAGAAGAAGAGAGGAGAATGATGGGCTGCTGACTGAACTGAAAAAAGCCAAGTCTTCAGCAGTTTTTTTGAACACCGGAAGCGATTCTACCTGGGAAATCGAGGAGGGTAGGGTATTCCAAAGTTTTGCAGCCGCCACCAAGAAGGAACGGCCGCCCCATCTGGCTTTGCGGACTCTAGGGATGATCAATTTTCTCTGGGAGGAGGATCTCAGAGCCCTCCCAGGCATATACCATTTAAATATGGTTTTCAGCTGCTGCAAACCTTTATTATGCAGGGCCTTGTGGACCGTACACAGGGCTTTGAAAGAGATTTGCTTCCTAATAGGGAGCCAGTGCAGAGTGCGAAGCCCCTCCTTTGCTGAATGCCGTTTAGGGATATTAAGGATCAGCCTGGCAACCGCGTTTTGTACAACCTGAAGCCTGTTCAGGGAGGCCGTGCTAATATTCAGATAAAAGGCATTACAGTAGTCAAGCCGGGAGGTAACTAGCGCAATGACTCACAATAGACTTGCCAAGTATGAACAACAGATATTGGCTGCCGTCAACGTGAGTCTAAAATGTTGCCAGATTTTGAATCCATCTACTTTGTTGCCTATAAAAGACTATGTTTATGACAAAGTTGAACATGATTGTCTAGATGTGACAGATTTATGGGCTAAGCGAAGATCCGACATTATATATGAACCTTTGAACGAGTCTGAGTATAAAATATTAATTGACCGCTTATGCTTGAGAAGCAATGAAGGTATCCTAAGAGCAGCTTATGTTGTTTGCACAATTAATGACATTGTGGAAGCTTCATGACTTCGAGGTTTTAGCTCAGCACAAGTTGCAGAATTGATTGCCCTTACAAGAGCTTGTATGTTGACATCCCATTTAAGAGTCACTATATTTACAGATAGTCAGTATGACTTTGATGTTGTCCATGACTTTGGTCAATTGTGGTCACAAAGATGTTTCATGTCCTCTTCTGGAACGCCTATTTGTAATGGTGAGAATGTGAGGAATCTTTTGCCTGCTCTCCAATTACCTACTGAAATTGCAATGGTTAAATGTGCAGCTCACCGAAGTGGCAATGGTTCCATTGTAGTCAGACAGTATGCCGACAAGGTTGCACGGTATTGTGCACTAGTGGCCTGCACATTTAACAGAACATTTGCATGTGAATCTGAGGAGGACACTGTCTTTTCTATGTTGATGTCAATAGCTGCCACATGAGAATAACTAAAAAGGGTGCAAGAAAATGTTTTTCAGAAGCAGAACAGCAAGGTTGGATCAGAGCGGGTTGTGAGAAAAACGCAAATGACATTAAGATGGCAGCTGATGGGAGACCAGTGTTACCTGATAGTTTGTTTCTAACGACACAACCTTTTCATGGATACACACATTTAGGGAGCGATGCCATCAGACAGAACTGGTTTAACCCCAGATTTAGGATGCTTGCAGAAGAATTGTATTTTTAAAGACAAGGGAACCCAATTGGTGGTCAGGGACCTTGGGTATGAACTGTTTTAAGAAACAAGGGTCCATAACAAAAAACATATGCAGAAGTTCATCAATATAGAGATACAGTGATGTCTTTACTTTGTCCAATTGGACATCATTTTTTAATGAGAAGGAAAAAGGGAAAACATACAAGTGGGGACATGTGTAACATAAAAGCGGAAAAAAGCTCAGGAAATACAAGACGGTGTGGCCAGAAAAAGGTTGTTATAGCGGTTAGGCCAACATCAAATATGTCAAAGCACTCCCGCATACATTAATACACGATATACATTTATGTCAGAGTGCACAAAGTCGACGACGTTTCGATCCCTTTAAGTGATGCTGGGATCATCTTCAGGACAGAGCAAATGGGTGCCTGAGGCAATTGCCTGTCAAAAGGTGTTCTGGAAGAGTGGAGAAAGAAGGCGAAAAAGAGGGAGATAAAGAAGAAAAGCGCAAGATTAAAACCACAGAATTGGACATTTGCAATGTGAGTAATCTACATGAATGGTGAGGCATGCTCCATTTAAGTGGTTAATGACTCTGTATAGTCAAGAGTTAACAGTCCGAGCCTGCGGCGGTGCAAGGGTATGATATCCACACGGGGCAAGAGATTTAATTCCGAGATTCATGATGAGAGTGATGCACATGGGTGGTGAGGCATGCTACATTTAAGTGGGTAATGGCTTTGTACAGTTGAGTGTTGCCCGTCCGGGCATGCGGCGGTAAAGGGCTATGATATCTGCTACAGGTGCAGCTAGAGTACATGCATAAATGCAAGAGGCTGAAGATGAAGTAGTGGGAATTTACCTGGGACTCAAATCAAAGTCGCAACGGATTGTTAGGTCCGGGTAGATTTAGGAAGCAGCGTGGTTCAATGCTGTGGAAATGAGAATAAATACCTTAGAGCACGGAAGAGTGGCTTGAAAGGGGGTGAAAATGTGTTGTAATAAGGTACCAACTGGGATGGTCCTACGTAGACGATGTAGTGAACCGCAGTTTATTGCAGCCACAGGAGGGTCCTGTGGCAGAGGGGGTATCCATGATTCGGTTCAAGGAACCATCCCAGCTCGGTGCTGGTGATAAGGCTGTGGGAGGAGAGGCATAACGTGAGCGGCAACCTAGGGATGGGTGCAGTAGAGATTTGGTGCATTTTTTAAAATTCTTACCATGAATACGGACTACCGGGTTGGGTCCAATTTTCTGTGTGAAAAGGAAACTGAGTGACGTTCTGGCACTGCAACCGGCGGACCCGGAAGTGTGGAGGGTGGATACATGAGAGGCAAGGTGGGTGGGGTTGGCGCGGTGACGTATCAGAAGAGGCGTGATGACGCGGTGTCCGTGGAATGGTTGCAGAGTAAGTATAGAAGAGGGAGGCAATATTGGAATGGAGGAGAAGGGTAGGGTATAGCGTACTTACAGATGTAGCTGTACTCTTCATATATCAATGAAAGACATGTTACATTGTGAAAAGAAGTCAAGAACCAATTGTAAGTACTGCATTTGCTAGAGAGAAACTCTTGTAAGTCCTGCGTACTATTTGGTGTCGTACAGGAATTATGCATTTGGGATGGAGGAGAAACTGTACTCTACATGGATTATTGAAAGACATGAACCAATTATACGTCATATATATTAAATGACAACGTCCTGGAATTATGCATTTGTTAGAGAGTCAGAAAACTTGATCGACACATATTATTAGACATTAACCAAGGTCGATCAGGAGCATTGGTTCATTTTTGTCAACTGCAACATAAAATAATTACAGAAAAAATGGGGAGAGACCATCCGGTCGACATGTACCAATTATACCAATGTCCTGGAATTATGCATTTGTTAGAGAAACAGAAAACTTGATCGACAAATTGTATTACATTAACCAAGGGCGATCATGAGCAACGATTCATTATGTGAAATAATTACAGAAAAATGGGGAGAGACCCATATTATTTGACATTAACCATGGTCGGTCAGGGACATCATTACATGTAGAAATTAGTATAAGTTCATATTTGTAGGATCAAGTAAGGTTCAGGTGGTAACTTAGCGTATGGGGCTGCAGATTGTGAGCAGACCAGTGTGCAGCAGTTACTCATTTGCGATTTAAGACCAGGGGTCTAGAAGCAGTTATTCATGGTGTACTGTAATAGAGTGTACCTTTCTGTGGGCTTCCTATAGAGTGCAGTGAAAAGTTCCCCTTCCACGTGTTTAATCATCAGGTCTAAGAAAGAGATTTCTGTCTTACTGTCTGTTAGTGTGTACCGTAAGCCGTTGCTGTTAATATTTAGCCATTCTAGGAATTGTAGAAGTGTTGTCTCGTCCCCTTGCAAGATTAGAAAAATTTCATCAATATAGCGCTTCCAGGTAAGTATGTTATTCTGATGCGGGTTATTCGGGGTTAATATTTTGGTAGTCTCTAGGTCGTCCATATAGAGCATTGCAAAATTTGGGGTAATAACTGCGCCCATCGATGTTCCCTTGATCTGCTGATAAAATTGATCATTGAAGAGGAGAAAGTTTCTGGTAAGGCATACGGTTAGTAGCTGTAGGATAAAGTCCATCGGAACTGCATGTGGGCGTATTCTATTATTGAGTGTGTTTTCAATGACTGTCAAACCCTCCAGCTGGGGAATGTTGGTGTAGAGTGATTCTACGTCCAAAGTGCAGAAAAGATCTGTTTCTGGGTTGAATGGGTGATGTTCTATCTGGTTAAGAGATCCATGCTGTCCCTTCTATAACAGCGAGTCTTGGGTACATTGTCTTTTATGATGAAATCGACATTGTCCGAGGGGTTCTAAAATAGAACCACAACCGGAGATAATGGGACGTTCGGGAGGAGTCTCTATATTTTTATGAAGTCTGCGCAGGGTGCAGATGACTGGTGTTCTGGGAAAGTTTTTGTTGAGAATCAGGAATTCATTCTGAGTGAGGTAGCCTGTTGTTCTACTTACGTCTGTAATGTTAAAGATGATATCTCGAATTTTGTTTGTGGGATCAGTGTTGAGTTTTCTGTAATGACTCGTGTTGGACAGTTGTCTGAGGAGCTCAACTTTATAGGGGTCAATATCTTGGATCACAATTCCACCTCGTTTATCGGCTGGTTTAATGACAACAGTGTGGTTAGCTTTGAGATTCACCAGGGCCTGTTTTTTGGTTAGTGGTAAGTTGTAGGGAATGAAGGTCGGTGTGTTCTCAAGTCTGGTTATTTCTTTGAGAACTAGTTTCTCAAAGGTGTGGATCTCTGTAGGGAGTATTTCTTTGAGAACTAGTTTCTCAAAGGTGTGGATCTCTGTAGGGAGGCAGCCGTGTGGAGGGGAGAAAGTTGAGGGCGGACATAGTGGAGTATTAGCACTGCTCGGAGTACTGGGGTTATCCTGGAAACAAAATTGTAACCTAATTTTTCAGAAGAATTGCAGTAATTCTGTTTGAAGTTCCCAAAAGTTTGGGCGGAGTGTAGGAACGAATGAAAGGCCTTTACTCAGTAAAGAGATTTCATTTTCAGAAAGGAGGTGTGTGGATAGATTGAAAATGGGTACCGTCTGTGCGCTTGTCATGGTGCGGTTATCATTACAAGATGTTACCATTGGTAGTACTTCTGTCTTGTTTGTCGGTCCCCTGGTGTGCTGTACCATCTTTGTGGTCATCCTCTGCCTTGGGGAGGTGGTGTGCTTGGCCTCTCCCTAAAAATTCTGGTTATGTGAGTGGGTAGATGTACTTGGGCCGTCACTCTGATCCGAATTGTCTGATGAATCTCCTGATGTATCTGAAAAACCCACTAGGATTTTTTTTTCTTATTGTATCTTCCCCAGGGATGTCCAAAATTAGGGTTAGTGTAAGCCCTGTTGTTGTTGCAAAAGTCGTTATTCAGGTATGGGTATGTTCTCTCTATTGTGTAGGATCGAATGTCTCTCTTTACCTTTACTGATTTCTTATTTTGTTCAATTCTGTGGAACTCGTCTATGGTTTTTTGAACCTGATCACAAAGTTTCTTACAGTCAGCAATGGTGCTGGTTTCTTTGATTTGTTTCTCAATGTCGTTGATTTCTTCTGTTAGTTTCTTAACTTGCTCAACGGCCGTATCTATCCAGAGCACCATGCAGTGCCTGGAACAAGTGGTGCCGATGTAACTAAAGTTTTCTAGGTATTTTTTTATATCAGTAAAGACACCGGGAATGTTTCTGACCTGCAACCCAACTGGAATTATCTCTGAGGTATTCCGTGGGCATGCGTATCATTAATTGTAGTCTGACCAGTTTCTTTTTACTTTTTTCAAGTAGTTCAGCTAGTGATGTGTTGACAGGCTGCGCTGTTTCAGCAGTGTCAGAGAAGAGAGAGGGACCTTCTAGAATTTTTTTTAAATATAATCATCTGAGTATATAGGAGCATGATTGGTCATTTCGGTGTATGGCAGAAAAGGGAAGAGGGAAAAAGTGTGTATGCAGAGAAAAAGTATAGAGGGGGGAAAAAAGGAGAAGGAAGAGGACCCACTTCGTCAAGTAGGTAAGGGTAATTTAACACCCTTTGTTAGGGACCCTTGTTTCTTAAAACATGCAGAAGAATTGTGACATGCTATCAAATGAATGTAGGGTAAAGAACTCGAGGTACACTGAGTCACATAGGGAGATCAGGTGGGTCTTTCAACAATGCAGATGGACTTTGTCAAGATGCTTGTTTGCAACAGGTTGAAATATGTCCTGGTCATAGAGTGCACCTTCTCACGATGGGTGGAAATCTACCCAACCAGAAGAAAAGACAATTGATTTCATCTTCTTGTCAGAGACCTTAACAAATCACCTCTTTAGATTTAAGATTCCTAACAGGACAGAGAGTGACCACAATCATTTTTCCCTCACCCTAGATGTAGCAGCTCCTATTACAGGGAAATGTATCACAGTAAGCTCTTCTATTGGGGCTGAAACAGCAAAACTGGTAAAGAGAATAAAATGGAGGGAGACCGACACCTCAAGGGTGCATGTGTGGCTAGAAAAGCTGGCCTCAGAGGCCAACAGCCACCCTCAATGAGACATATTCCATGATTGGGATAGATCCTTAAGTGAGCTAAGGAATTCCCTGGTAGTTGCCGTAGAGTGCCATGCAAGGACTGACGGGATGGTGGGCCTTCCACCTAAACACAATAAGCCCATCATGTTAACGCGAAGAGCGCAAAGGAGTGCCCTGCCTGCCCATAAGCTTAACCCGACCATAAAATCTGCATAGGCCATCACCAATCTGCGTAATCACTATAAAATAACCACATGGGAAGTAAAAAAGGCCATTAAACCAAAAGAATGGCTAAACATCTATCAAATGCTAAAGGAAACAAATCAGACACGCTTCTGGAAGTACACCCATAAACGAAAATCTAATATCACAAGGGAAAACGGAGTCTCTGAAGAATCTTGGATGAGGCATGTAGAAGAGCTCTATGCAGATCAGTCCCTTGCACCTTATAATGCTGCTAAGTTGGAGGCCGCAGAACTGACTACAGACAATATCCAGGACTGAGCTCCCTGGCCTAGGTCGGAAAACTCATCAAAGCAATAAAAAATGATAGTGCTCCAGGGCCCAATTGTCTGCCGGAAAGCATATTTAAATGTGCCTCAAAGGGATAGGCAAAGGTGTTAACCCCCCTCTTCAATCAAACCTTTCTGAATGCTCAAGAACCAGATGCTTCTAGGGGATCCATTCTCTGGCCAATACTCACGAAAGGGGACCCAATAATCCCATCAAATTGCCACCAGATAGCACTGTTATACCTAGAGGCTAAAGCTTTTGCTAGAACACTATTTAAACAGCTGGAGGCCTGGGTAGTGGAAAACAATGCTTTGCCTTTTTTCCAGACTGGGTTCCGAGCTGCTGCATCAACAATAGATAACCTCATGGTACTTGCAGCTGTATTCCGGCACGTGAGTTACGAGTGAGAACAGGACCTCAAACTGTCACCCCCAAAATCACCACCACCAGCGGCGGGCTGAAGCAGGGGTGTGTTCTTACGCCCCTTCTTTTTAACCTATATATCGCAGATCTGGGGAAAGCTCTTGAGGTTGGCTGTCTGATTCCTCAAAAATTAGGCCTGTCCAAATGACATATCCTGCAGTACACAGATGATATAGTGGTAATGGACCACTCTAAAGTCGGCCTACAGAGAGCCTTGAGTAGCCTTCACATATATAACGGGAAAGACCACCTCACAATAAACCCGGATAAGACAAAGGTCATGAATTTTGAGCGCCACAGAAATAAAAAACATCTGGCATAGCATATGTGGAGTAAGATCATCAATTCAGCCAAGAAGTATAGTTATCTGGGGGTCTGGTTTGCAGAAACATCTAACTCCACCGCCCATATAGCCTCTCTGAAAAAGAAGAGTGCAGCCATTATATACAGTATCAACTGTCAGAACAGGAAGCTAAAACATCCTTCTGCGTCCCCCATTCTTAGGGTCATGAAGGAGACTCTCCTCTCTGTGCTGCAATATGGCCACCCGGCCTTCCCCGGTGCCTGTATGTTTAGCCTAGAACAATCACAGTGTACAGGCTACAGGAAAATATTTCAACTGCCTCTGTATATCCATAGGATAAGACTCTGAGGGGACTTTGGGCAGATGGGACAATCCTTAGCCTGTCAGACAGATATCTTGAAGTACTACATTTGGATCTTGAAAGTGCCAGCTGACTCGCTCAAAGCCTGTTTAAAAGCAACATTTGAGACCCTGGGCAATCCCTGGCATGAGCAAATGCAAAAAGCCATTTCCTCCTTTCAAATCAACGCTTTAGCGTTAAACTCAGATGATGTCTCCTATGTGGCCTGGAAAAGGGTAATTAATAGCCAACTGAAATCAATTTTAAATCTTCAGGATATTGCCCTTCTAAAGACCTCAGCTATCCTACTTCTCCGGAACAATTGTTCCTGGTGGGGAAGTCACAATCGTATATATTGGGTGCCATCAGCTGACAGACGCACAGAGATATTCTGCACATGCGCCTACTTGGCCTACCAGTTACTGATTTCAGTCTGGAGGGACGGGTGTGTAGACTATGCAATTTTAGGCGAGACCGCACCTGCCTGGAGGCATCATCGTTATGTTTCACCCAATCAGGTGCAAGAGCTTTATTGAGGTGTGGGAAATTAGTGAAGGAACTCAGAGTCCAGCTTCAACCAGGAACATATGAACCCCGTCAATTTGACTCTACCCAAAAGTTGATAATGGACTACCTCATACTGAAAACCTGAAATGAGGCAACGCTGTGGCTAAGAGGTACATGGACTAATGAATACAACCTTGGGGGGAGATGAATCACTTCCACAACTTTTATCTGAGCAGTCAGCCATGTAATATAATAGCCTTATTTTTATTGGTTGCCTTCTACTGCTCTCTCCCCCTCAATCATAGTGGCTGGGTTCGGTCCATTGTTCTCACAGGCTGTAAATCCTTCTCATCCCCGTAAACCCCCTGTGTTCATTAATGCATCGAACGGTTGAGGGTTTTGGCTCATGTTCCCTCAGACCCCGCACGTAAGAGTTCTACTGTTTGAGCTAAATCTTGGTTTTTACGACATCAAGCACTTTAGTTTCCATCACCTCTGCTACTTATGCACTCCTGACCAAGGGTCCCTCCATGTGGGGGAAACTGTTCTGTGAATACTTTTCTGTGGACACACTAGGGTTCTAGCCTCATGCAAAACTCCCCTCAGCA
This sequence comes from Calotriton arnoldi, assembly GCA_963921515.1. Taxonomy (NCBI): domain Eukaryota; kingdom Metazoa; phylum Chordata; class Amphibia; order Caudata; family Salamandridae; genus Calotriton; species Calotriton arnoldi. The sequence continues at coordinate 1,014,422 of CAWUFW010005839.1, forward strand.
CTTTAAATAGCACTTTATCTCCGCAGCTTCTGCTGCTTACGCACTTAAGCAAAAGTGACTCCTGGCACATATAGGGTGCTGTGCGGTGGAGGGTTTAGCTAGAGATAATTGGACCGGCATTCCAATTAATTTGTGTTTTTTTTTTTATCTAGTAGTCCTATGGTCTTTTGCAAATATGTTAACACTAATGCTCGTAACAGCTGTCTGTATGTCTGCTAATACATCAGGCATTTTATCTTTGCCCTTTTTCAGCCTATGCACTTGAGCCAATGTGGTCCATAAATATTACTTTCATTTTCCCATTTCTCTTTGTAATGGATCCACAGTTGCTAAACACCAATTTTAATGTAATATGTAACCACGGTTTTTAGTTTGAGCTAATTAGCACATTGGTACTCATTTTATTATCGCATTGACATAATTTGTTATGGTTTTTATTAACTGAAATAATAAAATTAACAATGACAGTCTCACTGTAGCCAAACTGTTATTGCATGAATTGATCCCCAGGTATGGTATGCCAGTTTCTCTGGAATCAGATCGAGGGACACACTTTAACAGTGAGGTCCTGAGGATGTTGTGTTCGGTACTACAGATTGAACAAAGATTGCATTGAAGCTATCAACCTGAAGCTTCTGGGATTGTAGAACAGGTCAATAGAGCCATAACATTTCATTTGGCCAAAGTGTGTGCTTCAACATCACTGAAATGGCCTGAGGCTTTACCTCTAGTGCTGATGAGTATCCGAAGTATTCCAAATTAGGAGGACTGGTTTATCACCCCATGAGATCCTTATGGGATGAGTAATGAGATTGCCTGTTGTACCTGCAAATGCACTTGTGAGCATCACAGATTATATGATACTCGATTTACTGCAAGGAATTAGCTGAAGTGGTGCATTCTGCCTCTAACCAGTTTGCAGCTGCCACACTCGATCCGCAACGCAAACAGTGCCACAACCTCAATCCGGGAGATTGGGTCGGGATCAAGAAGTACGTTCGAAAGACTTGTTTGAAACCTAGATGAAAGGCCCCTTCTAAGTAATTTTTGTAATTAACACTTTTGTTAAATGCGCTGGAGTTCCAAACTGGGAACATGTAGCACACACAAGAAGAGTAAGAAATCCCTATGAAGAAATTGTGTTATTTTAGCCTGAACGAAAAGCACTGGTGACTGCATCCCCATAAGTTGAACACCAACACAGAGCTATGACACAAATGTCACGGCAAAGAAAAGAGACGGGTGAAGATTAATACACACTTGCACCGAATCAAGTGCCTGTTATTTCCAAAGTGGCATTGAGCTCTCCAAAGAAGAAGAGACAAGACCACCAGTTGAGAAGAATACTGAGACAGCATCAGCACAAATAGAGGAACTGGGTGAAGGACATAGTACAGAAACAAGAAGAGTCACCTGCAACGTTAAATGGCCATAGAATTATTGTCAAAGGAGATTGAGGACAAGCGTGTCATTTGATCGAATGACACTGGCCATCATTGAGGAGACAGAATCAAGTGGTGGAAGTGACACAGAGGAAGATCAACAAGGACTGATAAGATGAAAAAGAGTGAATGTGCCTTGTCATAGGTATTCTGTACCTGAATGGACTTAATACATGAATAAGGTACTGAATGTATCATTGGCTAAACTGTGTGAAGTGAAATCTGAACAGTTTGAACCTCCATGATATCACATCAATAAAAAATCTGATAAAGTTGTTGAAAAAGATTGCTTGTAAATCACGAGAGACGCACACAAGACTAAAACTGTTTGAAAAAGGGCTAGAAGAATAAAACAATATAATCATTTCTTTTTTTGTTTTAAAAAGATTAACCTAGGCCCAAGATCATGGAAGACAACACGGAGTAGGGCTAAGGTTGTCTATACAAAGATCTGAATTAAAATAAAAAGACCTTGTGAAAAAGGAGGCTGTTGAAAAACAAAAGAAAAGAACATTTGCATAACAATTCTTTGAAGAAACTCTGAATTAACTGTTGAGCTATTGCTGTAAACTTTGCTTAAACAATGTGACTGTTAGACAAACGTGTTGCCTTCGGAAAAAAAATGCAAGATTATTATGGGAGCTATTTTTGTGACAACAGTACTAATAATTGTGATAGCTCTAGTAGAACTTTACCTCACACCTGATCAAGAGGTTAGGTTTAACAATGCTACTTTCACATCTACACACACAACAGACAAGGAGAAGTTGAAAACATCATTTGCAAGTTACAAAAGAGATGATTACACAACATGTTTATTCTAGATTAGTGCAGGAATACACACAAGCTATGGACGCAAAAGACTTAAGTCTGCGCACACTTACCGTCATCAGCAGCTGAAGTTACATACCATCACGTTCCATTGTCCTTCAAAGTTACATGTAGTATATTGCTTATATTTGTATATATGCTAGCGCCTTTTGAGTATTTGTATTCTAACCATGATTTAATACTTTCTAGAGTACTGTTGGTGCAAAGCATGAATTTACACCCACAAGCAAAAGAAATAGACACAGCCTGGTATTATTTTAGGCTGTCTACGTCTATTGATAGTGTTAGGGCTTACCGAAACAATCTAACCTGTTTAATGAGACCTTTAGAAAAAGTATTTATTATTACATTAAAAAGAAGGAACACTAACATTCTATATAGCAAGGATAAGGGGAATGATGTGTTGAAAAATGATTGGAAGAAAGAAGACGACTAGTTTAAACGGAAAATGGTTTACCCAAAGGTGAAATTAGACAGAAGGCAAAAAGGAAATATTAATGTTTGAAAAGCTAGAACACACAGTAGAACTGTTGTGTATTTTCTGCATGGCCCATTGCCGTTTTCCCTGTTAGCATACTTGTACACGTTTTAGGCTGCATTTCCTTTGCACACGTTACTACATAAGCACACTCGCTTTTGTGCGACATTGTATTGTAACACAGAACCTGCATATGTTTTTGTGTTCTGTTTTTTCCTGGAATTTTGTCTGAATACCATTGGCAAGGTCAAACAACAATGCCCCTTGTTATTATCTCTGGTCGGACACTAGCACCTAGACTAACATGAGAATGCAGCTGCTGTTTGTGAGCTATCATGTCTTGACATATAACTGAAGACTGGAGTTCAAAACACACACACTGAGCAAAGGTCCTGAGGCACGATTACCATGTCAGCTAAGATGTAGAACATCCCATCTATGTATGCTAAGGTACGGGGTCCGCCATGAATCCCAGAGTTCTTTGATATATAATCATCCAGTAGGAAGGGGGGGGGTTTAGGCTAATCTGTTTTATAACATGACATGGCTTTTTATGGTATATGGTTTGTTAATCAGTCTAGCGATATTTTTGCTAACCATTTGGTTTCTAAATGTGGCGCAAATACTGCATCTTAGGGCACAATAGTTTAAATAAATATTCTAAACTTCCTGTGTGTCTCTTGTTTATCTTATTGTGGATTAGTACGAGAAAGAGAGTGAAAGGGTGTGTCCTGTTACTGAGATCCCTAAGAGGATTGAGAGTGTTGTGTTCTGGAGTGCCAACTCACTTTTTTTCTCTGGAAAGGTTAGGAGGGCAAATGAGGCACTATAGCTAGTCTGACTCCGGCTCAAAGATACTAAGGTACTATGGTGACTCAGTCCCTTCATGCAAATGTTCTATGGTCCCAAGCATAGTTCTGTTTCTGAGCAGAATCCCTGCAACAAAACCAGACATGTGGGAGTCAGTAGTTGTGAACACATTCGAATTAATGCAGGGCACGTGGCAAACTTTGTTAGGGGGAAAAACACAATTCCAGGAGTTATATTGTTTCCCAAGATGTATCATGTCTACAGCTTAGATGCTTTAACAACGACACAGGCACACATGAAGTGCATAAGATAGAATCCAGTTAGTGGGAGATATTTTTGGTGCAATAATACCACCGATAGGAGTCTTACTGAATGACAAAATGATTAGAAAACTGTCAATGGTTGCCGACAAGCTGGCAACTAGTTCTTGTGGAGCTTTACTAGTTGTAAACACTGAATTAGTAGCAATTAGATCCATGGTTATACAAAACCGATTAGCATTCAACATCTTACTCGCAGAAAACGGCGGAGTCTGCAGAATGCTCAAAATTCAACATTGTTGTTCATACATACCAGAAGAAAGTAAAAAAAAAAAAAAAAGAAATATCAAGAATTTGCAAAGAACATTTCTTTTAATCTAAAACCTGAGTTAGAACAACTAGAAACACCTAGCATTCTAGAAAACTTTGGAAAAGTAATGTACACAATTGAAAACTGGTTCGTAACTGCAGGAGGAGGAATCTATTCTTATGCCAATACTAATTATAGGGCTTTGTTTACTCTTCCTATTGCATTATTCAAAGCCTGTAGCTAGCGCATAAACCAAAGAAAGGGCAGAGAGATGAATAAGAAAATAGGAAAATAATTAACATTAAATTATCATCTTAATGACAAATATAGAAAATCATTACAATTCAAAAGTTTGAAAAGAAAAAGGCAAGACTCAACTGATGATGAGTGCCCTCTGAACAGAATTTCATGCAAAAAGTGTGAAGGTTAAGATAGCCATCAGATGGGGCATTGAAAGAGTTTTATTGAAATACAAAAAAATAGTTAGTCATATGTGCAATATTAATGTGCACATTTATATTGATTGTGCACATTTAAAATGTGCAAAAATGCAGTATTTAATTGTACTCATTAATACTAGGCCTCAAAATGGCTAAAGCAGCTTTGCATTACAAGTAGCTTAACCGAATGTGCAAAGACATGCATAAAATGTTTGAAAGTTGACATTACCCCAACGTGCCTTTAATGAAAGCTTCATATAACACCGTAGAATGTTTTTGAATAATAAAATTTGGAAAATGTTTGCTAGAAAAACGTATCTTTAGATGAAATAATGAAAGTGGTTCATACAAGAATACAATGCATTAATAAGAAATGTTGGCATTTTTAACATATGGTTCTCATTTTATAATGAACAGATGCAGTGCTGAATAATATTTTGTTGCAGCTGATGTTTGTGTTCCACATAATCCACTGTTTAGTTAATATACAATTTGCTTTATTAGAAGTTTAGAAATGTATTCATGCTCATGGGAAAGGAAGGTCTAAAATTGAAAGGCCTCATGTAGTCACAATTGCAAACTTTGTTTCACACCTCACGATAACTGTCTGTTATCCATTATTTGAGACGTGGTAATGGAAGAAAAGAGCCTGTTCTCAGGAGAATCCTGAACACCGATTGGACAAGAGGAGAAGAAGATCTACTTAGGCTGCAGCATTTCTTTTCGACTATATTAGCGAGTGTTCCTAGAGCAGATTAACGCTTTTCCAGACCGTTATCCCATACGCTTTTTCCACACAGAGGCTGAAAGCTAACTGCTTCATGCTGAATGCTGATTTACTATCCTCCTTAGAACCTATTGCTAAATGCAGTTTTTTACTGCTACTGCATGATTATTCTGTCATAACTGCTGAGATTCTACTAAGTTCCATGAACCTAGCTTCATGGGAAGTTCGTCTGACATTGATTAATTGAATTTGAGCTTCTTGCTCTCTCTCATTCCTCTAAAACTTGAACTCTATATGGGTACCTGCTAACACTATTTTTCGCCCCATTCTTAGTTTAGGGATTCTTTCCTTTATTGAACATGCATTGCTGATTATGATTTGATCTAACCATATTCTTATGATCATTTCTGTTATGACTCAAATATTGAACTAACTGAATAAAGAGAATATACTAAACCTTAAATGGAAATAAAACTCTTTAAATCTAAATCAAACTTTCTTGATTGAGTAAACTTTTGTATGAAGAATTGTACTTGTGATTTATGTGATTGTTAGCTCCTTATTCTCTATACAGCGGCCAAGATCCGTCACACATTTGAGCGAATATAGAGCAAGGATCAGCTCTGTATACAAGACGATGAACCATGAATAATTTGAACTGATTTTTGCTCTTGCAAAATTCATGCTTGGCTTATACAGTTTTTATTTGCTCACATAAAACATAGAAAAATGTATTAACAACACTGTAATCCTTGCTTACAAACAGCACAAGTTTTCTATCTGTTTACAGTCAACAAGTTGGCTGCCTGTGCGTACAAGCAACCCTTGGTATCCCTGCTTACAAACTGCACCTGTAGTCTGTATCTGCTTACAAACATCACTGCCTGTGCTTAGAGATAGCACGCACACTGTGACAAGTAGTACGCTTGTTCCACGGAGTGTGTACTTGCGACCCACTCCTTAGCTCACCTTCCAGTGAGACAAATGAGCATGCCTGGCTGTACACAGTCTTCATGCTCACATGCTTTGCATACTCTTTTTGTGTCCCTTCTATCACTGCTGCATGGTTTGTCCAGGTTTTGAGAGTGTATTTGCAGGTCTTGATTCAGTTTCAGATTTTCCTTTCATTTCCCTTGCTTTATTTTCAACTCTGACTCTGTTAGCAGCTTTCCCTTTGGGCATCACCCTATTGACAAGCAGACCCTGACAACCCCTCCCCCTCACACAAAACACCCAGTCAAGATTTTATTCTCATCCCCGGGTTGAAACCCAACCAGCCTTGCACTGTGGGAGGCCCCAACAAGAATCGGGTGAAGGTGTCCTGGGGAATATGGCTGACCAACCTTCTCTACAGTGCATAGCCTATGGCTCGTCTGTATAATGCCAGACTCACAGCGTGGCAAATTGCCTACAATGGCTCTGTCCGCTCCCAGAAAGGTGTCATGTATGGTTCACTCCCAAAATTGAGGGTTTATATAGCGTGAATCTTCTCAAAGAACATAACTAAAACTGCCAAATCATCATGGTATGAGCAAAAGAGCAAAGTTTTATCAAACATCATATTGCCTTACCATCTGAGCACTATTCCACCACATGACTATTGATTCAACCTGTCTATCCTGATGTAATTTGGAAATGGCAGGACAAACAAGTTACAAAACAGTAAACTATTGTGAATGAAAACAGTACAAAGAGCTAGCGGAAGAGACCTAGAATTATTGCAACATTACTAGCCCATGTTGGAAAGTTTTTAAGAATAGCAAGAAGAAAGTCAATGGAAATAAACAACATGACTACACTTGAGTGTGTGCTGCAGAAATAATAAACAGTGAACGTGCAGTGTGAGACATCTGTTTTTTGAACAAGATGGAATTGACACCTAATTGAAGCCTAATTACCGTAAGCCAGGAAATGGCACTTTTAATATGTCATAGTGAATTTGGCGATAGCATCAAATAAGTGTATACATTGTCCCTAATTTTAATAATATACAATTTCATAAAAGCACAAAAGTCCCACAAACTCAGTGGTAAAAGTGGGAACAACCAAAACCTGCAACAGCTGTTGCTATTCAAAGTGGCAGTGCTCTTCTATGTCAGCAATGAATCTAAATGGATGCACAAGTAGATAAAGAAATGCAGTTTCCCTCATTTGTATAGAGACAAGTTTGTCCAGACAAGTTGTGAGCCCACCCACCTCTCAGCTGCCAGTCTCAGATAGTAGCAAATTGCATGCCGCCTCAACGCAGTGCCATCATCACCCTACCCACTCGCCTTAGCCACATGCATGGGCTTTTTGTGCAGAAATACGTTTTTTAAGTACTTTGGGGCCTATTATGATGGCGGTCGGAAAACTTCCCCGACCGCCATGGTAGTGGGAAAAGACCGCCCACATGGACTGCAGCCTCACCGCCGGTCGAATTAAGATGACCCGCGGTCGAAATCCGATCGCGGCGGTCTGATCGCGGGCCTTAACATTGCAGCGGTTGCTGCTGCCCGCAGCACCGCCACAATGCCGAAAGGAGCATGTCCTGCATTTCCCTGCACTGCAGTGCCTGCCACCTGGTGCGGGGAAATGTAGGGGGGGACCATGGGTACCCCCCCAGTGCACCCACACCCCCCCAACACATTGGGGGCCCGCAACGGGCCCCCGGAAGACAATCTCTGCATGCCTTTCGATGGCGGTGTGACCGCTGATGAAAGGCTGGCTACCGCCGGCATCATAATCCTGCCGGCGGAGCCTGCTCTGCACCGCCACCATTATCCCGGTCCTGCTCCGTCCGCCAGGCAGGAGTGTGGATGGCAACCGGCGGAAAAGCGGCGGTTGGAATTTCCCACCGCCGCGGTCACCACCGCCATCCTAATTTGAGCGGCGGTTTTCTTGGTTGCGATCGCGGGCGGATGTCCACCGCCAGTCTGGCGGGCGCCATCACCGGCCCGGCGGTGGACATCCGACCGCCATCGTAATAGACCCCTTTGTGCTGTTTGATGAGTAAGGGAATGACAGTTCTCCAATTTGTATGACTAGAGTATTAAGATTTCACCAAAGACACAGTGGCTAGCTTTATTAATTTTACTCTCTTTCAATGCCAATCCAAAGCACTTAAACGTAAATCATGACATTTTAAACAAAACTCATTCCAGAATTTGATCTCAGTTACTAGATCAACCCATGGCAAAGAATCCTCTTCCTCTTTCAAAAAGCGCGGGTCCATGAATTTCTAAACTCCAGAGACAATTTCTATTCCAATGAAAAAGGGCTTCTTCTTACTCTCCTCAGGACTGAGAGTCTGAGAAGTAAGAAAAATAGTATAGCAAATTTATGCAAACATCCACATCCATCTTCAACATAATTCACAAAAACAAAAGATTAGAATAGTTAAATATCAGAAGAACATTCCAGTAACTTCCTGACCAGGTCCCTGAGCCAGCTACCCCACACTGCCTACGGGTTGTGACTTTATTGCTGCCCGCATGCCCTCTGTTTGATGGTGCCGTCTTGCTGTTCATTTTGCGTCCTTTGACTGGAGTTGTACTTTGCCTTGTTGCGGTTCGTGGTTGTTGCTGTCTGCTTGTCTGCCTTTTGCTAGCTGTAATTCATCATTGCTTGTAATTAGGAATTTGCTGTAATCCATCATTGCCGGTTTAAACTACTGCCTGTTGTAGTCTGTCTCTCGGATGACCTACTGATACAGATCTCAGTGGCTGAGAACAATCTAAAAGCAGGTATCAACATTTCCACTTACAAAAATAGACTTGCTGAAATCAACTCCAAAATGGAGGAACACAAAGACCATCTGATGCGCCAGAAGATTAATAAATTACAGAAAGACATCAAAAAGTTTGATAAAGAGAAGGTCTACCCATACATCAGAGAGGACTTTCAAGCTCCAGGGGCGACAGCTCTTCTGATGAAGGTTCTACTAGCAGCCGCCCATGGCATGGCTCATTCAGCAGCTCCTCAAGCAACGAAAGCTGAAATAGCCAGAGAAACAACAGAGGGCATCAACCACAACCGATGTTTGGATATCCTTTGGGCCCCTTCTTCGGACATCAACCACCATGGAATCCGATGGTCCAAATTCCCCAAACACACTTACCTCCCCTCTACCAACACAACCCCAATCAGCAACCTTTTTTAGGAAGAGGCCAGGGAAGGGGAAGAGGCAGAAGAAGAGGAGGACAGAAACACGTCCGGTGGCAAGACCAACTGGAACCACAGCCATTACTATGAATGGAACTCAGGAGCAAGAACAATCAACGAAGCTAGTGGTGAATCTTTCTCCCAAGGTGCTGATCCCGATTGAACAAAAAGTGCTAGAAAGAGGCCTTGGATTTGTACCCACTCCACATGAAGGCCCCTTCCGACTCACCAAAGAACTACATGGATTCTTCAGAAAATTGAGACTCAGAGCCTACTTCCAGGACAAGGAACCAAACATTAAAGAGGACACAGGCCTGAGTGCCCCTTCTAAATGTACCCCTCATGAGGGCATGACGACACATGAAATCCTGGCTTTTGAGCAAGCTGTCATCAAGGACAATCGAGCCTTGGACACCGGAAGGCGATTCAACAATATCTCATCCCAGGAAAGGAAAGCCATAAAGCAACTGACTGACGATGAATCCATCATCATAAAGCCGGCGGATAAAGGGGGAGCAATTGTCATTCTAGAGACTACAGATTACAACAATGAATGCTTATGCCAACTGTCTGAAGAAAAATACTACAGACGCATCACCACTGACCCTACACACACTCTTTCAACAAGGATAAAGTCCCTTGTGGATTCGGCTGAATCCAAAGGTTGGATATCACAAAATGAACAGGGTTCCTCATCAATACAGAACCTAGGACCCCCTATTTCTACATATTACCAAAGATTCACAAGGGGACCCTACCACCTCCTGGTTGCCTCATTGTCTCAGGCATAGAATCCCTCTTGGAACCTCTGAGTAAATTTTGTGATCACTTTCTGCAACCTCTCGTGATGAAAATTCCCTCTTATCTCCAAGATACGCAAGATGTTCTCAACATGATCGCTGAGACCGAGAAAAGTGACGAGATTACCCAACTGATGTGGAGGCGCTATATACCAACATTCCCCAGGAAGCCACTCTGACTGTTGTAGGGTCGTGCCCGTCAGCTGAGGATTGGACTTCACCAACTCCGGTCAGTTTCATCATGGAGTGTGCCACTGTAGCCATGTGGGAGAACATCTTCTTGTTTCAGAACGCCATGTACCATCAGATCCAGGGGACATCTATTGGGAGCACCTTTGCCCCAAGCCTAGCATGTCTTTATGTAGCGGATTTTGAACAGATCCACATCCACAACAATAACCCTTACTCGACTAATATCATGACTTGGCGCCGTTACATAGATGACATAATCATCTTCTGGAAAGGAGATAAGCAGACCTGCAACTCCTTCCACGAATGGATTAATTCACTCAATCCTTTCCTAAGGTTCACACGTACAGTTTCAGCTACAGAGATCAACTTCTTGGACCTCACCATTACATTAAGGAATGGCCAGCTGTCGACCAACACATTAAAAAAACCAACAGATTGCAACAACTTACTGCGCTATGACAGCCATCATCCCAAGGCACTACGGGACAACCTTCCTTTTGGCCAGTTCTTACGCCTACGTAGGAACTGCAGCTCTATCTCTAACTTCCAAAAAGAGGCCACTCTTCTGAGCAAGAACCTGGGAGTTCGGAACTACCCAGCATCGGTGATCAAAGAATCCTGCAAGAGGGCCCCTAAACAGTAATAGAGAGGCACTGCTTGAACAGAGGAATAAAGAAGAGGAAGACAGGATGACTTGCTTGACAACGTACACACCTAATTCTAACAGGATACAGAAAGTGATACGGAAACACTGGCGAATCATACAAACAGGCAACCTGAATATTCTGATGCCACGCTTTGCTTTTAAACGCACAAGTAACCTGCGCAATATGTTGGTCCACACCCGCCCAGCAATCAAGCAAAGACCATCACAAAGGACACTCTGGAATACGACTCCCATTACAGGACATTACCCCTGCGGCCAGCGCGGAGTGTGCCTTCTGACAAAATCCTCGAATGAAGTGATCTTGAACAATAACCAGATCTGGACCCAACGCACACACAATCAAATTGCAATACCAAAAATTGCATATACCTTATCGAATGTCCATGCTCCCTGAGATACATTGGCATGACCACACGAGCAGTCAAGACCCGCATAATTGAACACCGAAGCAATATCCTATGACAAAGGGGCACCACGAAAATGAGTGCGCATTTCATTGACCATCGCCACACTCTGGATAACATACATTGGACAGTGCTGGAAACGAACACATCTTGGCACAAGAAAAAGCCATTTGAAATGGAGCAACGGTGGACTTTCTGCCTTTCTACACAAAGAGACGGCTTGAATGATGCGATCCCTTGGCACGAACTGAACCTGTAACCTTCTCCTCTGAAGTATGCTCATTCTGCTGTTCTGTGACACTCTAATACACAAGTTTTCATATCTAGCATTGCGCGCACCCACATTAATATTACATCTGAGACACTATTTTCCTAGTCAATACATTCCCCGGGGTGCCAATCTCTATTCTCACCTTGAGATATGTGATAAGAATGAAATATGGGTTACTGCAATTAATTTCACTCTACTTCATCTAGTGACCCCAATGTCTATTATTCCACACAGCTCCATTGGATTTAGCCCTTACAATACGGCCTTGATTGTTAGTTGAGAGCGTTCCAGACTGAACGCTCGCACGGCAGTGTTCCGAGCACACACCAAGTAAGTGCAAAGGAGTGGGAGGTTTTTAACTTTCTTTAACTAAGGGCTTTCATTTTTAAAGGGTTTTTGATGTTTACGGAGCCATTACTTTCTCAGAAACCAAGGGCTTTGAACTCCAAAGGGCTCTGACAACTACAGAATTATTCCTCACTCGCACAGCCCCACCCATACTCCATTGACCGGTCACTGAATTACAGCACCTAATGTCGACGAATGGCAGCATTAATTTCACAGTTCGAATATACTTCACAGCAGTGAATCTTAACTGAGTTTTGACAGACGTGGGCAGGTCAGAAAGAATACAGTAGCACTCGTTGTGCTTTCACTTCAAATACCGGCCAGGGCTCGTGCAGCTTTTCCGGGCAATTCCAATTATGTCCATCTACTATGGCGATATGGGGCACGCTTAGTTTTCTATGGTTAGTAGCATGGGTTGCACATCGATCCTTGAATTTGTCACCCATTTACTGCTATGTTTAACAACAGGGGGCACACATTGATCCGTGAACTTGGCACTGTGCATACTATTGTTAATTGCATAACTGAAAAAAGGCAGCTGGCACACAAATCTCATACCAACGTAACATTGCCACTCACTAGAGTGGCCACAAGTATCATCTAGATGCACTCATCTGCAACCATACATACCAAGTGGATAAGATGGAAACTGGAGCTTTGTGAAGGCACACCGATACCCCAATACTCATGGCACTGTCACGCTAACCTGCGTGAAGGGTCCTGTCAAATGATTCCATATGTGTGTGTGTGTGAGTCCTGTGTATATCCTTGTTCTAAAAAATGACCTTGGTCGCTCCTTTTCTCCCTAACCAAGGTGTCCCGCTGCTTGCCCAGGACCCTCCTTCTTGCCTAAGGAGCATTTCTCTGCTCATCTTGGGGTAAGTTGCTATTGTGCCTGACAGAACTTCATGTTATATCACGCGTACATGCCTGTTGGCGCCCGTACTATGAGTTTTACTGATGCATGAGTTTTACTGATGCATGAGTTTTACTGATGCATGAGTTTTACTGATGCATGAGTTTTACTGATGCATGAGTTTTACTGATGCATGAGTTTTACTGATGCATGAGTTTTACTGATGCATGAGTTTTCAACATTCCCTATATGGTGCCTCTACGTGCTACTGTATTTTTAATGAGTGCCTGTTGAGCTTTCGTTCTGAAAAACTTTCACTTCACTATCTAGCTAAACAGGCTCACACCACTTTTTTTGAGTGTATTCGTGAATGGACCATTGTACCAATACGGTGGATACTGATCCATATTTTTAACTACTTGTCGCATGTGCTTTTCCCACCTATTCTTGTCTCCCTCTCCTTTAGGTGGAACTGTTCGCCTGCAACCATCCAGGTGCAGGTTTTTGACATTTGAATCAATCAGGGAATTGTGAAGTGTGCTACTCACCCATAAGGGTCTCAAGGCGATGGGGGGGTGGGGGGTGCAGCTCCTGTCAGTCAAAGAGCCAGGTCTTGAGCGCCTTCCTGAAGATGTGCAGAGTGGGGGCGCGTCTGATGTTGACCGGGAGCTTGTTCCAGGTCTTTGCCGCGATGTAGGAGAAGGCTCTTCCACCCGTTCTGGCTCTACGGATGCGCGGGGATTTAGCGAGGGTGTGGTAGGCGGATCGGAGGTTTGACCATCCTTTATTAGAAAGGAGGTCTCAAGCCCCTGACAGGGGCACCTTTTCACTATTTTCTGGTCCTGTCGAAGTGCTGCCCGACCTTTGGGCTTACCAGGCACGAAACATGTTGACCATTTTTTGTTAATAACTATCCTGGCACTTTGAGCCCACACGATAGCACCACTGTTTTTACTCAGTCCTGGTACCCTCCTATAAATAGTTTTTTGAGGATACCAGAACCTATTTTAGACACTACTCATTTTTTTCACTCTAAAAACTCTCGTTAAGCCCTCTCACATGCATTCACCATAACGGCGTCTTCGGATCAAAAGATCTCCGGCAAAGAGCCCCCAGGCCCGTCAGGCATTGCAGCGCCGGCCAGATGAGGAGTGCCCAATGATGAAGCATGACACCCTAACAGGTGTGTGAGGGCATCACGATCTGACCTTCAGGTCTCACTGCGACAGTATCAGCCACGTGGTTCAACTCCTTGTGACCACCTGGCCAATGACGAACTACTCAGACCTTGATAATTGTTGTAGTCTGCCTTCTGTTGACTGCCTTTTTGTGGTTTGTCTGCCTTCTGCCTGTATTTTGTTGCCTTACACAGTGGCGCCCGCCGCTCTCTCTTTCCTGCATTTCCCTCTCTCCCGCTTCCTGCAGCCAAGCGCCCCTCCCAGGACCCACTTAATGGAGACCATAGTGCGAACCCATTGAGCAAGTCCCTGAGCCAACTCCCTCTCACTGCCTACAGTCTGACTCTATTGCTGCCCACTTACCCTCTGTTCCTTTGTGCCGGTCTTGCTGTTCACTTTTTTTGACTGGAGTCGCACTTTGCCTTGTTGTGGTTCGTGCTTGTAATCTGCTTGTTTGCCTTTTGCTAGCTGTAATTAGTCATTGCCTGTAATTCTGTAATGCTGTAATTCATCATTGCCTGTTGAGACTTGTTCCTGTTGTAGTCTGCCTTCTGTTCACTACCTTTTTGTGGTTTGTCTGCCTTTATTTTGTTGTTTTACACATCAGCACCCACAGCTCGCTTTTTCTTGCGTTTCTCATTCTCCCGCTGCCCGCCTCCCAGCGCCTACTTAATAGAGGCTGCAGCGTGACTCCATTCAGCAGGTCCTTGAGCCAACTTTCCCTTTCTGCTTATGGGCTGTGACTCTATTGCTGCCTGTGTGCCCTCTGTTTCTTCGTGCCGGTCTTTGAGTTCCCTTTGCCTTTTATGACTGGAGTCGCACTTTGCCTTGATGTGGTTCATGTTTTTTGTCTGCTTGTCTGCCTTTTGCTAGCTGTAATTCCGCATTGCCTGTAATTCGTAGTGCTGTAATTCATCATTTCCTGTTGAGATTTGTGCTTGTTGTAGTCTGGCTTCTGTTAACTGCTTTTTTGTGGTTTGTGTGTAGTCTGCCTGTATTTTGATGTTTTACACAGTGTCACCCGCTGCTGCTTTTTCCCACTTTCCTTCTTCCCGGCTCCCAGCCACCTTCCCCCCATATAGGACCTACTTAATGGAGGCTGTAGCACGGCTGCACCCCCGACATGCCAACCACATCTGGATCACGCCCAGCGCCGGGAATCCTGATTCATCTGCCCCATGCAGCTACACTGCTGAAGATATCCGAGCCCTGGACGCATTGACAACAACAACTGATGCCGTACATCTGCATGCATCACCAGAGGACCGTTCTCCTGCCAGCACTGCTGCATCACCTGCAACACTGAAGCAATCAACAACGCCAGAGACACTGTAAACATGACTGCGCCCACCACACCGATACCGCCACGGCACATCTTCAGTGCATTCTACTTAACGCAAAACACGCCACAGAGATCTGGGACACAATCTCATCCCTCACCCTGGAGGTCATCTTCCTCACAGAGACCTGACTGAACCCCGCCTCCGTACTGGACATCGCCACAGCCATCCCCGAAGGCTACAAGATAGCACACCGGTGATGAACCAAAAAACACAGAGGTGGAATTGCCATCATCTACAAGGACACAATCTGCTGCACAACCTCCTCAGGCGACTCAACCCCAACAATGGAACATCTCAACTTCCAACTCCACACAGACAGAAAAAGCCTTATCAGAGGCACCCACGCCTATGGACCACGAGGACCACACCCCAGCTTCTGCAATGCCATCCCCGATCGCCATCGACTCCAGACACATCTTCATAGGGGATCTCAACTTCCACCTCGACGACCATAGCAACAACAACACAACCAACCTCATAGAAAGCATGAGCAACATTTGCCTCAAGCTACTAGTCGGAGACTGTACCCATGTCACAGGGCACATGCTAAACCCCATTTTCACATCCAGCAACAGAGTCAAATACAACCACCTCCCACATCTTACCTGGACCAACCTCTACAGCGTCCACTTCATGATTTCAGGACCTACCAACACTGGCACCATGCCCCACAGCTCCAAGGGCAGAAACTGGAGAAAGATATCAGAAGACCAGTGGAACAACTCTGTCAACTCCCACCTCCCAGATACAACATCCAACCCAGAACAGACTGCGAAGAACTTCTCCCAGTGGACACAATCACCCCCGTCAAGCCAGCCAAATCCAAAGGGCCTGCCAGAAGGACCAGCTGGTTCACAGCGGAGCTGAAATTCACCAAATGCAAATGTCGTCAACTAGAAAGGAAGTGGTGCACCAGCAAAGAGACGGGAGACCTTACCTCCTTTAAGACAGCACTCAACCACTACCGCCACCTCCTGAAAGAAACAAAGAGGAACGCCCTAGCAGACCGCATAGAAGCCAGCACAAATCACAGCAAGTAGCTCTTCGCCATCATGAAGGAGTTCTCAAACCCTGCCGAGAACACCACCCCCTCCCAAGGACTGTGTGACAACCTGGCGGACTTCTTTCACAACAAAATCTCAGTCATCTACAAAAACTTCAAAGCCCAACCCACGGCGGCCGACAGCATCAACCTGCTCTCACCCACTAACACAAACCCTGAACACCTGCTCACCTATTGCGACCCTCTCACAACTCAAGCCTCAATCTGCTTCATGAACTCTGTGTACTCCGGAGCACTCATGGGACCCTGTCCCCATCATGTCTTCAACCTCAGGAGCAAGACGAATGGGGACAAACTCAAGAAAGTCCTGAACACCTCCATCACCTCGACCTCCTTTCCTGAGGACTAGAAACATGCTGAAGTGAGGCCCCTCCTGAAGAAGCCATCCACCGACCCAGCAGAATCTAAAAACTACAGGCCCATCTCCCTGCTCCCCTTTCCAGCGAAGTTGCTCACGAAGGCAATCAACCAGCAACTCACCGAACGCCTGGAAAAAAACAACCTCATGGACCCCTCTCAATCTGGTTTGCAAGCCAGCTAGAGGACCTAGACAGCCCTGATTGCAGCCACCGATGACATCAGGGCCCTCCTGGACCACATTGAAATGGCAGCGCTCATCCTCCTGGACCTGTCAGCCACCTTCGACACTGTTTCCCACCACATCTTGATCAAGAGACTCCATCACATCGGAATCCATGGAGACGCCCTCAAATGGATCGCCTGATACCTCACCAGAAGAACCTAGAGAATCAGCCTCCCACTGTTCACCGCGGAACCAAAGAAAATAATTTGCGGTGTCCCCTACGGATCGTCCCTCAGCCCCACCCTCTTCAACACATACCTGACACCCCTGGCCAACACCGTCAGATCGCACAGACTCAACATCATCTCCTAAGCCGACAAACCCAGCTCATCCTCTCTCTGTCAGAAGATCCCTCCATCACCAGAGCCAACTTTCACAGATGTATGATGAATGTCACCAACTGGATGAAAGACAACTGTCTCAAGCTCAACACGGACAAGACGGAAGTCTTCATCTTTGGGAAGAACACCTCTCCATGGAATGACGCATGGTGACCTGCTGATCTCGGCCCATCGCCTGCCCCAACAGGCCATGCCCGCAACATCGGCATCATCTTAGACAGCAAGCTATCCATGAAGAAACAGGTAAACGCAGTCTTTTCCGCCTGCTTCCACACCCTACGCATGCTCCGCAAGAGCTTCAGGTGGCTCCCAGTCAGCACCAGAAGAACCGTCACGCAGGTCAACAGCAGGCTGGACTGTGGGAACACACTCTACGTATGAATCACCGCACGCCTTCTGAAGAGACTACAGACAATACAAAACTCAGTGGCCAGACTCATCCTCGACCTTCCCATACAAACCTATATCACTCCCTATCTCAAGAAGCTACACTGGCTCCCAATCCAGAAGAGATGCCAGTTCATGATGTCAACCCAGGCATACAAAGCCTTTCACAACGAAGGACCAGCAAATATCAACAAACGCATGACCTTCAACCAACCGACCAGACACCTACGATCTGCCTCCCTCTTCCTCGCAGTCAACCCCCGTATCTGCCGAGGCAACAGCAGAGGTCGCTTCTTCTCAAACCTGGCAGGCAAGGCTTGGAATGACCTACCCCTGCATCTCCGGACCGCCTCATGGCTCCAGCAATTCAGGAAAGGACTCAAGACCTGGCTGTTCGAATGAACATATTACCATAAGGCAGTTAACAATTATAGCACCTTGAGACCCTCATGGGTGATTTGCCGTGCTGTACAATCCCCAATTGATTGATCTTTAAAAAAAACTCTTTCCCTCTCTTAATTTTTTACCCCCTTTTTTATATGGGAGAGGAGCGCGGAATAAGGTTAGTCTCTGTGTCTTTAATAAAATCTTGATACTTATTTAGCAAAAGCTGTACCACCTTCAAATGAAAAATATCTGTTTAAAAAGAGAACAAAGTAACACAGCTCCTTGGCGACTAACAAAATCGAATCTTGAACCGTGAAACTGTTTAGAATGTTAGTTAGTGGTCTCTGAAGTGCTGGGGCAGACAAAAAAGAAAGGAAGGTGCTTAAGATCATTCCTGTGGGCCTAAAGCTGAAACCAAGATAGCTGCCAATATGGCCTGGTACTTGCCGAAGACCCCTTTTAACGAAGAAACCCCCAAATCCGCCCTTTGATGGATGGGTACCCCCTCCCCCTCTCCAGGGCAAGCATTTCAAACCACACTGTTCTTGGATTAGGGGGAGTGACCCCCCGGCCGTATTTATTACATATTAAAAACATTGATTATTAATTTTTATTATGTACACTTTACGCAGAAAGTCCAGATACATTGATAGATACAGGTCACTTGTCTAACCTTAACATGCTCTAATACAAATTCCACTCCTAACGTAATCTACAAATGTAGATACTTTACTTTCTGCGTGTCCCCTCTAGAGCCTACGGCAAGGTCAATGACTGGCAGCCCCAGATCCCGGTAGAACTACAAATACTACTCCACCAGAGTAAGCTTGCGTAGGGGGTACAGCTTATCGGACGGATACTTTCCCCCGGGCCCGCCCTAAGCCTTAAACTCCATAACGGGGGCTGTAATGCTGCATACTTGCGCCCTGATGCGCATGCGCGTGCGAGGGTGGCCACTGGCCTACTGGAAAGAGTGACTCCCCTGGCCCCCGCACCCCGACAGCCTACTGACTGGCTGTCACTGCCCCTGGAGTTGCATGGTTCTGACCGCTAAGGACCGAAGACTATGCTTACCAATCATGACCTTACCGCCACAGGACAGCATAGTTGCCCGACTATCTGTCCTCCACCTCAGCCCACCAGGAAGGTCATGCCCTGTAACTCGCCTGCCCCTGGACTGAACTCAATGAAAATAGAACATCCGTCAGTGTATTGCCCTGCTGACAGGCTAAAACCGACACTACTGCACATGATACTATGTAACAGTGTACTGAATGCAAACTTCTCCCTGAGTCACAGAATAAAGAAACTTGCAATTCATATTGAAACAGAACCAATGGGCAACAGCAAGTCAGCCGAATCCAACCCGGCGTAGTGGATGGCGAAACCCATGACTCCTGAACTGAAAGATAGTGAGGCGTGACCCATCGTCACGTAGCTGAAGTGGCCCTGACAGCTCGCAGTTATTGCGGTGTGGGTCACCTCACCGGTGTCACCTTCATGGATCCACCATACAGAAAGGAACATAAAACACAGATGATTAGTGCTCCTAGGCTTTGGGTAAAAGATGCGGTTTGCATGCCAGGCCCATCGATTACCTCATGAGCCTGTACCCCCCTTCTTCCACCCCCAGTCCCCGCCCAGGTTGCAGATGTACGGTGTGACAATGCAGACATCAAATGCGCAAGCAAAACTTATGCATAGGTACTGTGCGCCAACCCATACGTCTCTAGTGCGAGAAGTGTAAAAAACACAGGGTGCGTAGGTATTGTATGATACGACCTAGGCATCTAAAGCCGGAATGCGCCCAAGCATAGGTAGCGTGACACAAACACGGACATCCACTGCAGAAGTGTTCGGGCACCAGGGTGCTGAGGTACTGTGTGGCACAATACCTTAATAGCATAATTGTACGAGCACAGAGGGGGGTGACGAACCCCAGGCATATAAAGCTTGATTGCACAAGCACAAAAGGTGCATAGGTACCGTGTGACACGACACGGACATCCCAATGCCTCAGCGTTCAGGCACAAGGGTGCCGAGATATTATGTGATACAATACATAACTCATCATAAGTATATGAGCGCAAAAGGTGCATAGGTACTGTGTGACAAATCCACAGGCATAACTTGCGTACATGTACCAGCACACATGAGCAGAGCTATAGGGTGACATAACCAGCTTCCAATGCATACGTGTACCTGCGATGGGTGCATAGATGCTACTTGACAACAGACTCCTAATTCATATTTGTAACAGCACCCGCGTGCCTATTGGTACTTTGACAACAGACTCCTAATTCATATTTGTAACAGCACCCACTTGCCTCTGGCATTCTCGAAGGTGTGACAACGAGGCCTAGGCTGTAGTGACATCATACGTACTGATAATGTATGTAAGTGACCACACAGAGGCAGGCGCCTCTCGAGACCGACATAAAAGACTTGTAGTATATTGACGTGACATCACCCCGGTTTGAAGTGTCTTGATGTAATGCCCATAATAAGCAGTCATGCTTCTAACATTCCGTGGTAAAATAATGTACCCTCCCTGGATGCGCAGCATTGTGCTCTTCACGCTTCAGATTGACCAGACACATTCGTACCCCACGAGTAAGTTCCACCACCAAATGTGGCATGAAATTCGAGCGAGCTAACCAGGCTGTCTTCACGCTTTAACAAGCAGGGATATGTTCGCATTTGAAAGGCTTTGTTTGTGGAATTACAAGAATAACGGATAATATACCGTATATATACCTTGCTGGCTGACCTGAAGCAGGGCTTTTAAAACCTTACATTGACATCAGACTTTCAATTCTGACCGCCTAGCATAGCTTCAGTTCCATTACAAAAGGAACATTACATGTGACTTTCAATGAGAGCGCCTAGCATAGCGCCATTTGCATTAAGTGGAGGAACATTAAAAATCATATTACTAATTTAAGAGCGCCTAGCCTAAAACCAGTTGCTTTTACCTGAAGAACATTGAAATCAGACTTTCAATTTTGACCGCTTAGCATAGCCTGCGTAGCGCCATTTAGCGTTAGGTGAGGCACATTGAAAATCATATTACAATTAAGAGCGCGTAGCATAGCACCAGTTGCATTTACTTGAGGAACATTGAAATCTGACTTTCAATTCGGACCGCTTAGCATAGCCTACATAGGGAACATTGCCTGTGACTTTCAATGAGACCGCCTAGCATAGCGCCATCTGCATCAAGTGAGGAACATTGAAAATCATATAACCAATTAAGAGCGCCTAGCATAGCACCAGTTGCATTTACCTGAGGAACGTTTGAAATCTGACTTTCAATTCGGACCGCTTAGCATAGCCTATATGGAGAACATTGCATGTGACTTTCAATGAGAGCTCCTGGCGCGCACACTCTGCATTTTTCTAGTGTTTTGCCAGTAGATCCCATATGCAACCCATGGTAAAACCAATCCTTGTCACCAGAATAGAGAGCATATGCCCTATCGGCACTGATCAGTATTGCCCCTGAATCTAAAGGCCTTTTGCCCCTGCCCATGATGTTGATTTACATTGAAAAACACAGGTAGTGAGGCACTGTGGTGTAGAAAAGTACCTTTTACGCACAGTATTATCAGTGTTAATTCAGTTGCTTTCTGTAGAGTTTAAGTATTCCTGCCTTGAGACTTGTGAACATATGACTCCCTCTGTTTACAGTTGACCCTTTCTGGAAGTTGTTTGGCATTGTTGATGATCCTAGGAAGTCTGCCACGGATTGGAACTCTGATGCAGCAATGTTACCCTCCACTAAAAACCCCTTGATATCCATCTTTGGGAGCTTTGCCACCTTTTAAATAAACATGCATAAGTGGCACTAGTTGCGTTAGCAGCTGAACATTGAAATCTGGCCAATGACAGGCTGAATTCCACTGGGGCCAAATCGCAAGATCAGCGCCGAATCGCACAGTGTGCCTTCTGACTGCTACCTTGTATCTTATTATTTGACCAGCAAACATATCATTATTAACATCACAGTCAGACACCTGGTCACGAAATGGCATCCCACCTATTGGAACCCCAGTTTGCTATGCATTATAACCAGTGATTTATAACAGCCGTCCAGCCGGGTGAAATTCTAATTTCTATATTTTTGTTGTTAATTACTCTTGGCGTTACGCATAGTATAAGAGTGTGTCGGCTTATTTCAAGGGCTGGCTGACCCGAAACTGAGGGACTCGGAGCGTTTTCGAACAATTAGCATAGTTGAAATAAGACATTATGTTGGGAGCACGTACACTAGAGGGCATCTTGGCGCTGAATCACAGATGTTTATTGTTACCCAACTCAACGGTACACATTTTATCAACCTCAGAAGGATAAAGGCTAAATGCCACCCACCGAGATTTGAACCTGGGACCATGATGTCAAACACAGGCCCCTATAGTGGACACATTAGTCCCCTATGCCACCAGGGCCAACTCAATACTGAGAAACACTGAAATCAGACTATCAATGAGAGTGCCTAGCATCGCACCAGTTCCATTAAGTGAGGAATATTGAAATCAAATCAATTAAGAGCGCCTAGCATATCCCGTTGTATTACCTGAAGAACATTGAAATCAGATTTTCAGAGAGACTTTGAGAGCGCTAACCATAGTACCAGTTTCATTACATGAGGAACATTGTCATCGCACTGTCAAATGAGAGCGCTTAGCGTGGCACTAGTTGCGTTAGCAGCTGAACATTGAAATCTGGCCAATGACAGGCTGAATTCCACTGGGGCCAAATCGCAAGATCAGCGCCGAATCGCACAGTGTGCCTTCTGACTGCTACCTTGTATCTTATTATTTGACCAGCAAACATATCATTATTAACATCACAGTCAGACACCTGGTCACGAAATGGCATCCCACCTATTGGAACCCCAGTTTGCTATGCATTATAACCAGTGATTTATAACAGCCGTCCAGCCGGGTGAAATTCTAATTTCTATATTTTTGTTGTTAATTACTCTTGGCGTTACGCATAGTATAAGAGTGTGTCGGCTTATTTCAAGGGCTGGCTGACCCGAAACTGAGGGACTCGGAGCGTTTTCGAACAATTAGCATAGTTGAAATAAGACATTATGTTGGGAGCACTTAACATTGCCCTATCGCATTATATGAGGACACATTCATATTTGTTAGGCACAGGGAGAATAAGTGATCTCCTGCCTTACTCCTGGGTATCATGCGATGTAGTCGTGCCATGATGGACATGATAATATGTAGTAACCACCTAATATGTAGTAACCACCCCCGGTCACCCATGCGGTAACACCTACGTGGTACAACCCAATAACGCCCATGTGGTAACATCACTGCAACCACCTCCATGCGGTAACAGCCTCTACCCGGTAACACTCACACAGTAACAACCACTTGGGAACACCTAAGTGTTATACCCTACACGGTCACACCTAGGTGGCAACACCCGATAACCTCCACGCGGTAGCACCCCCACGGTAAAATCAATGTGGGGAACATCAAAAAACGCGATAAACACCCAGGTGGCAACACCCACGCAGTAACACCTACGCGGCAACCAAATTTTGAGTAAATATTTCGCATCAATCGAGGAAATTGTTTCCCTGTTTGCTCTAGACAGTGCAATCTAATACCTCCGTGTTAAAACATTATTTTGAATGCATGGGGTGGTATCGGTAGTTTTGGAATGTCGTTTCAAGAGACTGGGCATTTTGTTGTAAAAATTAATCTTACTCTACGAAAGTAGTATCTTGAGCGATGTGCACTCCTAGCACCATGGTATAGTGAAAGGAACGATCAGGTGTGCACGAAATTGCAACCAACCATCTTCTCCAAAGATAATACGTCCAGTGTTTGACTGTCGGAACAGAGCAGTCAGCTAACCGGGCATAAGGATGCCGAAGGAAAATTCAATATAATGCTGTGCCTATTGGCACTTCCAAGTATTAGTGAAAATATCCCCTGTGCATATTCTGCCCACATACTTCCCAGATCTTTTCATTAGGAGGGGCGTCATCTAAGCTGGACTCGTCATACTCTGTATATGCGAAATGCCTCTCAAATACTTTAAACGCCGTGTGTGCAGATCTTTAGGTGGCGGGGCAAAGGTAACACAAAACTTAATGAAGGAATAGAAGATGAGGCCTTCTGCCAACTGCTCAGTTGGTCAGAAGACGGCCATCCCTTTTTTAAAATTATTTTTTATTTTTTTTTGTGCGAGAGAAATTATATCACATATGTATTCCTCCTACACTTGATTTGTACACATCAAATTCCCCTAGCTGCCGTTAGACATCGGCCTGAGCATGCGGGAGGAAAGGCGCGCATCCCATACGTTATTGCGAGCAGTAACAATTACACACAGGCACCCTTGATCTCTGACATGCGCAGCCTTCCTCGGCAGTTCCTGCCGTTTTTAAACAAAGCACTACAGCTAAATACGTGACGTCGAACAGGTACCACTAGCCTTATTACCACAAGGGAACAGGCATCACAGACCACAGCACTAAGCGTTCATGCCGCTCCCCTGCTTACCGGCCTCAGCCGCTCGTTCTTCCGCTTTGCCGGAATACTTCCCAGCCTGCGGGGATCCCAATGCCACCGGCCCGCTGATCACCACCTTAGGACGCCTCCTTGCTTGAAAAAACAGGACCCAGGAACGACGACGGACAGCTCCCGCGGCTCAGGCACTCTGCTTCATCGCAACGAAACCTGCAGGAAAGAAAAACACAGAAAACAAGTTACGGGCCGCCGATGGCCCGGGTGCGTTCCTGGTGGGGGCGCGAGGAACAAGAGACTGTTCCTCATCGTCTGTCTTGTTTTCGTCTGTCAGATTCCTTCTGACAGTGGTGAGTTTTTGGATACCGAGGCGGTAGCCTCATTACTCCACATTCATTTTGAGTTTTTTAGTCGCTGTTTAGGTTGTCTTATTGATGTGTGACGCTTTGTCACAGTTGAGGTTGGATCACGAGGTCAGCGCTGTGATAGGCCGTGGGTTGCGGTCAATTGGGTTTGCAGAAGTGTCAGCAAGTTTTATCGCAGAGTCTTGTTTTCGTCTGTCAACTGTCTTCTGACGGTGATGAGCTTTTGGTGGCTGCCGAGGCGGTTGCCTTCAGGCAGTGGTGAGTTTTTTGGATGCTGTGTTGCTGTTTCAGTTTCACAAGGTTAGCGCTTCGATGGACCGCGGGTAGCGGTCAAATGGGTTTGTAGAAATGTCTGTAAGCTTCCTGATCAGTGGGTTTTCTTTTTGATCCAATCCTTTGTAGAATGTCCTGTTGAGTTTGCGGAGATGGTCGTCCAACATCTCAACGCCTAGGTCTCTGTGGAGGTCTGCTGTTCTTGTGAAGATAGGAGCACCTGTTGCAATCCGTAAGGCCTTGCTCTGTAGTCTCTGTAGGTCTTTCCGATGCTGCGGGCGGCAGCCACTCCAAACTGGTGAAGCGTATGTCATAGTTGGTCGAATTATTGCGGTGATTGCTCGCACCTTGCTCTGAATGGGCATCGACTTGGTCTTCAGGAGAGGGTATAATGCAGCCAGTTTTGTTGCTGCTTTCTGGCAGGTCTTCTCTATGTGGTTTCTCCAGCTGAGTTTAGAGTCCAGAGTCACCCCCAGGTAGGAGCTGCTGTTTTCCCATTTGATCTCTTCCCCATTGAGGAGGATCTGTGGGGGTTTCCTGTTCAGCTTCCTGGTGAATAATGTTGCTGTGGTTTTGCTTGTGTTCAGGGTGATCTGCTAGTCGCTGTACCATTCGGAGAGTCTGCAGAGCGATGTCTCAAGGTTCTTAGCCACTTCTTTGTCGCTGAAGGATTGGGAGAGGACTGCAACGTCATCGGCGTAAAGGGCAAGATCAGTCTTCTTTAGGTCCGTGGGGATGTCGTTTGTAAATATGTTAAAGAGGAATGGTCCTAGGATTGATCCCTGAGGCACTCCAGCAAGAATTGGGCGTGGCGTTGAGCATTCCTCTCGTACCGCCACGTGAAAGGTCCGTTTTGACAAGTAGCTAGACAGCAGCTTAACCAGGTAGCTTGGAAACTTGAGCTTGATAAGTTTGTAAAGCAGTCCCTCATGCCATACTCGGTCGAATGCTTTGGCTACATCCAGAAAGACTACTCCAGTAGACTTGTTGATGTTGAATCCGTGGCTAATGATGTCCACAACTCTGAGGAGTTGGTGATTGGTTGAGTGGTCTTTCCGGAACCCAAACTGTTCTTTGGCGAGGAGGTTTTCACTTGTCGCAAAGTCCACGAGGCGGGCAAGGATAACTTTTTCGAAGAGCTTTGATAGGCCAGATAGCAGACTTATGGGGCGGTAATTTGCAGGATCTCGTAGTGGTTTCCCAGCCTTGGGGAATACGACGACTCTTGCTTCTTTCCAGGCGTTAGGGTAGTGCTGGTGCTGCATACATGCGTTGAATATCTCAGCAAAATGATCCACTGCGGTATCTGGGAGCATCTTGATGGCTTGGTTGGCTATTCCGTCCTTTCCTGGTGCCTTGCCGTTTTTCAGTGTCTTTACCAGGGCCAGTAATTCGCCCATTGAGCATTCCTCAATGATTGCAGCTTCTGTTTCTGGTGGGTGCTCCCGGTGGTGCTTAGCAACCTCTTGCTCGACTTCTGCTGCCAGTTTGCTTGCCTGGTTAGGCCTGAAGGATGCCTCCAGTGTGTCAGCGAAGACCTCAGCCTTGTCCCTGTTGCTGCATGCCAAGTGAGTCTTCCCTTGTATCGGTGGGTTTGGTTCCTTCTTCCCAGTCAAGCGTCGGGTCATTCTCCAGAGAGAGTTGTCTGAGTCCTTCAAGTTAGCTGTAGCTGCTTCCCATTTTTCACCTCTGTGCTGGCTTATTTGCATCTTCAGCTGTCTTGTCAGCTCATTGTACTTCTTCAGCAGGTCGGGGGTGCGATTCCTTTGCCACTCTCTCCGGGCTCTGTTCTTGTCAGCTATTGACTGCTTGATGCCCTTCGGGAGGTCGTAGATAGAGCATCGTTGGAGTTTCTGCTCAGGAACGCTGCGCTCAATAGCAGTGTGGACTGCCGCTGTGAAGTGGTGAACCGCCTGGTCAATGTCTTCGATGGAGCAGAGGGGCCAGGGACCAGTGTCTCCTCCAGGCTTCTCTTGTATAGGCTCCAGTCTGCCTTCTTGTAGTTGTGCCTGGTGCCCTGTTGCTGGTTTTCAAGCACGTCTCCAACTGTGATCAACACTGGGTTATGGTCAGACGTCAGTGCTGTTAAGGTTTCCAGCTCCATAGATTGGGAGAGATTCTTCATGACGACTATGTCCAGGACGTCCGGTTTATGCAGTGCAGAGCCTGGATAGTGTGTTGGTTGAGTCGGGCCAGCCACTATGAAGTCCTCCTTCTTTGAGTGGGCAAGTAGAGCGTGTCCTTTGCTGTTTGCCGTGTGAGAGTTCCAGCACTGGTGCTTGGCATTAAGGTCCCCTCCAATTAATGTTGGGATGCTGGGGTCCAGTAAAGCATCCAAGTCCTTTGGGCTTAGCTTGCCTGGGGGTGAGTAGGCGGCAATCAATCGTAGAGGGCCAGCAGATGTCTGGATCTGTATACCAGTTGCTTCAATACTCCCCGCTGGTGGTAGTGGAATCTCGTGGTGCTTCACTTTTGTGCTGACGATCACTGCTGTTCCTCCGCCCTTGGCTCCAGTGGTGCGATCTGTGCGGTACACCCTGTGGTTTGCTAGATTAAGCTTCTGGCTTCCTTGGAGATGGGTCTCAGAGATAAGCGCTATACTCACATCCATGGTTTCCATCAGGTGCAGGAGTTCTGCGGTTTTCTTCTGAATGCTGTGTGCATTCCACATCAAGAAGAGGGAGTTTCCTTTAGATTGTGCTGCCATTGCGGGTGTTTTCTTCACCGTGGAAAAGTCCGGCGATGAGGTTCGCCACCATTGTCACCACAGGGTGGATGTTCATGTCTGCAACTGTTTTTGCAATCTTCGTAATGAGTTCCTGCCAGTTGATGGCTGAGCCTATTTCACAGGATGGTGCTGGGGCAGTTGTTGGTGGTGGGCTGTCCTGATTGGGTCCTGTTGCTTCTGCGTATGTTCTTCCATCCACGCGCGCATTGCTATGGCTGTTGGTTGGATTGCCAGTTGGGCTCCTGTGTGCTAATGCAGGTTTGTAAGTCTTCCTTTGTCCCTGGTCTGTTGTTGATTGTAGGGAAGTCTTTTGTGGTTGCGGGGGTTTGTGCGGTCCATCCTTCTTTGCCTTTTGCAGGTAGGGACAGCCGCGATAGCTTGCTGGGTGTGTTCCTGTGCAGTTAGCACATATTGCTGGTTCAGTTTCCCGGTTCCTTGTGCATTGGTTAGAGGTGTGCTCGCCTCCACAGCGTACGCACTTTGGCTTCTGATGGCAGAAAGCAGAGGTGTGCCCCAAGCGCTGGCAGTTGTAGCACAAGACTGGTCCTCGTTTCCCTCTAGGCGCTTCTGTGGTGACGGTGCAGCTGCAGAGCCGTGTGACTTCTGAGAGGTCTGCTGGCTTCCAATCATGGCTTGCCGACAGGGTTACAACAAAGAGGGGAAATGTCTTGTTCTTGTCCGCTGGAGAGGCAATCTGTGTTATGTTTTTGACTGGAAGTCCGAGTTCCGATAAGTCCTGAGTGATGTGCCCAAGGGATGCGTTTGCTGGGAGTCCCCGTATTACAAAGCGCTGGGCTTTTGCAGTGGTCAATGAAAAGGTGTGGTACTCCATTTTCTGTTCTGTAAGCATGCTGGTCACACTCCTGTAGTCCTCTGGTGTGGTGAGCATGATCTTGGCCTGGTCCTGCCGGGGCTTGATTGTGAACGTGGAGGAACAGTGTTCGTCCAGTAGCTCCACGAGGTCCTTGTGGGTGGTTAGGTTCTGCAGGATGATGGGAGGGATCCGTAGTCGCTTAGTGGGACCTGAAGAGTTCTCAGTTACGTCAGTCTCGTGGTCCTTAGAGTGGGCGTCATGGTCCTGGGTAGTTTGAAAAACCTGAAAGCGGTTTGAAAGTGAAATTCTAGAACTTCCGGGAGGTGCGCAGGCATGCTTGGGGGCTTTTTCCGGTGAGTTCTCGCATGAGTCGCGTGCTCTCTTTGACGGTGTGTGCCACTCCATGTTGTTGCTTTCAGTGTTGGTGGGGGGAGCCATGGCGCCAGCATCCATCATTGGTGATGCTTGGTGGGGGTGCAGTGGAGCACCTTGGGTAGATATTTTTGGGCTCTGGTGCGTTTTCAGATATTTCAGCTCAAATGCTACTGCTACTACGCCAGCTGCCCTTCTAGCCGGTCTGGTCCTACCGCTGGCTGTAGCGTCTTTTGGAGGCCCTTCCCCTGAGATTCCCGTCCCCCTCAGTGCAGCCTTGCTCCGGGCAAGCCAGAGGACGAAGGCCCAGCCTTGGGATTCAGTAGCCCTGGGTATGGACTCTCAGCACCGCTCCACCGAGGCGCGCAGCCTGGCCCCGGTCAAGCCAGGGAGACGCAGGCCCAGCACCCTGTTGGATCTGGGGAGAGTCTTCTGTCAATTCAGCCTTTCCCCACCCTGGCGCGCAAAAAAAAAAAAGCAGGGTAAATCTATCACAAAGGATAGAAAATGGCGCTTACCAGGTCGGAGCAGGAATCTAATCCTCCTCATGGTGGCCGTCGGAAGAATCAGCAGGTCGGCGACCAGGCGTGTTCTTCTCTCGGTGCTGCGACCTCTCTCGGTGCTGCGACCCAGGTCAGAGCAGGAATCCAAATCAAAATCGGAGAGAGAGTCCCGATCGGAGCGCGACCTCAGGGCGACCTCAGATCGTCATCATCCAAAAACGGGAGCAGCCGGCTCGGAGCGCGAGTCCGATCCGCCAATCCGATTCAGGAATGACCGGTCAAAAGCGGCCTGTCTGCTTGGTGCGGGCCATGGCGGGAGCTGTCTCTCTCAGCGACATACGAGGAAGCAAGGAATCGAATCAAGAGACTGTTCCTGCGCCCACCACCCCCTTTTAAGAGGGGGCAGTAGGACCACCAGGCAGGCTGGTCTAAACCAGTCTTCTACGAACGTCCGGCGTTAGTGTGAACCGGAAGCACATAAAGTGCTTCCGGTTCACTGCCGGGGTCTGGCGCGACCGCCATAATGGCGGCGCGCGCTAGATAGCGCGTTGCCTTGCCCAATCTCGTGGGACTTGAACGCGATGACACGTTCACCCCGCAATTGTAAGCCGCTTACTTGCTGCCTTGTCTAATAACTGAAAGCAACCGTCTGTGATTGGCGCACACTACTGAGACATGCAGGATAAAAATATTATGTCCGAACTTACCCTAACCTAAAATAAAACTGGGAACTCGGCGATTACAAACATGACCTCAGGCCCAAATATTTAATAAAAAATAAAGCGCGTGCACCTAACTGCAACAAGAAAACTGAACCTTCCCTTCAGTGCTCCTATACAAACTACTAAAAATCAGAAGGACGCATTAATAATCAACTAAAATACAACAAATGCACCGAAAACATAGTAATGCGGAACTGCCGAAGAAGTATTTCAGAAGAGAAAGAGGATTCTGTGCCATTGGTTTACATAGTGACTATGGGCTCTAATTCTGAAAAGTGTTTTGTTTATGATGTTTTGTTTACTTTAAAGTGCTGCGGAGTGGCATTGAAAGACAGTTTAATGCATAATTCTAACCTCCTTCCTTGTAATGAATTAGGAGGGACGTGCATTGGACTTGCACCACAAATGCATTCTGAATTCATGAACACTGCTCAATGTACAACAGCCATCTGAGCCTTAACACTGTAAAATGCAAATGCACAGGAAAGCAGATGAAGCAAAGAACATAATTTTACTTTTAGGCAATGTAGGGAAAGGGCATAAATCAATCAATAATAGACTTTATTCGGTTCATAAAATAAACCATAAAAGCATACATGTTAAAAGAAAAATACATAGCGCCACAGTACATGATCTTATATTCGATCATGCAATATTAAAACCAAATCCAGTAAAATATATAAAAACATCTTTAAAAGGCTCAGTTACTTAAAATACTAATGTGAAAAACATCTTTAAAAGGGCTCGGTTACTCAGAGTGCATTGTGTCACGGGCATGCACAGCTGAACGGAGAAATAAGCTTACACAAAGGCAGGATTCATCATCTGAAAGTTGCTGGAGATGATGGTAAGCCTTGACGCAGTAGCGAAGATTTCTGAGCTTTAAAAAGGGCACTATGTACCTCCTAGACTAGAGACTATAATAATCACAAAAAAAGAGAAAGTGGAGCATCGTTTGACCAGAGACATTATTACAAGGACAAACCTTACTTTCCAAATTTTGTGGATATTCAAGCGGAAAGCAGAGTAAATATTTGCTCATAGCTGCTCTAAATCGGAATAATAATGTGCGGACCCATTGACCTCTAATATTCCATAGGTAACTAGTCGGGGAGTTATTAGTTTATGTTCAAATATTTTACTATGGATAATTTCCCCCCATGCTACAGTATCCCTAGACACCTGGAAATGAGCCAACAATGATGATTGCATTTGTTTTCTATCAATACCAAGACATGAGGCAGTATAAATAAAAATATGGGATAGGTTAATCTCGGCTAATCATTTTTCGACATGCGCCAACCAGGGACTCAAAAGTCCTTTGTCGCAAGCCATACAATCCCTGATTATATCCCGGTTAAACCCACTTCTTCCTTTTTAGGTCGAGCCTAGAGCAGCGCATGCGCTGCTTGCTCGACTTTTAGTAAGGGGCTTTTGGAAGTGCTACCAAGCCGGCCACCAGCTTGCTGTTACACGGACCAGCGCGCGCGACGTGCACACTCGCGTGTTTTTTTTCTTGCGCGCGCACACACACAACTCCCGGTCGCGGCCGCACGTCTTGCTCGCGATCACTTTCGCGCGCACCATTTGCTTGTTTACATTTCTATGTATAATCGCTGTAATAAGGAGTGGCCCAATTTGTGCAGCGCTTGCATCACATCGGACACTGCTGCGCTTTTCACAGCGCTTTGTTCTGCGGTAGGTTTACCTTTTTGAGGCGCACAGACGAGCATATCTTTTTCAGATTGTTTAGGTGCCGCTGGACTCTGCTAAGCTTTTCACGACGCTTTGTTTTTGGCAGGTTTGCCCTTTTAAATGGCAATCACGAGCATATGTTTTTTACACTGCTGAGCTTTTCACGGCGATTTGTTTTTCGGTAGGTTTTGAAAGATGCGCACACAGAAGCCTATGTTTTTTTATTGTTTATGTGCCGCTAGACAGTGCGGAGCTTTACGCAGTGCCGCAATGCCATTTTGCTGGACACTGCTAAGCTTTTTGGAGTTTTGCCCTTTGGTAGGTTTCCTTTTTAATGTATATACACAAGCGTATCTTTTTATATTGTTTAGATGCCGCTGCTAACTTTCGCTCCGCATATGTATAGCATCTAGCTGCAAGCTCTCTACTTTCCGCACCAAAGTTGGGGCTCACACAACGACAGCCACTTTTATATAAATTCGCCCCTTAATTAATAGCTGCCCCGGTCAGTGCCCCGTTGCCAGGCACCTTAATACAACATGGAAACACACCTACAGACAAAAAGATGCAATGCGGAAGGTAATTTAAGGACAAACGGATATCAGCGCTCACAGGATCATATAATGCGAGTACGCTCAGTTCATCAGCCTCCCAAAGTCAACAAACTGATATATCTAATCCAGCACTTAATCATCCACTTTCTCTCTTCCTTTTTTTGTTTTCTTCAATTCTATGTATAATCACTGTCATAAATATGGCCCGTGGTGTGCAGCGCTGGCATCACACCGGGCACTGCTGAGCTTTTTTCTCTAGGAGCTTTTTGTCACTGAGTACCTCATAGCAGCGCTTCCTTCTCCGGTATGTTTTGCTTTAGCACAAGCAATTAAGACTCACATAAAAACAGCCACATTTCCCTATATACATTATTTAATATAAAGCTATACCAATTGCCCCGTCACCAGGCACTTTTATACAATCAAGAAAACACACTTATTAGCACAGGTTACAATGCGAAAAGTAAGGGGCAAGGGGGGAAGAGCGCCCACAAACTAATATGCGTGCCCGTCCCCCCAGTTTGTCAGATTCCAATGTACAACAAGCATTTTCAATGCAATAGGTCTCGCATTTACGCGAGTTTAAGCTAGTGGCATTGTAAATGACAATGCCTTTTATCTATGTTTTAAAAACGAAAACAAAAATAAAAGGCATTGTTATTTGCAATGTTAATAGCTCAAACTCGCGTAAATGCGAGACCTATTGCATTGCAAATGCTTGTTCCATATAGATAGCCACAGTAGACAGGGTTTAATGCAAATATAATCTCTTACGTAATTAATGCCCAGTTCCTTCTGGCAAATGTATTGAGGAGTAGAAGGGGGGAACACTCAGATGTTTATTGAAAAAATGTTGTTCTTCCCTTTGTAAAATGTCATGATGCTTTAGACCCCAAATTTCAGCCCCCTATGTTGCTATAGGAATGAATCGGGCAGTATAAATCTGTAGCAATGGTGCAAGCACTCCCTCCCGACAGGCATGAGAGGCTAAGAAGCAAACCTACAGCTCTAGTTAATTTTCCTCTACAATTTGATACATGAGAGGCCCAGGAGCCTGATGAACTAAAAACACTTCTAGATAGGAAAAAGGTATCAGTGCTTACCAAACGATTGGTACCTGTATGAATGCTCATAAGTTTGGTGCACAAGTCATAATAAATGAGTCAGCGTAATTTGCTGTTAAATCAAGGTTAGCCATAAAAGACAAAAAGGATTGTACTAACAAATGTAATGCTATAGGGGTGCAGGCAATAAGCACAGCGCCATCCGCATATAACAGAACAGGTAACGGCTCACCATTGATTTTAGGCACATCAGGAGTACAAAGACTTAGTTCAGGGGCGAGCTTGTTAATGTAAAGAATGAATAGCAGTGGAGTACACAACCTTGACGAGCTCCACGACCAATGCTAAATTCATTCCATACCTCCCCATTCTGACCCAACCTAACCCAGGACTTGTTGTTAGTGTGCAATGATATCAGTAGATGCATTAATTTTGGATCCAACCCCAACTCCAAAAGTAGTCGCAGTCAACGGCCATTGACAAATCCATAAAAGCAAGAAAAATTGAAGACTGCTTGGCCAATTTATACCTTTCAATAATTAAGTTCATATTTAAACATTGTTCAACTTTACCAGTATATTCAGAACAGTGTAGGAGTGTCTTCCCATTTAATAATCACTCATAATCACGTCCATTTGTATGTGGCTCCATTTTTATTTTCAAGACAATAATTCGATGTCCAGTGAAAGTGGAGAACAGCCAACACGTGTTTCACCCCTAGGGCTATTAAGCCTAGGGCTTTCTCAAGGCTGTATCAAATAAAGAGAAATAAGAAAAATGATCTTAATTCCAGTTACAGTGTTCCAAGAGGGACCATCACCGAAAGTGAGAGTGGGAAAGGTTCACATTGTGTCCAATATTCCGAGCAGCAGTCTGGTGCTAGTGCACTAATTACTTTTACGTTTTTAGTTGTTCACATATGAAGGTGGAATCAAGCACTGGTTAATGGGTGAAGTGAGATTATGAGAGAAGGATAATAATATTACTCATGAAATTAAATCAAAAATAGGTCATAGTTCTGCACATATTTTTAAGTAAACACAGTTGTATAAATACTTTGCTCAAGCTACATCCTTTCTCATACTATTTGTCTCTTATATCTCACTTAACATCGGTACAATGTAATAGTAAGCATAGAATTTGAGAGCAGGTGTTGAACGAGGCAGTGACAAAATATAGGTCGAGCACCTAGACTAGTTACAATTCACAACCAACTTAAGGATAGAATTTATCGATCATGCCTAAATTAAATTGTATGCTAATTATGGAGGAGAGAGCACATATTTCCAAGATGCCAGCATGTAGAGACTTGTTTAAATGTAAATTACACAAAGCTTACGAGTGGCACATGTGTGCCCCTGTCAGCGGAAGTAGTTAACTCGAACGGCTCATACTGTGTTTTTACAGCTAAATTCTTAAACAGGCCGTCGTTACGAGAGAGGCCACTCATCTCAAATGTATCAATATAATTTCTTCGGATATACCACAGCCTTTATTCCCCAAGTGTCTGCGTGCAAGCTATTCCTACCAAGGTCCGGTCATTTAGCTGAGGGTGAGCGAGAGAGAGAGCAATTTAAAATCCTTTGCCTGCGGCGACAGTGTGCTATCTACAGTGGCTCGTTTAACATTTAACCAGCACGAACAACAAAAAAGAAGAGCATTTGTGCAGTGCTCGCTCGTGTCAAGTATTGTCCGCTTTAAGTTGGTGGGGTAGTTGTGGCTAATCCGCTCTAGATTCAATAACTTTTCACTGGAGCTTATGTCCTACCTGTGTCCATGGGTTAAATCCCTCCACTAGTCTGTTGGCGTTGTGTTACCACGCCATGTATCTTGCAGGTTATAGGAGCCATCTTTTATTTTTATTCTCAGAACGGTGAGAGGACTACTTATGGTATATTTATGGCAGCCATCTTAGAGTGTTGTCACCAACTATTCCTTGATATTAATGTCAGCCTGGGGCTAAGTACCTCACTATTTTTTGGCTTTATTTGTAACTTTGGTTCATTTATTGATACCTTTTAATTTTAAAATAATTCAGAAGTACGTTATACAGAGTAGCAAGAGTGCGTAAAGCAACGAAGAAGCAATAGCACTGGCTAGATTTCTATATTGTTGTGTAGACTAATGATACTAAGTGCCTAATCCCTTCAGCGTAAAGCAACGAAGAAGCAATAGGACTGGCTAGATTTCTATATTGTTGTGTAGACTAATGATATTATGTGCCTAATCCCTCCAGTCATAAACTGGGTCCTTCTCGTTATTACTATGTTTAGTTGAGAGCAGCATTAGGTTCATAATGTCTTCAGCTATAAATTCTGATTTTCTCAATTTAATTTAACAGGTTCTACCTTATCTGTATGGTACGTGGTTGTAGAAAAACGGGTGATGTTTGCCAGCAGCACCGGGGCTACAGCAGCAGCCAGGGGGGCTCCAAGCCACACAAAGTCAAGCGCCAGGAGGCGCTGACGTCACCGTGCCCGCGCCCGGAGGCACGTAATAGCACATCGTGGCTCCTGCAGCGCGGGAGCCGACAGCGGAGAGCCAGCAGCACCAGGTCTACAGCAGCAGCCAGGGGGACTCCAAGCCCCACAAAGTCAAGCGCCAGGAGGCGCTGCCGTCTCCGCGACCGCGCCCAGAGGCGCGTAATAGCACATAGCAGCTCCAGAAGCGCGGGACGCGCCCGGGCCAAGGGCGGGCCCGTCAGCGACCGGAGGAGGCCGGGCTGGGCCGAACCCTTTGGTTGTTTATACCCGGATCCTTTCGCCTGTATATTGGGGAATTGTGCGGAAAATCCAGTCACCAAAGCAAGGTACTTTTTAATCTGTTTAATTGCAAAAACAAAGACAAAGAGATAGTAAAAGCATACCAGCGCCTTCTTACGCCCATTAGCCTTGGCCATTCCAGTATTTTATTGTGACGCTACAAAGGGGTATACTAGGGCTTTGGGGTCAGCGTTTTGCAAATGGGCAAAAGGAAAATGCCCGCCTCGCAAGGGGGGACCCCGGGGGTCTGTATGGCCGGTACAATTGACTCCTTCCTAACTAAAGCTGCACACGCGATTACACAGGAGATAGCCTTTTCTCTCTGTCAGGGCTATCACTGGAGGCAGGAAAGTGTTCTCAGAATCATGCTACAGGCAAGGAGAGGGCTCAAGTAAAACCAGCAGACATTGTGGGTCCTTTAGATGGTTCGTTAAGTGCCACTGTTTCTGTGCCCTTACATCAAATGCCCACCCCTGATGAACCTGATATGTTACCTAATACTCTGGCAGCTAAAATAACAGAGGGTAACGATGTGGCCTCAGACTTACCTCCGTCCAAGAGAAAACAAATTGTCTGTAATAAGTCTTCGAGGAAGTCTCTGCGGACACAAACACTAGTACAATCCGGTTTGAATTTAGAACAGTTATTGGATATTTTATTTGTAAAACTGGAGTCAATGACGAAAGCTCTTTTAGCCCCAATAATGCTAAAGGTGGAAAAGGTCAAGAAGCTACTTCATGACTCTATCACCAATTGTAATAAATGTGTTATGATGCCTGTGCCAAAACCGACGGGGGAGGGGGCGGTGGTTCCATCTCGGAATACGAACCAAATTCCATCTGACCCATGGTTAAATGTCCCAGGGACTGAGGAAACGTCCAGTAGAATTAGACAGTCAAATTTGACTGAGGATATGAGATCTGTAGCCCAGAAATCCCAGGTAGCCCAGACGAGTAGGCCTCTAAATTCTGAGAGGGTCCTCCTGCCTACATGTACCTTGCCCCATCATGTTCTGCCTAAGGTTGTGAATCAATGTATTCTTGATCTGCCTCCTGCATCTGCCCCATTAGTAGCAGTCTTATTGGAGGTTCCTTCTTTCTCAAGAATCCAGGGAAACTTCCCTGGACCTAATACATAACGTTACTCATTGGTGTACTAAAAATGTTGTAAATGGCCTGAATATATCATCTGACATCATTATGGCCAGAAGAGTGGGGTGGATAGGCCATCAAATAAAAAAGACTGGTGTGGGAGACTGCATAGTTATCAACTTTCAGGACCCTGAGAAAGCTAAGTTGCTAACGAGCTGCGCATATAAGAGTAGCTCAAATTCCTCAATCAGAGTAGTCTTGCTACAATATTTTTATCCTCCTAGCCAGCTCATATGCCCTACTCAATGGCAATGGCAGCTACCCTTAAACCCAGGTATGTTTGTCAACAAAACCAATATAGATAATACCATACCAACGAGTAACCGTTTTCAACCCCTAGCTAGTCTCCAGAGTCTGGATGAAAATGATTGACTAGGGCTAGAAGACAAAACCAGTCAGGGTACTTTTCTAGCTAACATGATCCAAAACACCCATATATGATCAGTCTTGGACTCTGTTGAAACAACTAATAAATCCCTTGGAACTCCTCTTATCTCAATTCCCTCCATGGCTGCCCACGAAAAGGTCCTCTCATGGAACATAGCGGGATTAAGGTCTAAAAGAGGTAACCTACATTGGGAAAATATTCTCTCTACATACCATATCATTGCCCTCCAGGAAACTTGGGAAACAAATGACTGTTTTTATTTAGATGGTTTCACTTCGTTTCATAAACATGCTATTCCATCGAAATATGGGTAGAGCTAGAGGGGGTTTGCTCCTAATGTTTTCACTCAAGCTCTCTTGTAGGACACGTTTGGTTGAATGTAAATCACACCATGTCTTGGCAGTAGAACTGTCTTTTAAGAATCGTGCCATCTTGTTAGTGGTACATTTTTATAATTCCTTTTCCAGAGGGCATGAGTTAGAACATTTGCAAGACTTAAAGGAGTTTTTGGAATGCTATGAGGAGACCAAGTCTTCTTATTATAATGTGATAATCTTAGGGGATTTTAATATTCATCAATGTTATTTAAACTGTTTCACAACCCAGGACCAGGGGGAGTTTTTTTCCTCACCCACTCATTTTGAGCACACCCCCCCAGGTATCTTGCTTGAAGGCATTCTTTCAAATCAAAACCTATGTTGCCTTCAGCAAGCAGACAGTTTGGCTTCAGTACCCACTTATGTAGGGAATGGAAGGCCAAGCACTATGGATTATATTTTACTGTCTGCTCCATTAGTTTTGTTCACTGAGGAATTAATTGTCACCTGGTCATGATTCATTGACCATAATCCCCTTACTGTTGCTATATCACTTCCTGTTATCGAAACTGAAGAACGTACCACTTGTTTAACAAACAAAGATATTAGTACCAAAGACCAGGCTCGTAGGCTAAAGTGGGAAAGGGTTGTCCCAGATAACTTTCTGAATAATTTGTATATCGTTTTTGCCTCTGAAATCGAGTCTTGTCTAGACCCCGATATACAGGGTAGTTCTATCTTAACAGCCTTCGGGAAACTAACAAAACAAATACAATCTGACCTCATGGTTGTGGGTGGGTCCAGACGCCCGAAGGCCGTAAGATGGTTTAATGGTGCATGTTCAATGACCCATACGGAGCTTGTGCAGGCCCTAAAATCTATCCCTAGAGACGAAGCAGAAATTGGGGACAAAAGAAAGGCTTATAAGCTAGCAGTTCAGAATAGGAAGAAGCAGCTAAGGGAGCAGGCATGGGATGCCCTGGGGCAAGCTAGTGTGCTGAAAGATAGCTCCAATTTTTGGTTGGTAATCAACAGTCCTTTCCTTTCCGAAACTCCAAACTCTAACACTGATTGCCTAATTCCAGCCGACAAATGGGTATTGCATTTTGGCCATATATTTAGTGATGCAAACCTAGGAGAATTTAATGAGTACAGAGAAGGTGGGAAAATTAGTATGCCACTCCACTTTAGTGTAGAGGAGGTCCATAATGCAATTATATCCACATCTGGTGGAAAGGCCCCGGGCCCCGAGGGGGTCCCGGCAGATTTATACAAGGCTGATCCTAATGTTTGGGCTAGTATTTTAGCTCATGTTTTTAATGCTGCGTGTTTACATGGATTCCCAGCATCCTGGGGAAAGGCAGTCATTGTTCCCATTTTTAAAAAGGGCCCGTGGGACGAGCCTACATGCTATAGGCCGACTCACTCCTAGATTCTGCTGCTAAAATAATGGGCAAAGTCATACTTGAGCGCCTAACGGCATGGCTGGACCACCGAAATGTCATTTCCAGTCTGCAATATGGTTTCAGGCCAGGTAAAGGGACTTTGGACCAATGTTTAAATTTACATCTAGTGGTAGGAAAGTATACCATTGCTAAAAAGGGTATATTACATTTTGCGTTCATGGATTTGACGCAAGCATTCGACTGTGTTAATAAATCAAAGTTATGGTTAATTTTAAGTGATATGGGACTCGAATCAGAGCTTGTGGCCTTTTTACATACTATCCATGAAAATAATACAGCTGCTGTCAGATATAACAGTAACGGTGATCTGACAACCCCCTGGGATGTGAAGAGAGGGGTACGACAGGGCTGTATCCTGGCCCCCCTCTTATTCACATTATATATAAATAAGTTAGGGGATTTTCTAATAGCCAGCTGTAAAGACATCCCTAGGTTTGGTGACAAGATGATCCCCGCACTTTTATATGCAGATGACACGGTCCTATTAGCCAGAACTGCAGTGGGCCTCCAATCACTTTTAGATGGTTTTATAGTTTTTATGGACTCTTTAGACCTCTCAACAAATTTTAAGAAATCACATACCATGTCTATCGGTTCTCGAAAGTCCCAAAAAAAGACTAAATTTTATTGTAAAGGGGTCGAACTAACAAAGGTTCCAACATTCCCCTATTTGGGGGTACATTTTGATGAGCGTTGGTCATGGTGTCCACAAATTACGCAAAAAAAGAATACTCTCATTAGAGCGACGGGGGCAACATTAAATTTTGCTAAGAGACTAGGGTCCAAACCCATTCCGGCCCTGATGAAGATATACAAAGAATAATGCATCCCTATGGCAACTTACGGCTGCGACATTTGGGGATAGAAGGAAGGAAAGGTCATTCAGGATGCTGAAGACAAGTTTTTACGTAAGCTCTTGGCAGTCCCGCCCTCCACCCCTGCATAAATACTACATGAAGAAGTAGGGGTGGGATATATATTGGATCAGATAGCGGTAGCCCCCCTGCTGCACTGTTTGAGAGTCTGGGCAAGCCCTATTATTAACCTAAATCAAATAATAATTACTGACTGTCTAGCGTTAGATAGAGCTGAGCATATCCCCTGGCTAAAGTATTTAATGGATTTGACGAAATGGTTAGGTTGTCCTGACTTATTTTGTAGCCCTAAACCCTTGGATAAACCTCAAATCAGAACTATTAAACAGCAGTTCATGGTCAAGCGCCAGGGACTCAGGGAAGAAAAGGAGTTGGTAAAACCAACGGTGAGAAGATATGTCACATTACCTTTGTATAACCAAGTTCAACCATATCTACTCATCGTTGGCAACCCCTTCCATCGCTTTGTATTAACTAGATTTTGTCTGCAATTGGTTCCCTGGCTCTTGGCTGTTCCCCAAGGTTTTTCAAAACCTGGCACTTTAAAACCCTGTTCTTGTGACAATTTCTCTGAGCAGGATACTCTTCATTTTCTTTTCTTTTGTGATTATTATGTTTCTTTACGTAAGAGGTTTATATTAACATTACTCAGAGATTGTCATTTTTCTCAAGTCAGGCCCGCCCTACTGTACCTTCAAATGTTATCTTCCCCCATGGTCTGTTTTGGGGTTGCAAGTTTTTTAACAGGAGCCAGTAGGTGCAGGAAAAAACAGGTTTTTTAACTGTCATTAGCTTTTACATGTTTTTATCTTCGGGCCAACTCCGTGTCATCAATGTTTTTTTTTTATATACTTGTTTATTGCATTTGACTGTATCTGATCTTCGCACTTTGCACTTTATACAACGTTTTTGCTTTATCATGTATTTAGAATTCGGCCCTCTGACTGATATTAAGAATGTTTTTATCCCAATTCTGGTTTTAAAATCTGTCGAGGAAATGTATTTTTGCTTGATATGTTTACTTTTATGGCACTGAGGGGCACATGCATCAAAGGTTTTTGCGAACGCAAAGGGTGCGATTCGCAAAAATCGGCCGTTTGGGTTCGGAAAAAGGCTTTTGCGATGCATGAAAGTGTTGAGGACGCGCAATTTAGGTAATCGCAATTTTTTGCAATTTCCTAAATTGCGATTACATTTAAGGAATCGCAATTTGCGATTCCTTAAATGCAATGCAAGAAGCACTTTGAAATAGCGATTTCGCTATTTGGGGCCGCAAATTACCGAGAAAATAAACTGTTCGGTAATTTGCAAAAACTTTGAAAAATGCACTAAAGTGCATTTTTCAAAGTTTCAGGTTACACACACACATGCTCTTGGGGCATGTGTGTGCGCAACATGAGTGCACACCACAATTTCAGGGGTGCAACAGGGTGTCCTTTTGACACCCTTGCACCCTTGAAATTGCGCATGCAATTTCCCATTCATTTCTATGGGCCTGTAGGCCCATAGGGATGAATGAGAAGCCATTCCTTGATTGCGGCGCGCAATTTGCGAGTCGCAATTAAGGAATGTTTAGGAATTGCTATT
The DNA here is from genome assembly GCA_963921515.1 of Calotriton arnoldi. Lineage (NCBI taxonomy): Eukaryota > Metazoa > Chordata > Amphibia > Caudata > Salamandridae > Calotriton > Calotriton arnoldi. The sequence continues at coordinate 1,056,816 of CAWUFW010005839.1, forward strand.
TTTATAGCGATTCCTACATGCATAGGCTTTTGCGAGTCCTTAATTGTGATTCCTTAATAATCGCAATTAAGGACTCGCAAAATCATACCTTGATGCATGTGCCCTTGAGTTGCTGAATAAAGTATTTCTTGACTGGGTAATGTTTGCCTTTCTCACCTGATGGCTAGCCTGTTTAATATATACTTCTACCGTCAACATTTTCTATTTAAGCCAGTGGTGCCATTCTACATCTGTTTAAACCATGCTCCGCAGTTTAAAATCGAATCATTAAAGAGCTTTCTTCCTGTCGTAATTTCAGTTCAACATCTCCCCCATGTTGATTCAACTTTACTCTACGTAAGCCACAAAAGGAAAAGTTTCTTTGGTGCGGATTTGATGTGAGGAAGTGTTCCACTAGTGGTTGTTACATATCTTCTTTGTGAATGTTGCAATAGTGTTATAAGCTATAAGATAGACTACATTGCAGCTATCACAGTTTATGAAGTCTTTTATCCTAAAGCTTTTTCCATTGATACTCAGATCCTTTGTTTTAGAGGTTCCTAGCTTACAAACCGTGCAGTTCCAGCAAGTGTAAAAACCACTAGAAGGTTGGAGGGAGCCACCATGTCTCTCAGATTTGGTGCTCTTTTGAAACTCATTTATGGAAAGGTGGAGATGGTATTCTGTAGTGTAGTATTCTCCGTTATGAGGGACCAATGTTTTTTTTTAGATTTTTCCGAATATGTTGTGGTCCGTTGCTGTATGTAGTATTGAACCGGGTCACTCGATTCTCTCTTGTCTTCTTTTTTTCTCCATGTAGGATTGGGTTGCGGTTCAATGTCGAGAAATGTTTCTGGATTGGTTGAAGTTTGCTTTTGTCATAACCCCTTGGACGTTCAGTAATCCCTTAGCTTTTGCTTCATAATCCCTTAGTCTGCTGCAGTTTCTTCTTGCTCTTCTGTTTTCACCTGTGGGGATATTAGAAACAATATGTTGTGGGTGGCAGCTGGTTGCCTGTAGTATAGAATTTGCTGCTGTTTGTTTGCTGTGAATCATAGTTTCTAGGACCTTACCCTCCACAAAGATTGTATGGTCAAGGAATTCAATTGATGTCTGCGAGATGGTATGAGTTACTTTAATATCCCATTTGTTAGATGATAGACCATCTATGAATTGTTGGAGGAGTATTCGGCTTCATTGTCAGATTAGAAGGATGTCGCCAATGTATCTCCCCCAAAACACTATATGTTCTGTCAGATGTTTCTGGTTATCATTCCAAAGCCAATGTTCTTCCACTGTCCCCATTATGAGACAGGCATACGGTGGAGCAAATCGTGCTCCCTTCGTAGTCCCTTGTAGCTCTAGGAAGAATTTCCCTCTGAATAAGAAAATGTTTTTAAGACAGAATTCTAGCATTTCTAAGATCATTTGATTTCTGTCCGAATAGTGTGCAGATCTTGTCGCAAGATGTTGTTTATCTGCCTCCACTCCATCCGAGTGTTTAATTAACGTATATAGACTCACTACATCAATTGTTGCTAATAGATAGTCTTCTCTCCATTCAATGTCCTGAAATTTTGTTAGGATGTCCTTGGTGTCCCTTATGAATGTAGGCAGTGTTTTCATAAAGGGTTGCAGTTCGTCATCAATGAATTTGCCTAGATTGGAGCAAACTGAATTAATACCAGCAATTATTGGTTTTCCCTTCGGTGGATTACCCGGTTTGTGGATTTTAGGGAGTAAATAGATTGTTGGTGTTGTTGGTTTATTTATCCAGAGGAATTATTTTTCTTCCCATGTGATCAAACCATTGTTGGATTAAAGTTTGTAGTTGGCCCTGTACTTCCTTTGTGGGATTTTTTGACAGTCGTTTGTAGCAATTTGAATCATTAAGCTGTTGGTAGATTTCATGGTAGTAGACCTCCTTTTGTTGAATGACTATGTTTCCACCCTTGTCTGCTTTCTTTATAATCAGATTACCATCATGTCTCAGTTCTTGTATTGCACATTTCAGTGTATGTGTGATCTTAACAGGTAGATATCTCCACTTAAGTTGGTATTTCCGATATTCCTTTGTAATGTCCCTCATTACTGCTATGAAGAACACTTCGATGGTGTTCCCTGGTGGTAGCTGTGGAGTAAATTGTGATTTGACGGATAGTATTGAAGGGTTCATATACGAAGTGTCAATCCCAAGTTCTAATGCTGTGTCTGGGATTGTGGTTGTTTGTGCTGTCACAACATCATCTGATAAATTAGTCAGGAGATGTATATTCTCCAGGTCCTGTGCTGATAGGTCACTAGTATGGGATTCTCTAACTTGGAATGATCTGTAATCTTCTTTATTGGCAAAAAGGAGTGTGGTTTCAATTTTCTGATAAATTTGAATAAATCTATCTTGGTCTGAACAAGATCCCATTTTGCTGTGGGACCCCTATTGTATTGTCTTCTTGGGTTTTTGCATTTGGTGGTCTTGTACGATTGTCCTGTGCGTTTCCCAAGCTATGTTGTTTTACCTCTTCGTGAAAATTTACTGTTGGGCGTACGTTCTTACTGGGTACTCCTTCTTCTTCTGATTCTGCCTCTGATGAGAGGATATTTTCTGATGAGCTTGCTTTCATTTTAGTCATTGCAGTTGTTTTAACATTATCTTATTTTTTTGCAAATGTATACACCCTGCCCTGCTGGTAATCTGTAAGATCCCTCCTGAATTTTCTATTTTTCCTTTGTATAATATCTTCTTCAATGATCCTGTTTAGGGTATCATAGTTTTTCTTGGAGATGTCCCCCCCCCAGTGCCAGTGAGAAACCTGTACTGGCATGCAGTTCGAATATGATTATCTTGAGCCCATTCCAGAATTCTATTGTAAAGGACTCCACCTAAACTTTTAGCTGGGATGTCTAATAATAAAATCGGACGATAACAATGCGGCTTGGAATGTTCGTCTTTTTAAAAAATTGGGCCGATCACTGAGCTCACCCACAAAGTCGGAATTGACTGAACACTTACGTTGTTAAAAGCATTTGCTAACAAATGTGCCCATAATTCTAATTTACATTTAATTAAATCAATTTGGACGCCATCTGGCCCTGGGACTTTCCCCCCCTTTACTTTGCTGGATAGCGAGTTACTTCATGGACTGTGACATGTATCGATAGGGGCTCATCTGATGTGGCTACCCTCATGTATAGTGAACCTGAGTCTAAGGCTTGGTAAATCGTGGAAAAATGAGTCTCCCAGGTAATGCTATATATATATGACAATTGATAGTAGAGCTTATTTGGTTTAGAGAGCAGATACCTGAAACTCTCCAGAGAGATTTCCTGTCATATGAGTGTGCCAGTTGTGACAGGGTATCCCACTGTTGATTAATAATTTCATTTTGCCTCCTATTCGTCACCCCTTTATAATGTTTTTGCGGGGCAACTACGGCTGCACGATCTTTTGGGCTATCATTTAAGGCCTTACGAAGGAGGAGGTTGGCCTGAGAGCACTCAGTGAAACCAGCGTGGGGCTTGAGTAGCTGGTTTAGGGGGCTTGGAAAGGGACTGGTGAATTCCGATACATAGGGAAACAAAAGAATTAACCATTTCCCTTTGTTCCGCTACCTCCTCCTCCAAGCATCCCATGACTAATTCTGTATTCTCCGAGATTAGTCTTACTAAAAAGTTCAGGGGGTCAGATAATCTCCAAATTAGTCTAATGTTGTCTGCAGATGGAGATATGTTACTAAGACCCCCTAGAGTCTGATAATTTGCCCCAAAAGAAATATCGAGGGCTATTTCTAGTGGATTGTGAGCCCCGGAATCTGTGCTAACAACTGTGCCATATTGCAACTGATTTAATAAGTTTTGGGATATGAATATATAATCAATTATTGAATTACAATTTCTCCCCCTGAAGGCAGGCAAACCTGAGTCATTAGTGCCTGCAACATTTAATGCGTTATGCAAGTCTGAGGAAATGAGAAAAGCTTCTAACTCTTTGCCTCTCACATCCATTCCTGCAGGCATGTCAAATCTGTTCCCCCTGTAAGTAGTTTGGCATTAAAATCCCCAGGCAGGCATAAATACATTTGTTGACCTTTAAGAGCTGTACTCTCTACAGTTGCTGAAATATGATCAAACAGACCCAAGAAACAGCAGTCAGGCACAATGGTAAAATCATTATTATAAAAATGAAATATTAAGTCTGGGGCCCTTTAAGAAGAACCACCTGAAAATCACTTTGATAAATCTCTACAGTTTTTATATGACAGTCAAATAGCAAATTCACCCAAATTGTTAGGCCACCAGGTGCTCGGCCTGAGCGGGACAGGGTAGCTGGTACATTAAAACACCTATAGCTGTCCCATGACATGGGATTTGTATCCCAGGTTTCTTGCATCCGCAATATACGTATGGTTGAATCAGCTCAAGCCAATCCGGAAGGGTCATCCTCATGTGTATGCCAGCAACGTTCCAACTCGGTATACGAAGTGGGCCACCCTTATCCATGTTATGACCATCTGTGGGAGGGCAATCTAAGGAAAGTAGCTTATAAAACAACAATGTACTTTTAGCTGTAGTTGTAGGCATGATTGCAGGTTGTTCTTGAGAGGGGCTGCCATAAGATAACTGGGGAACTCTCTGTGGCCTTTGTCCCAGATTGATAAGTAGTATCCTGTGTTGTTCTTGGCATATTAAGTCAATCTATTTGATTACAATCAGAAAGCACTGCGTATCTTTTGTTACAAAATAGGCCTTTGGGTACCTAGGACTGAAATTTATATGATGGAAAATGGCCCACATGCCGGAAAAGGGGCTTGTAAAAATATCCCAATGGTAATGTAGCAATATAAGTTCTCTTATGTATCATCTCAGTGTTGATGCCTAATAATCTTTCCACAGTACTAGGATGTTTACAATTTACAACTATACAATCTCCTTCAATGTCTTTTTTTCAGCAATCAATCCAACCTACACGGCGTATCATTACAATTTTGCTTCCATTGGCAGTGCTAAAATGTTTATACTATGAGCCAATGGAGAACTTTAGTCCGACAATATACTTTGGACCTTACCTAGCAAAAGCCTGGGTGCCAAATCCCCACCAGGAGGTAGCCAAGCTGCTTGGTTTCTGCCAGACTGAGCCAGGTTAACTACACTAAGTCCACAGTACTCCCGCAGCACGAGAGAGAAACAATGCTGCAGTCCAGCAGTATACTTTGGACCTTACGTACCAGAAGCCGGGGTGGCAAATCCCACCAGGAAGCAGCCACCCGGGCCAGGTAAACAACATTAAGCCTGCAGTACTCCCACAGAGCGAGATGCAAGCGAGCCTGCCCGGGGCAAGGGCGGGCCCATCTGCGCCCATCCGCTGCAGGCCAAGGTCCACCCGCTGATATGACACTTCACTAAATAAGTGTGATTACAAAACAATAGGCCATCACTAAATCGTGTGAAATGCGGACCTTAAGGCACTGGCTCCTGGGAATGCCATATTTTCTCCCACTTCGCTCAGCAGAAATAAAGAGATTCTTCTAGGGCTATTATTTTGGATCTCCAAACAACAAAGTGGTTGCCCCCAAAGCCCTGTAAATCAGTACAAACCATCGTGAAAAAAAAAAGAACTTTGCTTGACCTCGTATTTTCTGTACTTGGACACAAGGCAGTCTTTTAATATTTCGAGAACAGGACAACAGAGTTCTTGAGTTTCTTTGGAAGTCAATTGCTACTTTTCACATTCCTGGATGCCAAGTAAAGCCCAAGTAGCTTCATTTTAAAACCAATGCAGCAGGCACACAATGTTCCCTCCCTCTTGCACAACATATTGGCCATGAGCAAGTGCTGTGCCAGGCCCAGGGCACTGTAGTGACGGCCCTAGGGGTCATGCAGGACGGCAACCGGCCCTTGGTTTTCGTGGCTAAGGCCGCGCACTGTAAAGAAAAGGACACCACACCGTAGTTTGCTTTACAGGGCATACTCAGTCAACTGCTTCCGCAGCCCCCGCCCACTTTATTCATACAGTCCCCTGGCATCCAACAGACTAACCCATTGTGCTTACGCACACAGGTGAAAATTAATCAACCACCTCCGCAACGTGGTGGGGGTGGTACATTACATTCTTCCTCAACCATAACAAAATCAACAATATGCAAAACTTACATTGTTAGCAGACACAATGACATTATAAAAGATACCCAGCTGATCGCCTCCACCTCTGGCAACTCCTCCTCACACCAGGAAGTCAGCAAGCCTCGATGATGGTGCAGGGTTGTTTCTCAGGTGATATCTGGAAGAGGTGCTACTGCCAGAAATGCTCTGAGAGCACCTTTCAGTTTCAGTGCCACTGTTCACTGGGGAACTTCTTGTACTTGAACAAGGAGTCATTGCTCCTTCGTCACAGTCTGGGGAGCTGTCTGCTGAGACATCCTGTCGATGTGACATTGGCAGTGGCTCGGAGATCTCCCTCTCTCTAGGGGGAAAGGAGTGCTCGCTGGACTCGTGATCCTGACTTATCGCACTCCTGAAAAATTAGATGTTTTGTGTGATCTCTTTATCTCCTTGGCATGCAGTGATCATCGTACCCTTTCTACGTACTACTGTCCAAGGGCGTTGCTCAAATGGCAGATGGAATTTGCTGCCCGGGTAGCGGTCTTTGAGATACACCGAATCGCCTTGCTGAAGTTCGGACTGGCAAGCCCTCCGATGCTGACTGGACTTGTTTGTCATTGGTAGCTTTGCATCTGGCAAACACATCACTCGCATTTATAGGGTCCGGGACCCAGGTGTGATGGTGAGGAACAGTGCCTGCTACAATACGCCCCATACAGACATAACCGGGAGCTTGGCCAGTAGTCACGTAAAGAGTTTGTCGGTACTTGCACAAGAAACCATAAATAGCCTTCTCAATTGGTTGCTGATCAGCATGGGCTATGCGCACTATTTTGTTGAGGGTCCGCATAAACCGCTCCACTTCTCCATTGGCTTGAGGCCATCTCCAGGTCACCTTGTGATGATGGATGCCCCAGGACTTCAGATAGTCAGTGAACTCTTATTCTTGGAAGGGTGGACCATTCTCTGTTTTTATTACTTTCATGATTCCATGCATGGCAATGATTATCTCTAGCTTGGTGATGAATTCTATCGCTGTCTGCAAGTTCACAACCTCAACTTCAGGGTACTCGGTGTAGTCATCGATGAGGACTAGCATGTGCTGTCCATCAGGGAGGTGTCTGAAGTCAAGACTGGTTTCTTCCCAGGGGGCATACGGTCCTTTTTCCGTGATCACAGGAGAGGGACGTTCAGGCGCTCCTCCCACTTGACACCAGTGGCATGACTTGACGGTCTTTTCCGCCATTTTGTCCATCCCTGGGAACCATACCTTTGCATAAAGTCTGCTTTTGGTTTTGACTACTCCCTGATGGCCATGATGTGTGAGTTGTACAACTTGAGACGTGAGGCTGGATGGAATAACCAGCCGGGCCCTTTGAGGAGACATCCTTTAGTATCGGTCAACAGTTCTTGGCAAATGTGCAGCAGAGATGGGAGCACTTTCTGTGCCTCGGGGTTCTTCTCAACCAGTGTTTCTCCAGATTCCTCCAGTCATTGGAGATGACAGCGGTTATCACTGCTTGAAGGCACTTGTCTTCTTGGGTGGCCGCTATTAAAGTGTCCAAAGCTAGTGGGAGGCGACGAGATGGTTCCGCCATATACCTCACGTATTCCTCGGTTGCTTCTGCCTCTTTGACTTCTCCTGATGTGGCAGCACGAGGATGGTGGGAAAGGAAATCTGTGGGGTTCGATGAACCTGGTCTATATTCGACCTGGCAATCATATTCCTGTAGTTGCAGAAGCCACTTCTCTATTTGGGATGGAGGTTTTAAGGCTGATCCTTGGAACAGAGGCACTAGTGGTTTGTGGTCCATAGAGACTACAAAGGGGTGTCCATACTCGTAGATGTGGAAATGACATCAGGCCCAATGTATGGTTATGGCTTTTCGTTCAATTTGTGAGTAGTGTTGTTCTGTCTCAGTTAGGGACCAACTGCGTAGGCTATGGGAGATCAGTTGTTGTCTTTCTATCGTCGCATCAGCACAGCACCCAGGCCAAAGGGACTGGCATCCACGGCTACATTGGTGGCCTTCTTATGATCAAAATACGCTAGGGTTGTGTTTGCTGACAATGCTTCCTTCGTTTGTCTGAAGGCGTTCTCGTGCTCTTCTCCCCTTTGCCAGGTTGTGATGGTTTTTGTCAGTTGTCTCAGTGGTCGTGTAAGGCCGGTGAAGTCCTGGATGAATCTTCCACAGAAGTTCACCATGCCCAGAAAGCTTCGTACCTCCGATACATTGCACAGTGCAGGAGCTTCCTGGATATCTCATACCTTCTCGGGATCCAGCGCACCCCTCGCTCAGAGGTGTACCTGAAGAAACTGATTTTCCTCTTCAGAAATTCACACTTGTCCTAGTGCAACGTGAGACCGGCATACATGGTGCTCTTTCAGTGATTTGGCATAGAAGAGGATGTCATCACTGACATTTATGACCCCAGGTAAGACACATAGCATTTCTCTGACCGTATTCGTAAAAATGTCTGCCACACTGGATATGCCGAAATTGAGGCGGCGGTAGCGGCGTAGCCCAACATGCGCGGTGAAGGTGGCAATCTATTGAGAATCGGGATGAAGTGGTAGTTGATGATATCCCGATCTGATATCCACCTTTGAAAACCACTTAGCTTTCCCAGTATGTCATCGATCGTTGAGGCTAAATGCCTCTCCCGCTTAATAGCAATGTTGGGGAGCCTCATGTCCACACATATGGGGACCTGTGCCGGTTGCTTGGGCTTCTTGCCAATCACAATGGGAGATACCCACAGGGTGGGCCCTGTGACCTTTTCAATGATACTGTCTTTCTTCAGCTGTTCCAGCTCTTCCTCTACCTTTGGCCTTGGGTGGAATGTGATGCAGCGGTGTTGCAGGGCAACCGGTTGGATGGATTTGTCTATTTGCAGTTTGACTTATTTGGTTTTGAGGCATTCAATTCCTTCAACCTTTTAAAGCAGTGTCATTAGCTCTTCCTGTACTTCTAGCGCAAAGGATATCAGCCCTAGTGCCTCTTCAGTAGTATCGCTTACCAGCATACCCTTTCCTTCCTCAGCGACATAGACCTTCGTGGATGTGTTCTTGCACTGATGGGTTAACGTAGAGTTGAAACACCCCATGAGTGGGATAGGTGCTTTCTGTCTGTATGCAGAAACTTTGATCTTCGCCTTGTCTAGTGCGGGCGGTTATTCATGGCTCGGTATGTGGGCTCATACATTAGCTCAATAGAGGCTCTGTGTCTATGGTGGTGGTGATTTGTTGAGTGCCAATAGTGATCTGATATTTTGGGAGGTGGCGACGAGTGGATGGGGTGCACCCACTGCGAAGACGTAGTGTACTGATTACTCTTCATTATCGTCATCCATGTCTTTCTTGGCTTCTGGCACATTGGATACCACTTGCGCCATCTCATTCTGTACCTTGGATGATCTTCACACCTTCACAAAGTGGTTGTATTTCCCACATGCTGCGCATCTCTTGCCTTTTGCCGGACAGTCACTCATTTTGTGTGGAGATCCTCTGCAGTATCCACATCCTTTCTGGGAATAGCTTGGGGGTGTTGATTTGGTCACGTTGGCTTGCTCCGTTTCGATTGGGCGATTGAGTTCTGCCTCCATGTGGAAGGCACGTGCTTTCACGAACTCTTTGGACCTCCCTATGGTCAGAATATCTTGCATTCCTGATTCTTGAAGAATTGTCTCTCTAATTTTTGCAGAGTAACACCCTTGTATAATACAAGCGCAAATTTCTTCCTGCTCGTCTTGGAAACCACAGGTGCCTGCCAGTTCTTTTAAGCATCCATAGAAAATGTCGAGGGATTCCTTGGCTTCTTGACGGGTCTGCCGTAAGACAAGTCACTCATAATATCTATTGGCCATGGGCTCAAAGTGAGCATTGAGAGCATTCAGCAGTGTGGGATACGTCTTTCGCGTTGCTTCTACCAATCTTTTGTAAATTCTGTGGGCATCCTTCCTGCCCAGATGTAGTAGCAGGACTCTTCATCTCTTGCTAGATATTCCTACACCTTCAAAATAAAAATTCAGTCACTCTGTCCAATCCTTCCACTTGGGAGCTAGCGTGGACGTTGCACCATCCACTACAATTGGCTCAATGGCTGGGATGGTTGACATGACTGGCACAGGGTGTGACCTTACCCCTTCCGGGACACCTCGCAGCACGAGCGCTGCCTCAGTCTTGTGGTGTTGAGGGCAGTCGCCAGGCCGAGGGAATGAGCTGACTAAGGGTTTGGAAGATTCAGTATCTGGTTCTTGAATACACCAGGGCTCTGTGGCCAAAAGTCCAGTAGTGAACCCTCTTTTGAGTGGTTTGTTTAGTTGCTTTTCTTCTTGTCCTTTTTTTCCTTCTTTTTTTTTTGTAGAAGATGCAGGGATCTTCCACGCAGTGCTGCAGGAGTCAAGAGCATGTGGCATGACAGTAGGGAGCGGTCGAAGAGTCTACGGGCCCGCAAGGCCTTGCACGCAGCACCACATCTTCGCCCGGCGGCGCAGCAAAAGACAGGGCAGCGGGATGGTTGGGCCCGAGGTGATGAGCCTGGGACTATAGGTGGATGCAGAGGTAGCACGCTACCATTCTTGAAGCTGCGACAGCCTTCAGACACGGGCGGCCAGCGCAGTATGCACTTGGTCGCCCTTCCCGGGACCTGGTGAGGTGGTTTGCAGGGTCAGTGGACCCCCTCGTCACCAGTGTAGTGATGGCCCTAGTGCTCATGCAGGACGGCAACCGGCCCTTGGTTTTCGTGGCTAAGGCCGCACACTATAAAGAAAAGGACACCACACCATAGTTTGCTTTACAGGCATACTCGGGCAACTGCCTCCGCAGCCCCCACCCACTTTATTTATACAGTCCCCCGGCATCCAGCGGGACTAATCCATTGTGCTTATGCACACAGATGAAACTTAATCAGCCACCGCACCAACCTGGTGCGGTGGTACATTATAGGCACTGCGCAGCAGAGAGACCCACTGCCCAGAAGAAAAATGTGCAGCTTGGACTCAAATGCCCTAATTGCTGGCAATTTCAGACAAAAGGAGCGCAGTGAAATTATCTGACAGATTAATGGATTGAAAATACACATGCTACTGCCGCAGCTGTAACTAGCTGTCTGCAGGTGATTCAGATGTTATAGGCACTGCCTCATGCCATGAGCGGCCTGGGTTTTCACTCCACTAACTGATAAATCCGAGGAAAGTGACATTGTGTCTGCTGCCACAGTTTGAGCCACCTCCGAGTTTCTTCTGGGAAAAGAAAGAGCGCTGTCAGTGGATAAGCACAAGGAGGCAATTAATGCACCCTTAGTGAGGGGTATTTCTAAATAACTATTCACCCGCAGTGCTGTGCAGAGGGAAGTCTTGGCTGTCGAAACCAGGCCCAGTTTTGTATTCAAATTTTGGGCGGCCCGGGCTGAGTGAATCTCAGCTGATTGATGCACCCAGCACAGATGAGCCCCTAGGCCCCTGCATGTGCCGTGCCAAGTTAACTATTTTGTGAGCTTTGGTTGTACAGTACTGAGGTGCCACTGGTAGCGCAGTGTGGTGTGTGCACTGCTTCCAATGTAATATGTAGGCTTATACTCAGCTTGTGGGTGCCTCACGCCTTACATGCGTGATTTGTGCATTTTAGTGCAGTGATGCGGACCACCACACTAAAATGCGTTAGTCTAACCCCTGGTGCATGCTACTTGCAGGGCTGGATACACTGAAGGGAAAAGGAAGAGACTCCCTTTGCATTTCAAAAGACTGCTCTTTGATTCAGTGATAGATCACAAGGAAGGGGCCTGGACACATCTCAGGAAGGGAGATGGCGTCGATAAGAGAATCATAAAGAGTAGGGCTGGGGGGCTGGGTTTATCCTTCTGATGCACATATCACTGTGGCTGATATCCAGGTGTGAACTCTGGTCACTCCCGTGAATTGTGTTGTGAACAATCAGCTTCAGAGTCATGCCTGCTGTGACAATCTTGTTTCATGAAGGAAGATGAAAAGGAGATATGCCCAGTTCAAAAGAAGCAGAACTCCAACATAAAAAAGACCCAGACCCTAGATCACATTTGGTGTCTGGAAAAGGACTATACGAAGGGGAGGTTGAGTCCCCAAAAATGTGTCATCTGCCAGGGAGCCAGATGTGCTGTGTAAGAAGGGGAAGCTCTGCAAGGCTTCTGCCTGTGACCAGGACTGGGGGATCAAGGCCTGCCTGTCTCCCTGCTGGGTGAAGGGACATCACCTAGGGAAACCAAGACCACCTGTCTTGGAGCCTGGAGCACCAGCGCCTGCCTGCTTGTAGGGACTAGTGTGAACTGTGAGGAAGAAGAGAGCGTTGGAGGGAGCAAGGTCCAGTGGGGAGCCCTGCCATGAGGACTCCCTGTGTGAGGATTTGGCTGTCCACTAATTGGGGCTGTTGTCAAGAAGACTGAGGTGAACATCATCCAGGCAGGGGTCAAAAGCTTGAGATGGCATTCGTTAAAGAAATACCCCCACTGGAGTTATCACTTACCTTGTCAAAAGGGTAAGAAAGGAGTTGTCAAGCAAGTTAAATTCCTAATGTTCCCGAAATTGAAAACGGTGCTTTACCAAGATTGCAGGTGCAATGTAGTGGAAAGAACGTTAGCGCTCCAGTCTTTTTTTGAGCACGAGTATTAGAGACTGCATCGCGCGCTGCTAGAAATGCACACTTCAACTGTTTCAGTCACACGAGAGTAGTGCCTTCTCATAGCTCCTGCCCTGAGAGGAATTTCTACTGGACACTCCTCATTTTTGGTCCCCGTCTCCCTCTAGATTAGTTGGTGTGCACATCAGGGGTATTCCCCATTAGAGTAGTGTCTTTCTGTTCATATTATTAGCAACCAAAGCATATTGCAGAAATCAAGTGAATCGCTTTCATTGGGAGAATTCTGAATGTGCAGCGGTTTCATTTTTAAAAGAAAACAAGAGAACTGAAAAGAAGAATTTCAAATAGAATCAGAATTTTAATGTAAAAAGGAGAGAATTGCTATTAAACATAAAACAGAAGAAGACGTATAGATTTATAGCGCAGTTGTGTGAGATACTCACAAAATTGATAAACTCTTTTGGAACAGTGAGTTTTCATAATTTAAGGTAGAAAGAGACTTGAAATGTTCAACTTTGGAACAAAAACTTCCTAAAGTAAAAATGACCAGAGTGATGCTAAATCCTCTGATGTCATAGGTAAAAAGAGATGTACGTAAAAGAGATTGAGAGTGAAAGAAAGAGTTCAATGCTGATGGAGTGAATGATTGGGAGAGCTTGGTTATTAGAGAAAGAGAATGATTTAGTACTGTGTTTAGGAGAAAGGACTACATTTTTGTTGTTTTATTAATTTTAGATAGCATGCCATTATGAAAATTCACCCCAGCCGAAAAGATTCAGAAGATGGGTGCAGATAGAAAGCACAGAAGATGGCATAGCAGACTTTGGAGGCAGTCTGTCTTTGTTTCCCCAATCCCCTTCCCCCACCGTGAAGACATTGCATCGCGAAAGAGTAAATTCCTTTGCATGTTCGCATAGGCGGGTAAAGAGGAATATTCTCTGTTCCTGTAAAATCTGGAACAAGGTTAGTAGTCTCTGACAGCCATATCCTGTGTGCAGGCCCGTTTCCGGCGAACCCCGTTTACCAGATGAGGTTTGCAGTAGACTGTGCCAAGTATCTTGCGCTGTGTGGAGGGCGCCAAAGCCCACACTGCCCTGTTGTGGTGACTCTGTATACCAGAAGGCGCCGCCGGTGAAGAAGTTGTGTTACCAGCATGCCAAGACTTTTGAACAACTGCGCAGAGACCCCGTATGCCAGGAGAGACCACCATGGTGTGGGGTAGGCAATTGCACCGGAAGAATCTACGATGCGCCGGAAGGTACATTCGGCAACCCCGTATGCCAGGAGGGGCTGGTGACAACACATCATCATGGACTTTGGGCCGTTGCTTGGGACTGGAGTAAGGCTATGACTGGCGGATCTAGCCACACCAATGAATCTACCCTGACTGGCCCTCCATGGACCAAGAAGAGGCCGACGACGACAGCGTGCCCTCGCGGCACTCCAGTTGAGAGCCGAAGGACTGAATTCCCCCCTCCCCCACCAGGAAGGACTTGACCTACCACATCGCTGAGAGCTGGAAGCTGCTCCGATCCTTGGGGAGAGCAGCCACACCACTCCGGAGAGTGAGCCTTCGCCTGCCTGACACTGCCATGTGTACTGCAAGCAGCCCGACTTCGTGCAGGATCTGATCTCTTGAGTGCTCGTGCTCAGGGCACCCCCAGTAATACAAAATGCTCTGTGCTGGTAAAACTTGAACTATGGCCTTTGGGGTCCCAGGGGATTCACTGATGAAGGTGGTGTGGTACCATAGACACTTTTGACTGAAGTCCTGAAGAGTTAAAAGGGAAATTTTGAGTATAGCGTAATAGTATGCATTCCTTGATGGGGCCACCAGAGGATGTAGCCTACCGGCTTGAGCGGACGACTTCGAAGCTGGGGAACCGGGTTTGAGTCTCGGCAAGGGACGATCAACATCCTGTGATTCTGGGCAAATCACTTAATCTCAATGTGCCTAACAAAATGAATGTGTCTTTGTGTAACGCAACTGGTGCTGGTGTAAAGCGCTCTGATACCTTCGGGTCAAGTTTGCTCTATATAAAACTCTGAGAAAAAAAAAAAAAGAATGGGGAATAATCCTGGCCAAATTACATGAAGGAGGGTGGGAATTCGCCTGACAAATACTAGAGCTCTGACTGCAAGGGGGATTGTGTTGTTGAATTTGAATGTTGCATTTGTTTGCATGTGTTAAAATAGAAATAATATACAATTTATCTTATAAAAAGCAAGTATTTGGCTGGACATTGATTTATTGTTTGTACTGTTATGAGTCGTGTTCCCTAATCTGTATCTAGTCCCCCCCCCCTGCCCCCACGAGGGAGGCTGACTGATTGACCACAGCTACAACTGAGAGTCAAGTGCATAAGGGATACTTGGCTGAAATGAGTAGGACCCATAGAGGTCAGGCCCCAGGACATCAGGAGTAAAAGGCCTCAACCACTACAGTTGAGCCCAGTAGCCCCTGCGTGCCCCTTGGCCCTGTGAAAGGGGTTCTGATATATGGGCTTCTGAAGCCATGGTCGGCTCGTGCCTGTGGTCTGTGTTCTATGTGGAAATGAATACCTTATTATGTCCGAAGAGGAATATTCTAGTACATATAGTTTTGATATATTGCCACACCCAACCTGCGATATATGGACTAATTTACCCTAAACATTATGCTTTGGGCATATTTCAAGTCCCCAAGGAGTTCATCACCAAACAGGGCATAACCCAAATTCTTTTAAAAGGCAATAGATATTCTGAGGTAATTTGCAATATCCCTTAAATCGGGGATCTCCAGCCTTTAGTGTAATAAGATTTACTTATGTTCATTTGAAATCAGCGCAAGTTACTAATGTTAGTAGTTTTGTAATCGTTTTCACATCAGACCAGATTAAATTTGTGACCACCATACACAAGATTACCAGCAGTGATCACCTCCGTGCATTGAGCAGAGTTGCCAGCATTAAAGTAAAAAAGACTGTCAATGTGGATTGCCTCACATAGGTAATGCATGCCATCCACAGCTGCTGTGCCCCAGCACAAAAGTAATGCTATGAGTAATAAGTTGTCCCACATGATTTATCATTCAATCAAAGTGTTCCAATTTAGTAGGCTAGGATGCACACGAAGAGCTACTTACAGGTAACAGGGGAGCCAGTAGCTCACAAGCTGCTTGTTGGAGAAGCCTGCCTTAAATGTACTGTTGGGGGCATATTAATTCTTATAAAACTTAGACTCACCATCACTCATCCACCCAGATTCTCAATAAATTATTGATGTTTTACTCCTTTTAAAGAAAGAGGTCATCTGGTTCTAGAAATGCAAATTAAATGTGGAATGTGTATTTAAAAAATATATACACCACTATGTAACATGTAAATTGCTAGAAACCTACTTTATACCTTTGGTGTATATCACTGCCAGTGGTATGTGTATAATTTAGAATGCATGTTAACCATCATCATCATCATTACTTTATTTCGACCATAAGATCATAAAAGTACACACAGCACAAGGATATTACAGTAAAAAGAGTCAATATAGAAGACAAAGATAAAAAGTACAGATCAAATAGAGAGATTTAAAAGAGAGGGCAGTCATGTATTCCAGATAAGATAATCATATGATGCTTGATTGGGATTTGATCTAGAGTGCATGTCAGTTTTTTCCATCACTGTTCAGCATCCATCGTGGCATACATTTAGACCTTTTCAACCACAATGCATACCAATATCTGGACAATCCAAAGACCACAACTCTGCTGGTGTCCGTGCTCAAAGTTCTAAGCATATCCAAGTAATGTCCGGGACCAACAATTTTGCAGAGTGGGAAAATCCACTTGTCCCTCAGATTTGTAATTCGGGCAAAAAAATAAAAGGTGGACGATGGACTCAGAGCTTGCATTACAGGCAGGGTATTGGTCATCATTCACTGCATCCTTCCTCCATTTTTTGCAAAAGGTTTTACGAGGTAGTGTTTTATACCGAAATTGGAGGAACAGCTTCCGAGCTAGAGGAGGGACAACTACATCCAATGTATCCTTGAAACAAGGGGCACATTTAAAATTGAGTAAATTAGTGGTCAAACTGCCCTCAGCATTAAGTGAAGTTTGCATTAGTATAGTTTCCCAAAACATTTCCTTCAACTTGGGCCTCGATACAGAATTCATATTTCCTGGGTCAGACCAGAACCCCATCATTCCAAGCCTCCCTAGTAGCACCTTTAGAGCTCTAAACCAGGGGATTGAGGTGATCGAAGGCAACTTTAATAGCTCTAAGAGGGGCTCCCGATAGGGGCAGAGTTCATCCACGGTCCACAGTCTGTACCAAAACATCAGGAGCTTGTAGTTAATTTTGTGAGCCAGCTGCCTGTGTGCTAGATCAAGGCAGAGGGGCCCCAGTGGGGTACTTGCTGGAAGATCTGTCAAGGATCTAAGGAAACGATTTTCAATTGATGACAGGGAATTAATCGAGCCTGTGCCCCATAGTTCGGCCCCATAGAGAGCACCCCCTAATATTTTTATATTATAGATTTCAAGGGCTGGTGCTAACTGCCTTGAGAATGTATTTCTGTATATTTTGCCCAAATTTGCATTCTGGTGGATAAGATGCATCGTCACCTTTTCAATGTGTTGCTCCCACTTGATTGTTGGAGTTAGGCAGATGCCCAAATAGTCAAAGGTGTCGACACGTTCTAGCTTGCTGATGCCAGCTAGAACTTGTCTTTTGTTAGATTTGGCCTTTCCCTTCCTAAAGATCATGTATTTTGTTTTGGTTTCATTCAACAGCAGGCCTCGCTCGTCACAAAACTTAATGAAATCATTTAAGAACTGCTGGAGTCCCTGTGGAGTCTTTGCAATTAAGAGGGTGTCGTCGGCAAAAAGAAGAGCAGGAACTCTCTTACTGCCGACTTTCGGGGCATCGCACCCATCCCTATCCAAACAGTTAATGACATAATTGATCAAAAGAAGAATAAAAAGGGTGGGGGCAAGGACACAGCCCTGCCTTACACCACACTGGACTGGAAAAGTGTCCGTAAGTTGGTTGTTCCCACCCCATCTCACCTGTGCTGTGTTGGATGAATAAAGTCTAATTAAAACATCTAAAAGATTCTGTGGCATACCCTGCTTCTTAAGGACCCTCCAGAGATTTGCGCGGGGAACTAAATCAAAAGCAGACCGTAAGTCTACGAAAGCCACATAAAGCTCTCCTCCTTTAATGTGTACTTCCTTCCAGTATATACATAACAAACGAAACGTTTGATCCAAGGTACTTGTTTTGGCTCGGAAGCCTGCCTGAAGGTCGCTCAAGACTTCTGACTCTATAATCCATTCCTGCAACCGGGCTAAAATCTGCTTGCAAAAAATCTTTTGCAGGGAATCAATGAGACTTATGGGCCTGTAGCTAGATGGCTTCACTCTGTCCCCTTTTTTGTAGATAGGTACATTCTCGGCATTTGTCCACGTGGTGGGAATGGGGCTACCTCTGAGGATCAAATTGGATAATACATTTATATATGAGCCACATCCTCCTTATAAAGGTCATTAGGGATTCGGTCAGGGCCGGGCACATGGGCCAAAATACAGGAGGCAATTGCTGCTTTAGTCTCTTCTAGCGTAATATGGAGGTGTTCACCCCCTACACCATCTTTGGTCAGGCCTTTGTCTTGCACCGCAGCTCCCCTTTAACCAATATACTGCTATGCTCCAGAAATTTTTCGAGTCTCTGTCTAACAATGCTCTCCTTAGGAATGACCCTAGGGAACCCTCCCACTCCCTCTTTGCAGATTCAGTTACTTGTTTGTACTTGGCTCTACAAATCACTATTTCGGTGCAAGATGTTTGCTTTACAACCCTTAGTAGTTCCTGCTTTGAGAGCCTGCTTTGAGAGCCTGCAGGCCTTGGTGTACCATGCGCCCAACTGGTCTTGTCTCTGTTGAGGGCTGGGTCTTTCGGTCTTTTGTGAATTTCCCGGGCGGCCTAGTAGATCCCTTATTTCTTTGTAAAGCAGTTCATGACTGGGACCTATTATCTCATCGACATACTCAGCAGTTGAACTAGCAGCTTTCTCAAGTAGCGTGGAGACCTTCCTCTTTACTGCACCTAAGGCCTCCGGATGGGCCTCCACCCAGTCCCATTTGATTCTCCTCTGATTATTAGCTGCTGATAAAAAACCAATGTCTTGGGCAACCTAGATTGACCAGCCCACGGGCGCCTGATTTGTGAGGGTGAGAGCAAGAGCGTTGTGATCGCTGTCAACCATTTTAACCACTGCCATATCCATAACTAGGTGCCAATAGTTTAGGGGTACTAGGCAATAATCGATTCTGCTTTCCTGGGCTAGCCTATTAAAGGTGGGTTCCCCATTAGGGTCTGATGGGGTCCTTCCGTTGGTCGCCCTTAAATCGTGTTGCATTGTGAGTGCCAGCAGCTGCGCTCCTCTCGCACTCCACCTCACCAAGGGCAAGTCTAGTTGAGGGACCTGCCATTCTCTATCCCATTCATCAGTCAGGTTAGGGGGGATTGGGGCCAGTGGTTCACATGTACAATTCAAATCCCCACACACCAATAACTGGGAATTGTTTGAGTATTATGTTAATGCAGTATCTAGGATACGCAAGGTATCAGTTTCTGCCATACCCTTCTGTACCCTATTGTAGATGTTGAAGATTCTTATTCTAGTGCCATTTTTAAAGCTGAGCTCCAGAGTAAGTATATCTTCCGAGTCCACCTGCAATGGTCTTACTTTACTCCCTAGCGCAATGTTCACCCAGACAGCTAGTCCTCCTGAGGGTCTGCCCCGCTCTTTTCTACTGGCGTCTTTGGCGTGAGTTGAAAAACCACTTCTATGCGGGCAAGTGAGGCTCCATGTTTCT
Organism: Calotriton arnoldi; assembly: GCA_963921515.1. Lineage (NCBI taxonomy): Eukaryota > Metazoa > Chordata > Amphibia > Caudata > Salamandridae > Calotriton > Calotriton arnoldi. Next base: position 1,076,362 of record CAWUFW010005839.1, read on the forward strand.
TGAAATAGAATAACATCAAAGGAGTCTATGAATGAACACCAATCTACATCTGCCATTAGCTTGGTGATCCCTGCCACATTCCAGACCAATACCCTTAAGGGAAGGGACTTCAGCAAACCTCCTTCAGTACCTATTGGTTCTCCTCTGTGCATTCCCGCCTCCATCCCGGTTTCAGCAGTGGGGACACACTCACTGTGCACATCATTTGCTGGAGCTGGGGCACAAGCTGAGGGAATTAAGTTCAAATTTGGGGGGCTGCTGGTATTGGGACCAGTCGGCCCTAGGGGAATAGAGGAACCTTGCCTATCCGCAAATGTTGGCTTTACCTCGCCCAGTGGTCAGCTGTCCCTCTTCCCTTCTGCCATGTTCAGCAAGGGGGGCCTGAAAAGAGCCAACCCAAGGGTATGTGGGGACAAACCAACACATGGTTCAGTGGTGGGTACAAGGAGGGATCTAGGGGGGTCTCCATATGAGGGTCTGTATCTGATGGATATGCTGGAATTGTTGGGGGGACTGTGCGGGCATCATTCGACAGTAGGCCAGTGATTATTGCAGCATCATAAAAGCTAACCTGTATCATATCCCACATAGTATTTTGCATTGGGAGTCTTCTAACCACTCTGATGTCGTCCCTGAAGACTGAATAGCATTGGCGTGTGTGCCTGAGCCAGTGCATAACCTTATTTTTAAGCAACTCCTGGCTTTCAAGATACCTACTAGTGAGTTTAGGAACTTCCGTAAGAAATATCTCTGAGGGGCGCTCCCTTTCGCTTGGTCTCACATAGACACCCTCCCGCACTGATCCCCTAACAGAGGCCCTCCCATTGTCCTGTGTGTTGGTAGTGCCTTCATCCAGGACAACCTCACCTCTATGTGTCCCTACCTAACATAGGGACCGGTGTGTGACTCTGGGATAGTTTTCTGTAATCAGGGGGTTGACGGTGTTCGCCCTTGGATGGCATGGGATTTGGGATTCTTGTTCGAGTAGGGTCTTGATAAGTAGTTCCCCTTTTGTTAGCTATATTACATACTTCCAAACTAGTTGAATCCCTATTCAGGGGGGGCTGTTTATAATTTGGTTTTGGTGCCACCCCAAGGCCACAATCAATCCTTTCCATTAAAGTGGTAACCTTTTCTTTGAGTGTGCATACCTCAGCTCTCAGGGCTTCTATCAGATCTTTTAGTGACTGAATCACGCCTATCGTACTTCCTGTCTCACGAGTACCTATGGGTTCAACCCCCCCCTTCCACCTCTCCATCCCCTTTCTCATCCACTCCGAGAGCTTCAAATCTGTTATGGCACTCGATGTTAGAAATCGGGCTTCTATTAGAGGCAGTTCGGAGGTCAACACCAGGTGAGTAGACTCGAGCACATGGCCCCGGAGTAGTGCCTCTATCCTTTCTATGCTTAACATGATGTTTTCTAGATATTGGTGGGGTCAGCGTAGCTGTCTTCTTGGCGGGGGGAGGTTCCGGTGAGGTGACTACCAATAAACCATCATCTAGGGCTTTGTTACACCTTTTTTTTGTCTTTTTGAACATCAGAGGGATCCGTTTTGCTACTTTCTTGGCAGGGGGAGGTCCTGGGGAAGAAGCAGACATTTGACCAATTGTGTCATCACCGCCAGTAAGACTACCACAGGAGGGAGAAGGACTAGGGGGATCAGAGTTAGCAATAACCTGACATTCTGCCAGGATTGACTCAATCCTATCCATTGTCTAATGGCAGACAACATTTGACGGCCTGCCGTGACCCATAGATTGGGCCTTAGCCTCCCTTTTGGCCATAATATTATTAAACTACAAAGTTCCAAAATAGGACCGGATTAAGAAGGACAATAGTGTGGGGAACCTACAAAAAAAAAGGGGTTGGTTATTACGAAATAGGATATGACAACACTCTAAAACTAAACAAGGTGTGATTACAAGCAGTGTTGTGGGGATTCTGCACATATACAGAACTATGCGCAGGAAAACAGGACCTCGGTGTATAGTGGTGTACCAACCATACCCCTTAGTACCCAAAATTCCAATCCAACTAGCTATAGTGTCACATTCGTTCGCCGTACTACAGCGAAGCTACCAATGATTAGACATCCCAGAACACGGACTCTTTCAGGAATCACGGGAGCAAGAACACTCTTTCATTATTCACTCATACTTGTCCACAACGTGCGTAATAAGAGACACAGTATAGTTTAAAATGTTTATTTCAACTAACGTGCTCTAAGACACAGTACACGTGCCAGTACTAGCAGCATAATGCATAAAGATAAACAGTAAGCATGGTTACAATTCCATAGAAATACAAACGGGGACAGCATTTTATAAAGTCAGTGGATATAGGACTAAAAGGCCTTGCCACCCTCCCCGTGCTAGGAACTAGTTTATTATAAAAATAGAAGACCTCTGGGCTTTGTCCGGGGGACCCCCATACCTCAAGATCTAGATGCAAGGTTTACATCATCAGACAATCACAGCTCTTCTCCCTGGAAAGGTTGTTCTCCAAGTGTCACAAACAGGGAGATCACAATATTAAAAGCACACAAATTTCTCCAGTGCAGCTGTATTTCATGTTATGTCTAGGTGCGAGGGGCTGACCAAAACAACAACAACAAGGGACGTTGTTTTTCGACCTTGTACATTGTGTGCAGACGAACCCCACAGAGGACATGAGAAAAGGTGAAAGGCAAAAAGACAGACAGTTCTATTGCTGAATGGGCACAAGCAGAGTCTGGAACAACAAAGTCTCAGAGTAACGTGGGCAAAGAAGGCATCATGGCAGCTAGGCCTAAGCTAACTTTGAATGTTGACAATGAGGCCACAATCCACACTACAGCAGGAGGAACAACAGGAGCCCACCTAGCTAGGAACTATTCCAAAGACAATAGCAGCAGGGAAAAATGCACAAATGCAAAGTGCGAGGTGCAAAGTGCAGAGTGCACGATGCGAAGTGTAAAGGACACGATACAGGTTACACAGAGCAGAAGTGCAAGATCCAGGTTGGGGAGAGAGCAACAATACAGGATCCTAGGGTGCATTTAGTATTACTAAAACCTATAGTCGTGCTCAGCAGACGGAGGGTATGGCACAGAGAACAGCTGTACTACAACTTATCTATAACACAGTTGTTAAAAACTATAAAAATACAAGCACAAGTTTAAAAATATAAAAATGTTCTCAATATTTTTGAAAAAAGAGGTCTTTTTGGGAATAAAAAAGCGAGGAGTTAATCAAATTCCACTCTGTTCGCCAGGACGTAGCAATGTTAGCAGCAGTGTCTAAAGCAGGGTGGTTTAAACTGGTGTAAACTGGAAGCAGCAAAAGCAGGTTCTCTGGAGGGCCTAGAGAGTGTCAACTAACACTGGGGACGCACAATCCGTGACCAACCTGGGGTTGTAGATGCCTAGTGCCAAATAGTGGGAACCTAAACAAGCAGCTGCAACACAGGAAAGAAGTCAGTGGGGGCAGTAGTCAAAAAGGAATTTTTGTGCGAGCAAATCTCACCAGATAATCCATGCGGATCCTCAGTGGCCGACCTCGCCTACTCTGTTGCTCCCACACATTCACTTTTTAGCAGGTGCCTTCTCGTCTGGCGGGGTGCCCCAAAAACCAAGGGGGGGTGACCTTGCCCTGCCTCGCCCGGGTTCGGCCCGGGCACGCCCGTGCGCGTCCCGTGCTGAGTTTTAAAGCGCCTCCCGACGCTGGCATTGGCTAGCGGGAAGATGGCAGGCAAGCGGCTCCGGCCGCGAAGACTGGTGATTCCTGCGGTGCTGAAAGTTAGTATACGAATGATTGGTTTTTATAGTTGCGTTTCATGTTGCAGTGTCTTTATGAAGTTCTGGTCCTTGGTAGCTTGTGTGGTTAATGCACTTGCTGAGGGCATTGTGTAATCTCTACCACAGGTTTGAATCTTCATAAAACAGCCTGGGGGACTAATGTGGCTGTCCCAGAGCATTCCATGTAACTTGGGTCACAGATATATATTCGTGAACTGCAATATCTATACAAATAATTGAATTGATGGCCTATGCGTAAATCAACCTTCATAGGGTTCAACGATCAAAGTGTATCCAATTATAGCAATGTCAGGGAAATAATAATAGGATTTCTCCGATCAACTACCAGCCTTCATAAAATCAGATAGCATCACGACAAATCATGACGTCTGAGGTAGATATTGAATTGAAGCCACAGAGACAGACTTGTATTAATGTTTTAACGAGCATACATTACTTTAAGCATTCGACAGGTCCACGTGGGATTTTCGCCATTTAAATAATCTCCTACGGGGTTTGGTTGCCAAAATTTAATTGAGACACGACCATGCGTCTTGTTTCAGCGTGTGTAATGAATCCAGCGCAACATGACTACGCGACCAATGCATGTTAACATGGAAATAAATTCTTCTTGTTTTGCTTGCGGTATAGACAAAGTCCAACAGTGATCTCTAAAGTGTCTGTTCTGCTTCATTTATTGCCATATTCTTTCCCCACACCAAGACTATTTTCTGTTTTGCTCCCTGTATCATCATATAGTGCCCCAGACCTCAAATAATTGGTGTTCCATTCTCCTTTCCCTGCAAAAATCTGAGCGATTTTCTGCAGCACCAGGTTTTTTTTTAAACAAATTTTTATTGAGTTTAATCTTTACATCATACAGACATTTAACAAGTATACACATCAACTGTTCTCAACACAGTAAGGTGTCCCATTCCGGTCAGATATATGCATTACAATACTTTTGGTATGACAGGAGTAATGGGTTCAACATGTTAACAAGAAAAATCTTGCAAAGGTCATAACAGTTGTGTTAGCAAAGATAAGGAAGACAAAGACGATAGTTGTGTTGTGTCCCCATAGAAAACAATACGCGTAGATGGGGAGCCTTGTCCAGCAGCCTCCCAATTTCAGGGGCAAGGTGAGGAGGGGAAAGTAACAGGTCATGGGACCAAAATGTCAGGGAAGAATCGAGGCCTTACGCTTTGGTTTGTTTAGTTGGGGAGATCCACGCTGAACTTTTGTAACTCATGGAGCAAATTGTCCTAATCAGCTGCTATGGGAACCCTGTGCAATCCCTGAGCCCCTCCCATCTGAGTGCAACTGAATTGGCTTCAATACATTTAGGGGTCATCGCGCCCCAGTACTTTAATCCAGGTAATCTACTCGCCTTACATGTGCATGGCTATGGAATTACAGGTCATATGCAGCGCCAAGTCTATAAATTCTGCAGCACCAGGTTGACATTAACAACACACATTTTAATTATTTATTTTACATTGGAGACATAGTGGCAGCAACAATAGTGCAAATTATATTTTTAGTGGTGTTTGAAATAAGGCTTTGCCATTGTGGGCATTAAATGCATCAGATGTAAGAAGACGAGGTAGAAAAATTATGAGGTAATTTTGAATCTAGCAATATGATGCAAATATCTCCTTTAATGAACATCATGTGGCCTTAGATAGTGTGAAGAGGGGTAGCACATGTCATGAGCTCACAATCTGATAGGTGGAAACATAATCGGTTTTTTTTCTTTTTAGAATGGTGATTTTCGTATCATTGGGAAAATGGGTGTTCTGGATTAACTGGGAAAATGTTTGCTATCTATTCATTTGCTGTATTCAGAGCTTTTCCTTGGTCAATTTCAGTGACCTGGCCTTAAACTCCATGGTCCAACCCAGTTGTGCACTGATATGGAGAGTGCACCGTCAGATGCTATGGTTTAGAATCCAAAGCGTCAAGCGCAAGTCTTCAGGGTGACGCTTTTTGGAGTATCTTCTTCATTTGAAAAAAAGTCCTCTTATTTCCAGAGGCAAGACCAGATGCCAGATTGAAACAGGATGTCTAGCAATGCTCCAGAAGATCATCCAGCAAGAATCAGAAAAAACCTTCTAGCTGGCCAGGCCAAGCAACAAGTCCAGGAGCTGAGGAATAACAACAAGAATTGGAGAGAGCGTGGAGAACTCATGGAGTCCGTTGAGCAGGCAATGATTCAGGAACAATTCTGATGCAATTGAACTTTATGATGAAACTTCTTTTATAGTAGGAAAGAGGACATGACATCATCCAAGAAAAGGTTCGGCCATCTTGGATTGGGATAAGAAATCTTGAACAAAAATCAATATTTTTGCAAGTATAGTTTACAGTAAGGTATCAAGTAAAACTTGAGCTAAGAAATATGCAACAATTTATGTTCTTTGGGAGAGATCAATTGCATACAGCGTTTCCAGGAGCTGGCATGCAGGGATACTCGCCCCAGTAGCCCGACACGCACTAGAGGCAACATGGTGACGCTGCTCCCGCATCTTTGAGCTGAAGAAAAAGCTGCACAGTGCAAGACCACAGGAGGAAGCCGCTGCAGCAGAGCCCACATGCAATGCTGCCAAATTTAAGGTTGCTTATCTGTGACATTTTCATAGTTTAAGTGTACTTATGACTAACATTCAATGACCAAATGTGTGATGCTTAGAGTGACATTTTCTCGTGAGCACAATCAAGCAATGAAGTCGAGAGAAACAAATAAATATCAGCTATTGTATTCATTTGAGCAACGAGAAACTAAGATCTTGAAACTGCTGCAAAGCCCCAGAAATGGAAGGGCACTAACCTGGTGCACTTGTAACCAGATCCTACTGTAAAACAAATGTGTAACCATGATATTAAACTTTCAAAAAGTGTTTCAGAGGCAGTACTTTATTAAACTTCTGTGCAGATATGCAGACACACACAGTTAAATACAAAAGAAAATACTTAATGGATTCAACAGGTCGTCCGTTGCATTATAAAATAAGCCATGTATCAATAAAGTCCATATGTACATACAGTATAGACAGAGTACAATACCTGCCCAACTGGACAAAACAGCAAATAAGAAAACACACTAAGACCAGAGCTAACAGCCCAGTCAGGGATTCACAGTGTTGAGGTAAAAGTACCAGAGACTGGCGATGCCATGTTCCTTACACTAACCTGTATAAGGTTTATGGGCACTTCTAATCTGAGACCAAATTAACACAGAGGCTAACTTTTTATTTTGTGCTTCCATGTAATTTGTTGTAGTCCTATGTCACAGTTCTTGCCTTCTTTTTGGCGTTTTCAGATGGAGAGTATCTATAAGAAGCTTCACATTGAGGCCTATTCATTTCAAACATTATTATAGAAGACATTGTTCTAGCCAGTGATAAACTGGGGAAGAATTTGGTTTTATTGTTTGTTATTCTTGAGAACACCCTTTCTTCATCAGCATTGCTGTTGGGCAACGGAAAGATAACTTTGGCTACTTTTGAAAAAAGGAAGGACTTGCTTCTCTGAGTGCCAATAACAGTAAATTCTGTGTCAAGGGAATGCGAAACAACATTCATCCTGTAAAACACAACCTCACCAGTACCACAGTTTATTTTAATTGCAGCCCTTTCTCTAACATTTCTAGATATGTCTTCAAAATCGGTGTCTTGGTACTGTGCAAGTTTATGTTCTAAGCAAACTAGGTATGCTCTGTAAATTTGAGGTAGGTCGCAAACCATTCCACCAAGAACAGCTCACTATTAAAACCATGTTTTTGTTTCTCAAAAAAAGTTGAAGACCCAGGCATGCTTGAACAAGTCATGAACTGAAGGAATTTTCAGAGCATACTTTACTCCATTCTTGTGAAAGCTGCATTCAGATTCATAGAAAGTTTTCTGGGTTCCTAGATCAATTTCCCCACTTTCAAGCATGTTTCATAACTTTTGACGCACAGTGATCCCAACGTACAGACTTGAATCTGGTATCTGGCATTCTACTGATGTAAAAGCAGGTAAAATGTCAACTGGGCTCCTCTTGAATGACTGTATGACCTCAGCATGAAACACTCTACTCAAGAGCACAACAGTTGGTTCAATCATGGCATTGTGCAGTAGGTTAATGTCTGGGTCTTCCCTTTGCAGCAAAAGGTTACAATTAACAAAAGCAGGTAACACAGCCTGTAAAAATAGACAGCAGATCTCAGTCATAGTGCTCTCAAAACTCTGCACAAGTCTCCTTAACTTGGCCTTGCTAGTTCTGTCACTGTCTTGTGTTGACAGGAAGCACACATGCAGAGCATCAAACTGAAGAATCAGTCTATCCAAACATGTGGACATTCCTAACCACCTCATAGAAATGAATTTCAGCAAACAGCTGTAATCAGAATCAACCTATTGATAGAATTCAGCATACATGTTCTTACGTATTGAAGAATAGTCAAACCAGAAGTAGCCATATACAAACAATTCTTCTATATCAAAATCTTTACAGCTGGAACAGAAAGCAGAAGCAGCTTGTTCTGCTACATTGTGAGCCATGTGGCATGGACAAGTCATGAAATAGACATTAGGATTCAGAGACAGTACTCTAGTTTTGATGGAGTTATGCCTTCCCACATTCACTGAGACACTATCTGCACCAAAGCCAATGCAATGCAAATTTTCCCAAGTATCGGAATGCTTCCCCCTGCCATTAGATACTGCAGTGAATATACCTTCAGCTCTACTTTCCTTGCTTAAAGGCATCAAGAAATTTGCAGCATACCAAACCCAGCTTCAAATTAAAATACGTACAGTTATAGGGTTAATTTTTTCAATGCCTTAATCATTGCTACCATCAATACACATACTTAAGGCTGCGACTGTCATATCAGCCACTAAATCAGTCAACAGCTCTAGTACAATGGCATCATTTAATGCACAGCATAAACCTGCACAATTGTAGAGTTTGGGAAACGATCCTATGAGGCTGCCCAAATGATCCGCCGCAGCAGAGGGCACATTATGCTCTGCCCAAAATTTTTTTGTCTTGTAGCCTAAGAGGAGCTTCATTTTAATATTTGTGCACTGTAAGGATATATGAACTTTACCAGTCATATAGCGTTTCAGATTACAAGCGCGGAAATCTCTGGGAAATTTCCACAAATTATTCCAATTCCAATTTACTTGGAGAACCTGGAAGTTCTGTGTCTTTCTAGGCCAATACATCTTTGCCACTGTTTTCTGAATGGAGCATCATACTGCATGACATCAACAATTACTTTTGATGTTCAGTCAGTAAAGAGAGAGTTGATGAAGTTTTAAAAGTTTATTCTCTCAATTCAAGAATACTTTATTTGATTTCTTGACCATCTAAGTTATAAAACATCCATACAACAACAATAATGCATATGTCATTAATCCACATCCTTCACATATACATATATTTAAAACATTAAAATTCATGATTACGTACTACAAACATCAAAGTTAAAACAAAATTCACAAATCTCTCAATTATTAATGGTCACTTCAATATACAAGTAATCCAACAAATTATGGCAATTTGATACAGTGCTCCACAATTAATTTATCAGTGCAATGAGAGCAAATGTACGTGCCCCCTTAACTTGATAATTAAAACAATCCCAAGATGCAAAATGTATAATACCTGAGAAATTCTTACATGATCAACGTGCTGCGTAGTAATCTACAGTTTATTCTATCATTTAGTAGATCAGTGTAGTGATCACTCCAGGCTGGTTCAGATATATTAGGAGTATTTATTGAAGATCAGAAGTACATTAGTATTCAGCTCCACCAGGAGCAGCCAGCAAGGCGCTCAGCCCTTCTCCAACTGTGGTTTCCAGAGACCAACATTCTACATTACATCATTCTTACAGTGTTCCACTGGTGGAGCAATGGATGACATAAACTACAATATAGCTAGGATATAACATATCCTCTTTTCTTCCAAAAGAGAAAACAGAAAAGAACGCAATGAAAACAGAAAAGAACACGATAGTAGACTAGAAAGAAAACAGAAGCTAGATGAGCATAAAATTGTAGAGCGAGCCAGAGAGAGACAAGAAGAGCAATAAAGGAAACAATGGAAACATGAAAAACAGATAAAGATAATCCATTAACCATCCTCCCTTCTCTATATAACAGAAGAAAAGGAAAGAGAGACCATCAATGAGTACTCTCTGTACACCAACTGGCCAGGTAAGTATGCAAGAGAGCAATCCACATCAGGAGAAACGAAGATGACAGAGAAGAAGAGAAATACATTATATAACTCATACTTCTCATAATATAATAAACATTTGAGTTAGAACAAAATAGAGAAGAACTGGGCTACAGTGTTGAGAATGAAAAAGAAAACAGAGTTGAGAGAAAAACGCCCAGTCTAACGTGGACCAATGCAGTATAGTTAATGGACAAGAACCAAACTATACACCCATGTGGGTAAAATATGAACGTGCATAGGCAACCACAAGAGAGGTCTATACATAGCACTAAGTAGTGAGGGTGTAAGACCGTGAAATATACCTCAACTGGAGGTCTATTGATATGCACAATGAAAAAGGGAAAAACCCCAAAACACACCTCGCGGAGAGGTCAAGAAATGTGCATGTATGTGCGGGACAATAGTCCGCGCAACGTGTGAAAGAGTGCACCAAAGCAAAAAAAAAAAAAAAATACCTTGTAGAGAGGTCAATGTTGTGCACAAGAGTAGTGGGACTAAAACCCTTGCGACACACCTCGTGTAGAGGTAAAAACAATGTGCACTGTAAAGATGGGAATAAAACCCCTGTGAGACACCTCGTGTGGAGGTAGCGACAATATGCACAGTATTGACGGGACTAAAACCCCTGTGTACTGTAGTGACGGGATAAAAACCCCAGCGAGACACCTCGTGTTGAGGTAAAGATTGTGCACTGTGTGAAGGTAAGAACCTTAGACACCCTATGTAGGGTAAAATGTAAACCTAGACATTGTGCACTGTGAAGGTAAAACTTGTGTACTGTACTACACTAAAAATATTGTGCACAAACAAATAGGGACGACACCCCATGGAACGCACCTCGTAAGGAGGTAGGAAACTTGTGCATCACGTGGTAACCTGTAAATGACACAAAAGTTAAGCTGTAAACTTAAAATATAATATGCATCTCAGCTGACATGTAGAGAGTGCCTTGTTGACTGTAAGTAAGCAGAAATAAAAAGACTTGAATCCAGAAGCTGTATTCCATGTGTGATCAAAGACATCCTGAAAATAAAATGAACGTCTCCAAACACATTTAGCCACTAGATGGCAGCGACAACTCAGAGAGAGAGAGAGAATGAAGAGATGCCTGAAAAACAAGATTCCAGAGTTTTGAAAAATCCCACGATGCACTCGAGAAACCAACAAACAGGCTTTGTGCCACCACGAAGAAAAATGAGTCACAACAGATGATGTTAGGAGACTAACGCTCCGACAAACCTCTCGACCATTGTTTTGTCAGTCTTCAAGCTGGAGAGCGTCGATCCAAATGCTACAGAGCGTCTTTAAAAAGAAAAGAAGAAAAGTACCTTGTGAATAAAACGGTGACATGCTGCAGGCAAAGAATCCTTTCAACCCGACATTCGCATTGCTTCATGTTGGAGTTCTCCCAACAACAACAAAAAAAACTTTATTGAATGCGTCATGGGGACCTGGTTGGCAAAACGATAGAAAAACAGCAAATTATTATGAAGGTTCGCCAACCTCAAAATGGCGGAACGCAATTCACGTCGTGCCGGGTGGCTCCAGGCGCATATGTGCTCCCCAACGTTGGACTGAATATGACAATCCCTCGAAGAAAACAGACGTCACAGAGAAATCATGGCAGGCAGCAAAATGCAGGTGAGTGCGTGCGCTAGCGCGGTTGATTTTCAAACAACAACGGAGCGGTTAAACTGGCAATGTCCCTCAATAAAGAGTAACAATAATAGTCGAGAAATGACTCGCCCGCAAAATTGACAAGAAGTGGGGAAATCAGTAAACATGGCCAAAGCAATCCATGTGGCAATACATGCAAAAATGACGCCGTCAAAGTCCACGAGTGACCATAGATTTTGGCCACAAACACCTCATTAGACTTGCTCACGATCCATAAGACCATGTGTTGCAGTTTGTAAACAATCATGTCTCTGTGCAGTCAGCACCACTGCAGCCAGAAATCAGGCAGCCACAAGTAAAGTCACACTCTGAGCAGCCTTCATGAATAAAAATAAGAGGCTTACTGTACATGTAGGTTCTACGTTCACTCTGCGCAGCCTCATTTAGGTATCTTGAAGTAGTAGCAAATAAAAAGTAGATGCAGCACAAGACGCAGGAGTTGGCAGACACATGTGTAGGCAGGCTTACCCTCGCTGAAGGCTCAGCACAAAGGCGTAATGGAGGAGACACAGGCAGCTTTGATGACTTTAGACCAGATGATGCATGGAACAGTAAGAACAGACCTTTGAGATGCTGTGGGAACAGCAGGCAGAGACTTGAGCTGCGTAGAAACTGGAACTGGCGCTTTTGCGTAGAGGGCGACCGATAGGAGGTCACTGGTGGGGCTGATGTGTTGCCAGTAGATAAGTAAGTGCAGCTGTAGACAGTGGAGTTGCTTGAACTTGAGAGTAGATACTCCAGACTTGAAATTGTAAGCGTCAGAGGTAGCAGACGCAGGTTCTTTGGTTCAACTTGTCACCATAAAATTGTAGTGATCACTCCAGGCTGGTTCAGATATATTAGGAGTATTTATTGAAGATCAGAAGTACATTAGTATTCAGCCCCACCAGGAGCAGCCAGCAAGGCGCTCGGCCCTTCTCCAACTGTGGTTTCCAGAGACCAACATTCTACATTACATCATTCTAACAGTGTTCCACTGGTGGAGCAATGGATGACATAAACTACAATATAGCTAGGATATAACAATCAGTCAGTATTTTTGTTATTTTATTCAAATTAGTGGCAAATGTTTTACAGAAATAAGAGATAAAATTGGTTAGAACAAGCATAGAAATATAAAAGTCTGTTCCATTCAGAATATTGTACATATTCTAGCTAAAAGACCTATTCTCCCCTAACGACAACCCATAAAGAGTTATTCCTAGAAAAGAACAAGTAGAATTCAGAGTGAATTTCAGCTAGCTAAGAGGAAGAATGAACTCCCCATAAAGGGTAGTTTGGGAGACTCCGCTGAGAGCTCCTGACAATCGCAGCAGCAAATGTCTATAAGATAAAGACGAGGAAGGAATCACAGCAGCCTTTATAATCCATAGAACAGACAATCTCCTCACAAAGAGTAAGGAAATCAAAGTAATGACCGTAAACAGTAGCTTGTGGCAAATCAGGCTAGCACAGCAAAGTACTAAGGGGCATGGCAGGGTAGGGATGCGTGAAAAGTCTTCCTCTCTCTAGCTAGGAACACTTTACCGTATAGAAAGCAGCAAAACATATTGCAAAGCAGGCAAATGTCATCATCTTCTAATGGTGAGAGGTCTTCCGATGCTCCGCCATCCTCACCCTCAATTCCCAAGGTGAATGTCCAAATCAGTATGAAGTCGTTTGGACATGGTTATAATGTATTACGAAAAGTTACATCTATGAAGGGTCTCATGAGAACCTTTTGCAAGTGTAATCTGTTGGCTGTCTGATTTCTCACAGTATAACAATGAGCTATTCTTTGAAATGAAACATTCAAATTCTAGTATGTCCTAGTTAGATCATGAAATATAAGCTACAGCAATCATTTTTCTTTATTAAATTCACTTGTCCATTATGCATATGTGGCAAAGAGATAATCTAAGTTGGTGAAGTCATATGGTGTGAGGAAAGAAAGAATACATCTTTCCTAAAACACAGCACATTTAACAAAAAGCTAAGCCTTAAATGTTGCATTTCAACATTAATTCACTATTTTAATAAATGCATTATTTTCCTTAAAGAGACAGAGCAGAATAATTGTATAGTGCGGCCTAGCAAGTGGAAAACGATAGAAATGAAAGCTTTCTGCAGAAAATAAATAGCATCTCCACGTTAACACGTTAAATCAAGGCACATTTACTAACGTTATGCATTTTCGGGATTAATTATTTCGTGCATTTTCATATTATTATGCAGTATATTTTACATAAAATTTTCTGCTTTATCAATTTCCCCATCTGATGATTTGTAAAATCATTACACATCTGCGTTTCGCATGTGAGTTGGTTTCAGAGTGCAGTTTTGTCATCAGTTGAGTCTCGTCCTTTTCTTTTTTCCCCCCTAAATTTTAGTTAGTTCATATAGTCCTCGTTCATAATGACATGTAATCCCATGTCCCTGTGATATTATTTACTTTGGAAGTTTTCATGTCTTTTTTGAAGTATGTTTTTGCAGCTCAGAAATAGCGCATAAAGAATGATAAGACAAAGCCCTACTAATATTATTGGCATTAATATAGCTTTCAGTACACCTTTCCCTGCTATTGAAAGCCAGTTCCCAATTGTGGCAATTCCTTTCCCAAAGTTGTCATACAAACTTGGTGTTTCCAAATCACGTAATGCAGGTTCTAGATCCGAAATGTTCTTTGCATAACTTTCTATCTCCCTACTCTCTTCAGGTATGTAGTGAGTTAACTTCAGCTTCCTGCAGACTCCGCCTTTCTCGGCAAGTAAAATGTCTAACGCAAGATGGTCCTGTACGACCATTGATCGTATAGCTACTAGTTCTGTATTTATTACAAGCAAAGCTCCAGAGGTACTTGTTGGCATTTTTTCCACAAGAGTTGACAGCCTTCTAATCTTAGATTTTAGTTTAAAATGACTCCTACAGGTGGAATAACAGCTACCAATATGTCACCTACTAACCTAGCTCCTGTTCTGTACCACGTTTCTGCCTATGTGTGGATGTTAGTGTAAGTACATCTATACTTTTTACATTATACATTTTAGGAATTTGTAGCAGATCCCTTCCCAGTCAGCTGGCAATAGAGAGTAAGCATTTTGTTTACAGATATAATAATCCCCTGGAATAGCATTTTTGTTTCCCTGCAAGATTTGCCAAGGTCCACCTGTCAGTTCAATAGATGTTTGTCTTCTGTACAAGTAAATCTTACCTTTGTGTTGGCTGTCAAGTCTCAATTTTGGGTAGACCATCTTCTTTCTAAATTCGTTTTCTTCCTTCTTCCATGCATTTTCTAAAACATCACCCTTTTTGTCTGTTGCTTGTGTTGTATTAGTATGTCTTTCTTCTAAGGCCATTATATAAGCTTTTTCTATAGGTCGCATTAAACAGGTTAAGTTGTCTCTATTAGCTTTTACACTATTTATAGGTCTATGGGAAATGAATTAATACCAAGCTTTATCCATCTCCTTTGCTTGTGAGTGCAAATTCATGCTTTCTGTCAATGGTACTCTGGAAAGTTTTAGATCATGACTAGAGTAGAAGTATTCAAAGTGTCCTCTTCTATAAACTAATGACAATAAGATACTGCAGGAAATAGCGTAGAATAAAGACATGCTATAGTAGGCAACCTCTTCTGACACTGACGTAAGTAACTGTGCACAGACATAGCAATCTTTTGTGTTCATTGCGTTAGTGTATTCTTGTACTAACCTAGAATAAACATTAGTAGAATAGTCATCTTTCTTGTAGCTCACAAATGAATACCGATTGTGATCTTCACTGGTGTTGTAAATATGTGAATAAGTAACATTGTTCTCTAAGCTATAGCTCTGGTTTTAAAATGAATCGTATTAGTACTATTGTGATCATTATTATTGTTACTGAGATAATTGATCCCATAATATATTTACATTTATTTTTATTGCAACACATCTCTCTAAACTAAAATAACAAATATCTAAAAGACACAGTTCAGTTTATTTCTTTCGTTTTTAATTTCGGATTTTCCTCAATGACTTTACCCTTCTTCTTTGTTTCGTTTTCCTCTCAGGGGCGTTTAAAAAGTTCAGGGTTCACGTTACACAAATCTTCCAATGTGACATTCAAGGCAGTGTTCATAAATTACGACCATTCAGGTGCTGAATATCTGCGACAAGGTACTCGTGCTCTTTTTGAACTTCTTCTATTTTGCTGATTTGAGTCTAGGCTGCTCTCATCGCCAAACTCAGTCTCTTCAGATATTGTTTCTGGTATTTGAGCTATTGAGGCACTTCTTCTTGGATTTCTGTTTTTATAGCCTTGTTGCCATTCAGCTTGTCAGTTGCTTCTCCCTATTCCAGTGCTGGTTCCTTTACCTAGATCTTCGTCTCTCAAAGCCACATTCGGAGCACTCCTTCTTGGTGACTCGATCTCTGCTTCTTTTTCATTAGATATATCCACACCACTCTGGTTTATTTCTGGTACTTAAACTTGACAATGTTTGGAGCCTTTATTAAAATGTTTGTCTCCTGAATCCTCGATGTACATAGTAGAAAATATAAAATGTACTTCTCTTCGTATGCGTGGGAAACAAACATCTGTAAAAACAGGTGACATTGTGCATTCACTTTTAAAACATATCAGTCAACTCAAAAACTGATTTTAAAAAACTAGGTGGCTGCATAGGAATAGCAAAAAGAACATACAAGGAAATTGATACGCTATTTTAATACACTTTAAAGTATATAACCTGATTTAACTACATTTGTATTGCTCTGCTTGCATCCAGAGCAGATCGAATTTACTTCGATAGTACTGTGCCTCAGATTTATTAGTAGCCATAATCTTAGGTTGTGCGGCTGCCTTTCCAAACATGCTGGGTATGCGCGGCTGGGCAGTGAATGTACCTACTGGAGTAGGGTCCAGAGTAGTTAGTCTCTCGCGGTACTGGTGCATCCGAATGTAACTGTTCCTCACATTCAACAATTAGATTGTCAATTCGGTCGATCACACAGTTCCCACCAGCAGATTTTGCCATTCTTTTAGTTTTCTTTGTTTTTGTGGCGACAGAGGACCCCTCAACTGCCTTCCTCTTCCCCATGGTGAAAATTGTGATTTAACCGGGGTATTGTTATACAGCACTAATACACCAGTGCAGGACTCGTTTATGAATCCCAAAAAATAAAAAGGAAGAAGGAAAAACACTGGGACCGACAAATACTGTTCCTAATGTTGCCCCTGGATCCCCAGGTCCCGAGGTCCCAATCACTTTGATCGACAAGTGGCCAAACAATCCAACAAGCTTAGAATGAGAACCCAGCCACACTATAAAAATAACAATAGCAAGTAAGAGATCAATGGCGTACCTCCTGGAGAGCAGTTGTTAGAGGGTTGGCCCAGCCTCCTCTGGGCTCTGACGGGCCCGCCCTTGGCCCGGGCTTGGCCCGGGCGCGTCCCGCGCAGCGGGAGTTCAGTGCTGCTTAAAGCGCCTCCTGGCGCGGCAGAGTGACGTAGGCCGAGCGCGGACGATTCCGTTGGAGCCTGGGGGCTGTGGTCCTGCCCTGTCCTGGCTCATGCTGGTGGTGCTGGTGGTGCTGGTGGTGCTGGAGGCGTCAAGTATAAATGTGATTTATAAGCTATCAGTACAGTATCACCCTCATTAAAGGTGACATGTATAGCCAGTGGCTCCCGCAACTATGCAGATCACCAGGTTAGTTGTGTTGACACTAGTGTGCAAGTGTCTGGATACAAACATGTCAGTTTGCAGTGTTCCTAGAATCTGTGTGCGTTCTGATGTCCAATGTGTACTGAAGAAATCAGAAAAAATCTATTTGTAAAATTGATTTAACCTGTTGTGCGTAGTCTGGTATAGATGTTCTACCAAAGTTGAGAAAATCTAAAGGGGATTGTAGCTTTTTTATGGTGTTTGTTGGTTGCAAGAGAGCACATTTCCTCAAAAAATGTGGCGCAAGGCTTTTGCCATTGTTTGATAACTTGTATCCAAAGAATAGGACACTGAGAAAAGCTATTTTTGTTTTTTGAAAATTTAATTTGTAGCCATATTCAGCATATCTCTAAACTATGCGATCTACTCTGGCCAAGTGTGTGTTTAAGTCATCGTCAATGATGTATACGTCATCAACGAGAGGACAATGCTTCTGAGTCAATTTCATGTAGAGTTGAAATGATTAGGGCTGCAAAGAGACCTGGGCAGTTCATGTACCCCTGAAGAAGTCAGCAGACTTTTCTCTGGACTCCTAAAGTGATAAACTCCATTAAGTCTATGCTTTCAGGCACTATATTTTGGCAGAAAAAGCCATTGGAAATGTCCAGTGTGGTTTTGTATTTTTTGCAAACTCATCAGAGCTGTGCTATGTACATTTTGAATTGCAAAAGTGTGTGTATAACTGTTTAAATGGTTGTGGTCCAAGACTAAGTGATAGGAATGATCCGATTTAACTACAGGAAATAATGGATTGTTCATTACTGATTTACAAGGCTCTATCATGCCTTGATGCTCTAATTGTACTAGAATTTCCCTAACCGGGCGTTTTGGTTCATGTTTAATTGGATATTGTGGTTGCACTTACGGACTTGGCATTATGGAGATAACATAAGGCGAGTCCTTATCCCAGCCTACATGATTGTGGTACAATGCTGGGGATTGTGCAAGAGCCCATTCTCCAGCATTTGCATGCTTGACAACTTCAGGAACAAGAACAGAGAAGGAAGTTATAATTATATATTCCCCTTGTGAGACTTTTCTAACAAACTCAGGCAGCCTATCCATTTCAGCTTAGAGAATGTCATAGGTGGTTGTTAAATTTTCACAGAATATTACTTTAGTAGTACGCAGTATGCAACCCTCAATTTGGATGTCCAAATCATGAAATCTGTCGGGAGTGCTAACCTGTTGATCTTGTGTTTCAACTTGAATAAATTAATTAGTTGCTCTTGAAACCAGAAATTCTTGGAGATTCCGGTGAACTATTGTGACCTCTGCTGCGCTGTCTAGCAGTGTCAGTGCCCGCATCTTGTTCTGAAGGAGTGTTCTCAATATGTGTAGCATATTTAGTGGAATTACCTGCCACTTAATTCTTTTTGAATTGGGGTTTTTGTTGTGGTGGTTTCTCTTCCTTTTTTATGATAATGTCAGATGAGCATTGTGAGTCCTTTCTCGGTATCTCATACTCTTCATGGCTGCATTCTGGTCAACCCCCTGTCTCCAAGTGTTTGTTGGGTGAGTCCTGATAGGAACGAGAAGGATGTGTATCAGTGTACTGACACCTATCCAGCTGTTCAAGTGTATCACAGCTACGTAAATTTTAACATTTTTCAGTGGGCTCCGGTTGCGGAGTGCCACTTTGTGTTTTTGTTTTATCTTTATTTTTCTGTTTGTCCCAGTGTGTTTTGAAAACTCAGGTGCCTGCTTTGTATTATCTTTCTCAGAACTGCCTTGAAGCTGCAGCTTATTAGGTCTTGCTCCCAAATTATCTCGACCTATAGATGTATAAGTTTCAGTAATAATTTTTCGTAATTCGCACTCTTTTTTTATTTTTTTTAATAAAATCTTTTTTATTAAAGAGAGGACATACAAACACACAAAAAACAAATGCAATACGATGCAAAAATCAAATATCACAAACAGTCACAATAAGACAGTGCAGTCAAATTATTGAATATCAGTGGGTCGATAGTGCAATTACATGTTGGCCGAGTACTTAGTATCCAAACTTCAAACATTGATATCATCAAGTCCCGTTGAGGAGGAATCGGGGAAGGGAGTACAGAGCCGGCCCCTACTTTCATTCCACAGGCCCCATACTTTCGTCCATTTATTCGGGCAGCCCCTACTTTCATAAATCACTCTCTCTGCTAGCATACACCAGTCCATATCTGACTCCCATTCTGCATGTCGCAATGGGGCCCCACCCTTCCAAGTCTGTGCGATATTACGTTTCGCGACCATACATCCCAAGGAAACCCACAGCCTCCCCACTCGAGACAAATCAGTGGCGTCCCAGATATTTAAAAGACAAAGCTGAGGGGAGAGATCAATAGACACTTTGCTTATCCGGGACATATCTGAAATAATCCTCTCCCAATACTTCCTAAGAACTGGACATTCCCACCACTGATGGATGTAAGTACCGATGTGGCCGCACCCCGAGGGCAATCGGGGGAGACCAGAAGTCCCATCTTAACCAGCGACACACTAGTATAATATGCACGATGGAGTAATTTAAGTTGAATAAGTCTGAAGCGGGAGCGGATAGCCACCTCGCAAGGAGAGGCAAGGGCCTCCCGCCAATCGTCATCTGGTATGTCCCCTATGTCTGTCGCCCATTTCGAACGAGTTTTCTCCTGGTTGTCTGGCCTATTATTCTGGATTTTGCGGTAGGTTAATGAGATAGCTTTCTCCTGGAGATAGTCGTCCAAGAGTCTATCCTCTAGGGGTGTGGAGGCTGGTAAATCAGTCCCCCTGGGAATCGCTCTGCGAAGAGCGTTGCGGGCTTGAAGATAGCGAAATGTCTCCCCTCCCTGCAACTGGTAGTCTCTCTGTAAGTCAGTTAATGTAGCCACCTCGCCCTCCCTCCACATATCTCCAACCCGAGATAGGCCAATCAAGTCCCAATTATTGAACCCAGGCTGTTTAGACAGCATCCCCAATTGGCAAGAGTCAAGCAGCGGAGTAGCCTGCGTAATCCTATCTTTCCATCCAAGGGCAGCTGTTGCCTTGTTCCATAGTGTAATCGTGGTGGTGGTGGGGGTGAATCTGGGAACGTGGCTCACACCACCATAAAGAGCCCTGAGATAGGTGCCTGGAAGCATGTTGTGTCTGTCCATCCTATAGGCGGGGTCTGCAATTGGACGATGCATCCAGTGGTTGAGCACCACCAGTTGGGAAGTCCAATAGTAGGATTCAATAGCTGGTAAGGCGATACCACCATCGTACCAGCTTTTTGTGAGCTTAGTTAGAGCGATACGGGGAACACCGCCGTTCCAAAGCAGGGCACGAACCTTGGCATCAATAGATTGGAAATAGCGAGGTGGAACCAAGTGCGGTGTATTTTGCAAAACATAAAGAAAGCGTGGGAGAGCCATCATTTTATAAAGCGCAGCTTTACCTAGCAGTGTGAGAGGCAGTGTTTTCCTATGTTGCACATCCGCCTGAAGGCAGCGTAGTTGAGGCAAAAGGTTCCGGTCATAAAAGACGGAGTAATTCGCACTCTTGGTCTGCAAGGAGAACCAGCGCGAGCTGTTGGCGTACTACTAGTGCCCGCTGCCTTCCCTTTAATAATTCTTAACATAATTGAGGATACTGTGGTGAAGTTGCCAACTAATTTCATCTCCAAATTCAAGGCCGGGCCAGCCCCATATTCATTTTGAATATGTTTTAGCACCTCAGCCAAAACAGCAATTGATGGTGTACCATGTGTTATGGTATATATGGCAGCAAAGACTATCCCCCAAGTTGCATAATCCTCTACTAGGGGAACCATACCAAGTAGTTGACACATTGTGAGAATTCTATGTTGGTCTTGGGGTCTCGGATGGGAAAACACTGCTTTAAGCTGGCTTATTTTATCCGCAATCCAGAACTGAATTTCCTCTCGTCTGGTGGGAACTTTACCCATAATTGCATTAATGGTTACTGGACTAATTGCAGGCAAAGCTAACTGTGGCTGCATGGCTTCAACAGCTCTTGCTGGGGTAGCTGTTATTGTATGCAAAATAAACTGCATTAAACGTCTATATATCCTTACTACACCTGTGTATAGAGCACAGAGGTCTGCAACATTTAATGGTTCTAAGTTTGGGTATGGTGTATAGCCGGCTAGGACTGGCCAGGTTGTCCTATCATTGCTGAGGGGACCCAGTCTTACATTGTTTAGTGGATATGGTAGGGCACCTTGGAACCAGTTCTGATGTTTCTTATATGTTAATTGTATTTATAAATCTTCATAAGCTCTATATTAACCTGGTATCGCAGTTGGAGTCTGTGTGAATTGCCTGTGAAGGGGCATCGACTGCAGGAAAGTGAACCCAAGAATAAAATATTTGGGTTTTATATGCTTCGTGGGCCTCAACCACGAAGGTAACATCTCCACCCCGACCAGGGAGACTTTGTGCTAGTAATAGTGCTGTAACAGCATGTCTGCAAGCGCCATATTTAATGAATGGAATTCAAAGAAGGGAAGAATACTGTAATGGGGTTAGTCTTTTAAAGATTCAAACTACAGACAAAAATAGGGGTTTCCTATTAAACTGAGGAGAATTGATTCCTAACACTACGAACGTCTCTGTATAATGTGAAAAGGAGACTTGGGCACACGTAAGAACTACACAGGAAACCCATTAAAGAAGTAACTGAGCTTGAACGTTGGTAGCGCCATGGTATGCGGTTCCTATGAATTAAGTAGGACTATGTATCTGGACAACATGAACTTCAGAATATGGGGACTCAGTTCACACATATCATCAGAAAATGTTGGTCTAATTCCTAGCTAGCTCACTGTGCCCCATCTGAATCCCTAACCTAACCAGGGTACCAGATGGTATCAGCACCCTTGAAAATGCCCACTCTTATTTCCAGAAGAAATCATGGAAACAGATCTACCCTTTCATTGTTACTTTTGCATGCTCAAGGTAAACACAAGAAAGATATGAATTTGGTTTTTCAAACACTTATTGAAACAATTGTATTCTTGTATAGAAGGCGTGAGCTGCAATTATTAGGCATATGAAACAAAGTATTTTCACCAGCATTACAAGAATGGTGTAAAAGATAAACAGTTCAACCATGATAACGTTTTTATATGATTATACTCCTACCTAACACTATCTGTACTCTTGAGAGCATAGTGGGTGTTCCCTCTACCAGATCCATTTGGATGGCCTAACCACCTGGATATGATGTGCCAGGAAGTCGATCTGATGTAGAGCAGGTTACCATCCTTTGCAGGATAGAGGTCAGAGTCAGCAGGGCTGCATCTCAGTAACAGTGCATCGCATTCCAGGACAAATCCCCGCAGAAGTGCTCCTTTGCCAAATGTAGCACAGAGAATGTTTATATAATAAAAGCGTGTCAAAGGTACAAAGCTGATGCAATGGTTTGTCTAGAGACTTCAAGCTGTCTCCCCCTGGTCAACCAAATACAAGGACATTGTGCTCTATTTGCCTAGCTTTGGACAGATCATACGAATACCATGATAATATAATACCTACTAAGAAATGGACTGCTCGTACAATAGCTTCTCAGTACATTATCATGTAAGTGTAAAGCATGTACAAAGTCACTATTAGAAAAAGATGTCAAGCTAAAATGTGAAACTAAAATGGAGATTCAGAGTGGGCCCGGATGTAAGCTCACAACATTACTTTGTCCACAATTTGCTTTAAAAAGTAGCTGCAGGATTGCTGTGTTATTAAAGTGCTGAGCATTGTGAAAGCAGGCTTACCATCATTGATGCCTTCACCTAGTTCTGCATTCTGGGACTTGTGGTTTTGTTCACCATATACAAATAATATTAAATGATAAAAAAAAAACAAGTTTAGGGATGGCAGGCAAGTACTCAAATTATTGAAACATCTGTGTATCTGCATAGAGTAAAATGTATTTCTTGTGCAGGCTCACTCTTCTCACAATTACGCATTTTTGGAAAAAGTCTATTGTACCTTTATTAAACAACACATGTATAAAACATTATTCTTTCAGCACAAAAACGCAGACTGGAGATGTTTTACAAGGGCAATTTATAGATTGCAATTGCAGGGTAGCCTGTAACATTAACCACAGCCTCAGGACACAGTTGCTGGACAACAACAGCTGCTTCTTTTGATTTGCTTGCAGGATAACTATCCTGGGGACACTTACACAAGTCCCCTTGGATCAGCGCTAGGTACTGTGTGCAGAAGTTCCACAAGTAACAAAAGAATTTCTGTGAGAAAGGCAGTAACACAGGTATCCTTATAAAATACAGTTGTGTGAATATGCGTGGTTCATGTTGTTTGCAGCAGGTATATTAATCCTCTGCGCTACTGAGTGAAAACTAGACAAAACGCTGATCTCACTACCAGAACTCCCTTATTCACCAGAGTTATCTTGACATTTTATTGTTGCATGAAAACTCCTGGACACTCAAGAAATTCAACCCCAATGCCAGTTGGTTTTAAACCCAATGTTATTTATAGATAGCACCCTCCACCCCTAAGCTCAATGGCGGGTGCCTTGAGACAAAAGTTCCACAAGTAAACAAAAGGATCTCTGTGACAAAAGCAGTAACACAGCTATCCTCATAAAATACAGTTTTGCGAATATGCGTGGTAGAGTAAAGTTCTTTGCAGCAGGGATATTAACCCTCTGAGCTACTTTATTATGAGTGAATACTGCCACTAAACAAAACGCTGATCTCGCTCCACAATGTGACATTTGTTTGTTTGCGTTAAACCTCCTGGACTGGACACACACGGAATAAAGCCCACTGCAAGTTGGTTTTAAACCCATGTTATTTATACAAAGCACCCTCCACCCCTCAGCTCAGCGCCAGGTGCCGTGCAACAGATGTTCCACAAGTAAACAAAAGGATCTCTGTGAGAAAAGCAGTAACTCACAGCTAGCCTCATAAAATACAGTTTTGCGAATATGCATGGTAGAGTAACGTTCTTTGCAGCAGGGATACTGACTCTCTGCGATAGTACATGGCGAGTCAAAACTCTGACCTTTGAGCAGAAACATTTAGAATCACCAGTGTTAATTTTTGACTTAACTAAGTCAACAGGGCTGCAGCCAGCTGGGACAAAACACTCGGGAGTGAGGGTTGCAGCCAAAACACTGACCACTAACTTTGTGTGGAAAAGGCAGCTTTATTGAAATAAGTGCACATGACAACAAAGTATCCTGGCAACTGCCTTACCAAACTAAAACCTCACTATACATCCATTAAACTTACCATTTAGTACCCACCCCTACGATCCCCCCCCAACAGGCCCACCCCGCAATTAACACATGGCAAACATTACAAAATATTGCATTTCGACATTACCGACTTTCTGTTAACCCTATATCCTATGCCTGCCTGTATGAATCTGTAAACAACCAAACGTCCTAAACTGAACCTTGAACTACCTGCCTACCCTTTCCTTGCACATGGTTCACTAACTGTCAACGCCAACCAAACTTCTGCCAACTCCTGGCAAACTGTGCATGCCCCCGCCGACCAGAAAAAGGTGGGGTTGCAACACCACCCTTTTTATGCCCCCCTTCCCCAACCCGCTAATCTGTTTCGTTTTCAACCTCAAACTTACCGCCGTACATTTAAGAACCTTGCCAACGCTTAACAAATAGAGATCCATACCCATTCTGGACAAGTGGACCACATCTCCACAATAAAAATTCAACTGCATCAAACTTTATATCTGAATGATAAATTCTGTCGAAACCAAGTCCCCTGCAAAAACAAGTCATCTTTCTGTTCACTTTCCTCCAAGTTCTATCTACAGCTGCAGGCTTCAACGCCCCTCTCCAAACCCTTCTAGGCACAAACTTTGTCCAATGGACAAAACACCCTGCCCACTGCTCTTTTATGAGCGCCAGGTCCCGCTTCATACTGTGCATTAGGACCACCCCTTTTTCTCTAACCAGATCATTCTCCCCAAAATGTAAGATCAGAACATCTGGGAACCTCCCGTCCACCATCATGCCATTCAGGCATGGAAGCAATTCTTTCCAGCACATACCCCCTTTTGCCTTCCAAGTGATTTTAAATAAACCTTCATTAAAAACAAATTTAATACCAAAATTCCTTTGCTGC
Source organism: Calotriton arnoldi (assembly GCA_963921515.1). NCBI lineage: Eukaryota > Metazoa > Chordata > Amphibia > Caudata > Salamandridae > Calotriton > Calotriton arnoldi. The sequence continues at coordinate 1,101,824 of CAWUFW010005839.1, forward strand.
GCTTGAAACTCTGCCCATTTTACAAATGAGTGGCTACCACCCATATGGCCACTTCCTCCGCTGCTGGGCCGGCCATTGAACCTGAAAGAAACAAACACGCAGTAAATTTTACACATTAACCCCCACCGCGCGCATGTCATCCCCAAAACCCTGCACATAGCGCCTGTAACATTGCGATAACCAACGTCCTAACTGCATGATTTCCTCTTGAGCCAAGGCCCTACGGCCTGCTTCCGACGCCGCGCCAATCCTAAATGAGTGTGTACTGTAATCCGCTGCTGACACCCCTAGGTGCCTTAAAGCTTTCCGCAAGAGTGCTAACAGCTGGTAAGCTGTAGCACGTTCGCCTGATCTGTGCTGAAAACCACCCCAACTGCCGACCCGCAGCAGCGCAGCCGCTGGGATGCACACCAAACCTGTCAGGGGCCTGGCGCCTCCACCCCATGCAATATGACCTGTCTGCGCTGACCTCGCTAATCTGTTTTTGATCTGCTAAGCAATATCTCTAGCCTCCCCTCCCGTCTGAACACATCCTCCCAGTGATCCCTTCCTTCCCAGCAACTCCCACACCCGAAAAGCCCCCAAAACCATCCACAACATCAATGTGGAAAAAAGGCAGGATTCCCAGTCGTCCCTGCACATTTCCAGCAACCACCCTATAACCCTGCACAATACTGACTACGATGGGGGCTTCCATGCCCGCGCCCAACCTTGCAGTATTCTACGTCACAACTCAACCGCCGATGGAGCATATCCCTAGAATAATTTTCCCATGGATGCAATCCCAGCCAACTTTCCAGCAATGGTCACCCTCGAAAGACCTCCCTCAATCATGTCTAGAATATACTGAATGACGTCCTCTGCTCGCAACCTCATTTCGACCCGACGCCGAGCCCAGGATTGCAAGAAATATGTGACCTGCGTAGATTCCGCAAGGGTCCCTACCACCAGTTGTAGCATCCGGCGTTGCCTAAGTACCATAAATGCTGATGCAATAGCATTGGGGTTCTGTCAGATTCCTTGGCCAACCGATGGAATCTTCCCCACTGTGAACGAGACAAAGCATCGCAATGTTATTGTCCACACCTGGCACATGCAGTGCTCTGAAAGAAATGTCCTAGCGCAAGCATCCCAGCACAAAAACTCTCTTCAACTTCAAGACCTGCTCATCCCTGGTCGATTGACGATTAACTATCTCCACCATAGACATGTTGTCGACCTGAAAAAGCACTCACTTATGAGCCAATTCCTCCCGCCATAGCGTCACCGCCCCCACCAGGGGAAACGGTTCCAAGAATGTGATGCTCCTGCCGCCGTTTATCCATTCTTCAGGCCATTGTTCTGCACACCATCTTGTCGTGTAGTTCCTATAAAACCTATATAGGGTCTGCGCGTTTAGACAACATACACTGTAGGATTGCTGTCAGACTGATTCTAAACACCCCCACCGGGTATGTTGGCCTGTGTACCAGCTAGCTCACAGTGCCACTAGAAACTCCTCTTACCAAGGAGAGAATAGTTCTTGGCAACTATCGAACATGCAAAGCCTGATCCCTCAGGACCGTGGAAACAGTGTACTACTTTTCGCTCAGTCACTCGTGCTCACTTAGTCTCAGAGAGATACACAGAATAAACAATATGGACGTTTTTCAAAAAGCATTTATTGAACAGTCGTTATTCTAGTGTAAAATAGGTGTGCTGAAACAACCACTAGACAGTAACAGATATAAATGATTAGTAGCACTAAGAAAGTAAAAGGATGGTAGATTTCTACCATTTTGCTATAACCATAAGTACAAGCAAGTATATAAAATACATGACAATAAAATGCGTACTCCTACGGTGCTACCCTAACTAGGTGTACCTAGCATGTATGTGGGTGATAAGCCAAGAATCCCTCTAGGATAAAGTCAACCCCATTACCTGAAGTGAGAGACTGTGGGACCCCGTCTTGGTCTCGGGTTGGATACCCCGCAATGGATGTTAGACCACTGCGAGCTGGAGTATCTGCATGCAGGAGCCTCAGCGTCTCGCGTCAGTGTGTCGGCATGGAAGTCCTAGTTCTCCTCTCACTATCTCAGCAAGATGTGATGTTTATATACCCAAAGGTACACCAGGGGTTCTACCTTGCTGTGCCATTGTCGGACTTAGGATGACGTCGGGAATGAACCTTGTACATAGTTATTATGCAGGGGATGGGTGTCCTGCTGAGTTTCCAAAAATCCTCATGCATAATGTATGAGGCTGTTGCTCAGGGAAAACCCCACGTTCTGTAAGCAGTACCATAACTAGGTAAAGGGTCAGTCGTAGCAGCCTGTTATGTATGTAATGTAGGGGAGAGTATAGGTGAAAGGTTACGATGTTACCTGTGCCTATATTGGTGTACCTATATGGAATATAACACCCACTCCTCATCCGACTGGATGACATAATTAAATTCTAATGTACTACTAGGCTGTCTAGGCACTGGTACGCAAGCAACTTCAGTAAAACAATAGTTTTGCTAAAAAATGTTAACTTCAAAAAAATGCTAAAAACAAAAATTGTCACTCAAGCAATAGCTCTAATGTGTCCGTATATATAGTTCGAACAACTACAAGCATCAGAAAGCCATGCAGATCATAAAAAGTGTCAATTGTTTTGGAGTTCCAATTTGAGTTTGTTTAAAAAAAAAAACTGCATTTTTCCCAGCACACGACGAGCCAAATGTTTGTGTCCTGGCTGGTAGATGCAACATTACTGTTGCCTGCCTTCGCAGACGACGATCCCTGTAACACCTCGCAGATCACGTCAATTGAGCACAGATGATCTTCCGTACTGCCTGCAGCCGATGATGGGGCAGCCTGTGCGCCATCCAAGGCCTGGGTGTCAGTGGAGGAGCCGGGATACATTCCAACAGGAGCAGAAACTTCCTGTGGAGGCTCTAAAAATGCCGCTATCAACATAGGAATACGCTGGGGACACTGCAGAACATGGGCCGTTATCGGGTCCAGTAAAGCACCAACGTCCAGTTGCGCGACTGATGGAAGTGTCAGACAGAGATCCAACACGCATTCTTTTCCGCAGAACAGGCATCTTGGAACAGGTAGGATGCAGTCCATCCAGACTGGTCTAAATGACAGGAACCAAGAGGCGCTCAGTTCCTGTAGGCGAGGTGTGCCCAGATGTTGTACCATGCGATCACAGTATTTACGCTCCAGGAGAGCTTTTGCCGTCTCTTTGGTGACTAGGACGTCCATTGCATAGCAGAAAAACTACAATCAAGATATCTGCTATTAGAAATGGGATCAGCGGAAGTCCTCCAAAAATGCTTCCGAATACGGAGTGTATAAAGTTTGGTATAACTCCGAGGACCGTCTGAAAGGTGCTTAATAGTCCTGAACCTATGGTCTTCAATAAATAGACTATACCCGTCGTATCAGAAATGTTAAAGATACGATTTACCATTTCTGTGAAATGGAAGGGGCAGTTCGTACGTATGAGTACCTGTATCTCAGCCGAGGACCTTGCTATTTGGAGATCAAAAGTCTCCCAGGCGGAGGTTAAGGGCACGGTTTTCTGTAGAAGCATGGCTTTCATTCTGCTCAGAGTATCAAACCGTATAAAGGAAACATTCAATGAAGCCCATAGCGGTGCCTCCCTGACTGTGTGTGTCGGTGGAAACAATACTTGCATACAGCAAGTAACCCTGGAACTCACGGTTACTAGATATGCGATGCCTGGAAGCATCCCACAACAACCTTGATCGTTCAGCATCAAGTAACTCCCATTAGAATGTAGCCTGAATACTGGGGTAATCACGGCTGTCAGGGTAACCCTCAAGTGACAGGATAGGTTAGCTACTGAACCATTGCAGGCCCCATGCAGCATAATATCCTGGCATATGAGAGATCCACTTAAAGCGTTCTCACAGTTTGTATCACTTAGAAACACTTCTAGATCCCCACGCCTGCATCAAAATCTGTACGGTAATTCCCAAGATTTCTTGATGAATTCCCTACCCATTTCTTCATATCTGCCTGCCTGTTCTAGGCAGTACTGAAACTGGAAAGTTGTTGCCGATAATGTTATATGACCATAGATCAACTACTCTGTGGAAGGTGATTCTGCCACAGTAAAAGGTAATCTGTCCAGTTTTTTAATACGCAGCATTGTATACTTTGCTCCCCTTTGTGCCATTTTCATCTGGTTTTCCGTTAGATTGTATGCAGAAAACATTGACGTACTGTTGATAAAACGCCAAGGCACATAAACTGCGCGCAATGATTGCAGCGTCCAGCTCAATAACATAATAGACCGTAATTGCGATTGTCCGTGCTATAGTATGAACAAATCTTGTTCTAGTACATCAATAGCAGAAGATACAATGTTGCCCAGTGAATAAATCTTGGATGTTAACGTGGTCATACCATTGTCAACTATGGCTAATGCCTTTTCTAAATTGATCCTATCAATTTCTAGTAGTCTCTCCCCTGCTTCTTGTTGTGAGATTTCCAAATTTCATTATAGACAGCATAATAGAAACTTTTTTGACGTGGCTTTCTGGGACTTAGTAAAAAATCCCGTAGGTCCACATCGTCTGTAAGTAAGGATAAGTGCTGTTTCACCTGTAGTAGTGTTGAGGTTTTTAGCAAATCGAGGCATAACTTCCTAACACTGTATGATGTCGCCACTCCTGGATGTTCTCTTTGTACATGGCTTGGATCTGGCCTGTGAATATTAAACCCTTCGGTGGTACCCCTGAATCTTCCCTGACATCTGTTTGTGTCTGTGGGCCAAACCAACCATTCCTTCCAATTGGGGTCTGATCTATTGTATTGTAAAATGTCATCTATTGTAACCCCATCTTGTGATGTAAAATTACCCTCGGCATGTGATGGTGTTGGAATCCGAGGTGTGTTCAAATCCTTCTTCTTGGTTATTCCAAGACAGGAAGTCTGTTGCACAGTATCATTTAGAAATATCATCTGCTGAGGAATGAGGCATGCTCTAAATAGCGCTTCTGTTCCCTGGACTTGCCAGTCTCTAGAACCCCAGAGCAATTTTAAGTCTATAGTGTCTTTCCATAAGTCGAAACCCTGTTCAGACAGTTGGGTAATAAAGGAAGCAGAGTAAATCTGTTTAGTGTTAATCAGCACATTTTCTGTGCTGATGTCGATGCAAACTTATAGTAATATGAGGTCGGGTCAGAAATGTTAAACCCTGAAAAATATGAAAATTTCTGTGCAAAAGTTTTCGAACTACCTTTCGGTGGTGTAGGGCAATGTTCTCATTGGTGATATGTGAAAACATTCATAGGGGTACTGGATTTGTGTAAAAAAATGATGACCATAATGTTGATAACAATACATAGTGTCAAAATCTGATGTGTCTTCTAACATTTCATTATTAGAAAATGCGGCAGATTGTTCTAAATCAGACAACATGTTATTTACAGTTTCAAAATCCCAATCATCGGAAAATGTACTGGAGGTAATGATTTCATTTAAGGAAATTTTAAATAAATGAGGTATTTTTAAAAGTTCGGACGGACCAAATATATCATAATCAACCATGTCCCATACTATACCATCAGGTATAGGAACTGCTGTAATGTTCACTGATGACAAGTCTCTTTGTTCATGATCAATCAATCATGTCACTTATAAAGCGCACTACATACCCGCGAGGGTCTCAAGGCCCTGGGGGAAGAGGGGGGTGGTGCTGCTACTGATCGAAGAGCCAGGTCTTGAGGAGTCTTCTGAAGGCCAGTAGGTCTTGGGTCTGTCGGAGGTTGGTGGGGAGGGTGTTCCAGGTCTTGGCGGCGAGGTGGGAGAAGGATCTGCCGCCGGCGGTCGTTTTCCGGATGCGGGGGACTGTGGCGAGGGCGAGGCTGGTCGAGCGGAGCTGGCGGGTGGGGGTGTAGAAGCTGAGTCGTCTGATGAAACATGAGATTTCAGGAGCAAGTTCACTTTTCATGCCTCAGAGCTTTGGCGAAGGTAAGTTCCATTAATAAGTAAGCAGAAGACAGTTACTAAGCCTATCCAAAAAAGAAAGAAAAGTATCCCGGTGATTATCCAAAGTTCTATCCAAGGTGACACCAGGTAAGTCTTTTTAAAAAAAAATGAAGAAGTCTTTGACTTGTTGTTGACGAGATATTGGGGCTGGCGTTGTTTCAGGTTCAATTGGATCCAATGAAAAGGTATCGAAGTCGATGAAATAGCCAGATGCAGTTTGATTTATTTTAGGTTGTTCCGCAGGTTTTGTTGAACTTGTAGATGGCTCTTGTTGAGGCATGTTAATGTAGACATCAGTGTTGGGTCGAATTGAAATTTGTCTTTCATTTTGATTTTGAATTCTGTTTCAAGAGGAACGAAATCCATTGCATTGTTGCATAGTCCATCATTCTGTATAGGAGACTCTTCAAACGTGATGAGCCTTTCTGTCTGGACTTCCTGTATAGTAGCGAGAGGAGGGCGTAGGCTACTCAGGAGCCCACTAGGCCTACTATTCAGTATCGGCCACATAGTGTGGTTTGATCAGATCCATGGAGACAAATCTCTTTTCTTTTTTCCTGGCAAGGGGCGGCAGAAGTACAGTTCTTGTTCCTTAAACGGCCATGACAGGTACAGGCTTTCTGTATGATGGCCCAATTTCTTTCTTGTCCACTATCTTTTCCCTGACCAGATCCCCGACTTTAGGAATCCAGACAGGTCTTGCTGTGACTGACTTGACTTCCCCAGTGGCGGTCCCCTTTACCTGCACATTACTCTGTAGTGCCCTTGATTCATTCAGATCCTGTAAACAGCCAAACATTTATTGATGTCAAAAGGTTTCTTATCCGTCACTGTGCCTTCACAATCGAGATCAGGTATTTATTTATTTTATTTTTATTTTATTTTTATTTTACAAGTTTTATATAGCGCTGACTAGACCCAGGGGTATCAGAGCGCTTTAAAGGAACAATGTAGCGGAACTGACATAAAACATTTGTAGAGTGCAATAACAAACAGCACAATTAGAACAACAAAAAAAGGACAATCCAGGGGCTATTAACAGAGGGACACTGCATGAGCTTCATTCGATCAGTGAATACATAGGTTAAAGGTGGGAGAGTAGGGAAAAGACAAAGGGAAGGGGCAGGAGTTTAGGAGGCGGGAGAGTGTGGATAGGGATGGAAGGGATAAGCTCCAGTAGGGGGAACAGGCCAGTGGAGCGGAGAAGGATTAAGGGCCCAATATTTGTTGAGGAGATGTAGCTTTAGGTCCTTTTTGAAGCTGGGGTAGGAGGGGTTGCAACGCAGTCGTTTCGGGAGCCTGTTCCAGATGTTGGGGGCGTTACCGGAGAAGGAGCGAGATTGAGTGCGTTTTTATGGAACAGGGGCGGGACTAGAACGAGGGCGTTGGTACTTCTCGTTGGACGGGAGCAGCCAGCTTTGTGGAGTTTATCAGCGAGGTACGGCGGGGTGTTTTGATAGTTGCGTGTCATCGGCATAGAAGTGGTATTTGATTCCTGCTTTATTAAGAATGCGCGAGAGGGGTTCCATGAACAGGTTGAAGAGAGAGGGGGAGAGAATAGAACCTTGGGGAACACCAAGGGAGACGGGTGTGGGGTTGGAGAGGCAGTCCAAAATTTTAATTTGCTGAGTTCTGTGTTTGAAAAAGGAGGTGAACCATTTGAGGACAAGACCATTAAGGCCAAAGCGATCTTTAAGAGTGTTAAGTAAGGTCGAGTGGTTAACTGTATCGAATGCTGCAGAGAGGTCAAGGAGGACGAGAAGGCAAGATTCTCCCTTGTCGAGGGAGTGATGGATATCGTCAATTATGGAGAGCATGGCAGTTTCTGTACTGCAGCCTTTTCTAAAGCCAGATTGCTGTGAGTCAAGGAGATTGAAAGCGTTGATGTGATTATCCAATTGGAGAAGGGTGCATTTTTCAAGGGCTTTGGAGAGGAGAGGGAGGTTGGAGATAGGGCGGAAATTGTTGAAGTCGTTAGGGTCATCCTTGGGATTTTTGAGAATGGGGGTGATTTGTCCGAGTTGGAGGGAAACTGGGACGCACCCAGTGGCCAAAGAGGAGTTGATGATAGTAGTCCAGTATGGGGCAATGATATGTTTAAGATCTTTGATTAGGTGGGAAGGGAGGGTGTCTTTGGTGTGTGAGGATGGTTTAAGTTTGGTGATGATGTTATAGACTTCGAGTTCGGAAATGGGGTGGAAATTTTGCCAGGAGGCATTATTTTTTAGCTGGGGATTATTGGGGTTATGTTCAAAAGGGAGGGTGTCAGGAGGGCGATGTGAGGGGTCCGTGAGTATAGGTGGGACGGCGGGAGCTTCATGAGAAACGTTAATGGAGGATAGAGGATTGGGAAAGAGGGGAGTTAAGAGGAAGGACTGATCAATTTTGGCAATTTTATCGGAGAAGAAGTTCGCGATTTTTTTCGCATTTCTCAGTTGAGGCCTTCAACTTTGGGGGGGCAGTGGCTGTTTGGTTCTTGACGATGCCGAAAAGTTCTCTGGGTCTGTTTTTTGTCCGCTCCAGTTGGGTACGGAAGAAGGAAGCCTTTTCGTTAAGGATGTGTTTCTTGTAGTTGGACCTGGCGGCTCTGAGGAGGGCTAGATTGGAGGGGGAAGGGTGTTGTCTCCATGTTCTTTCAGACGATCTAAAAGCGCGTCTTTCGTTGTTGAGATCAGGGTTGAACCAGGATTTGGAAGGGATGTTTCTTTGAGTTTTTAGCTTGGAAGGGGCAATTTGGTCGAGAACCTCTTTGACCGATTTATTAAAATGTTCGGTGAGGTCGTTAGCATTTTGGGCGGGAGGATTGAGCAGAAGTTGAGCTTGGAGTTTAGTCTCCAGTTCGCCAGGGGGGATAAGATTAAAGTTTCTGGTCAGTTTCTTTTGTTTGATGGTATTAGAGGGAGAGTGAGTGGACGTGGTAGAGATTGTGAAGAGAATGAGGTGGTGGTCAGACCAGTCAATGGGGATGATGTTGGATAAGGTGGCCAGATTGTTGTTAGCGATGATAGCGTCCAGAGTGGCCCCTGTGGTGTGGGTTGGGGAATGGCAAAGTTGTTTGAGATCTCTAATCTCAAGAAGATTAGTGAGGAGGTTAACTGTAGGGTCCTTAGTATCATTCCAGTGGATGTTGAAGTCCCCAAGGCAGAGGTTTTTTGAGTTGGAAAGAGAGGATTGGGTGATAAGGTCGGATAGTTCATCAGCGAAGGGGAGAGGGTCACCGGGGGGATGGTAGATATTATGAAGACGAATGGGGGGGAATCATGGGATTTAAGTTCTGCTCCCAGGTATTCAAAGGTGGTATGGTCAGAGTTTTTAACAAGAGAGAGTTGGAGTTCATTTTTAAAGATTATGGCTAGACCACCTCCTGTTCTGACAGGTCTATCTTTCCTGAGGATGGAATAACCAGGGGGGGAGAGCAAGTCAAGAACAGAAGTCGAGTGGTCTTTGAGCCAAGTTTTAGTAAGGAAGGCGATGTCAATGGCTTCGCTGAGGATAGTTTCAGCAATTTCTGTCGCGTGTTGGACGGCCGAACGACAGTTAACCAGCATGCAGTTTAAGGATGTAGGGTAGTTTTTGGGGGGAGAGATTGAGTGGATAGTAGTACGTTGCGGTGGAGGTCTAGGTGATACGGGGGAGGATGGAATTCTGCTAGTCCCCAGGATCACTGGAATGGATGAGTGGGGTATGTCTAGGGGATTAGGGTGGATATTGGGGGGAGAGTCAGATTGGATAGCCGTACGTTGCGGAGGCGGTCTAGGTGATACGGGGGGTGGACTTCTACTAGTCCCCAGGATCACTGGTATGGTTAAGTGGGGGATGGGAGGGTCAAGTGGGGGACGGGAGGGTCGATACTAGTAGAGTTGGGGAGGAGAGGGTTACATAGGTCAAGGAGGTCAGTGGTGCGGGGATGGTTAGAGGAGCATGGGGGCTTATGGGTACAAATGCAGCAGTGGGTGGAGTTCAAATGTTGGGGGTTAGAAGAGCTTTGTAGGCCAGGGCCAGGGGAATTAGTACGGTTAAGGAGGCTCCGGGAGAAGAGGGAGTTGAGGTCTTTTCTGAGTCCAGTGAGCTCCACCGACAGATTTGAGAGATAGCGTTTGATGTAAGATAGTAACTGTGTTAAGGGAGGGAGAGGGGTGGAGGGTGCGAGGTCGGGGGGGACAAGAGGGAGTTCAGTGTTGAACGTGGAGGACGGTCTGGAGAGATGGGGTGGTGCGAGGCCAGGAGGGGAGGGGCAGGGAGTGGAAGGGTTGGTGGACGAAGGGGAGGCTGAGGTGCAGCAGGGGGCATTACTAGCATCAGGAAACATGTTCAGAGATGGAAAGGAGGTGAGAGGAGGGAGAGGAGAGGTAGCGCATTGGCTCAGGGGGGAAGGCAAATTAAAGAGGAGGATATTGGTGTCGGCAGAGGAGCCGTAGAGGGTGTATGTTGGGAGGAAGTGGAGAGGGGAGTGGAGGGATAAGAGGTAGGAGGAGGTAAGTAATTCGTAAGAGAGTGGGTAAGGGTGACAGTGAGTGCTGTTGATAAGTCAGGAGGAAGTGTGGTCGCTAGAGAGGGAGGGTATGGGGGGACTGGGATTGGGACTTCATTATCAGTTGGCAAGACAGGGGGGGAGAGGGTATGCGGCAGGGGATGCAAAAGGGTGTCTTGAGGTTGGGAAGATGAGGTGTAAGGGGGAGGCCACACCATCAACCGCTCCCTGGCGACCGCCTCGTTCCCCGACGACTGGAAACACGCCGAGGTCAACCCCCTCCTAAAGAAACCCTCAGCGGACCCCACCGACCTCAAAAACTACAGACCCATCTCCCTGCTCCCGTTCCCAGCGAAAGTCATCGAGAAAGCCATCAACAGCCAACTCGCCACATTCATTGAAGAACACAACATCCTCGACTCCTCCAATCCGGCTTCAGAAAAAACCACAGTACGGAAACCGCCCTCCTCGCCGCAACAGACGACATCCGCACCCTACTGGACAAAGGAGAAACAGTAGCCCTCATCCTCCTCGACCTATCAGCGGCGTTCGACACAGTCTCCCACCGCACCCTAATACGCAGACTCTACGACGCAGGAATCCAGGACAAGGCCCTCGACTGGATCCGCTCCTTCCTCTCCGGCAGGACGCAGCGGGTCAGACTCCCCCCTTTCCTCTCGGACCCCACACCTACCACCTGCGGAGTCCCCCAGGGCTCCTCCCTCAGCCCGACGCTCTTCAACGTCTACATGGTTCCACTCGCCCCCATCGTCAGAACCTACGGACTCAACATCGTGCCATACGCAGACGACACCCAGCTCATCCTCTCCCTATCCAACGAGCCCAACACCGCAAGATGCAACTTTCGAGAAGGCATGGAAGCCGTCGCCAAATGGATGAAAAACAGCTGCCTACAACTAAACACCAACAAAACAGAAGTACTCATCATGGGCCCAAACCCCGATGCCTGGAGCGACACCTGGTGGCCCCCCGCCCTCGGAAACCCGCCAACCCCCACGGACCACGCACGCAACCTGGGAATCATCCTGGACTCCGAGCTCAAAATGGACCGCCAGATCAACTCTGTCTCGTCTTCCTGCTTCCACACCCTCCGCCTCCTTCGTAAGACCTTCAAATGGATCCCCCTCGAACACCGAAAGACCGTCACTCACGCCCTGGTCACCAGCAGAGTCGACTACTGCAACGCACTCTACGCCGGAATAAACAAAAACCTCACCGCAAGCTACAGAACATCCAGAACGCCGCCGCAAGACTGGTCCTCAACCTGCCAAAACACTGCCACATCTCCCAGCACCTGCGCACACTCCACTGGCTCCCTGTCGAGGCGAGAATCACCTTCAAGATGCTCACCCACGCACACAAGGCCCTCCACGGCACCGGACCAGCATACCTGAACAGCCGACTCAAATTCCACGCACCCCAAAGGACCCTACGATCAGCCCAGCTCTCCTACGCCGTGGTCCCCCGCACCAGATAGACCAGATCAGGAGGCCGCTCCTTCTCCTTCCTCGCGGCCAAAGCATGGAACGCCCTTCCGCTCCACCTCAGACAGACATCGCTCCCCATCTTCACAAGAAACCTCAAAACCTGGCTTTTCGACAGACCCCCTCCTTGATGGATGGAACCTGCACCCCCTCCACCCCCGCGCCTTGAGACCCTTACGGGTGAGTAGTCGCGCTTTAACAAACCCCTGATTGATTGATTGATACAAGGTGCAGAAATGTTGTTCAAAGATGGTGAGGTGGTTTTCGGAAGCTTGAATGAGGATGTTGCCTGATTTGAAGAGGTACCCACATTCTTGTCCCAAATAGTACCTCATAAGGAATGACACCCCCTAGAGAAGTTCTTGGCATGTTATTCAAGGCCCGCTGTACCCCATATAAATGATTGACCCAACTGCCACCCGCACTAATACTCTAGCTGTTAATGATTGCTTTAAGTCCCGGTTTTTCCTCTCCACAACCGAATTTCCCTCAGGATGGTACGGAGAGGAGTATCGCAGTGCAACACCCAAACTTCCCATAGCTAAACGCGGGGCCACGGTCAGAATGTAATGTGCCAACTTGCGAATGTCCCTATAAAGACTCGCAAATCTTTGATAACAGTTCGAGCGTCAGCCGAGCGCTGAGGCTATACCCATAGGAATCTCGAGCAGGAATCCACTGCAACCATGATGTACTTGTAAGCCCTGTCAGATTGTAACGGGCCGCAGTGGTACAAATAGACACACGCGAGTGGTCTGTCTGATATTAGCAATGGTGTCTGCGCTGGACGTGTTATGGTGGAGCCCTTCATCTTTTGACAGATGTCGCACTTTAAGACAATCTTTGGTCTGCTTTGTTAACCCTGGCCACCAATAGCATTGTTTCAGTAAAGAAACTGTCGGCGAAACTCCTGCGTGTGCGGAACCCAGACCCTCGTGTGCAGGTAATATTAAGCCCAATCTGCAATCCATGTTTGGTATTACTCTATTCCCCACTCCGGGAATCTGAACAAATGGAACGTTATTTGCATCTAACTTGTGGGAGTACTTGAGTGGAAAGCCTTTCGGCAATGCCTTATTGTCTTTGCGTGAAGCAATGACAGCTACCATTATCTGTCCGTCTATTTTCGTTTTAGAACGAGTGATTGCAGCTACGGAAGCAGTTTGTACTGCCCCCTATGCGGCTTCATCAGCCAATGAATTCCCTTCAACGTGAACGCCATCACGTTGATGACTCATCGTGTGCATCACGTGAGCCCTTGGTAGTTCGTTTTTCAACTCCACTACCTGTTCCCAAAGCATTTTATGCTTAATTGTGCCACCTTTTGAGTCTTTAAATCCATTTTGTCCCCAATGGTGAAGATATTCATTGAATGACTGAGCACAGTAAAAAGAATCGCACACAATTAGTATGGGGAATTCTCGATCCATATTTATCAGTGCCAGTAATAGCTTTTAATTCTGCCAGCTGAGCCGTGCAGTCCCCTAGAGACTGTGTTTTCGTACAACTTGGATGGAACTTTCCGTCCTGCATACAATCGCACATGTGGCACTGTATTGCTGTTTACTTCCAATGGCCGGCTGAGCAGATCCATCAGTGTAAATTATGTATTCATACTGAACTAGAGGCATTATTTAATTCGGGAGAGGATATTCTTGTTCATATTGCAAAAATGCTTGTGTTTTTAGACTTGGGTCGTATCTGTATTCTACATCTGATGCAGTGAGAGAATTTGCCCATTGTATCCATCTCGGATGTAAAGCTTTTGAATTTGCATTGCTAGCCTTTGTAGCAGCCTCTAAGGCCGGTACCGGAGTCACAACAATTATTCGTTTTCCCTGAGCCAGTGCTCTTTCTCTCACTACAGCAGTCTGTACAGCTGTCCAAATTTTCTCTGTGGATGCGAAACGCATCTCCGCGTTCGTATATGTGTGATTTGTATGCTATGGGTACCTTTTCCCTTTCATTGTATGTTAGGTAGGTGTACCCAGATTGACCTGCAACTATACGGATCACCAAGTTGCAGACATTTACGCGTGTCTGTAAGTGTTTAGACGCTATAATGTCAGCTTGTAGGGAACGAAGGATATCTGTGTGTTCCTGTGTCCATTGCCTAACTGTAAAATCAGGTCTTATGAGGTCGTAGAAAGGTTTAACCCTTTCTGCGTAATCCAAAATGTATGTTCTACCAAAATTCAGGAATCCCGGTATGGATTGTAAATTTTTTAATGATTTTGGAGGTTGGAGCAGTGCACACTTTTCTAAAAAGTTGGCTGCCAAGCTTTTCCCTTCACTTGATAGCTCATATCATCATCATCCAAAAACTTTATTTCGGCCAAAAATGGCCATAAAAGCACAGATAAAAAAAGACTACATTACATTTGAATAAAAACAGAACTAAAAAGAGCAGCATTGTATTCATAGCATTGTCCTAACCATTGCCCTGGAAGAAACACCAACTAGCACAATAGAGACATGTTTTATGATCATAATCCATTATCTCAATTGTCCTTCTAGCCCACCCCGCAGCCCCACGTTGATGTTTAAGTGAGACAATGATAAAGTGTTTATGCATCATATGGCCAATCTAGGAGATCATGGCTCCATTGTCCCATTACCTCAGGCCGCATTGTTGTTTAAATAAAGCAGTCATAAAGTGCTTGTGCACCATATAGATAATCTATGAACTAATAAAGTGCTTTTGCATCACACGGCCAATCTTAAGGATTATTACATTGTCTGGAAAATTGATTTAATAAAAAGGCCTGTGTGTAGGCAGACGGTAGCCAGGACCTAATCTAGCGACAGTAGCCAATCGTACAGAGAAGAATGGACAATAGATTATTTGAACTTTATAGTTAAAAAGGTTTTTCTTAGAAAAATTCTAAGATGGCTACTTACAATTTAAAAAGATACCAAAAATGAAACTAAGAACGGAGCCCATAATACAGTATGTTGTCCCGCGCTAGAGAGTTGACTTTAAAATGGCACTACGAACGCACCACATTGAGAATAAAAACGTGAGACAGAAAACACAATGGGTGGGTGTGTGTCAAATTTCAGTAGCCTGTATGCCTCTCTGCAATGTCTGAATCCCATGTTTCTACATATCTGGCAAAGCCAGCGCGTCCTTGCCCCTTTTATACCCTTGGCAGATGAAAAGTACATGGATATCTGTCTCCTCTATGTTGCTGCAAGCTGGGCAACCCCGATCAGACGATTCCGCCCACTTACTGGTAAATGCGCGCAATGGGAGCAACCTGTGTCTGAACTGGAGGTATAGTTTCTTGGCCAAGAATGGCTGGATGTCATCCAGAACCAGTTCTAGTCTATACTGGTCTTTGGCTTGTAAAAACTCGATTGTTAGACGACCAGCTGAAGGATTCCCTGTGGCCTGTGTTCATTTATATTCTCTATAACTCTCCACTAGGGTTTTCCTAGGCGTAGCAAGGCAGGTTTCTTCTGCTTCGGTCCACAGATTACCTCTCCCTATTGCAGCGCAGGTGTTCCTGATGTGTACCAGCCAAGGAAGTTTACCCGCACCCTGCAACCTCAACACTTCACTCAGCTCTTCCCTATAAGCTGACAGTTCAGGGGTGCTCCACAGGCGACGCCAGAATAAAAGGGGTCTGAGGGCGGCTTCGTCAGAGATTGGTCTAATCCCCAGGTCCATTCTAAGAGGTATAAGAAGGGAGCTAGGGGGGGGAAGACCAAGGAGTTGCCTAGCAAAAGAGTTCTCAATGTTTACTAGGGAGGCCAGGGGGCGGTGACCCCAGATTTCAGCACCATACAGTGCAGCACCCTGGCTTGTGCTTTATAGATTTCAACTGCCGGGCTTATAGTTTTATAGGTACAGCACCTATATACCTTTGTTAGGCCCCCCGTCGACTGTGCCAACTTTAAACTTGATTTCTGGATTTGCGCACCCCAGTCCAATTTTTCTGTCAGCGTAATCCCAAGGTACTCAAAGATGGAGACCCTCTCTAGCGGGTTTCCATCTAAGCGGGGATTTGGGCGGGCACTATTACTTGCATTAAAAACCATATATTTAGTTTTTTGTAGGTTAATCTCCAAGACCTGAATCCTACAAAATGAGCTAAATTGTTAAGGACCTTTTGAATTCCCATGGGCGATTTAGACAGAAGGAGAGTATCATCCGCGAACATCACCGCGGGAATTTTGCGATTCGCAAGTTTAGGGGCGTCAATGTCAGTCTCTGTAATTAATGACTCAACTAGGCCATTAATAAAAAGACAGAAGAGTGTCGGGGCCAGGACGCAACCTTGGCGTACACCTCTTTCTACCGGCAATGGAGGGGATAGGTCGCCATTTTTCCCGTACCTGATTTGGGCATAATTACCTTGATGGAGACGTTCCAACTGGTGGCATAGATATGGTGGGATGCCCATGTCCAACAGGAGTGCCCACAATTTCCCCCTCGGAACCAGGTCAAATGCGGACTTAAGGTCCACAAAAATCAAATAGAGGCTGCCACCCTCTAAAAGTACACACTTCCAGTATAACATTTGGAGCCTAAAAATTTGATCAGTTGTTGAGATCTTGGCTCTGAACCCAGCTTGGAGGGGGCCGAGTACCTTATGCTCATCCATCCAGCTCTGTAGCCATCCAAGAAGGACGCGGGCAAATATTTTTTGACTTGCATCAATGAGACTGATTGGACGGTAGTTAGCAGGGAGAAGTGGCGATCCCTTTTTTAAAATGGGTATAATTTCGGCCCCAGCCCAGGTAGTAGGAATCGCCATTCCGCAAAGAACGGCATTGAACAAGGAGCACAGGTAAGGGGTCCAAATAGCAGGTTCAGAGCGAAAATGATCGCCAGGGATCTTGTAAGGCCCCGGGGCCTTGGAGGGTAGAATCCTATTTACTGCTTCTGTTGTTTCTTTTAGGGTGATGGGTGGGGCAGTTATCTCATATGCCGTGAAAGTGGTGCCCACTGACGCGTCTTCACCCACCTCCCTCACATATAGTGATTCAAAATGTGCCCTCCATTCGTTCTCTGCTATGTTGGGTTCTATGGCGCTTTTGGATTCCTGTGTTCCCAGGTTAACTATATTCCAGAAAGTTCGCATGTCATGTGTACTTAAGGCGTTGTTCAAGGTGTCCCATTTCTTGTTCTCCCAACTTTTTTTAGCTTTCATGATGGATTTACTATGGAGCGCCCTTTTCTCTCTGATTAAAGCCCTATCATTGTTTTTAATTGCAGCAATAAGATCTGTTTTGGCCTTGCAACAGCTCACATTATACCATGGGTGTTGTGACCTTCCAACACCATTCGTTCTTTTATTAGGGTTGAGTATGTTAGCCAGACTGATTACTAAGTTTTGGTGATTATCAAATATTTCAGAGAGGGAGATTGGAACCCCATCAATTCCAGTTAATTGTTCCACTGTTGTAAGAAAGGGAATGGATGTTTGATATAATAGAGCCATCTTTTCTTCAGATTGGCAAAAATGGCCCCAGCGTACTCTCCTCCTACAGTTGCTCAGTTTTAACCTGTGATCAGCTGATGATAATACTACAGATGCGTTCTTATCACAGGGTAAGGTTACCACTAGTATGAGAGCATTGTGATCACTATCGACACGGGGCACGATATTAAAGTCTATCACCCTATGCCATGATTTAGAATCTACCAGGATATAATCTATGATGGAAGCTTGCCCCGGTCTATTAAAGGTATAATTCCTTGGCGTATCTGTTTTAGTGCATCCATTGCATGCTCTCAATGAGTGGTTGAGTGTGAGAGTGTTCATCTGCAACACTAGTGGAGACCATGCACGTACTAGGGGGATGTCTGGCTCCGGTATAGCCCAGTGGAGGTCCTCATCACTGGGGTTACCAGAGACCCAACCATTCAATGGTTCATACTGGCAATTAAAATCACCGGCCATTATAACCCAAACGTTTTCGGGAATTGCTGGGAGAAAGGTTGTCAGCTGTTCAAGGGTTGGTGACTCTAGGCCATAGCAGACCGGGCGGGAGTAGACATTAATCAAGGCGATTCTAGTCTTCGTGGATAAGGTAAAAAAAATGCAGAGAATGTCACGAGATGATGTCTCTATCTGTTTGGCGACACATCCCAAGTGCACACCAACCCAGGTACATAATCCCCCGATGGCCTTCCCCTGCCCACGCTGGAGGCTGTTATACTAAACGTTTACACAAAAGGGTAAACCCAGATGAGTCCTGGGACCTGGGTAGAATACAGTACAGAAAGGGAGTGGTCCCAGTCTAACAGTTCGAAAAAATACGTAATCAAATGCCAGCCGGCATTAGTTCAAATTACACAACAATAAAGTAAAGCGTTCAATATTATTTAATCATATTGAACATCAGAATAAATCTGGAACAGCGTATTATATCAAGTGCCCCACAAAATGGGGAAATAGTAAGGTGCGCTTTGCTAGATTGGGGAAGTGAAAGAGAGGTAGTGACATCAAATACATTACAAATAGAGCCGGCTTCACTCGGCTATACAATAATCATGGAGACATTTAAAAGCCATTGTTTTCAATACACTATCACAGTGAAGCAAGCACTGTTGATCAAACTGGCATAGGGCAGTGATGTAGTCGACGCTTCGACCCCCAAAGGTAAGTAGGCTGTTTTGGTCCTTACGCCGGGGTCTTCCTCAGGACTAAGAAGGGGGCACCTGAGAAATTAACAAGAAAGGTTCTTAGTGTCCAATGTGCTAACCTCGTGCAGTGGTGAAAAATTAAAAGTTAAAAGCAAAAATAATGAATTTACCAGAAACCACCCTTGACTGGATGGAGGATTTGAATGTTGATGGGCTTCTAGGGCTCCGAAATGACAGAGAAACGGACCGATGTCACCTGTAAAACAGGATGGCATCAGTGTGCAAAAAATCTTGTACGACAGTTTAGGCAATCTAATGGACACTGAATGAACAACTCACTTATAGCGTGTAGGTGGGGAATCCTCCTCACATACACTACTTGCGCCAGGGAATTAATGTAGAAATCTGCTAAGGCCCAGTGGTTCCATAATTACTGTCATGAAAAAAAGGGGGAAAACAAACCTTACTGTCACACCACTAGCTAATAATAATAGCCATCTATCATGAAAGCAATTATTAAAGATTAGAAAATGAAGGAAAAGTGTTTACTTGAAAAGGAAACACAAAATCTCGTCCTTATTTCTATTCAAATGAGTTACCAAATCTGTGGAAATGGAAAAAGGAGGTAGTAATTAAACAGAGGCCAAAGCCCTCTGAATGCAAAATAAAAAGAACCTCAATAAATGCAGGCAGCTGGTTTGAAAGTTTTCATGTATGCTCACCTCAGTTAATGCGTCTGTCTCCTGAAGCTTGCAATGATGAAAAATTTCTTTTTCTTTCAAGGTAGTTACTACCTACAAACCAAAGGCGTAGCAATGGGAGCGGCCTTTGCACCTGATCTAGCCATTATTTACATGGACGATTTCGAAAATTCCTATGTATTTGACACCACCAATCCATACAACACCCAAGTGTCACTATGGAGATGGTACATAGATGATGTCCTGATGATCTGGACAGGGGACACTACAGAGCTGGGTCACTTCCATACTTGGCTGAACCAGCAAAGTGAAGATATACAGTTCACCATGCATTTTGATTCACAGAAGATTGATTTTCTTTATCACTATCAGCAATGAAGACAATCTACTATACACGACTCTTTATCGGAAACCCACGGAACGCAATTCCCTTCTTCAATACAACAGCCACCACCCACGAGGCCTCCGTGACAATCTGCCTTTCGGACAATTTCTGCGCATCCGCAGGAATTGTTCCAAAAAAGAGGATTTCATGATGGAATCAGAAGTGTTGAGTGACTGCCTGGTGCAGCGGGGATACCCTAAAAGACTAGTAAAGAAAGCACGTAAGAGAGCATGGTTCAGCCCTAGAGAAACGTTACTAACCCCAAGAGAAAGAGAACGTGACTCCCTACAGAGAATGATTTGTGTAACCACCTTTTCCACTAAGAGTAACGCAATTAAGAAGATCATAAACCATCACTGGGGTCTAATATCAGACGACCTAGAGCAGCAAGAATTTCCTATGCATTCCTTTAAAAAGGGAAAGAGTGTCAAGGACTATATTGTATGCTCACTCCTGGAGTCACCAGAGGAACCATCCATCCAGTCACTATGGAATCTACCTCCTACACTGGGCCACTTTAAATGCGGCCACTGCAAGGCCTGCAAATTGACAAATCAAACCAAACAATTCACCTATAAGCACCATAAGATCGATCTCAAATTTTTCAGCAACTGTAACACATCTAATGTGATCTATGCGATCATTTGTCCATGCGACCAGATATACGTAGGACAAACTCAACAGAAGATAAAAGCCCGCATCCTCCAGCATTGCAGCAGGATACGATGTGAGGTTCAAGGTGCCCCCCTGGTTGAACATTTCAAAGAAGCACAACACCAGCCAGAAGATATCAAGTGGCTAATATTGGAAAAGGCTACTCTCGGAGTAAGAGGTGGCAGCATCGAGACAATTTTAAACGTAAGAGAGTGCAAATGGATGTACCATCTAGATTCTATACAAAATGGTTTAAACGAATTGGACGCGAGCCATGCACAGTTGGCTTGCCTTGCACCTGACTGAACCAAACCAGTCTTTACGCTCATTCTGCCTTTCCAGACAAGCATTTACGTTGTGCCTCTTATTGTCCTGCTACAATCTCATTAGAGCTGTGTATCCATCATATGTACATTTGTAGATTCATGTTTAGCCATATTTTGTACATCTGAAACAGTGTGTTAGAATGGAAATAGGCAGTCTGTCTGTCTTGCACAATCGCAATTCATCCTGTGTAATCCACTTCCCCAAGAGACACACTATTTATCTTTTGACTGAACTGAGACTCCATTCTTTGTGCCTCTCATTTTCTACTTACAATCCAAGGGGAGCTTATTTGTATATGCATTCACATTTGGGCTTTGCGCTTAGCCGTGTACCCTTTAAAATATGTGTAAGAATGGAAATAGGCAGCCTTGAGGTATTTATTCGCAATAGCCTGATTATTTCCGCATCATACACTGGTTTATAGGCCCCCAAAAATCAGTTTTTGAATAGGCTTCAATGGAAGCATTTCATTAAGTTTAATTTTTTGGACACAGAACACTATTCTATTTCATTTCATGACCCGCAATGTTCTTCTCAGAAGCATTTCATTTAAGTTGCAGTTTTCCCCAGAGAATACTTTTTATTCATTACATGACGTGCAATTTCATTACATTTCATTAAGTTTAATTTTTGGACACAGAACACTATTCTATTTTCATTTCATGACCCGCAATGTTCTTCTCAGAAGCATTTCATTTAAGTTGAAGTTTTCCCCAGAGAATACTTTTTTATTCATTACATGACGTGCAATTTTCCCCTGAGACCGGGAGTCGGTTTTCACTCCTGTCTGACATGCCAGCATCTAGCGTCTGCTGAGTCATTCTCATCATGTGCATATTGCAGACAAGCCTCTTTAAATTCCCTGGTTTTCAGTGCTTCGTTTCCATTTTCAGGAGACAGACGCATTAACTGAGGTGAGCATACATGGAAACTTTCAAACCAGCTGCCTGTATTTATTGAGATTCTTTTTATTTTGCATTCAGAGGGCTTTGGCCTCTGTTTAATTACTTCCTCCTTTTTCCATTTCCACAGATTTGGTAACTCATTTGAATAGAAATAAGGACGAGATTTTGTGGCTCCTTTTCAGGTAAACACTTTTCCTTCATTTTCTAATCTTTAATAATTGCTTTCATGATAGATGGCTATTATTATTAGCTAGTGGTGTGACAGTAGGGTTTGTTTTCCCCTTTTTTCATGACAGTAATTATGGAACCACTGGGCCTTAGCAGATTTCTACATTAATTCCCTGACGCAAGTAGTGTATGTGAGGAGGATTCCCCCACTACACGCTATAAGTGAGTTGTTCATTCAGTGTCCATTAGATTGCCTAAACTGTCGTACTAGATTTTTTGCACACTGATGCCATCCTGTTTTACAGGTGACATCGGTCCGTTTCTCTGTCATTTCGGAGCCCTAGAAGCCCATCAACATTGAAATCCTCCATCCAGTCAAGGGTGGTTTCTGGTAAATTCATTATTTTTGCTTTTAACTTTTTAATTTTTCACCACTGCACGGGTTAGCACATTGGACACTAAGAACCTTTCTTGTTAATTTCTCAGGTGCCCCCTTCTTAGTCCTGAGGAAGACCCCGGCGTAAGGACCCAAAAAGCCTACTTACCTTTTGGGGTCGAAACGTCGACTACATCACTGCCCTATGCCAGTTTGATCAACAGTGCTTGCTTCACTGTGATAGTGTATTGAAAACCATAGCTTTTTAAATGTCTCCATGATTATTGTATAGCCGAGTGAAGCCGGCTCTATTTGTAATGTATTTGATGTCACTACCTCTCTTTCACTTCCCCAATCCTCACAAAGCGCACCTTACTATTTCCCCCCTCTTTCCCCCATTTTGTGGGGCACTTGATATAATACGCTGTTCCAGATTTATTCTGATGCTCAATATGATTAAATAATATTGAACGCTTTACTTTATTGTTGTGTAATTTGAACTAATGCCGGCTGGCATTTAATTACGTATTTTTTCGAACTGTTAGACTGGGACCACTCCCTTTTTGTACAGTGTTATACTAAACGTGGCATAGCCCACTCTGTGAATGTCCGTCCTAGCCCAGGTTTCCTGGAACATGCAGATTTCATGATGACCAATAAATGAGCCCCATTCTGGATTGTCCAGTTTGGAGGCAAGACCTGCTATGTTCTATGAGAGGTACTTTAACCTGGGTGGATCCTTACCTGCTTCTGGGTTTGAGAGATGAACACCCTGCTTCACTGTAGGGCTTTGAGGTGATGGGCTTATCTCCTTCAACCTAACTAGCTGTGGGCTTTTACTGTCGGCGAGGGGGCCGGTGGTATTGTCTGTGTTGTTTACAGTCCCACACTGTTGATCTATAAATGACCATGGGGTCTGCAGGGGGTGGCTGGGTCTGATATGGGTGTTAGCATCCACCATCCATCCTTTATTTTCTACTCCGCTCTCTATCCCCTCCTGTTCATGGTGCCCCTGTCCTAGTGTCATCAGCCCCCGACAAGATGAACCCCTGAAGGAATCCCCTGGAGGAACGGAGCTCTCATATGGGAGCCCCCTACATACGGGTCAATCCACCAGTTCCAGTGAGTCAAATCTGTTTGAGAGTGGCAGATTATAGAATAGTGGGCTAGGTTGATTTGGTCCACTAGTGGGATGTTGCTTGGTTTGATTCCACACCCCCCTCTCATGACCATCCTGCCTTTTGACTACTGGGGTAAGACTTGGGGGGTACAAATAACCCAGAGTGAAAGACCCTATACCCCCCTTCGATGGTTCCCATCTAAGAGTGTTTGTACTACATTTGGAGACCTAAAATTGATCACAACACAGTCCCCTGAGACATTTTTCGGCCTCCAGCCTACGCATCCCACCCTGTGGGTCGTGAGTATAACATCAGAATTCTTGTATGATAAATTTCGTTGCTTGGCCAACCAAACGATACATTTGTTTTTAAGTGCCGAGTGAGATTCCCTAGAGCCCTTATTCAGCCCTGGAACGCCAGTTAGGATAATTACATATGGTGTTGCGGGCGGGGGGAGGTTGACAAATGGCAAGGCTGAGCCTGCTTCATCACTTTCTGGACGTTGAGCGGAATTTACTCCAGCTTTGAGACTAGTTCCCCGTGGGGGGTGATCATGAACCTGGGACCTCACTGTGTGGGACCTACTGTCTATTCCAGTCGTTTGTTCCTGGATTGGTCCTTGCCTGTCAGATGTATCGTTAATCCTTGGCCTAGCTGAATGACTCAACCGATTCTTCCCTCCCTCCTGGCTAGTATGATTTTGTGTAAGGTTGGGAGGTGTAGAACTTGATAGTAAATGCTCTACCGTAGTGGCGGGAGGGATTTGTTGCATATCTAAATAATCTAGCAGGCTCATTCCCTCTTGCAAGAGCCTCGGTCTTATCAGCCCAGGTTTCAACCAGAGACGCAAGCTTATCTACCCTTTCAAAAAGAATGTTAAGTTCGTCCTTTACAATGACCCTCATTTGGGCCTGCATGTCCTTGACTAGTGTGTGTACTCAAGGTGGCTGTGCCGAGCCTTCTTGCAAAGAGGGCCCCGTCTCCGCCTCTCCCAAATCTTTGGGCACCAGTCGTTCAGTGGGACACTTCTTGCGTCTGAGCCCAGTGTTTGCTGTTGATTTACGTTTACTTGTTCGAGGTAAACCAGTGAGAGTTTGTTCAGGGGGCACTTTGGGGCCAGGTGACTTGCGGTCCTTGGTATGTGTCTTTGGGTGGTGAATAGGCGAGTCCAAAGGCAGAGCTGGTGCGAGAGGTGAGTCATTCTGGCTAGGGAGGGGTGCGACTAAATCTGTGCCCAGCGATAGCTGCCTTTCTGTTATTTCAATTTCCGTTGCCACTGCTCCTATTGCCCTTTGGAGCATCCTCTTGATGGAAGTTTGCTGGCAGGATGTTACTATTTGTGGGGATTGAAGGTGGGATTTGCCCACACCAGTGCGCTTTCCCATGATTGTAAATACACCGTTAAAATGGTCATACAATTAATTAACCCCGGCAACCCTCCGGCATGTCCTGTGCGCCGAACCTTCACTTTCGTAGGTTAAAAGGGAAACCGGACTGTGATGAGCAGAGTTGTCAGCAACTCCCAATACACAAACAGGATTTTGAGTGAAAGTCAATACGGTTGAATCTCTGCAAAATGAAGAAGCAAAAAGAGATTCTGACCTTTGCTCCAGTGGTCCGGACGTCCAACCTTAGGGGGATGGCCCAGCCCAGCCTCTGACGGGCGCAGATGGGCCCGCCCTTGGCCTGGGCTTCGCCAGGGCGCGGCCCGGGCACGACCGCGCGCGTCCCGCACTGCGGGAAGCCCCAGTCGCTCTTATGCGCCTCCGGGCGCGGTGCTCTGTCATGGCGCCTCCTGGCGCTTGGGCTCCTGGGGGTTGTAGCTTCCCCCCTGGTGTGTCAGTGTGGCAGAGTGGTACGAGTGTCAACGGGCTACCGCGCTGCTGAAAGCCCCAGTCGCTCTTATGCGCCTCCGGGCGCGGGCGCGGTGCTCTGTCGTGGTGACTCCTGGCGCTTGGGCTCCTGGGGGTTGTAGTTTCCCCCTGGCATGTCAGCGTGGCAGAGTGGTGCAAGTGTCAACGGGCTCCCGCGCTGAGGGAAGCCCCAGTCGCTCTTATGCGCCTGCGGGCGCGGTGCTCTGTCGTGGCACCTCCTGGCGCTTAGGCTCCTGGGGGTTGTAGTTCCCCCCCCGGCGTGGCAGAGTGGTGCGAGTGTCAACAGGCTCATACCCCAAAAATAGGACATTGAGGTGGGCTATTTTTGATTTTTTAAAGTTGAATTTGTAGCCCTCAGAGGAGACTCCCAAAATTATGGTGCTCACCCTGGTCAAGTGTTCCTCTAGGTCATCATCCGAAAGATAAATATCGTCTACATAGGACAATGCCTCCTCATCCAGATTCTGAAGTAACTCAGTTACCCTAGCTAAGAACAACCCTGGGCTGTTTTTATACCCCTGGGGAGTCGATAAAATTGACGCTGGGACCCCAGCGCTGAGAATGCTGTCAAATATCTGCTCTCAGGCGCTATATTTTGGCAGAAAAATCCATTTGAGATATCTAGTGTTGTTTTGTATTTTTTCCACACAATGTTATTCATCAATGCGGCACTGTGTGCGTTTTGTACTGCAAACGTTTTTGTGCATGAGTTTAGATGCCTGTAGTCTAAAACTAGACGATATGATTTGTCGGGTTTCATTATGGGAAACAAAGGATTATTCATTGAAGAGGTGCAAGTTTGAATCATACCCTGGTATTCTAATTGATCTAAGATCCCCCTGACCTGTTTTTTCGCTTCCTGTTTTATTGGATACTGTCTCTGTGGAGTCTTGTTTTAAGTGTTTCAGAATGAGGTCTGAAAAGGCTGGAAAAATGACCCTTTCTCCCTTTGGGCAATCCATAACAATAGCAGGCGGCCAATCTTTCAGCTAAAAGAATGTCATAGCCAAACGTCAGGTTCTCCCAAAAGAGACCTTTAAATTTTCTGGGCTTGTCCCCCTCCATTTGGAGTGTTATTTCATGTAACCTATGTGGGACACTTACCCTAGTATCAGGTGTTTCCACAGTGATATGTTCACTCAGCTCCGCTGTCACCAGAAATTCCATTAGGTTCTGGCGAGCTATTGTTACTTCTGCTGCACTGTCTAGCATCGTCAGAGCCCATTCCCCGTTCAGTAGTTGAGTCCTCAGAATTCTGGGCATGTCTGATCTTAAGACCTGCTACTTTCTTCTTTTTGAAGTTTTGATTTTGGTTTTTCTTCTTTCTTTGAAGTGCATTCTTGAGCGTTCTGCTTGTCTCTGGACTTTGTACGCTCTTCTTGTCTGTCTGACCGTCCTTCCCTCTGAGTTTTTCGATGAACCCTGAAAGGAACGAGATGAACGTGTATCAGTATCCTGATACCTGTCAGGTTTTCTAATGTTGTCCCTATTCCTAAGGTTATACCTCCTTTCGGAGGGCTCCTGTTGAGGAGACCTATCTCTGAATTGAGATCTATTTTCTTTATTCTTTTGTTGTTTGTTATTATCCCACTTCTTCTTTGAAGAAGCGGGTGCTTGCTTAAAGGTATCCTTTTCGGGACCACCCATCAGTTGAGGTTTTATTGCTCTAGCTCTCAAACTGTCTAATTCTGCATAAGCAGTTTCAATTATTTTAGGTAATTCATGCTCCTGTTGTAGAGGAGTGAACTCCCTCAGGCGTTGGCGTATTGCCACCGATGCTGCCTCCCCCTTAATATTTGCTAATATTATAGCTGATACCTGGGCAATA
Source organism: Calotriton arnoldi (assembly GCA_963921515.1). Taxonomy (NCBI): domain Eukaryota; kingdom Metazoa; phylum Chordata; class Amphibia; order Caudata; family Salamandridae; genus Calotriton; species Calotriton arnoldi. The sequence continues at coordinate 1,128,733 of CAWUFW010005839.1, forward strand.
TTACTTAGTAATTTCATCCCTAAGTTCAGAGCAGGTTCTGCTCCGTACTCGTTTTGTATTTGTCTTAATACATCTGGTATTACTGCTAATGACGGGATACCATGAATCCTGGTATATATGGCAGCGAAAACTGTACCCCAAGAGGTACAATCCTCTATTTGGGGGGGTTATCCCCATGGGCAAGCAAATTGTTAACATTCTGTGTTTTTCTTGTGGGCTGGTGTTTGGAAATACCGCCTCTAGCTGTGTTATTTTTTGAGCCACCCAGAATGGCATTTGTTCATGTTTTGTGGGCATCTTGCCCATGACTGCGTGTAACGTTTGTGGTGTGATTTTGGTTGTTGATGTTTGAATCGGACCTGTTGGTATAGCTGTCGCTGGCTGAAGTATGAGTGTTCTCATCACAAACTGTGTCATGTTTCTGTAAAGTCTTATTAGTTCTTTATGTAGTGTACGTAAGTCTCCTACTGGCGTTGTTTCAATGTCAGGATGTGGTGTGTAGGCTGCTAGTACTGGCCATGTTGCTTCATCTCTTCCAAGCGGACTGAGTCTTACTTTATTTCTTGTATGGGAGAGGGTGCCTTTAAACCAGTATAAATGCTCCTGGTAAGTGAGCGGAACTTCAATGTCCTCGTACGGACAATATTCGTTTGGTATGTCATCTTCTATGTAGTAATGAAATGTCTTTGTTCGTGCATTTGCCTGTGGGAATCTAACCCATGAATAGAACACCTCTGTTCTAAATGATTCGTGTGCCTCAATCACGAACGTTACTGGCCCACCCCTAGCTGTTAAACCATATGAAGCTAGTTTTAGGGTGATGGCATTTTTAACATTTTCTGTAATTTGTATTGCATCTTCTTCGGCTGAGAGATTTAGTTCATGTACAGTGTTATCTGCTTGCTCAGTCATTGTTTTTAGTAAGAAGAGTTTTTCAAGGGAACTGAGATAAGGTGTTATGCACAATAGGAACAATGTGTCCTTCAAGCTTGATTAACCAACAGCCAATACATAGGATTTTGCCTACTCAGCTGCGGTGGACTTTTGTTCCCTCCCACTCCAGACGTCTCTGGTAATATGTGAGTAGGAGTCTCTGAGAATAGCACAACTGAATTACTCAGATTTGATTGTTGAATAAGTACCCAACCAACATTGGTGGCTCCATGTGGTGTAGTTCCTATAAAACCTATATAGGGTCTGCGCGTTCAGACAACATACACTGTAGGATTGGTGTCAGACTGATTCTAGACACCCCCACCGGGTATGTTGGCCTGTGTACCAGCGAGCTCACAGTGCCACTAGAAACTACTCTTACCAAGGAGAGAATAGTTCTTGGCAACTATCGAACATGAAAACCCTGATCCCTCAGGACCGTGGAAACCGTGTACTACTTTTCGCTCAGTCACTCATGCTCACTTAGTCTCAGAGAGATACACAGAATAAACGATATGGACGTTTTTCAAAAAGCATTTATTGAACAGTCGTTATTCTAGTGTAAAATAGGTGTGCTGAAACAACCTCTAGACAGTAACAGATATAAATAATTAGAAGCACTAAGAAAGTAAAAGGATGGTAGATTTCTACTATTTTGCTATAACCATGAATACAGGCAAGTATATAAAATACATGACAATAAAATGCTTACTCCTACGATGCTATCCTAACTAGATGTACCTAAGTGTACCTAGCATGTATGTAGGTGTTAAGCCAAGAATCCTTCTAGGATAAAGTCAACCCCATTACCTGAAGTGAGACTGTGGGTCCCCTTCTTGGTCTCGGGTTGGACACCCCGCATGGGATGTTAGACCACTGCGAGCTGGAGTATCTGCATGCAGGAGCCTCAGCGTCTCACGTCAGTGTGTCGGCATGGAAGTCCTAGTTCTCCTATCACTATCTCAACAAAATGTGATGTTTATATACCCAAAGGTATCCCCAGGGGTTCTACCTTGCTGTGCCATTGTCGGACTTAGAATGACGTCGGGAATGAACCTTGTACATAGTTATGCAGGAGATGGTAGTCCTGCTGAGTTTCCAAGAATCCTCATGCATAATGTATGAGGCTATTGTTCAGGGAAAACCCCATGTTCTGTAAGCAGTACCGTAACTAGGTAAGGGTCAGTCCTAGCAGCCTGGTATGTAATGTAGTGGAGAGTATAGGTGAAAGGTTACAATGTTACCTGAGCCTATATTGGGGTACCTATATGGAATATAACAATCTCCCTTGCCAATAGAGTCCAAAACCCAAACTACCCACCGCATCTGAGAAAATGTGGACATCCCACTCCAAGTCACCTTGTTGTGCCAGAGAGATACCATTGAATGACACATCCTCAAGTTCTCCTTGACCCCGGCCGATAGCCGCATGTGATAAGGCAAATGTTTTCCCTATAGCGTGTGACCCTACCCCCTGCAGAAAATCCTACCTGCTCCTGACTACCCTACAGGCAAAGTTGAGGTGCCCCAAAAGGACCTGGACCTCCTTGACTTTCACCTTCTCTCTGGGAAGCATGTTACCCAACAATGCCAAAATGTTTTTTTTGTCCTGTGGAAATTGCGCCTCCATTTTCACTGTGTCAATCTCAATACCCAGAAATGACAACTCCGTGCTAGGGTCCACAGTTTATTCTGGCGCCAGTGGTACCCCCAGGTCACCCATGAGCTCTTGGAATCTTACCAGGGCATCCAGGCAGTCCACGGAGCCAGGTGAACCTACAAAAAAGAAATCATCTAGCTATTGGGCAACCCACCGATGCCCTGTACACCATGTATATAGCCACTGCAAAAAGGAGTCGAAGCATTCAAACAAAGCACAGGAAATTGAACAGCCCATTGGCACATCCTTGTCCACATACCACTTAGCCTTGTCCACGTACCACTTAGCCTTGTCCACGTACCACTTAGCCTTGAAGTGGATGCCCAAGAGTTGAAAATCCTCTGGGTGGACTGGAAGCAGCCGAAAAGCTGATTTCACATCGCACTTTGCCATTAAAGCACCTTAGCCCGCTGTCACGACCAGTGACATGGCCACATCAACCGAGGAGAATGACACTGTGGCCACTTCCTCTGCAATAAAGTCATTCACAGACCCTCCTTCTGGCCAGCACAAGTGCTGAATTAACCGAAATAGCCCTGCCTCCTTCTTGGACATCACTCCAATTGGAGGCACAATCAAATCAGCGATGGGCCAATCCAAAAAGCTAGCCCGCCATTCTACCCTCCAGCACTTTCTTATCCAATTTGTCCTGCACCGCCTGTTTGTGCTCTTTTGCTGAGGGCAAATTTTCTGCCCACCTTCTGACCCGAGGCCCTTGTACCCCAATCGAAAACCCTCCCGAAAACCTTTTAACAAAACCCCTGTTTCTTCCCGACGCTCGTGGAAACCAAGCCAGTCCTTTAACCTGTCTAGTCTAACTTGAGTATAAACCTTTTGGCCCAACCCCTTGTCCTCTCCTGCTGTCCCGGATGTCTGTAAACTGTTGCTGCTGCCAGTAGTTTCCTCCCTGGCTGTGATATCCACTCCCTGCATCAAAACAACTGACCAGTGGGTGACTCTCCCGCATTTGGAACACTTGTGATGGAATTTGCAGTATTCACACATGCATAGCCCTTTATTAAAATCCCAGCAGGTCCCCCCAGAACCTTGTTGAGGCTTGACTGTGTTCCCCACCCCTCCTTGTGTGGGGGCCCCTGAAGGCAATCCGCTACCCGTAAATACTGTCTTGCCCAATTTCGCTGCCCCCATCATTTGCTGCCACAGGTCACTGTCCAATTCCCCCCATTTTGCCTCTGGGTCCCATGCCACGCGAGCCCTGAATTCCTCATCATACAGTGCCCACGTGTTACCCCCCCCGCACCCCATCCCCGTTATTTTGAGTCTTCCTGATGACTTCCATGTATTTAAACATGACAACACTATGCTCTAGATTCTTTTCACAATAGATGCGGGCTTAAATTAAGAATGCCGCTGTCCAGTTTTTAATCGTAAGAGGAACCTTTGACCGCTCATCCAATTGGTATTCCTCCTCTTTCAAGCTCTCCTTTGACTTCCCCTCCCTATGTAGCAGCTTGAGCATCTCCACGTATTCCCCTTTCCAGATGCGCTCTTTCTTGGCCAGCATAAGATAGGCCCCGAAAGGCTTATTCACCCCCATGTAAGGCAACCTCTTAAGTTTTACCTCTTTGCTCTCTGGACCGTCCTTCATCTCTCCAATCCCTCCCTCCTTCCCTGTCCCATTGTCCGTGGTGGTGCTAGTCTCCATTTAACTTACCCCAGCACCATCCAACTAATTGGTGCTGACCCCTACATCTGTCACATATTTACCTTTCTGCAAACGCTCCTCCTCCCCGCAATTCCATTGCGTCCACTCTGATGGACCCCATAGCAGGCCTCCCTGCGGTGGTGTTAGCCTTACCTCGCTCCAAGGTCAGTGCATGTACAGCTGCAGTCCACCTCGCCTGGGGCTTTGCTTCCTCTGCAATTCTCGCTAGCCTCCCCGCAGGCCCTAAAGCCCTTGCTGGCTTCTCTGCAAGACTTTGAAACATACTGGGCACTGCACTGGTGCCCTCCCTCCCCAACAACCCCTATCTTCCTCATCCCTCACTTCGCCTTCCTCTAGGCTGTCCTCGTCATAGTCCAACGTTTCTGTGCCACGGGGTTCTACCACCTGAGGCTACCCCAAACTGGCACTTGCAACCAGTGGCACTGTTCCCTTAGGCGCCACACTGATAGCCTAACGGACATCCGGGGGTACTGACTGAACCCGTTCTCGCCTGCCCACCACTGCTAAATGTGGACTTTCTGGTGGCTTCACTCTGGCGGCCATTCTAGAATCACCAGATGCTGGTGCCAATGAGACCGTTCTAGGTCTACATGTGCAGGCCGCTAGAGGATCCCCCGACTATGTCGGGCGTGCCGTCCTGGGCCCAGCCCTCCCTTCACCTCGGCGCAATTGAGCCGCTCCCAGCTCTGCCGAGTCGGTTTCTCTGCGCCACTCCTGTACCTGTAATGCAAATGGCCGGAGTGGTGTGCTGGTTCCCTGACTTTGGCCAATGCCCCCTTCCTGCCCTATCCCAAATCTCCTTGCCTGGTTACCGCCTCCTCTACTACCTCTGCAACCTGCCATGCCTCCTCCTCTCCTCCATCTTCCTCATCACTCCATTCTATCATGGCTGCGAAAAGCGCAGAAGTGGGCCCTGCACCTGCTTAGACGTCCCACTCACCTTCCTCCTGACCCTGTGCCTGTCCACTCTGACCCCCCCTCAACATCTTGGCCTATCCGGCTCATGATCCAACGTGTCCCACTGCAGGGACCCCCCTTTTGCCATGTAGGCATGCAGCTGCTCCACCCTGTTCCCCCTTCGGACCTCCTCCCTCAAGAGCTAAATATATCCAAGCCCTTCCATTCACCAGGATCCCAACCCAGTCTGGGAGACCCAGGCACTTCGTCCTCCTTCCCCACGAAACCCCCAGTCCGAGCTCCTCCACATCACTCTCCTCCTCTCTGTGCTGCAACTCAAAGCTTTCCCCAACTAGGTTCCTCTCCTCATGACCTACTCACACCTGTGGCTCCAGTTCCCCCAAAACCCTATGGCCTGTCTCCTGGTCCTCTTCAGCCCTTAACACCTCTGCAAAGGTGCCTACTGCCTCCCCACCAGCACGAACACCAAGCCCTCTCCCCAATCGAGGTAGCCCTGCCCTCCCTATTCTGCCAATAAATTGATGCCTTCCTCAGCGAGTGGGCAACTGAACCTCACCCGCTGGGCTTTGCCGCACCCTCTCACGCTCTCAGAGCGGCTCAACTCCATAGCCAAGGCCGCTCTGGACAGCCAACGTTTACCTCGCATGGCCCCATACACGCGCGATGGAGCTGCATGCAAACCTCCACCCCTCGTGCTGACCTCTGCGGCTGGAGCAGCCTCACCTTCCATGCCCAAAGACACAACCCCGCCCTCAGTTTCCACATTTGGAGCTGCAGAACGCAACCCACATCGATGCGCCGGTCTCTTGGACATCAATCGGCCCCTCGTGCCGACCCCAAGAGACTATTCTCCTGCTGCTGCTTGGCATTTTCTTGGCAGGGAGCATGCCGGTACGGCTGTGCCCATTCGTGCCAACGCTTGTCTCACCGGGCAGGCCGCCCCTACAGCTTACGCCCTCACTGCGAGTTCCATGCGGCCAGCCTTCTGCAGGAGACGAATCGCCTCAACTTGTGCATCCTCCATAGCTGAATACACTGCAGGCTACCTACTATCGCCTCACTGTAAGAAAGTCAAACCTACGCTAACGCCACCAAAATTGCTATGCTCACAACAAGATTGCTACGCTCTCCCTGCCACCAGGTCACCAAACCTAAAATGGTGGCAGGGAGCCCAAAACCCACCCACTAAATAGTCTTTAGGCTATATTGGGCTGCACAAATGCAGCCCAAATATAACTTCTAAAATGGCAGTCCCCTGGACTGCACCACCCTCCCAATCTGCCCGGGGGGAAGACCTCACTGCGGCTGGCTGCCCCCTTAATCCCATTGCTGCCGATGTGTCATGGAAGTGTGTCTGTGAGTCACACTCACTGGCTGCAGACAGCTGCTGTAGATTAGATCATTGAAGTCTGTCACGACGATGAGAGTAGTTTAAGGAGTCGAGTTGTTGCACCACTATGTTGAGTGCCTTTTAAAGACACTCAGCACCTGCTCTGTCTCTGTTACTCACCATTACTCTCAGGGATCGGACACAACCCCTGGGACCCCCCCACAATAGGGCATCAGCACGTGTTGAGCTTGTTGAGGTCAGACACATCTTGTCCTCTAATTTAACTCCAGCGCCTCAATTCCTAGTAGCCCGGGCCGGCAAGAAATTGAAATATAAATATTCTGCCACAGCCTGCACTGACTGAACCACGATCATGATAGTGAAAGATAAGAGTCTGTCCTGTCCGCGTGGGACCCGACGGACCTGAGAGCTGCAAGTGGCCCCATATTGGTGCCAGGCACCGAAGATAGAAAAACTGTACATACAGTAGTGGTGATCATGCCGGCGCCCATTCACCATTCTCCTGCATTTCAGAATGCCCAAATCCTGGCTGACTAAAGAAATGGTCATGGTTAGTGACACTGGGGTGGTGCCAGTTAACGGAAAAACAGCAGCAGAAAAGGCAACACCCCAGGAAAATTCACAGACTATAGCACAGAAGGAACCACAGGCTACATGACAGACTGAGGCACCCGTGGTAGGGTCTCAGCTGCTAATCAATACAGTCAGCTGAGCCCAGCCCACCATTGCACAAGCACAAGGTGAGCAGTTCTGAGTTGCAGGCTGCTAAAATGTAATTATATTAATGTTCTTTAATCAACACGGTCATTTTATTAACACACAGACCTGAGCAGCCAGTACAAGTCTTGCAGCACCATAAGGCAGATCTTTTGTAAACATCCTGCCTCTGCAACAAATGCGACCTCTCCCAGTGGTCGCGCATTGATGAGACACCAAACTGGCGGCACAGGCAGCGGTGCAGCAAGGAAACATAAATGCCTCTCACAACCTCAGTGACTTCCCTGTTGGCAAATGAGCCACACTGTGATTGTTGTTGTCATGTGAAGCCATGTCACATGATGCCGCCATGGTTGGCCTGGGCTGAGTGAGTCTCAGCTGTTTAAATAAAGCCAGCGCAGCTGAGGCCCCGATCTGGCACGGCCAATGCCAGCTAATTGTGATTGAGTTGAACTGTACTCGCTGAGGCACCAGGCAGGAAAGTGTGCTGTGCACTGAGCCAGAGCACGCAGCTCACGCTGCATGATTCTAATGGAGGGCAGCTCCTGTCTTGCTTGCGTGTGCCTCACAGCACCAGTGGTGTCAGAAGGCACTATTAATGTGTGACTTATGTATGTAACTGAGGTAAGCTGACCACCAAATTTGTTAGTCTAAATCATGATGCTTGGTACTTGGCAGGCCACACATGCGGCAAACAGGTAAGGAAAACATCCTCACACTATGATGCTGATGTGAAGAAAAGACGTCTGAGGGACTTGGCCTGACAGCATGACTGGCACCATACAGTGCTAAAGGCAGAGTGCAAAGGCCAATGACTGAACAGTATCAAAGACTGGTCACAGCGCACAACATTGATTCATCTGATGAATGTAGCTCTCCACTATTGGAGTCATAATCACAAATGGGAAAGATCAACTAAAAACACTCACCCTATTCTGACTACGTGAGGAAGTTTTCACTATTGATGTTCATGTAATGCAGGTGATGTTTGTGTGGGACAGAACATTCACTGCTGCTGCCTGTGATGTTCCAGGTGTGTGTGTATGAGGGAAGCTTGTACTTATGAATCCCATTTGACACTGAGTTTATGAGGGAAGTTTGCATTGCTGATGTCCATAGGTTACCTGGTTTTTTTTGGGGGGGGAGGAAGAATGTACAGCTGCTGCCTGTGCTGTTCCTGTTGGAAAACATCCTTTACCATGCGGTCTTTTCCATGCCTGCCTTTACTAAACAGATGCTTTTGCCATGTAAGTATAAGTATAAGGTGTATCTATATCTACACATATATTATGTGTGTGTGTGTGTATATATATATATATATATATATATATATATATATATACACACATATATATGTATATAGTATGTGTGAAGATAAACATATACACATATAGATAATACACATTATACTCGCCAGTAGGTAGTTATAGTTAGGACCTAGGTTCCATAGGTAAAGCGTTTTTTTGATTTGTCAATAACTTTGGCACCATTTGACGAATCTTCATGAAATTTTCAAAACTAATGGCCACTCACTTCAGCTGTTGTGTTGAAAGTTTCGGGGTGATCCGTCAAGCGGGGCCGAGAAAAAAGGGGGGTCCCAAAACGCTTTTTCTCTATGTTAATTTCCATAGGAAACTTTAGACACTGCTACAGCCGGAACTGCTGAACGGAATTACACCAAATTTGGCAAAAAGGTAGCTCTTGGTCCAGAAAGCACTCTTTTTGTTAAAGGGTGTAAATTCGTTCAGTAGTTTCTGAGAAATTTAAAGATTTCTCAGATATACAACTGTGGCCGCGGTGGATCCTTGAACCCTCCCGATCTCTTGCCTGAGATCTGATTGGCTGCCAACACTTCAAACCAGGAAATGTTGGCAGCCATCTTGTGACTCGGTTGAACAGAGTCACAAGAAAAAAATGTTAAAAAACAAGAAAAGAGGGCAGGGTAGAAACACCCTGACCCCCTAGGCCTGTTCAGGGGGTCCCACAGGGACCCCCAGGGCCACAAAAAAGCATATTTTTAAAACTTTTCAGCGGTTTCGTGAATCCGTACGAAATATTTTTTTAAAACAAAGCGCGGGCTCCCATGCTTTGTTTACTTTAGGCCCCCAGGTGGGCCCGGTCCCCGGGTCAATAATGAAATAAAGATGCGGGTCCCTGCAGCCCCGGACACCGCCACCTCCCATGGGCTAATTTTTTTAATGTGAGGTGGCCACAAGGCCCCCGCTTACCCAGGGACCGCCACCGCTATAATAAAATAAGTTGCGTGGGGGGGCTCTGGCCCCCCCACACAGCCCTGGCCACTGCCACCTCGCTGGAGCTAGTATAGAAAAATGCGGGGGCCATGCACCCCCCTGCTGCCCCGGGGACCACCACCTCCCCGGAGCTATGTTAAAAATGGGAGGAGGCGCACGGCCCCCCTCCTCGATAGTTAAATGGCCCTGGGACTCCCACCCCCCAGTGCTGGCTCCAGCAATGTCCCGGGGTGCCCACCCCTGAGACATTCCAGTTTGCACTTTGCTCTCGCTTGGTCAGAGCGAGCACACTTTGTTTTTTACCCCCAGGGAGCTGCATCTTACAAGCTCCCTGGAGGTAAAAAGCAATGCTGGCTCCCGCAGGAGGTGGGGGCCGGGAGCGCGGGGGCCTTCAGGCTGCCCCCGCAATCCCCAACCAGCTCCCTGTGCCCCAGGGGATGGGGTGCCCAGGCCTGAAAATGGCCCGTGAGGGGGGGCGCTTGCCCCTCTTTTTTTTATTTGAAAAAAGAAATGGCCGGACCCCGGGGGATGGGGTTTCCGGGGCCGAAATCGCCCTGGGGAGGGGGGGGGATGAACCACCACCCTCCCTTAAAATAAAATGAAAGAAATGACATGGCCCGGGCCGAAAATGGTCCGGGAGGGGGAGCCACTTGGCCCCCCTCTCTTGAAAAAAATGTAAAAAGAAAAAATTGGCCAGGGGATGGGGTCCCCGGGGCCAAAATCGGCCTGGGGAGGGGGGCCACATGGTACCCCTCTCCTATATAAATGGAAATAGAAAGATAGGCCTAGCCCCGGTGGATGTAGTCCCCGGGTCTGAAATCAGCCTCAGGAGGGGAGCCAGCGGCCCCCCTCCATTTTTATAAAAAAATGAGTCGGACCCCGGGGGACTGGGTCCCCTGGGCCCAAAAGGAAGTCGGCAACTCCTAGGATGCCCCGCCCCCTCTCTGCAGTCCCCTTTGCTGGTGAGGGTGCTTAGGGGCCAACTAGCCCACATGTTACTTCCAGTGAGCCCCACACAGTGGGATTGCTGAGAGGTGGTCGGAGCCCAAGCCCCTTTTCCCACCACTCTGCAAACGCACCTCTAGGCGCACTGCTGGTGGGGCGATGAGGTCCCCTTGTGTCCTGAGTGCCTCAGGACTAAAGTGGACTTAATCCCCCAAGCAGCAGTGCGGCGTGTTTGCAGAGTGGTTGAGAAAGGGGGCGTGGCCTCTGACCACCACTCAGCAATGCAACTGTGTGGGGCTTCCTGGAGGTAACAGGAGGGCTAGTTGGCCCCCTGGGACCCTCAAGAGGCAAGGGGACTTTATTCCCCAAATAGTAGTACGCCAGGAAGTGCGTTTGCAGAGTGGTGAAGAAAGGGGCGTGGTCTGCGACCACTTTTCAGCAATCCCACTGTGTGGAGCTTACTGGAGGTAACAGGTGGGCTAGTTGGCCCCTAAGGACCCTCAGCAGCGAAGGGGACTGCATCCCCCAACCAAGAGCGCACCAGGATGCGCGTTAGCAGAGGGGTTGAGAAAAGGGACATGGCCTGCTATCAGAACTCAGCATCCTGCTGTATGGGACTTACTGGCGGTAATGGGAGGGGTAGTTGGCCCCCAAGGACGTCCTTAGAGGCCAACTACCCCTCCTGTTACCTCCAGTGAGTCCCACACAACAGGATTGCTGAGAAGTTGTCAGAGGCCACGCCCCCTTTCTCCACCACTCTGCAAATGTGCCTCCCGGTGCACTACTAGTTGAGGGATAAAGTCCCCTTGCCTCAAGAGGGACCTTAGGGGCCATGAAGCCCTCCTGGTACCTCCCATAAGTCCTACGCAGTGGAATTCCATGAGAGCTGGTTGGAGGCTCAGCCCCCTTTCTCCACCACTCTGCAAACGTGACTGCTAGTTAAACAAGCATTTGCAATGCAATAGGTCTCGCATTTGCGAGAGTTTGAGCTATTGGCATTGTAAATGACAATGGGTTTTATTTATGTGTTTTGAAAACCTGCAAGCAGTGCGTAAACACGCACTTTGTGCCTCTTTTACTGCCAGCCTTGCTTTTCAAACAAGGACTATAAGTACAGTTACTGCCAGCCTTGCTTCTCAAGCAAGGACTATAAGTACAAAGTAAGTGTTTATGCACCGCATGCAGATTCCAGATTTGTAAAGCGCAACTTATCACACCTAAGGGTATCAAGGCGCTGGGAACCGTCGGGGAGATTAAGTGAGCTCTGGCCATTGCGCCACACCTCTCCTATTGATAGACCAATAGTTGTCTGTACCACTTCTTGGGATTTAGTGCTAGCAGATCTTCGTGGGTGAAGCAGAAAGTGAATAGACTTCATTCATTTACCCCGATCAGATTGTTTTAAATTCAAAATGCTGCTCCAGAGGCATCATAAAACCAGTGCCAACCTCCAGAGGCTCATAGAGCAGAGAGAGACAGAGACATGAATCTCCTTAAAGTGCTTGGCTGCCTAGATGACATCATCATATTAACTTGGAGGAACTTAAAGGAAGACTCATGAAAGGCCTGCAGTGGTCCTCAATAACAGGCAGTTCTGCCACATTTCCAAGTAGGTAAAGCACATTATCTCAGAGGAAGCAGTTTATTTTATTCATGACAAGTCCCAGACCCTAATCTATACACTTTAGATCCCCTGGAGTGAAGAATCAAAGGAAATAAAAAGAAAACTTTGTTAAGGTGGTTAGAGTTCAGCCAGATATAAGGAAAGTCGTAGTAATGGCATTGTTCGATAGCTTCACTTACTGCAGTTGGTTCTGGTTGAACTCTGCTTGTAAAAGTTTGGTTTGCAGGATCTTCATAAATTGAAAGTAGTTATATTTAGGTCTTGAGGGCTAATGGTGTTGCAGAGACTAAGGCTCTGGACTGTCAAGGATATCCACCGTGGTTAAGGCTTCTGAAGGAGCCTTGTTTGTTTAGATGTGATGGTTCTTGGCTGGTGCATAGTCTTGAGTCCGTTTTTGGAGGTATCCCAGGCCCTTCCCTTTTATGAGCGTTGTGCATACTATAAAGCATATTACATTTCATTATGGATTCCATTGAAATCCAGTGGGACACTTGGAAGGTTGGCTTGACATGCCCGTAACTGTAGGCACAATCTGGCTGCTTGTTTTTTTTTTTATCCCGTGTTCTCTGGGAATGCAACACGCTGTCAGACAACTCCACCCTGGAGGAAGGTCTATTCATCGGATCAGTGATGTCATAAAGAATGCTGAAGGTTGTTTTCAGTGGGGCCATCTTGGATTGGGGTCTAATAACCACGCTGCCTTGAATAGGCCAATTAGGTCTGGGGGAAATGCCCACATTGACTGTGGCCTTGCTTGCAGCCCAAAATGAGTTTCTAGAACGACAGTGCTCTATAATTACCACAGGTGATTAACATTTCCCTCCATTCATCAACATCCCATGGTGCGTTCCTCTGGAGCCAGGACTGGACTGGAAAACAACATCAGCACTGGCAAAGATGTTCATACCAGCATCATACTATGGGAAGCGGGTACAAGATTGGGAGAAAGGGGCATGGTTGGATCATGGCAGCCAATCCCACACTGAAAGCAGCCCCCTAACTTGTAGCCTAATGGGGAAATGTCAGAGTGGCAGAATAGCCAGTCCATCCCTGCCAGGCCCAGCAGCTCGCCACCTGCCATCTTCAGGCAAAAGGCACTTGGGGTAGCCATTTTAAAATGTACAAAGCCAGGCAGCCCTTCCCAGCCCCCATATGGAGGTCTGAACATAACAATAGCAGCACCCAAAGTGAGAGATAGTCAAAGCAAAGGCATAATTAACTGTTGTTTCCTTCAATTAACACTTATAGCGTAGCATTTACTAACTAATGAATTCATTGAATAGAGAACCATCTACTGTAACTGGATCACGGGAAGGATTCTGCATTCCTTTGTTTGCTGGAAGTTGGAAGGATTCATTTGCTTGCAATATGTGTCCAGCCCCTTTTACCATTCACAGTGGGCCATACTCACCACTTAACTGCACCTCCTAAAGGCAGTATTATATAGAATGCTAAATAGAAGACGGAGTCTTTGGGGCATTCGTAAACCTGAATAAATCATACCCCATTTTACATCGTGTGTATATAAAACCCCAGCCCTTGCACTGCTAGTTGAAAAAGTCTGTTTAATAGAACTGCTTGCCAAGTTGGCTCACTCCGTGCAAACAGCGTTTCCCCGAGTGCCAGCTCAGCTATCAGCACGGAATATTTTGCACTGAAAAGTCATGTCTTGTTTTTCTTTGAGACTAGAACTCAAAGGTTTTTGGGACTTCGATATCTCAGCTCCAGGCCCGGGGTCTCACGCTGATTTACAGCTTAATTATAAAGTGACTTATTTTCACAGAAATGAAAACAGGCATGTGATGTCCTTGTGTCCTGCTATCTTTACTGCACGGCCATTGGATTTCTGCTCATTGCCTCCTCGAGATGAAGCCTCTGGTGGCTCTTCTAATGATGGTAATCGTCCTGCACAGCTCTCAGGGCATCCCCGCCTTCCACCACACAAGCTGGCTAAGGTTACTGCGAGCAGGGGACAGCTGTGGAGAATGCGCCCGGGAACTATGCCCCACGCTGGGCTGGGGCTGTGCTCGACGAGTGTGGCTGCTGCCCCGAGTGTGGAAATGTGGAAGGGCAGATCTGTGACCTGGACATCGCCAACTCCTTCTATGGCAAGTGTGGCGAGCACCTGGAGTGCCGGCTGCACGCGGACGACAACCAATGAGAAGTTTCCGAGCCCCAGTGCGCGTGCAAATCTCAAGAGGCTGTCTGAAGTCTTATGGGAACATATGCAGATTCAATGAGATGTCTGCAAAGAGGAAAAACAATCTCACCTTGAGGCATGACGGACCTTGTGCCGCCAGGTACCTAAAAAGAGCATCTAATAAATAACAATGCAGAATAATGTCAATAATTGTAAAAATAGTCTTACGCTGATTTCACGCGCTGATGCTCTCGCCACAGCTGAGAAGCAGCCTCTTGTTTTTAGGACCTTGGCAGAAGGAGAGCGAGCCAGCTGGCGGCCACTGGTTGATAGTCACTGTGAAGAGTGGCGCTGCCTGCATGCATCTGTTTTTTAAAATCGCCACGGCCCATGAAGCGGGCGACGTGGCGATTTAAAAAACAAACAAAACAAAACAAAACAAAAAAAAACAACAACAATAAAAACCCCAAGTAGTCCCTAAAGGAAACGGACAAAGCCCTACAGCGCAATATAACTGTAGTTGGTTGGTGCTGCTTCCGATAAAAGTGATGCATCGGACCAACAACCAATAGGGAGCCCGGAAATTACAGTAATGTGTGAATAAGCCAATTGCAAGAAGCAGGCAAGCAGCAGGCGGGATTACCCTCGCTATACAGATAACTAGATGTCTCGGAGAGACCGCGCATGCGCGCTGCCTACGCGAGACCTAAAAACCTTAGAAATTCACACAAAAAAACAATGGTTACAGGAACGTTATAGTTAGGCTCACATTTCACTCGTAAAAAACTAGAGAAATTCAGCCGTTATAGTTACCTGAGTTAACTATAACTTGTGCCCCTGCAATGCACTGCTTATGACCTCACATATTACATCACTCATGACATGGTCAGTGACATCAGTGATGACATCATCCAGTGACTGTGAGTTTAAAAAAAAAGTTTAAGTGTTAAATATATATACCTAGGTGTGTTGGTGAATCAGTGTGTGTATGCTATATAAATGTTTGGGATGTGAATGTAATTTCTATAGAGGTATATTATAATGCACTGTAAACGTTATTGTTGTAATTGATGCATTGTAATGCACAGTTGCTTCTTGTACTGTATCTGTTGTTTGTTTGCATTAGAAACTCACACCATAGGCTCCTTCTTCCACTTGCACAATGCACTGCCCTCCCCTGGCACCCTGCTTTGCCCCCATCAGCACTCTGCATCGTTTATTGCTCCTATTGGCACCCTGTGCGGTTTTTCACCCAGTAACCTGCACGGTTCACCCCAGGCTCCTTGTACTGTCCTTTTGGGTTGCATCCCCCAACACTCTTTGTATTTCCCTGTGAGATCCCACGCTACTTCCTCAGGACCCTGCATTGCTTTCACCCGCAGCAAAGGTTGCAGTAGTTTGTTTCCTAACTCATAGAGCAGGCATTTACTACTACGCAGCAGCAAGTTTCAGTAAACATAAAGAACATCCGTGCAGAACAGGGAGAATGTGTGGATTAGCAATGTATTACTCGTGACATTTGGGGAACTAGGCGTCTGCTTCTACTACCCACGTGCTACCTCTTGTGTGTAGCACCAAAAACATTGTCATTGCCAGTATGTTTAAATTGAGAGAGCTCATTTGCTGCAGATGACCACTGATTCCATAAGGTGGCACTGTAATACATTTAAATTTTATTTTGCACACTAAAACATACATTATTTTTCCTGGTCTGTATGCTAAAAGGGTTCATAAATTTAACATGATGTAATGCAAATCCAGTGTTAGCTCACATTTAAATGTACTGTTGGATCAGTAAATCTAGAGGCAGTACTATGGAAAGAATAACATAGTTTTTGGTAGTTTTGCTTTACGTGACATGGAATGAAACCCAGTTTCTATCATCCGGTGTGGGAAGATGCTGTTGTAACACATGAATCATTGCACTGACAGTTAGTCCTCAGCAGGACTATGGTCAGAACGTAGACATTTGTCTCAGAGCCCTGTTTTTGGGCGCTATGAAGGGAATTACAGTTCACAATTGGGTGATGCCCCCTCAGAGAAGCAAAGTACGAACACTAGGTTGAAAATAAAGCTACAGTTGAGAGAAAGGTGGGCACAGGTAAAGGTCATGGGAGGCGGCATGTACACATTTTGCAATATCTATTACTAAGTAACTCACTACAGAAGTTAGGTATGTAGTCAGGTATGTGAGTCAGTGCCACATCACAAGCCTGATGTTATCAGGGCTCTATGATGACGAAAAACAACATGTGGAAACAGGTTCTGATGAAGCAGTTTTCGTGCCTTTTCACTTTCAATGACATTCACCTGGTTGGCGAAAACACACTGGTGAATGTCGTTTTAAATTATTTTATTTTATTTCACACATAAATGCAACATTTTTATCTTACAGTTATAGATAAGTATGAAATGATGCCCCAATTACGGACATATATTGTACAGATGTTTCCAGAGATTAAGTCGGTAAATAAGCATAGGCGAACACAGATACTCTGGCAATTCTGGTGAGTGATGAACATTCTAACAAGCATTTGCAATGCAATATGTCTCACATTTACACGAGTTTAAGCTATTGGCATTGTAAATAAAAATGTGTTTTATTTATGTTTAAAAAAAACAAAACATAAATAAAAGGCATGGTCATTTACAATGCCAATAGCTCAAACTCGCGTAAATGCGAGACCTATTGCATTGCAGATGCTTTTTATATAATGTATCTCCGGATATCTCCCTGTCTCACTCGCGGCCTGTATAGCCTTTTCCCCCCTGAAGAGGGGTCCGCTGCGACAAGGAGGCCAGAATAAACAGCCTGCCCAGAAGGGGACCTGCAGCCGAAGTGCCTCCTCTGGAAACAGGCCTCGTTATGTCTCTCCTTGACATTGTGCTGCTCTCTATTTATACCCAAGGGTGACACCCTCACGGCTCTTTGTGCGTTCATTTTAATGACCAGAAACAACTGTGACCAAACATGCGGGGAGGGGCGAGTGCGGCAAGGGCTGCTCCCGAGACTCGGCATGTACGGTTCAGCAGAGAAGATGTGACATATACACCTCGGGTCTCCCTCACAGGACCCCCCCCCTCTCTGAGACCCCTGTGCCCCCACACCGTCGCAGGATCGTTGCCACCTTTTAAATATACTTATAAATGTTTCCTGGGAGCGTGCTCGCCAGGCTGTGACGTCACTTTAGGGGGGTCTGCAGAGCTGCATTCGTCACCGTCCACGGGTGAGGGCAGAATCACTGGATGACTAACTGCACACCTGGCCGCAGCCCTCATGTAAATGGTCCTCCAAGAAATCAGAGATGCAGGACTAGGAGGAGAGCCACTGGTCTTCATTCAGCTAGCTCTGTTACAAGGTTGGCATCGGTCTTCATGCTATTGCCCTCAAGAAACCAGTAGTTTTCTGCAAAGGTGAACAGGACTGCAGTTTCTATCAAAGTGTATGCAGTGTTCAGACATTTTGAGTGCCAGTCCATCGAGAAACGGAGCAGAGCCTCACACTGCCTCCCCAAGATGTTCAGCCAGGAATCATATGTATTCGCACTTGGACCACACAAAAGAAAACAGCTCCTTTTATGGAGATCACACTTCCTAGAATCAGTATCTCTTCCTGGACTATTTCGGGAAGGATGCCACAGGAGGAAATTATGTGGATTCCCCACAGACGGGGAGAAGGAATATGACAAGAGACTGCAGGCATGGTGGGTGAGGAAGGTGACATTCACAGTATTTGTTGCAAACATCCACCACCTGTCGTTCCCTCCATCACAAGCACATACTTACTCCAAAGGATACCAACGGGTTTCTTCACAAAAACATGATCCCCAATGCAGTCATGAGTGGGAGGGAAGGAAAAAGAACCTCCAGTTATTGCAGTCAGGGGTAGGTTGATCACTAGATTTTGCAAGGTAGGGTTTGGTAGACATCACCCCTGGGCTACAGCCAGGGTGTGCCAAGCTGCTCCCACCAAAATCAGCTCATCAGTATCACAGAGCAGTAGCCTTCCTTTAAGAGGGTCACGAGTCTTCAAGGGCATTTTAAGGAATGTTGCTTAGAGGTACACAATCTCCCATCTACTCCCTAGGGCTCTACTGGGTGATTACTGGAGTTCAGTTGGTTACAGCCCATGGTTCAGACTTTGCAGAGGAAAAATGCAAGCTGGAACAGTGGAACCAACAACTGTGGACATGAGTGCTTACACCTCCTTTTCACTGTAGAGCAAAGATCAGACAGCACCGTCAAGCTCAAACTGAATAATGTAAGTGCTAAATCATAAACACAGGCTGACGTCAGGCTGAAGACAGTTTCTGAGGCACATGGATCAAAGACCCAGTTACATAATTTAATATCCGCCCAAATATGAGGCAAATACGTCTGCCAGGATGAAGTGGGATGACATGATAACCACTCTGATAAGCGGAAAAAGGCCGGACTGTGATGTTCGTATCCCCTACACTCCTACCTCCAAAGGGCTTGTGGAAAAGTGGCAATTCTCCTTGCAAACATCTCCCAGGATCAGATAAGCAAAAACAAGTGTAATCCTGGAGAGTGTTTCTTTATCACTGCCACCTAAGGAATGAGGATTTAGCATTAGGAGGAGGCAGTGACGAGGTCTGGCTACATGTGGATGAACATAACGCCATGCCAGTGTCGAAATGCCCACCACTCACTGTTGTGGATAATCAAAGGCCCCTGCCCATAGGAGCCTCCATCATTCACCATCGATCTTTGAAGAATCGGGTGAACTGCATTGTTCATCAGGAATCGCCTTCTTATGTAATGAGGTCTAAGTTCTCATTATGGGTGTTTAGTGTGATGAAGCATACAGAAAGACTTAGTTAACAGAAAACATGAGGGCACCTTACGCAAATGCTTGCAAAACCCCTAACCAACACATTGCCACATGTGTCCTAAAAGCACCCAACTTTATTTTACTGGGTGACCTTAACCATCACCTTGACGATGTTTGCTATTCCCTTTCCTTGGTCTTAACTCAGGATTTTGCATCCCACTGCCTACCCTCCTAGTACTACAGCCTACACACAACAGAATGCTAATTAGATCCTATATTTTGTAAAACTGTACACTGCTTTCGCTGCAGCTATCCTGTTGATCTGGACAGACCATTCAGTTGTACCAATTAGCTTATCCCTCAACACATTCTGCTGTGCCACCTTGTCCCTACCTCCGCCCTAGTGGTCTCGCAACAGGTCAAAACGAATTCCCGAGACGCTAAGCGAAGCTTTTTCTATTTCTTCTCCTGTTATGGTGAAGATGCCTCTATTGCTGCATTCAATTTCTATAACTGGTTTATGAGCCCCTTACACCATATCGCCCGTCTGAAAAGCGCTGGAAGACCCCCTCCATGGTATGGTTTACTGAGAAACTGAAGGCAGCAAAATTTCATTGTAAACAGCTGGAGCAGAAATGGCAAGCTCACTACTCAGTACAAGCTTGCTCTCCTACGCCAACAAAATTACCACTGAGGTCAATTCAGCTAGGGAGTTTAGTATCATAAAATGTTTTCTCATCCTGCCGCTAGCGTGCAATCTGTTTCAGATTCTCAGGATTCTGTGACAACTGATCTCACTTTTTCACACACAAACTAGATGAAATATACATCATTTTTGAATTGCAGCCATTGGCTACTGCTCAGAAAGGCTGGGGCAATCTCTCTCTATACTAGAATGGCTCCTCACTCTTTCGTTTCAGCTGCCCCGGCGAGTCAGAAACTGGAGCTACCTTACTTTCTATTTAACCGGGATCCCCAGCTGACTCTTTCCTCCAGATTTCTCACCCAGTCACCTGACCTATTCGTTCCTTATCTCACAGTGCTCTGTAATGCCTCCATAAACTCGGCTCTACTACAAGACTGCTGGAGACCTGTCCATGTGATTCCTCTGCTTAAAGAGCACGTGGCTGACCCTCTTATACCAGACAACTATCTTCCCATCTATGTACTTCCCCTATCCACTTAACTCCTGGAGAAAATAATCAATAAACAACTTATTAATTACCTCGAAATTCACTCTTTTCGACTCTTTCCAATCCTGATTCCGTGCTAATCATAGTAGACAAACCACTCTTGTTGCGGCCATTGATGGTCTAAGGAACATCATGGATCAAAGTGGCTCTGCTGCCTCGGTCCTCTTATTTGTAGAAGCTGCATTGGACACGGTGTCTCACTTCATTCTCTTAAGGACACTCTTCAAAATTGAAATCCGCCAATTGACTCTGAAATGTCAAGCCTCGTTTCATCACTGGTCCAATGAATGGTGGTTGATGGCACGGGGCAGGGCCCCCACTCTAGTTAGTAATCTGGGTGTCATTTTAGACAATTAACCGTCCATAGGACAGTAAGCCAAGTCTCGGCTACTTGCTTCCGCATTTTTTAAAAACGTAGAAACTTCCACCCCTGGATACTCGTAATTGTCTCATTTATCTGCTTATTATCTTAAATGGACTATGGCAATTCACTTTATCTTGACATACCATCAGGATTACTGGCACAATCGCAAGGCTACAGAACTTGGCTCCCAGACTGACTCTTAATCTGCCTCACTATGTTCATATGTTGTCTTCGAGATTTACATAGGCTTTCGTTTGGAAAAAGTGCCATCTTCAAAACACTCTGACTAATCCATAGATCTCTGGATGGCAAAGTCCACAAGTACTTTCTGGTCATGATTCAGCCCCATCTCCCGAAGAAACTGCTTCACTCATTCAATAGGTGACTTTTGACAGGTCTGCCGGAGTCATTCTGAAGGTCGCACATTCTCTTACCTCGTTCCAAGGAAGCGGAATGACCTTCCTATTTAAATTCAACAGGAGGCTGATATTCATCAGCCTAAGAAAAATCTGAAAACCTGGTTATTCTATTCAGTTATTTCATGCTTTCTCCTCTGATTTCTGTAGTATTGCGCCAGGAGTGAACGCTCTTTTGTGAGCGGTGCACTTTATAAGCTTACCTAACATAACATAAGATTGATCACCATGAGCTCCATGTGGCCAGGGGATGTATCTAGAACCACAGGGTAATATTCATAGGACCTTGAGGCCATCTTGGCAGTGCTTCAGGCTGATGTGCTCTGCACCTGTGACATTTCAAGGCTGACATGCGCAGTACTTTATCCATCCTGTACGACATAGCACCTGAGGATGACAAGTGCTGCATCTCCGGCAGGGGCACACTCACAGTGATGTGTACCCCCTGCCTCAAGATCACACATGAGAGCAGCAGAAATGGGCAAGGCAGTGCACCACAGTAACTAGTCCTGCCTCAATTTCTACATTATGCTTTATCTTTGGTACCCTTCCTCACTGATGCACAGCTGAGGCAACTATAAATCAACTGGAACATTAGATAAGAGCGTATGGGTCCAACA
Source organism: Calotriton arnoldi (assembly GCA_963921515.1). Taxonomy (NCBI): domain Eukaryota; kingdom Metazoa; phylum Chordata; class Amphibia; order Caudata; family Salamandridae; genus Calotriton; species Calotriton arnoldi. The sequence goes on from CAWUFW010005839.1 coordinate 1,150,348, forward strand.
GTGCATTTATGTATTATGTGTTCATTATTCATTATTATGTATTCATTACAGCCCCCCTATTACACCTCAGCACATCCATCTACTCACGCCTGGTCCCGCGGAAGTGTTTTATAGTATACATAGATGCACAATGCCAATTTACAAGAAAATATATGAAGGGGACTGCACATTAGAAAGCAATAGAAAGGCAAATGTAACTAATTATAATGTAACGTTCACGATTTAGAAATGGTTTGCTAGAGAAAGTGTTTTGCCTCAGACCACCGACCTAAGATGTTTCTTCCTTTGATGAGCAGATGTGGAGCCCTCACAGATCTGAAAGGACACGTGCAGAAGACCCCTACATGACATGGTTACCCTTAGATGTGAGATAACCAAACCACTCACCACCCGTAGCACTTCGTGGTGCATACCACCCATAGCACTTCGTGGTGCATACCACCCATTATGTGTCAGTAACACCCTGAGAATAAAAGTCAAAACCATCACTCTTTATGCCTGTGCACACTTGACGCTTTACCTCTGGATATGTTTGGAAGTGATCAGATGTCTTGCCAATCCCTTCTAGGTGCAGGCCCGATACTTCCCACCACCCCAAGTGCAAATACCCAAGGGCCAGGCAGAAGATATTAACCAGAGCCCCTCTGCACCTGAACAAAACATGCCCTACCCTGACAGCTGCTGATTCTTTCCCTCTCACTGGGCTTAAACAGACATTCAATAAAATGCAACAATGAAGCACTTTCACTTACAGAAACTATACATACCACAGCTACACAATAAAAACCATTGCTTAGCCTAATTATAGCATCTCCGTAGCAAACGTAACGTTCATTACGTTTTATGAGTTTAAGAATTAATCGACATTTTATCACCCGTTTTGCATACAAGCATGAGACAGCTCGTCAGAGTGATGAAAAGTCTTAGCGCAGGTGCAACAATTCTTAGCATTTCTTTTTTCACCAAATGATGCTAGCTAGGCATAGCTCAGCCACAAAGGTTCCAGAGCTTCCACTCAGGCTTTACAATACCGAGCCGGATTCCACACCAGGTTTCGGTGCAAACCAGGTAGAGATAATTTATTTAGTTACTACATTCTGTACACCACTCCCGACCGTCACAAGCCCATAGCAAGTTGAATCCAGCAGCAATCGGCGCACAATTCCGCCCTGACAGTAAATGCTGCGTCTTCCATCACCCGGTTCCAGAGGCAGTGAGCGCCGCTTCCACTCACTTAGGCCGTGACATGCCTCTTCTGTGCCCGTTTTTTCCACAGAAGAACAGAAATTTGACTCTCCCGATTTTGTTGTGGCAATGCCTGTAACAATGCATCACTAGTTTTGCAAGGGGATCTTCGGAAAATGCTACAACTTTACAAAACAAGCATTTGCAATGCAATAGGACTCCCATTTACGCGAGACCTATTGCATTGCAAACGGTAGGCATCACGGACAACGGGAGTGCGGGCGAGGGGAGGGGGCAGAAGTCAGGGACAACGGGATTGCGGGTGGGGGGAGGGGTGGAGAAGGCACGGACAACGGGAGTGCGGGCGGGGGAAGTGAGGAGAAGGCACAGACAGCGGGAGTGCGGGCGTGGGAGGGGGAAAAGGGGCGAGAAGGCGCGGACAACGGGAGTGCGGGCGGGGGAGGGGGAAAAGGGGGCGAGAAGGCACGGACAACGGGAGTGCAGGCGGGGAAGGGGGTGAGAAGGCACGGGCAACGGGAGGGAGGGGGAGTAGAGAAGGCAATAGGAGAACCTCATTAAAGAAAATAGTGCTCACAGTCTAAATAACACGTACCGTGTAACACTCGAAGTAAAGGGGCCAGTAGCCATGGGAGGATACAAATGCCGACATGGCCCTAATAAGGAGGGACTAACAAGCCTATAAACGAATCCAAAGGCAGCATTTACGAAGGACAAAAACACAAGCCAATGAAAAATGTGGGCGTGGCTTCCCTCCCATACTGAACAATCACAGATCTTCACCAGAGCAGCGCTTGCGCGCTGACTCTAGGCTCGACCTAAAAAGGGTTACTTTTTCCTCAATAGAAGCTTCAGCTCGCTTTATTTTAGAGGGTCCCCCCACCCCTCACACCCACTTTTACCAAATTCATTTACCTAATACTGTACACAAGGTACGTTAATATTCCCATGATTAGGTTGCCTACATCAACGACTTTTGGAAGTTAGCTGTGAGTAGCATACTTCTGCTTCACACAATCATCCGGTCTCTTCCACAATAGCTAAACATGAGCGCCATAATATTGACTTGGAAGTAATTTTTTCATCTTGGTGTGTAGAACCGTGGTACTCGTTACTCATTTTGTTTTTGAAAATCACACAAACAGGATGTCTTTCATTTCTGTGCAGGTGGCTTGGTTTTTCATTATCAATTCGATAGTGGTTTGGAAAGTAGAACGTTGGGATGCAGCCATGTTGCAGGAGGAATTCTCTCCAGATCTTGGTGGCATTTACCCGCAAGCATCCACTGCGTGGCTTTAGTCTTTTAAATTATCATCCTCTGTTTATTTTTGGAGGTGAGGTCTTTGGCTGAGACACAGTGTGTGGTACACTTATGGGTGTTCCCTGGTTTTCAGTCCCACAAGTTCGCCGCATTATGATTTTGGTTTATACTAATGTGAAGTGCACAATGTAACCAGTGGGGTGGTTTTACGGAAGCTCGAATGTGGTCCCATTTCTTCCATTTGAGGGTGAATGCTAGGTGTGTTATTTTGCATATGTTGTAGTTTATCACTGAATTATTTCAGGTATGTAGGTATACCACCTTGCATTCTGAAGTAATCTGGTTAATTCCAGTCAGTTCTATTTGGGAGATGTGTGGGAACCTTGTACAGCAGTCGGAGTTGAACGTTGGTTTCTTTTATAAAATAATATAAGGGATAAAGTACAACCAGGTCGAAGCTGGATGACCCCGAATGGGTTAGGCACATAAACTCTTTCGATCTCAAATGTTTACAGGAAACCTGGGAAATTGGCCAATATACATAGATGGATTTCGCTCTTTCCATACGCCTGCAATCCCTTCAAGAGCAGGTAGAGTGAGAGGGGGCCCCGCATTACCATCTCTTAGTGGGTGAAGGTTCTAGAGGTACCACATGCTGCTTATTAATTATTACAATAATAACTTTGAGGGTGTGATGTCATGGGTGACTGACTCTCTCGAGAAGGCAATTGAAACAACTCTGATAACCCACCATCACCCACTTAATATTGCATGGATGGGTGATTTTTACGCCCATAGCTGCAGTTGGACGTCAAAACCAATATGTGGCTTAATTGACGAAGAGGGGGTAACTCCTATGGTAACTCATTAAATAGGCTCCTGACCATAAGGAATCTGGAAATTATAAACCCCACTGGCGAGATCACTGGTCTCTTAGAAAAACATTTGGTACTAGCATGCAGAGTTCTACCATTGATTATTTGGTGGTCTCAGTCCCCCTAAAACCTCTCTTTAGCAATATTAAAACCTATATTTCAGCTTTTAGTGACCACGTCACAATAATTTGTCAGCTCAAATGGAAAGAACGATCTAGTCATTCACCGAGGAGAGTTCCCGCACCTTACATAGCAAGAAAGAATGGTATATTCCCTAAATGAGCTAAGATAAATAAGGATAAACTGATCCCTAAGGTTGTAGGCACTACCCAGAGGGACATAATACTTTGCCTTGACCCATGTACTGATCCCCTTAGTATAACACAGACTTTTGAGACAATTTTGGGCGAAGAGAGAAGTAACTTGACACGCCCAATGTTGTCCCCCAAACCTGTGGAACCCCGATGGTTCGATGCGGCCTATACTAAGGCACTCGATAATCTACACCTGGCCCTTAGAAATAAACCTAGAGACAAGGCCTCCGTTGGGCAGCTGCGTTATCAATACAAGGAAACCAGGAATGCCAGGCTGGGAGTCCTGAAGGAGGAGGCTTGGGAAAACCTCCAACATGCAGCATCCTCCAAAAACACAAGAGGTCTGGGCTGTAATTAATGCTCAATTTTTGAAACAGGGCACAGGCCCAACCCTACACATGGAAGAAGACTCTTGGGTGGAACATTACCACATTATATTTAGGGTCATCCTCCGTAGGGGGCGAATACCTTCCTATTGGTGAAATTAACGCCCCTCAGCCCCCCTTAACATTTACTGTGGCAGAGGTGAGATGTGGATTGCTGCAATGCAGCAGTGCCAAGACCCCAGACCCTGATGGAGCCCCGATAGATTTCTTTTTTGATAACTCGGACCTCTGGGTACCCTTGTTAACTAATGTGTTTAAAGCAATTTCCGTTGTGGGACTGCCGGAATCATAGAAAAAGACAATCATTCTTCCTATCTACAAAAAAGGAGATAAATCATCGCCCAAGAACTATAGGCCCATCTCCCTTTTGGATGACACAGTTACATTAATGGGCCAGTTAGTATTAAGTAGATTAGAAGAATGGGCCACAGCAAAAAATATCCTAAGATCGGTACGTACAGTACGGATTTAAGAAAGGGAAAGGGACACTGGACCAGTGTATAAATCTCAACCTGATTACAGCTAAGTACACAATAGCCAAAACGGCAAAATCTACATGGCGTTTATGGACTTATCAGCAACTTTTGACTGCATCTCCCACCATAAACTTTGGAGAATTATGAAGGAGATGGGTATTGATGAGGCAATTATATCATTCATCCATCAGCTGTACTCCCAAGGGGAGGCATGTCTGACTAATGGCGAGTAAGCTGTGTGTCTAACGAGCTTCCGCCGGAGCACTTCATCCGTGACTAATCCTGCAGTTCCCAACGCAAACTAAAGTGGCCCGGAGGGTCCCCTGGGTGACTGAAGCTCTCCCACTGAAATCTGAAAACTCAGAAGCCACCAAGACAGCGGGGAAGCGAAAAATCAACCGCTAAAGCACGCCAACAGCCGGCACCCAAAATGGTGGCCTGTTGGGTCTGATACTCCCCGGAGCTCCGGAGGCCGCTGTGTCCCCTGTGGAAGAGAGTGGGCTGATAAAAGCCATACAGCGGCCAAGACGGAGATGGAGACTGGCTTGGATGGTGCATCGGGTCCCCCTCCTCCAGCATCGAGGTGAAGGAAAAAAATGGAGGGGAAAGCCGAGTGGCATCAGAGGACCGCAGGACCCTACTGGTGAGAGATTAGGCTGGCCGCCGAGGACCGAGTAAGACGGGCCAGAACTGGGGCGGCCTGGAGTGTGCAACAAAGAAATCGGTGACTTGGGGGCTGCGTCGCGCTGGCCCTCAGGTCTGCCGCAGTGGTTGAGAGACATCTATCCCAGGTGAGAGCAGGGGGCCTGGGAAGCCGGCGGTGGCTTGGAAGAGGAGACTGCGAGCCTCCGGGCGGTCGGAGGCGGACCCTCCGGGCCCTACTAACATCGCGGGCTGCGGGCAGATGCCAAGAAAAGGGTTTATGGAGACTCTGTATCTCCTCCCCCGCAGATAACCGTTGTGGGACAGTGAAAGGAGGGCCCGAGTGGGTACGCGGAGTGACCGAGGCTGGCATCTGGCCGGGAGGAGAGTGTAGCATCCGACACTCAAAACCAAACTCACTGGCAGCGGTTGGGGTCCGGTGTGGGGATTACCTCCTACAAAGAGATTAAAAGGAAGGTAGAAGAAAGAGACAGGAGCTGACCACCGACTGCAGCCTATGCCGCCAATTGCATAGCCCACAGAGATAACAGCTCAGCAAAGGGGCAGTGGTGGGCGGCCAGGACCCAAAAGCTGAAAGAGGAGTCGGGCAGGCACCGGATTAGTGACTGGGCCGGATGCATGGAAGATCACCTGCACCTTTTCCTCCCCCACCTCTCAGAGGGGCCTGACTGAACGAAGGGATCGATGGGAAACAAAGGAACCGAGGGTACAGTAAGGCATTACCGGCTTCCAATAGGCGCAGCTTGGGCACTGCACCACGATACACCATTACCCGAATACGGGGCCCAGAACAGGAGATCCTGTGCCCCACTCCTCCCCCTGCTGATCTAAGGAGGATTAGCCCCTGAGGGCCCTTGGACGCTCCAGCGCAAAGTTCACCATTTGATGTGTCTTGGACACGACAGACTCACTGGGCAGAGCTATTTCATCGACAGTGGCAATACGGCGCCATGCCTGGCGGAGTAGGTCTGGCTTTTCAGGGGATGTCCAAGAAAATCTTATGGACATGCCCTTTGATGACTCGCGTCTCGTTGGAGACAAAGCTGATGCAGCCCTTAAGCTATTTAAGGAATCGTGGGCTACGGCCAAATCCTTGGGCCTCACAACATCGTCCCGGCCTTTGTCTGCTTTTTGCTCCTTTCATGAATATGCAAGGGGCTACCAACCGCGCCAAGCCTATCCCAGCCAGAGGGTCCTGCAAGTTCAGCAACCGCTGCGGCCATGGTTCACCCCGACCCGGGGGTCTGTAGGCCAGAAGTCGAGCAAAGACACCATCCCCTCCTACGCCCTAAAACCTTCCTATTCCGATCCCCGGGATCACGAATGTCCAGTTGGTGACAGGATATGCCATTATCTCCACCACTGGCGGAACATCAGCTCGGACAGGTGGGTGTTGCAAATAGTACGGAGGGGATACTCCCTCAGCTTTGATTGTGCCCCTCCCTCCATGCCTCCAAGTCATGATCAGCTGACAGAGTATCACTAGCACTAGTCCCCGTGGAAGTCAAGGCTCTCTTGGCCAAGGGAGCTATAGAGAGGGTACCCGGGTCAGAAATAGGCTGAGGTTGCTATTCCCACTATTTTGTGGTCCCAAGAAAGGACAGAGGCCTAGACCCCTGACCCCTCAACTAATTCCTCAAAAAGGAAAAGTTCAAGATGCGCACCCTTGCTCAGGGCCTGTCTGCCCTGGACCTGGGAGATTGTATTGTAGCGTTGGACTTGCAGGACGCCTATTTCCACATTCCCTGTCTTGCCTGCTCATCGCATCTACCTGCGGTTTATAGTGGCCGATGAGCACTTTCAGTTTGCCATGGTCCCCTTTGGCCTCACCAGTGCCCCTCGGGTGTTCACCAAGGTGATGGCCGTGGTCACAGCCCATATGCGGAGTTCAGCGGTTCCAGTCTTCCCTTATCTCAACGACTGGTTGTTGAAGGCGGGCTCATCCCAAGCAGTCTCCCACCTCCAGACTACGGCAAACCTCCTACATTTGCTGGGGTTCACTATCAACGTGCTGAAGTCACACCTGATTCCCTCTCAGACTTTCCCTTTCATCGTAGCAGTTCCGGACACAGTGAATTTTCAGGCTTATCCTCCCAAGCCGCGATTCCAGGATATTCCGGCTATGATACAGATGTTTCAGCCTCTATCCTGGATTTCAGTGAGAATGACTCTGACTCTGAGGCTGTTTGGCCTCCTGCTAGTGGACCATGCCAGATGGCACATTTGGGCTCAGCAGTGGGACCTGAAGTTCCAATGGGAACAGCATCAGGTAATCACACCGACCTGGTTCACATCACTGAGGGTACTGCAAAAGATCTGCAGTGGAGTCTAACAAACTGTGATTGGGTCAGAGGCAGACCACTCTTCCTTCCCCACCCAGATCTCACAGTAGTGATGGATGCGTCCCTTCTGGGATGGGGAGGCCATCTGGGAGCGGTGGAGATCAGAGGACGCTGGTTTCCGGCAGACACCAGGCTCCATATCAACCTGTTGGAGCTTCAGACGATCCGGTTGGTACTAAAAGCCTTTTTTCGATCCATCAAGGGAAGGCTGTTCTGGTGTTCACGTACAACACGACTGCCATGCGGTACTGCAAAAAGCATAGCGGTGTGGGGTCATGCACCCTGTGTGAAGAGGCCCTGTGCCTCTGGATATGGCTGGAACAACAGGGCATTTACCTGTTGGTTCAACATCTCGCTGGTTCTGTGAATGCCAGAGCAGAGGAACTCAGCCGACGGTGCCTTGCAGATCACGAGTGGCCTCTCCATCCGGAGGTGGCGAGAGAACGGGCAATGTCAGCAGTTTTGCAGGTTGGAATTTTCAAGGCAGCTCTCACTCAACGACGTATTTCGTCGCGAGTGAACTTCAGGCCTCCTGTACACCTTTCCGCCCATACCATTTCTGCCCAGAGTGCTCAAGAAGGTCAGGAGCGACCGGGTACAAGTCTTTCTTGAGGCCCTGGACTGGGCACGGAGAGTCTGGTATCCCGAGTCTCTGGCAATGAGCACCGATCCTCCAATCAGGCTGCCACTTCGGGAGGATCTTCTGTTGCAGCAGCAGGGGAGGGTCCTCCACCCGAGCCTGTCCATCCTCCACCTCCTTGCATGGAGATTGAGTGGCGACAGTTGACAGGTTTCGACCTTCCTCCGAAGTCTGTGAACAAGATATTCTGGCAGCCAGGTGTCCCTCCACGAAGTCAGTATAAGCCTGCCAATGGAAAAAATATTGTAAATATTGTACAGATCAGGCTGTCGACAACCTCTCTGCTTCTCTGTCAGATATTCTCATGTTCATCCTTTCTTCGGCCTAGGAGGGCTCTTCTCTGGGCACTCTGAAGGGCTACTTTTCAGCCCTTTCATCTTTCCTTCGACTGCCTGACCAGCCATCACTTTATATGTACCCTCTTGTGTAGAGATTTTTGAAGGGTTTAACCCACTTGTTTCCCCCTTCCCCCGTTATTATGCTACAGTGGGACCTTAATTTGGTTCTCATTTTCTTAATATCCACACCGATTGAGCCACTGCACAACTGCCCTCTACAGTTGCTCACAATCAAAACAGCTTTTTTAGTGGCAATAACCCCTGTCAGGAGGATGAGTGATCAGCCTCCTTCCCTGACCGTCTTTCATGACAAGGTAGTGCTCTGTACTAGGTCATCTTTTCTGCATAAGGTGGTAACACCCTTCCATCTGGGACAGTCTGTTACTCTGCCCACTTTCTATGCACCTCCACACCCTTCCAAAGAAGAGGAAGGTCTCCACTGTCTGGACCCAAAAATATTATCGGTCTACCTCGGTTGCACTAAAGAGTTCCGGGTGGATCACCAAATCTTTATAGGGTTCATGGAAGTAAAGAAGGGGCGTGCTGTCCAAAAGAGGACCATATCCCGCTGGGTCACCCTCTGTATCAAGATCTGTTGCGCCTTAACGAAGAAACCATCTATCAAAGGTCTTAGGGCCCATTCCACCAGAGAGATGGCAGCCACCACAGCTCTTCATCATGGTGTTCCCATTTCCGATATCTGCAAAGCGGCCACATGGCCATCCTTGCACACATCCTGCGGACACTATTTCCTGGATTCTCGGGTTGTTTGGCCTCTCGGTTTTGCCGGATTTCCTGGTTTAAAATTTCCGCAGTCCCACCTCCGGGGAAGGTATTGCTTGGGTATCTGTTCAAAGGTAAGGAATCTGCGGCTCAACGTCTCTATCATAAAGGACAAGTTACTTACCTTCGGTAACGCCTTATCTGGTAGACATGATCCAGCTGCAGATTCATTAACTTTGAGCTTCCAGACGTCAGGCTGGATCTGGAAGATGTTTGATCGTGGTACCCCTGTGCGCCGGTAATTTAATAATATTTGCACCCAGAGTGCACCTTGAAGGTTCACCCTGAAAACCTTGTGATTAACAGTGTGCTGACTGGTCAGTCTTGATCAGCCTGTTACCACAGATGAGTTTCTACCCCACTGCTGATGAGTGCCTGCGCTTTCTCAGGGCAGACATTAAGCCTGCTCAAGCCGGAGATTCTTGTTACCTCTTCCAGACAGGATGGGCACCCGATCAGCTTATGAAGGCTGAAGGCTTGGAAAGCTTCGTCCGCCTTTGATATGCAACCCAGGCTTCCACAGACATGGGAATTGCCACCCCCTGCCCAGGGCACATTCGGACCTCTGACAGGTGGAAAAATTGGCCACTCAGGAGGTGTGTCACATCTCCAATCAGTACCTCCTCTATGGTGGTCTGCTTGATGTGAACACAACTTGAAAAATGTATCCATCTCGATTTTTCGTGAAATTAGGCTCTATGGTTTAGGGTTAAATGAGCATCACACTGCAAGTCGTCTTATGGAGGGTTACATTTATGCATTGTTTTATTTAAAAAAAAAAAAAAATTATTTAGAAGTTGAAACTTTTGGGTATTAGATGGATACATCAGGAAACAAAAAAGCATAAACAGATAGGAGTATGCAATTGTAAGAGCAGAAAAAGACAATTAAAGGAGGTACATTTTCTATAGAGGATTCAAGATGGCCATTTAATATTGTATTGGGTGATATATTAGAAAAGGTAATAATGGTTACGTAGTAGTACCAGAGTGTTTTGTGGAAGGGCAGGACATGGAGTTTAAAGTTGGGAGCATATGCAACTGTCATCGAGAAGGAATTTGTTCATTAATAGTTAATTTACTTTTCGCTCGAAGAGGGCAGTTAAGGGGTAGGATCAGGTCACAGGAAGAAGAGTTCCAAATTGCCGGTGAGCTTCTAGCGGAGGAACACTTGTTGGTTTTATTTTGTATTATTTACTTGAGCTTCAGTAGAGGGGAGCATGTGCTTCCCAAATTTCTGTTCTAGCCTGATAGGAGTTACTTGGCCAGCATCCCTGCTCACAAAATTTTCCAACCAGGAAAATACAAACTGCTGGTGGTTCTTTGGGCCTTGGCCCCCAACCAACTCTAAACCTGAATGAAAGCCCTGGAAAATGACTGAAAAATAATTTTATCCGTATTGCATTTTTCTCCCATATTAAAGCATTATGCATAATGACACATTGTATTTTTCACTTACCTGCTAAAATCAATAAAACAAAACTTACTTCCCTGTTTTCGGGGTTTCTGTTATCTTAATGTATATAAAAATTAAAGTTTTTTTTTTCCCAAAACGGTTGCGTATTTAATCTTTAGTGTGTGTTGTAATAATTGCCTCTGTGAGCTCAAGAATTGCTTAGCACTGCCCTTTTTTTATAAGCCTAAACTGTTCGCCCACACTACCACAAAATAGAGCTTTAAGTGTTTGTCATTAGTGCACTGCAAGCCAGCCAAGGAGGGTTGTCATTTACCATGCAACTTTCTGCAAAGAATTCATTTACTTGAGGAAGAACAGGAGAGGGTTAGACACTCGATCTGTGATCAACAAGGAGCATTGAAAGATTAGATCTGTTGTATTTTTTACCTAGGATAAAGAACTGTCATGGCCTCTTTTGCATTTTCACACAAACCCCCTATGTACTTCTCCTGTGGTCCTGAAACCAATCAATGTCTTGCTGTACTTTTACTACCACCCTTCGAAAACCAAACACTTGAAAATAATTACAACTTTTTAACCACTGGGGATCCCGGACAAACCTACAGATTATCTTTTTCACATTAATATTCTATTGTTGTTGTAATACTAATATATTTCTATACGAATCATTTGATTTTGCTCTGTAATGCAAAAAACGAAGGGACTTTTTGTCTTAGCGGTCGCGGAGCAGTTTTGACCTCCGCACAAACGCTCCACCAAAAGTCGCGCGGCATGCCCCCCAGATTACAAATTTTTAGTAGTCTGGCAGGCGGACGGTGTGGCGGTCCCATGGCACTGCCTCTCTAAATGGCAGTGCCACCATTAAAAGAGGCACTCAAAGATCCATGCTGTACATGAACCTATGTGCATGCACACAGGTGAGAACATGTTTAGCCCCCTGTATGCATGCACATGTGTTTGAGGCACAGGGGGTCTCTGCCCTGCCCCATTTGTTTTCTCTCGGCCAGGGTTTTCATGGCGGTGGAAGCGCCATGAAAACCCTAGCTAAGAGGAAACTCGTAATATGCTTGGTGGGACCGTGGCAGTTTAGCCAAGCATATTGCGGCCTCTGACTGCTCCTCCTACGTCAGGCTGTTCCCTGGCAAAGCTGGCGGTCCCAGGGCGGTTTGTCTGCCCGAGTCGTAATTGGGCGGTCAGAGCCCCGGTGTGGCAGTGGCTAGATCCACCACCGCCACACCACCATGAGTCTGGCTGTCCTCGGACCACCAGACTCGTAATAGGTCCTGAAGTTGCCTAATTTAAGAAAAGTTAATGGAAGGAAACACTGTACATCTAGTAGGGAGTTTTACTGTTCCGATTGGAAAAAGTTGAGTGTAAAATGTCATCTTGACAAATACTCTTCTACTGCTCTTCCAGTTATCTTTATCCTGACACTTACAATCTTTCTTAATAAAAGAAATGTATGTATTTACCATTAAGTTTCCATCATTCACGTCTGATGTTTTTTGGTGGCAGACACCGCAGAACTCCTCAACAGTCTAAATGTAATATTGAGGTAGAATAGTACATCTTAACAGTAAACGCAATCAAAGTTAAATTTATGTGGGGCATCATATACATGTTTCTAGCTTTCCCCCCCAAAATAAGCAATTTCGGTCGCACATATGCTTAAAAACAAGGAAATCACTAATAGGACGATTTTCAAAACTTTTCATCCATAATATATTTGCAATTAACTGTTGGTGTAACTGAGAATGTTGATATGCATTCAAATTAATACACGTGAAGAGATAAGCATGCTTGCTGTTACATTAAAGGAGATTCGCTACTACAAGTATCTTCAACCTTGCTCGAACTGAGTACGGATCTTTGTGGTAATATTCAATAAGGAAAAAAGCGAAATTAGTATAATCGCTCAGCTTGACTGCTAACATTACATGGTGCTGTGACTGTGTAAGAACTGGTCAAAAATCTTTCTAATGGCAAGAAAAATTACAGTTTTTAACGTACTCAAACATCATTCCCATATCTTTGAATATTTAATACTATGTACACAATTTATGCTGTGGTCTTTTCAAATGAAAGTATCCGTGAACAATAATAGCCAACAATAGATTCAAAACGTTCCGTTGACACAAAGGTATAACACATATCCAAAATTGAGAAATGAAATGTTTAACTCCAACCTGATGACTCCATTAGATCCAGTGCAATCTTGAATCTAAAATCCTCCATAAAATTAGAATTTTTGGAAATGTCTGTAACTGGCTATTGACTTAGATAGGAATCTGCAAAATGAGGACAGTTGAGATTTTTACTTTCCCCAATTAATAGTAGAGTAAAATATGTATGTTATCCGAATGACCAAGTTTAAGTATACTGGGCCTAAAAACAATTGGTCTCATTATGTCAGTCGGAAAGCCATCCGACAGCCTGCTAGAGGCTTTCCGCCCCATATCAGAGGGCTCCGTCTGACCGCATTACGATACCAGCGGTCAGAGGGAAACCTGCGGGGCAATACCGCTCTGCGTCCGACAGACTAGTGCCTCATTGGGGCGCCGTTCGGAAATGTAATCCCTAAAAGGCAGCGGAACCAGCCTAGCCTCACCTGTCAGGTTAAAATTTCGCTTTTCGCCTGCCCTTTCACAACAGTCAGCCCGCCATGAAATGGCAGGTGGTAAGTGACTTTAAGGGCCCCTAGCAGGGACCTCTTCCGCCCTGGCCCTCCACTATGGGGGATGGGGGGCACCCCAGGCCGTGTCCTTAATAGAATCTAAAATTATTGTCGCGTAAGCTGGAAAATTTTCTATTCTATGGCAGGACCGGAGGCTCAGATTATGCTGGTTCAAAGCTGACCAACAACAACAGAAGCAACATGTACAATTGGCTTATAATAAAATATCTTAAACATTGAGTCAGACGACCAATCAGCTGCCTTGAGAATATCGTCTAATCTAGAACCCATCACAAAGGCTTTGGAGGCCATAGCGCCTCTGGTCGAATGAGCCCCATACACAGAAATGTCAATGCCCGCTTCAGCCATGACCCATCGAACCCAGCGAGCTAACGTTGGTGCTGAAACAGGCCTAAAAGGTTTCTGAGTGGCTAGGAGCAAAGGACCAAGAGGATCCGTTCTGTAAGCTAAAGTATGCTCCTCATAAGTTTTCAAACATTTTACTACACATAACTTCTCAGTATGCGGAAACGCCGGATACTCAATTGACCTTGACATAGTCTTAGTCCTCTTCGATATAACAAATGACACCCATGAGGGGAGAATAACCTACCTGCTAAATCAAGAGCACGTACATCAGAAACTCTCCGACAGGAAATAAGATACAAAAGCATGGTAAGTTTCGCAGAAATTTGTTTTAATGTTAAATCTTTGTTTTCCGGCCAAGACTCCAACAATGATAACACTAAAGAAACATCCCATAAAGTGGAATACCTGGGTTTCGGGGGTCGAGAAATCCTAATGCCTTTTAACAATTTGCAAACAACTGGGGGTACCCAAACCGGTTTCCCATCGATATGATTATGTCCGGCAGACAGACCAGATCTAAAATTGTTTACCGACCTGTAGCAAAGTCCAGACTCTGCACATTCTGAAAGGAAATTCAAGATATCCTTTAAATCGGATCCCACGGGATCCACCTCCCGTTGAAGGCACCAACCCACCCAACGTTTCCATGCAGCAGAATATCGTTTACGGGTGGACGGAGCCCAAGCCTGATGTATAAAGTCGGCAGCTGCCAATGAAAGGCCTTCAATCTGTTCGCATCTCCTGAGATTGTCCACACCATGAGGACCAGCTGGTCTTGAAGAATCAATGGATGTGGGACCCCGACTGGGTCCAGGAGAAGTTGTGGGAACACAGGAAGTTCAAAAGGTAGATTCACTGATAACTCCAAAAGCATCGGAAACCACGATTGTGTCTTCCTCAGAGGAGTGACTAAGATCAATGATGCTGCTTGACGGCGGACATAGGCCGCTACTCTGGGGATCATCGAAAAGGGCGGGAAGGCATAATTTGTCTGAGATCCCCAAGGATGGAGAAAAGCGTCCGTTCCCATTGCCATCGGATCCGGTCTCCAGCTGAAGAATTTGGGAAGTTGAGCATTCAGGCGAGATGCGAAAAGATCCACGAGGCACGGACCTAGAGTATCCATGATCTCTTGAAATACTGAAGGATGTAGCCTCCAGTCGCTGTAATATCTCAGGAACCTGGAGTTCCAATCCGCCACTGAATTGTCCTTGCTGGGAATGTACACCACTATTACTGTAAGTTTCTGCGCTAGGCAGAAATGCCAGAACTCCTGAGCTATGTTGGCTGAAAGTCAAGACCTCGTCCCTCTGAGGCGATTGATGTAGCGAACCGCTGACACATTGTCCATCCGGAGGAGGATGCAACAATTGCTCTTCAATGGAGAAATCGAATTGATGGCGAAAGAGCCCGCCAACAACTCTAGACAGTTGATATGCATGTTCAATTCTTTTGCTGACCAGCAACCGCCGGTAGCGAACTCTCCGCATCTTGCGCCCCCCAGCCCCAGCGACTGGCATCCGACTCGATGACGGGAGAAACACCGAAAATGGCCTTGCCATTCCAAGCTTCCATATGTGTCAACCACCATCTGAGCTCCTCCTGCGCCTCTTGTGTCAGGCAATGGAGTGGTCGTAGGCGTAGTTCTTTTGGAGGTAGTGAATCTTTAGACGCTGTAGCGCTCTGTAATGAAGCGGGCCCGGGAAGATCGCTTGGATAGAGGCGGCCAGAAGGCCAACAATCCTCGCTAGGGACCTCAAAGATACCATCTGTTTCGACAAAGTCGACTTGATTTCCCTCTTGATGGATTTTATCTTGGATTGTGGAAGTAATAGTTGAGCTGACACTGAATTTATCTGGAAGCCCAGGAACTCTATCTGTTGAGAGGGAGTCGTCACAGATTTTTTTAGATTGATCACAAATCCTACGTCTAGGTAATAGAGACACTGTCCATTGTAGGTGTGTCGTAAGCAATGCACGACTCTGTGCCAAAAGAAGCATGTCATCCAGATAGACAATCCTGCGAGCTCCCATCTCTCGTAAACGAGTTACCACCGGTTTCAGGAGTTTGGTGAAAACCCAAGGGGCGGAGGACAGGCCGAAGGGTAGGGATAGATAACGGAACCATTGGTCCTTCCACTGAAACTGGAGAAAACGTTGATGGGGAGGGTAGATTGGAACTGTCAAGTAAGCATCTTTTAGATCTAACCGGACCATCCAGTCCTTCTCCAATAAAAGATCTCTCAATAGATGGATGCCTTCCATATTGAAATGACGGTAGATTGCAAAGGGGTTGAAGGCTCTTAGGTTTAGAACTAATCTTTGACCGCCTCCCTTCTTTTGAACCAAAAAGACGTTGCTGCAGAAACCTCCATGTTGGAAATCTCCTACAGCAATGGCCTGTTTTGCCAAAAGCGCTTTCAGCTCTGAGTCTATAAAAAGTTGCTCTTGTTGGGAAAAATGAAGGGGAGGGGGAAGGGAAGGCTGGGTCGGATGAGCAATCAATTCTATCTGATACCCCTGCACTGTGTTGAGGACCCAAGAGTCTGATGTGACCTTTGACCAATTGTGTGTGAACTGCATTAGTCTTCCCCCCCAAAGGAATCGAAGGGAGAATTAATACCTGAGGATTTGGCATCGTTGTTGTGGATGCCTCTGTTGACGCCCCGGTTGAAGCAGCCTCTGAAGCCTTGAGATCTGGTTGGCTAAAAACCCGCTTGGGCCGGGACCTGAGCGTATCCCCTGCGTCTGGGGTTGTAGCCATGGCAAGGACCTTGTTGATTGAAACAGCCAGTCGAGCGTCCTCTGCCACGACCGGCCCTATCAGAGAGGGGGTGAAAGACTTTTTTAGGGGATGCCTGAGACTTGTCCAATGAGGTAAAGGTATTGACAAATTTTGCTATGTCCTTCACGAAGCGGTCTCCGAACAGTTGTCCCTCTGCCAGGGGGCCAGGTTCCGCGGAAGCCAGCTCGGCTAACTGGAGGTAAATTCGTAGGAGAACTGATTTGCGTCTTTCAGATGATAGAGGGCAGTTTGCGTCGCCAAGGAGGCTAATCGCTCTCCGAGTCCACCCTGCGAGGACCTCCGGGTGAATTGCAGCACCCGTCTCTTGTGCCTGTAGGTCTAGCTCTAAGATCTTGGCCGGAGGGCCGGACACATCAAGAAGTTTGTCCTGACATGCTCGAAGAGCCCAATCAATACCCTTTTTTGGATCTTTGCGAAATTTTTTGAGGAAGGTTTGCATGGACACATCTATGTCAGGCGTAAGGGCGGTCTTGTTAGGAAGGTCTGGACGTGGACATTCGAAGCGGAGGCAGGATCTGACCTCCTTGTTGAAACTTTTTCTCAGGTTAGTGTGCACATAGTCTGCGACCGCCGGGGCTGGGTACCAGTCAGAAGTTCTAGGGTGGACAATGGAAGTGGGATCAAAAGTGAACGGGGACTGAGTAGAACGGGAAGAGGGACGCTTGCGCTTCTTGGAGCGTTTACGTGGTCGTGACTCCTGGGAGGAGGAAGTGTCCGTATCTGCGTCCGTGGTAGGGGAAAGAGGGGGGAAGAGAAGGGCCTGGAAGGGGCACCGGACCGGCAAAATAACAGTTTCCATATTTTCATAAGGTACCTGCACAGAATAGAATGTGGTCATGAATAACTTTGCCTGTCATCCAAACTCCATACGTAAACCCTTACACGAATACAAAGGTATGAATGGCTTTTCAATCATAATTCAAAATTTACAGTATTTTCTTTAAGCACAAGCACACACACATTTTTGGCATTGGGGCTAATGCTGCGGCCCAGAAAATGGCCAAAAAACATGTTTCCGACCACCTCTAAGGCGGTCGAATCCTAATAAGGCAGTCGGGACTGCCGACTACCTGTCAGCCAGTCCCTTTACCACAACGATGCTGGTCCGACACTCGTCCATCCGGCATCATAATTATGGCCATAATGCCAATACACATCCAACTTTGTCCCATTGCATACAAAAACATACTCTTCGATGGTTTGCTGCTGCCTCTCGACTTATAAGGCCTCAACATGTCAAGATTGTGTGTTGTACATAAAGGGAGGTTGCTTGCATTAAGCAATTTAACACGCTTTCCTTGAATTTCGGCGATAGTGTATGGTTCTGTAAATTTATGTTCCAAAATAACTCCTTTTCTTGTACTTCTGCAATTTTTCAGGAGAACCAACTGTCCTTCTGTAAAGGTGCAAGCCTTCTATTTCTTTGTTACTCTTTTGAATTTTTATTTTTGCTTTTCCTGTGCGAGCTCAATATTATGTTTTCTCTGCTTCTGCAACTCTGCTCTTTTTTTTCTTTTCGTCAATAATGCCCGCGTAATCTGTTTCAGTTGGTAGAATAAACTCAAGCTATTAAAGGAAAAATAAAAGTCAATCACTATTTTTCATTATAATCGCTACAATTAAATGTATTTGAAGAATTTAGAAATAAAATAATGTAAAACGGGACTGCATAATGAAAAATATGCATTTCTAAATAGAACCTAACCCTCTATTTATATATACATTTAAAAAAAATATATATATATCAAACTTTATGATAAATAAATCTTATGCAAAAGAAAAGTAACAGAGTGAAATAAGATTTAATAGTTGTTAAAACTTCAATAGTACCTGCAAGTGAATCTATGTGTAATTACACAAGATAAATGCAGATTTAAACATCGATAGGGGTAATGACTCAGAAACGAATAGAACATTTTAACAATTCTTCTAATTCAAAACACAATCATAATTCCATACCAAATCCTCCTCTAAAACCTCATTTGTAAATCTTGCTTCACGGTCATACATAAGTTTAAAAGGGGACACTTTTGTTGTGGTATGTGGCTTCGATCTTAAAGCAAACAAGGCATGATCCAAAAACAAATGCCCGTCGTTTTGATGCTCATTCACATACTTAGACAGTGTGCTGTAAAATAACAAAAAAATGAGTACGTAACATGATTGTTACTGACAATATATAAACCAAGTTTCTTTCGCTTTTAAACAAATATTTTCAATTACATTTGTTTCATGTAATCTTCAAAGTTTCAAGTTACTATTAACATATTATTAAAAACCAAGGGCATCAGTACGATGAAAAGCGGACGTGGAACCGTCTGACAAGGAGTCGGCGGTCCCGCTGCCCTCATTTGAATGCGACCGCCTGCACAGCGTTTGCTAAGTGTATACTTTCCATTGCGGCTTGTGCTGCAGGCTGCACCACGCGCCAAATAGAAAACTTACACTTTAAAAACATGCCTGCACCGTGTGTGCCACACGATGCAGGCATGTTTAGCCCAGGCCACCTTGCGGACGGCCAGGTGGGAAGGGGGCCCTCCTAGGGGCACCCAAGTCACTTTACGCCTGCCTTTTCATGGCGTGCAAACCTCCATGAAAAGGCAGGCAGAAAGGTGCCTGCCTTGTAAGGATTACTGACCCTCCGATCACCCGACTGGCTCAGGGACTGTCCCTCCGCCTGCTGCCTCCGACCGCATGCATTGTAATGCGTCGGTAGGACCGCAGCAACAGATGGCGGTTGGACCGCCATCAGAATAACCCCTACGGTACTTGCAAACTTAAACATTTGGAAATGTTTTATAAATAATTTACCGGTTAACATGTGTAATAGAAAACAGAATCAGAATTAGCTTTACCTTTTAGTGTTTGCATTAGTACGCTCATCTAAACAGTTTGCCTGTAATCGGGCGGTCAGAGCACTGGTGTGATGGTGGCTAGATCCGCTACCGCCACGACACCATGAGTCTGGCTGTCCTCTGACCACTAGACTCGTAATAGGCCCCTAAGACAGTTACCAAATTTAAGAAATGTTAATGGAAGGAAACACTGTACATCTAGTAGAGAGTTTTACTATTCTGTTTGGAAAAAGTTGAGTGTAAAATGTCATCTTGCCAAATACTCTTCTACTGCGCTTCCAGTTATCTTTATCCTGACATTTACAATCTTTCTGAATAAAAGAAATGTCTGTATTTACCATTAAGTTTCCATCATTTACGTCTGAAGTTTTTTGGTGGCAGACACTGCAGAACTCGTCAACAGAATCTAAATGTAATATTGAGATAGAATAGCGCATCTTAACAGTAAACGCAAACAAAGTTAAAATTATGTGGGGCATCAGATACATGTTTCTAACTTTTCCCTCCCCAAAAAAGCAATTTTAGTCCCACATATGCTTAAAAACAAGGAAATCACTAATAGGACGATATTAAAAACATTTGCATCGATAATAACATATTGGCAATTAACTGTTGCTGTAACTGAGAATGTTGATATGCATACAAATTAATCCATATGAAGAGATAAGCATGCTTGGAGTTACATTAACGGATTCGCTGCTACAAGTATCTTTAACCTTGCTCCAACTAAGTACGTATCTTAGTGGTAATATTCAATAAGGAAAAAAAGCGAAATTAGTATAATCGCTCAGCTTGACTGCTAACATTACATAGTGCTGTGGCGAAGTAAGAACTGGTCAAGTATCTTTCTAATGGCAAGACAAATTACAGTTTTTAACATACTCAAACATCATTCCCATATCTTTGAATATTTAATACTATGTATACAATTTATGCTGTGGACTTTTCAACTGAAAGTATCAGTGAACAATAATAGCCAACAATAGAATCAAAACGTTCCGTTGACACAAACGTATAACACATATCCAAACTTGAGAAATGAAATGTTTAACTCCAACCTGATGACTCCATTAGATCCAGTGCAATCTTGAATCTAAAATTCTCCATAAAATTAGAATTTTTGGATATGTCTGTAGCTGGCTATCGACTTAAGTAGGAATCTGCAAACTGAGGACACAGTTGAGATTTTTACTTTCCCCAATTAATTGAAGAGTAAAATATGTATGTTATCAGAATGACCACGTTTAAGTATAATGGGCCTAAAAACAATTGGTCTCATTATGTCAGTCGGAAAGCCATCCGACAGCCCGTTAGAGGCTTTCCGCCCCACATCATTGGGCTCCGTCCGACTGCATTATTACGATGGCAGCGGTCAGAGGGAAACCCGTGGGGCAATACTGCTCTGCGTCCGACAGACTAGTGCCTCATCGGGGCAAAGTCAGCCTAGCCTCACCTGTCGGATTACAATTTTGCTTTTCGCCTGCCCTTTCACAACAGTCAGCCCGTCATGAAATGGCAGGTGGTAATGTTATATTCCATATAGGTACCCTATATAGGCGCAGGTAACATTGCAACCTTTCACCTATATTCTTCCCTACATTACATACATAGCGGTTCTTAGGGACTGACCTCTTACCTAGATACAACACTGCATTCAGAACGCGGGTTTCCCCCTAGTTTGAATCTCATACATTATGCATGAGGCTTCTTGGAAGCACAGCAGGACTAACATCTCCTGTATAATATCTCTGTATAAAGTTTAGGTCCGACGCCATCCTTTAGGCCGACACAGTAACACAGCAAGGTAGGACCCCTGGGGAGACCTATGGGTATATATACATCACATCTTGCTTGGAAGGGGAGAGGAGACCGAGGCTTCCCGGCTGACACACTGACCAGAGACGCTGAGGTTCCTGCATGCAGACCCTCCAGCTCGCAGTGGTCTAACATCCCTCGCAGGGTGTCCAACTCGAGACCAGGACGGGGTCCCATATTCTCTCATTCTCAGGTAATGGGGTTGACTAGATCCTAGAGGGATTCTTGGCATAACACCTACACAGATGCTAGGTACATTTAGGTACATCTAGTTAGGGAGGCATTGTAGGAGTACGCACTTTTTATCATGTGTTTTATGTACTTTTATATATTCATGATTTCTGCAAGATGGTAGAACTATACCATCCCTTTACTTTCGTAGTACTGCTAATCATATATCTCTGCTACTGTCTACTGGTTGTTGCAGCTCATCTATTCTACACTAGAATAACAACTGTTCAATAAATACTTATTGAAAACGCCCAGCCTGTTTATTCTGTGTATCTCTCTGAGACAAACTAAGTGAGCACAAGTGACTGAGCGAAAGGTAGTATATTGTTTCCACGATTCTGAGGGATCGGGGTTGTCATGTTCTGAGGTTGCCAGAATCTATTCTCTCCTTGGTAAGAGGAGATTATAGTGGCACTGTGAGCTAGCTGATACAGACAGGCTAACGTATCCGGTGGGGGTGCACGGAATCAGTCCGCCACCAATCCCACAGTTTATGTGATCCAAACGCGCAGATCCTGTATAGGTTATATAGGAACTACACGACATGGTGCCGCCAACGTTGGTTGGGTACTTATTTAATAGTAGAATCTGAGTAGTTCAGTCGTGCTATTCTCAAAGACCCCTACTCACAAAACACCAGAGACGTCTGGAGTGGGTGGGTGGGCACAAACTCCGCCACAGCTGAGTAGGCTAAAAAATCCTATTCATTGGCTGTTGGTTAATCAAGCTTGAAGGACACAGTGTTCCTAAAATTGTGCAAAAACACCTTATCTTAGTTTCCTTGAAATACTTCTTCCTCTAAAAAATGACTGAAGGCGTGGAAAACGCGGAGAGAGTTGTGCATAGTTTGCACCTCTCAGATGAAGAAGAAAATGCAGATGCAATTCCGATTGCAGAAAATCTTAGAAATACAGTCACCCTAAAACTTCTTGCGCATGGTGTAACAGCCA
The DNA here is from genome assembly GCA_963921515.1 of Calotriton arnoldi. Classification (NCBI taxonomy): domain Eukaryota; kingdom Metazoa; phylum Chordata; class Amphibia; order Caudata; family Salamandridae; genus Calotriton; species Calotriton arnoldi. The sequence continues at coordinate 1,172,745 of CAWUFW010005839.1, forward strand.
GGGGTGGCATAGTAGCTTTCGTGATTGAGGCACACGAATCATATAGAACAGAGGTACTTTATTTGTGGGTTACATTCCCAGCAGCAAATGCAAGAACAAAAACATTTCACTCCTACACAGAAGGAGATGCACCAGCGAAATATTGTCCGTTTGAGGACATTGTGGTTCCGCTCACGTACCAGGAACACTTATACTGGTTTAAAGGTACCCTACACCACAAAAGAAGAAGAGTGAGACTCGGTCCGCTCGGAAGAGAAGGGGCAACATGGCCAATATTAGCGGCCTACACACCACATCCTGACATTGAAAAAATGCCACCAGGAGACTTACTCACACAACACAAAGAATTGATAAAAATTTACAGAAACTTGACGCAATTTGTCATGAGGACACTTACAGTCCAACCAGCAATAGTTGCAACAAATGGAACTCAAGTTCAGAGTACAGCAACTAAAATCACACCACAAACATTACACGCAGTAATGGGTAAAATGCCCACAAAACGTGAACAAATGCCATTCTGGGTAGCTCAGAAAATAACACAGCTCGAGGCAGTATTCCCGAATACTACCCCGTATGAAAAACACAGAATGCTAACAATCTGCTTGCCCATGGGTATAACACCACAAATAGAGGATTGTACCACTTGGGGTACAGTCTTTGCTGCCATTTATACCAGAACACATGGTATCCCGTCATTAGCAGTAGTACCAGACGTATTGAGACAAATACTAAACGAGTACGGAGCAGAGCCTGCTCTGAACTTAGGGATGAAGTTACTAGGTAACTATGCCCCGGTCTCAGCCATAATATTAGCTAATATTAAAGGGGAAGCAGCTTCAGTGGCTATCCGCCAACGCCTAAGGGAGTTCAGTCCTTTAGAACAAGAACACGAACTACCGAAAATAATTGAAACTGCATATGCAGAATTCGGCAGAGACAGTTTGGGTGGGAAAGCTTTAAAACCACAACTGATGGGCAGTCCCGAAAAGGACACTTTTAAGCAGATACCTGCTTCAACAAACAAGAAGTGGGACAATAAAAAACAACAAAACTTTAAAGGAAACAGGTCTCAATCAAGAGGTAGATCTCTTCCACAGGAGCCCTCTGAAAAGAGGTATAACCTTAGGAATAGGGATAATATTAGGAAACCTGACAGTATCAGGATACTGATACACTTTCCTCTCATTCCTTTTAGGGTTCATTGAAAAACTCCGAGAGGGAAGGACGGTCAGACAGACAAGAAGAGCGTACAAAGTCCAGAGACAAGCAGCACGCTCAAGATTACACTTCTAAAAAAGAAGAGAAACCAAAGCAAAAGCCACAGTTCAAAATGAAGAAGGTTGCAGGTCTAAAGATCAGACATGCCCAGATTTCTGAGGACTCGACTGCTGAACGGGGAATGGGCTCTGACGATACTAGACATTGCGGCAGAAGTAGCAATAGCTCGCCAGAAGCTGATGGAATTTCTTGTGTCCGCAGACTTGAATGATTATATCACGGTAGTGACACCAGATACTAGGGTAAGTGTCCCACATAAGTTATATGAAATAACACTCCAAATGGAGGTGCACAAATGTAGGACAGTTAGAGGTCTCTTTTGGGAGAATCTATCATTTGGCTATGACATTTTGTTAGCTGAACAAGATTGGCTGCCAGCATTCGTCATGGATTGCCCTAAAGGAGAAACAGTAATTTTACCGGCATTCTCAGACCATATTACCAGGCACCTAAAACACACATATGTGCAGGGGTGGGCGGTAGCCCGAGCCCCTGCATTATACAAAAACCATGTTGGATGGGATGAGGATTCAACCCACCACATAAATCCTTTAAAAAATACTCCAACTGCACAGAGGCAGTATCCAATAAAGCAAGAAGCTAAAAAACAGGTCAGGGAGATCTTAGATCAACTTGAATACCAAGGGGTGATCGAAAGTTGCACCTCATCGATGAATAATCCTTTGTTTCCGGTCATGAAACCTGGCAATTCCTATCGTTTAGATTTAGATTATAGACATTTAAACACTTGCACTAAGACATTTGCAGTCCAAAATGCACACAGTGCCGCATTAATGAATAACATTGTGCGAAAAAAATATATAAAATGACACTTGATATCTCAAATGGATTTTTCTGCCAAAATATAGCGCCTGAAAGCAGGTATCTAACAGCATTCTCAGCGCTAGGGTCCCAGCGTCAATTTTGTCGACTCCCCCAGGGGTATAAGAACAGCCCGGGGTTGTTTTCAACCAGAGTAACTGAGTTACTTCAAAATTTAGATGAAGAGGCATTGTCCCATGTGGATGGTATTTATCTAACAGATGATGACCTAGAGGAGCACTTGAACAGAGTGAACACCATAATTTTGGGATTTGCATCTGAGGGCTACAAATTCAACTTTAAAAAATCAAAAATTGCCCATCTCAGTGTCCTGTTTTTAGGATATGAGCTTTCAAGTGAAGAGAAAAGCCTGGCAGCCCATTTGTTTAGAAAAATGCGTGCTGCTCCAACCTCCAAAATCATTGAAAACTTACAATCAATCCTGGGATTCCTGAACTTTGGCAGAACATACATTTTGGATTACGCAGAAAGAGTAAAACCTTTCTACGATTTAATAAAACCTGATTTTTCAGTAAGACAATGGACACAGGAACACACAGATATCCTTTGTTCCTTACAAGCTGACATGATAGCTTCCAAACACTTACATACACACGTAAACGTACGCAACCTGGTGATCCTTATAGTTGCGGGTCAATCTGGGTACACCTATCTAACATATAATGAAGGTGAAACGGTACCAATTGCATACAAATCACATTTGTACACAAATGCTGAGATGCGCTTCGCATCTACAGAAAAGATTCTAACAGCAGTACAGACTGCTGTAGTGAGAGAAAGAGCATTGGCACAAGGGAAACGAATAATAGTAGTGACTCCGGTTCCAGCCTTAGAGGCTGCGACAAAGGGAAGTGTTCCTAACGCTAAAGCCTTACATCCAAGATGGATACAATGGACTAATTCTCTCACTGCAAAAGATGTAGAATACAGGTACGACCCAAATTTAAAGATACAAGCATTTCTGCAATACGAACAAGAATATCCTCTACCGAACGAAATAATTCCTCTAGATCAGTATGAATATATAATTTACACTGACGGATCAGCTCAACCGGCCATAGGAAGTAAGCAACAATATAGCGCGGCATGCGCAATCGTTAAAGGTCGCATGCGGGATGGAAAGTTCCACCCAAGTTGCACAAAAACGCAATCTCTAGGAGACTGCACTGCACAGCTGGCAGAGTTAAAAGCCTTGATACTGGCACTGGTAAATACAGATCGAGAATTCCCCACACTAATTGTGTGCGATTCATTTTACTGTGTACAGTCGTATAATGAATATTTGCAGCACTGGGCTCAAAACGGGTTCTAAGATGTAAAAGGTGGCACAATTAAGCATAAAATGCTATGGGAACAGGTAGTGGAGTTGAAAACCGAATTACCGAGAGCTCACGTGATACATACACTGAGTCATTAGCGTGATGGCGTTCACATTGAAGGGAATTCATGGGCTGATGAAGCCGCAAAGGGGGCTGTATGCACGGCTTCCATAGCTGCAATCACTCATTCTGAAACGAGAATAGACGGTGAGATTATGGTGGCTGTCATTGCTTCACGCAAAAACAGCAAAGCAGTACCAAAAAGGTTTCCACTCCAGTACTCCTACAAGTTAGATGCCAATAACATTCCATTTGCTCAGATTCCTGGAGTTGGGGGATAGAGTAATTCCAAACATGGATCGTAGGTTAGGTTTAATTCTAGCAGCACACGAAGGGATAGGTTCTGCACATGCAGTAGTTACGGCGACTGTTTCTTTATTGAAACAACGCTATTGGTGGCCTGAGTTAACTAAGCAAACTAAAGACTATGTCTTGAAATGCGACATTTGCCAGCAGATGAAAGGTTCCACTGTAACACGTCCAGCACAGACACCATTATTAATATCTGACAAACCACTAGCGTGTGTTTATTTGGACCACTGCGGCCCCTTACAAAGAGATGGGGCTTACAGGTATATCATGGTTGCAGTGGATTCCTGCTCAAGATTCCTATGGGTGTGGCCCCAACGCTCGGCTGACGCTCGAACTGTTATAAAAGATTTGCGAGTCTTTATAGGGACATACACAATTGGCACATTACATTCTGACCAGGGCCCTGCGTTTAGCTCTCTGGCTTACAAGGAGGCCATGCGAGGGTTGGGTGTAGCTTTGCGGTACTCCTCTCCATACCATCCCGAGGGAAATTCGGTCGTGGAGAGGAAAAACCGAGACTTAAAGCAATCTTTAACGGCTAGAGTATTAGGCCCGGGTGAGAGTTGGGTAAAACATCTGTATAGGGTGCAGCGAGCATTGAATAATATGCCAAGAAGTTCTCGTGGGGGGGTCATTCCAACAGAGGTCCTATTTGGGACAAGAATGTGGTACCTGATCTTGATTGTGAAGGCACAGTTGCGGATGAAAAGCCTTTTGACATCCATGATCGTTTGGCTGTTTTACAGGATCTAAATGAGTCCAGGACACAACAAAGTAATGTCCATATGAAGCAGACTGCCACTGGGGAAGTCAAATCAGTCACGGCAAGACCTGTCGATCCCAAAAGTCGGGGATCTGGTCAGAGAGAAAATAGCGGACAAGAAAGAATTTGGGCCATCATACAGAAAGCCTTTACAGGTTCTAGCAGTTGAAGGAACAAGAACTGTACTTCTACCGCCTCTTGCCGGAAAAAAGGAGAAAAGATTTGTCTCAATCGACCTAATCAAACCACACTATGTGGCCGATACTGAGTAGTAGGCCACGTGGACTCCAAAGTAGCAGACGCCCTCCTCTCGCTACAATTCAAGAAGTTCAAACGGAAAGACTCATCACGTTCGAAGAACCTCCTGCACGGAATGAAGGACTATGCAACAATGCTATGGAACTCGTTCCTCTTGAACCTGAAGTTCAAATTCAGAACCAAAATGAAAGACAAATTTCAATTCGACCAAATACATATGTCTACGTTAACATGCCTCAACAAGAGCAAACTACAGTGTCCACAAGACCTGCGGAAATGCCGAAAATTGATAGAACTGCATCTGGCTATTTCATCGACTTTGATACCTTTTCATTGGATCCAAGTGAACCTGAAACAATGCCAGCCGAAAAAACACGCAACCAGCAAATTAAAGACTTTCTGAACTTTCTTAAAAAGACTTACCTGGTGTGCCCTTGGGTAGAACTATGGGTAATCACCGGGATACTTGTCTTTCTTTTCTGGTAGGCTTAGTTGTAGTTTTTAGCATGCTTGTTAATGGAAAATACCTTCGACAAAGCTCTGCAGCCCAAAAGGTGCATTTAATCTTAAAGCCACACCAATCATCTCATCGAGAACAAAGAGACTTGTCATCAGTGAACATTACAGCAGTTCCTATACCTGATGGTATAGTTTGGGACAAGGTTGATTTCGATATATTTGGTCCGACCGAACTTTTGAGAATTCCTCATTTATTTAAAATATCGTTGAGTGATATCATTACCTCAAGTACATTTTCCGATGATTGGGATTTTGAGACTGTAAATAACATGTTGTCTGATTTGGAAAAATCTGCAGAATTTTCTAATAGTGAAACATTGGATAGCACATCAGATTTCGAAACAATGTATTGTTATCAACACTATGGTCATCACTTTCTGCATAAATCTGCTAATCCTATAAATGTGGTCACTTACCACCAGTGGGAACATTGTCCAACACCGCCGAAAGGCAGTTCAAAAACATTTACACAAGTTTCCATATTTTTCAGGGTTTAATATGTCTGACCCAGCATCATATTATTATAAGGTTGCACCAACATCAGCACAGAAAAATATGTTAACAAACACCAAACAGATTTACTCTGCTTCCTTTATTGCCCAGTTGTCTGAACAAGGTTTCGACTTATGGAAAGACACCATAGACTTAAAATCAGTCTGGGGTACTAGGGAATGGCAAGTTCAGGGAACGGAAGCTCTGTTTAGAGCATGCCTTATCCCTCAACAAATCATGTTTTTAAACGAGACAGTGCAACAGACGTCTTGCCTTGGACTAGCCAAGAACAAAGACTTGAACACACCTTGGCTGCCAACTCCATCACACACCGAGGGTAACATAACATCACAGAAAGAGATTACATTGAATGACATTATACAATACAACAGATCAGACCCCGATTGGGAGAAATGGTTGATTTGGCCCACAGACACTAATAGTTGTCAGGCGAGATTCATGGGTAAAACCGTAGGGTTCGCTATCCATAGGCGGGATCAACGTTATGTTCAGAGAGAACATCCAGGGGTAGTCACATCCCACAGTGTTGGGAAGTTGTGCCTTGAATTGGCTAAAAACCTCAACGCTCACAAAGGTGAAACAACACTTATCCTTACTGTCACAGGATGTGGATCTCAGGGATTTTTTACTAGGTCCCAGGAAGCCACGTCAGAAACGTTTCTATTATGCTGTCTATAATGAAATATGGAAAATATCCCAACAAGAGGCCGCAGAGAGGTTACGTGAAATAGACCGTATAAATCTAGAAAAATCTGTAGCAGTGGTAGACAATGGGTAACTAACAAACTACATTGACCTCCAGGATATATTCCTTAGGCAACATTGTATCTTCTGCAATAGACATACTGGAACAAGATTTGGCCATACTACAACATGGGTAATCTCAATTATGTTCTATTATGTTATTAACCTGGACGCTGCAATCTTTGCGTGCAGGCTATTTGCCAACAGTACGTCTCTGTTTTCTGAATACAATCTAACAGATAAACAGATAGAGATGGCACAAAGGGGAGCAAAATATACAATGCTGCGTATCGAAAAACTAGATAGATTAGCGTTTACAGTGGAAGAATTACCGTCCACAGAATTGCTAATCCATGGCCACATAACTCTACTGGTCACTACTTTTCAGTTTCAGTATTGCCTTGAAAAAAAGCAGGCAGGCAGATATGAAGAAATGGGTAAGGAATACATTAAGGAATCATGGGTATTACCATACAGATTCCGATGCCGGAGTGGGGATCGAGAAGTGTTTCTAAGCGGTACAAACTGTGAGAACTCTTTAAGCGGATCACTCATATGCCAGGATATAATGCTGCACGGGGCTTGTAATGGTTCTGTAGCGAACCTGTCCTGCCATTTGAGGGGTGCCCCATCTGCAGTGATTACTCCAACATTCAGTCTATCAAATGGGAGTTACTTGATGCTGAACAGTCAAGGCTGCTGCGGAATGCTACCGGGCATCGGATATCTGGTAACCGTAAGCTCCAGGGTTACTTGTTGTATGCAAGTATTGTTTCTACCGACACATACAGTCAGGGAGACACCTTTATGGCCTTCACTGAATGTTTCTTTAATACGGTTTGATACTCTAAGCCGAATGAAAGCCATGCTTTTACAAAAGTCTGTGCCCTTAACCTCCGCTCGAGAGACTTTTGATCTCCAGATCGCAAGTTCTTCGGCAGAGATACAGGCGCATATTCATACAAACTGCCCTTTCCATTTTGCAGGAATGGTAAATCGTATCTTTAACCTGTCTGATACGACAGGCATAGTCCACCTATTTAAGACCATAGGTTCTGGACTTCTGAGCACCTTTCAGACATTACTTGGGGTTATACCAAACTTCATGCACTCCGTATTCGGAAGCATCTTTGGAGGATTTCTGCTCATCCTGTTCCTAGCAGCAGGTATCCTGATTATTTTATATTTACTACGCAATGGACGTCCCAGTCACCAAGGAGGTGGAAAGAGCACTCCTGGAGTGTAAATACCGTGACCTCATGGTACAACATCTAGGCACGCCTCGCCTAAGAGAACTAAGTGCATCTTGGTTCTTGTAATTTCGACCAGTCTGGATGGACTGCATCTTACCTGTCTTCCGATGCCTGTTTTGTGGAGAAGAATGCGTGTTAGACCTTTGTTTGACACTCCCATCATGTGCGCAACCGGACATGAATGCTTTACTGGACCCGATAACGGCCCATGTTCTGCAGTGCCCTCAGCATATTCCGATATTGATGGCGGCATTCCTTGAGCCCCCGCAGGTAGTAACAGCACCTGTTGGTATGGACTCCGGCTCCTCCTCTGACACGCAGGCTTTGGACGGCGCACAGGCTGCCCCAGCACCGGCTGCGGACAGTGTGGAACATCATCTGTGCTCAATTGACGTACTCTGCGAGGTGCTACAGGGGCCGTCTACTGCGGAAGCAAGCAACGGTAATGGTGCGACTACCAGCCAGGACACATAAACATTTGACTCATTTGGCTCGTCGTGTGCTGGAATAAATTCGCCCTTTTTTAAAACCAGCTCAAATTTGGAACTCAAAACAAAAATTGACATTCCTTTCATTTATTTGGCATACATGGCTTTCTAATGCTTATAGTGGTTCGGACTATAACTACGGACACTTTAGAGCTGTGGCTTGAAAAATTGTTGTTAAAAAAAATAATTTATTACTGGATTTTTAAACATTTTAGCAAAACAGATGTTTTTTAAACTAATATCTAGTTAGGCTAGTAGTACGGTAATAAGTTACATATGTCGTCCAGTCGGAAGAGGAGTGGGTGTTATATTCCATATAGGTACCCTATATAGGCGCAGGTAACATTGCAACCTTTCACCTATATTCTTCCCTACATTACATACATAACGGTTCTTACGGACTGACCTTTTACCTAGATACGACACTGCATTCAGAATGCGGGTTTCCCCCTAGTTCGAATCTCATACATTATGCATGAGGCTTCTTGGAAGCACGGCAGGACTAACATCTCCTGTATAATATCTCTGTATAAAGTTCAGGCCCAACGTCATCCATTAGGCCGACATAGTAACACAGCAAGGTAGGACCCCTGGGGAGACCTATGGGTATATATACATCACATCTTGCTTGGAAGGAGAGAGGAGACCAAGGCTTCCCAGCTGACACACTGACCAGAGACGCTGAGGTTCCTACATGCAGACACTCCAGCTCGCAGTGGTCTAACATCCCTCGTTGGGTGTCCAACTCGAGACCAGGACGGGGTCCCATATTCTCTCATTCTCAGGTAATGGGGTTGACTAGATCCTAGAGGGATTCTTGGCATAACACCTACACAGATGCTAGGTACATTTAGGTACATCTAGTTAGGGAGGCATTGTAGGAGTACGCACTTTTTATCATGTGTTTTATGTACTTTTATATATTCATGATTTCTGCAAGATGGTAGAACTTTACCATCCCTTTACTTTCGTAGTATTTCTAATCATATATCTCTGCTACTGTCTAATGGTAGTTGCAGCTCATCTATTCTACACTAGAATAACAACTGTTCAATAAATACTTATTGAAAACGCCCAGCCTGTTTATTCTGCGTATCTCTCTCTGAGACAAACTAAGTGAGCACGAGTGACTGAGCGAAAGGTAGTATAATGTTTCCACAATTCTGAGGGATCAGGGTTGTCATGTTCTGAGGTTGCCAGAATCTATTCTCTCCTTGGTAAGAGGAGATTATAGTGGCATTGTGAGCTAGCTGATAGACAGGCTAACGTATCCGGTGGGGGCGAACGGAATCAGTCCGCCACCAATCCCACAGTTTATGTTAACCAAACGCGCAGATCCTGTATGGGTTATATAGAAATGAACTGAAATGAAATTGGGATTTATAACGCGCACTAATACCCGGAGGCGTCTAGGCGCTACACGACAGTAAGTAAATTTGGGGGCCCCTAGCAGGGACCTCATCCACCCTGGCTCTCCACTATGGGGCCTGGAAGACACATGTGGTTCCCCCCTAAAATCCCTGCACCGTCCGGCAGGCACTGCATGGTGCCTGCCAGACAGTGCAGTGATGTTAAAACTCGGCATTTTTTTACCATGCGGCTTGTGCTGCGAGCGTCAGCACAAGCTACAATGGAAAAAATGCAGAATCCGACCGCGAATACCGCGGTCAGTTTGTAATCTGGGAAGTGGGAACTCGGACTCCTTGTCGGCGGTTCCGCTTACGCTACGGTTGCTGGTTGAACACGCATCTAACCGACATTGTAATTGCCCTCAATGTGTCTTTAAATGTTTTAACATTACACAAGAGGCTATGTCATTAGTGAAATCCCCCTTCCCCGTAATTGTTTATAGTCAAAGCTCTCTGTACTATTTACTACTATTCCCGAGGAAAAAAATCAAATATGAAACTTCAAAGATTTCTCCTTCGAGAATATCGCCCATTATTCACTTTGATAAAACAAATTAAGGTGCAGAATACCTTGAAGATCATTACCAGCATGCAAACAACACCACAATTGTAGCTGTCTAGTTGCTTTGGGTTAGACTGTACCACCAATTCCCACAGCTGGTAGTCTGGACGCTTCACAGCCTGTAGGAAAACCCTTTTGAGACATATGAATAGATATGTAAAATATTAAAGGTTGTCCATCCGAAGTAATCAATAAGAAAGAATCATACACCATTGTCACGAATAATTATCAAATTTAAAAACAAAATTAAATCTATTATATTTTTTTTTGTTTAAATATTAGAAGTACAAAATAGATAATAGAACATTTTTTGGGGAAAGGATATCTCCAATTTCTCAAGAAGTCTTTGTAGGTCTGAAGATTTGCTGTCAGTGTATCATCTATAATTTTCTTTGTAATAGGTTTCAATATCTGTTGAAATTATATAAAATCAGTTGGAAAAACACCATCATCAAGACTAAGGCAATAAATGAATGTTAGTTCTACTTTAAAACCACTTTTTCCATCATTATAGTTCTTAAAAAATAAGGTGCATTGAATTATACCTAACTAATAAAATGGACACGAAAATGAATTGTCCATAACACGCAAGTACCCTGGCACAGCTTTAGAATAGTCCTTCTGCCTTATCCTGCAAATATTACCTAATATGTTACCTTACTCAGATTTTTAATTTTCAGGTTGACAATCTCTTGTTGGAGGTGTAAGCCCGTGCAACATCCCAGATACAATAGAGAATAAAATTACCCAATTTTTATATGCAATATTCAATTTAGGCCTCTCTTACTATTACAAGCCCGCACATATCAATAACGTTCAATCCTCCGTCTGTTCATGAAAATAAAAAACAAAAGGTTGCACTTACTAAAAGAATCCAATGAACACCAGTATTTGTGGGACATACAGCAGTTTCCATATTTTCATAAGGTAACTGCACAGAATAGAATGTTGTCATGAATAACTTTGCCTGTCATCCAAACTCCATACGTAAACACTTACACGAATACAAAGGTATGAATTTCTTTTCAATCATAATTAAAAATGTACAGCATTGTCTTTAAACACAAGCAGACACATTTTTGGCCTTTTGGTATTGGGGCTAATGCTGCTTCTCAGAAAATGGCCAAAAGGCGTGTTTCCGACCACCTCTATGGCGGTCGAATCCTGATTAGGCAGTCGGGACTGCCGACTACCTGTCAGCCAGTCCCTTTACCACAACGATGCTGGTCGGATGCTCGTCCGTCCGGCATCATAATTATGGCCATAATGCCAATACACATCCAATTTTGTCCCATTGCATACAAAAACATACTCTTAGATGGTTTGCTGCTGCTGCTCGACTTATAAGGCCTCAACATGTCAAGATTGTGTGTTGTACATAAAGGGAGGTTGATTGCATTAAGCAATTTAACACACTTTCCTTGAATTTCGGTGATAGTGTACGGTTCTGTAAATTTATGTTCCAAAATCCCTCCTTTTCTTGAACTTCTGCAATTTTTCAGGAGCACCAACTGTCCTTCTGTAAAGGTGCAAGGCTTATATTTCTTTGTAACTCTTTTTTTGAATTTTGCTTTTCCTGTGCGAGCTCAATATTCTGTTTTGTCTGCTTCTGCAACTCTGCTCCTTTTTTTTTCTTTTCGTCGATAATGCCCGCATAATCTGTTTCAGTTGGTAGAATGAACTCAACCTATTAAAGGAAAAATAAATCAATCACTATTTTTCATTATAATCACTACAATTAAATGTATTTGAAGAATTTAGAAATAAAATAATGTTAAACGGATTGCAAAATGAAAAATATACATTTCTAAATAGAACCTACCCCTCTATTTATATATACATTTAAAAAAAAATTAAAATATCAATATTTATCATACATAAATCTTATGCAAAAGAAAAGTAACAGAGTGAAATAAGATTTAACTTCAACAGTACCTGCAAGTGAATTTATGTATAATTACACAAGATATATGCAGATTTAAACATCGATAGGGGTAATGACTCAGAAACTAATAGAACATTTTAAAAATTCTTCTAATTCAAAACACAATCATAATTTCATACCAAATCCTCCTCTAAAACCTCCTTTGTAAATCTTAATTCACGGCCATACATAAGTTCAAAAAGGGACACTTTTGTTGTGGTATGTAGCTTTGATCTTAAAGCAAACAAGGCATGATCCAAAAACAAATCCCTGTCGTTTTTGATGCTCATTCACATACTTAGACAGTGTGCTGTAAAATAACAAAACAATGAGTACGTAACATGATTGTTACTGACTTATTTATTTATTTTATTTATTTATTTTTAAAGTTTTCTGTAGCGCGAACTTGACCACCGTGGGTATCGGAGCGCTTTACAGTTTATACATCGAGAGGGATACAAACAATTAAAAACAGAACCAACAAAGTGAAAAATACACAATAATGTAAAGCCAAGGCATTCTCGTGAACCTGGCAGCTGGGCCACAGATCAGCAACTGTGACCTCAATATCCAATGGAATAGCCAGCCAGAGGTAGAAATTTCTTCATCAGGAGCACTTTGACTCCCTTTTTGAAGAGGACAATGGAAGGATTCATCCTGACTTCAGGGGGGAGGGAGTTCCACATCCTCTGTGCCATACCTGAGAAGGCTCGATTGTAGGTTTTTTTTTTTCTTGAATTTTTGTGGTTTGAGCAATAAGGTGCTAGCACTTCTGGAGGCTCTCGAACCACATGAGAGCTCCAGTTTTGAGCGAGGTACAGTGGGGTATTGAAGTGAATGGCTTTGTATGCCATGCATGCAATTTTTAACTGTATCTGAGCTTCATAAGGAAGCAAGTTCAGGGACAACAGGTCCGGAGTGATATGGTTGTATTTTTTGGCACTTGTTACGAGCCTGGCAGCAGAGTTGAGGGCAGCTCTAAGAGGAGCAGTCTTCACTCTAGGTAGGCCGCAAAGGTTTGCGCTACCATAGTCCAGCTTTGAGATCACTAAGGCTTGCACTGCCACCTTTAGGTCATGAGCAGGGAGATAAGGTTTGAGTTTCCTTATGATGCTGAGTTGGCAGTTCGCTCCTTTGGTGAGGGAGCTGATGTGCTTCTGCATGTTCAGACTTTTGTCTAGCATAATTCCCAGAGAGGTTGCGGAATCAACCAGGTGCGGCCTACAGTTAAGAGCAGTGAGATGAGTCAACCATTGTTCGATGACCGGAGATTGCTTGTGTGGTGCGATTAGGAGGAATTCCGTTTTGAGAGAATTTAACTTCAAGTGGTTGCGTGTCAGCCAACTTTGAGTTTCCAATAGGACTGAGTTGAGGGACCAGATGTCCTCAAGGGAGGTGATCTTCAGGTATAGTTGGGTATCATCCGCATACATGTGATAGTGAATGCTGGATGAGTTCAGAATTTCTGTCAAAGGCTCCATGAACAGGTTGAAGAGCGTGGGAGAGAGCGCTGAACCCTGTGGGACCCCTAGCGTGACCGGCGAAGGACGAGACAGAGACTGGTTCACCTTGAAGCTTTGGGATCTGTTATGAAGGAATGAGGAGAACCAGTTTAGTACAGGCCCAGACAACCCCATCCTGTGTTCCAAGAGGTCAATTAGGTTATCATGTTTGACAGTATCAAATGCTGACGAAAGGTCGAGAAGGATCAGTAGTCAAGATTCATTTTGATCCAACATTCTTAGCGCATCATCGACAATGTCAGTTAAGGCAGATCTGTACTATGTCCTGGGCGGAAACTAGATTGGCATAGGTCCAGAAGTTGGAAGTGATCGATGTGGTTACAGAGTTGGGCGAGCACACATTTCTCCAAGAGCTTTGCCAACGTGGGGATGTTAGAGATTGGGTGAAAGTTATGAAGGTCCATGGGATCTGCAGATGGTTTCTTTAGAATCGGGGTAACTTGACCCGATTTTAGGCAATCCGGAATAGCACCTTGCCGAAGTGATGCATTGACGATCTTAGTCCAAAGTGGGAGTAAGGAGGTTCTAACTTCGGAGAAGAGGTTCGATGGCAGGGGGTCTTTGAAATGATTAGAAGGTTTCAGAGTAGCCAGCGTATTGCGTATAGTGCTTTCATCCAAGGTTTGGAAAAGGCTCCAGGATGCGTTGTTTTTGGGGAGGTAAGGCTGCGAAGGGACAGTGACAACCAACCCTGTGGGCAGGAGGGCGTTCACCGGACTGATCGACAGTTGTTCAAGGGCAGTGTGTAGATCAACTGCGATCTTGGTGGTCTTATCTATGAAGAAGTCAGCGATTTCATCGCAGTTCGGCTGTGACCCTCGACCCAGTGCCGACAGATTAGGATGACTGTTAGCTTGGGACTTGATGAGTTCAAACTGTTTTTTGGGACTGTTTTTTGCTTGCTCTATTTGATTTCGGAAGAAGGTGGCCTTTGAGCATCTGATGCGTTTATTGTAGATGCTTCTTAGGGATCTCAGATGGTAGAGATGTTCAACGGAGGGATAGGATCGCCACATTCTTTCCACAAGTCTTAAATTCCTTCTTTCGCAATTAAGACTATCATTGAACCAAGGTTTAGAGAGTTTGGAGAACAGTCTTTTAAGCTGTAGTGGTGCAACAGAGTCTAAAACATTGGCCATTGAGCGGTTATAATGGGCTGTAAGGTCGTGGACATCCGACATGTTCATAGGAGGGGGCAGGATGTTATCGCAGAGCGCATTCAGATCATGCAAATTGATGTTTCGTAGACATCTTTTCAGTTGTTTAGGGTTCTTTGGCTGGGCTCTACTAGCACTTACCGAGTCCCGGATGAGGAAGGTGATGCAGTAGTGGTCTGACCAATCACATGGAAGGATCGAATCCAGAAGTATGGAATTGGACTAACCAATGACAAGATCTAAGGTAGCTCCTTTAGTATGAGTAGGGCTGCCACAGATTTGGATTAGGTTGAAGTCCAGTAGGAAGGATTTAAGGCTATTGACCACCACATCATTCACATCGTTCCAATGAAGGTTGAAATCTCCCAGGAAGATCTGAGTGCCATGGAAATCTGTGTTAGCCGAGATAATGTCCATGATCTGTTCTCTGAAGGGAAGGTTGTCGCGAGGCGGGTGGTAGAACGTGTGCAGTTTGCATGGGAGATTGTTGCTACCAGCCACTTCAATGCATAGGTATTCACAAGACGGAAGGAGGTCAGCATGTAGTGCTTTCACTGTTAGAGTGCTACGATGAAAACATGCGATGCCTCCACCAAGTCCGCTTGCTCTGTCCAACCGAATGATATAGTTGGGAGGTACTAAAATGTCCAGGATGGGAGCAGCTGAGTCATTTAGCCAGCTTTCAGTCAGCATTACAAGGTCCAAGTCTTGTGCAAGGATGAGGTTGGCAATGTCCGCAGCATGTTTGACTGCCGATCTACAGTTTAGGAGCACGCATTTGAGCTTTGTATTGGTGACCAGTGGTGCAGATAGTGTGGTGGTGACTTTTGTGAGGTTGTTCTCATATAATGCTCTGGTGTTTAGCCTAGGTTCCCTGAAGGGTTCAGTGGGGATGGATTCCATTTGTTGCAAGTTAGTTATGGTGGAGGAATGTGCCGGATCATAGGAAAGTAGGAGAGAATGAATATCACTATCTGACAGGGAGGCTCTACATCTGGAGGGCCGTGAAGGGTTGTTAGGATGAGGAGCGGAAGCCCAACTGTGGGGAGAGTGGGTAATGTAGGACGGTGACCGACGAATTGCGGGGGAGGTTGGGAGCCAGGTACACACTTTAGATGGGAGCGAGCAGAGATGGTGATTGTGCATAGTGGAGCAACTTAGCCTGGAGTTAGCAGCCAGTTCCGCGGAGATATGTAGTAGGCTACGTACCTCTGACCTAAGTTGTAGGAGGCAATGAGAGATCTCATTAAGTCTGTCTTCCACTGAGGTATGGGATTGGGAGGCAAGGTTCAGGGGACCCTGCAGTGGTAGAGAGCTAGAGGGAGCGGGGGACAATAGGACAGGCGGCGAATGTATGTGCTCAGAGGGGAGGAATTCCAGGAATTGGAGCTGGGTGTTCAGAGGGTTGGGTACGATTTATTTATTTTATTTATTTATTTATTTATTTAAAAGGTTTTATATAGCGCTGGCTAGACCCAGGGGTATCAGAGCGCTTTACAGGAGTATGAGGAGGTACAATAATCAATACATTTTGTCAAAAGCATTGCAATATGAGCCAATATAAGGAGAGCAGGTAAATATGAATGTTATTTACAAAGGTCAAATAATAAGCTCACGTGGGTAGAGATTAATTAGGTTCGGGTGGGTGTGTGGAGGTGAGCAGGGTGAGATAAAGTAGGGGGATAAGGAGAGTGGGAGTTAGGGGAGTGGGGGAATGGGAGATCAGAGGAAGGCCGTGCGGTAGGTTAGATGTCATAGGTAAAGGTGGGGGCAAGGAGGGGTTGCTAGGGGGAGGGGAAGGGAGTAGCGTGAGGGAGGGGAGTTAGGAGGGAGAGTGAGGGGGTGAGAGAGTTGGATGGCAAGGGGGAGCCTGGTGGGGCGCAGAGTAGGATACGTTGCCAGAGGAGGGTATTATTGACCCCAGTATTTGTTGAGGAGAAACAATTTGAGGTAATTTTTGAAGTTGATGTAGGAGGGGTTGCAGCGTAGGTCTTTAGGCAGGGAGTTCCATATGGACGGAGCGTTTCCAGAGAAGGATCGAGCTTGTGTGCATTTCTTTTTTAGCAGAGGGGGGATAAAAATGAGGGCGTTGGTGCTCCTTGTTGGTCGAGTGCAGCCCGCATTGTGGAGTTTGTCTGATAGGTAACGTGGGGTGTTTTGGTGAAGGGCTTTGTGAGTGATACATGCAATCTTATAGGTGGATCTGCCTTCGATGGGAAGCCATTTGAGGGTTTTAAGTGCAGGGGAGATGTGGTCGAAACGTTTATAGTCATAAGTCTAGCAGCTAGGTTGAGTACAGATTTGAGTGGTGCAAGATGGACTTTGAGAGTTCCAGCGAGGATAGCGTTACCATAGTCTATTCTCGACAGGACCAGCAATTGGACAACAGTTTTGAAGTCATCTATCGGTATGAAGGTTTTGATTTTTTTTGAGTTGACGGAGAGTGAAGAGTGCTCCTTTGGCTGTGGTTTTTATGTGGGCGGTAAGGGCAAGGTTATTGTCAATGGTGATGCCTAGAGATTTAACTGAATTGGAGGTGGTGAGAGCAGTTGAGCGCATTAAGGTCAGATATCCAATTTTGTATGGGGAGTGGGTTGTTTTTAGGGGAGAAGAGAATGATTTCCGTTTTTTTAGGGATGAGTTTGAGATGAATTTGGTGGAACCAAGATTGGATCTTTGTTAGGGTGTCATTGAGGTGTAGCACATCAGAGTGGGATTTAGTCTTATAGTAGAGTTGAGTATCGTCGGCATAGAGGTGGTAGTTGATTCCTGCTTGTTTGAGAATGAGGGTGAGGGGTTCCATGAATAGGTTGAAGAGAGCGGGGGAGAGAATGGATCCCTGCGGGACACCGAGGGGGATAGGAGTGGGGGAGATAGGATAGGGGAAGAAGGGTAAGAGGGATATTGAGCCCTAGACGCCAGTGGGAGCCGGCTGGGATTACGGGAAGGGCAGGGGGAAGGGATCATGGGGAGAATCAGGGCAATGCTGTGAGCTGTGTAGCTAGGGGAGTTAGGGCTAGCAATCCTTGAGGAGGGGGGAGCAGGCCTACTAGTATGCTGACTATACTGTCGCAGCTCATTCCCATCGGGCATTGAAGGAGAATTGTTCCTAAGGGTGGAGGTAGTTAAAAGGGGGGCCCTTCGGAGCTAAGGTAGGGTCAGAAGATGGTGCTAGAGGGGTGTAGGGTAGATTTTGAGGAGACTGGGGGGACCGTAGGGGGGCCGACATCTCCGGAGGGGGTGTATTTGATGTTAGCCACTTTATTCAAGATGGTGGGAAAAAAATTGTCAAAATAGCCCTAGGTTGTGATCTGAAGCTTGAATAAGGATGGTTCCGTTTTTGTAAAGGGAGATGGAGGCTTCTGCTCTGTAGGCCGAGGAGGGCTCAACCATCAATATAAGACCATGAGGAGTCTTCAGGGAAGTGGAGATCTGGAGCCGCCATTGAGCGTGACGCTTAGTGTAGAAGATGAGATCATTTATGGTAACACCTTTTTTGATGGAGAAGTAAGGATCTGAGATAAGGGTTTCCGGGTGGGTTTTAAGTAGTCTGTGTTTGAAGTTTTTTGCGGCCTTTTTAGATAGGTTAGGGGGATATATGATTCGGAAAGCATTATGGCTAGCCGGCTCAAGGGTGGGAGAAATGGAGTTCAAGGAATTAGGATCCATATCCATGGCCATGTCAGCGCTCTACTCGGCTCCTGACATAGGAGGCGCAAGTAAGCGAGGAAACTGAGGGTTTCGGGGAGTAAAGGTGGAGTGATTAGTCGTAACGCAGTAGCTAACAACGAACCTTCAGGTTCCTTTTGTGTAGACCCAGACCCAATGTGAGCCAGACTATAATGGGCTAAAAAGACAGGAGGAAGGGCCGAGACAAATTGAAGGCAATCCCATGGGTCAGATTTAAATCTGTATATACTAGGCAGTTCACTCAGGGCGTTTAATGCAAGACCTTAGATAGGAAAACGCCACTTCAAAATATGTGGTAATGAGGAATAATGACCGCTCCCGGCAAGGCCACCGTATGTGGAAGATTTTATTATAATGGCAGTCGGGAGTGAACGCAGGGCATTACACGCAAGACCATGAAAGGGCAGTTCGTAGACCAAGTGTGATGGATATAGGTAAGATGACCTCACCTGAAAGGTCCCCACGTGTGTGGGTGTATATCATCTATTTGTTGAGGGAGTTCCTGTAAAGTAGATCATGCAGAGTGATTAAAAGGAGAGCGCAGAGACCAAGTGAATGGGAATTAAGTAAAAGTAAATTGACCACTCCAAGATGGCCACCGAGTGTTGAGGATGGAGCACTCCTATTTCTATTTCCATGTCTGGGAGAGCAGAGAGACCAGGGAAGAGAGCGCCCCTCTTCAGTTTCCATAAAGTGTGCCAGGAGACAAAATGGGTGCCCCACAAAAAACAATCAAAATGGGTGCCCTTCATTGCATAAAGCCGAGCCCAGTGACATTACAAAGTGGCAGCAGGTCTACTGCAGAAGTTAAAAACTGAGCCAATATTTTTGTGCTGCAAATAACTGAATGTGAAATGCTGAAAGGGGTACTTTATGCTCAACAATTGCTGCTTTTAATTTCCATGTCACGTTCTATAAAGCTTGCATTGTTACCAAAGACAACCTATCCGTAACCAGCCGAAACGACCGGGCTGATGTGGCAACCCCGATGTGAGGCAGGAAGAGCAGGCGATGCCTGCATGCAAGTGAGAGCCGGTGTGACTCGCGCTGAGATCAGCAACAGACCGGCAGCCCCCACGCCCCCAACACTCCTCACTCAATCAAGGCAGCAGAGCGGAGGCAGGACGGATCATCCGGGAATGCAGGAGTTCCGTCCCGGGCATGAGCAGCTCAGCAACCTTTGCCAGCAACCAGGGGTTCACCGCACCTCGAGCTGAACAGCTTCGTCACCAGGATCGGAGCGACGCTCGACCCGCCTCTCCACCAAGCCTCTTGGAAGCGGGAGCAAGCAGCAGCGCTTCAGGAGAGGCTCAGATCCTCGAGCACAGCCCCACGACCAGAATCAAAGCGGCGGGGAGGGGGGAGAACTGTAGGTCAGATGCACCAACCATCCAAAATCTGCTCACTCCGGCCACCACAAAGAAACAAAGTGCACTAAGGGGCAGCGTGAGTCTCGCAATGCTCCACCAGTACTGCTCTCCCCAGGGGGGGCAAAGGAGCACGGGCCGAGTCAGTGTCAGTAGCGGTCAGCCTGGGAAACCACTGCCTCTGTGACTTCAGAGCACGAGCAGCAGTGCTCAACCATCTCAGGGAATTATGTTGGATTTACGAAGTCCCCATGACATAATGGGGCCATTTGCGGAGTTGCGCTCGAACCAAGCAGGCATCGGGCACGGAGACTGGACGACTAAAATGCTGCCAGCTCCTGGCAGATTGCCTGCCCGCCAACTGATCAAAGTCAGCGCATTGGCCTCCCCCAGTGCCACTCTCGCGGGGGTCAGGGGAAGATGGGAGCCAGCTAGTCGGCAATCGGCTCTTGGATGAGCAGCCCACAATCGCTGGGTCACAGACACAAATTCGCAACTGGGCTGCTTGAGAACGGGTGAAGAGGGCAAAGTGGGTATCAGAACTCACCAGTAGTACAACGTGTTGTCATAGGCCAGCCAGCAGTCTCCGGGGGATCTAGGAACGCAGTTTGTGCCGGAGGAGAGAGCTCAGGTCGCTCAGAAACCTTTCGAGTCTGCGGGATAGGCTTTCAGATTTTAGGTGAGTGAATCCAGTTACTTTCAAGAGAATTCCTTTGTGTTCCCGGTTACAAAGAAGTGCGGCAAGAGAGTGGATAGTGGGGTATGCCAGGGATAGACCCTGATTAGTGATCCCCTACCCGGGAGCTTCCTTTTGGTCCTTCCACCTTGGCGGCCATCTTTTCCATCTGACAATATATAAACCAAGATTCTTTTGCTTTTAAACAAATATTTTCAATTACATTTGTTTCATGTAATCTTTAAAGTTTCAAGTTACTATTAACATATTATTAAAAACCAAGGACATCATTACCATGAAAAGCGGACGCGGAACCGTCTGACAAGGAGTCGGCGGTCCCGCTGCCCTCATTTGAATGGGACCGCCTGCACAGCGTTTGCTAAGTGTATACTTTCCATTGCGGCTTGTGCTGCGGGCTGCACCACGCGCCCAATAGAAAACTTACACTTCAAAAACGTGCAGGGATGTTTAGCCCAGGCCACCTAGCCTATGGCCAGGTGGGAAGGGGGCCCTCCTAGGGGCACCCAAGTCACTTTATGCCTGTCTTTTCATGGCATGCAAACCCCCATGAAAGGGCAGGCAGAAAGGATCATTGTAATCCCTACTTCGGTGCCTGAGCAGGCACCGCCCCTATTGTAAGGATTACTGACCCTCCGATCACCCGACTGGCTCAGGGACTGTCCCTCCGCCTGCTGCCTCCGACCGCATGCATTGTAATGCGTTGGTGGGACCGCAGCAACAGATGGCGGTCGGACCGCCATCAGAATAACCCGCACGGTACTTGCAAACTTAAACATTAAAATGGAAATTTTTTATAAATAAATTACTGGTTAACATGTGTAATAAAAAACAGATTCAGAATTAGCTTTACCTTTTAGTGTTCGCATTAGTACGCCCATCTAAACCGTTTACCTGTAATTGGGCGGTCAGAGCACCGGTGTGACGGTGGCTAGATCCTCCACCGCCACGCCACCATGGATCTGGCTGTCCTCAGACTAGTAATAGGCCTCTAAGACAGTTACCAAATTGAAGAAAAGTTAATGGAAGGAAACACTGTACATCTAGTAGGGAGTTTTACTGTTCTGTTTGGAAAAAGTTGAGTGTAAAATGTCATCTTGCCAAATACTCTTCCACTGCACTTCCAGTTATCTTTATCCTGACATTTACAATCTTTCTTAATAAAAGAAATGTCTGTATTTACTATTAAGTTTCCATCATTGGGCATGGCCAAGCCGCAGACCAAGATGGCCGCGCGGTTCTGAAGTTCCGTCTGGCTGCCCCAGCAAACTTCGACTGTCTCCTTCCATCCGGACAGCTATGGCTCATTAACCCGATCCACTTGCAAACTTAAAAACAAGTACGCTCGGAGCTGAGGCTCCGTGGTGGACCCTCCTTCCAGCTTCCTGAGCGGCGCTCCGCTGCCCTGTTTTCCCACCCTAAACAGCGATTCCGCAACCGGAATTCAGAAGGACCACCTGAGGCTTTGTATCGCCCTTCTCAGACTTCGCATCGCTGAGTTATTGAGCCGTGAAGTCCCTGCCTGTAGAGCGTGAATATGGTGCCCTGGGAGCTGTCGGAACTCGCCCGAAGGAAATGCACCGCATCGTCGCCGTTTTTTGTCTTTTCCATCTATCAGCGCCCCCACCCCTTGGTCCTCCTTTTGATTCGCTGACCTGCCTGCTGTTTGTGCTCTCCTTGAGGGGTGAACACGGCGCTGAATGCATGAGACGTCCGCCTTTGCTGTCACTCACCGCGGAAAAGCAGACGGTGAGCGGGGACACTGCCGACGACCCTGGGTCTCATGATGTCCGGTCTGGGCGGTGGGGCTCCGATGACCTGTGCCTCCATCAGCCTTGAATTCGCCGGGTCGGATACACGTTTGCTGAGCCTAAGATGGCGTAGTGCTCCTCGGCGGTGCTTACTGTTTAACTGAGCTCCGGTTTCCCCCTCATGCATGGATTTTGGACCGAATTCTACTGAGGTTCCCAACAAGACAAGCAACTTATAAGATACTCATCAATTCCTGTCTCTGTGAGCCCTATTTGCTTTGAGGCTCGATTCAGCTCTCAACTCTGCCTGACTCTAAAATGGCAACCGCTCTAGTGAGCTTCTCAGGAGTCTGCGGGAGACTGCCCTGGTGACGCGTGGGTCCCACATGCTTCTGCTGACGCGTTTCAGAGGCGGTAAGTGGGGGAGTGGAGAATAGCCTCCGGTGAGCCCTATGGGAGTTCAGATGACCGGATGGCGACTGAATTAAGCCTCCATAAAAACTTTGCTAGTACTGACTCGACGAGCCTGACCCCAAAATGGCGCCCGCCAGGGTAATACCACCGAAGAGGGAGGATCTTCCATCAAGTTGAGGGAGTCACATTGTGAATATAGGCATAACAGAGTAATAAGTTTCACCGTACTAGAGGCATGACCATCTGCAGTGTCGCGGAGATCTACAGACTCAAATTGCCTGACTTTAAGATGGGCGATAAGCTCCATATCCGATCCCATTCTACCAACCTTGTCTTCTCCATTTACCCGTTTCCGAACCCGAGTCCTTCGGTCACATCAGGATCCTCATTCTAACCCGGGGGAGCCCGAGTAGCATGGCCGATTTCTGGTGGAGCTGCATCGACCGCTATAGGGGAGATTGGCTCCGGCTCATCGCTATGGCCGTCACCTACCCAGGCGGACCTCGGACATAAATCTCGCCGTTTCTCTCCGCTGGTGTTCTCCTCCCTGTGAATGACTTTCCCCCATTTAATTTTTCCACGATGAGCTACTACTCTTGGACAAAAATTGGACTTCGACCAGACCTCGAGCTTATCCCCCTTCCGGCTCACCCATCAAGACATAGAATACGTGAACTTGCCACCAACTGTTGAGACCTAGCATTTTGGCCGATGCACGGTGGAGCTACCTTGATAGCTATAGCGGAGATGGGCTGTATACTTCCCCCTCGGCCGTCACCTACCCAGCCGGACTTTGGGCAGACTTTTTCGTCTCTCCGCCGTATCTCCCTCCCTCCTCCCTTTTACCTTTACCCTTCTTCGCTCCTTTTATCTTGTCTTCTATGCTCTTTAAATGTTTTCTAGCAATGGACCTAACCTGTAACTGTGTAACAATGTGGAACCTCATGTAAAGCGCTCTGATTCCTCCGGGTCTAGCCAGCGCTATATAAAACTGATCAAATAAAAAACATTTAATTGGAAATTTTTTATAAATGAATTACCGGTTAACATGTGTAATAGAAAACAGATTCAGAATTAGCTTTACCTTTTATTGTTTGCATTAGTACGCTCATCTAAACTGTTGGCCTGTAATCGATCTGCCACCGCCACGCCACAATGAGTCTGGCTGTCCTCTGACCGCTAGACTCATAATGGGCCCGTAAGACAGTTACCAAATTTAAGATAAGTTAATGGAAGGAAACACTGTACATCTAGTAGAGAGTTTTACTATTCTGTTTGGAAAAAGTGGAGTGTAAAATGTCATCTTGCCAAATACTCTTCTACTGCGCTTCCAGGTATCTTTATCTAGTCATTTACAATCTTTCTTAATAAAAGAAATGTCTGTATTTACCATTAAGTTTCCATCATTTACGTCTGAAGTATTTTGGTGGCAGACACCGCAGAACTCGTCAACAGAATCTAAATGTAATATTGAGATAGAATAGCGCATCTTAACCGTAAACGCAAACAAAGTTAAAATTATGTGGGGCATCAGATACTTGTTTCTAACTTTTCCCTCCCCAAAAAAGCTATTTTAGTCCCACATATACTTAAAAACAAGGAAATCACTATTAGGACGATATTAAAAAATTTGCATCCATAATAACATATTCGCAATTAACTGTTGGTGTAACTGAGAATGTTGATATGCATACAAATTAATCCATGTGAATAGATAAGCATGCTTGCTGTTACATTAAAGGATTCGCTGCTACAAGTATCTTTAACCTTGCTCCAACTAAGTACGGATCTTAGTGGTAATATTCAATAAGGAAAAAAAGGGAAATTAGTATAATCGCTCAGCTTGACTGCTAACATTACATAGTGCTGTGACGGAGTAAGAACTGGTCAAATATCTTTCTAATGGCAAGATAAATGACAGTTTTTAACATACTCAAACATCATTCCCATATCTTTGAATATTTAATAATATATACACAATTTATGCTGTGGACTTTTCAAATGAAAGTATCAGTGAACAATAATAGCCAACAATAGAATCAAAACGTTCCATTGACACAAAAGTATAACACATATCCAAAATTGAGAAAAGAAATGTTTAACTCCAACCTGATGACTCCATCAGATCCAGTGCAATATTGAATCTAAAGTCCTCCATAAAATTAGAATTTTTGGAAATGTCTGTAACTGGCTATTGACTGAGGTAGGAATCTGCAAACTGAGGACACAGTTGAGATTTTTACTTACCCGTTATCAGAATGACCACGTTTAAGTATAATGGGCCTAAAAACAATTGGTCTCATTATGTCAGTCGGAAAGCCAACCGACAGCCCGTTAGAGGCTTTCTGCCCCACATCATTGGGATCCGTCCGACCGCATTATTACGATGTCAGAGGGAATCCCGCGGGGCAATACTGCTCTGCGTCCGACAGACTCATTGGGGCGGATCCAGCCTAGCCTCACCTGTTGGATTACAATTTCGCTTCTCGTCTGCCCTTTCACAACAGTCAGCCCGCCATGAAATGGCAGGTGGTAAGTGACTTTGGGGGCCCCTAGCAGGGACCTCTTCCGCCCTGGCCCTCCACTATGGGGCCTGGGGAGCACATGTGGTGCCCCCCAAAATCCCTGCACCGTCTGGCAGGCACCGCATGGTGCCTGCCTGACAGTGCAATTATGTTAAAACTCAGCATTTTTTACCGTGCGGCTTGTCCTGCGAGCGTCAGCACAAGCTACAATGGAAAAAATGCAGAATCCGACCGCAAACACCGCGGTCAGTTCGTAATCTGGGAAGTGGGAACTCGGACTCCTTGTTGGCGGTTCCGCTTATGCTACGGTTGGCGGTTGGACATGCGTCTAACCGGCATTGTAATTGGCCTCAATGTGTCTTTAAATGTTTTAACATTACACAAGAGGCTATATCATTAGTGAATTCCCCCTTCCCCGTAATTGTTTATAATCAAAGCTCTCTGTACTATTTAATACTATTCCCAAGAAAAAAATCAAATATGTAAGTTCAACAATTTCTCCTTCGAGAATATCGTCCATTATTCACTTTGATAAAACAAATTAAGGTGCAGAATATCTTGAAGTATCATTACCAGCATGCAAAAAACACCACAATTGTAGCTGTCTAGTTGCTTTGGATTAGACTGTACCACCAATTCCCACAGCTGGTAGTCTGGACACTTCACAGCCTGTAGGAAAGCCCTTTTGAGACATATGAATAGATATGTAAAATAGTAAAGGTTGTCCATCAGAAGTGATCAATAAGAAGGAATAATACACCATTGTCACGAATAATGATCAAATTTAAAAATAAAATTAAATCTGTGATTTTTTTGTTTTGTTTCAATATTAGAAGTACAAAATAGATAATGGAAACTTTTTTGGGGAAAGGATGCCTCCAATTTCTCAAGAAGTCTTTGTAGGTCTGAAGATTTGCTGTCAGTGTATCATAAAGTATAATTTTCTTTGTAATAGGTTTCAATATCTGTTAAAATTATATAGAATCAGTTGGAAAAACACCGTCATCAAGACTAAGGCAATAAATGAATGTTAATTCTACTTTAAAACCACTTTTTCTATCATTATAGTTCTTGAAAAATCAGGTGAGTTGAATTATACCTAACTAATAAAATGGACATGAAAATGAATTGTCCATAACACGCAAGTACCCTGACACAGCTTTATAATAGTCCTTCTGCCTCATCCTGCAACTATTACCTAATGTTACCTTACTCAGATTTTTAATTTTGAGGTTTACAATCTCTTGCTGGAGGTGTAAGCCCGTGCTACATCCCAAAACACAATAGAGAATAAAATTATCCAATTTTTATATGCAATATTCAATTTAGGCCTCTCTTACTATTACAAGCCCTCACATATCAATAACGTTCAATCCACCGTCTGTTCATGAAAAGAAAAAACAAAACGTTGCACTTACTAAAAGAATCCAATGAACACCAGTATTTGTGGGACAAACAACAGTTTCCATATTTTCATAAGGTACCTGCACAGAATAGAATGTGGTCATGAATAACTTTGCCTGTCATCCAAACTCCATACGTAAACACTTACACGAATACAAAGGTATGAATGGCTTTTCAATCATGATTAAAAATTTACAGTATTTTCTTTAAACACAAGCACACACATTTTTGGCATGTTTCCGACCACCTCTATGGCGGTCGGATCCTAATTAGGCAGTCGGGACTGCCGACTACCTGTCAGCCAGTCCCTTTACCACAACGATGCTGGTCGGACGCTCATCAGTGTCACTATCTGGGAGCGGGTGAGCCCAGGCGTCTGCGTGGCTGTGTCTTCGAGTTGGCGTGCGCTTAGCCAACGCGCTACCCACTGGAGTTGCGCCGCCAAATAATATTGCTGCATGTTGGGCAGTGAGAGGCCTCCCTGAGTGGTCAGTGGATACATTTTAGCTAATGATACTCTGCTTCGCGACCCATGCCAGATAAACTGCCGCATATTTGATTCCAGGTTTTTAAAAAACGGTGGTCTAAGATGCAGTGGCAAGTTTGTGAAGTAATAAAGTAGGCGTGGTAGGACCACCATTTTTAGCAATGCAATTCTGCCCATAACCACAAGCATGAAGGTACTCCAGAAGGCCATCTGCGCCCTTACCGCAGTGGCAGCTCGCACCAGATTGCCCTCGAAGATCCTGCGAACTCCTATATATAAGAATCCCTAAATATCGGAACGCTGTTAGCTGCCAATGCACAGTCCTACCATTGATATCTAGTTGTGGGTTAGGGGTAGACTCTGCGAAGGGATACAGGCACGACTTTCCCAATTCACCTTCAGGCCCGACACTGAGGAGAACTCATGTAGCGTAGCCTCAATTGTCGCACATGACTGCCCCACATCTCTGAGATATACCAGCAGGTCATCCGCGTATAATGAGACCGCGTGAACACCATCTCCCAAAGGGATTCCCCACTCCTCTTGAGTATTCCGAAGCGCCTCAGCCAGTGCCTTAATGGCGAGCGCAAATAACAATGGGGAAAGTGGGCAGCCTTGCCTCGTGCCGCGTTCTATGGGGATCCGCCCCGATATATATGGGCCTGTCTTGACTCTGGCAGTCGGGTTCGTATATAGTAACTTAACGAGGTCCAGAAACACCTCCCCCAATCCGTACTTACGCAGTACAATAAATAGGAACCCCCATTCTAGGGTGTCAAACGCCTTCTCCAGGTCTAGCACCAGGCATCCAGCATGTGCCCCTAGAGTAATGCACCACTCGGAAGAAGCGCCGCAAGTTTAATGATGTGCTGCGCGCAGGCACAAATCCGTTCTGGTCCGTGTGCACTAGTTGCGGCACTAACTGGGCTAATCTATCCGCAAGTATTTTAGCTAGCACCTTGTAATCTGTGTTAAGTAGTGCTAGCGGGCGATACGATCCCATCAGCTCTATATCCCTATTAGGTTTGGGCAAGTACACCAGTAGGGACTCACTAAGCGTATCCGGAAGTGTGCCCATTTCCTGCGCATTCTGATACATTGCGAGAAGACCTGGCGCCAGGGCCTGTTGGTAAGCTTTATAATATTCGGCCGGATACCCATCTGGGCCCGGTGCCTTGTCCGTGGCCAACGAGCGTATTGCAGTGTGCACTTCCGTCAGCGAAATTGGCTCGCTTAGCTCGTCCCTTTGCTCTGTCGTGACCTGGCGTATGGTTAAGGAAGCTAGAAAGGAGTCTACATCTGATGGTGTGGCACGGCTCAACGATTGGTACACTCTGGTGTAATGTGCGGTGAACTCACCATGGACGTCCTATTGTGTAGTGAGCATCAGTCCTGCCGCAGATCGCTGCCTCAGCACAGGCACCTGCGCCTGTTCTTGACGGATCATGCGCGCCAGCAATCTGACCGCTCTGTCTGCCGCCGCATGCGTGTGTGCAGCGTGTGACGCGTAATTCCAGCAGCGTAGCCGCTCTAGCACCTCAGCATGCTTTTTACCCTGCGCGTCAATGATCTGCTGTACACCGTCACCCTGTGCTAATTCAGCTTCGAGTTGGGTCAAGGTGTCCTCGATGTGCTTTACCTCCTCATCCAATTGTTTCCTAATGCACCAGCTCAGCCCCATATCATACAACACCCTCTGACCACTGTCTTGCCTGCGACCCACAGGGTACCTGTGTCTGTAACTGACCCCGTATTATTTTCAAAGTATGATTCTATCGCTGCGCCTACTGCTTCTCTGAACGGGGGTCTTCTAATGCCTGGGGCTGGAGCCTTCATAAACGTGTGATGGGTCCCTCATTATCGCCTTGTAATGTCACAATATGTGGGTTGTAATCAGAATGCATTTTTCAAGATAGTCCGCATTGAGGCATTTTGTCAACAGCGGTGCGCTTGCAACAAAGCGATCAATACGGACATGAAGCCTGTGCGAGTGTGAGTAATGTGAATACAGTCGTGTCTGTGGGTTGAGGGCCCTCCATATATCTGTTAGGTCCCATCGATGCAGCCACTCCCCTAGGTTCCCAGCGTTGGATGTTGCTACCGTTTGTGGTAATGGCGGGAAGGACCTATCAAGCGTTATGTCCAAGACCGAAATAAAGTCACCCCCCCCAACAGCCAGGGGACTTCGCACCAGCGTGAGAGCAGGCCTGTTAGTGTGTGCCAAAATGCGCTCTAGTATGTGTTCGGGGCATAGATGGATCCCAGTACTACATGTGTCCCATTGAGGCGGCCCCTTGTGAGCACGTATCTGCCATGAGTATCTATTTCTATCTCTTCCGACATGAATTGGGTACCTGGCCGTACCCAGATTAAGGCACCCCTGGCGTAGGCAGAGTAGCCTGTGGCTAGAATTTGACCTCTCCATCTCTGTTGTAACCTACGGATTTCTGGCTGTGAGATGTGCGTTTCGTGCAGGAGTGCTACGTGAGCAGCGTGGCGCTCAAGGTATGCATATATCCCATATCTGCAAGCTGGCGTGTGGAGCCCCCTAACATTCCAGGTAATTACGTTTGTGGGCGGCATAGTGCATGGTAATAAACTAGTACGTGCCGCCGTGGGCAGCTGGTGATGTTAGAGATGTAGGGACGACATGTGAGACTTCTAGCGCTTGCTAAATGCAACTGCAATGTCCGTAGGTGCAGGGGCTGGCTAACACGAAGGTTGTGGAAAGGAACCTTATAAAGTTCAACTGGGATAGAGCAGATAGACAACATGTGTCTGCCCAAACTGTTAATAACGCCATAGGGCTACTCACGGCAACGATCGCCGTTTCGATCCTATTATGAGGTGGGGTGAGCTAGAGCTGACAATGAGCAGAATATGTGGGGTTGGTCCTGCTTTACGCACGTGAATGTGTGCGCTATGCTGTGTCGTATGGTATATGTCATTGGCCTGCAGCCTGGGGTGTACGCATGTCTGCGCTGGCCTACCCAAATGTCATACTCCAGTTAGTGCAGTAGGGCAACCCATGTGCGAGTCGCGTGTGGAGCGCATGTGCCTCATAGATGTGTTCTGCTGCAACCTTATACTTGAGTGCCCATGCATCGTATTTTGCTGTTACATTAAGTCATCTGCAGTTTGAGGCATTACAACCGGAAGTGACTGCGAGTCCTCATGAACCGGCCACACAGCCTGAGAACTGTCCTCGCTCAGCGACTGTTCAGATGAGACAACTGCGTCTCTGCTGCTCTGCCGATCTCTCAGGTCCACCACTGCCTGCAATGCGTCTCTCCTCTCCTGATTTACCTGCTCACGGTTGGGGGCGGTCCTTGACTGTATTGGCGATGCCACTGTTCGCAACTTACGCCTGGTGCGGCGACCCCTGCGAGTACCTGCCCGTGGGCCTGTGTTACTTTGTCTCTGACTCGGCGAGGTGTGATGACCTTTGGTTTCTAGACATTCCCACGCTTTTTCCGCTGTACCGAAGAAATGCGTGGAGCCGTCCGCAACCACTCGCAGCCAGGCAGGGAATATTTCAGATTCAAGTCCCGCATTCGCCGTTTAACAGTGAGGAAGGCACTCCGCTGTCTCTGTACCCCAAGCGCATAGTCTGGGAAGAAGAGAGCTTGTGAATTGTCCACTTTTATCGTTTCCATTTTTCTGGCCTCCTGGAGTATTGCGTCTCTGTCTTTTAAGTTCATGAGGCGGAACAGGAAAGGCCGCGGTCTAGCACCAGGCGGCGGGCGATTCGACGGCACCCTGTGTTCCCTTTCCACTACAAAGAAAGGAGAGAGTGCACCCGCAGGCATCAATGATGCAACCAGGTTTCAGTGTACGCCACTGCATCTCCGCCTTCTGCGCCTTCCGGCAGCCCCACCACGCGTACATTATTTCACCGTGATTAGCCTTCTGCGTCATCCAGTCTGCGTTCCAAGGAGTGGAATCTTGCTGTAAGATTACGTACTTCCGCGGTCATTTCCATGGCCACCGGGGTGACCTCTTTCACTTCCTTCTCGAGGTCGTTGACTCTCCATACCAATTTTCTGTGATCAGCGTGCAAGAGCGTGAAATCCGATATGACCTTGTCGATGCGGCCTTCAAGTGACGTGCGGGTCTGCGTCAATGCCTCACTGATTTGCGTCACTGCTTGGAGTACAGAGTCTATTTTTGATTCCAGTTTAGAGGTTCTGGAGGAGCCTGACGCTTCAGATTCTTGGTCGGACTAAGTTGGGCCCAACGCCGATCATGTGGGCACTGCTCCTGTACCCGTGTGCCGTCTGCCCCTTCTGCCAAGGTGCAACGTCCGTTGTGCGTGGGGATGGGGTATTTCTCTATGGTCCCATCACTTTCCTGCGCTTCGGAGAGGTTCCTCATGTGTAACCTGTCAGGCGCGGCACAATCTTCAGTGCGCCAGATCCAGCCTAGGCTGCACGCCAGATCCTTGCACCCACTGTGTCGGCCCAGATTGCGTCAACTATTTGTGGCTTCTGAATTACACCCCAGGTAGTGCTCTTACTGTCTGGGTTGACCTGCGTCCCTGCCGCGCTCCTCCGTATGCTTCCAGGTGTGCCTCACGCTCAGAGGACAATGTTGTGTTCTTCGTCTACTCTCGGGTTGTGTAAGGGCCAAGCGC
Organism: Calotriton arnoldi; assembly: GCA_963921515.1. Lineage (NCBI taxonomy): Eukaryota > Metazoa > Chordata > Amphibia > Caudata > Salamandridae > Calotriton > Calotriton arnoldi. The sequence goes on from CAWUFW010005839.1 coordinate 1,204,638, forward strand.
TAGGGCTACGCTCCGTCCTTTCCGCTAGGTGTACCATTAGTCTCAGCACGGGCACTGGGCCGTCCTATGCTCCCGCCACGCGCACCCGTGCGGGCGTACTTGCTGCCTTCCCACTTCGCTTTACAGCCACATGTCTGTGTCTTTATGGCTTCCGTAGGCCGCTGCGCTGATTAGGCCTATAATTGGGCCTCAGTGCTTCCTTCCACCACGTCCTCCTGGCGTTTAGGCCAGGCAGGGGGCTCCCAACGCGTTTCTGCGGGCAGTGAGCAGCTGGCAATCTTGTAACTTTGCGTCCAGGACGGGGAGCTGTAAACCCCCGTGCGCGACGCTGAAGAGGCCCGCACCCCACACCACAGGTGCACACCCTCCTGCAGTGCGGGGCGCGTCCCGGGCCTGTTTCACCAACCTGGGCCGCTTTCGCCTCCTCAGCCCGCCAGTGCTTGTGTTGTAATAGTTTAGCAGGCCCCGGCAGTGCTTGCCTCTAATTGCACAGTTCACACCGCTGCTACTCACGGCGGTTCGACGCAGTGATGAACAGGAAGTTCCCAGGCATATGTGCGGCCCTCCGCTACATCCCAGCTTTCGAGTGGCGCTAGGCGGGGACCGTATCGCTTGTTCCGCCATCTGTTGCTGTAGTCGGTGACGGGCCACAGCACACTTCCAGGTCCGGAGAGGACCGGCACCACACTGCCGCTCACAGTGTCCGCCACAGGACCCCAGCTGCTGATCATTGCTCGTTCGTCGCAAGGCGGGGACAGCCCCGGTCCTCCCACTTCACACTGAGACTCTCCGCTCCCCTCCGGGCACCCTCAGCAGCTCCCGGTCAGGCCAGTACCAGTCTGCTCATGCAGCGTTCAGGGTCGATCCCCGCTCACCTCCCCATGCTCTCCAACCGCCGCACTCATCGAGGGGGCCGCCGCACTGCTGTCCGGAGCGAGTCAGTTGGGTCGCGGCCTCGGCCATCACTTGTCCTGTAGCGCTATTCAGGCTCCATTCGGCCCCATGGCGTCGACTCTGCATGGGCGGCCAATCCACGGACAGAACGAGCTCAAACTCACTGTGCACATCCACGCATGTACACCCGTACCAGTGGGCTGATTTTTGCGACTCGATGTCACTGCTATGCGCAGGATAATTTATGAATTTGCGAGCCACGGGACGGAGCCTCGTTAGAGTGCACCTGCCATCTTGGCTAGCTAGCCACGCCCCCCGCTGTCAGTGTATCATAACCTATAATTTTCTTTGTAATAGGTTTCAATATCTGTTGAAATTATATAAAATCAGTTGGAAAAACACCATCATCAAAACTAAGGCAATAAATGAATGTCAGTTGTACTTTAAAACCACTTTTTCTATCATTATAGTTCTTGAAAAATAAGGTGCATTGAATTATACCTAACTAATAAAAAGGACACGAAAATGAATTGTCCATAACATGCAAGTACCCTGGCACAGCTTTAGAATAGTCCTTCTTCCTCATCCTGCAACTATTACCTAATGTTACCTTACTCGGATTTTTGATATTGAGTTTTACAATCTCTTGCTAGAGGTGTAAGCCCGTGCTACATCCCAAAACACAATAGAGAATAAGATTACCCAATTTTTATATGCAATATTCAATTTAGGCCTCTCTAACTATTACAAGCCCTCACATATCTATAACATTCAATCCTCCGTCTGTTCATGAAAAGAAAAAAAAAAAAGGTTGTACTTACTAAAAGAATCCAATGAACACCAGTATTTGTGGGACAAACAACAGTTTCCATATTTTCATAAGGTACCTGCACAGAATAGAATGTGGTCATAAATAACTTTGCCTGTCATCCAAACTCCATATGTAAACCCTTACACAAATTCAAAGGTATGAATGGCTTTTCAATCATAATTCAAAATTTACTGTATTTTCTTTAAATACAAGTACACACATTTTTGGTCTTTTGGCATTGGGGCTAACGCTGCGGCCCAGAAAATGGCCAAAAGGCATGTGTCCGACCACCTCTATGGAGGTCGAATCCTAATTAGGCGGTTGGGACTGCCGACTACCTGTCGGCCAGTCCCTTTACCACGACAATGCTGGTTGGACGCTCGTCCGTCCAGCATCATAATTATAGCCATAATGCCAATACACATCCAACTTTGTCCCATTGCATACAAAAACATACTCTTCGATTGTTTGCTGCTTCCGCTCGACTTATAAGGCCTCAACATGTCAAGATTGTGTGTTGTACATAAAGGGAGGTTGCTTGCATTAAGCAATTTTACATGCTTTCCTTGAATTTCGGCGATAGTGTACGGTTCTGTAAATTTATGTTCCAAAATCCCTCCTTTTCTTGTACTTCTGCAATTTTTCAGGATCACCAACTGTCCTTCTGTAAAGGTGCAAGGCTTATATTTCTTTGTAACTCTTTTTGAATTTTTCTTTTTGCTTTTCCTGTGCGAGCTCAATATTCTGTTTTGTCTGCTTCTGCAACTCTGCTCTTTTCTTTTCTTTTCATCGATAATGCCCGCATAATCTGTTTCAGTTGGTAGAATAAACTCAAGCTATTAAAGGAAAAATAAGTCAATCACTATTTTTCATTATAATCACTACAATTAAATGTATTTGAAGAATTTAGAAATAGAATAATGTGAAACGGGACTGCATAATGAAAAATAGGCATTTCTAAATAGAACCAAACCCTCTATTTATAAATACATTTAAAAAAAAATTTAATATCAAGGTTTATCATAAATAAATCTTATGAAAAGAAAAGTAACAGAGTGAAATAAGATTTAATAGTTGTCAAAACTTCAACAGTACCTGCAAGTGAATTTATGTATAATTACACAAGAAATATGCAGATTTAAACATCGATAGGGATAATGACTCAAACGAATAGAACATTTTTACAATTCTTCTAATTCAAAACACAATCATAACTTCATACCAGATTCTCCTCTACAACCTCACTTGGAAATCTTGCTTCACCACCATACATAAGTTTAAAAGGGGACACTTTTGTTGTGGTATGTGGCTTCGATCTTAAAGCAAACAGCACATGATCCCAAAAAAATCCCAGTCGTTTTGATGCTCATTCACATACATAGACATTATGCTGTAAAATAACAAAAAAATGAGTACGTAAAATGATTGTAACTGACAATATATAAACCAAGTATCTTTCGCTTTTAAAAAAATATTTTCAATTACATTTGTTTCATGTAATCCTCAAAGTTTCAAGTTACTATTAACATATTATTAAAAACCAAGGACATCATTACGATGTAAAGTGGAAGTGAGACCGTCTGACAAGGAGTCGGCGGTCCCGCTGCCGTCATTCGAATGCGACCACCTGCACGGCGTTCGCTAAGTGTATACTTTCCACTGCGGCTTGGGCTGCGCCATGCGCCGCAATAGAAAACGTACACTTTAAAAACATCCCTGGATGTTTAGCCCAGGCCACCTAGTGGATGGACAGGTTGGAAGGGGGGCCCTCCTAGGGGCACCAAAGTCACTTTACGCCTGCCTTTTCATGGCGTGCGAACCTCCATGAAAGGGCAGGCAGAAAGGATCATTGTAATCCCTACGGCGGTGCCTGAGCAGGCACCGCCCCTATTGTAGGGATTACTGATCCTCCGATCACCCGACTGACTCAGGGACTGTCCGTCCGCCTGCTGCCTCCGACAGCACGCATTGTAATCCGTTGGTCGGACCGCAGCAACAGATGGCGGAAGGACCGCCATCAGAATAACCCCCAAGGTACTTGCAAACTTGAAAACATTTAAATGGAAATATTTTATAAATAAATTACTGGTTAACATGTGTAATAAAAAACAGATTCAGAATTAGCTTTACCTTTTAGTGTTAGCATTAGTACGCTCTTGTAAACCGGTTGCCTGTAATGGAAATATTTTATAAATTGTTGCAGGGATTCTGCACATATACAGAACTATGCGCAGGAAAACAGGACCTCAGTGAATAGGGGTGTACCAACCTACCACATTAGTACCCAAAATCCCAAACCGACTTGCTATAGTGTCCCATTTGTTCTCCGACTAACAGCAAAGCTACCAATGATTAGACACCCCAGAACACGACACTCCAGACTCTCTCAGGAATCGCTGGAGCCAGACAACTCTTTCGCTCACTCACTCATACTTGTCCACAATACGAGTAATCAGAGTCACGGTATAGTTTAAAATGTTTATTTTAACTAACGCGCTCTATGGTACAGTACACGTGCCATTACTAGCAGCAAAATGCATAAACACAATATAGTCGGCATTGTCACAATTCCATAGAATATAAACGGAGATATCATTTTATAAAGACAGTGGAAAAGGACTACAATACCTAACCACCCTCCCCGTGGTAAGAAATAGTTTATTATAAAAAAAGAAGACCTCTGGGCTTTGTCAGCAGACCCCATACCTCAAGGCCTAGATGAAAGGTTTACATCTCAGGACAAGCACAGCTCTTCTCACCGTGTGCAGACTAAACCTCAGAGCACGGCAGAGAATGCAAAAAGCAGACAGTTCTCATGTGAAAGGGCACAAACAGAGTCTTGCGAAATCTATGCATGCTGTGTCGTGCGCAAAAGCAGCCTCATGGCAGCAAAGCTCATGCTAACTTAGCAGATGTCAACAATGGACCCACAATCCATACTACAAAATAAATTACTGGTTAACATGTGTAATAAAAAACAGATTCAGAATTAGCTTTACCTTTCAGTGTTAGCATTAGAACGCTCATCTAAACCGTTTGCCTGTAATCGGGCGGTCAGAGCACCAATGTGATGGTGGCTAGATCTGCCACGCCACCATGAGTCTGGCTGTCCTCATACCGCCAGACTCGTAATAGGCCCCTAAGACAGTTAGGGTAATTTAAGAACAATTAATGGAAGGAAACACTGTACATCTAGTAGAGAGTTTTGCTATTCTGTTTGGAAAAAGTTGAGTGTAAAATGTCATCTTGCCAAATACTCTTCTACTGCGCTTCCAGTTATCTTTATACTGACATTTACAATCTTTCTTAATAAAAGAAATGTCTTTATTTACCATTAAGTTTCCATCATTTACGTCTGAAGTGTTTTGGTGGCAGACACGGCAGAACTCGTCAACAGAATCTTTACTTAATATTGAGGTAGAATAGCACATCTTAACAGTAAACGCAAACAAAGTTAAAATTATGTGGGGCATCAGATACATGTTTCCAACTTCCTCCCCCCAAAAAGCAATTTTAGACCCACATATGCTCAAAAACAAGAACATCACTAATAGGAGGATATTCAAAAAATTGCATCCATAATAACATATTCGCAATTAACTGTTGGTGTAACTAAGAATGTTGATATGCATACAAATTAATACATGTGAAGAGAAAAGCATGCTTGCTGTTATATTAAAGGATTCGCTGCTACGAGTATCTTCAACCTTGCTCCAACTAAGTACGGATCTTAGTGGTAATATTCAATAAGGAAAAAAAGTGAAATTAGTATAATCGCTCAGCTTGACTGCTAACATTACATAGTGCTGTGACGGAGTAAGAACTGGTCAAAAATCTTTCTAATGGCAAGACAAATGACAGTTTTTAACGTACTCAAACATCATTCTCATATCTTTGAATATTTAATACTATGTACACAATTTATGCTGTGGACTTTTCAAATGAAAGTATCAGTGAACAATAATAGCCAACAATAGAATCAAAACGTTCTGTTGACACAAAGGTATAACACATATCCAAAATTGAGAAAAGAAATGTTTAACTCCAACCTGATGACTCCATTAGATCCAGTGCAATCTTGAATCTAAAATCCTCCATAAAATTACAATTTTTGGAAATGTCTGTAACTGGCTATTGACTTAGGTAGGAATCTGCAAACTGAGGACACAGTTGAGATTTTTACTTTCCCCAATTAATAGTAGAGTAAAATATGTATGTTATCAGAATGACCAAGTTTAAGTATAATGGGCCTAAAACCAATTGGTCTCATTATGATGTCAGTCGGAAAGCCATCCAACAGCCCTTTAGAGGCTTTCCACCCCACATCAGAGGGCTCCGTCCGACCGCATTAGTACGATACCAGCGGTCAGAGGGAAACCCGCAGGGCAATACCGCTCTGCGTCCGACAGACTAGTGCCTCATCGGGGCGGCGTTCGGAAATGTAATCTCTAAAAGGCAGCGGAGCCAGCCTAGCCTCACCTGTCGGATTACAGTTTCGCTTTTCGCCTGCCCTTTCACAACAGTCAGCCCGCCATGAAATGGCAGGTGGTAAGTGACTTTGGGGGCCCCTAGCAGGGACCTCTTCCTCCCTGGCCCTCCACTATGGGGCCTGGAGGGCACATGTGGTGCCCCCCTATAATCCCTGCACCGTATGGCCAGGAGGTGCAGTGATGTTAAAACTCGCCATTTTTTACTATGCGACTTGTGCTGCGAGCATCAGCACAAGCTGCAATGGAAAAAATGCAGGATCCGACCGCCAACACTGCGGTTAGTTCGTAATCTGGGAAGTGGGAACTCGAACTCCTTGTCAGCGGTTCCACTCACGCCACTGTTGCCAGTTGGACATGCTTCTAAGCGGCCTCAATGTGTCTTTAAAAGTTTTAACATTACACAAGAGGCTATGTCATTAGTGAATTCCCCCTCCCCGTTATTGTTTATAGTCAAAGCCCTCTGTACTATTTACTACTATTCCCGAGAAAAAAATCAAATATGTAATTTAAACAATTTCTCCTTCGAGAATATCGTCCATTATTCACTTTGATAAAACAAATTAAGGTGCAAAATATCTTGAAGTATCATTACCAGCATGCAAAAAACACCACAGTTGTAGCTGTCTAGTTGCTTCGGGTTATACTGTACCACCAATTCCCATAGCTGGTAGTCTGGACGCTTCACAGCCTTTAGGAAAGCCCTTTTGAGACATATGAATATATATGTAAAATATTAAAGGTTGTCTATCAGAAGTAATCAATAAGAAGGAATAATACACCATTGTCACGAATAACGATCAAATTTAAAAACAAAATTACATCTGTGATATTTTTTTTGTTTCAATATTAGAAGTACAAAATGGATAATGGAAACTTTTTTGGGGAAAGGATACCTCCAATTTCTCAAGAAGTCTTTGTTAGGTCTGAAGATTTGCTGTCCGTGTATCATAAACTATAATTTTCTTTGTAATAGGTTTCAATATCTGTTGAAATTATATAAAAACAGTTGGGAACACACCATCAGAAAGACTAAGGAAATAAATGAATGTTAGTTGTACTTTAAAACCACTTTTTTGTATCATTATAGTTCGTGAAAAATAAGGTGCATTGAATTATACCTAACCAATAAAATGGACACAAAAATGAATTGTCCATAACACGCAAGTACCCTGGCACAGCTTTAGAATAGTCCTTCTGCCTCATCCTGCAACTAGTACCTAATGTTACCTTACTCAGATCTTTAACCGCCTCGGTGCTCGGGACGGCCCCCGGCCGTCCGACGTCACAGTGGGCGTGTGCGGAGGACGGCTGGGGGCCGTCCTAACCACGCCCACTCAATAAATCACCCACACCGCGGCGGAATTTGCGCCGCGGTCAACGGGTTAATATTGAGTTTTACAATCTCTTGCTAGAGGTGTAAGCCTGTGCTACATCCCAAAACACAATAGAGAATAAAATTAACCAATTTTTATATGAAATATTCAATTTAGGCCTCTCTTACTATTACAAGCCCTCACATATCAATAACGTTCAACCCTCCGTCTGTTCATGAAAAGAAAAAAAAAAGGTTGCACTTACTAAAAGAATCCAATGAACACCAGTATTTGTGGGACAAACAACAGTTTCCATATTTTCATAAGGTACCTGCACAGAATAGAATGTGGTCATGCATATCTTTGCCAGTCATCCAAACTCCATACGTAAACACTTACACAAATACAAAGGTATGAATGGCTTTTCAATCATAATTCAAAATTAAGAGTATTTTCTTTAAACACAAGCACACACATTTTTGGCCTTTTGGCATTGGGACTTATACTGGGGGCCAGAAAATGGCCAAAAGGCATGTTTCCGACCACCTCTTTTGCGGTCGAATCCTAATTAGGCAGTCTGGACTGCCGACCACCTGTCGGCCAGTCCCTTTACCACAACTATGCTGGTCGGACGCTCGTCCGTCCATCATCACAATTATGGCCATAATGCCAATACACATCCAACTTTGTCCCATTGCATACAAAAACATACTCTTCGGTGGTTTGCTGGTGCCGCTCGACTTATAAGGCCTCAACATGTCAAGATTGTGTGTTGTACATAAAGGGAGGTTGCTTGCATTAAGCAATTTAACACGCTTTCCTTGAATTTCGGCGATAGTGTACGGTTCTGTAAATTTATGTTCCAAAATCCCTCCTTTTCTTGTACTTCTGCAATTTTTCGGGAGCACCAACTGTCCTTCTGTAAAGGTGCAAGGCTTATATTTCTTTGTAACTCTTTTTGATTCTTTTATTTTTTTTGATTTTCCTGTGCGAGCTCAATATTCTGTTTTGTCTGCTTCTGCAACTCTGCTCTTTTTTTTTTCTTTTCGTCGATAATGCCCGCATAATCTGTTTCAGTTGGTAGAATAAACTCAAGCTATTAATGGAAAAATAAGTCAATCACTATTTTTCATTATAGTCACTACAATTAAATGTATTTGAAGAATTTAAAAATAAAATAATGTGAAACGGATTGCATAATGAAAAATATGCATTTCTAAATAGAACCTAACCCTCTATTTATATATACATTTAAAAAAATATATATATATCAAACTTTATCATAAATAAATCTTATGCAAAAGAAAAGTAACAGAGTGAAATAAGATTTAATAGTTGTTAAAACTTCAATAGTACCTGCAAGTGAATCTATGTATAATTACACAAGATATATGCAGATTTAATAATCGATAGGGGTAATGACTCCGAAACGAATAGAACATTTTAACAATTCTTCTAATTCAAAACACAATCATAATTTCATACCAGATCCTCCTCTACAACCTCACTTGGAAATCTTGCTTCACGACCATACATAAGTTTAAAAGGGGACACTTTTGTTGTGGTATGTGGCTTCGATCTTAAAGCAAACAACGCATGATCCAAAAACAAATCCCAGTCGTTTTGATGCTCATTCACATACTTTGACAGTGTGCTGTAAAATAGCAAAAAAAATAGTACATAACATGATTGTTACTGACGATATATAAACCAAGTTTCTTTCGCTTTTAAAAAATATTTTCAATTACATTTGTTTCATGTTATCTTCAAAGTTTCAAGTTACTATTAACATATTATTAAAAACCAAGGGCATCATTATGATGAAAAGCAGAAGCGGGACAGTCTGACAAGGAGTCCCGCTGCCCTCATTCGAATGCGACCACCTGTACGGCGTTCGCTAAGTGTATATTTTCCATTGCTGCTTGTGCTGTGGGCTGCACCATGCGCCGCAATAGAAAACTTACTCTTTAAAAACATCCCTGCACCATGTGAAGCACATGGTGCAGGGATGTTTAGCCCAGGCCACCTAGCGGACGGCCAGGTGGGAAGGGGTCCTCCTAGGGGCACCCAAAGTCACTTTAGGCTGGCCTTTTCATGGCGTGCGAAACTCCATGAAATGGCAGGCAGAAAGGATCATTGTAATTTCTATGGCGTTGCCCGAGCAGGCACCGCCCCTATTGTAGGGCTTACTGACCCTCCGATCACCCGACTGACTCGGGGACTGTCCCTCCGCCTGCTGCCTCCGACCGCACGCATTGTAATGCGTCGGTCGGACCACAGCAACAGATGGCGGTCGGACCGCCATCAGTATAACCCGCACGGTACTTGCAAACTTAAACATTAAAATGGAAATTTTTTATAAATAAATTACTGGTTAACATGTGTAATAAAAAACAGATTCAGAATTAGCTTTACCTTTTAGTGTTCGCATTAGTACGCCCATCTAAACCGTTTACCTGTAATTGGGCGGTCAGAGCACCGGTGTGACGGTGGCTAGATCCTCCACCGCCACGCCACCATGGATCTGGCTGTCCTCAGACTAGTAATAGGCCTCTAAGACAGTTACCAAATTGAAGAAAAGTTAATGGAAGGAAACACTGTACATCTAGTAGGGAGTTGTACTGTTCTGTTTGGAAAAAGTTGAGTGTAAAATGTCATCTTGCCAAATACTCTTCCACTGCACTTCCAGTTATCTTTATCCTGACATTTACAATCTTTCTTAATAAAAGAAATGTCTGTATTTACTATTAAGTTTCCATCATTGGGCATGGCCAAGCCGCAGACCAAGATGGCCGCGCGGTTCTGAAGCTCCGTCTGGCTGCCCCAGCAAACTTCGACTGTCTCCTTCCATCCGGACAGCTATGGCTCATTAACCCGATCCACCGAACCCCCCTTTGAGGGTGAAGCCGCGATGCCGCTCCGAACCCCCGTAGCCGCCGGCAAGCCACAGAAAACTGGTCCGAGAGCTTGGTGGGATGAGCCTGCCCCGTCGCCTTGCGCAGCTCGAAAGCGCTCTCGGGCCCTCCGGCCGAAAGATCGGATCCTCGGCGCCCTGTGGAGAAATGCGGAATCGTTGCTGAGGACTCCACTGCAGTGAGTGTGGCGCTTGGTGGGCCTCCCCCCTCCCTCCCACACCCGATACTGCCGTCGCCGCACGCTCCCCGCCCCAGGCCCCTTGGGACGCGTGCGAGCTTTCACCGACGCTCCCGAAGGCCCCGAGGAGACAGGGTCCTCGGGAGAGCCTGGGAGGCAGCCGTCCGGCTGTGCTCTGGGTCTGCTGGGAGCGGGTGGTTGTCTGCATCGTAGGCACGCTCCCGCTCACTCCACACATCGCCGGAATTAAAACAGGACACGCGACAGCTCCTCACCGCGTTACACGAAGCAGCGCGGCGATGGCGCAGGCCAAATTGCGTGGCCCTGGTAATGAGTTGAACAGCAACAGGCACCCGCCTTGGGACAGGCACCTTCTGTTTGAAATATAAGAATGTAAAGGGGATTGCTTATCTCCCGGAACTATCCAGCCTTTCTCAACTGGGGAACCATCCTAACCACCTTTAACCGAGCAGCCAGGGCAATCACGCCATCTCCTCGGCCCCGCTAGGCCCACTTACACTAACTGCCATGTAGACTGCCCCCCAACGTTGGCTGCAAACAAATAGGGCAGGAGGGTGAAACACTCAGGGTGACAACAGGCAGGGCTGACGGCCGGATCAACACCTGGGCACTTACACGATTGCACCCCACCCACTGCTCGCCTTCCGCATTTTGCCTGCCATGGCGGTCCTGCTGGCATTAGTTTAGCACTGCTTCACCACGCTGCACACCCGCACCAGACAAGCAACTATCGCTAGCTGCCAATCTACCTCTCTGGACACAGACACATCGGCATGGGCAAAAGAGATCCTAAACAGAGAGTGTTAACATTTAACACAGCAACGGAGAAGACACAGGAACACAGCACCATCATGGCGGAGGGCGGCCAAGACGCGGAACCCGCACCTGACTCTACCACCACCAAGCCTCCTTGTTGTCTGAATTGAGAGCCGGGTTTAAGTCATTGGACAGCAGATTTGATACACTGGACAAACGCCTAGATACACTAGGGGCCAAACTAGATATACACGATCGACGGCTGGACACAGCGGAAGGCGGAGTTCTGACCTTGAAGATGGGGCGGCACAGTCAACTAAACGATTGGAGCGCATGGAAAAAACTTTAAAAGATGTCGCAATCAAAAACGAAGATTTAGAAGCACGTAGCCGCCGCAACAATCTACGCATTCTCGGGGTCCCGGAATCGGCCAACACGGGAAGAATGGATCTTTTTGTGGAAACTATGCTCAGCGACATTTTCGGGAAAGAGGTCTGTACTCCTGGATTTGTGGTGGAGCGCGCTCATCGCTCCCTAGGGCCCCGCCCAAACCCTGGTTGCCCGCCGCGGCCCATCATCGCGCGCATAATGAACTTCCGCGACAGAGACACTTCATTACGCCTAGCCAGAGAGCGAGGAGAAATTACCTGGCAGGGCTCCATTGTGACACTCTATCCGGACTTCACAATAATGGTCCAAGAGGCTTGTCGGGGTCAAGTCTGCTCTACGAAACCTGGGCCTCCGGTATGGCATGCTATACCCTGCACGCCTATGAGTGGACATTAATGGTCGGCCCCGTATCTTTGACACACCCACTGAAGCCCAGGAATTTTGCAGAACCTACAAAAACTCTAACAGTCGGCAGGGGGACACTGGTGTTGGCTCTTCCCCTCCCCACAGCGGTTCTGTTGCCAGTGTGGATCTTTTCTCTCATGACTAACCTCCATTATTAGTTTTAACATAGCTGTCTTATATGTTAAAATAAGCTATATAATAGTTGAGACAATTAGTATTATATTTCTTCACTTCTCTTATAAAGATGGACACTGTCGGAGCTTTGCTCCCCCCCCCCCAGGTGTGTAGCACTTTGTTGAATTCACAGATTGTAATGTATCGTCCTGAGCACTTGCATTTCCAAATGAGATGTTTACAGGATGCATTAGGTTATTGTTTACTTGGGTTGGCACCTTGCGTACTGGGACGCGAGGCTGGGAGGGGGTTGGAGGGAAGGGATGTTTCTCGAATTGTTAGAAGTTACTTGATTACCAGCTCCATGTATGACATTCAGTGGTTTCTCGCCGCTCCTTTCACACTCATCACACAGCTCCACGGTTCTAATGACAGCAGTACCTAATCTAGCCGACCACTCCAATCTGTATGTCATAACTTGGAACGTTAGGGGACTTAACAACCCTAGAAAAGGGAAACGCGTACTGAATTATTTGCAAAGGCACCATGTAGACATAGCCTTCCTACAGGAGACACACCTGCCCAAATCGGATGCCACACAATTTGCTGCCAGCTGGGGCCCACATCGTTATTTTTCCAATTACAGTACATATGCCCGGGTCACAGCGATAATAATTCACAAGAGACTCCCTTTCTCTTTGCTTCAAAGTCACACGGATAGAGAGGGCCAGTTCAATATAGTAGTGGGCCGACTGATGGGCCACGTAGTGACTCTTGTCTGCATTTACGCCCCTAACACTGATTGCCCCGAATATTTCCAGGAATTACATGCCACAATTCTACGTCTGGGCACTGACTGTATGCTAATGGGGGGGGGGACTTCAACCTGCTCCTAAACTGCACATTAGACTGTTCCTCCGTGTCAGCAGTCACCAAACCCCGCTCATGTAGAGTGCTGATGGACATTTGCGAGACATTCCAGCTCTCTGATATCTGGAGAACTCGCAACCCGACGAACCCAGGCTTCACCCACTACTCAGCCCAACATGACACTTGGACCAGGCTAGACTACTGGCTACTTACCCCGAAACCAATCACATGGTAGAAGACAATCATAACTCTACCCAGGACATACTCCGATCACTCCCCAGTGATACTTAAAATCTGTATTCCCAGGCCAAAAGGTCATGAGCGCCATTGGAGATTCCCTGGCAGAGCATTGAACGACGACCTGTTCCACTCAGAGATTAGAGAGGCAATTGAGGATTATTTTTAATTGAACATGGGGTCAGTGGACACATGGGCGGTGCTTTGGGAGGCTTTTAAGGCCTACATCAGGGGCGTCACCATAGCAAAACATGCTGGGGTACTAAAAGACCTCAGAAAAACCTTAGCAAATATTGAGCAGCAGCTAACGGCACTAGATACCGCTCTGTTTCTCTCCCCGGACTACGAAGAAGGGAAAAAGCGCCGTTTAGCATTACTTGTGGAATTTCGGGAAGCTGGTGATAGGGAAACTCACTTCTTGAGTAAATATGCCACTGCGCGTAGATATGGTGAGGGCGAGAGGCCGGGACGAACCCTAGCACAACTACTGAGACCTCCATATTCCAAATCGTACATCACAGAGCTCTGTACCGGCTCTGGGCATCTTTTAACGGACACATCGGACATCCGTAGTGAATTCCTTACATATTATGAACACTTGTGTGCGTCCAAACTAGTGCACAACTCCGCAGATTAAGATGATTATTTCACTGAGATTGCATTGGTCTATATGGAAAAATACATGCAAGATTTCCTTGCTGAGCCTTTCTCCTCAGATGAAATAATCAGTGCGATTGAGGCGTTGAACGGCACCACTGCTCCCGGGCCTCGACGGGTGATTTTTATAAAACGTACAAAGATATATTAGCTCCGAAACTTCTCGAGGTATACAACGAATCATTAGAACGGAATCAGCTACCTCCCACTCTCAGAGAGGCGGTGATTGTTTTACTACCTAAGCCTGGCAAGGACCCCTTGCTGTGCGGGTCTTATAGACGTTTGTCATTGCTAAACTTAGACTATAAAATACTGGCAAAAATGATCGCACTACGTCTCGCCCTACTACTGGACAAAATAATATCCCCAGTTCAGTCGGGATTTGTGCCCCACAGATCTACTTCCTTGAACCTGCGCACTCTATTTGCAGCGATACACCGAATCAACCCGGCGATTCCGGCTGCAGCAGTCCTGCTAGACACGGAGAAAGCATTCGACTCCTTGGAGTGGCCATTTTTATTGTCGGTAATGCGCAGGCTGGGCATGCCAATAGGGTTCGTAAATCTCACAGCACTTCTATACTCTGCCCCCACCGCCAGAATACGCATAAACGGCACACTGTCTCGCCCCTTCACTTTATCCTGCGGCACCAGACAGGTATGTCCCCTGTCGCCACTCCTATTTATATTAGCAATGGATCCACTTGTCAGACACTTTCAGGAGCGCCATTGACAGAGGGGGCTCCAATTCAATACAGGGCCCCTACTGGTGTCGCTGTATGCAGATGACATTATTCTCTATGTGAGAGACCCCCAGAATAATTTAGACCCGCTGGTCAGAGAGATTATCAGATTTGGTAGATTCTCCGGCCTCGGTATAAACTGGCAGACGTCTGTGATATTTCCCCTCACCGCAGGCATCACAAGATGGGAATGCGAGTTCCCACTGGCCTGGAGCACGGATTCAGTAAAGTACTTGGGGATATACATACACTTGGACACAACTGAAATTATTCAACTAAACTACGGTAAGGCTGTGCACAAACTAGAAATGCAGGTAGACAGGTGGCTACGACTCCCACTCTCTATCGCAGGACATGTAGCATTGATTAAAATAATTGTCTTGCCCAAATTCCTGTATCTTTTTAACAATATCCCTATTCCATTGACAAATCGTTTCTTCACGTCACTATACACTCACCTCATTCGACTGACTTGGGGAGGCAAACGGCCTAGGGTCCGCTGGGAGGTAATGACACTACCGTACCACAGAGGAGGATTTGGTGTCCCCAACTTTCAACTACACTATCTGATTGCACAGTGCAGCTATGCACACCCCTGGTTTCATCCGGATGCCAGGATACCTTACTTACGGCCCGAGGCAGATCTGGTCCTACCCGACACACTAAATACAGTATTACCACTGGGCTACCCACGAGATCCGACGGACATCCAAACGGTCTCCACTACCAGTTGGGCTTGGCAGAAGCTGATCAGGGTCATGGGTTCCCCGGTGCTGTATTCCCTGAGGCTACCTATCCCAAACAATCGCTGGATTCCCTTTACTGGGGAAAAGATTGTACAGCGTACACTTTCCAAATACGATCTGAACACAGTTGGGGATTTGTACATTGGAGGACAAATATTTTTTGCATCTGACGGAGATACGTTTAAAGATACATCCTTCATGGACAAATTTGTACTTAATCGCCTGCGGTCAGCAATGAGGGCTATTGTTCCTGGATTCCCTATAGAACCTGAGCCATTCACCCCTCTCTCCACTGTAATAGATAACACCGGGGGGGCACTTAGTTTCCAAGATGTACAAGACATGCGCAGACATAATTCCAATACACGATGCTAAAATAAGGACTGCTTGGGAGGCAGATCTGGGACATCCAATCACGGATGATCAATGGGCAGCATGGTGTAGTCAAACCAAGGAAGTATCCTTGAACAGTAGTCACAAACTGATTCATTTTAAATTCCTACGCAGAACATACACTACCCCTGAGATGACACACAAAATCGATCCTGACAGATCCCATTGCTGTTTAAAATGTAAAGCCCCACACGCGGACTTTGCTCATCTCTCCTGGACTTGCGGCAAAATAAAAACTTACTGGGCCGCAATTTTCCACGCACTCGGGGAAATGATAGGCTTAGACATTGAGCCCACCCCAGAGGTTGCATTGCTGGGATATGTGACAAATATTCCAAAGCCGGTCCGGAAATTCACAGCCATAGGGTTACTTCCGGCCAAGAGAGAAATCGCAATTAAATGGGGGCGTAAAACTGCTCCGACGCAAAAAGAATGGCTAAATAGTCTTGCATATTGCAACACCAACTATGATCTATACTCCTCCACTCTTCCTAGAACATCCCGCCCTAGGGATATTTGGGGCCCGTTCAAACAATACACAGCTGCGGCGCAGTCACAGCCAGCCACACAGCTTGAGCGAGGACTCGTACCCACTGGCGTAGGCTGATCAGATCGCAAACTGTATATAGGGCACAGGAATGTACTTATTAATCATTTTCTTTTCTAAAAATTGTCTACTTTGTACAAACAAACACTGGTAGTTCGAAAATATGGACAGATGGAGTGGCGCTCACAAAATCGCAGCTTCGAAAGATCATTTTGAATTGAACATGGTGGTAATTAATTTATGTGGGGCTGGCGAATTCCTCACTATATATTGTACTGTTATAACACTATTGAAATAGAGATTGAAGATGTGTTGTTCTACTTATGAAACTGGTAAATAAAGTGGAAAAAAAAAAGTTTCCATCATTTACGTCTGAAGACTTTTGGTTGCAGACACAGCAGAACTCGTCAACAGAATCTAAATGTAATATGGAGGTAGATTAGCACATCTTAACAGTAAACGCAAACCAAGTTAAACTTATCTGGGGCATCAGATCCATGTTTCTAATTTCTCATCCCCGCCCAAAAAGCAACTTTAGTCGCACATATGCTTAAAAACAAGGAAATCACTAATAAGACGATATTCAAAAATTTGCATCCATAACATATTCGCAATTAACTGTTGGTGCAACTGAGAATGTTGATGCATACAAATTCAACCAATCAGGGGCTTTTAAAGCACGCTACTCACCCGTGAGGGTCTCAAGGCGCTGGGGGTGGTGGGGTGCAGCTCCGGATCAGCTGAAAAACCAGGTCTTGAGGCTCTTCCTGAAGGTGTGCAGGGTAGGGGAGCATCTGATGTTGACTGGGAGCTCGTTTCAGGCCTTGGCCGCGACATAGGAGAAGGCTCTTCCGCCTGCTCTGGTTCTGCGGATACATGTGAAGAGATGAGCATGCTTGCTGTTACATTAAAGGATTCGCTGCTACAAGTATCTTCAACCTTGCTTTAACTAAGCACGGATTTTAGTGGTAATATTCAATATGGAAAAAAAGCAAAATTAGTATAATCGTTCAGCTTGCCTTCTAACATTACATAGTGCTGTGACGGAGTAAGAACTGGTCAAAAATCTTTCTAATGGCAAGACAAATGACAGTTTTTAACGTACTCAAACATCATTCCCATGTCTTTGAATATTTAATACTATGTGCACAATTTATGCTGTGGACTTTTTAAATGAAAGTATCAGTCAACAATAATAGCCAACAATAGAATCAAAACGTTCCATTGACACAAAGGTATAACACATATCCAAAATTGAGAAACGAAATGTTAAACTCCATCTTGATGACTCCATTGGATCCAGTGTAATCTTGAATCTAAAATCCTCCATAAATTTTGAATTTTTGGAAATGTCTGTAACTGGCTATTGACTTAGATAGGAATCTACTGAGAACACAGTTGAGATTTTTACTTTCCTCAATTAATAGTAGAGTAAAATATGTATGGTATCAGAATGATCAAGTTTAAGTATAATGGTCCTAAAAACAATTCGTCTCATTATGATGTCGGTCAGAAGGCCATCCAACAGCCCGTTAGAGGCTTTCCGCCCCACATCAGAGGGCTCAGTCCGACCGCATTATTACGATGCCAGCAGTCAGAGGGAATCCCACGGGGAAATACCGCTCTGCGTCCGACAGACTCTAGGGCCTCATCGGGGCGGCTTTCAGAAATGTAATCCCTAAAAGGCAGCGGAGACAGCCTAGACTCACCTGTCGGATTACAAGTGCGCTTTTTGCCTGCCCTTTCACAGCAGTCAGCCCGCCATGAAATGGCAGGTGGTAAGTGACTTTGGAGGGACCTCTTCAGCCCTGGCCCTCCACTATGGGGCCTGGGGGGGGCACATGTGGTGCCCCCTAAAATCCCTGCACCGTATGGCAGACACTGCGTGGTGCCTGCCAGACGGTGTAGTGATGTTAAAACTGCATTTTTTTTACCCTGCGGCTTGCGCTGCGAGCGTCAGCACAAGCTGCAATGGAAAAAATGCAGGATCCGACCACCAACACGGCGGTCAAATCGTAATCTGGGAAGTGGGAACTCTGACTCCTTGTTGGCAGTTCCGCTTACGCTACAGTTGCTGGTAGGACACGCATCAAACCGGCATTGTAATTGGCCTCAATGTTTCTTTAAATGTTTTAACATGACACAAGAGGCTGTCATTAGTGAATTCCCCCTCCCCCGTAATTGTTTATAGTCAAAGCCCTCTGTACTATTTACTACTGTTCCCGAGAAAAAAATCAAATATGTAACTTCAACAATTTCTCCTTCGAGAATATCGACCATTATTCACTTTGATAAAACAAATTGAGGTGCAGAATATCTTGAAGTATTACCAGCATGCAAAAAACACCACAATTGTAGCTGTCTAGTTGCTTTGGGTTAGACTGTACCACCAATTCCCATAGCTGGTAGTCTGGACGCTTCACAGACTGTAGGAAAGCCCTTTAGAGACATATGAATGGATATGTAAAATATTAAAGGTTGTCAATCTGAAGTAATCAATAAGAAAGAATAACACATCACAATTAATGATCAAATTTAAAAACAAAATTAAATCTGTTATATTGTTTTTGTTTTAATATTAAAACTACAAAATAGATAATGGAAACCTAAAAATTGGAACAACAAGCCTAACCAATACACACAAGTGTGCATGTGACGCACCTCCCCCAATATAATCCCCCAAACAAAAAGTCCAATATTCTGAGCATGTTTGCTCAAACCGTGTGCCCCTCCACCGCTCCTGCTGTTCCCAAGGAGCAGTCTTCACGACCAAGAGTCAATTATAACACCAATGTGGAGTGCACCACCAACAAGCGAAGAAAGAAATTCTGTCCATCCATAGGGTAACAAAAAATAAACAAATTCTTTATTCTTCTTTTTGGTTAAAAGACAGCAGCCAAACAGCCGACGCGTTTCGTCCAAATTGTGGACTTCATCAGGGCTGCAATGTATATAAAACATAAAGTGTATAATACAACATGAAAAACACAAATGGACAAAAACAATAACAACAAATATAATACAATAAACAGGACATTTAAAATGAAGCTTATAGCCATGAATCTACCAGAGTTCAAGGGCATACTAGCCGCCACATTTCTTAAGCACAGTGAGGTTGAAGAATTACAAAAAATTAGAAAAGACATAACGAATATTTTCAATCGTATCGTATTGCCATAAATTTCATATAATGTTATCTAAGCCATTTTTCGTACTTTAGAATAAAGTTGTAAAGCATGACAGGAAAGAAAGATTAATCGAAGGCCTGATATTAGATATATATATAATCATATCATATTGCCATAATTTAATGCATTGTTGCAAGGCCTATTCTCCACAGTTAAAATAAGATCATGAGTCAGAAGAAGCAAATCTGGCACACGGAGAACAGACAAGGAAGGAAAAAGAAGAAAAGGAAAACAAGAAAATTATGAAAAAACAGGAAGAACAGTCACCCGGTGTATCTATAAGTGTGCCGCCAATTAGCAATGTGCACAACCAGAACAGCAAGTGTAAAAACAACTGTTGGCGCATACCTTGGAAACTTCAAATGGACTGTGCGAGAAAATGATCTCGAAGGTCAATAGAAGAGATTGTAAGGCAGAGCTATTCTTTGATTTCTCTGCAACTGTACCCTCCTCAATCCAGGGTCAGTCTAAAAGTAAAGCGGCTCATGTGCCTGTCGAAAAAAATAATAAATAAAAAAGAAAATGATGAACTAATGAGTAGGCCCTATCCTTGACCCCCTATGTCATGAAAGCATATGCCCATCACCCGGAAATGCCAAAGAACTGACCTTGGCACAAAGCGGGAGTACTAGGCACAGTCATTAATCTGATGTGAAAGCAATGAGGGCACCTATTATGATGTCAACATTTCTGCCTTAAATGTACCCATACACGGGCCCCCATACGCCCATGCAAAGGGGAATAGAGTTCCAGTGTAGACCTATAAGGAATCACTCATACCCCGCAACAATGCATTAAATTATGGCAATATGATATGATTATATATATATCTAATATCAGGCCTTCGATTAATCTTTCTTTCCTGTCATGCTTTACAACTTTATTCTAAAGTACGAAAAATGGCTTAGATAACATTATATGAAATTTATGGCAATACGATACGATTCGAAATATTCGTTATGTCTTTTCTAATTTTTTGTAATTCTTCAACCTCACTGTGCTTAAGAAATGTGGCGGCTATTATGCCCTTGAACTCTGGTAGATTCATGGCTATAAGCTTCATTTTAAATGTCCTGTTTATTGTATTATATTTGTTGTTATTGTTTTTGTCCATTCGTGTTTTTCATGTTGTATTATACACTTTATGTTTTATATACATTGCAGCCCTGATGAAGTCCACAATTTGGACGAAACGCGTCGGCTGTTTGGCTGCTGTCTTTTAACCAAAAAGAAGAATAAAGAATTTGTTTATTTTTTGTTACCCTATGGATGGACAGAATTTCTTTCTTCGCTTGTTGGTGGTGCACTCCACATTGGTGTTAAAATAGATCATGGAAACTTTTTGGGGGAAAGGGCACCTCCAATTTCTCAATTAGTCTTTGTAGGTCTGAAGATTTGCTGTCAGTTCATCATAAACTATAATTTTCTTTGTAATAGGTTTCAATATCTGTTGAATTATATAAAAGCAGTTGGAAAAACACTATCAGCAAGACAAAGGCAATAAATGAATGTTAGTTGTACTTTAAAACCACTTTTTCTATCATTATAGTTCTTGGAAAATAAAGGTGCGTTGAATTATATCTAACTAATAAAATGGACACCAAAATGAATTGTCCATAACACGCAAGTACCCTGGCACAGTTTTAGAATAGTCCTTCTGCCTCATCCTGTAACTATTACCTAAGGTTACCTTACTCAGATTGTTTTTTAAACTTTTTTATTAAGCAGTTGGTTGTCATCAACACATGATAGACAGCATTATATCAAAGCAGTATTGGCACTCGCAGGGGCCTCACATCAACAATTGCCCGATACCTCACCCGTCCTCCTGGTTTCCCTAATAATCTACAGTCCACCAGGGGGAGAGAGGACGGCTGCCTCCCCGCTGGGCTAAGCTCCCTTTCCCCTCCCTGGTTACCCCACCCCATCGGTACCCCTGTATTTTATCCATGGCACCCTGATCTTTTCACATTTACGGGGGCTTCCCGGGTGCGATAGGTTTCTCGCTCCGCCAACGGACACCAATCTAAATCATCCTTCCACTCTTCTACCTGTGGGGATCTATTTGCCCCCCATAGTTTGGCCAGGCTACGTTTTGCCACCACTGCTGCCATGGACAACCAGTTGCTGGGGTATTTTGCCCAGTTCTTGTCCCCCACAACACCCAGAAGAAGCCATCTCGCATCGAGTTGGACTTCTTGCCCTGTTACTTCCTGCATTACTTCTATAACCTTACTCCAGAAGTATTGAATTGAAGGGCATTCCCAGATCATGTGGTAGAAGGTGCCCATCTCCCCACAACCCCTCCCGCACTCAGCTGAATCAGAGCGGCCCATCCTATGTATCCTGGACCGGGAGAAGTCCGATCTGTGTAGCATGCGAAGCTGCACTAGGCGGAATCGGGCCGAATGGCTACCTCCCTAGGACTTTTGATCGCCTCCCCCCACTTCTCATCGTAGAGTGGACCTATGTTTTCTGACCATGCTTTTCTCAGGTGGGTGAGGGGATCTGGTGAATTATTCATGATTTTTTTGTAAATGAGAGAGACTGCCTTCATTGGCATAGGATCAAGAAGCAATCGGTCTTCCATAGGGGAGTAGTCCGGTAGCTGCTCGCCTTCAGGTAAGTGACAATGCAGAGCGTGCTTAAACTGCAAATATTGGAATGTCTCCTCCTGGGTTAGGTCATATTCCTTATGTAATACTTCAAAGGTTAATAGCAAGCTCCCTCTCCATACGTCTCCCAGTTTATCTATGCCAATTATGTGCCATCTTACTTGACTACTTAGTTTCTTAACTTCACTCAAATTATCACTCTCCCATAACAGGGTTTCTGCTGTGAGCTTGTTATGCCACCCCAGGTGTCAATTAGTAGCCTTCCACTCCTGCAGCACCGCTAGTGTGTGGAATGGGAGCTTTCCTTTCTTGGCCCTGCTGTAGAAGAGTGACGGGTATCCTCCCCTATCCATGGCCCAGTGATCCACCCTGTAGGCCGGGTTGTCCCTCCCTCCAAACACCCAGTCATTCACTACCACTAGGAGGGATGCCCAGTAGTATACCTGAAGGTCCGGCACTTCCAATCCTCCATCGAAGACTCCCCGCTGTAGTTTTACAAGGGATATACGTGCTGCTCCTCCATCCCATAGCAGTGCCCTCAGTATAGTGTTGATTTAATTAAAGTAGTCGTCTGGGATCTTGTATGGGGTATTTTGAAACACGTACCGAAGGCGTGGGAGGGTCATCATTTTGTAAAGGGTAGCTCTTCCCATGAGGGAAATGGTAAGCGAGCGCCAGTGGGCTGCATCTATTTGAAGGCGTTCCATCTGGGGGAGCAAATTTTGAAGCAAGAAATCCCTTTCTCCTCTGCATATGTAAACCCCTAAGTAGAGGAATCCCTTCCTGACTACCCTGACCGGGCAACGGATGGGTAGGTCTAGATCACGCCTCGATAGTGGGTAAATGACTGATTTATCCCAGTTTATCTGGTATCCAGAATAGGTCCCGAAGAGATCGAAAATATGGAGAACTCTCGGTATCAAAGAGCGGGGTCTGGTCACATAAAGCAGGATATCCTCTGCATATAAAGAAATGTTTTCCCCCATTCTCCTTCCCCCACGATTCCTCTAATCAAGAGATCTCCCCGTATCCAGGGGCTCCAGAGCCAGGGCAAAAATCATAGGTGACAGGGGGCATCCCTGACACGTGCCCCTCCCCAGCCCAAACACCTGGGAATTAAGGCCATTTACCCTTACCCTGGCCAGCGGGCCATTCCATCTCTGACCTCTCTGTCAGATACATTACTCCATACAGGCATCTTAGGTTGAGATGAGTGCTTCTCTGCAGCATAAAGCCAGATTGATCCGGGTGGATCAGTGATTCTATGACTCCTTTCAACTGATTGGCCAGTACTTTAGCCAGTACCTTCGGCTCCATGTTGAGCAGTGATATTGGGCGATAGGAACCGCATTCCGTGGCCGGCTTACCTGTCTTTGGAACTACCACTATCGTGGCCACCCTCTGATCCTCAGGGAGTGACCCCAGCTCTCTGCTATCCAGGAACATATTAAGGAGATGGGGTGCAATCTTGCTGGCCACGCACTTGAACAGCTCCAGGGGGAGGCCATTTGGCCCCGGTGCCTTGCCTGCTTGCAACTCTCCAAGTGCCCTCTCGATTTCCCCTACTGTCAGGTCGCCCTCCAGAGCATCCCTATCCTCCCCCGTGAGTGTATCCAATGCCATTGTTTCAAGTTGCACCCACTATCTGTTCATGACCTATCCCTATCGGTGTGGGACCTATATATGTCCTCGTACTATATTGCGAATGCCTCTGCAATGTCCTCCCCTCTGGTGTGAATTCCCCCTTTGGCATCGTGGATCTCGGTCACTCAGCCCCAGCCCCTACCTCTGTCTCTCCTATCAAGCCATACAATGAGTTTTGTAGCCTTATCCCCAAAATCGTAAAGTCTCCTCTGTATTGCCAGAGCGTGAGCTCTTGCTGCGTTTTCAGCTATGTCTTTTAACTCCTGTTGTTTCAGTTGTAATTGGTTCAACAGGTCAGTTGCCCTAGACCCTGCCTTTACCATCTCGGACTCGAGCTTTTTAATCTGCTGCTCTAGGGTTTGATAGCGTATCCTTTCTTCCTTTTTCTTAACCCCAATGAGTACCTGGACCCGACCCCTTATTACCGCCTTATATGCTTCCCAGAGGGTAGTGTGCGAGTTAACCGATCCTTCATTATGTTGGAAATAGCACACTGTGCTTTCCCTTAACTGATCTTTTAGTTTCCTGTCTTTCAGGTGCCATGCTGCTATGCTAGGTGGCAGTACATTGTCTTGGATTTGCCCCTCAAACCAGTTGACCACGGGGGAATTGGCTGAGATACCTCGTGCTAGGTGGTGAGTGTTACAGAAGCGACCCATTCCATCGCCCAGGGTGAATAGGTAATCTAACCTAGAGAGACTGCTGTGGCGTGCTGAAATATGTGTGTATTGATGCTCCCTCTTGTTATGAAACCTCCACAGGTCGACCCACCCCATTCCCTCCGAGAAGGTCCTAAGGGGGGTTCCTCTTTTAGTCTCCCTTTTTTCGGGCCACCTATCTAGTTTCACGGACATGACATCGTTCATGTCCCCTCCTAGGATCAGGAATCCCCCCAGTAGGTTTAAGAGGGCCGCCCCTAGGGAGGTGAGAGCATCTCCCTGAATTGCTGGTGGGGCGTAGACTGAACCCAGATTCAGGATCTGCCCCTCACACTTACCCGTTTGTAATGCGAATCTACCCAAGGGGTCGCTCCAGGTTTGGCCCGGGGTGCATGCTGTGGCAGACCGGATTAGTATACCAAAGGGGATAATGGACGGAGCGCTTGAGCAAATCAAACACTCACCCCCAGTCAACTGATCTGGGTTTAATCCATCATCATTCTTTAGCTCACTCCACCACCCCAGTTCAGACATGGCCATATGCAAATTAGTCTGACCCTGTGCCTCATGGGAACAGTCCAGCCCGAACTGCCAAGCCATGTCTTCCCTGGACCGGAAACAAGCATCCTGGGACCGGTTTCTGGCTATTCAGCTGTCATCAGCCAGGCTAGCTTGAATCCAGTGGCAAAGTGAGCAAGGGACCCACGTCTGGGCATACCCTGCCAACTTAGGGCGAACAAAGCGATACCAAAGGGGATTAGTATACCTGTGCCCGTAACCCTGAGAAGTAGCCTGCATAGGCCGTGAGGATGTATTCCCATCTATCAAGGGCTTTACATGTCTGTCCCCTTAAGTGTGTTCCCTTGAGGAAAACAAAATCAGGCTTTTGACGTTTTATATATTGTAGTACTAGTGTGCGCTTAATCTTTGTCCCAAGTCCATTAACGTTCCAGGACATTATTTTAAGTGTCGATTGATTGGGTGTCGCTGCCATTTGGTGCTTGGTGTAGTACCTCTTGTTTTTATTTAGGACCATTGGTGTAATACTGGGCACTTGGCCCCCTCCCCTCCCTCGGATTGTCGTTTGTTTTGTTGAGTCCCTTCCAACTGCCACTACTACTACACTAACTAACTGAACAGTTCCCCGAACTCCCCCCTATCTGCTACCCTGCACTGTGGAACTAAAAGTGCCCACCACCCCAATTTGCAGAGCGCCTGTCGCCCTTGTATAAAACTTAACCTTGTTAGCGGGGTTGCCCGCTTCGCCCTGTCATCCCTGTGAGCACTTATCGCCCAATGACCCTTTATAAACTGAGCGATATATCGGTCCGGAGGGTCTCCACCTCCCTCCTGGGGGCGCACCTGCCTGCACCCAAGAAGTGCAGAGTTACATGTAATCAGTCTCAGTTTGTAGCGTTATATCCCCACCTACTTGCAGTATTACTCATGTCCGAGTTTTACTCTTCTCCTAGGCACGTTTCTTCTTCAGCTTGTTCCTCCCCCCTGCTCTCCTCTGGGGGGGGGTGCTTCTGGGGGCCCTCTGGACTCTGCCCCCTGCATCCTCCAACCATCTAGCCAGTTCCATTCTTCCTCAGGCATGTGGAAAACCCAGGACTTGCCCTCTGCGAGCACCCTCAGCCTGGCAGGAAACAGCATCATATATTTCAGTTCTCCTTCCCTGAGCATCCTTTTGACTTCCTCTAAGCTCCTCCGTTGCTTTTGGACTTGCCAGGTAAAGTCGGGGAAGAAGCGAATTGTGGTGTTTTCGTATTTTAGGTCTCCTTGTGTTCGGGCTGTCTGTAGAATTGCATCCCGGTCCCTATGATTGAAAATCCTGGCAATTATCGTGCGTGGCTGGGCTCCCGGTCTAGGCTGCGGTATCGGTGCTCTATGCGCCCGCTCCACCTGAAAAAAACTTTGATAGGCGCTTGGGACGAAGGTGATTCGTAATCAGGTCCTCAATGAATAGGTCGACACTCTGGGCTTCCGTTCCCTCTGGTACTTCTACTATGCGGATATTATTTCGTCGGGATCTTCCCTCCTGGTCCTCGACTCTGGGTGCCAGTATCTCCTGCTGTTTTGAGAGCCTTTGCACTTGTTCCTCCAAAGCTTTAGAGGATGTCTGAAGCTCCTGTAAATTTGTCTCTGCCGTTCTCACTTTTTCAGACATCTTTCGAAAGTCCGCCCGTAGGAGACCCACATCTGTAGTGACTGTATCTATTTTGGGTTCGAGTGTAGCTTTGAGGTCTTGTATCGCTGCCATCATTGTCCCAAGCGAGGCTCCTCCATGACCACTGGATCACCGGGCCGGCCCATTTGCTCTGAATTGTGTTTAGGGACTGCGTACCCGTCCATTTTGTTAGATTGCAGTGGGCCCTGTCCCTTAGGTTTAACCGTCTCACCGGGCTGTGTACCTTTCTCTGCCCGTTCCCTTCACCTCCTGGCCTCTGCTGCCTGGTAGGAGGTTATGGTAGAGCGCCGGCAGTCATGCGGTGTGTGGTTTAAAGTTTACTGCCCTTTACCTACTGGCACTGAGAGGGGGGGGCGCCACACAAGCCGTGAGACCACAGGCGACCCCCTAGACCACAGGTGGCCCCCTGTTGTGTCTCGGGTGCTGCTCAGCTGCGTCCCCGACCTGGGCACGAAGCCCGCTTGAAAGTCCACTAGGTGATTAATCATTTCTCTGTCCCTGGGTGAGGGGGGTGCGAAGGTATTTCCACACCACGTCCTGTGCAGGTGCCACCTGGTGCAGCTCCACACCCTCTTCCTCTACATGTGCGGTAGTTCCAGGCAGTTTGCTTCCTTTATCCCCTCTGCTTGTCCTCCTGCAATCGGGAATCTCAAGGCTTTGGGAGTCACCTCTTCCGGCGCCCACCCAACCTCTCTCAGGGATCAATGCTCTGATTCATGGACCTTAATGTGGCATTGGAACTTTAGGCCTCTGCGGTGCACATTCACTACTGCCACTTGGTGTCTCCCTCGATCTGCAGCCTGTATCCTATGTCCCTCCTGGGCCTGGATTTTCTCGAGCCTGTGGCCATATCCTAGCGGCCCCCTGTCAGCCTGCAGCCCCCTCCTTATGGCTCGTTACTGACTCAGTAGGCCAGTATTGGCTCCCTCTGCATCCGGGTCCGCACTGCACACCACGGCCGTTCGGTGCATCCTGCGTTGCTCTTCTGTGTCGGCCGGACGCGATTCTGCAGGCCTCACACAGCCACACCACTGGCTGTTGTTGAAGGGGTTGGTGCTGTCTTCCTCTTCTCTCTCAAGTCTGACCGCAGCTCCAGGCCAGAGCGGCCCTGCCCAAAGCAGCGATCGGTGCCCCCTCACAGTTTCTTCTGCCGGTTGCACTCCACCAAGTCGAGGGAGTGTTGAATGCACTGTACACCACTGCTGCGTAGGCCGTCTCGGGCCGTCCATCCCGCTCCCTCTCTGCCCGCACGGATTTGCACAATCCGGAGCTCTGTGTGTTACCCAGATATTAAGCGTGGGTCGCCTTCGTGGCGCTTGCGGATAATTGGCCGGATTGTGGGTCTCGGACGGTCAGCTCACCGGAGCTCCGCAACCTTACTCAGATTTGTGATATCAAGTTTTACAATCTCTTGCTAGAGGTGTAAACCTGTGCTACATCCCAAAACACAATAGGGAATAAAATTACCCAATTGTTATATGCAATATTCAATTTAGGCCTCTCTTAGTATTACAAGCCCTCACATATCAATAACGTTGAAACCTCCATCTGTTCAAGAAAAGAAAAAAATTTGCACTTACCAAAAGAATCCAATGAACACCAGTATTTGTGGGACAAACAACAGTTTCCATATTTTCATAAGGTACCTGCACAGAATAGAATTTGGTCATGAATCACTTTGCCTGTCATCCAAACTCCATACATAAACACTTACACGAATAGAAAGGTATGAATGGCTTTTCAAACATAATTCAAAATTAACAGTATTTTCTTTTAACACAAGCACACACATTCACAGCATACAGTCATGTGAAATGTTGCCTATTGTTCACATTTTTTTATTACATTTTTGTATGTCTTGTACACTTCAACAGTAAATCAGACAGTTATATATTACAAACCATTACAAACTGACAGTGTGAAGAGTCACATAAGATAATCAAATAGTTACCCGAAAAACAGACTATCGTTATATGCCTATGAAAATAGAGGATGACCCTTGCAGAAAGTGCTAAACACTAAGCTGAAAATAAAAGGACATCATTAAACCGCTTGAAACACAAATATTTTTTTGTTATTCTTTTTTAATATTGATGTAACTATACGTACATTGGGTCTTGACAAACATAACTCGGCAAGGTGCGCATCTATTACCTATTAAAAAAAATATATATATTACACTTACTAGTTAACTATTGCCCGAATAAGACTGTGGCAGAGCGAGGACCACCAGACTGCCGTGAATGCGGTGGTGGTGGTAAAACTGCCCCGTTAACTGCTGGGTGGTCGGACCGCACAGGGACCGCCGCCAGGGAACCACCATTCCGTGGAGGTGGTGAGGAGGTCAGAGGCTTCTATATTCTTGGCGTAACCGCCGCGGTACCCTAAAGCATATTACAAGTTTCCTCTCTGCCTACGGTGACATGGATGGTCCTCCTCCATGAACACTGTGACGGAGACGAAACCAAGGGGTCCCTACAGGGCCACTTGTGCCTCCTCCACATGTGGATTCACACAGGGGGTCAAAACATGTGCCCCACTGTGTGCATGCACAGTAGTTCTTGCACTGCATAGACTTTTCAGTCCATGCCGTGCAGGAACATTGTGAGGCATTTCCCATTACGGTCCCTTTTTGAAAGGCACGGTGACCTTTGGAAGAGGAACCACCCTGGGACTGCCACGCCATCCGCCAGACTACAAATCATCTAATAATCTGGTGGGCGGAAGCGGCGGTGAGTATGGGTGGGTGCGCGCATTGGAGTACCACCTGCCCTTGCACCGATTAAAATCTTAATCAAGCCCTTAGTATACATGATCATATTTTTGAAAGTCATATTTTATTTTTCAAAATCCCCAAATAGTTTGTAGACATAAAATCAAAAGTGTATTTAGAATTGAGTGCACCAAATACAAACATTAACTTCTTGATTGCAACCTTCCTTTGATATACATATTTCAAGGTTTTTTTCTGTAACAGTATCTCATATTTGGACGATCTTACTTTTGAAAAGCCTATTCTCCATGACTTAAATGCAGTTTATTTTAAGCTGAAGATTTAGGAAAAGACATGTATTAATTTGTGAAAAGAATCATTTTTTTTTTTAAACGGATTGGTTCTAAGTACGCATCATTAAAAATGCACACTATTCTAATTTTTAAGACTAATATTCTGCTTTTTGACAAATATTTAAGTTTAATCAAAGAAAAATAATATACAGACATACCCAAAACAAGCATTTTTAAAACTAAGATATTTTTGGAAACAGCATAATTTTTCCTCATAATTAAGACCAATTGCTATTATCTCATCAAAATAACAGATCCATATTCGCTGGATGATTTGTGGTTAATTTCGTTTAACTAGAGAATGAATAATTGTTAATTTTGTTCTAACCATGTACTGTGTCTAAATGATATAGAAACCAACCTCAATCAAATATCCTTTGGGACGTTTTGAGTGAATGGAATGAATAATCATACAATTTAATTTTCGACACTATTGCTTCCAAACGACCAATCACTGGTCTCTCCCATACAGCCAAAGGTTTTTTCAGTTTATTAGATGCATAGACTTTTAATCTGTGGATACATAAGTGATAAACATAATTTTAAACAAGTTTGCAAGACTCCCCATAAACTTAAAAACTTTCAGTCATCTGAAAAAAATTACTTTCACTACATAGTATAATTTTTTTTTTAAAACGTACTTGAGGTTATCTAGAGTAAAACTATTGTTAACAATAAATTAACTATAAATATTTAGGGCCTTATTACAATGTCGGTCGGAAAGCCTCCAACCGCCTGTCTGAGGCTTTCTGACCGACATGGTATGTTTACAATCCGACCGCTGAATCAAAATGTCGGCGGTCGGAGGGTAAACCGGACGGTCAATCCGACTAGGTTCCGACGGGCTCAAGAAGCCCATCGACCAGTCGCAAACCGCCCATAATCCCTTAACGAAGGCTTTTCTGCCTTTGAGATTATGATGTCAGTTCTGACAGCAATTCCATGTCCGCCTTTCCGACACAGTTTTGCTGTTGAAAAGCAGCTTGGTGGGACCCCAGAAGGGCCAACCTCCCCCCTGGCCCTCCGCATATGGTCCTGGGGGGCAACTATGGTGCTCTGAGGTGCCTGCCCCACGGTGCAGGGATGTTTTAAAACTTCCATTTTTCAATGTGAGCTTGTGCTGCAGGCGGTTTCAGCTCGCAGCACAAGCTCACATTGAAAAATGGAAGTTTTGCAAAAACCATGTGTAGTTGCATCTTAATTGCAGGGTCGGAACCTCTGACCTGAGGTGCTTGCCAAAGGGTGCAGGGATGTTTAAAAATCATGCCTTTTGGCATTGGGACTTATGCTGCGGCCAGGAAATGACCAAAAGGCATGTTTCCAACAACCTCTACGGCGGTCAAATCCTAATAAGGCGGTCGGGACTGCCGACTACCTGTCGGCCAGTCCCTTTACCACAATGATGCTGGTCGGACGCTCGTCCGTCCGGCATCATAATTATCGCCATAATTCCAATACACATCCAACTTTGTCCCATTGCATACAGAAACATACTCTTCGATGGTTTGATGCTGCCGCTCAACTTATAAGGCCTCAGCATGTCAAGACTGTCGAGACTGTGTGTTGTACGTAAAGGGAGGTTGTTTGCATTAAGCAATTTAACACACTTTCCTTGAATTTTGCTTATAGTGTACGTTTCTGTAAATTTATGTTCCAAAATCCCTCTTTTTCTTGTACTTCTCCAGCAAGTTTTTCAGGAGCACCAACTGTCCTTCTGTAAAGGTGCAAGGCTTGTATTTCTTTGTAACTCTTTTTGATTTTTTTTTTGCTTTGCCTGTGCGAGCTCAGTATTATGTTTTGTCTGCTTCTGCAACTCTGCTCTTTTTTTTTCTTTTCAGCGATAATGCCCGCATAATCTGTTTCAGTTGGTAGAATACACTCAAGCTATTAAAGGAAAAATAAAAGCCAATCACTATTTTTCATTATAATCACTACAATTAAATGTATTTAAAGAATTTAAAAATAAAATAATGTGAAACGGGTCTACATAATGAAAAATATGCATTTATAAATAGAACCTAACCCTCTATTTATATATAAATTTAAAAAAAATTAAAATATCAAGACTTATCGTAAATAAATCTTATGGAAAAGAAAAGTAACAGAGTGAAATAAGATTTAATAGTTGTCAAAACTTCAACAGTACCTGCAAGTGAATTTATGTATAATTACACAAGATATATGCAGATTTAAACATAGATAGGGGTAGTGACTCAGAAACGAATAGAACATTTTAACAAGTCTTCTAATTCAAAACACAATCATAATTTCATACCAGATCCTCTACAAACTCGCTTGGAATTCTTGCTTCACGGCCATACATAAGTTGAAAAGGGGACACTTTTGTTGTGGTATGTTGCTTCGATCCTAAAGTAAACAACGCATGATACAAAAACAAATCCCAGTTGTTTTGATGCCCATTCACATACTTAGACAGTGTGCTGTAAAATAACAAAAAAATGAGTACGTAACATGATTGTTACTGACAATATATAAACCAAGTTTCCTTTGCTTTTAAACAAATATTTTCAATTACATTTGTTTCATGTACTCTTCAAAGTTTCAAGTTACTATTAACATATTATTGAAAACCAAGGGCATCATTACGGTGAAAAATGGAAGCGGGACCGTCTGACAAGGAGTCGGCGGTCCCGCTGCCCTCACTCGAATGTGACCGCCTTCATGGCGGTCGCTAAGTGTATACTTTTCATTGCGGCTTGTGCTGTGGGCTGCACCATGCGCCGCAATAGAAAACGTACACTTTAAAAACATCCCTGCCACATAGTGCAGGGATGTTTAGCCCAGGCCCCCTAGCGGACAGCCAGGTGGGAAGGGGGCCCTCCTAGGGGCACCCAAAGTCACTTTACGCCTGCCTTTTCATGGCGTGTGAACCTCCCATGAAAGGGCAGGTAGAAAGGATCATTGTAATCCCGATGGCGGTGCCTGAGCAGGCACCACCCCTATTGTAGCGATTTACTGACCCTCCGATCGCCCGACTGGCTTAGGGACTCTCCCTCCACCTGCTGCCTCCGATCGCACGCATTGTAATGCATCGGTCAACCGCAGCAACAGATGGCGGTCGGACCGCCATCAGAATAAACCTCCAAGGTAGTTGCAAACTTAAAAACATTTAAATGGAAATATTTATAAATAAACTACCAGTTTACATGTGTAATAAAAAACAGATTCAGAATTAGCTTTACCTTTTATTGTTAGCATTAGTACGCTCATCTAAACTGTTTGTCTGTGGATAATATGCTGCACTTACATAACGTTCTATTTCTAAGTGTTTGTATAACTCAGAATTAACCTGAAAAACATATATATATATATATATATATATATATATATATATATATTCAAACCAGAAAACACTCCTTCCGGGAAGCCCAGACCCGTGGGAGGTGGCCCGCAGAGCCAGCGGAATACCCGGCGAGCAAATCCAATACACCACACGTAAGCGCACACTCAAGAAACAGCCAGGCAGATCCGATACCAAATAGATTTATTGCATCATAAATCTATACGTGACGCGTTTCGGCAGTCCCGCTGCCTTGATCACAACAACTATTGCAAGTATACATTGTGGTATATAAGCATTACATAGGCATAGAAAGAGGACTACAGCCGTAGATCCTACCAGTAACTGAGTACAGCGGCCATTTAGGAGTGGTAAAATTTTAACATACATTGTTTAAATACAAATACCATCACAATGTAGAGAACGGCAAGTAAATGGTAATATTGTAATGGCCTGTCAAGTTACGTTTAAGCAGACAAAATGTCCTGCAGCAAGCATTGAATAATGTATACGACGTAAGTACCATAATGCTTTGAGGTCGTCCCAGTGAATAAACATCACATCGATGTTATGGTGCTTTGTAACGTGTGATCACAAACTTGATTAGCAAGGATATAGTGATGTATCATGTTGCGTTATTACAGACAAAGTGTCATTAAATATTAAACCCTTGTATACTCAGTTTGGTTTAAATAACACCCCTATCCTTCATTACAAGCCTATATCATCTCCATATTGCAGTTTATCAAGCCAATGCCGTACTACATGAATAATGACCACTGTCCACATATAGAGAAGTCAATGATTGCAAAATTACCACACAGGTACAAAACGGTTACCAAATGGGAAAATACATGTAGTATACCTATAGTTCAAAATAATTAGTGAAAGAACAAAATATAAGAAAAAAGAAAACATTCTTATCTGGGGTCAGTGGACTAGATGATAAACAAGCCAAAATGAAGAAAAGGGCAGGGATCCCAAAAGAGGACAGCCTTGTTACACGGGTCCCTTCCTTTCCTCCTGGCGATACAAAAGAGAAGAAGTAAGAGTGTTAGAGCACAAAATGACAACTTGGAATAAAACAAGTTATTACAGTACATAATATAGTCATTGTTGGTTAAATGCAGAAGTTATATCACATAGTGTACACAAAATATTGTTACAACCCAATAGTGCTCAACATGCTAAGGCATAATCAGTTGGCATGTAGATGTATGGTAATTTCTTCATCAATATTATGCCCCCCAGGATGGCGAGTCCCCAGATCAATAATATGCATGGGTTCACGTTTGCGTAGCTGGAGTAACCTATTACCACCCCTGATGCCCACATTCACTTGTTCAATGGCAAAATATTTCAATTTTGAGCTGTCCGAAAAGTGATGTTTCGAAATGACGTGCAATCGGGTAGTGCTGGTCTTTGTTGACAATGGCCCTCATATGTTCCATGACCCTTTTTCTTGCCATGTGCTTGGTGCGGCCCACATAGCGTAAGTTACATGGACACTCAGGCACATAGACAACAAACACGGAACTCCCAGTAAAAAGTATGAACAAAGGGAGCAAAATCTAATTATATAGTACACCGATGTCTAACACACCTTTAAAAGCACAATCCGACTAACAGGGGAAGAATAATAATACTGTTCATATAAAGAAAATTAGGGGTTAAATGTAAAAGTTTTAAAAGGATGGGAAATAAAAATGCTACGTGACTTGCATGAGATGGAATTAATTATGCCTAACAGTGATAAGTGGGTAGCAATTAGTGGGGACCTGCTCTCTAACAGAGTAACAAAGGATTCTGACCCAGAGGGTGAAATCATCCACTGAAACGAAGGGTGCAGAGCAATTTTAAAATAGCACTGTCATTAAATATGACAGATTGGTAATTCCTCTATATTATTAATATTAATCAGGCCATTTCTAACTTTATATCTATTACTTTTCCAAATCCCATTTTCCTTGGCTTGGAAGACTATGAATCTCAAGATTTACATACAATTGTTTTGATAAAAAGATGACAGTTACTTTAATATAGTAAGTGAATAAATAGTAGAGAAACATTAAATTTGTCACAATTTTATAATTTAGATTTAACTTTACTGTGCTTCTTTGCATTCATAAACCATACAAAAGAACACGTTTTTTCCAACATTTTTAGGCCTATATTTTACATTCACTTCATTCACAAACTCCCGCCCTTGATCTGATAGAACCCTTTTCGGACTTCCATGGCGTAAGTACATTTGCAGAAGTCTGGAAGCAACCTCGGCTGCACTCTTTGATTTTAGTGGAAGTGCCTCAACCCATTTTGAAAAATAGTCAGTTGCAGTCAGAATATATTTGTATCCTGTAGGAGTGGTCGGTAAAGGTCCCATCAAATCCACTCCTAAAAGTTCCCAAACTTCTTCTACCGGTTAATATAAACATTATAAATAAATGTTATCAAAAAATATGCAAATTCTTTATTTTTTTCACAAATTTAGTAGTTTCTGCTAGTGTCATTTTTATTTGAAATTTAAAACCATACCTACAGAACTGTAAGTTTATTAAGCAAAACATAAAAGACTAATAGTACATACTTTTATTGGTTTTAACTCAGAAGAAATCTGGAGTGCAGGTTGTTCCTTTTGGCAAGTATCACACTGTCAGGTTTCCACAGGATTGCACAGGAGCAGAAAGTGCGACTGTTCCCAATCCCCTCCAGGAACCCACTGCCCAAGAAGTTCAATAATCGAGGTGCAGCTGCGTTCACAGGGGGAAAGGGGAAGGGGAGTAGAGAGAAGAGACTGCCACTCACTGGGTCGTCAGGAAGGAAATGTTTCTTCTGAATACGACAACTGTAAAAGAATGTTAACACACAATTATCCTGCACTCTTTCTTTCGTCTACTTCTCTAATTATTTATTTTTCTACCATTAATGTGCATACCCCAAATCACGATGGCTTTAGCTTCTCTTGTAAGTTTTATAACTCTTGTTCTCAATATTTTACAATATTGTGTCCTTGCATTACAATTTCTTAACAATGTACATATTTCTTCCTTAGGTTGTACTTGCGGTTCTGGAGAACTTGGTTGCAGGAAACTGAGCTTGATCAGGTTTTTGAGGAGAAGAATTCACTCGAGAGAACAGATTAACAGCGTCAGCAAACAATATTGATTTTCAAGTACTTCAGGCACAGAACGATAGTTGGTCTTATTCAGGTCAGAATTCACCAAACATCATTTCGTCAATGGAGAGTTCTGTACTTAAGGACCCTTCTGTAGCTATTGTTCAGGAGTAGGAAACTCAACTCTGGAGGCGCAGTTTATTTAGGAAGCGTTGTGGAAGAATTAGAAGAGCGCATTACATTTCTGTGATGAGAGGAAATAGTAACGCTACTCAACAAGATACACTGCTCTCACAGGGAGGAGATGGCACTGAATCAGCAGGAAGAGGGAAATTAGTGACACGATTCGTGAGAGAGACACTGCTCTCACTGGAAGGAGGGGGGACGCAGAATTGCCAGACAGGAAAGGTTTTAGTCTCAAAATGACCTGAGGAAAGTTTTGCCCAGGCGCGAGAATGAGACACTACTTTTATCCACAGATGACATGCACGAGAACAAGACTCTTCCAGGATACCGAAGGAACTATACGACGAACACGTCGAGTCATACCTTATCTAACTAGCTCGACAAGAGGCGCGAAATACGCAGCTTCTTCAACTGGCTCAAATGAAGTGCGCCGTTGATATGTTCCGCGCGCCTCACATTCCAAGCAGGCTTGAAGGGGACAAACACTAGAACGCTGGTGGCCATCTTGGATTTCCAGAAGCGCCAGTACAATCTCCAGTTATTTGCTGACAAAGGGCTCCTTTCTTTGCAATTCATGCTTCCCATGGAAACGCCAGCCAGGGTATGAATCCTAGCAGGAAGTCTCCTTTGAACCCTGACAGTACCCCCCTTCAAGGAGGGTTCGTGCAAGGAAGGTTTAGTTGGGAATTGTCTATGGGAAGCTTTAACCAAGCGTGGAGCATGAACATCAGTATGCTTCTCCCATGATCTTTCATCTGGCCCAAATCCTTTCCAATCAATTAGGTAAAATAGTTCTGAGTTTTTCTTTTTAGAATCAAGAATTCTTTTGATTTTGTATTCCTTCCCATTATCTAGTAATAATGGCTGTGGGGGGGGGGTAGAAAGTCTTAAACCTGGTTTGACTTCCTTTAACAAT
The DNA here is from genome assembly GCA_963921515.1 of Calotriton arnoldi. Lineage (NCBI taxonomy): Eukaryota > Metazoa > Chordata > Amphibia > Caudata > Salamandridae > Calotriton > Calotriton arnoldi. Next base: position 1,241,998 of record CAWUFW010005839.1, read on the forward strand.
GAGACGTGAAAGACTGGGTGGATCTTAGAATTCTCTGGAAGTGTCAAACGATAGGTTACAGGATTAATGATGTCTTTAATTGGATATGGGCCAACAACGCGTGGTTGGAATTTTCGAACTCCTTTCAATTTAAGATTCTTCGTATTAAGCCAGACCTTGTCTCCCACTTTGAAGGCAGGTTCTTTCCTTCGTTTCTTATCAGCAAAGTTTTTATAGCGATCTTTTACATGAGACAAGTTTCGCACAGCTGATTGATGTACTTGGGCTAAATGTTGAACGAGATCGTTTACTGCTGGTACACTGATAGTACCACATTCTATAGAGGAGTTTGGGTGTAGGCCATAGTTTAGGAAAAAGGGAGAATGACCAGTAGAGACATTTTTTTGCCTTGTTGTGAGCAAACTCAGCAGTCCATAACTATTCTTGCCAGTCCCCTTCTTCGTCCAACAAGAATAGTCTAAGATATTGTTCAAGCTCCTGATTAGTCCTTTCAGTTTGGCCATCAGTTTCTGGGTGGAAACTGGTAGAATATCTACTTTCAATATGAAGGCCACTGGTATATGCTCTCCAGAATTTAGATACAAATTGACTGCCCCTGTCTGTGATGATGATTTTGGGTATGCCATGAAGTCAAATGATATGTTCATTAAAGTGTTGAGTTAGCTGTTTGGCTGTGGGAGTATTCTTTAGAGGGACAAAATGTGTCATCTTTGAGAATGTGTCCACACAAACTAGGATTGCATTGTAACCTTGTTTAGAGGGTAGATCTTCTATAAGGTCTAGTGATACTGTGTGCCAAGGGTGAGGTGGAGTATGTAAGGGCAATAGTAACCCTTTTTGTGCCTGTCTTTCAGATTTTCCCCCAACACAGATCTCGCAGCCGTTACCATACTGTTGAATGTCTTGATTTATTTGCGGCCACCAAAATTTTCGTTTAATGAGTTCTTCTGTTTTGTGAATCCCTTTGTGACCAACTAAAGGGCTGTCATGGCATTCAAATAATGCTTTGGTTTGCAATTCCTTAGTGGGTAGATACAGGGCTCCATTATGATATGGTAATTGGTCTTTGATTTCTCTTTTTTGATCCAATTCAACCCATTTTTTCATTTCCTGGGGATCTAGAGATCTGACAATTTGTTCCTCAAAGGTTTATTCAGAAACTACCCCTATTATCTTCTCTAAGGGAATGACTGTATTATCTTCAATCGTGTTGTCTTGAATCTTTGTGTCCAGTCTTGATAAGGCGCCAGCCTTGCCATTCTTGGTTCCTGGACGGTAAGTGATCACAAAATCGTAGTCTGCGAAGTATAAGGACCATCTAAGCTGTTGCGGAGTCAACGTTCTAGCAGATCTTAGGAACATCAGGTTTCTGTGATCGGTATAAACTGTTACCGTATGTCGAGCGCTCATTAGATAGTGCCTCCACTCCTTAAAGGCATCCTTAATGGCTAACAACTCTTTTTCAGTAATTGTATAATTTATTTCTGCTGCAGTCAATTTTCTAGAAGGATAAGCTACAGGTGCAGTTGCCCGGACTTCTTGTGTCGTTGCGATAGTATCCTCCTGATGGCCAAATCTGAAGCATCCATTTCAAGGTAGAAAGGTTCTGATGGATCAGCATGCAGGAGTACCGGGGCTGAGGTGAAACTTTTCTTCAAGGAGTTGAAGGCGTCTTCAGTTTCCTCCGACCAGTGGAAAGATACTCCTTTTTTCAATAATCGGGTAAGAGGAATTATTTTCTGAGAACTCATGGATGAACCTCCTGGAGAAATTGGCGAAACCAATGAAACTTTGGACTTCTTTTACTGTTGTTGAAGATTTACACTCGGTAACCGCCTTAACCTTTTGTTCGTCCATGGTCACTCCAGAATGAGAGAGAACAAACCCAAGGAATTCTACTGAGGTTGTGTTGAAAACGCACTTTTCCAACTTCATATACAAGGTGTTTTCTCTCAGTCGTTGTAGTACCGCTCTTACTTGTTTCTGATGTTCTTCAGTAGCTGAATAGATTAGAATATCGTCTATATAGACGATTGCACATTTGTCAATAAAATCACTGAGAACGTCATTTATGAAGTGTTGGAAAGGTGCTGGGGCGTTACATAGTCCATATGGCATCACCTGGTACTCGAACAGCCCATACTTTGTTCGAAATGCCGTTTTCCACTCATCTCCTTCTCGAAGTCTGATCAAGTGGTAGGCTCCCCTAAGGTCCAATTTGGTATAAGTTTTGGCCTCTTTCACTTGATCAATGAGTACTGAAATCAGGGGTAAAGGGTATCGATTTTTGATGGTGATTTGGTTAATCGCTCTATAATCTATACAGGTTCTCAGATCTCCCCCCTTCTTTGGCAAGAAGAAGAGAGGTGATGACACTGGGGACTGGGAGGGCCTGATGAACCCATTTTCGAGGTATTTTTCAAGATAGTCCTTGAAATGTTGATTCTCTCTCTCTGTAAGGGCGTATATACAACTACAAGGTAAGTTGGAGCCAGGTTCCAACTAAATTTTACAGTCATAGGGTCTAGGAGGAGGAAGCTTCTCCACTTCCACCTCATTAAACACATCTGCGTAGTCTCTATACTCCTCTGGAATTTCTTTAGTCTCAATGATACAAATCGACATCTCTCTGTTACAAAGTTGAGTTGCTGCCGTAGGTTCTTGATATGCATTTTCTTGTTCGAAACAATGTTCTTTACAATACTCAGAAGTCATTTCTATTGTTCTTGCACTCCAATTTATTGCTGGATTGTGCTCAGTCAACCAAGGTAGACCTAAGATCAGTTGGAATTGTGGAGCATCTATCAAGTTAAACTGGAGAGTTTCCTGGTGTTTTCCAAGACATTGCAATAGCATAGGTTCCGTGTGGCTCACTATGGGTCCTGATGAGAGATTGGTGCCATCCACGGCTCTTACTGCTTCACTCTTGTTTTTCTTGAGTGCTCTTATTCCCATCCTATCTGCAAATTTTAGGTCACAAAAATTGCCTGAGGCCCCCGAATCGATCATTACAGACACTTCTTTTAGGACCACATGCCTGAATTTTAAAGTGATCGAAAGGATCAAGTGTGGTGATGACACTTGTAGGGTGTTTGCCACCGAATGATTTGTTGGAGTCTTTTCTAAATTCGCACCCACCAGTTCAACTCCTCCTACTGGTGGTGCTGAGAGTTTTCCTTCGTCTGCACTTTCGGTTTCTTGGGGCATATTTTTACGAAATGTCCACTTGCTCCACAGTAGAGGCATAGCTTATTTGCCCTTCTTTTTTCTTTTTCTTCTTCAGATAGTGGGCCCCTGATGGTACCAATTTGCATTGGTTCTATTCCCGAGGAACCTTCTGCTGGTTTCTGGTTTTCTGACCTCATTCTGTCAAACAGTGGCACACTGGTGCAAAACTCTCTTCTTTTCACCACGTGTTTCATTTTGTCTAAAGTCGATCTCTAATACCAAATCAATTAGTTCCGAGATTTCCGTGGGTCGATTAGGTATCTGAGCTAAAGCGTCCTTTAGTTCATCTTTTAGACCTCGGTAAAAAACTGCTTCTCTTTTATTGTTTGGCCAATTGGTTTCTACTACCAGTTTGTTGAATTGGGTTAGGTAGGTGATTAAGGGGTCGATTCCGATTCGGGCCGGAAAAAGCACCGACCGACTCGGATCCGGAAAAAATACCGACCGACACGTACCAGTGGCGCCCGACACGCCAAGTACGATGCAAGCCGCGATAAATCCGACCGACACGTCAGGAAACCAAGCCGACCGACCGAGCCGCTCGGAAAATTGCAATCCGGCCGGAAAAACACGCGAATCCAACCGACCGACACGCACCCGGAACAAATCCGACCGAATCGTACCCGCCAACTCCAACCCGCAAAGTACGATGCAAGGCGCGAAAAACACGACCGAGTCGGACGGAGGACAAGCCGTACGACCGACACGCATACAAAACCGAGCCGAAGCAACACAATACACCGCGACCGACGCGTACGCAGCATACAAAACTGCACAAACACAGCGTGAACGAAACGGAAAACACCGTACGAGACCAATGCAGGGTCCGACTCGGTCACAAGAACGTTTCCAACATACACAAACAGCACAAAGGAAAAATCAACCAAAAAAGGCCAAACAAGCAATTACCAAGCCAATAAATACTGGGGGGGGTGGGGACAGAGAACAAAGACACACCCACAACTCCACCTATATAAAGGACACAAATCACTACCATGAGCCTTTGCAAATGCCATTTCACTGCCAGCACCCAAGAGAAAGCAACCACACACCCACAGCTCACCCCTCACACAAGCCACACACCATCAGCACACCAACAAATACCTACCTCACATACACCCAGCAAAACACACACTCACACACCCTCACCTGCACACCAACACACACATCACTCACCATCACCACCCATCACCATGCCCCCCAAGAAGAATCCCAAGTTCCTAGATTGTGAATTGGAAGTCCTGGTAGACGAGATCCTCAGGGTGGAGCCACAGCTGTTTGGCACTCTGGTCCAACAGACCCCCATGTCGCAGAAAACCAAGATGTGGGAGAGGATCATCAACAGGGTGAACGCCCAATCATCATGTCGGCGCACAAAGACGGACATCCAGAACAGGTGGTATGACGTGCGCAGGAGGGTACGGGACCTGCTGAAGATAGACTACATCAACAGCCAACATACCGGCAGTGGCCCTCCTGCCAAGCCAATATACCTCAGGCCCTGGGAGGAGAAGGTGCGGGCCATCCTTCCGCCAGTGAGCGTATATGGACTAGAGAACATCCCAGAGCCTGGTGAGTACACAACAAATGTACACAATAAACTGCCACAAAACACACACATCACTGTCAAGGGGAGAGTCAAACCATGCACACATAGCAATTACACAGCAACTAGAACAGAATCATCCCAAAATGTGTATGTCAGTCAGATAAACACAACACATGCCATCAAAAAAGTCACATCCAACTGTGCCAACACATGTACAAACACAACCACAACTACAGCTAGGCAGTGGCACAAATAGAACTAACACACACATCCACACATGTAGCCACCACAACAACACCAACACACAGTGAAGACCACTCAAAGGAAGGAATTCTGTGTATGCTGGCCAAGTCAGTGTAGCCAATAGCATCATGGGAGTCGCAGTCACACATATTGCCCCCCCACAACTGTCCCATCAACACCACCCTGAACCATGCTCACATCACAGGGAGTGGAGAAGGACTCACAAGATGGCTGACACTGGCTACTGCTGTGGGGAGCACAAGGCCCTGCTGGCAACTGTGCACCAACAAACAGCAGGACACCACTGACTGACATCCTGAGAGACAACTTCCACTCCCTGCAATGCAAGCACGTTCCATGGTGGGATATCTGGCTGGCTGGGTGGGAAGGGGGACTTGCAGCACTGACTATAGTCACCAGCACCTCCCCTCACCCCCCCCAACACAAACTCCACAGTACCCACCTGGTAGAATGCAATGCCCTCCATCCTAACACAAGATCCCACAAAGCACCACCACCCTGGGTTATGTTGTGTGAAGCACAGGGACACTCTTGGGACTCTTAGCCAAACAACTGCCAGGACAACACTCCCAGCCATCCTGTCAGCACAGCCAGCCCACCCCACAGGGAAGCAGAGTCAAAAGGAAGGAAGCATGGGCATGCTGGGAAGGGGGTGGAGGCAATAGCATGATGGGAGTCGTAGTCACAGACATAGCTCACCCCCACAACTGTCCCATCAACACCACCCTGAACCATGCTCACATCACAGGGAGTGGAGAAGGACTCACAAGATGGCTGACACTGGCTACTGCTGTGGGGAGCACAAGGCCCTGCTGCCAACTGTGCACCAACAAACAGCAGGACACCACTGACTGACATCCTGAGAGACAACTTACACTCCCTGCAATGCAAGCACGTTCCATGGTGGGATAACTGACTGGGTGGGTGGGTGGGTGGGAAGGAGGTCTGGCTGACAACCAAACACAATCAATGCAGACCATGTTCACACCCCAGAGAATACATAGAAATGCCCAAATAATGCAGGACAATGTGCCACACCAATATCAACCCCTGACTGTGACGACTTAGGACAATACAATGTACAGGCCCGCACCCCGAGGCACAGTCACAACTGTCAGGTGTGTCAACCACTGATGCCTGCAGAAACATGACATACATTGTTTGTGTCTCCCAAAAACAGGTGATGATAGGGACACAGCAGCAGACGCTGAGGAGTCCCAGTCCCAGGCTCAAGAGGATGCCGAGCTCACTGGCGTCGTACAGCCTCTGTCCTCCTCGGACGATGAAGAACAACCTGGCACATCCGGTGCAAGTCAACATGCTGCACCAGCAGGACCACCAGCTGCAGCACCAGCAGGTCCACCAGCTGCACCCCCTGCACCCACCCCTCCAACGACTGTCACCACGAATACCATCCCTGCCGACATGGACAGAATAAGGAACAACACCAGCGCAGTGACCCTGGACCAACCTGGGGCCATGGACACCACCACCACCACCAACCCCCAAGGTGGACCAGGGTTATCTGTGCGTGCAACTGCACACACTGCACATGTCAGCAGGGGTGGTGGGAGGGGTGGGAGACAGAGGTCGCTGCTTGCAGACGTTGCTGGTGTGCATGAAGACCCACAACTGGTACGCATAGCTGATGCGTACCAGTCCAGCACCGGAGAGCTCAGCCAGGTAGTGGGGCTCCTCAGAGACATCAAACAGCAGCAGGCTGCCCATCATGCCCGCTTGGACTCCCACATGTCCCAAGTGGAGTCACACATGTCACGTGTGGACTCCCACATGTCACGTGTGGACTCCCACATGACCCGCGTGGAGTCCAAGTGGGATGTACTACATGAGATGACGGCGGTGCACAGGGACATTTTACAATGCCTCCGCCAGATGAACAGCAACCAGTCCACACCTCCCTGTGTGCCAACAACATCTGGTACCGAACAAACAGCAACTGCCACAGGGAGGGAGGAGGACTCTGGCGGAGAGTCCCCTGCACCGCAGCAGCCTGCACTTGAGGGCCCCCCCAAGAAGAGGGGTCGTCCGAGGAGGGGAAAGTGAGAGGCTGATGGCCAAGCGCAACTCCCAGGAAGCCTGAACCTGTTCTGGATTTTCGCCTTTGTGCACAGACTGTTCACCCTGTTGATGGCAACACTACTCCCACACATAGCATGGGGAGTACAAGTTGGAACAATGTGTCAGACAACTGTGGCCCCGATACTGGGGATCCTGTCTACCTGGACTTTCTATTCATCTAGGAACTTGGGATTGCAAGATTCATGTACAGCACAATCCATCCTATGCACTATTATCACAATAAACACACTAATACACCATACTTGCCTCTGTCGTGATTCCAACGTGGGTGCTGTTATGGGGATGATGAACTGCAAAATTACACAGTGTATGCGAACTGCAACAGCAAGGACAACACAGGCATGTGAGTACAGGCAACGTGACACATATGAGGGAGACACACCACCAGGGCTACACAACACATACACACCTAGGCCATCTGACTCATTGCCTACACTGATGTTGCCAGGGAAGACGGTGCAATGCACAGACACCACACCCATTCCCAGTTGTAGTCAAGTAGCCCACAGGTGCAGTAAGCAAATGGCAGTCAAATGTGTGACCACAGACAACGCACATCACTAAGTGAAGCACAGGTTTATTACACAGTAGCAACATGCCGTAACCACTACAGATGCAAGGTAACCCCACCTGGTAGCGGGCACACAGTCAACAACTGTAGACAGAAGGAAGTCCATGGGTGTGGCGCACATCACCTGTAGGGACACAACAGCTACCAGCCTGGATGTGCAATCACGTCGTCGGTGGACACAGTTGACCAAACGAATCTGAAAGTACCCTGTGAAGGACAGAAATGACACACAGTCAAAAGCAATGCAGTACAGGACAGAACAGCAAAACTCATGCACAATACATGTTACAAGATACCCACCCAGAACCAAGTTAGCATGTCAACACTGTTGGGGAGTACAGCCCACCTGTCACCACACATCGCAACACACATCCTGTCAAGTAGCCCATGGACACACTCCAACAGCACCAGAGCACCACCCACACATCATGCCAACTCACATCATTCACATGACACCTCAGGATACTCACATTCAGCTAAAGAAGTTGGTGATGAGCTGTGTGCGGACATCACCATCACCATCATCATCATCATCGTCACTGGCATCGTGGTCCAGGCCAGGATCCTCCACAGGTGGCGGATGTTGGTCATCGTCATCCTGGATGAGAGGCAACTCCTTCCGCACTGCCAGGTTGTGGAGCATGCAGCAGACGATGATAATCTTGCACACTTTCGCAGGGGCATATGGGAGGGACCCTCCGGTCTTGTCCAGGCAGCGGAAGCGGCTCTTCAGGAGACCAAAGGTCCGCTCAATCACTCTCCTGGTCCGACCATGTGCCTCATTGTAGCGCATCTGGGCAGGTGTCACAGGGTTCCTGAGGGGTGTCAGCAACCACGGCATGTTGGGGTATCCCGAGTCACCTACGGACAGACAAGTGCACATCAGCTGACTTGGAAAAGTGGGCGGAATACTACAGATCAGATCACACACAATGGCACAAAGTCAGTACACACCGACAAGCCAGGCACGCTGGTTCTGCATCTGTGCCATCAACCTGGGGATGCGACTACTCCTCATCACAAAGGCATCGTGTGCTGAACCAGGGAAACGGGCACACACGTGTGTGATGGTCATGTCTGCAAGACACACCACCAGTGCATTGACCGAGTGGTAGTGCTTGCGGTTCCTGTAGGCCTGCTCCTGGGCCTGTGGTGGTACCAAAGCCACATGTGTCCCATCAATGGAGCCAATTACATGCGGCATCCTCCCCAGGGCATAAAAGTCACTCTTCACGTCAGTGAGTCGTCGCAGTCTAGGGAAATAGATGTACCGGTTCAGGAAGAGCAACATTGCCGCCAAAACATCGCGGAGCACACGGCTGAACATGGTCTGTGACATCCCACCAGCAGACGCCACAGTATGTTGGAAGGTACCGGTGGCAAAGAAGTGTAGGGCTGCCATCACCTTCACCTTGGGGGTCAGCGCTGTAGGATACGGCCGGCCAGGCTGCAAATGTGGGGACAACTGCACTGCAAAATCCTCAATCAGCTGCCTGGTGAAGCGGTACCGTCGGATGCTGTCCCGTTCCACCATCGTTGCCAGGTCTGGGAATGGCCGATGGACAGCAGGAGCCCTGCAGTGCAGAGGAGAAGTAAGCAAGATCGTCAGTCACCCCACATATGCGGCATTGAACACACTCAAGATCCCAACATACATCATCATGAGGCACAACTACATGAAGTGTGCAGTACCGGAACGACATTTATGGTACATACATGGCCAACATCTGTCAACACGGTCCTACAGGTGGCATCAATTTGTCCCAGGTTGGCCCATTGGATATCATGATGCTGTGTCACAGTCACCCCCCAGTGACATGTGAGGACAGATGTGCCCCAGGCACCACAGCTCAACGACAGGCACATTCCCAGGGACCCTGTAATGCCACATGGACACTGGCATCACCTGGAGTATCATGTGTACACCACAACAAAACAAACATGACCCCCACAGGTAGTGGCCACACTTGCCATGGCAGGAGAGCCATGGACGTCTGTGACACACACGCACAACATCAGAGTCCATGCACACACAACGTGGATGTGGAGACTGTCTCCCATTGTGCACATGAAATCAGAGACATTGTAAACACTACATGCACAAAGACTGTGGAGGGCCATCACTATTGTGCCACTGGGACACCCTGGCTCAAACATACCGTCCCACATGGGACTCACGGGGTATGTGACATGACATACACAAACACCACTGTGAAATGTGACCATGGCACATGCACAGATATGAACAGTTGCACATCACAGTGGTCACGTACACGTAACACCCAGGATCCTGTCCCCATTAACACGTGCACAGCCTGGGGGTGGCTGCCCACAGGTGACACCCACAGGACAACATGTACACCAACATACACACAATAGGAAATGCAGCCTTACATGCCTTATGATAAGGTTTGGACAGGCTGTCGTGATGTAGGTGTGCCCCTCACTCCCTGGGAGCTATCTGTGGCTGGCATATGTCCATCTGAGACAGGCATGCTGACATATGCCAGTCACATGTACAGTGATGCGTTGTACTGCAATGGACCGATCGGTGCCTCCGGCCGGCCCATTGCATTCAATGTGTGCGGGTACGCGTTGTACCCCTGTGCGCGTTGAACAGCAATGGACCGATCGGTGCCTCCGGCCGGCCCATTGCTTTCAAGTGTGCGGGTACGCGTTGTACCCCTGTGCGCGTTGAACAGCAATGGACCGATCGGTGCCTCCGGCCGGCCCATTGCTTTCAATGTGTGCGGGTACGCGTTGTACCCCTGTGCGCGTTGTACCTCAATGGACCGATCGGTGCGCACCCATTGACAATGGGCTTGCCTGGCAACGGACGCGTTTTCGAATATTCGAACGAGTCGGTTGCTGGAAAATCAGTTGGTCACCCACAACAATGTTGCAAAATCATGTATGTCATGAAGTTGAAGATTTGAAGGATGCTGTGGGCGTGTTTTGGTGCTGCTATTCCATGGATTGGCCAGATTCAGAAGATGCAAACGACTTGGACCTATCACTTTGGACACAAGGGACAGTATCTGCCTCTCCAGCACATATATATTGCTGCATGTTCCCCTGAGAGCCCACTTGCCTGCACTACATGCTCCAGGACGACATCTGCCACTGCACTGCTGCTGTCTCTGCCCCTCTGGACCCTGCAATGGCACGTACTGTGGAGAGAGCCCCAGCCTTCAGCCTTGAAGAGAACCAGGCCCTGCTGGACAGCCTACTTCCACAGTACAGCAAGCTGTATGGGACACCAGGGGAGCAGGTGAGTGTTCTGTGCACTGCCTTTCTGAATGTGCATTTTGTCTGACTAGCAAGGCTGAGAGTCAGCACACCACTGGCTAGCAGGCTCACTGAGTAGTTGTCACCCCCATAGTGTGTAGTGACTTGCACTGGACAGGTATGGTGCAGTGACAGTGCTTCTGAACAGGGTTTTACTCCCCATGCTATGATACCATGTAGTGACTTCTGGAAAACTGTCCATGGGCAGCCGTGCACTGCCTGGGTACACCATGTGCCCCTGTGATTGCGACATGTATATGCAACTGTGTCATGCACGGATATGTTGCATGTGTAGTAATGTCCTTATCACTTTGTCATCCTGACAGGCTTCTGCCCATCGGAAGCATGAGATCTGGAAGGACATCGTCCGGGCTGTCCGGTCCGTGGGGGTCTACAAGCGCCGGATCCGCAACTGCCAAAAGAGGTGGCAGGACCTTCGGGGCTGGACCCGGAGGATTGCACGGGTCCAGCTGAAGCTGTCGCCTCCTCGCAGGAGGGGCGGAACACGGACCCTGACCCCCCACATGCTCAGGATCCTGGCGGTGGTCTTTCCAGACCTGGATGGGCAGCTGAAGGCCAGAGAGCAGCAAGGAGGGGGTGAGTCAAAGACTGCACTGTGTACTCTGTCTAACATGTTATGTGCCCTCCTCGGGCCAGGTTGAACTGCCACAGTACAGCAGTCATGTTGTCCAGGAGCCATGTCCCTCTATTGTGCACTGCCCACTCCTCATCTGATACCCAGGTGTGGCCCTTACATGCAGGGAATTCTGTCACTTAGGACTGTGTCCTTGCAGTTTGCTTGACTCAAGGTGGGAGACAGCATCTGTTTCCCTGACTCTGTGGTGGGCATCATGGGTGGGTCCATTGCTTACACAATGCCTGTATTCTGACATGTATTCAGCGTGTTACTTTGATCTGTGGTCCAATTGCTGAGCTGATCCACCACATGTGGCTGGGGTACCTGGCACACACCCATGCTGCGGGTGGGAACAATGTTTGGGCCCCAGGAGTATGTATATGACGTGTGTCACACATACTTAGCCAGCTGCCTACAGTCCAGGGCTCATCCCTCATTCATGTGGGGCTGGACAGTCATGCCTACTCCAGGCCATACAATACACTCTGTACTCCCACTCCCGTGTATCAGAGGACACATTGTGCACAGTGATTTGCCCCTCAGGTGTCTGCCTCTGTGTCAGTGTGCTGTGGATTAGTCGCCAGGACTGCTGTGGAGTTTCTTGGTAGGGGCTCAGCATGCCACTGGAGATGTGACCATAGGAGACGATACTTGTGTGACACATAGGTGTCTGATCAGCTGCCCATGCAGACTGGGGCATGTAAATGTGAAGTTCAGGCAGCTGTTCCCCATGCACAGCAGAGTGTGAGGGGCTCAGGTTCCGAGGGTAGTGTCACAGGTCTCCCATATGTCCAATAGGTATGACCTGGACAGATGAGGGTTAAGAGGATGTGTTGTGGGGGATGTACATGTGCACTTGTGCAGCTCCAGGACTTGCATTCCCCATGACCTACTATTGTGACACAGTGCAGAGTGTTGTTGAATCTGGCTGCAAAGTCATACATCACTGAGACAGTGATGTATGACTTTGCAGTCATGCCTCCGCCATGGCATGTGTCTACTGATTGGTGATCCTGCAGGGGAGTGACATGTGCTACATGCACACCATAGTGGCGCTGGCTATCAGGACATGGGTGCATCATGGTGTCTGTCGCTGGTATGCATCACATGCATTTCCTATTTGACTCTGGGCATCCCTTACATCCGTAAACCTGTACTGACTCAGTGGCAAGAGCTGTGATGTGTCCACACCGTGTCCTCTGCACTGTCCAACTACTGTGTACTTGGTGCATGTGTCAACACTGGGGTGTTGCAATCCAACAGACACCAGACAGATGGGTGCAAGGCCATGTGGGATGTGAGTGCCATGCTTGGCATCAGACTGACAATTGACTTCTCCTGTTCAATTAGTGCACTTTTAGCAATGCACAACTAATGATGCCAGGGCTTGCTCTGTGATGTGCTGTGCTCACAGTGGTGTGTGCGTTATGTGCAGGTGACTGATGTCTGTCTGTTTCCCCATTGTTTGCAGATACATCCACGGCCACGGAAGGGGACAGCTCCACGGACCAGGAGGAGCCGGAGAGCCAGACTGGGTCAGCAGCCGAGGAGTGGTCGGAGGGACCCAGTGGCACGGAGGGCGAGGGGAGCCACACCGAGGAGTCCTCAGCAGCATCCACCTCAGCTGAGGACCAGAGCAACTCGGAGGATGACTCCCTTGTGGAGGCGGGTGTCAGCAGCCACCACACCCCAGCTAGTGTTGCTGTCCCCGCCACCACCAGCACCACCACCGCCCTCCCATCGGCTCCCATTCCCCAGGTCCGTGGAGGCTCCCATGTCCGGGAGCGTGTCTCCTTTGGGCCAGGCACCGCACCCCCTGCCCCTGTGTCCCCTGCTGCCCTGAGTGAGGAGTCTGTGTACCTCCTTCGCCAGCTCCATGTAGGGCAGACAGCCATGCTGAGTGTCCTCCATGCGCACACCGCGCTGTTGACTCAGCTGGTGTCGTTCATGGAGGGCATCTCATCGGGCATGTCTGACCTACAGAGGGGCAATAGGTCCATGGACTCCTCCCTGACGGCAGCAGTGTCCCTCCTCAAACGGTCCCTCACCCCTCCTGCCTCTGCTCCATCCACACTCCCCAGCACCTTACCCATCCCAGGCACACACACACTGGCACACACCAGCACACACACATCCAGCACACTGACACACACGCCAATGACAAAACGCACACGCACGCACATTCAGGGGACTGAAGCCAGACTCACAGGGGATGGGGCCCTGGAACACACACACGCATCCACATGCACTGCGCAGTCCTCAGTTCCCTCTCCCTCCAAAGCACCCTCCCTTGCCTCACCTGCAACCCCAAAGTCACAGCAGCTCTTCCTCTGTGACCTCGGCCTCTTCCCCACCGATGAAGCTGCTCCAGCATCCCGGGGAAGAGGAAGCCCACCCACACGGAGCAGAGTGCCCCTCGCCCCCGGACACCCTCCCCCAGGCGCAGACGGACTGAGGCCCCCACCCGCAAGTCCCCCCGGAGTGCTAAGAGCAAGACCCCGCCACCGCCCTGCAGCTCAGGCACAAGGTCTCCGTCCTCCATCCCTCAGGCCCCCACTGCACAGGTGCCCCCACCACACCCTGCCCCAGGTTCCCCCACCCACAGATATACCATCCCCAAGATGCTCCGGCCTTCTCCCCCTGCCACTTGCTCTCCCAGCACCACACCCCCGCTGCGCTTGTCTGTGCCACTGATGTGGTGAGGGTGTCCCCCCTCTGTCCAACCCACCTTGCCTGTTCCCCATTCTCCTCCCCTGGAGGTAGGCACTGCAGTGGAGTCCACTACCGCCCTGTCTGACTTGGGCACTGCAGTGGCGGACCTGTCCACCCCATCTGCAGGGTCCACTGCAGTTGTGCCGGCACCCACGACATCTGTGTCATGCCCCCCAGTTGTGCCGGCACACACCATGTCAGACACCTCCACTGCAGTTGTCAGTGGCTCTCCAGCACCCACCACCCCTTCCCTGACTCCCCTGGTGAGCCCTGATCCTGTCCCTGCGGTGCCTGGCCTGCCCCCCGGTTGCCCCTCCTAGTGGATTGTCCCTGGTATTGTGCAGGCATGCGTAGGGTGACATCTGCCAGTGTCACCCTGTTTGAACTTTGACAATGGACTGGCCATTGGCCTTTGCTCTTTTTTCAGGACTTCGTTTGGCCTCAACACATATGCTGAATAAAGCAACTTTCTTTTCTCTAGTGCTCATGCTTCAGATGTACATGTTGTTGGTGCAGCTAACCATGCCCTTGCTGCAGTGATGGTGATATCTGGTCTCATGATTATGAAGTGTTACTGTGCAGGAACCCATGTGGTCCAGGGGGAATGTGTCCTATCATGTGGTGTATCCATGTCATCAATAGCAGCATCTGAGGGTGTCATGTGTTCAGTATTTGGCAATGGGTTTCCTACTTACATTGGCAATTTCATATCTGTGGCTTCCACCCCTGCACATCTGTTGTGCCTGCCATCGTTGCATTTGTCTACTTCCCTGACCGTGTTGCCATCTCCAGTGGACATGCAGGTTTGGGCATCAATGGGGAGGGACTCATCCGTGTAGTCAGTGCAACATTGCTATACAAGTGTGTTGGATCTGTGCTGATGATTCCGTTGGCACATCCATGACCAGGCTGATGTGATGGGAGCCCTCATTTGGTGCTAATTGTTGATTGTGTGACCAAGTGCTCAGCTGACATGATGGGGCCCTACTGAGGCAACATATGGCACAGCTTTCCTCACACAGGAGTGGAGTCCCCTCATGGCAGTGTGTACACGTGTGACATTGCCTGCGCCCAAGGTGTGTGTTGTATGTGCATGTCTGTGTGTTCACTTCCATTCATCTGCGCATGCTGTGATCCCTAGTGTTGTACCTGTTTGTGATGCTTGCTGACTTGAGCTATGTTCCCCCAAAGTCTTCTCCCTGTGTTCTCTGTGATGTGGGTGCATGGCACATTACTGGTCATCAGGGTGTCACCCATAGGTGTGTTTGCTGTCAGGGCAGAGTTTGTGTGCTGACGCAGATGGGTCACAGTCAGGTTTCCCTTTGGCACTTGTTGTTTGCCCCTGTCATGTGATTTCCAGTTTGTGTTATCTTTCAGTGATTGTGACACGTTGTGTGTGTGACTGCTGGCACTCCTTAGGGTCCGGGCTGCAATGTTGGTTGTTGTCTATGTGTGTTCTTTGTGGGTGACCTTGGCTTCTTCATTGGTGTGTGACTGTGGCTGGGATCCCATTGGTCGGTGTGGTATTGCCGTCATGTCCATGTACAGCGTAGTGTGCAGTGTGTCAGACATTCAGGAGTCTTGTTGAGTGTCCATGTGTGATGTGTTTCTACACCTTGGTTCCCACCCACCACCCTGGAATAGTCATGGGTGCATGTGCAATGTCACCAGTGCATGTGTACTTCACTGCTGCACATTGTTGGAGGTCGAGGGGTGTGGTCTTGAGTGTGTGCAGATGAGAGTTGTTGCCCGGCTAGTCCCCTGCCTCCATGTTGGCCTTGGCTTACTGGCCATGCTGATTGATTTGTGCTTGTGTAGGTGTGATGGTAGTTTGTTGCTCAGGACACCTGACTGTGGTTCACAGTGTGAACGACATTTAGCTTTGTCATCACAGTGGTATTTTTCTTCAGCCCAGGGTCACCACATTGTGGGGGCCCTGGGGGTGGTGCTGTGGTGTGTCTGTGACTTGCTGTGTCAGTTGTTGTTCCTACGTGCCTGTGTGACATGTGTGTTTTGTGCTCCCTCTCACCTGTCAATGCCTGCTTGCCCACATAGGGGATTTGGATCCATGAGTTACCTTAGTGTGGCAGTGTATGCACATCTGTATGATTGGTATTCAGCTCTCCTCATGTGTTGTGTTGTTGCCTGGGGACACTGGCACCCCCACCCCTCACCTGCTGTGTATGATGACAGTGTTGGTCTGCCTGTTTGTGTTTGTGCATCTGCACCACTGCATTGGCATATCTTGGGTGTGCCATTGGCTGTATGTTGTTTGGTGTGTTTCCCCTGCTGTCCCTGGGACTCCTAGGTCATCGGTCAGCACAGTGATCATGGTTTGTGTGTCCCATTGCTGCCATGGTATGGTATCTGTTCACCTCACATCTGCTGTCTCCACAGGGTATCTGCATTTGTGTGCCCATTGGTGCAAATATGTGGGTCTGCATTCTGATGGTCACTTCTGTCATTGTGTCATTGATGACTGTTGACGGTCTCAGCCCCCATGGGTGTTGTTTGTCTGCACATGGCCAAAGGAATGTCTCATTTGCACTGCAGTATTTGGCTCCCCCAATTTATGTTGCAATGGGACACATACACTACTTTGCCACAGATGAGTTTTTGGTTC